>OX422217.1:56008720-57391220 GCA_949130495.1 Sambucus nigra | reverse complement strand
ACAGATGACTGGTAACCGATTATAAAAAGTGATCCGGTTGAAAGCATACAATTATTAAAGAGAAATACAATAAAAAAAGTCTAAAGTTTGGGAATCTTTTGAGTCTTCCTTTTTCAAAAGAAGTCTCGTCATCTTGCAATTATTCCGCCCCTAACATCCTCAGTTGTCCCCTTTATCTTTGTGAAAGGAGGTTGTCTGGGTCCCATATGGGGCATATATGAGCTATCTTTGGAGTCTTGTCGTCTTGTAATAATGCATAGGTCTAATGCATGGCATCTTCTGTATTTAATAATTCTTCAGCTAACGAGGGGCCATTCTTTGTCCCATTTGTGTCTTCTTATTCCTTGTCTTGGTTTGGTAGGGCATTATTGAAAAATTCATCAATAAGGCTCACAGTTCTAAGGCTAGCTGGCAAAGCTAGCTCTATCATTTCCTTGTATTCTTTCTTGAGCCCTCCGTTGAATGGCTCATCATCTTGGATTATTAGGTCTTCTTTGTGGTCGGCAGTGTACCATTTGTCTTCTCCTGTCAATAACTCAATAATTTCAATTGTCTCCATGGCTTGAGAAATTTGGAGCTTGGTCTTATCAACAATTAAATCTTTATTCTCATCTTTTGATAAAATCTCAATGTCTTCAAATATATAATTGAAAAATCTAATAAGTCTAAATCCTTCAACTCTCATTCCTCTACAGGATCATGGAGCAATCTGATATATTCTAGCAAATAGAGGAAGGAAGTCTTTTACCTTCTTAACATACTCATGGATTATTTTTCCAAGAGCAACAGAGTCTTCAATATCCTTTATCTGAACGAGTCTAATGAATTCGTGGTCTCCAAGAGTTATATGATCCATGTCTGATTTTCATAAAAGATATATTTTTGGAACGTCTTTAAAGAAACCTTTAATCATTAAGGCATCTCCATTTATTTTATATAATAACATATTAAAATGATCAATAATGTTATTAATTTCTTTTTGAAAGTCTTCTGCTAGTGAGAGATTATTATGACCAAATGGAATAAAAATCTTAGTCTTAAAAGTCTTTTTCTAATAATAAAAATCGACAGGTCTAGTTTTGGAGGATTCTCCAATAGTTTGAGCATAAGTCTGAGTCTGAGGTCTACGCATAGTAGTACCACTAAGTTGGGTGACTGCAAGTATTTGAGTCCTCATGAATCTGGAAATGGCTACCAAATTTTATTTGAACTCAATCCATAGTCTATTCTTCACGTTCCACCATATAGCGTCTATGAGACTATTTTCATCATCTGAAAATTATCGTCTAAATTTTATTAATTCTGGATATCTTTTATCAGGTTCATACCGGGGAAAATACATTTTCCCAATGAGTCTATTTTGAGAAACAATCTCATGTCTATATTTTTCAAGAGGAACTAGGATATCGTCAAAGTTCTCTAGGATTGGTTTTTCTTGAGAGTCTTGAATATGAGTCTATCTTTGAGTGATACTAACATTTGGCCTTACGGATCTAAGATAGTCTGCAACGTCTTCTTTGTTCAGTCTATTCGTTTCAGAGGAAATCATGTTGTCTAGATCTTTTATTTGCAACACAAAACACGAAATCATATTAGTGTTAGCAAACATTGGTTCTCTTGATATAATGTCGGGAATGGTATTTTTACTTCCCTTAATATGTATAACAGAGAAGTCATAACCATTAAGCAATTATTGCCATCTAATAAGTTTATTAGTTCTTGATTTGGACAAGTCTAAGTCTCTGAATTTTACTGCATAATAAGAGTCAGTATAAACAGTAAAATATTTAGGTCTAAGAAAAAGCACATATTTTTCTATTGCTCTTACTATAGCTAAAACTTCTTTTTCATGGACAGTGTATCTTGTTTCTGGGTCTGTAAAGGTTCCAGAACTATATCTACAAAGTTTCTTCTTTTTTTGTCTGATGATCAATGGCAAACTATATTACTCCCCATTGTTTATGAGAGACATCTATTTCTACTATAAACTGGTCTTCTGCATTAGGCTGTTCAAGTAAAGGAATGTTCTTGATCGCATCTTTAATCTGTCTTATGACTTCAAAATCATCTTTGGTCCAATAAAAAGGATTATTTTTATCTGTTCCTTTTAATTTGGATGTTAGGCTTTGTATTTTTGAAGCAAGGTCTTTAATAAAGTCTGCAGCACAACTAAGCAATCCTAAGAATGATTGTAATTATTTTCTATCCTTAAGTTGGTCAGGAAACTCAAGAATCTTTTTAGTTATGTGTTCAGCGAAGGATAATTTTTCTTTATTAATATGCATTCCCACAAAATCTATCTCAGTCTGAAATAATTGAATTTTCCTTTCAGAAATAACAATACCATGTTTGTCTAATTCTAAAATAATCTTTTTAAGATGGTCTACATGCTCTGTCTTAGTCTTAATGGCCACAAGAATGTCATCTATGTAAATAATATAAAATTCTGAATAAGGTCTAAATATGTTATCCATTCTTCTTTGGAAAACTTGAGGAGCATTAAAGTATCCAAATGACATTACTAGCCATTCGTATTTTCCTTAGGGAACACTAAAGGTTGTCCAAGGTAAGAATAGAGTATTCGGGGGTCGAAACTAAGTTTCAAAAATTTTTGGACCCGCTTGGACTCGTAATTGAGTAAATGAGTCATTTTTGGGTTACTAAGGGATAAACCCTTATTTTCTCTCTTATAAGTCGCAAGAGAGAGGAAGAGAAAGAAAGAAAAGAAAGAAAAGAAAGAGAGAAAGGAGGAAGAGGAGAAAAAGGATTTCCGGGCCAAACTCCGCTGGATTCGACTCGAGGTCGTCGGATTTCATCCTCCAGGTAAGTGTATACTTCCTTTATTTCATTTTTTACATTTATTTCATATTATAGTTGGTAAACTATATGATATTGGGTTAGAACCCTTAAAATAAATTTGGAAAAATTGGAATATGAGTTTACATATTTATGTAATGTAAACTCTTAATGATTTCTAGTGTTAAATCCATGTAAATGGACTGAAGAAATGGATTAAAATGGGTTAAAATGATAAGTTAGGTTTTTTATGGTTTTAGGATTTAAATTGAAGAGAAATGGTTTAATACCCCAAATTAATTGATGTGTTAGTTGTAAAACATAGATTAAATGTTTATAGAGTTGTTGGCTGAGATTAGAAACCAAAAAAATGGAGAAAAATGGAGGTTTGGATTTTTGGAGAAGAAGGTGAATAGTGTCCAGCATCTTCTCCGAATCAATTCTGCCAGGGCGAATCGATTCGAATCTTGGTCGAAAAATGAAATTTGTAGATCTTTTCGATACGGTCGCGTGGGGGCTGACCGCGTATTTTTCTGATTTTGTTTGGATTTATAGTGATTTTTCTAGGGAAAGTTGTCCGATATCGAAATAGTTAGTGAGAAATTAAGGCTAGAATTATTTGGAGATAAATATTACGGGTTCTCAAAGAGATTGTTAGGACCTCTAAAGGACTTGAGGAGATATGAAAACTTTGGTTTCGTTGAAATAAATCTGAGTTATAATTTAAATGGAGATTGGATTGAGTTCTAGATTTTTTTGGGATATATATAAAACCTAAGAAGATTTGGGGATTTCGGTAAGAGACAGTTTTAAAGTAGACCCATTTCGAATCGATTCGAAAAGGCCGAACCGATTGGGTCCTGACATATATTTGAGGTTTTCTCCTTTTAAGTTTGAGACTTAAATTATGGTTTTGGAGATTATTATAGGAGACTCTAAATGGGATGTTAGGACTCCTAGATGATGATTTGAGGATAAGTAAACCTCAGATTAATTTAGAGTACGATCCGGGGTATGGATTTAATTAATGTTTTGGGATAAGAGACAATTGAGAAAATTATTTCGCAAGCGTGTATGGATATATTTACGCGGTTAGAATATATATGGGTCGATTATGATCGAGAAAATCCTAGAATGTGATTAGGATGAGAATCGTTGGGATTATTGGCCATCGTTATGTGTGATTAGTCATTATAGCCGTGTATACATTTGATGAGTGATAAATGTATGTATATATATATATATATATATATATACGACGTGATTTCAGTATATATATACTACGATACGAATACATATATATCTGTGTGTGATTGGTGTATGTGTATCTTAGAGGCTGATTTCCACGGGCTTTCCTTTGGTATAGGGTTGGGACAGCCAAATTATATATTTTCTCTAGTGCAATCCGGGGAGGTTGCACGATGTGGGTGAATCCCCTGGCTTGAGGAGTAGGGATAGTATAGTCCCCAGGTCATTATTGTCCCGCGTTCGAGTGCGATGTGTGTAACTCCACTTGCAGGGGGGACATGACCGGCTCCACCATTGTGTGTTTTTACCATGACCATTGAGAGAGTCTGGCTTGGTACCGTGGTTTAGTGAGTAAACCCGGAGTTGGATCGGCACTACGAGACTTCATCCTCGAGTTATAGCTCGTTGGGATGGTTATTGTACTTGTGTGTATAGTACATTACTTGTGTATGAGAACAATATATTATACATCTCTAATAAGTGTAAAGAGATAAATGAAAAAGAATTAATTCTCATTCCAAGAGATTATATCCGGCCGTGTAATATGATGTGCATATAAAAGTGAGTATGATAATGTATATAACTATATGAGTATGTATCTAAAAGTGAGCATCAAAGATAAAGATGAGTATGTTATGTGTATTTAATTATATGACTATATATATATATATATATATATATATATATATATATATATAAGCTGTGTGCTGAGGGTCTAATGGATCTCGATGATCGACCTTGCCAAGTAGTAGTGTATCCGGGGGGTGGGGTGTTCCTTATTTGGATTTCGCTTTGTGAGACACCCCACGCACGAACATGGCATAGTGTTGAGTCTAGGGAGAAGTTTAGCCCTTAGTACTTGGGTTAACTTGGATTGTTAGAGAATGGGTAACGAACCAGTTAGGCAGGGTAGCTTGACTAGGGTATTCGTTAGGATGTGATAGGTGTGCACTATTAGAAGAGAGGTGAGGGGTATCTCATGGGAGTACGATACCAATTTAAATATGAGATAAACCATATTTTTTAAAAACAAAGCATTTATGCACTTGCTAAATATTTTCACAACTCGGGCTCTGACCCGTTTCTATACTTTTTCCTCTCTTGCTATATATATTATATATATAGGTGTCCAGACACAGGGATGGATGGATGATGATCCTTTCGAGTCAGACGTCTGCTGTAGTAGATGTGGATGCAATGCAGGTTTATCTTTAGACGCTTATATTCTTGTGATCTAGATAGGAAGCATTGTAGTTAATTTCAGGCCAAAAGCCCAATTGTATTTATTTACTCTTTCACCGCCTTTTAGTGCGGCATTCGATTTGGTTGTATTATATTTGAACCGAGTGTTTGGTTATTTTATCTCTTTCCAGTTTCATTTATATAAACTATGTGAATGTTTTAATTGTATAGTTGTTTAAAAAGATTAGTTAAATAAAATTTTGACGCCAGCCTAATAGGTTATTATTAATTAATTTGGTTTTCGACAGTGATGCTAAGAATGATCCATATGTGACTCCAGTTTTAATTTGGTATAGGAGTGATCGCCCGGTATTTTATTAGGCGGGGTGACACAATTATGTCTACTTTTACTTTCTCTAATAATGCCTAACTTAAGCATTTCGTCTATGTCTTTTTCAAATTCTTCCCTATCTTCTTGTGAATATCCTTTCTTATAGGTTCCACCATTAATATTGGCGTCTAGGTTAATAGGGATGATTTCATAATAACTTTGGTCTTTATCCCATTTAGCGATGGGATTTTCTCCTAAAGTAGGCTCTGCTAGTTGCCTAATCTTTTCCTTTTCTACTTCTATATCCCTTTTCTTCTATTTGGATATAGCTTGAACCTGTAATAAGGTATGCTGGGCTTGATCTAAAATGTCTTGTTGTATAAGCGCTATTTGCTTATAACACTTTTGGTCTGGACACTTACATTATTTTTGTAAGGATTTGGTTATTTCTAAGGCTTATTGTTGGGTTGTAGGTCTAGGTCCACCATGCTCAGTTAAAGAACTCTAATGTTTTATGGGTCTATAATTAGGTTTGACCTGCATCAGGTCATAGGCAGTCTTGTGATCTATTAAAGGTGCTTTAATATTAAATTCCTCTTTATCACTAATTAATATCTTATCGTTATACTGAGTATAAGGATGATATTTACTAATAATGTCTTGTCCTAAAATAATGTTTCCTGTGAAACTAGGACGAGGATCCATTATCTAAAACCGATGATTAACAGTTTTGTTGGTTTGATTTTCTAATTTGAAATAAATAGGAATAGTCTTGAAATATAAGGTAAATGGATCTCCATTAGCCACTTTACCATAAATTTCTTGAGTAATTTCTAAAAAATAGTCTTCAGGAAGGCATTAGCCTTGCAAATGTATCTATAAAAGCTGAAAGTATTTTAGGATAGTCTTTGTGTTGAACAAATAACTCTACAAAATAAGCACGTGGTTTAGTAGAAATTCCTAAATTGTTCTTTTCTAAAATAGATATTCCTTTCTGGGGTTTATCTATAAAATCTAAGGGTATTTGGTCTTCTGAACTGCTATCAGAATGGTATTCTTCTAAATCATAGGAAATTCCCTTTCCTTTGAAGTCTTCATTTTCTTGCAATCTTTTGGATATATGTCTATCAATGTCTTTATAATATGTTTTAATATCTAAGTCTATTTGAGCGTCATACTGGTTAGTATAAAATCCTCTAAATCTAGTTCTCCAACAATCTTCATGGTAGTGTAATTGACAAATAACACAAACAATAAACAATTATGTTTGTATAATCTCAAAGGATTCTACGCATCTAAAGTCTTTCTTGGTACAATTCATTTTAAATGTGCAATAATGTCTTTCATCAAAGTAAGATCTAGGTATATATGTTAGTAACTCAGGATTACTAACTGCCCATCTTTTCTTTAAAAAGGGGCTTAATATACACTTATACCAAGCTTCTTCAAAGTCTATATATTCATTATCTAAATCATCTTGATTAGTTTGCATCATATACAAGTCTAGAGTATCCCGAGAGTCTTCATACTCATCAATATCACAATAGTCTTCTGAATCACTATATGTATATGCGCTATAGATACTAGTATTATCATCATCTTCTATGTCTGATATTTCTATAGCATATAGGATATCTAATTCTTCTTAATCTGCATAGTCTAAAATTGTAGTAATAATCTTAATACCTTCTTTATCTTTCTTATTAGGGAAGTCTTTAGCAAAGTGTCCTTCTTTGCCGCAAGTCCAACATTCTTTGATAGAGGTCTTAGATTGAGCTATATCTTTTTCTTTCCTATAATTAGGAACCTTCTTATACTTACTAGTGTTCTTCATAAAATACCTACTTTGATTAAATTTATTTTTCCTAGTCTTAGGGTTCTTTTCTCTAAAGGTAGTAGATTGTTTAAATTTATATTTCTTTGGAAATCCTAAAGGTCTAGTCTTAAAATTCCTATGTTTCCATTCTAATTTCTTTTTAAATTTCTTAGATTCACTACCACATCCCCATTGGATTGGAGCGACATCTCTTTCATCTTTGATTGGAGGGATCTGCTTGAATGTTTCTTCTATTAACTTTCCTTGAGTTATCTCACGTCTCTTCGATATGATATAGTCTTTGGCGAAATTGATTCTTTCACCAAGGGAGTTGTTCTTAACTCCAGCTACTCCTGGCCAATTCCTATATTCATTAATTAGGATTTGTCCTATGGCTGGTATGTTTCTAAAGTATTCATATTTTAAGGTCTCTCTAAATTCTTTAATTTAGTAATATAGCTGCTCATAATTATTTCTATATTCATATATCTTATATAATTTGCAAATGCTAAGGAGGGCTAACTTAGATTTTGCTAGGTCTTATTCATTGATTTGAGCTAGATGTCCAGCTCCAATGAATTCAGATGTGAACAATTGAATATATTCTTCAATGGATCCTTATTCTAAATTTTTTTTCATCTTCTCAACCTTAGCTAAGGAGTCTTCATCAGTAGACTTTCTTAAACTATCTAAATAATCTTTTGTAATACCTCTAATGGATTGTTCAGCATATTATTTACATGGACTTGAGTCCCATTGTTCATTGAATGCAAAACACATGTTCATCTGATTATGCCATTCATCTTAGGCTTTTTCCCTATCTTGAACATTGTATAGGTTAAGGTATATGCCTACTGGATTTATGGCTTGACTTGCCATGGTCTTAACAGGAGTGAAACTCTTGTCAATAGTTGGAAAGTCTTTTATATAATCCGGTTTAGTCTTTACTATGGTGCTTGAATATATAGGAATGTTTATTCCTATTGGTTTACTAAAAAGTCTAGGAGCATCTTCTAGCCTACTACTACTTCCTTTCTCCTATTTATTAGGTTATACTTGTGTAGCTGGCATTTGTCTTTCTTCTCCTTCTTCTATTAGTCTTAAGTTTCTAAAAAGTTCCTTTGTATTCTTAGATTCTTTTAATTTTAATATGCGGTCTTGGGCTATCATATTAAATCTTTATCTTTCTTGAAATCTAACAGAACGACTTTTCTTAAGGTTATATTTGAATGTCTTCATATCCAATTTTGAGGGTTCATGTCCAAAGTTTTGGATCCTAAATTTTTCTTTAATTAATTCTTTTTGTTCAAATGATATTCTAGGTCTAATTACCGGGGCTTATCTTAGTAAACTAGCAGTAGTCTTACTACTGCATTCTCCTTTTGAAGGATCATTGATTATGGCTTCTCCCATATTCTTATATCTAATTTCTCCAGTCTGAATATTCTTATTGACAATCTTAGGGGGGCCAAACTGGATAGTAACATTTCCAATGACATCGTCTTGATTAATAAATAAAGGTTTATTTTGTATAATCCTAATTTCTTGAAATTCTGGCAATTGCCAAAGGGTATTAGCTTTTTCTTTCATAAGCCCAGTATTCCTACTGCTGTAAGTATGATTGTAGTCTGAAACATCGGTTCGAGTCTACCGCTACGAATTCTCGATTGCATTCCTTCATAAGGAAATTGGGAGAACTTCACATAGCTTTGAAATTCTATATTTATATTGGCGTCTGGGATAATATAATCTTCATAGTCACTAGCATATAAGATTAACTTAAAATGTTTGGCTGTGTCTACGGTTACTGTAAATGTCAGAATGACATTAAACTATCCTATGTCATCTGACATTTCTAGTTGGGCTATCCCAATAAGGCTCTTCTCAAAATCTTTCCATCTTTTATCTACTAAACAACATAAAATGTTGATATTATTCTGAGGTCTATGTAATCCTTGTATTCTTTCTTGCAAGAGTCCAAAGGTTAGGAATTGAAACTTCCTATCAGTTCCTCTAGATCTAAGTCATTCTGAGTCAAACACTTGGAGCTCAGTATAGGATTTATCTAACACATGATTCCTAAAATGGTAAGTCATGTTATAATTAGCAGCCTTAGGAGTGGCACCTTCCTTAAACAAGTCTATGTATCTAACAGCTGGACGTTGTCCATTATGAATGGAATCTATAACAATCTTCAAGTCAACTTCACCCCATTCTTTCCATTGGAGAGGATTGGTAAAATTTCTTTCTTTCCACCATGTCCTAACATTGGAGGATGAATCCTTAAGTCTTTGTAGCATATGATTACTCTGTCCAATATTTGAGATAGAGCTAACTATCTTACTAGTCTTATCTAATCCGTCATTTATGACTCGTCTACCTATGGTATTCCTTTCTCTAGTTTCTATAGGAGGGGATTCTCTAAATTTATTGGTGGTTACCTATTTTTGTTCAAGTCTTTTTTTAATTCTTTCTAAGAAGTCTGAATAATCTTTTTGTCTTTTTATTTGACTAAGGATTTCTTCTTTAAAATTCTTATTCTCTTTTATAATCTTCTCAAAAGTTTCTTCACTATGTCTAGCTAGAGAATTAACTAGGGATTTTGCAACATTTGTAATATAGTTTTTTATTCTATTATCTTTTTCTTATTGTTGCATAGTTCTAACTTCTATAAATTCTACAGTTTTTTCTATTTTATGTAAACGAGTTAGAATAAAAGACGAGTCTATTTCTGCTTGGGAAGGCTTATTATATACAACCTTAATTCCATTTATAATTTCTTTGTATTTTTCTTCTACTTGGGCCATGTCTAGTCTAAGTTCATTAATAATACTATCCATTTTGGATAGCTTATGACTTTCCATATTATTAAGGTAATTTGCTAAATTCTGTTGGAATTTAACAAAGTCTGTATAGAAGGTGGTTACTCCTTCTGTCGTAGCCTTTAAATCTAAATGCAAGTCTTTAACAAAGCTACTGTTATGATCTTGGGTAGCTGCAATGGATGCATAAATTAAATTTAATCTTTTGAATATAAGTCTAGTTGCTTTAGCCGCATTGGTAATCTCATTTTCATTTATCTTATAATAAAATCTATCAACATTTATCTTTTCTAAAACTCTTTGATAAAAGTCTGATAAGGTCTGAATGGAGAGGTCTCTTGGTACCTCATTCCAGTCTGATCTAATTATCTCCATTAGAAAGATAACTATCTAATCTAGGAATAAGCTTATCTTGTTCTTTCGTAAGTTTAATTAACTCATTGTCTTGATTTTTAGTTAAGGTTTTAATTTCTAAGATGTCTTTGCTAAGGACTTCTATATGATTAGTCTTAATAATTATTTCTTGTAAAACATATACTAGGTTTATTGGGATTTGGTTATCTATTTCTAGTAGTCTTTTAGAGATTTTTTTTATCTCTGGTTCTAGGATTTGAGTGTCTTTTATTAGTAGTCTTAATATAAGGAGTATACACTTATTTTGATCTAATATGCTATTAATAGCACTAGTAACTTGTCTACTATCTACGTGTTTTGCTGGGATGTGTTCAGTGTGTGAACATCCATCTATGTGAGAGGTTAAGCAACCTACTGAGTCTAAATCAGTTATAGGTATGGGATGGTAGTATGGTTTGGTTCCAAAAACATCTTTGTAAATGAGCGGGATAAATCCTAAGGGCATTAAAGTTTTTATACTAAAAGTCTAAAAGGAGCGTCTTATGGCTCTGATACCACAATTAGGGTTTTGGTCGGAATTTGATGAGTTTCTAAAGTCTTTAAGGTCTGGATACCAATTTGGGTCTAAACTATAAATCTTTTAAATATATAGTCTTAAACTAAGGTTTTAGTATAAGACATGAGGGGGACGATCTAAAGTAAATAACAAAAGTCTTTGGGACTACGAGGGGACCACTTTCGAGATAAGGACAAAGTCTGCACGAAAAGTTCGAACGGTGAGTCCGCACCAGAGATTATATATATATATATTTCTTTTTTTTTTAATAAAAAAAAATTTATTGAGATAAGAGAGAATAGCCCTCTCAAGTGGCAGTACAAAAGATGACAAGCCTATCTAACAAAAAACCTTAGAGCATCTATCCTAATAGACTTCTTTAAGAGAGAAGGAGTGTCCTCATGATGATGAAATGTATGGAAACCTTTATGACTGATAGCAAAGGAAGATAAGATCACAGCTGATTTGTTCAATTCTCTAGGGCACAGCTTGATTGATGTTTGGAGATGATGAGAAAGGACTTCAATTTCTTTGAAAGCTTGCTTATATTGCCAAGGAATACATCTGAGATAAGAATAGAGGCCATTGAATATAATATAGGAATCAGTTTCAATTTCAACTTGAGGGATTTTGGTATCTGTACAAAACTTTAGACTTTCCTTAATCACCTGAAGTCGAACTTCTATAAGAGACCCTTGATAACCATACATGGACCCCTTAACAGTCTACATATATCACCTCTTATTATAGCACCTGCTCCATAACTGTTACTAGCCTCCTCTGTACCAGCACAATTAATTTTAAAACTACCTGAAATAGGAGGGATCCATCTTTTGAAGACTTTGTTTCTATCAGGATGACACTTTAGAGTAATATTAAAATACTCAAAGTTTCCTGATCAAAATCTCTATGACCTCCTTTAAAAATAGCTCTTTGACCATGCTCTGAGATTCTCTGAATAACCTTCTCAATAATGATGAAGTGTTTCATAGGTTTTGATTCAAAAGTATCCTTATTTCTACTTAACCATATTTCCCAAATAATACAAAGAGGAACAAACCTATAAAACCATTTAGAGAATTCAGAAGAAGCTGATTGAAGCCACCATTTTATTATAGAACCATGAATTGTAGTTGGTATCTGAGTGATTACCAAAACTCCATTATCATTTACATGACTAATTAAATGATGGAAGTTACAATTGACATTTTGATTGAGGACACGAGTAGAACTGCTTCTAGATGAGAGGTTAGGTACTCGTTACATGTGAGCATCGATGGGAGACGTGGAGTATAAGTTAGTAACAAATTGCATATTTACTGGTTAAGAATCCTTGCACCTCTAGGACTCTGACCCAAATTATAAATGTTTTCCCCCCATGTATTCTTAATGACAGGGATAACAGGATTAACGATGGATTAGAATTGTAGTTGCATTTGACGTAGTGGATTTCGCTCCATTGATTCTAGTATAGGTTATACTTCTTCTTAGTGTCATCTTATTTCATAATGGAATTTGTACGGGCATAAGCCCAAGTGTTTATTATAGCAGCTATACTTACTTTACATTATGGATGTTGTATGATGATTTAGTTTTTATTTTTCATGTATTAAATCCGTGTTATTTAGATGTTTTTATTCAATATGGATTTTAATATAAAATAAAGAAATTTGTATTCCTTAAGTGCTGAGAATGGTATAAATTTTTGATAAGCCCCATCTTCGGCATACTAAGCCTGACCATCCTTTACATGAGAAAATGGGGGTTGTTACACTTCCTCGAGAGAACGACATCAAAGACATACTGATGCTTACGAAACTAATAGTTCAAAGGTTCGTGGGCTAAGGTACGTAATAGGAAGGTGTTAGGCAACAATCTCGCCCTTTCGATCTCTCAAGGGCATGCGTTATTATTCTCCTTAAAAACTCCGTGAAGTGTGTGCGCGTGTATATATAAATGGACAATGTAATTTCTCTACTCACATTATGGAGAAAGGAAGAGTGATATCATCCATCGGAGTGTTCAAAAAATAGTAATTAAAAACATAATGTCGTCGCTTATCGGGGTATCAATCGTTATGGTGTAACAATAATATATTCTAGATGAAGCGCGGATAAGAACCATATATAGAAATAATATAAAATTTTTTAAGGAGGAATCGAGTCTTGGGTTTTACTCCAAAATGACTATGTAGTTTAAAACGGCATCAAAGTCCACGTAGTTCACATGCAACACGAAGGTGGGGTTTATCCCATAAATCCAACGGGGGGTTTTATTTAGATGTGTGTGTGTAGAAAAGGGATGGTTTGATTTGAGAAAATGTGGTGAATAATCCCATTTGGAGTTTATAAGGAAACCCTTTTTTTTTTTCTTGTTTTTGGGTCTTTTATAGAAAATATGTTATGTGCAATAATACTAATAAAAAAGTGAAATCATTAATATGTATGGACTAAAAAGATGAAATGCTAAAGTAAAGGTTAGATAACTAATGCAAAAATAAGGAAATTAAAAGAGAGAGAAGAATGTTTGGACCTTATTTGGAGACTTGAAGATTGATCTTGATTGTTGAAAAGGATACCCTTGTAAGTGTATGGAGTTTGTAGGAGGAGAGGGGACGGATTTTACTAAATTGAGTATGAAAGGGATGGGAATAAAACGTGGAAGAAATATTTCAATAGAGAAATCTCGCTAACTTTGAGAGAATCCTGCTGAGATCACTAAGAGGGATGTTTATGGGGAGCCTTTCAAAGTGTGATCATGCTCTCCTTATATAGATTCAAGAGGGTGCCAATAGGTATTGTACTTGACCTTCCTATCGGTAGGAAAATGAGTTTGCCATTCGGTAACCTCATGCAGATTTTTTTATAAAATGATCGTAAAACCCAATCCGTAAGCCCAAATCGCGCATAGGCAGATTATTGGAAAGGGTATTCAGATTCCTTTAAGAATCCATTAGCATTCTCCTAGGTTCATGAGTTTAATTATGTCATATGGGGCTCGGAAGCGCCAGACGGTCTTTTGGATAGAAGATTTTTGAAGGAAAATGGATCGTTCATCCTAACTTTAAGGATGATTCGAGGGGAGGACGAACCATTGGAAAGTGTTTTCAAATCCCTTAGAAGATTAATTCAGTATCATTTGATTCGGAGAGCTGACCTTGGTCAAACAGGGCCCAGAAGCACCCAGTGACCTTTTGGAGTAAAATGGGTCGTTCGTCCGTACGATAAGGCTAAATTGCGGTCAAGGTAGATCATTGGAAAGGATGCTCAATGATATTTAAGTATTCATTCAATCTCATTCAGGATAGAGAGTTGACGAGAGTCAAACAGTGTTCAGGAGTGCTCGGTGGTCTCCAAATCAGTTTTTTGGGGAAAATGAATTGTTAGTCTGAACGGTAAGGCCAATTCGTACATGAGAAGAACTTTTGGAAAGGGTGTTCAGAGCTCTTCAAAGATTCATTGAGATTTCACTTAGGCAAGGAAGTTTATTACAGTCAAAATGGGGCCCGGGAGCGCCCATTGGCCTTCAGATCGATTTTTAATAGTAAAATGGATCATTCGTCCGAACCATAAGTCCGATTTGCACACGGGGTATATCGTATGAAAAAGGATTCAAAGCCCTTTAAAGATTTATTGAGCTTTTGCTTTGATGATAAAGTTCATTGAAGTCAAACGGGGCTCGAGGTCTCGATGGCATCTAGATCCGTACTTGGAGTATGACCTAGGGTTCTATGATAAATGGGGAAGTTCTAGGGGACTAAGGAAAGTCTTAAAAGGGGCCTAGAATGTGGTGTCTATAGATCCCCTTGACGAATGAGCTTTGGAAAAAATGAAGGTTGTCGAATATACACCATATGGATGTTTGGGAAATAGGTCGATTATGCGGACCAAAGGGATGTAGATGACCAACTCAGAGAGTTGAGGTCAGTTCTGTGGACGTAAGGAAATTCTAGGAATGATGAATTCTGAGGGTCGAGGTCAATATTGAGGACATAAAGTTATGACGACTGATTCTGAGGGCTGAGGTCAATTCTGAGGATCTAAAGATGGGATGACTAATTCTGTGGGTCGAGGTCAATTATGTGGACCTAATGTAGGGACAACTGATTTTGAAGTCAATTATGAAGACCTAATGTTATGATGAACGATTCTATGAGTTGATCTTAATTATAAGGACCTAAAGATTATATGACTGATTCTTTAGGTCGAGGTCAATTCTCAGAACCTATAGTTATAGCGACCAATTCTGCGGGCCGAGGTCAATTATGATGACCTAAAGTTGTGAGGACTGATTCTGAGAACCGAGGTTAATTTTGAGGAACTAAAGATGGGATGACAATTCTGAAGGTTGAGGTAGATTTTGAGGACTTAAATTTTTATGATCAATTATGAGGGCCATAGTCGATTATGAGGACCTAAAGATGTGATGATCGATTTGCGGGCCGTGGTCAATTCTAAGGACCTAAAGTTGTGACGACCGATTCTGAAGGTTGAGGTCGATTATGAGGAGCTAAAGTTGGGACAAATTATTCGAGAATCGAGGTCGATTTTAAGGTCCTAAACTTGTGAGGACCGATTCTGCGGGCCAAGGTCAATTCTGAGGACCTAAAGTTGTGACGATCGATTCTGCGGACCGAGGTTAATTTCGAGGGCCTAAAGTTGTGACAATCAATTCTACGAGCAGAGGTCAATTTTAAGGACCTAAAATTGTAACACAGGGAGGTTTTCACTTCGAGGAGTATTTTTTACATGTGACTTTGTCATTTTGAGATCCTAATGGGGAAAGACACTCAATGGGGATCATGTCCTCTTGGGAGGGAGTTTAGTCTTGAAATTCCGCTGGGTAATTGGGAGGATATTATGTAATCCTGTTAAGGAAGAATTTGATTTTGGATTCCACTAGGGAATTTTAATAGACCTTTTTGGATGCACCATTTTGTCGCATGTATTTTGGGGTTTGTGCTGGCGGTAAGAATGTGATATTAATTCGACTAGGGATCGTAGGAGCTTAAAATGGTTTTCTTGTTATATAAATGTTGTAATACTTATATGCCAATTTTAGGAATTTTTTGGAGCATATTTGGATTTTTCTGACATTTTTTGGCATTATTTGTACAAAACTTTTAAGGGGTATGCCGACCGGCATGTGGTAAGGGTTTTTGTCTAGAAAGTGGCATGGTCTTCTGGGCAGGTGGCAATCATTAAGAGCTCGGGGCTGCCGATCGACATGCCGTTTAGGATCCTATAAAGAGGTGGCAAACCCACCTTTTTTTCACATCATTATGCATCTGATTCTTGTGCTTCTTCTCTTTAAAATCCATTCCTAAGTCTTTCTTTCTTTAAGATTTCAAATCGCAAGTTCTTCAAGTGAGGGATACAACCAATAATGGTTGAGCAATGATGAATGTACGGGCCTAAAGTGGCAATCTAGGGTGACCCTTGATTTGGGCAATAAAAATTCCTTTGACATGTTTGATCTAGTATATGAGGATCGCTTTCTTTTGTGAGAGACCTCACCCCATCATCCTTTTAGGTTGAGGAACCCTAGTGGCTATGTAAGTATAGTGACCTTTGACATTCTTTTTTCTTTGTTCTTTTCTGAAACTGACGAAAGGGTTTTATATTTTCTTTTTTGTTTTTACAGACTGACATTGCTCACGCGATCCAGCATTCTTAGGGGACGATGGGATTGAAGTATGTATAAGAGAGTCTTTCGATAGTGGAGACTATTTGAAATGACCATGGAAGCGGGTGGTGGAAAAGATCTCTCTGGGGAGATTGGCCAGAGATGGTTTGTCCTTTTTGACACTATGGAGGAGCAAGTAGTGTTTTATCCAGTCTGGTCAGGGAATGCCATTATATGGAGGACCTTCAAAATACCAATAAAGTAGGGGAAGTTTATGGGCTTTAAGGAGCAAATGATGATTGGGTTGGGTCTTACGGCAGCTGCGGATATGGTCTTTTATGAATCTGGGTTCATTTCCTGTAAAGCTTTTGTGATTGGGATGTGTTTGTATGTTTTTTATGTGTTTGGATTTTGGGAAGGTTTGCTTAGGCTAGTTTTAGGGATAATTTTGTTAATAGAGGGTGGTTGTTTTGACTCCTCTGAGGATACTTCGTGTAATTGTAATGAATTCTCCTATTTGGAATAAAAAAATATTTTGATTACATTGTTGTGCCTCTGAATTAGTTTTACATATGGGTTCAGGTAAATGATAAAATGAGCTGTCGTTCTCGGGGGTGAGAAAAGAATAGTATTATGTGAAAAGAAGGGGACTGTTCCTATGTAAAGCATATGATATGCCTACGTACCTATGGGGTTTTGAAGTTTTTTTTATTTTCATTTTAAATGTAAAAAGTTTTAGAGGATTAGGCCCCATGTAGTTTTGAGTAGAGGGAAACAAAGATTTTTTTAGAATAGAAGGGAGATGAGACTAGTCGCGGCACACTGAGATTTTAAACTATGGGTAGAACTTCTTGAGGCAGTCCAAGTTGAGTGGATGCCCCATATCTTCCCCATTAAGGTTAGTGAGCATAGAAGCACCACCTAGAATGATCTTTTTCACGATGTAGTGTAACTGAAGTTTGGCTTGAATTTCCTCTAGAGTCGCAAACAAGTTATATGATTTCTTTGAGGGTCAAGTCTCCTTCTCGAACACCAAGATCCTTGACTCTTTTTTTTAATGATCGCGCTATCTAGGGAGGGTATTCTTGTATATGGTATTGAGCCTTAATCCTCTTTTCATTCAAGAGTGACAATTCGTCCAGTTCATTCGAATGAGAAAATTGCATTTCGTCCCTGACCCCCAAAACCTGCATTTTTCTAACTTCTTTGTCACCCAAAACAACCAAAACTCATCCAAACTCAAATCCAACAATTCTAAACTGTACTCCCTAGTAATAAAATGCTTTCCAACATGTTTAACCATAAAATCCTACAAATTATAACATGAATTCAGATTAATTCTTCGAATCATCAAAAAGCCCTAAATTCACATCATCACTATTAATCACAACTAAACCCAGATTTAAATCGTGATTTCAATATATAAAATTTAGATTTCCAATCCCCATTATATTGTTATTCATCTACACGCAAAACCTATACCGTAATCATAGATTAAAACCCAATTTCAGTCCCAATTCCATAATATCATGAATAAATAATTTAACATGGACATTATATGCCCTAAATTAAGCAAGATAAACACTTGAGTCTTCACGAAGGTTTGATTCGTATAATGAAACTGGTATAGATGCATTCCTCTCTTCTCGATCTACACGTTGATGATGTTTTTGGTGAAAGGTCAATTGGTTTGGCCTTGGAACTCCTAGGAACCCCTTCTCCTTCTTCCTCTTGGAATCTCTCTTAGGTGTGCCTGTTATTCACCCTAATTCTCCCACCTGAATGAATATATATTACTCCAACTTTCGTCCATTAATTCATCCCAATTTTTCAAAAGATAAAAATATCCCTCCGGGGTGTTGGGTTGGCCTAAAGTTGCCCCTGACTCCAAACTAAACACCCGAGTAGACTTTTCTGACTATCTCGACCCTTCCGGACACACCGGCTTACTCAAAACAACCATCCGAATAACCTAAAATTAAATTTCATTTTAATTTCTCATTTAAGTCCCGACACGACTCACACACGCGTCCCAACTAAGTGTAATGTAATTGCCGTATTTTTCACTTACGACAACTTTAATATTTTGATAATCATATATTAATTTACTCATTAAGTAATATTCAACATAATTATCACCAAGAAATACTAACTTTGATCATGCTAGTAATTATTTACTTAAATCCGGATTAATTATCAGTAATTTCCCAGTTAAGTTAATTAATCCCATAAGTAAAATAAAATCTTTCGAAAATATGGGGTATAACATGCTCTCCCCCTAACGGAATTTCATCTCGAAATTTAAAAAAGAGTAAAAATAAAGGCACACCTGGTAGGAACAACTCTGGATACTTATCGCCCATCGCATCCTCGCGCTCCCAGGCAGACTCCTCAACATTATGAGGCAGCCACTAAACACGTACAATGTCTTTACAAATCTCCCCCCATGTCTATACCGGTACAAAATAAAAAATTCGAATTATCAATCTAAAAAATGAACTATACAAATCTACCCTCCCATCAACTCAAAAGTGGAAAGATAAAGTGTCAAGTCTTCAAAGTTTTCTTCAACAATCTAATCTTCAAAACATTAAGGTTTTTTCATCTAGGTTTGTGGCATAATGATCTTCAATTTTACCTACACACGTGAGACAAAGAAAATACCTCTTGATGTATCGAGTTTGAAATGATATAAGCATAAGCATAAACATGAAAACATGCTCAATTCTCCCACATACTTAAACTCTCCCATAAAGTATTAATTCGTTTTCCCCCTTTTTATTTGTCCGAAATAGACAAGGAAAAGAATAAACCACATAAATCAAATCAAGATATCACGGTAAACAAGGAAAACAAACTATTTTTGAATTTTCAGGTTTTTTAAACAAAAATATAAAACTAATTTTACAAAAATTACACACCATAAATTTACACTAAGATAACCAAATAATGGATACGAGAAGAATGGGTGTGAACAAATTCAATAGAAAAATCGACTCAATAATGTTATGTGTGCACGATGCATAAGTGTACTTCTAACGAATGAACATCAAACTAGTCCGTAGGGTAAAATTATTGAATTTAGATGACACCGCCTTAATCATATCAACAAATCAAAGTATAAATAATTTTCACACCAATAACGTCCAAAACTATGTAATTCTTTTTCATCACTTTCAAGGATGTGCAAACCATTTTTTAAATTCCATCCAAACTCACTCATTAAAAGATAATACTTTTTATTATTCTTACAAGGTGATGAAACTAAAATCCAATGGCCCATAATTGGCATATATTTTTATTTATTTCCTTTCAATTTTTTCGAACTCTTTTAAACATCATTGGACCCCGGATAATTTTTAATTCTTCATTTTTTTAGTTCTTTTTTAAACGATGGATTTATCTCAAAGGAAGAAATGAAATACCATTCAAAACCCTTTTTGTTTTTCAAAATAAATCACACAAACTCACAAATGGTTTATAACATGCACTACTTTCTTGTCAAGTTTTAATGCCTTTGTTTCGTTGTACGGATAGAATTGAGATGGAAACACTCAACCAACATGTGATAGACAAGAAAAAAGTCAAACAAATTAGTGCATATATGCAATAAAGCAAAAATAAGTCAAACATGTAGGTAGCAACACAATATATCATCTCAAAGACTCCAAACGTTGTAAAGCACATAAATGACACAACATATTGTCTCAAAACACTATCAAATTGTCACACGGATAAATGGAGTTAAATTTTTACTTGGTCATCCCAATTATCCATTCATATACGGTGTAAACAAAATACAAAACTCTTTGTGGATTTTTCAAAAATTTAATCAAAAAAATTGAAAATCGTTTTGTATTTTTCGAACACTGTTCAGAATCAACCCAACAGTACCAAATAAGATAACAATATGAGCGAGAGGAATGCAAATAGAAGTGAAAATATATCCTGGGGTCACTCGAACATAGCGCCATGTCGCTTGAATGACAAGGACTTCTCGCGAGAAGAAGCTTCACGCAACATCAGAAGTCGCTCGTACGAAAACTCTTCTAAGTCGAACGAAAAAAAACAAATTTTCCCAGATTACCCAAATATCATGCAGTGTTGCCCTGTGATTTTTTTTTTTTTGTGAAAATAGTTCCTTGAATGGGCAAGGAGATCCAAAACAATGGTAAAACAGTAGCAAAATAAATATATCGAAATGGAAAATATAAATAAAAAATGGTACATACTAGCAATAGGCAAAAGTGTCATCATGTAAATCATCCTATGCTAACAAAAAGTCTAAACCTCAACCGTTAGGTGCGATGGAGTTTTTCAAAGATGGTGACACCTTTTGAAACAACTCCACCATGTCATGTTAAGTCTTAACCAAAAACTTTACCTACTCCCCAATATGTGAAAACTCTTTGATGTATTCATTAGGAGCGTCCGTTGTGTGCGTGCGTGTGGACACGTGTAGTAGCATAACAAGGCACATAACCCAACTTGAAATAAAACTCTCTCATGTTTCCTCTCTTCTTGCATTTTGGGTATAAATAAATTGTTTTAGGAACACCTCTATAAAAATGTCTCATATGCGGTCTCCTAATAGGTACAGGATGCCTAGGTGGGTCAGGTTAAGAGCCATGTGAATCTCTCACTAAAGCGGGAACCGGCTCGAGTTCAATAAAAGAAGTAGATGCACGGTCATGACATATTCCTAGCCTCTCACCACTACCCAAAATGGGATTGAGAAACATCTTTCCAACCTTCTTAGATGCATTATCTAAAGGGACTTTGACCTAATGGGCATGTTCGAGATCACTCCCGAGTTGGGATACACGTGTCAACATACTAGACACCATGTCGGTCAAGTTACACTTTTCCCTCCTTAAAACTTCTTTATCTCTCTTCAAATGTAAAACTTGATGACCTAAATCCGTATTATACTTCATTGTTTTCAAGGTCTTGGTGAACAAATCCATAAACACTTTTTGGAGCTCACTTTCATCTCCACTCTCAAACTCGCTCTCACCCCCATTAGAAACACTCGAATCATCATCGTCTCTATAGTGAACACATTCATTATGGGACAAAGTGGTTGTGCTCTCATGACTGGCTAAAAAGGAAACAAACTCTTCTTGTTAAGACTCAATGTTCGAATCTTTCACATCTTCCTCACTATCACTCAGGGTGGATGGCATAGCAACTTCCTTGACCTCTCTCCTAAGTCTAGAGGGACACTAAAATGACTTATTCCCTCTCCCCTCACACTCAAAACATTTCATATTTTCAAAATTTTCTTCACCCTCTTTCTCTTTCTCATCGCTTTCTTATGCCTTTTCTTTATTTTTATTTTTCTCCGAAAACTTTTCATTGGAAGAATTTTGTTTCGAAAACTAAAGAAACTTTTTGAAATTCGTTGCAAGAAGGGCCATGTCGAAATCAGACTCATCCTCATACTCGGACTCACAAAAACTCACATTGTTTTTCATGGACACTTCCTTTCCCTTTCTAGCTTGGACTTTAAGCGCTATCCCTCTATCCTTAGTTTTGACAGTGTCAGGGAACATGTCGATTTCTTACATTTGGAGGTCTCCTACCAACTCTTCCAATTTTAGATGACTCAAATCATATATGGTATTCAAAACAGTCATTTTCAAGATAAGAGATTTAGGCAGTGCTCTTAAAATCTTTTTAACAACTTGTGCATCATGTATGGGATCTCCAAGATTAAAACTAGTCTTGACAATATTGGACAAACGTGTATAAAAGTCATCAAAACACTTGGTCTCTAGCATGGTGATAGTCTCAAATTGAGTGGTCAAATTTTGAATTTTAGACTCTTTGACAGTGTTAGTGCATTCTTGGGTGAATTACAAAATATCCCACATTTTTTCAGACGTGGTGCACGTCATAATATGTCGAAACTCATCATTAGTGATCTATGTGAAAATTTCACTAAGCCATAGTGAATTATAAGTTCTCTACCTAAACTCTTCCTCAATCCAGTCTGACACATGTTTTAAATTTGTGACATTATTCGCGGTGACAGTGGGAGGATTCCAACCTCTTTCAGAAATAACCCAAACTCTTTCATTGATTTCTTTTAAATAGGATTTCATTCGGGCTTTCCAGTAAGCGTAATTACACCTGTCAAAAATTGGCAACCGTTTGTATAAGTTTTCACTTACAAACGTTGCGAAAATTTGAAAAATATGATTTTTCAAAAAAAAAATCAATATCACAATTTTGCAAAAAATAGGCATACAAGATAAATTAGCGCAACCTTCTCTGATACCAATTTTTAGAACCGTGTGCGTGATCGATTTTAATGGATGTTCAACTTCCGATCACAAACTTATTTAATTAGAGTCAATTTATGATTCAAATTAATTCATCCCTCAAAATCAACTAGCTACGTGCGTGCATGTGTCAAACCAACTTCCATAAAATATGTTCAGGAAAAATCCCATTAGGGAAAAACCTTTTATTTCACTATAATTGTGAATTGTAAGTTACATGGTTACAATGAAATATATATGTTTTGACACAAGAATACCCACAGGCGTCGGTCGACGTCGTCAGCAATGGATTACGCACATTTATCCACATGAACTGCAGTCCTATCTTCAACAAAGATTAAAATGCTATGAACCTCAATGACACGCATCCATATGACGATGAAATATTCTCCAAAAATGTATGAACACCATCGAAGTATGCTCTCAAACTCTAAAACAATTCACATGAACAATTGGGATTTTTGTGAATTTAAAATAGAAAAGATTAAACTCTAACAGAAGAACCCAAAAGGTTCTGCTGATATTTCACTATTTTGCAGAATGAAAATCGTACAGACTTCTTATGGAAAACGGAGTTGAAAAGACCCTTTTCTAGAAAACTTAAGGAGGTGGATCATTTCAGCGAAATATGTTGTCGTTTGAGCGAGACATGATGACGTTTGAAGTATCACGCGACATGGACTGTCGTTTGATTGACGTACGATGTCGTTGGAACGAGATGATTAAAATAATAATTTTTTTCTCATTTATCCTTTTAGTAAATAGAACACCTCTAACATTCAAAAAAAATATTTTTTAACGAAAAACATTTAAAGTTGTGTTCCAACACTAGAAAATGTTTTGTGAAAAATATCCCAATATCCTAAGTCAAATATTAAGAAATTATAAACATAACTTTACCATATTCATTTCGTGGAGGCTTGATTGTTGATGAATCTTAATATTCGGACCATGTCATTGCGTATGTGATCTTGAACATCTTCAACGGTTGTAGCGGTATACGACATACTTAATTGTGATGGACAATGTCCTTAAAAACCTAAAGGACTGACTCATGAAAATAAGAAGAAATGGTGATCGTCATGAAGTTATGAATTTCTACTAAATAAGCAAGAAAAGCATAACTAAACTGACTACGCATGCAAGACATTACAAAACATGGATTAATTAATATGAATGAGAGATAAGGTCGAAATACAATCCCCCAACCCCCTATTTGATTTGAAACAATGAAGTTATTTAACTCAAGCATTACATATATGAGGGAACGAACCCTCATCATACCTAATCAAGAATATACACAAAGTACATGATCAATTAGTTAACACACACATCACATTCTTAAACACCTGATTACCTAGGGAAAATGAGGTTAAAAGTTCTACGATTTTGTAGTAACAAACCGACACGTCCAAATTAATTATTTAATTCAAGAACCTATTTTTATATCCATGTGAACCAATTAGGGTTAGGTCCATGCATCCCAACGTTTAGAAATCTAGCCAGTCATGACATGATTAATAGAAAGCATGTTATCTACGTTTCATGTACTCAAAACCATGAAGAAACTATACCTAAACATACGCGAAGATCTTGGAATGCCAGACAATAACCAAATCATGAAAAGCATATAAACTTTTAGAATAAGGAAGAAGAATACCAACTTTATGGAAGAACACCTTGATAAATAATCCACTAAAGTATGAACTTTATGACTAAATTCAAAACTAAGGTTTTTTTATCTTCTTCTCTAATGTTCGCCATGAAAAACTGATGAAAAACTAGTCTAAACCCCTACAATAACATTACAATTACGTATTTGTGAGAGTCAAGCCCCCATGAAAATCGTTGGACCAATCGGAAAGAGGATAAATGTTCGTGCATCAGACCCCTCCGAACCAGTTCTGGGGTACATACGAATCGATTCGACCCCAAACTGGTTCAATTTGTGGTTCATAGTTATTCTCTGCCTTCGCTTCTCTTTTCTTCCTATAAACTTGGATTTTTTTCCTTATTTTTCTTCTCAATCTTCCCAATCGCAAAACTTTTTCACCTAGTCTCTAATTGGGGTGTCTTTTTTTTCCAATATTCTGGTAACGTCGTTTTCTTTTACTTTTGAGTTGACCCCACCTCTAGACCAAAGCTGCTGGATTACCAAAATTCCATTCAACACTCTTCTCTTTGGGTTTTATTTTTTACTTTGAGTTCTCTTTCGCACTAACTTATATGAATTATCTGTAAAACATATAAGAGATACAAAAAACACGAAGTACTTAGCAAGGAGAATTAATAGCATTATTATTAGATAAAACCAAGTTAATTACAATGTATGGGACCATAGAAATACTTAAATTAAGGGGATAAATATGATATATTTATGCCTAATCAATAAACTTCCACAAACACTCTTGGTATAGTTGGACGATTAAACTCACTCGTTCAAGTATCCATTCTCATTGGTTTTTGAACGAGTTAGTATATTGAATAACGATGCTTTAGAGAACAAGTGTATAGGCAACTGGGAAAAGGATATCCATAGAGGAAAAATACTGCTCTACTTATCAGCTGTTTTGGCCTAGATATTTCATATTTATCCCCTTAGTTTCGGTTCTTTTATTATCTCATGGAATGTAATTAACCAAGATCTATCTCATACCTATTCTACTAACCCTTTTGGCAATTATTTCATGTTGTGTCCATTTCTTGTGTGTTTTACATGTATTTTGTGCAAGTGAATACGTAAAAGAAACCAAAACGGTAAAATAAACAAAGGAAATAAAATTGAAGGGAATTTATGAAATTTTGTAGCCATAGTCTAGAGGCATAGCCAACAGGAAATTTGAGGTTCTTGACTTCACAAGAACGATGGAAGAAACAGAGCCTCAATCCGAGCTACGATGAAGCAGTTGTGCGAGTTCGATGTCGAGAAGAGAATTCAGGGGCAAGAGAGGAAATTTAGAAAATTTGAGCAGCAAACCTATTCGGATGACCTGAACTCGAATTTTCAATTATTATTATTTTTTACTTTAATTCCGGTATTCACGAGGTTATAGAATTTAATTAATTTGGTGATATAGGATTTAAATTATTTGGAGAATTTACTTAACTTAGTGAATTACGATTTATTTAATTCAGGTTAATTTTTAAATTCACATGTGTCATAATTTGAGATCAAGATTGGAGAATTTCAGTAACGTAACTTGGATGAAGATTCTAAATTGGTCGACATAGTCGAAAAGGGGTACCCGAGGGTAGTAATTGGGTCTCGGAGCATTTTTAGGCATAACTGGACTCACATGGGCAGGTCATTCGGGTGTGGACCATTAGTCTTAAAATGGGATTAACATTATTGAACCTAATATTAGGAGATAGTGGCAGCCATAACTCATTTAGAAAACCCTAGATATGCAGTGGTGGATAGAGGGAGAAATTGAAAAGATTTTGGGGAGCCAATGAGATGAGGAGTCAATGTGCTTGTGCCAAATTCATCCACTTCGTCAAAGGAATCAGACTCTATGATTAAATACATGCAAGTATTTAAAATTTCTTTCAATTAATTTTTAGTATTTCAACTTATATCACGGTGGGTGTAATTGAAATTTGATTTTGGGTCGGTTTATCACACGAAAAGTGGCTTTTATGAATGTGACAATTTCTGTAGGTTAGAGGTTCAATTGAGGTTGTACTATGATTCAAGATTATAGGAATCTAATTTATGTGAGAAACTCAGAAGATGAGGTGGGTTAATTTAGAAGATAGAATCGAACTGTAGAAAAATAGTTTATTTGAAACTGTGGAAACCCCATTTGGAAGTTTATATCTTTTGATGAGAAGCCAACATGTGTAAAGGTTATTCTGATGATTAAGATCTATCTCAGAGGAGAATTCATGTGAAAATCATTTGGTTTGATTTTTAAGGAGAAAACCAAAAGCTCAGTTGTGTAACAATGGTGAAACAGAGCGGTGGAGAAGAAGAGAACTTCCTCGATCGATCGATTTCGTCGGTTGATCAACGACCCTTTTATTTTGACAGATCCGCTACTTTTTATTTACACATAATAAATTCTCTTCGAACATGTAAAGGGTATTTGTTTAGAGAAAATTTTGATAGAAACTAATACTTAGAGTATAAGGGGATGGTTATAAGAAATCTCAAAGCTTAAGGAAGGGTGTGAAACCTAAGGAAGGAATTTTACGTAATAAATTCTAAAGGGTGAAGATACGAACCGACTGAGTGAGTCTGGGTATTGTGGTTGGTTGACACAACTTTAATGACAAAATAATTAATGTGTGACTAATTAAATTACAAGTCGGTATATAGACTTGGGTATTTTGGGGCTAGTACTAAGGGTGTTAGGCATGTGTTAGTCGGACTTTATTAAATATATGTATACGGTTATGTGTGACAGTGTGTGTGTATATATATATTTGTGTTATCTATAGATATCAGTGTGAATGATATTTATAGGAATACATACCCCTCTAGTTCTATCATAGGAGGTTGCGCGATATGGGTGACTCCCCTGGCTTAAGGAGCAGGGAGAGTATAGTCCCCAGGTCATATCGCCTCTTTTTATTGTGTGATTTATTTCTCGAGGTGAGACGCTTTGTCTTGATTTGGTTTCACTTTCGAGAGGAATATGACCGCCTCCACTACAGTTGCGATATTTTTACCCAAGTTTGGTGTGAGTATGCCTGGGACATGATAACATTTTAGAAAAAGAATCTGGTGAGTTATTACTCGAGAATGGAAGGTTATTACACGCAACTTATGTGTTAATGTTATAGTATACTACTACGTATATAATATGAGTAGATAATTATATACGGGATTAATACATGTGTGAATATATTTCTTATATAAATAGTGTGAAAGTTATGTGATTCAAAAGGGGATTTCTTATATAACTAGAGTGAAAGTTATAGGATTTAAATAGTGGTTTCTTATATAACTAGTGGGAAAGTTAAATGAGTTAAAAAAGGATTTCCTATATAACTAGTGTGAAAGTTATATGATTTAATAGTTGAACAAACTAATAAGTCAATGAGGAGATAACTTAATAATTAAATTAAAAATACTCGGGTTAGAGTAGTGAGGTGGAAAGAGGTGTGATAGGGATAGTTAAGTGGGGTAGCTTATCTAGGAAGGTTAGCAGGCAAGCGTTAGGTGTGCATGTTAGATGAGGGGTGAGCTATACCTCAAGAAAGTGCGGCAGTAGCTTAAATATGAGGAGTGTGCATGCATATTTAATTTTTGTAATTTAACTTCTTGCTAAATCTTTTCAAAATGTTTTACTTGGGGTCCGACCCATGTAAAAAGCTTTTCCAAAACCTTTTAGGTGCCCATCCATAGGGATGACCAGTTTGCGGATTCCATCCAGGGATGCATAGCTGCAACTTGGATATTGTTATAGATGCTTCGTTCATTCATTCCTAGTGTAGGGACTTTACTTCAGTACTCATTTGGGCATATCTCTCTTAGATTTAGTATAGAGTTATTTATTTGACCTTGTGTATCTAGTATAATTGTTTTAGTTTATTAGTGTACTTTATTGCAGAACCGATAGTTGATTCGGTCACCTTTGTCTATATTATTCATTTGTGTTGGATTTAGTTATCAGTTTTTGTTGATGATGCAATTGTTACTTATTTGCGCATGTGGTTAATCAATGAAAGATAAAATTTGGAACTAGTCTATTTAAATTACAAGGTGGTTAATAATTTTAAAATGTTTTTGACAATGATGTTAAGAATGATCCATATGAGACAAATGTTTTATTTTTATCATTGGTTGGACACCTAGTATTTTGATAGGCGGGGTGTCATAGATGGTATCAGAACATTAGGATCTGCGCATCTTATTAAGTTTCAGCGTAACATTTTTCATATAGAACCTTATTATAATATTGTTGTATTTCTTCACATATGCGACTTACGTTCTCCTACTATTAAGTATAGTTGATGTGATTCATATACGAATTCGATTGGTCTTCGTACACCAAATAATTTTTTATGACCAATGAGGGCGGAGAGGCTCAACAGATGCCATGGAATATTCGGGGAAAGATGACCGCGATAGAAGTCATCATAATTATCATTCAAGAAAATGACAATAGGATAATCATTAGGGTGCATTAGTTTCCCTAATCAGCATCGCAGAAGGTGGTGGTGCTAATTCATGCTCACCCAGCTTAGTCAGTAAACGGGAGGGGGAGTTGGAGTAACCCTTTCGAAATTCCATTCGTGAGTATTTGGTGGATAGAGGGAGTGAGATGGATCAATGGAAGGGATAAACCAGAGGAGATTGTCGAGGGAGGAGTGCAATAACACCCATGATTAAATTTTGAGCGAAATTCTGGATATGAGGAGCGGCATTTTACTGATGGGAGTAAATAACCATCACTATGGAGAGATACCATGAATAACAAAGAAGTTTGGGTGCGGTTTGACAGCAGATCCTCTCATTAGCTATTTAAACAGAGAGGCAAAGGAGATTCCAATACTTATTTCAAGAGGTTGTACAGTGGTTAGTCATGAAGGAAAGTTGATGTATTTAGAAAACTTCATAACCGAAGAGGTGGATACGTAGGATCAAGAAGTTCTATAAGTTAATAATGGACCATTGTCGTCATTGTCATACGTTTATAATTTGATATCAACGCTTCCATGACAAGGGACACAAGAGAGTTGGGGAAGCTAACCAAAGGGAAAGACTAGAATTAACAGTTCTATCGAGGCATCAGTAGATGGGATACCAAGTAGAGGACCTAATTTAATGATTGAGATTAATATAATTCCTACTAGGTCATGGTGGATTCAGTCAGGGCCGTCAAGGCCAATAATGATTCTTATGGGGCCAGCGGAGCCAAAGGGACAATGGGGGTAGCAATCAGGGTTAAGTCTACTAGGTACATGAGAAAGACAACCTCAATAAGGCCAGTGGGGCCAGGGTAAGGGGAATGATGCAGAGAGGTGCCTTATGTGTAAAAAGTAGGGACACATGTGTGGATCTTATCTGGAGAAAATTGGGGGACAAGGACGGGTTGCCCAGTAGGGGAAACAGTTGTAAGAAGTTTTGGTTCGGTTGGGACGAGGTTGTTATATTCATAAACCACTTGAGTCAGAAATGCTACTGGAAATTGAAAGTATGAGTTTTATCCCGGGGTGATTGGGATCTGTTTTGTGTGACACGGGAAAGTCACACTAATTTATTAGTACCAGATTCACATGTGAAACGATTTTAGTAGAGGTATCATTAACATCACTATAGTGTGTGTATACATACCATGGAGTAGCGGGGCACTCTTTAGTTCCATGTGCAAAGGAGCGGGGTGGATAATGAGAGGATATATATTTTATGAGGATAACTCATTTTGAAAGGTGATATTCGAGGTATGGTTTTATCCTAGTACAAACTGTTGGGCCATTACAGTAAGACCATCGTCTTCATTGTTCCAAGACATGATGTATATTTTTGCAATGTCTCACTTGAAAAAGGGTTGAGTTCACGTTGATATTTTTAGGAAGTAGACTTCAGAGCATACAGTTGTCTAGTTATATTGGATCCCAGTATGTGGGGACTTTGACTGATGTGGCTCATGGTATAACAGGTATACCGTTGACCGGAGAGATCTAGGTCATTACTGTTTATGCGCAGACAACTTAGTGATAGTGAGAGCATCGTATCATGTGATGCCTTGAGAGATATGGGCATAGGATATTTGAATTTATGCGTCAGAAGAAAAATCCGTGAGATCGTAGTTGTGTGCTTTGGACCCACGGATTTTGATGACCGATAATCTAGGAAATAGTGCATTGGGAAATTTCTTTTAAGATTTGTTACGAGAAGTGGCACAGACGGACCCTAATAAATGTTGGGAGTAGTGAGACGTTCTTGGATGCTAGTGCATAGGTTTTAAATGTTAAATTATTGAACGTGTAGAGGAAACACTTTAAGCTGAGAGATATTACGATATATGGTTAGTGGAACCTGATAGTGCCGTGTAGGAAGCGTCGATAAAACTTTTTCACCACAAGTTAATTGGTGGGGAAATATTGAGAAGAATTACATTCCACTTTGTGGGGTAATCGAGAATACCTGTATGATATAACCATGCCAAGAGTACGAAGATGATATTGAGATAAATACGTTAAGTGCGAGACGTGAGTCATAATTATACTAGGATGTTTGGGCAATAGTATATATTATGGTGCAACTTTGTGTTCGCTATTCCAAGGGATGATTTACTTGTGCTAGTTATCACCTTAAGGAGGGCCTCGTAAATATATACATGTATGTATGTTATCATGTGTTGTATAATAGACATATGAGAAAGTGTTTGCATTATTATATTTAATCCTGGTAAGTACGGACGTTCACTAATGGGATTCAGGGTGGATATGTTTATTATCGAGCGGGGAGATATAGCTCACGACTGATTCACACTAAGAAACTAGTAATAGTTAGGGGCGTCGTATTGTATGATGTCTTTGTAACATGAGAGTGGACAAGTATAATTTTATGTCAAGATACAGGAATTTGGTGGTACAATCTATGGACAGAGAACCTAGTGGATCTCAACGATCGTCAATGTTACGTAGCAGTCTATCGGGGGCTCTTTGTTTGGATCACGCTTTGTGAGTCATCTCACAGATGAAACATATCACAACGCTGGAAGTGGGGAGATGTGTGGTCATTACGACATGGGTTTCATCCCTTGGTTATTATGTACACATGTAGGTATAACTGTGATTTGAAAGTTATATTACATTTTAAGGCTAGTGGATTCGGGTAACATTGTGCGGATAAGCACAGGTACATGCTGTATGGGCGCCCTGGGTAATTAATTTAATTTTAATATAATTTGCGATTAGAACGGGTATAGATGTGTGTAGTGATCTTAGAGGCATGTGAGTAAGGAAGTATTTGAGGCTTGGATTACAAGACTGATCTTAATATCGAGGAAGAAATTCCTTGTGAGGTGGGAAGTATGTAATACCCCGTATTTATGAGGATATAGAAATTAATTAATTTGGTGAAATTGTATTTAAATTATCGTAAATATTTAATTAATTTAGTGAATTAAGACTTATTTAATTCAACTAAATTTTTAATTCACACGTGTCATAATTTGAGGTCGAGATTCGAGATTTTTTGTAAAGTAAATAGGATGACGATTCTAAGTGCACGGTTGATTCTGAATAGGTCAAGGTAGTCGAAAAATAGTAGCAGTATCTCGATTCATATCATGGTGGGTGTAATTGAAATTCTATTTTGGGTGGGTTATCACCCGAAAAGTGGGTTTATGAATGGGACAATTTGTGTAGGTTAGATGTTCAATTTTTCTTGTATTATGATTTAGGGTTAGAGTAATCTTATTTATGTGAGGAATCCAGAAGACTAGGAGAGTTAATTCGAATGATAGAATCGACCCGTAGAAAAACAATTTCTTTGAAACTGTGAAAACCCCATTTGGAAGTTTATATCTTTTGATGAGAATCCAACATGTGTAATGGTTATTATGATGATTAAGATCTATCTCAGATGTGTTTTCGTGTGAAATTTTTTTGGGTTGAGTTTTAAGGAGAAAACCAAAAGCTCAGATGTGTAACAACGGTGAGAGATAGAGAGAGGCGGTGAAGAAGAAAACTACCTTGATCGATCGATCGATGGATTCCGTCGATCGATCGACGACTCTTTTATTTTGATAGATCAGCGATTTTTTTATTTATATTGCATAAATTCTTTTCGAACTTGAAAAGAGGATTTATTCAGAGATAAATTAGATAGAAACTAATACTTAGAGTATTGGGGTACGGTTATAAGAAATCTTAGAGCTTAAGGAAGTGTGTGAAACTTAAGGAAGGAATTTTGCGTAATAAATTCTAAAGGGTGAAGAGACGGACCTACTGAGTGATTTTGGGTATTGTTGTTGGGTGACACAACTTTAATGACAAAATAATGAACGTGTAACTAATTATATTACAAGTCAAGATATAGACTTGGGTATTTTGGGGCTAGTGCTATGGGTGTTAGGCGCGGGATAACCGAACCTTATTATATATATATATAGAGAGAGAGAGTATGGTCCCCGGGTCATATCACCTATTTTTATTGCGTGCTTTATTTTTCGAGGTGAGACTCTTTGGGTATGATTCTATTTCACTTTCAGGGGGAATATGACCGCCTCCACTATGTTTGCGATATTTTAGTCCAAGTTCGGTGTGATCTAGTCCGACTTGAGGTGGCCGAGTTGGAGTGAGTATGCCTGAGACATAATATCATTTTAGAGAAAGTATACACTAATCTACTACTCGGGAATGGATTGTTATTTTACACGAAATGTGTATTAGTGTTGTAGTATACTAGCATGTATATAATATGAGTAGATAATTATATACGGGGTTAATACATGTGTGAATATATTTCTTATATAACTAGTGTGAAAGTTATGTGATTCAAAAAGTGGATTTCTTATATAACTAGAGTAGTGTGGTGGATAGAGGTGTGATAGGGCTAGTTAGGTGGGTAGCTTATCTACAAAGGTTAGCAGGAAGGTGTTAGTTGTGCACGTTGGATGAGGGTGAGATCTACCTTAAGAGAGTGCGACACTAGGTTAAATATGAAGAGTGTGCATACATATTTAATTATTGCAATTTAACTTCTTACTAAATATTTTCACAATGTTTTTGTGGCCATCCCCGATCCTCGCCGCGGGTGGATGCGCGAAGGGAAGGATCCTCGAGTCCCGCTCATCCCTCTCGGGAGCGCTTCGGCCGGCGTCATTTGTGATGTGGTGTAAAGATGTAGAAAGATTCAGAGTCGCCCGTCTATTTTACTCAAAACAGACAAAAGAAAAAGGGGAAGCCACCCCGAAGGATGGCATCCAAAGACATACTGGTGCGTGCGAAACCAAAATGATTCGAGAAGGGTTCAGAGGCTTAGTTACGAAATGGGAAGGTGTTAGGCACCCATTCCTCCCTTTCGGTCTCTCATGGATATTTGCTATTTTCCTTTATATTTCCCCCATGCTATGTGTGCATGTGTATATATATAATGGAGCTAGGAATCCTCGACTTGTATCATAGAACATATAAAGCGAGTCATCCGTAGGAAGATATAAAAATAATATTAGAAAAGTATGATTTACGCGATTGCCCCTACATTGCTCGTTATAATGGAACAATAACGCTTATGGAGTAATACGTCACTAATGTATACAATATAAGAAGATTAGATTTAGAGAAAATAGGAATATAAGAGAAAAAGTGAGAAAAAGGACTCGAGTCTCGGGCTTTACCCCGAGACGCCTACGTAGCCTATAAAGGCATCAAAGTCCACGTAGTTCGCATACAAAATGAGGGGTGGGGTTTATCCCATAAATCCAAATGGGGGATCTCTTATTTGTGAGTGTGTGTAGAAAAAGTGTTTTAGTGGTGAGAAAAGTGTGAGAAAGGGATGAGAATCCCTTATTTGGAATTTATGATCAAACCCTCTTTGTCTTGTTTTTTGGGTTTTATTTATATGAAAACTAGGAGATGTGCAAAAATACTAAATAAAAAGTATATTAATATGTGCGAGATGAGATAATAAAAGTGCTAAGTAATAAAACAAGCTATTGAGAATTTTAAGAGAAAGTAGAGGAAGTTGGACCTTCTTGAAGATCTTGATCTTGATCTTGAATGTTGGAGAGCAGCCCTTGCACTTGGATGATGATGAAGAGTGGTTAATTCACCAAGTTTGATGAAAAGGATGATGAAAAGTGGAAGTAAAAAAGGTATTTGGAATTTGAAATGACGCTGCCTTCGAGAGAGGTTTCTGGGATTCGTTGAGAGTGAATTTTATCAGAGCTGGGATCCTCTTGCAAATGAGGTGAAGACCTCCTTTTATAGTCCCAGGTAAGTTCCAATTGGAACCTTCCATTTGGAAGTGCGCTTTAGGATTTTTCAGAAAATCGGTCGCCGAGGAAAAACTGTTGGTCAGAATCATGCCCGGGGCATACCATTGGAAAGGTAATTCAGAGACCTTTGAAAGTCCTTTAGACTGCTCCCGAGTTCGAGAGTTGAATTTGGGTCAAATATGGCTCGGATGCGTTTGTCGGTTCATTAGACGGGGAATCGCTCAGACGCAAATGGATCGCTCGAACGCATGGTAAGTCCGAATCGCGTACTGGGCGAAACTTTGGAAAGGTTAGGAGATGTTCTTCGACATTCCAAAGAGTTTGACCCGGATTGGGGAGTTGACTTTCGTCAATCGGGCCCGAGAAGCGTTCGGTGACCTCTCAGAGTCAAACGGATCATTCGTCCGCATGGAAAGTCAGATTTGCGCATGAGGCGGACCGTTGGAAAGGGTATTCAGTGTCCTTCAAAAGATTCACTCAGCCTCAGTTGAGCTGAAGAGTTGACTTAGGTCAAATAGAGCCCAAGAGCGCCCGGTGGCCTCTGGTCAGGTTTCGGACGCAAACGGACCGTTCGTCTGCATGGCAAGTCGAAATCGCGCACGGGATGGACCATTGGAAATGTTATTCAGTGATCTTCGAAGATTCATTCAATCTCGGTTGAGATAAATAGTTTGACTTTTTGGTCAAACCAAGCCGCAGAGTGCCCGATTGCTTCTAGGTCAGTACTCGGGACATGACCCGGGTTTGTGGTGATGAAAGGAGGTACTAGGGACCTAAGGAGAGTTAGGGGGTAACAGAATGGGGTGTCTACAATTTTACTTGGGATGTGACCCATGTCAAAATGTTTTCCAAAACCTTTTAGGTGTCCAGCGATAGGGACACCGAGTTTGAGGATTCTATCCAGGGATGCGCAGCTGCAGCTCATGTGGAAGTTGCAGGACAATGCTATAGACACTTTGTTCATTCATTCCTAGTGTAGGAAATTTACTTCAGTACTCATTTGGGCGTGTCGCCCTCAAATTTAGTGTTCAGTTATTTATTTGACCTTGTCTATTCATGATTAGTATTTTAATTTATTATGGAACTTTATTGTAGAACCGATAGTTGATTCGGTAACCTTTATCTATATTATTCATTTGTGTTGGATTTAGTTATCAATTTGTGTTGATGATGTAATTGTTATTTATTTTCACATATGGTTAAATAATGAAAGATAAAATTTGGAACTAGTCTATTTAAATTACTAGATGGTTAGTAACTTTAAAATGTTTTTGACAGTGATGCTAAGAATGAACCATATCAGAAAAACATTTTATTTTGATGATAGGCTAGTCACCTACTATTTTAATTGGCAGGGTATTACCGACTGTATCAAGTCATCAGGTTCTAGAGTCCTTAGGATATGTGTGGCTTATTACGTTTAAACGTATCCATTTGTATATAGAGGTTTATTATAGGATTGTTGTATTCCTGCATGTATGAGACTTACGTTCTCCTTCTATTAAGTATAGTTGATGCGATTCATATATGAATTCAATTGGGCTTCGTACACCGAATAATTTTGTACGACCAATGAGGGCCATTAAAAGGACTTCAAGGGGAGAGGTTCAATAAAAGCCATGGAATATTTTGGGAATGATGACTGTGATAGAAGTCACCATAATTATTATTCGGGCAGATGATGTTGGGATAATCACTAGGGTACAGTAGTTTACCTAAACACCATTGTAGAAAGTGGTGGTGCAAATTCAGGTTCACTTAGCGTAGTCAGTGAAAAGGAGGGGGAATTGGAGTCACCCTTTTGAATAGACATCCATGAGGATTTGGAGGATTGAGGTAGTGTGATGGATTAATGGATGGGATAACTTAAAGGAAATTGTGTAGGGTGGAGTGAAATAGCACCCAAGATTAAATTTCAGGCGAAAGTCGGGATGAGAGGAGCAGCGTTTAGCTAATGGGAGTCAGTCACCATAATTATGGAGAGATACCATGAATAATGAAGAAGTTGGGGTGCAGTTTGACCACATATCCTCTCATTAACTGTTTAAACAAAGAGGCAAAGGAGATTCCAATACTTGTTTCAAGCGATCGTACAATGGTCAGTCGTGAATGAAAGTTGACGTGTTTAGCGGACTTTATCCCCGAAAAGGCGGATACGAAGGATCAAGAAGGTCCATAAGTTAACAATGAACTCATGGATAGAATATACAAAAATTGATTGGGAAATTCGTCTAGAATGATTGATATAGTTGCTGTTAATGTCGTATGTTTACAATTTTATATCAACGCTTCTGTGAGAATGGAGACAAGAGAGTTGGGGAAGATAACCCAAGGGCAGGACTTGAATTAATAGTGTTAGTGAGGCACCACAAGAGGGGATACCTAGTAGAGGACCCAATTTAATGATATAGATCAATAGAATGCCTACCATGTGACGATGGATTCAGTCATGGTCGTCAAGGTGAGCAACGATCCCTATAGGGACATCGAAGCCAAAGGGACAATGGGGTAGCAATCAGTGTCAAGTCTTATAGGTTCGTGAGAATAACAACCCCGACAAGGCCAATGGGTACAGAGGAAGGGGAATGACGCAGTAAGGTGTCTTATGTGTAAATTGTAGGGACAAATGTGTGGATCTTATCCGGTGGGTATTGGGGGACAAGGACGGGATACCCAGTAGGGCAACAGTTGTAAGATGTTTTGGTTTGGTTGGGATGAGGGTGTTATATCTAGATGCCATTTGAACCACAAATGCTATTGGCAATTGAAAGTATTAGTTTTATCCTGTGGTGATTGGGATCTGTTTTGTGTGACACGAGCAAGTCACACTGATTTATTAATACTAGATTCACTTGTGAAATGACTTTAGTAGAGGTATAATTAATATCACTATAGTGTGTGTATATTTACCATGGACTAGTGGGGAACTCTTTAGTTCCACCTACAAGGGAGCGGGGGTAGATACTAAGAGGATATATATTTTATGAGGATAACTCATTTTGAAAGGTGATATTCGAGATATGGTTTTATCATGGGTATGGACTGTTGAACAATAGTGTGCAATTACATCAAGACTATCATTTTCATTGTTCTAGGACATGACGTATATTTTTGCGATGTCTCACTTGAAAAAGGGACGAGCTCGCGATGATATTTTTAGGAAGTAGACTTCAGAGAGTCCAGTTGTCTAGTTATGTTGGTTCCTATAACAACCCGCTTAATTAAATACTTGATGCTCTGATACCACCTATAACAACCCACTTAATTAAATACTAGGTGATCAACCCTATACCCAATTAAAACAGATTATACAGTTGGTTCATTCTTAGCATTAGTGTCGAAAAACCTTTTTTTACCTTAATATTTAATCTCCTAATATCCAAGTAAATAGGTTGTTAAAACATTTCCAATTCAATTTCATAAAAAATCCATTTTAATAACATAAAACATTTAATACAAACCATACAAACAATGAATAATAATTGAATAGACATCATAATTGAATTTAAATGCAACTGGAATAAACTTTCTAGTAAAATATCTTAATACAATAATCCCAACAATACCAAATGTACCAAACTGACATAAGAATATAATTCGACTCCGATAGAAAGGAAATAACTACAATCCTCTGGGGCGATATGCCCTAAATGGGAGATCAACTAATGCATAGTATGAATCAATAATATGAAAGAGTCTAAATAAGGTCACCAACTCCATAGCATCCATAACATCGTCAATAGACCAGATCCTCTATGGCTGGCATCCCTATGAATGGACACTTGATATATATATATATATATATATATATATATATATATATATATATATATGGGAGCTTGGTTTTTGAAAATGTACACATTTTTGACGGTCTAGATCGATTCCACCTCCTTACATATTTTGATGGTTCAGATCGTATCTATTTTTTTTACAATTTTAACCCTCAATTATTTGGTTTCCCCCTCATTTTTTACACATCAAACTTACACTTTTATTCAAATATTTGGATTTTTTGGTAAAACACCACAAGTGTACCCACACAACCCCCTCTCTCTCGATATCTCCCACACCCGTCGCCCTCATTCCCCCCCCCCTCTCTCTCTCAAGACCTATATCCAACCCTCGCATAATATCCCATTTTCCCTCTCAAACCCTCTTTCAAGGCTGCCACCAGATCGAGGTGGTTTCAATGGTGAAACTCTCAAGGAGAGCAAGAGAGGAGTTCGACGGCAAGCACAGGTACATGGATGCATGAACTACATTTTTTTTATTTACATCCTGTAATTTCAAATACGTATTTGATGGGTTTGCTAAAGGCGGCGTAAATTTCATTCTCATTTTGGCTAACCTGTGGTCCCATTATCTTTATTGGATTTTGGCTTGGACCGAACATTTATTGTTGTGTATAAATTGGTTTCACAATTTTCGTCTTACCGAGATATGTTTTTTTGCATATTTTAAGATCTTAACAGAGGAAGTGGTCTTAATTAGTTTACCATACTAGATAAATCTTAATTGTTGTGGATGAAATCATGTTTTTTTTGTTCATGTATACTAACTTGGGAATTTCTTACTTATGTTCATGTGGGATGAAAAAATTACTCAGCTATAATACAGTTTTCTTTTCACTGTACTTTACAGTTAGTATGGTTGGCCTTTGTTCTCTTTTTTTCCTTCCCTTTGTAGGTATAGTCATTAGTTATTCATTTACAATAGACTATTTTTTTTTCTTATACTCATTACATGAGATTAAAGTCTTCTTCACTTCGTGGATATTCAATTCGTTAGATGGGTTGATTCGAGTATTTCTTTGAGTATAGTTGTCATCATTTAGCTTAACGTAAATATCGGTCTTAACTCAGTGTTTAAATATAGAATGATGCTACATTTTTTCTTGGGTAAATATAGAATGATGTTTTATTTTTAATATTGGTCTTAACTTAGTGTTTAGTATTGGTTTTAACTCGGTGTTTTATCGCAAATTAACGGTTGTAGGTGATCGTCGGGAAGGGTTGTCAGGAAAGTGAACGACTGTAGCTTCAGGTAAATATAGAATGATGCTGTATTTTTTTTGGGTGTAATAAGGGCACCTGTTATTTTTATATTTTTATTTTTTGTGTCATTTATAAATGGGATTCAACTGATTTGCTGTTGGTACTATTTTTAAAGTTCTGATTTTATTTCGCACTTTAAATCAATATCACTTTTTGTTTTGGTATCAGACTTCGTTACATCTGTTGGTAACTTAAATAGCAGTGGGATCACTTCGTAACATCTGATTTTATTATGAATGGATATGTTTCCCTCATTTGTCTCATATGATCATAAGTTTTATGGTTTTCAAATTTTATCTTTCCATAGTTTCTTGACAAATTGGCCATCCTAATGTTTCATTCTACTTATAAAATTATGATATCTCGCTCTCACTCTATTTTCAGGTTCTGGATGTTCAACAACGTTGTAGAATATGTATCTTCAGATGTAAGAAGAATTCGTAATAATTATAGATTCATTTTATTCCTCACTAATTATATGTATTTCTTTTATTTTGATTCATACGTGATACAAGCCTTCTTATCCTCTTCTTTGTACAGGTAGTTCCGAGCATGAAACTATTAATTATATGGGACTCAAATAATGCTGGTAGTTTATTAATTGCCATATTTAGTTTTTGTTAGTTTTCTCTCAAATGTTGTAACACCAATCAGAACAGATATCACATATTTTTCACATATTAATTCCCATGTTTAGATATAAATGTGTATTAGAACATATGCTATAATTTATTCTATAAGTGATGATATAACTGATGCCATAACTTGTATAGTTATATGATCGGGGTGATGTTTAGACTGTTATATCTATGGTATTTTCTTTATAAAATTTAGACTATTACTATGTGTTTAGTGATATTTCCCCCTGCTTTTGATCAAAGATGAAGAACTACTACTGATTTACATCTTTGTTAGTTGACATAGATTTTTATTATTCAAGAATATCAAATGCATATAACATGTCAAATGCATATTACTTTTTTTGTTGTATGAATCTATATTTGTTGTATGAATCTATATTTGGAAATAAGGTGTTTCACATATTTAGGATTTGGAAATAAGAAGAATTCTTGGTTTGAGTACTACATTATGTTTCACATATGATAATTTCTTAGTTGAGTGTCATTATAATCCGATGTCATTACACTTTGTTGTTTCATTCTAAGAACCTTTAACGGTCATATTTAGCTTTTTTCAAATTTATACTTAATCAATGTTGATTATTGACTTAAATAAAATGGGGCGTTAAAAAATATAACTTACAGGAATGTGATTTAATGATATTAGTTATCTGAGATAATAATCCAAAATCAACACTTCTTATATAGGCAGCAGGTAGTGGTGAATCAGGTAGCAGCAGCAGGTAGTAGCAGCAACAGGTAGCAGTAGCATCAGGTAGCTGCAGCATCATTAGGTAGCAGCAGCAGCATCAGGTACGATCATCACGTAGCAGCAGCAGCATCAGGTAGAAGGTAGCAGCATCAGGTATTAAATATAAATAATGTCTGCATTTTTCGAATGGGACATTGACAGATATATAAGCTCCTATAGCAGCTATAGCAATGTTGGCTACCTAGATTCCGATATGAAATGATTAAGATGGAGAGCATTTTACCCACTCACACACGCACACACGCGCACACAAACACACACATAAACACACACGCACGCACACACGCTGCAATATGCATATATGCACTGCATAGACGCATACGCATATATGCACTGCATAGATGCATACGCATATATGCATACACGCACACACGCACACACGCGCCCCCTGCCCCGTCCGCTCCCCCTTCACCACTCCCACACGCACACACGCGCACACAAATACACACAAACACGCGCACACGCACACACGTGGCCCCTGCACCGTCCGTCCCCCTTCCCCACTCACACACGCACACGCGCACACAAACACACACGCACACACACTGCAATATGCATATATGCACTGTATATATGAATATGCATATATGCAGATTGCATATATGCACACGCACACACGCGCCCCCTGCCACGTCCCCTCCCCCCTTCCCCACGCACACACGCGCACACGCACTGTATATCTGCACTGGCATATATTCTCCAATATGCATATAAATAAAGGCATATATGCTGCAAACACACACACAAACATGCTCACACATGCACACACGCGCCCCCTGCCCGTCCCCTCCCCCTTTCCCACTCGCACATGCGCACACAAACACACTCACACACGGGCACACTCGCACTACATATATGCATATGCCTATGCATATATGCATACGTGTACGGTCCCCTACCACCTTACCCACTCACACACGCACACACGGGCACACAAACACAAACACACACGCACACGCACACGTGCCCCCTAGCCGTCCCCTCCCCCCTTCTCCACTCACACATGCACACACGCGAACACAAGCACACACACAAACATGTACACACGCACGCTCTCCCCCTGCCCCGTCCCCTCCCCCTTCCCCACTCACACACGCACACATGCGCACACAAACACACACACGCACACATGCTCCCCCTTCCCGTCCCCTCCCCCTTCCCCACTCACACACGCACACACACAAACATGAACACACGCGCCCCCTGCCCGTCCCCTCCCCCTTTCCCACTCAGACACGCGCACACAAACACATGCACGCACACGCACACACTCGCACTACATATATGCACTGCATATATGCAGATTGCATATATGCATACCTGCCCCGTCCCCTCACCCTCCCCCTTCCCCACTCACACATGCGCACACAAACACACACACAAACATGCACACACGCGCACTGCATATATGCCTACACGCAAACACGCGCACACGTACACATGCACACACACGCCTCCTGCACCGTCCTCTCCCCCCTTCCCCACTCACACGCGAACACGCACACACGCACACACTCGCACTACATATATGCATATGCATACCTGCCCCGTCCCCTCCCCCCTTCCCCACTCATGCACGCACACACGCGGACATAAACACACACACAAATAGGCACACACGCACACTCGCGCCCCCTGCCCCGTCCCCTCCCCCCTTCCCCACTCACACACGCACACACATAAACATGCACACACGCACCCCCTTCCCGTCCCCTCACCTCTTTCCCACTCACACAAGCGCACACAAACACACACACGCACACACGCACATGCACACACTCTCACTACATATATGCATATGCATATATGCACTGCATATATGCATTGAATATATGTAGATTGCATATATGCATACCAGCCCTATCCTTGCATATGCATATATGCAGATTGTATATATGCATACCTGCCGCGTCCACCCCCTTCCCCACTCACACATGCGGATACAAACACACACTTATGCGCCCCCTGCCCGTCCCCTCCCCCTCCCCTACTCACACACGCGCACTGCATATATGCACTGGAATATATGCATATGCCCCCTGCCCATCCCCTCCCTACTCACACACGCACACATGCGCACACGCGTACACACACACACACGCCCCCTGCCCATCCCCTCCCCCCTTTCCCACTCACACACGCACACACGCGCACACACACAAACATGCACACGCACTACATATATGAATATGCAATTATTCAAATAGTTCATTTTTCCTAATATTGTTATTTGTTTTATTTGTAGACCAAATATGATGGGATCAAACTCGAAACTGCATTTTTGTATAAAAGAGGTAATCCAATTGGGTCCGACTGAATCAATCTCGAATTTAGACAATTTGGATGTGATTGTATATTTCATTTTACTGATTGTATATTTACTTATGTGACTGTATCTTTGTTCGAGAAACTTATTAATTATGTTTATTGTTTGTCAAATCGTACAGAAAATCGAGAGGGAGAGAGTGATCATGGCTAGAGGTGGGAAGACAGTAGTAGTGGCACCTAATCCAGAAGCACCATGGCACAATCATTTTGAGGAAGTCCCACATATTCCCCTTTCCCTGCCTTCTAGATCCCATCTTCGAATTTGGGATTTTTTTTAATTTGTTGGATTTGTTGTTACCCCTTAAATAGGGTGGATAGTCCAATAAACAAAGGACACAATGCCCTATTTTTTTTAAAAATTGACACTTTGTTTTTTTGAGACAGTTAATTTGATTAGCGAATATTGTATATTTCATTTTATATGTGATTTTTTTTGAAGAATTTAGACAATTTGGATGTTAGACTATTTGTTATTTGTTAAGCAGGGCGAATAGTTCCATAAACAAAGGAGATTATGTCCATTTTTTTTAATAAATTGACACTTTGTTTTTTCGAGACAATGTGAATTCGATGGATGAATATTGTATATTTCGTATTATATGTGAATTTATTTGATGAATCTAGACTATTTGAATGTTATTGGACTATTTGACATTGTTTTAAAATTAAACTTCAAAATTTTTGCGTTTCGCTATTATATACTTTGAAAAATTGTCGCCGTTTCGCGATTACGTACTTTGGAAAATTTCTTCGTGCCTTCAGGCACGGGCATACACTATTGTATATATATATATATAATAAAGGAGGAGGGACTTTTTGTCCTCCCCAACTGATGGCCCAGATCGAATGTTGATGAATTAGGTGTTTATCGACTAACGATTGAGATTAAGTTTGATGGGTTTGAATCCAACGACTGAGAAAGAAGGTTTGAATCTAAGGGCCGGAAAAGGGTCTTGGTCTCCAAACCAAATCCTCTCTGGCACACTTCATTGTACCACGCTTAAAGAATGATATTGGGCCACAATAATCTTTCATCAGGCATCAGAACGCACAAAGCTCAAGAAACGAATGGTACTATGCAAATAAATGCTCCTATAAGATTTTATATCTCTCTTCACATGTAACTGTTCTTTTTTTTTTGCAGATCAGATCTTACAAAATATCTACTCAAAACACGTCTCTCTCTCTCTGCTAAGAAAAGCTCAAAATCGTAAATCCAAAAAATCGATTCAAACCAAAATCTCAAAATCAGTAATTCGCCAAGAAAAGCTCAAAATGGATTCAAACCTTGCATGCGTATGTTTTAGGTGTAGGGGATAAAAGCGGTGTGGAGTTCGTGGGCCAGGTATGGAAGTTTTGGTTAAGGGTAGCGAGAAAGATAAGGTTCAACGGGTTTATGCTTGGAACAAAATAGGGGCTACTTCGGGTTGGTATAAGATTGGAGGTTTGTATGGAATCTGGGTCTTTGGGTTTGTACAGATGGGTTTTCCAGAGAGTTGGGGCTGGTTCTGGTTGTTGGGCACTCACACACAAAACACTCTCTCTCAAAGGTATACAAACTCTGTTTTAGATCCGTTGTCCAAATCTAACTGTTACTCTCTCTCAAAGGTATACAAATTCTGTTTTAGGTCCGTTTAAAACTTCTAACCGATTAGTGTTTATAACTTTGTATGTTGAGAAAAGTTCCCTTTCGACCTCATAATTTTTTCCTAAACTTATTATGGTAATATATGTTTATGGATTAATTTTAGCTGAAAAGAAATTCCTTTTATTTCTTTGAACTGATTTGGGTATTGTTTCATGTTTTTGATTTGGTGGTTGTTTTGTTTGAAAGTGTCTTTCCTAAAATTTGGTATTTTGGTTAGAATAAGTTTTGAGTTATTGACTTATTTAAAACTGGTACCATTAGTACTATGTATGTATTGTGTTTTTGACTTCTGTAAAATTGGTGTTTTAGCTGTTGAAATTCCAAGTAAAAGGTGGATGATCCACTACATGAAAAGGCCCAAGTTTCAAGAAACATGTATATTTGACCCTTTAACTTAATAAATTTAAAATGGTTGCAATTCTATTTACTCATCCGCTTAACACTTTTACGACTTCACTGAATATCTAATGTCATTATAATGGGTATGATACTATATTTATATGTATTTTTAAATTTTTTATTTACTTGCTGATAGTTATAGGGTGGTGGTTTGGAAATTTTTGGGAAAAGAAAGCTTTTATGTGCCCTCCCACCCCTTTTTCATAATGAAAGATTTTGTTTTTTATGATTCTATATACTCCTCCAGTCAGTGCTGCAACTTTTGAAAGGATATTTGTGACATTGAGGCCATATAATGTGCTTTCATCAAAATCATCTTCATTTGGTTTTTCGAATTGGTTTATTTATTTTCAAAAGTTGTGTCTATTTGGACATACATAGTATGCTAAATGTTTAGTGTATGTCTTTTTATATTTGTTTGACCATGCTGTATGCTAAATTTTTAGTGTATTGAGGCCATGATGTATACTGAATGTTTAGTGTTATAATTAAGTTTAGTTTTTGGAGTATACTTTTTCTTCTTTTTAGAGTTGGGTTTATATTTGCATCTTGGAGAGTTTTCTTATTTTGTTAAATATTAGGTTTTTTAATTAGGTTTTGATTATGCTTTTCTAGGGGTTTTGACATCTAGAATAAAAACAGAAAATATGATATGACAAACATAAAATTTTAAAAATAAGAAAGTGTTGGGTAAATGAGTGTTTGAATGATTAAATGGTTTAAATTAAAAACAAGTGCCTTTTATACTGTGACACCCCGCCCAATTAAATATAGGGTGATTAGTCCTCTACCAATTTAAAACAGGATATTCAGTTGGTTCATTCTCAGCATCACTGTCAATTTTTTTTTTACATTTTAATCACCTAATATAAAATTAAGCTAGGTGTCAAAACATTTCAAATTTAATAAAACCAAGTAAATCCATTTCTTTCCATTTTAAAATATAAACCATTCACCACACATAGGAATGTAAATAAATACTGAACATGAATCAAGTACTGAAATAAATAAGACAGGATAAAACCTCCCAGTTCAAAACTCCAAACCATATAATAAACTGAATACAATATCTCTGATGAAAGAACTAGAAGTGGCGACATATGCCCTAAACAAGAAGTCTAGATGAAACTGAATGGAAATGATAGATGCATCTACCGCAAGGACCTACAGCTTCCACAATAGCTGCATCACGTCAAGCAATCCAAATCTCTAAATCTGATACTCCTGTGGTTGAGCACCTGATATAATACATATATATAGCAAAAGATAGGAGAGATACAAGAAACGGGTTAGATCCCGATGTGTAAAAACATTTTAGCAAGTATTCAAAACTTGTTCTTAAAACAAGTCTTATACGCATGTTAGTTATCGAACTCTCACATAAGTTTCTCACCTCTTGTCTATTGTGCATGCCTAACGTACATCTAATCTCCCCCTAGTTATACCTCCAAGTCTAACTAGTCAGAAACCATACTAATACTAACTATGCTCACTAGTAGTATTCCCGTATCGCCCATACAATAAACTATTCAGATAGTTTATATCACATACTAAATTTCATTATTCACCGTTTGAATGGTTAATCTTTTATTCACTAAGATTATTTTACTTCTCATTTTAATTTTATCTACTAGTCTCACAAAGTAGAAAATTACTCAATTACACTCATACATATATATAGTCTCATCATCCCTATATATATACACTAATCCTGCACCCTTAGGTTAAGACCGCTTGGTGCAATGTAATAATTATTATTATTACCAAGCCTACTAATTTCACATAGTAGCAATATTCACAAGTCTATATATATATATATATATATATATATATATATATATATATATATATATATATATAGTACCATCATTCCTATAAATATATATATACTAATCCTGCACCCCCGGCTAAGACCCATTAGTACATATCTCCAAAAAATCATGCATCCCCGGGTTAGCACCCATTAATGCACCTAAAAATAATAATTCAGCACCCCCGGGTTATCACCCATTAGTGCACCTAACAATAGAATATTGCATCCCCGGGTTAGCACCCATTAATGCACCTATCAATAATAATTCAGCACCCCCGGGTTAACACCCATTAGTGCGCCAAACAATAATCATCTTTGCACCCCCGGGTTATCACCCATTAATACACTTAATAATAGAGTTTCTTCACCCCCGAGTTATCACTCATTAGTGCTCTTAACTATAATATCACATAATAGGCAAACACACATCCTATTATAATTTATAGGTATTTCTCCAACCTACATATAAACTCCCCATACGTATTTTAACCTCATTACTACGTATAGTATAAATAATTAGATTACTATCTCTCTCGTAAACTCCAAGGTACATTCTCTCTATATCGAAATAATTAAAGTATTAATTCCCACATACTAAAATTCCTTCTTATTTGAATTTACTATTTGGTAGTTTCTCTCACTCCAATAAACCAATAAACTCCAAACTGGGCTCTAAGAAAATTTCTAGAAATTCACCCTGTGGTTTGAACCAGAATGGCATGTCATTTGAACGACTTCCAATGTCGTTCGAACCACTTCCATATGTCATTCGAACCACTTCACGCGAGATCCCCATCTCGTTTGAACCACTTCGCGCGAGATCGCGCGAAATTGCACTGTTCGTCTTCTTCACCAAACTTCAGCGTTTTTCCTCCATTTTTAAACCTAAAAAACTTCTAAGATTTGATTCTCAACAACTCATCCTCAATACCCGTCAACACCTAACAGGTTATAAATCATTCCTAACCTCCTAGGATCATTAATTCGTCATAAATCATCATAATTACATAAAACCCCCAAATTAATTCACATGAAACCTAATTTCCAAAATTCAAAGTAAAGAACCTACTCAACACATATTCGTTCATCAACATATAATCAAATTATGTGATTAATCCTCTACATACATGAAGTAATTCCAGCCACTAATTAAACCAACCCTTAATCGTAATTTAAATCTCCAATTTTCACCCAATTAACATATAAATCATGATTAATTCCACATATACTAACATGAGCATGATTATTGCTAAAAGAAAGCAAGTAATAAACACTTGCCTCGAATATGACGGTCTGATCCATTGGTGATGTTGGTATATACGCGTTCCTCTCTTCGCGATCTATGCGTTGGTGGTCACGGTTGTGCAAGGTGATGCCAAATGACTCTTCTCTCTTGGAATTTGGTTCTCACTCACACCTTCCATGGACGTTCTAACTTCCTGTCACCTCCTCACCCTAATCAAATTTCCTTAGCTGATATAATAAATCCCAATTTTCGTCCATTAATTAAACCCAAAAATCCAAATTACAAAACTACCCCTACGAGGTGCCGGTTTGGCCTAAAATCGCCCCGGGACCCAAACTAAACATCCGGGTACACTATTTTGACTATCTCGACCCTCCCGGACTAAACGACGCACTCAAAATGACCATACGAGTTAATAAAAATAAATTCTCTTTTTATTCCATTCAATTAGTCCCGACACAACTCACACGCGTGACAGACTTAAATTACCAAACTATCGTATTTCTCACTTCCGACAATTTATCAAGTATCATAATTCCATATTACATATCACACAGTAATATTCAATAATTCTCAACAATAAGTATTAACCCTTGGCATGCTAGTTAATAATTATTTTAATCCGGATTAATAACAAATTAATTTCTCACAATTTAATTTAATTAATCCAACAACAATAAATAAATAGCATATTTATTCCCCAATAATAATTAATCATATAATTATTTAAATCGTCAAAAATACGGGGTGTTACATATACAAAATATATATTTATGTGGGGACTATATTGTGACACCCCGACTAATTAAATACCGGGTAGCTACTCCTTTATTACCGGGTAGCTACTCCTTTATTAAATTAAATCAAAATACCAAGTTGGCTCAGGTAATAGCATTACTGTCGAAAACATTTTATTATTACTAACCACCTAGTATTTATAAAGTAAGTTGTCAAATTTTAATTAAAGTCTGATTAACATGCAGTAAAAGATTTAAAGCAAGAATAATATCACCATTCACTATAACGAAATAATAGAATAACCATCACATGATATAAAAAAATCCGGAGGAAAAACTCCTCACAACAAATCCCACAACTGAAATAAGTAACGAAATACTAAATGCTGAATTAATACATGCCAAAGTCTGAAAAACTGAAATGGAAATGTCTCTAATAGAATTTGGGCAACATGCCCTACAACTGAGTAATACTGAACATGGAATCCAAATGATAGAAGCGTCTAAAAGCAAATCCCAATAACTTCCACAAACAGCTACAGCTCGTCACCTGTATGAGGATCCTAAGCATGGTGTCCTTGTGGCTGGGCACCTAAAATGGTTTTTACAAAAAGATAGATGTGAAAGCAAACGGGTCAGAGCCCGAATGTGGAGAGTATTTTAAAAACAACAAGTGGTTTAATAATAATTAAAACAATGAATGCAAGATACATGTTAGGACGTGCTCTCACATGAAATACTCACCTCTCGTCTAACTGTGCACTCCTAACATTCCTGTACCCATTCATGTGTTTTCTCATAACTATCTAATTCCAAAGAGTTTCTAACACTTCTACTCAGTTCACGTTTAATTTCCAACCTTAACAATTAAATAGAGAGTTCTATTTTAATTCTCGGATTCTCAATTATTAACAAAAACATTTATTGATATCAGTCCCCTTTTATCTTTTCATAATATTACAATAACTATACCCACAATTTAACATAACAATTTCCTTTTCATTTAACCGTATATTATTCACATCATAAATATACAATACAAGCACCCAAAGGATAAGCCGCGGTGCACACATACTCTGCTATCCATCCCGGTACATCACGTACATAAGGATCACAAATTCCGAATCTCTCAGGAATTGTTGGAATAAACACCACACACGAAATGGAGGCGAACATAATTCAACATATCCATGGTCACGTACATACCTACGCTCCATAGTCAGCTGGCTTATTAACTCACAAATAAGTCGTTCTCTTGAACTATGTCCTCGAGGTACCAATCTAAATCCGGGTAACACAAGGATAAGAAGGCCCTAAGCGAACGTAACCTCCCGTGATAGCAAGTATGGTAGGCATGTCATACATATAAAAACCATATACTAAGCATTCACACATTTTAGATAATTCAGTATTAATAAAGGTATACTCCACATCCTTATACCATTATTCCAAATTTGTATATTTTACGTCTCCCGATAATATAAAAGATAAACTGTCGACACGTCTCACGTCGTAGTTCTTATACTTAAAACCTATCTAAAATAGATTATTAAGTTCCTATTATTCCCACGTATAACATCTTTAATCCTAAGGTCCTTACTTCTGCCCCAAACCTCATATCATCAAATTATTCAAATTTACACTATTAACCCAAATATTATCTCACTTATCGAATTTCATTAGTTTAGAATAATTCCTCAAATTGAATTCTAATTAAGGTCCAAATTTGATAACCATGCCTACTGGTCTTCCTTAAGGTTAAGGGTATTCATACAGTCTCCAACAATATTATCTAAGGGTTAACATCATTAAAATTTAAATAGGGAAAAACTTTACTCATTCTGGGAAGGTCGATCGATCGACCTTTTCCTTCGATCGATCGATGGTGGCCGATCGATCGACTGATGAACATCGATCGATCGAATGCACCAGGTATGGCTACAGACTGCTTCGTTTTGCAGTTTTCAAATCATCCCAAAACATATTTTTAATGCATGAATCTCTAATATAACGTTATAGTATCATCCTACAATCATCCTACAACATTAATAACGTTCTAAAACCAATAATTCATCATTCAAGGGCTATATATGGATCAAATCTTCATCAAGAATTCCAAATTTCTATTTCTTTCAAGAACATTAATAAACTTTTTCTAAAATCCGTTTTTAAATCATCAAGGGTCATAATTATGAGTTCATAATTCGTCCAGATTGTTACTACATGCAGTCCCTAACATAATTCATAGTTTTTAACTTCCAATTCATGGGTCTATATCATCTTCCAAGATCAATTTCGATAATTCCTAAACATGGAAAAACATAGCATTAATTCAATTGTAATTAAACCACTTGCCTTAATCTTTCTCTGAATGATGTTGAATCTTGAAGGCTGAGTTGTTCTCCCTCTCTCTTTCTGTAGAATTCTCTTCTCTCTCTCTCTCTCTACAAGTTTCTCTAAGGATGATGGCAATGGAGGTGTGGTTGAGTTTTGGCAAGTTAAGACTATTTCTTAACTTCTCCCGTAGCCCATTAAGTCCCTTAGTGTAAGTAATGGGTTTAGTGGATAAGGAAAAAGTCAGATTTTTATTTCTTATTTTCGTGGGTTTTAATTCACAGATTTCCGGAATTACCAAAATGCCCCTATAAGTTACCGGTATGGCCCAATAATGCCCCGGGACCCAAACTTAACCCCCGGCTAGTGTTTTCTGACTATTTCGACCCTTCCGGACGCGTTGGCGCACTCAAAATGACCATACGGGTGATAAAAATAAAATTTACTTTTTAATTCAAATAATTATATTCCTGACGCGACTGTCACGCGCGTCCCAACAAAGTTTCCCAAATTGCCGTATTTCAATCTCGCGACAATTTCAATATTTCCAATATTCATATATCGCCAAGTATACACATTATAATCAAATACTAACTCAAATCTCGTTAATATCTTTATCCGGATTAATTTCTAATTAATACACATTTAATTCAATTAATCCCAAAAAAAAAATATCACGAAAATACGGGGTATTACATACTTCCCCCCTAATAACTGAATTTTGTCCCGAAATTCGAAACTAGAAAGTACCTGGTAAGAACAACTCCGGATAACGTTCGCGCATCTCATCCTCGCGCTCCCATGTGGACTCCTCTACATTGTGATGTCGCCACTGAACACGCACTAATGGAACGATCTTTGACCGCAGTTTCCGCTCACTTCGGTCCAAAATAGCAATCGGCCCCTCCTCGTAGGAGCTATCGGGCTGGAGATCGATGTCATCCAAAGCAATATGAGAATGAGCCAAATCGTCTCTAAGATATTTCCTTAGCGAGGAAATATGAAACACATTATGAATCCAATGCAAATGCTCCGGTAACCCAAGTCTATACGCAACCGGCCCAATCCGCTCAATAATAGGGAATGGTCCCACATATCTCGGTGCCAACTTCCCTTTCCTTCCGAAACGCATAATTCCCTTCATCGGAGATACTCTGAGCAAAACTTGATCCCCCACTGCAAATTCCCTGAAGAATCTCTTCGCATCAGCATAGCTCTTCTGCCGATCCCGAGCTACCCGAATGCGACTCTGTATCAATTCAATCCTTGCCGAAGTATCCTGAATCACTTCCGGCCCAAGTAGTTTGTTGTCCCCCACCTCCAACCAACATGCAAGGGAACGACAAGGTCTACCGTACAACGCCTCAAATGGAGCCATGCCAATAGTGAACTGGTAGGAATTGTTGTAAGCAAACTCCACCAGTGGAAGATACTGCTCCCATCCACCCTCAAAATCAATGGTGCACATACGTAGCATGTCGTCCAACATCTGATTTGTACGCTCGGTCTGCCCATCGGTCTGCGGGTGGTACGCCGTACTCAACCGCAACTCCGTTCCCATGGCCTGCTGAAAACTTTCCCAAAACCGTGAAACAAATATCTTGTCTCTGTCAGACACGATATTTAGGGGTACACCGTGAAGTCTCACTATCTCTGCAATAAAGAGCTGGGCATACTGTCCCGCAGTGTAGTCTGTCCTTACGGGTAGAAAATGAGCAACTTTGGACAACCTGTCCACAATTACCCAAATGGAGTCGTGACCTCTCTGTGACGTAGGCAACCCCGTGATAAAATCCATGGATATACTCTCCCACATCCACATCGGGACCTCTAACAGCTATAGCAGTCCTGCCGGTGTCTGATGATCCACTTTTACTAGCTGACAAGTGGCGCATTTTGAAACAAACATGGCAATATCTCTCTTCATCCCGCTCCACCAATACTGACGTCTCATATCTTGGTACATTTTGTCCCCACCGGGATGTACCACGAACCGTGATCCGTGCGACTCTGCCATCACCTCATGCTGCAATTCTTCCCCTTTCGGAACTACTAATCTCCCATTGAAGCGTAATCCCCCGTCTGAGCTAACGGTATAGGACTCGGCTCCCTCTGCTAGTAGTCGAACTATCTGTTCCTGACAGAACGAATCTTTTGCCTGTGCCTTTACCACCTTCGTGACAATTTGTGGTGTAATGGTCATCACAGACATGAATGATCGGGCCACTGCATCCTGGTGTCCCAACTCCTTCCACTTGGCCTTCCACACCCCTGCCACCTCATCTACTGGCCTACGGCTCAACACGTCTGCCACCACGTTAGCCTTCCTCGGTTGATACTGGATATCGAACTGATAATCTTTCACGAGTTCAAGCCACCTATGTTTTCGCATATTCAACTCCTTCTGCATGAATAGATACTGTAGGGACTTGTGATCCGTGAATAATCGAAACTTCTCCCCCAAAAGGTAATGTCTCCAAATACGAAGGGCAAATACCACTGCTGCTAACTCCAAGTCATGGGTAGGGTAATTCTTCTCGTGAGGCTTCAGCTTACGGGAAGCATAAGCTATGGCCTGACTCTCCTACTGCGTACACCTCCCAGTCCTTGTAAGGACGCATCGGTGTAAACATGATACTCAACTCCCGGTATCGGCAATGCTAACACAGGTGCTGAGGTTAACTTATCCTTCAACTCATCGAATGCCAACTGACAGGCATCACTCCAAATAAACGGCACACCTTTACGAGTTAGATGTGTCATGGGACCCGCTATCGTGGAGAAACCCCAAATAAACCTCCTGTAGTATCCTGCTAGGCCCAAGAAACTATGAATCTCTTTCAGTGTCGTGGGCTGTCCCCACTCCCTCACCGCGGATACCTTCCCCGGATCAACAGATATTCCCCGATCGGAAATAATATGTCCCAAAAACTGGCCCTACTTCAGCCAAAACCCGCATTTCTCATACTTTGCATACAACTCGTTCTGACGTAGTGTCTGCAAAACTTGCCCCGAATGCTCGGCGTGCTCCTCCTCTGTCTGGGAGTAAACCAGAATATCATCGATGAAGACAATGACAAACTGATCTAGGAAATCCCTGAACACTCTATTCACCAAGTCCATAAACACTGCTGGAGCGTTGGTCAAACCAAAAGGCATAACCCGAAACTCGGAAGAACCATATCTCGACAAGAACGCAGTCTTCGAGACATCCTCCTCCCTGATACGCAATTGATGGTATCCCGATCTCAAATCAATCTTCGAGAAGAAAGAAGCTCCTCTCAACTGGTCAAATAAGTCATCGATTCGAGGCAACGGATACTTATTCCGTATCGTGACCTTATTCAACTCTCGGTAGTCCACACACAATCTCAGTGAACCATCTCTCTTCTTCACGAACAACACAGGGGCACCCCACGGTGAAGTACTCCTCCGAATAAACCCCTGACCCAACAACTGCTCAATCTGATCCCGTAACTCCCTCATCTCAGCTGGAGCCATACGGTACGGTGCGCGTGCTATAGGTCTCGTATCCGGTAATAAGTCAATAACAAAGCCTATCTCTCGACTGGGGGGTAGGCCTGGTATCTCCTGAAACACATCAGAATACTCCCTGACAACTGGGATCGAGTCTAAAGGAATCGCAACCTCCTTAGAGGTATCCTCCTCTAAGTAGTACAAATGAGAGGTCGAACCTCCCTCTGGGCGAGGCATCGCCTCTACAAACATCTCTTGCCCCGGAATGGAAAAAACAATGCTCCCACCGAAGCAATCAATCATGGCTCTATAATCAGCGAGCCAATCCATACCGATAATCACATCGTGAACATGCATATGTAATACCAAAATATCTGCAGGTAATACCAGACTACCAATCTCTACTCCCACTCCCTGACATATAAAGAAAATAAGTGACCCACTCCCTAATGGCGAGTCTACACACGTTACTGTGCTATCTGCCGTAGCTAACAACCCTAAGGCTTTCGCAAAATGTGTAGCTATAAAATAATGCGTTGCCCCCGTATCAAACAAAACACGACCCATAGTACCATGGATAGGAAACATACCCTCAATCGCGGGTGGTGCCTGTGGCGCTGCTACCTGGTGGACGTTATAGACACGTCCATACTGTAACTGCCCCTGCTACACAGGAACTGCTGGAATGGCTGGTAGTGCTGGAACCTGGGCTGGAGCTGGAAGAGAAGGTGGAAAAAGTGGCCTCCGTGGCTCATGTCGAGCACCCTGCTGCTGCTGCGGGGCCCTGCCCTTATCAGGACAATCCTGACGTTTGTGGCCAATCTTACCACAAATGAAACACTTCCCCGGGAAGTTTCCCCCTCGCTGTCCCTGCTGCCCTCGGCCCTGGTGGCCATTACCATTCCTGCCCTGGCCTTGCTGGCCCTGGTGAAACTGCTAATGTTGACCATTTTGACCCTGCTGGCCCTGATGGCCGTTATGACCCTGCTGGCCATTCCGGAATCCTCCCTGACCGTTCCTGAAACCCCCTGATCGGAACCGCTTATGATCTCCCTACTGGAAACCCTGATCACTCTGCCTCTGCCCCTGAACAGATTGTGCCCCACCGGCATCATGTCCTCCAGTCCTGCCCTGATGGCTAGACTCTCCCGGTCTCTTGCCCTCAGCCATATGAAAGCGGTGATCCTGGAAGTGTAACAAAGAAGCGTTAACCACATCAGAATAAGTGGCCAATGAAAGGTTCCCTAACAGATGCTGACGGATCCTCCATGTCAACTCGTCGGTGAATTTCTCAATCTTCTTCTTTTTTGTCGGTATCTCATCCGGAACGATATTCAACAGATTCGTGAGCTCGGCCTCATACTCGGCCACGGTCTTACCCTCCTGTCGAAGGTTCATCAACTTCCTCCTCATTTCCGTGTGAACAGCAGATGGAAAGTACTTGCGGTCGAACCGCATCTAGAACTCTTGAATCGTGAGAGTATCTCTCTCCTCTGCGGTGGTAATAGACTCCCACCACTGTAGTGCAGATCCTACTAGCTTAAAAGTAACCAGTACCTTCCTTTGAAAGTCAGTTCACTCATACATCCTCAAGTGCCTCTGTATATCCTTTCTCCACTGACTCGAAACAACAACATCGGAGCTTCCGACAAACTTTGGTGGATGTGCTTTCTGAAAAGCATCACGTACACGTTCCCAGGAAGACGGGAATGTATATGGCTGAACTGGCGCAGCAACTGGCGCCTGAGGTGGTGCCTGCTGAACTACGGCTAATGCAGCATTTACCGCTTGGGCTACTATGGCTGCAACCTCAGCGGCATTCATCATGCCCTGGACTGGTGCGGGCTGTGGTTCTGGCGTTGCATTCCTGGGAACCCGTGGTGCACGTCGTGGAGGCATTCTAAAATAAGAATAAAGTCTATATGTTCGCAGTTATAAACTTAAAATAGCTGAAGAACGTAGCATATACAAAAGAATACAAGATTCCTAAAATATAGGGCTCTATATCAAAGAAAGCTCAGCGAAAACATAATAAGCCGTTCAGATCCTAAAGGACACTAGAACCTAATGCTCTGATACCACCTGTGACACCCCGACTAATTAAATACCGGGTAGCTACTCCTTTATTAAATTAAATCAAAATGCCAAGTTGGCTCAGTTAATAGCATCACTGTCGAAAACATTTTATTATTACTAACCACCTAGTATTTAAAAAGTAAGTTGTCAAATTTTAATTAAAGTCTGATTAACATGCAGTAAATGATTTAAAGCAAGAATAATATCACCATTCACCATAACGAAATAATAGAATAACCATCACATGATATAAATAAATTCGGAGGAAAAACTCCTCACAACAAATCCCACAACTGAAATAAGTAACGAAATACTAAATGCTGAATTAATACATGCCAAAGTCTGAAAAACTGAAATGGAAATGTCTCTAATAGAATTTGGGCAACATGCCCTACAACTGAGTAATACTGAACATGGAATCCAAATGATAGAAGCGTCTAAAAGCAAATCCCTGTAACTTCCACAAATAACTACAGCTCGTCACCTGTATGAGGATCCTAAGCATGGTGTCCTTGTGGCTGGGCACCTAAAATGGTTTTTACAAAAAGATAGATTTGAAAGCAAACGGGTCAGAGCCCGAATGTGGAGAGTATTTTAAAAATAGCAAGTGCTTTAATAATAATTAAAACAATGAATGCAAGATACATGTTATGACGTGCTCTCACATGAAATACTCACCTCTCGTCTAACTGTGCACTCCTAACGTTCCTGTACCCATTCATGTGTTTTCTCATAACTATCTAATTCCAAAGATTTTCTAACAATTCTACTCAGTTCACGTTAAATTTCAAACCTTAACAATTAAATAGAGAGTTCTACTTTAATTCTCGGATTCCCAATTATTAACAAAAACATTTATTGATATCAATCCCCTTTTATCTTTTCATAATATTACAATAACTATACCCACAATTTAACATATCAATTTCCTTTTCATTTAACCGTATATTATTCACATCATAAATATACAATACAAGCACCCAAAGGCTAAGCTACGGTGCACACATACTCTGCTATCCATCCCGGTACATCACGTACATAAGGATCACAAATTCCGAATCTCTCAGGAATTGTTGGAATAAACACCACACACGAAATGGAGGCGAACATAATTCAACATATCCATGGTCACGTACATACCTACGCTCCATAGTCAGCTAGCTTATTAACTCACAAATAAGTCGTTCTCTTGAACTATGTCCTCGAGGTACCAATCTAAATCCGGGTAACACAAGGATAAGAAGGCCCTAAGCGAACGTAACCTCCCGTGATAGCAAGTATGGTAGGTATGTCATACATATAAAAACCATATACTAAGCATTCACACATTTTAGATAATTCAGTATTAATAAAGGTATACTCTACATCCTTATACCATTATTCCAAATTTGTATATTTTACGTCTCCCGATAATATAAGAGATAAACTGTCGACACGTCTCACGTCGTAGTTCTTATACTTAAAACCTATCTAAAATAGATTATTAAGTTCCTATTATTCCCACGTATAACATCTTTAATCCTAAGGTCCTTACTTCTGCCCCAAACCTCATATCATCAAATTATTCAAATTTACACTATTAACCCAAATATTATCTCACTTATCGAATTTCATTAGTTTAGAATAATTCCTCAAATTGAATTCTAATTAAGGTCCAAATTTCATAACCATGCCTACTGGTCTTCCTTAAGGTTAAGGGTATTCATACGGTCTCCAACAATATTATCTAAGGGTTAACATCATTAAAATTTAAATAGGAAAAAACTTTACTCATTCTGGGAAGGTTGATCGATCGACCTTTTCCTTCGATCGATCGATGGTGGTCGATCGATGGACTGATGAACATCGATCGATCGAATGCAACAGGTATGGCTACGGACTGCTTCGTTTTGCAGTTTTCAAATCATCCCAAAACACATTTTTAATGCATTAATCTCTAATATAACGTTATAGTATCATCATACAATCATCCTACAACATTAATAACGTTCTAAAACCAATAATTCATCATTCAAGGGCTATATATGGATCAAATCTTCATCAAGAATTCCAGATTTCTATTTCTTTCAAGAACATTAATAAACTTCTTCTAAAATCCATTTTTAAATCATCAAGGGTCATAATTCTGAGTTCATAATTCGTCCAAATTATTACTACATGCAGTCCCTAACATAATTCATAGTTTTTAACTTCCAATTCATGGGTCTATATCATCTGCCAAGATCAATTTCGATAATTCCTAAACATGGAAAAACATAGCATTAATTCAATTGTAATTAAACCACTTGCCTTAATCTTTCTCTGAATGATGTTGAATCTTGAAGGCTGACTTGTTCTCCCTCTCTCTTTCTGCAGAATTCTCTTCTCTCTCTCTCTCTCTCTACAAGTTTCTCTAAGGATGATGGCAATGGAGGTGTGGTTGAGTTTTGGCAAGTTAAGACTATTTCATAACTTCTCCCGTAGCCCATTAAGTCCCTTAGTGTAAGTAGTGGGTTTAGTGGATAAGGAAAAAGTCAGATTTTTATTTCTTATTTTCGTGGGTTTTAATTCCCAGATTTCCGAAATTACCAAAATGCCCCTATAAGTTACCGGTATGGCCCAATAATGCCCCGGGACCCAAACTTAACCCCCGGTTAGTGTTTTCTAACTATTTCGACCCTTCCGGATGCGTTGGCGCACTCAAAATGACCATACGGGTGATAAAAATAAAATTTACTTTTTAATTCAAATAATTATATTCCTGACGCGACTGTCACACGCGTCCCGACAAAGTTTCCCAAATTGCCATATTTCAATCTCGCGACAATTTCAATATTTCCAATATTCATATATCGCCAAGTATACACATTATAATTAAATACTAACTCACATCTCGTTAATATTTTTATCCTGATTAATTTCTAATTAATACACATTTAATTCAATTAATCCCCAAAAAAAAATATCACGAAAATACGGGGTATTACATATATATTAAATCTAACCAAGTTTATTGCTTAATGTTAATAGTTACCATTGAAGGCACAACTAATATTGAATGCATATAGGTTCAAGTATATGAGTAATTAAATTGCTCCAAACATTTTTTGTGATGGATGTAATGATAAAGCTCTAACATTTATTATAGATTTATATATTGATATAGTTAACATATATTCATGATATTGTATACAAAATTTTAGTAATTTTTTTTTTGCGGGATTTTCTTTTGTGGATGTGGATTTTAAAGGGGAAATAGATATATTAAGTTACCATTTGAAAAATAGATATATAAGAAAATAAAAGAAGAAATGTGAAGAGAAATAAAATTTAAAATGAAAATAGACATTGGTTGAATAATTTTTTTTCATATTTAAACACATTAGTTTAAAATGATGTCAACTAGCCATGATGAGTAACTGTACGTCAGATAACTAATGGTATTTAAATTTGCACTATTAGCCTCACGTTTAAAATACAAAATATCACGTGAATAAATTTATCGTCGTGTCGCCAACACGGGCACAAAATATCACAGGAAAAAAATTTATCGTCATGCCATCGGCACGGGTAAACCCTAATATATATATATATTGAGAGAGAGAGAGAGAGAGAGAGAGAGAGAGAGAGAGAGAGAGAGAGAGAGGATAGAAGAGAGGGGGGAGAATGTCCAAGTAAATGGGTCAGAGCGCGAAGTGAAAACAGTTTTAAAAATTGCAAGTGAATAAATGCTAGATTTAGCAGCTATTATAGACATGTGTAGAGGGGGCTTGAAGGTAATCATGAGATCATGGATATTCCCCCCATTGGCAACAGTGTTCTGGGATTAAGGCCACGAGGTAGCTCAAGCGTGGAAACTCAACGTGGAAGCTCAGTGAGGCAGCTCAGCGAGGTAGCTCAGCATGGCAACTTGTATTTTAGCTTGTTGTGTCAGCCATATTGTATTTTTTTTATATTGATTATGAGTTATATGGCTGTAATGATGTAACGAGAATAAAAATGTGTTTTTGTGTGAGGATTAACGGTACTCGTGAGAGACCAGGCTTGGCAGGTCCTGTGAGAGCTTTCATGCTCTATCGAATGACCTCGCCGCGTGAACTTTAGAGGAACTTAGTTTGTAGAATTGAGAAGTGAGGCATCATTGGGGCTCATCCCAACCATCTTAGATACACCTGGTAAAACACCAAAGGACCCTGACCGCGGAACCTCGGGCAAAGCATCTTGGAGTTCCATCGGGGGTTGAGTAGTGAACCGAATAACCCTCTACTTAATGTCACATCTACTGTAGGTGATGTTACTAGACAGCTAAACAATATCAAACATGCACTTGAGTAAACCACCATGGTATTTGGGGCTTCCAGGCAGTTTGTGAGACACTTCTGCGACAACAGCCCCCTGACGCACAGTGATTATGAAAAAGGCATGTCTTGGCATTTAATGTTTATGACGTGGAGACAACTAGTTCATCATCCATTTAATGTTATGACATAAAGTATGATGGATGTATTTCATAGTCTTTAATGGCTGAGTTGCCTCGGGGATGGTGTGGGGGGCTATTTAAGGACACCAACCACCCCTGAGGAGAGGATGATCTTTTTGAGAGTTCGAAAGAGATATTTTTGAGAGTTCAGAAGTTATTGCTAGAGATAATATACATTAAAGAGAGTTATTACAAACCAGAGAGCTTATTACTCACCCACCATTGTCATTTATTACGAAGTTTTTTATATTTGATAGAGATTCTTGAGGGTGGTTGGTGTGTTTTGGCTGCCTTCCAAGGTGTATCTATGGTGCTTGCTTCTCTCTCCCTATAGCTAAGTTATTTCTAAGTTCATTACTACTTTCTAAGTTATACACGAGAGATTTATGAGATCAAATTGAGTCTATCTTCACTGAGTTGTGTTTGTATGTCCTAGAATTAATCCAAGGTTTTGGCTAATTAACTTATCATTACATTACTCAAAAGGGGTTATGCCTTCATCTTATCTAAACTACCCTCTTACAACATGTTAGCTTATCGGAATCTCTCTTGAAATTCTCACCTCTCATCTATAGTACACGCCTATCGTACCACTCGACCATACTAGTTGCATTCTCATGCTAACTAGTTAATCCTAGTGTATCCACTAACCATATCCCAATTCGTTCCCACATATTACTCTTACAACACATGTAATATCATATGTATCCATTTAGATTCAACATGGATAAGCCTCTTATTAATTAAATTCAATTAAGTGTTATCATACTTAATTAATTTCAGATATCATTATCTTTCAATTATACTTTAGTCACACAATAGATATCATCATATGTACATACATACATTCACTCCATTAAATATATACAATACTACACCACCAGACACAACTGCGGTGATGCATTACTCTTCTATCATGTCCCAATACATCTCGTCACTGTATAGGAGACTATAGGTTCAGTAAAGATCCCTCAAACCACAAATATTAAATCACAAATAATGGAGGCGAACATAGTCTGAAGCCTTTGGTCTACACACATACATACGCACCCAAATGACCATTCTACACCATTGTTCTCACTAATTGTAATCGAACTAAGTCCTATGTTCTCGAGCGATAAGTCAAAGATACCCCCAAAGTCCTAGGTATGTCATACACATAATCATCAATCAATCAATATTCATTATAATATACCTATTTAGTGTTAGGTACTCACACGACCTATATCATATTAGGAATTCATCCTATCCCTAGTACCCGTCGTATTTCTCGAATAACACCCATACTTGTTAATCACAATTATCATCGTATATTTTATTCTGTAGTTATCACTCACATAATATTTTATCCGACCCAAGTACACGTAAATATATCATAAATACTACCCATACTTGATATAATGATTATTCTCCTCTGAATCATAATATAATTATGTAGCACGTAGAACGTGATTTTATAGAAAAGTCCGCGTGCACACTACTAATTTCCCCTTAAAACATTGCTAAAATTATCATATAATGTTTGTCCTTTTTCAACGATTTTTCATGCGTTTTATCCATTTTCTTTCCCTAAACTCTCATGAAATATATTCTAACGAATCCCAAATATCTGAACGTCATTTCTACATGATTATGGGTAATTATAATACAAGGAAAAACATCTAAAACACCAAGTTTATATGAGAATTAACATCAAACCCAATTAACCCTCAAAATTACATTTATCCAAATTCTCCATTTTTATACACCTTAAAAACCGAGAATTTAGAATTACGATTCCTTCTCTAAATAATCAAATTTCATATTCAATCATGATTAAGAGTCATCTACATGCAATACCTATCATCATTTTCAATTCTCTCCGCAAACATATATAATTTTTTCTACTTATTCATCCTAACAAGTTCTTCATGTTCATAACCTCTACATGTGAATAATCAACTACATGAATTTGCATACCCATTAAATAAGATTTATCAAACATTTTAATCCCAAATTCATAAGTTCATAATTCTAGAGAAAATCATATTCTAACATGTATATTATAAACATTGAAATAAAGCAAGAATCACTTGCCTCTTAGTGTAGGTAAGAACCTTTGGATAAGATAATGTTAGAACTTGGTCTTTCCTTTTCTGACGAATTTTCACTGAATTTTGGGCTTTGGTGTAAGGTTTAGAGATGGTGCTTTGTGGTGGTTGTCCCCTTTGATTACCCAATATGACATTTCTTCTTCGAGGCAACTCTTCCTCTCCATAAGGCGACTTTTCTTTTCTCTTAAAGTCTTTTCATTTTCTCTCAAAGAACTCACAAATGAAAATAGATTAAATGAAACTTACGTAGAGTGTAAACCCACTTATATAACAATTATCGAAGGATAGATAAAAGACAAAAAACTTAGATATTATTCATCTCCCAAGCCAAATGACTAAAATTGTCATTCCGGGTGTCCTTTCATCTTCCAATTGACCCAAGACCCAAATCAAACACCCGGGTATACTTTTTTGCCTATTTCGACCCTTTTGAACTCTACGGAGTACTTGAAATGATCATCCAAATGATATTTAGTTAATTTACATTTTATTACCCAACTTTAATCCCGACAAGACTCATAAGCGCGTCCCGACTTAAGTTTTGTAATTTTCGTATTTGTATCTCATGACAATATTCATAATTATCATATTCACATATTACTTATATATCACTACGTAATATTTAATAATATATTACTCTTATCAGTAGTAGTATTCAATTCGAATTAGTCATAATTAATTAATTAATTCCAATTAATCCACAACAATTTAGCCAATTAACTTTTAATTATTCTCAATTTAAAAGTCATAAAATTATGGGGTATTGAAAATCCCAGTTCATGGGGACTTTTACTGGATATTTTCAGTGTATATCGTGTTTACATTTGAGTGGAGAGATTTAGCTCATTGTTGTTTAGGCACCGAGAACATAGAGATAGTGTTGTGTCACGCCTTAAGAGACATGGGCATATACGACTTGAATTTATGCGTCAACAGATAGAATTTGTGAGATCTTAGTTGTGTGCTTTGGACCCGCAAATTTTTATGATCGACAATTCTAGGGAATGGTGCTTTGAGGTAATTGCTTTTGAGCTTCGTTGTGGGATGTTACACGTATGGAATTAATAAATGTTGAGAGTAGTGATACTTTGTGGTATGCTCGATTTCAAATGATAAATTATTGAACGTATTGAGGAAACACTTTAAGCTGAGAGCTATTACGATATATGGCCAGTGGAACCGGATAGTGCTATATATGAACCACTGATAAAACGTTTGTACCACAAGTTAATTATTGGGGCATTATCGAGAAGAATAACATTCAACTTTTTGGGATAATCGCGAATACCTGTATGATATTTCCATGCCAGGATTGAAGAGATGAGCTTGAGAAAAGTATGTTATGTACGAAATGTTAGTGAAAATTATGTTGGGATGTTTGGGCCATAGTATATAGTATGGTGAGACTTTGTGTTAATTGTTCTAAGGGATGATTTACTTGTGCTAGTTATCACCTGAGGGAGGGCCTAGTCTATATATACATGTATATATGTTATCATGTGTTGCATAATAGAGTTATAAGAAAGTGTTTGTATTGTTATATTTAATCCTAGTAAGTTGGGATATTTATTGATGGGATTCAGGGTGGATAAGTTTATTATAGAGCAGGGAAATATACCTCATGATTGATTCACGCCAAGAAACTAGTGATAGTAAGGGGTGTTGTATTGAATGATGTGTCTTGTAACATGAGAGTGGACGAGTATACTTTTATGCTAGGAGACAGATATTTTTTGGTATGTTATATGGACAGAGGACCTAGAGGATCTCAATGACTCTCAATGTTAGGGAGTAGTTGTGATTCCCTGACTAATTAAATACCTAGTAGCTACTCCTTTATCTCATTAATAAAAAATATCAAGTTAAAAGATTTTTAAACAATTACTAGCCACCTAATATTTAAAAAGTGAGTTACCAAATTTTATTAAATTAAATTAACATCCAACCAATTAAATTAATCTAACCCTACAACATCCACATCATAACCATAACACAATAATAATGGAGTAAATAAAATGAGTCTGGAGTAATGTAAGGACATATTTTCATAGGTCCGTTATCAATTTATTATGTCTTATACCGCTACACCGTTGAAGAGCATTCAAGAGACATCTACATCAAAGACGGATCCGAAATACTCAAGTTCTTCATCATTCAAGACTCCACGAAGTTTACTTTGGTAAGGTTATGTTTTAAATATCTTAACTTTTCACTTAGAACTTTTGGGAGATTTTTACAAAATATTTTCTAAGTGTTGGAGCGGACTTTTTCGTTAAATATTGAGAATGAGTATTTTTTCTAAGTTTTGAAGCGGACCTCGATTTTGACGCCAAGGTCGTTCGCATGAGATTTTCATCTCGTTTGAACGAGATTGGAAGTCGCGCGATGTTGTTTGAAATACTTTTGTCCTTCGTTCAAGCGACTTGCTAATCTCGTTCGAACGAGCTCTGTTTTCGAGGAGACGCATTTTTCTATAAATACTCATTATTTGGTAACGTTTTCATTAAGAAGTCACATCCTTTTTATGAATAGAAAAAATGCGAAGGCATAATCAGTTTTGGCTTCTTCCTTTAGGGTTTTAATCCCTTTTTGTTTTCAATTCACAAAACTCCCATATGCTTTAGGGAATTGTTTTGGTTTTGAAGAACGTACTTTGCTCTTGTTTGTACTTTGTGGGGAGAACTCTACAACCGACAGTTGCATGCTATTGTGGAGGGAGTCCTTATAAAGTTCACTCTTGTGGAGAAGCCATTTTTCTTCTTCATTGCTGCCCTCCTGGAAAGGGAAAATTCCAGCCGTAACTTGTGGAGGATCCGTCTTCTTCTTCACTGCTGCCCTCCTGGGAAGGAAAAGTTCCAGCCAAGACATCGAAACCAACACAGGCAGGTATTTCGTATGTCACCCTATTTTATTGTAATCCGTGTAATCCGTTTTCCTACATATTATAGTGAAATAAAAGGTTTTTACCGCTTTGGGGTATTTTTCCTCATTTGTGCGTGTTTGAATGTTCTTGCTTGATTTTATCATCATCAATCACACCTAGATGCATGTTTAGGACTTAATTGATAAAAACTGTGTTTAATTAAATAACTTCCTTATTTGAACGCAAGCGCACTCTCATCAAATCGGTATCGGAGGAGGTTGCGCTAATTTATTGCGTATTCCTATTTTCCACAAAATTTGTGTGATATTGATTTTTTTTGAAAATTCATTTTTTTTTTAAATTGCAATTTTTCCAATGAAGCACTTATCTAATCAGATGCCCTCCTTTGTTGACCCGAGTCAAATTTTTGATGATATAAATAGTTTGAATGTGACGTTTGCAAAAAGAATTAAAGTTTTGAAAAAAAAAATTTCGTTTTAAATCCGCGATGGATCTTTTGCAAACGGTTCAAAATCAACTAGATTTTTATCATGAAAAAATTGTTTCCTTGGACCATATCTTTATTGCTTTAAAATTATCCAAGAAGGAGAGTGATGATAGGGTCCTATTTTTAGAGAAAGAATTGGAGGACCTTAAAAATTTGATGGTTTGTGTTTGTGCCAAAGATGACAAATATATTTTAGTCAATGAGTTTATGGCACGTGAAGAGACTCTTAGGAAAAAGTTTTCTTTAATTAAGGGAGAGAGAGATATTCTTTTTGGAATTATTGAAAACTTGAAAAAGGCGTCCCTTAATTTGGAAGAGTCTAATTCATTGCTTGCGTAAAAAAATTTGAAATTAAAAAATGATTTGACAGACTCAAGTAGGTTTAATAGTGATGGTAATGGCTCATCGTGTTCTCATACTTCTAATGCTAAAGACAAAACCATTATTCGTTTTAGAGGGTCAACTAATTCCAAGGATGTTAGAAAGGATCACACTTTAGGTGTCGTTCCACCCGTTTACACATGTTCATATTGTGGTAGGAAAGGTCACCTTAGGCGTTTTTGTTTTGATCTTGGAAAATGTCCTAGGAAGTTTATGTCTAGTGATTCCGTGGTTCCCAAAGCCCCCTCACAACGTTTCACATCTATTTGGGTTAGGAAATCACTTTTAGAGGCACTAGATTTTAGACAAGTTGATTCCCATTTGCTTGCACATGATTATTCTCTTGCCATATCATATAGATGATTGTGTTTGCATGTTTGTCATACGCTAGTTATGATTTTTGATATATTTTTTCTAGCGTTGTGACATGTACCTTTCGTATAGATTTTTTATTTTTTGAATTTTTTTCAAAAAATCCAAAAAGAATTTTGTTTTTTGTTTGCACCGTTTATGGATGAACACTTAGGATGACCGAGTCATAATATCATTTCTTTTTACATGTGACTATTTGATAGTGTATTTAGACAATATATCATGTCATCTTTGTGCTTTATAATGTTTGGAATCATTGAGATGTAACTTAGTGTTACTTCCTACATGTTTGACTCCTGATTTCCATTATTTCACACATGCACGGATTTGTTTGATTATTGTGCTTGTCTTATCACATGTTGGTTGGGTGTTTTCACTTCAATTCTATCCTTAAAACTTACCAAGCGTGATAAAATTTTGATAAGGAACTTCTACATATTAGAACCGTTTTGTGAGTTTGTGTGCTTTGTTTGAAAATGGGTAAGGGCCGCGAAAGGTTCATTTTGCCTTTGCGAATACTAAGCCACCTAGAAAATGGAGAAATTTTATTATCCGGGGTCCAAAGAGGTTTAAAAGAGCTCAGAAAAATTTAAAGGCAATAAAAAGAAATTCATGCCAATTATGGGCCATTTAGGTTTTTGCACCAATTATCCAAAGTTTGCGAATTTAGTTTATTCACCTCTAAAATAAAATATATATGAGGGTGTTTGGTTGGAGAGTTTATAACGGGTTTGCACGTACTTGAATTCTTGAAAATGCTCTAAATAGTTTTGGACGTTATTGGGGTGGAAATCATTTTGACTTTGATTTGTTGATTTGTATAAGACGATGTCATCTAAATTCAACAATCTTTTCACCTAAGGATACTTTTGATGTTCATTCGTTAGGGGTACACATATGCATCGTGCACATATGCTTGATTGAGTTTGTTTACCTATTGAACGTGTTCACACCCATTCATTACATTTCCATGAATCGGTTGTTTTAGTTTAAATCCATGGTGTGATTTTTGTATCTTATTTCTTTTGTATGAAAAAATTTGAAAAATCAAAAATAGTTTGTGAATGTTTGTAAGATACTCCTTTGCATGCGCGTTGATTGATTCATATTTTCTATGCAATTTTATCGTGACACTCCATGTTTTGATTGTTTCTTCTTATCTGTCTATTTGGGGACATCATAAAAAGGAGGAGAAAGAATTATCATGTTATGGGGGAGTTTTTGCATTATGGGGGAGATTTGATTTATTAATGCTTTATTCTTATATCATTTCAAACTCGATGCGTCACGAAGGTTTTTTCTTTATCTCATGTGTGTAGGTACGAAGATTGAAGATCATGATGTTGCACACCCTGATAAGAAAAGCTTTGAGATTTGATGAAGATGATGGAACAACAGTTTGAGATCTTGCAAATTTATTCATGGGAGGGTAGATTTGTATAGGTATTTTGGTTTTTGATAATTCGGATTTTTTATGTATGTACCGACATAGACATAGGGGGAGATTTGTAAGGACATATTTTCATAGGTCCGTTATCAATTTATTATGTCTTATACCGCTACACCATCGAAGAGCTTTCAAGAGACATCTACATCAAAGACGGATCCGAATTACTCAAGTTCTTCATCATTCAAGACTCCGCGAAGTTTACTTTGGTACGGTTATGTTTTAAATACCTTAACTTTTCACTTAGAACTTTTGGAGCGGACTTTTTCGTCAAATATTGAGAATGAATATTTTTCTAAGTTTTGAAGCGGACCTTGATTTTGATGCCCGGGTCGTTCGCGCGAGATTAGCATCTCGTTCGAACGAGATTGGAAGTCGCGTGATGTCGTTTGAACGACTTTTTTCCTTCGTTCGAGCGACTTGCTGATCTCGTTCGAACAAGCTCTGTTTTCGAGGTGACACATTTTTCTATAAATACTCATTATTTGGTAACGTTTTCATTAAGAAGTCACATCATTTTGACGAACAGAAAAACTACGAAAGCAGAATCCTTTTTGGCTTCTTCCTTTAGGGTTTTAATCCCATTTTGTTTTCAATTCACAAAACTCCCATATCCTTTAGTGAATTGTTTTGGTTTTCAAAAACATACTTTGCTCTTGTTTATGCTTTGTGGGGATAACTCTACAACCGACAGTTGCATGCGATTGTGGAGGGAGTCCTTATAAAGTTCACTCTTATGGAGAAGCCGTCTTTCTTCTTTATTGCTGCACTCCTGGAAAGGGAAAATTCCATCCGTAACTTGTGGAGGATCCATCTTCCTCTTCACTGTTGCCCTCCTGGAAAGGGAAAGTTCTAGCCGAGACATCGGAACCAACACCTGCGGGTATTTCGTATGTTACCATATTTCATTGTAATCCGTGTCAACCGTTTTCTTACAAATTATAGTGAAATAAAAGGTTTTGCCCCTTTGCGGGATTTTTTGTTGAAATCTGTGTCTCATCATATTTTTGTGTCACATGCTTTATTTATTTATGGGTTGACACACACACCTTAGATGCATGTTTAGGGGTTGAATTAAATAAAGGTTGATTGGAAACTTGCGAATTTTATTTGATCAATTATCACACAGTCGCACTTTACAAGTAACACTCGCCTGAATAAACCAAATACTGAATAAATACAAATACAAAAGTCTGAATAACTAGATAAATCCAAAACTGAAATAAAACTGAAAGTCTGAGAATGCTATCTCTAAATGGAAATGGGAGACATGCCCTAACAGATGAGTAACCCTGAATAGAAACAAGTGCAGAATGTGGAGGCGTCTAATACCAAGATCTTGTAACTTACACAACAGCTACAACACGTCAATATAATGGAACTCCTATGCTTGGCATCCCTGTGACTGGGCACCTAAAAAGGTTTTACGAGAAAAATAGATTTGAACGCAAATGGGTCCGAGGTGAAAATGTGAGAACCCGCTCACCAAAATATGGGGTGGCCAGCCCGATACTCCGATATAATAGGAGGCATTGATGGAATCATTCTCAGCATCACGACAATATAATAAGTATACTGGATAACCACCCAATATTTTAGAAAGACAGGTTGCCAATTATTTTTGTTTTATAGGTTAAAGAATGCATTTGAACAACCCGAGTTGAAAAGAAAGTGGAAATCCAAGAAAATTCATATTACATCTACAACAGTTATACAATAAAGGGGACCGAATATGCTGTCAGTCAACAGTCCATACAAACCAAATCTAAAAAGTTAATTAAGTTAGATAGTACATCCTTTAGACAGTTACAAAAGTTTGGGCCACGCGCATGAGTAAAAGACCCGATCATAACTAGAATACAAAAATGAAGGCGTCTAACAACATATCTCGTAATATTCGTAAAGTATTACGGCTCCCCCCCCCCCCCAAAGCAACAGAGTGGAAAGTCAAAACGGGCGTCCTTGCAGCAGGGCACCTGAGAGGATACAAGATACATGCACAATAAGAAATATGAACGAGTCAGGGCCTAGTTTTATATGATCACCAAATGAATAAAAAGTATGACAGTTATGAACACTTAATCATGAATGATAAAGATGATGATCTAACATGTTAACCTCATATGATAGACTAAGACAATTTAAATGATTATAAATTTAATTTAGTTATCCAAGAAAATACAAATAAAAATCATTAATTAAAAGCCTTTATCATTTTTCACCTTTTCATTTCATCTTTCCATTCCTTATCAGGAATATAATTTATATCATATGCTCTTTATGGCATTCCATTCCATAGCAGGAATATAATCACTTTTATATGCTCTTTGTGGCATTTATTATACATCAAGTTCCACTTGATTAAGAATAGTTATATTCATATATACATATAACGATTCTAAGACCGCCCTTCCGGATTTCCCCACTGTGCGCCCCCTAAATGACTATCATCTTTCAGGGCCTATCACCAAGACAACCTGGGGACCTATATCGCAAGACGTAGGGAAGCGGCCATATGCCCGCGGGATAGTCAAGACCACACCCGAAATCTCCTAACCATCGGAGAAAACATAACATAATCGCTCATATGGCCTACGACTATATCCACCCTGCGTTCATTAGCCAGGGGGCATCACCATGCGCGCGAACTTCCCTTATGATAGCATTTAGAGAGGTGTGTTTAAATAAATTATCATTTATCTTTTAATCTCATTTTCATTTCCATTTTTACATGCACATGTTTCATTTTTATCCAAAACCATATTCACTGACTATTATCATTAGTATTCATCATATACTAATCCCGAATTATTCTGCAAGAGATCACAATATTTCCATAAGTCACAAGGTTTTAAATACCACAATTGAGCCCCTAAAGTCTCCAATTATGACCTTACAACTCCTAGACTCCTTAATAATTTTCAAAAAGGAAAGTAATGCCTGAACATCACTTTAGGCACCCTAGGAATGAACCCTAAATGAACCAATTCTAATCTAGAGTAGTGACCAAACTCAACTAAGACTCTAGGACTCTAAGTTTACTTCATATAAGAAGGTCCCTAGGTCCTAAGCCTCGAGAAAAAGGATCAAAATTTAGTTAAAGAAAATAACTCAAAACTGTAGTAACCGAATGGATTCGCCCTAGGGCCGAATCGATTCTCCCCCAAAGCGAATCGATTCGCCCAAAAAGCGAATCGATTTGGGGGACAAACCCAACTTTCTATAAATGCCGAATCGATTCGGCCTTAACCCGAATCAATTCGGGTACCCAGACCTGGAAACTGTCCCCTTAGCGAATCGATTCGCCCCTGCAGATGGGACAAGAAGGAGGCTATGGGTTATGAACCCTAGTTTTTCCCCAAAACCAATTTCTCTTCCATTTTTACACACAACCATCAACATCAAACTATCCCAAATCATCCTACATGATTATCCAAGACAATAATATACAATATCATCAACTAAAACCATAATTAGGGCTCAAACACCATAAATTTCCATTTTTGATCCATAATTTCAAATACACACCTATCACATAATCTACTCATATTAAATCACATAGTAGCAAGTAGAAAACTTGCCTTGAAGAAGAAATCTCAGATTTCTTTGTGGGTGAAGCAATCCAAGCTCCAATCTCTCTCTTTTGTTCCTTTTCTCCTCTTTCTCCAAAGCTCTCTTCCTTTCTCTAGGTTAATGAATGCTCTTAAGATAAATAAATGGAAGGCAAGACATAATTCATGCCTTTAGTCTAAAATTATCAAATTAAGTGGTTAATACCACATTAAAATGACTCACAACCACACATTTGAGTTAAAACCAATCCAAAGTAATCGAAACACAAAAATGCAATATGGCACTACTTCGACTGTCTCGCACCTTTAGGGACTAACTACTCCCTCCAAATTATCATTTGGAAATTTTATAATTCATTTCAAATCCTTGTTTCATTTTAAACTAGGAATGCCATTTAATGCACATGACACTATAAACGCAACATAGTAATATTTACTTACACATACAGTAAATATACAACAATCTTAGTAAATATTAACTTTTACCTCATATAATTAATATTTAATCCATATTCCAACATTTTATATAATTACTTCGCATAGTAAATGAATATAAAATAGGTTCTCAAAAGTGAGTGTTGTTACATACTCTCCCCCTTAAGAGGGAATTTTGCCCCCAAAATTCAAGCGTACCTTGCAAGAAGAGATGCGGATACCTTTCCCGCATGTCATCCTCGTGCTCCCATGTCGATTCCTCGACGTTGTGATGACTCAATTGCACTCTAACCAAGGGCACTACCGGCAATCTCAATCGCCGCTCTCCATTGTATAAAATAGCAACCGGTTCTTCTTCATATGAAATGTCGGGTTGCAACTCAATATCCTCAAAAGGAATGTGCCAAAGGGCACCTTCACACCTCTTGTACTTCTTCAAAGAGGAGACATGGAACACGTCATGGACTTGCTGCAAGTGTTCCGATAAAGCAAGTTGATATGCCACCGGACCCACCTTAGCAATAATAGGAAAAGGTCCAACCTATCACGGTGCAAGCTTCCTTTTCTTCCCAAAATGCTTGATGCCCCTCATAGTCGACACGCGCACCAACACTTGGTCCCCGACCTCCATATCCACATTCCTTCTACCCGCATTGACATAGCCCTTTTGTCTATCTTGGGCTATCCTAATGCGATTCCGAATGAGTTCAATTTTAGAAGAAGTCTCCCGGATCATTTTAGGTCCAAGGAACTTATTATCCCCCACCTCTAACCAATAAGCGGGTGATCTACAAGGTCGGCCATATAATGCTTTATAGGGTGCCATCCCAATAGTGAATTGGTACGAATTATTATAAGAAAATTTGACCAATGGGAGATATTGTTCCCAACTACCCTTGAAATTAAGAACGCACATTCGGAGCATATCCTCCAACATTTGGTTCACCCTTTCTTTCTAGCCATATATTTGAGGATGATAAGAAGTTCTTAACTTCAATTCGATTCCCATGGACTCTTAGAAACTCTGCCAAAAGTGGGAAACAAAGATCTTGTCTCGGTCGAAAACTATATTCAAGGGCACCCCATGCAGTCTAACAACCTCCTCAATGAACAACCGGGTGTAACGAGTGGTGTTGAAATCGGTGCGGACCGATAGGAAGTGTGCCGACTTCGTCAAACGATCAACGATAACCCAAATATAATCGTGACCCTTTTGCGATGTTGTCAAGCCCGTAATAAAATCCATTGATATGCTCTCCTATTTCCATATAGGGATCTCCAGTGGTTGCAACAAATCGGTCGGTCGTTGATGATCAATCTTGACCAATTGACAAGTGGTGCACTGGGACACGAACTCAGAAATATCCCTCTTCATGCCTGGCCAGAAATACTGACGGCGAATGTCTTCATACATTTTGTCGTTATCCGGATGCACTACAAATTTGGAATCGTTGGATTCCGCCACTACGGCCCTTATTAAGTCCCCTTCATCCGAGACAATGAGAATCCCGTGGAAACGCACCCCACCCTCAGAGCCAAAAGAGTAGGATTATGTTCCCTCGATCAACAACTTGTGTATGTGGTCTTTACAACCTTTGTCCCTCCTTTGGGCTTCAACCACCCTTGTCACAATAGTAGGCGTAACAGTCATTACAGACATAAACGCCCTAGCAGCTTCATCCTGTTGGCCAAGCTCCTTCCATTTTGCTTTCCAAACCTCTGCTAACTCCCCCTCGGGCTTTCTACTCAAAGCATCCTCTACCACATTCGCCTTCCCCGGGTGGTAGTGGATGTCGAATTGATAATATTTCACGAACTCTAGCCATCGGCGTTGTCGCATATTTAAATCCTCCTGTGAAAACAAATACTGCAACGATTTATGGTCCGTGAAAAGACTAAACTTCTCCCCTAGGAGATAATGCGTCCAAATCTTCAAGGCAAAGACTACCGCGGCAAGTTCCAAGTCATGAACTGGATAATTCCTTTCGTGGGGCTTTAACTTACGAGAAGCATAAGCAATAGCCTGTCGCTCTTGTTGAAGTACACCTCCCAATCCTTGTAGAGATGCAATAATGAAGACTAAATATTCCAACCCCGGATTTGGAAATGCAAGGACTGGAGCAAAAGTCAAATTTTCCTTGAGCTCATCAAAAGCAGACTGGTAAGAATTATCCCATACAAACCGCACCCCTTTTCGGGTTAGATTTATCAAAGGGCTAGCAATTTTGAAGAAACCCTTGATAAACCGGCAGTAATAACCTGCCAAACCCAGAAAACTACGAATTTCGGTTGGCGTCGTGGGCTGACCCCACTCCCTCACCGCAACCACCTTGCTTGGGTCTACCGAAATACCCTGGGCCGTCACAATATGACCCGAAAACCGAACTTCCTGCAACTAAAACCCACACTTCTCGAACTTAGCATACAATTGGTGATCCCTTAATCTCTACAGGACCAACCTCAAATGAGTAGCATGTTCGGATTCTGTCTCAAAATACACTAGAATATCATCAATGAACATGATGACAAACTGGTCTAGGAAGTCCCAAAATACCCTATTCATGAGATCCATGAACAAGGCAGGAGCATTAGTTAGTCCAAAGGGTATAACCAAAAATTCATAGGACCCATATCTCATCAGAAAAGCAGTCTTGGACACATCTTGTTCTCGTATCCTCAAGTGGTGATACCCCATCCTCAAGTTTATTTTAGAGAAGTATGACGCTCCCCTAAGTTGGTCAAACAAATCATCAAGCCGAGGAAACGGGTATTTGTTCCGGATGGTGACTTTATTCAACTCTCTGTAGTCAACACATAACCGACGAGAACCGTCTCTTTTCTTCACAAATAACACCGAAGCACTCCATGGAGACGTACTACGCCTAATAAACCCTTGATCTAGCAAGTTCTTAATCTGGTCCCTTAACTCCCTCATCTCAACAGGAGCCATACGATACGGAGCTCTCATAATCGGTCGAGTTCCCGGTGCTAAGTCAATTACAAACTTGATCTCCCAACTAGGAAAAAACATAGTATTTCCCGAAACACATCTTGGAAATCTCTAACAACCGGAATAGAATCTAGGGAAACAACTACATCCCGAGAAGTCTCCTCGATGATGCAATACAAGTAAGTGCTAGTGCCTCCTTCTAAGCGAGGCATAACCACTAAAAACATCTCTTGCCCCGGGATGGCAAAAACTATACTCTTCCTATAGCAATTAACTTTTGCATGATACTTCACTAGCCAATCCAAACCCAAAAACACATCATACCCGACCATGTCTAGGACGAGCAAATCGGCCTCAAAGCACAAATTACCAAGAGTTATCCGTATTTGTTTACAAAGAAAGAAAATGAGTGAGCCATCTCCCATAGAAGACTCAACACTAGCCCTTGGACCGATTCGATAGGTTGTCCTGACCTCGACCCCTTCCATTTCGGAACTGCTCGAGTCCTTGGACCGAATGGCCTCTACCTCCATTTCCACCACTACCTGCTTGTTACGGTTGCGGTCCCCCTTGACCTAGCCTATTATTATTACCACTTGTAATAAACCTACCAAAATGTTGCCTCTTTGACAAGTCCCCCTGTTGGGGATCCCTTTCTCTCTGCTTATTACCCAAAGATTGGGATGACGGAGAAGCTCCTCCACCAGTCCCATTGCCTCTAGGTTTTCCTGCTTGCCCCATCACTGTATCTTTCTTGCTACTCTGCATGTACAACCGATGCTTTTGGTAATGGAGCAATGCCACATTCATTACATCACCAAAGGTTTGCAAAGATAGGTTGCCCAACAATTGTTGTCGGATCCTCCAGTTCACACCTCCCATGAACTTCAAAACCTTCCTCTCTTTCGGAGTCACTTCATCTGGTACAAAACTTGCTAACCAGGTGAACTCCTCTTCATATTCCACCACGAATCTCTCACCTTGTACCACATCCTGAAGCATCATTCTCATCTCCCTCTGAACGGCGAGAGGGAAGTACTTCCGATCAAACAAAGCCCGAAATTCATTGATAGTCATGGTATCCCTCTTCTCTGGCGTAGTCATAGACTCCCACCAATGTAACACAGATCCGACAAGCTTGAAAGTAGCAAGGACTTGTTTTTTCTCCTCACTACATTCCACCATACGCAGATGGCATTGCATATCCTTCTTCCACTGATTAGCTCTAATAACATCTGAGCCTCCATCAAATTTCGGGGGATGGCCCTTCAAAAAGGACTCTCTAAATCTCTCCCACAGAGAAGGTCCCGTAGGAGGTGGTGCATCCTGAGCCCGTTGTTGAGCTTACGGTAATTGTTGAACCACGGCGGTCATAGCAGCATTAACCGCTTGGTCAACAATGTTCGCTACGTCAGCAGCATTTATAGTTGCTTGTGGCGGCGGGGGAGGACCAACATCCTCTTCTACAACTCTATTGCGTCTCACGGGGCGACCTTTCTTAGGCGGCATCTGAGATAAGGAAACAATAGAGTAAGAATACTATCCAAACCAATCTACCTTGCAGAAGATCGCAACCATAAGTAACAAAGTAGTCCTAACATTAGGATCTATATCAAAGAACGCTATGGTAGAACGTGGCATGTCCGCATAGATCCTAGTACTCTAGAACCTGATGCTCTGATACCATCTGTGACAACCCGTTCACCAAAAGATGGGGTGGCCAGCCCGATACTCCAATTTAACAGGAAGCATGGATGGAATCATTCTCAGCATCACAACAATATAATAAGTATACAGGATAACCACCCAATATCTTAGAAAAACGGGTTGCCAATTATTTTTGTTTTATAAGTTAAAGAATGCATTTGAACAACCCGAGTTGAAAAGAAAGTGGAAACCCAAGAAAATTCATATTACATCAACAACAATTATACAATAAAGGGGACTAAATATAATGTCGGTCAACAGTCCATACAAACCAAATCTAACAAGCTAATTAAGTTACGTAGTACATAGTTTAGACAATTACAAATGTTTGGGCCACGCGCTCGATTAAAAGACCCAATTATAACTGGAATACAAAAATGAAGGCATCTAACAACATATCTCGTAATATTTACAAATTATTATGGCTCCCCCCCAAAGCAACAAAGTGGAAAGTCAAAACGGGCGTCCTTACGGCGGAGCACTTGAGCGGATGCAAGATACATGCACAACAAGAAATATGAACGGGTCAGGGCCTGGTTTTATAAGATCACCAGATGAATAAAAAGTATGACAGTTATGAACAGTTAATCATGAATGATAAAGATGATGATCTAACATGTTAACCTCATATTATAGACTAAGACAATTTAAATGATTGTAAATTTAGTTCAGTTATACAAGAGGATGTAAATAAACATCATTAATTAAAAAAGCCTTTATCATTTTTCACCTTTTCATTTCATCTTTCCATTCCTTATCAGGAATATAATTTATATCATATGCTCTTTATGGCATTCCATTCCTTAGAAGGAATATAATCACTTTTATATGCTCTTTGTGGCATTTATTATACATCAAGTCCCACTTGATTAAGAATTGTTATATTCATATATATATATAACGATTCTAAGACCGCCCTTCCGAGTTTCCCCACTATGCGCCCCCCTAAATGACTATCATCTTTCAGGGCCTATCACCAAGACAACCTGGGCACCTATATCGCAAGACGTCGGGAAGCGGCCATATGCCTGCGGGATAGTCAAGACCACACCCGAAATCTCCTAACCAGCGCAAAAAACATAACATAATCGCTCATATGGCCTAAGACTATATCCACCCTGCATTCATTGGCCAGGGGGGCATCTCCATGCGCGCGAACTTCCCTCATGATATCATTTAGAGAGGTTTGTTTAAATAAATTAGCATTTATCTTTTAATCTCATTTTCATTTCCATTTTTACATGCACATGTTTCATTTTTATCCGAAATCATAATCACTGACTACTCTCATTAGTATTCATCATATACTAATCCCGAATTATTCTGCAAGAGATCACAATATTTCCACATGTCACAAGGTTTTAAATACCACAATTGAGCCCCTTAAGTCTCCAATTGTGAACTTACAACTCCTAGACTCCTTAATAATTTACAAAAAGGAAAGTAATGCCTGAACATCACTTTAGGCACCCTCGGAATGAACCCCAAATGAACCAATTCTAATCTAGAGTAGTGACCAAACTCAACTAAGACTCTAGGACTCTAAGTTTACTTCATATAAGAAGGTTCCTATGTCCTAAGCCTAGAGAAAAAGGATCAAAATTTAGTTAAAGAAAATAACTCAAAACTGCAAGAACCGAATCGATTCGCCCCAATAGCGAATTGATTCGCCCAAAAAGCAAATCGATTCGGGTGACAAACCCAAATTTTTGTAAATGCCGAATCGATTCGGCCTTAACGCGAATCGATTCGGGTACCCAGACTTGGAAACTGTCCCCTTAGGGAATCAATTTGCCCCAGGGGGCGAATCGATTCCCCCCTGCAGATGGGCCAAGAAGGGGGCTACGGGTTATGAACTCTAGTTTTTCCCCAAAACCAATTTCTCTTCCATTTTTACACACAACCATCAACATCAAACTATCCCAAATCATCCTACATGATTATCCAAGACTATAATCTACAATATCATCAACTAAAACCATAATTAGTGCTCAAACACCATAAATTTCCTTTTTTTATCCATAATTTCAAATACACAACTATCATAGAATCTACTCATCTTAAATCACATAGTAGCAAGTAGAAAACTTGCCTTGAAGAAGAAATCTTAGATTTCTTTGTGGTAGAAGCAATCCAAGCTCCAATCTCTCTCTTTTCTTCCTTTTCTCCTCTTTCTCCAAAGTTATCTTCCTCTCTCTAGGTTAATGAATGTTCCTAAGAGAAATAAATGGAAGGCAATACATAATTGTAACACCCCAAGACTTTAGAGACTGAGAAATTAAATTTTGGGAAAATAAAATTTAATTAAATTGGAGAATTTTAAAATTTGGGAATTTAAGTCCAAAAATAGAGGACATTTTAAAGTATTCCGGATGATGATTTGGAGGGTACCATTGATCCCGGAAGGGTCGAGATAGTCAAAATGACTGTCATTGGGTCTTATTTTGGCTGCGGAATGTTTTTAAGTTAAGTTGACTCGAATTGGAGTAAACGAGTCATTTAAAGTGTGTATTAACATTTAAAATTGGGATTTTGTTTTAAAGGATTTGGAGGCTTATGGATGAATCCATTTCTCATTTGAGAGAAAGAGAGAAAAAGCCCTAGAGAGAGAAGAAGAGAGAAAGAAGAAGAAAAGAGGAGAGAGAGGAAGAAAGCTTGGAGAATTCCGGCCAAACCGCGACATCGAGGACGATCCAACCTCTACAAATCTGAGGCAAGTGTTTAATCTTGCTAAATAGCTATTTGTGTATTTTCATTTCATAATTTGTGGGGTAAAGAAATGGATTTTGGGTATAAATATCAAAACCTAGATTTTTGGGTTAAATCTTGAAATCAATGTTTAAATTGAGATTTAATGGCATAGAAATGGTTGGGATAAACTTTGGGTTGATTAATGGACTTAAAATCATGATTTGATAAAGGTTTGGGGGTTAGAATGAAAAATTTAGGGTTTAGAATTCGTGGGTTTTGATGAAGAAGAAGACCCCTTCAAATTTGCAGGCCCGAATCGATTCGCCCCCTTAAGCGAATCGATTCGGTTTAGGGAAATTGGTAGGTCTGCATTGACCGAATCGATTCGGACCCAAACCGAATCGATTCGGCCTGTGGTAGTAGCCCAGGTCTTTGTACCCGAATCGATTCGCCTTGGAGGCCAAATCGATTCGCTAGGCCGAATCGATTCGAAAATAGGGCATTTTGAGGTATTTTCTCCATAGTGATTTCAAACCCCTTTTTGGTTGGGTTTATTGATTTGGGCCCTTCTCTTATGATGAAAGAGATATGTTCTTGGAGACATATAAGTAGTTTCTCACATATTAGAATTTTAGGGACTCCTTAGGGTAGTTTGGGAGAAATGTATCCATGTATGTATTTGGAGTTGTGTATAGAGATTCTAGGGAAACCCTTTGGGATTTAGAATCCTAATTGTAGATTAAAAGTAAGTATAGATGTGATGTGAGGCTAAGAACTCTTAGAGAGAATTGTGAGGGTATGTTGTGAAATTCTAAGGCCAACCTTTATGTCAAATCCTTATAAGGATAGGATATTATTAAGATATGATTTGGGGCAAAAATGGAACAGTGTAGTTGCGTACCCTTAGTAATGATAAAAATTTAAGAAATAAATCCGAGAGATCTTAGACTAGGGGATTCACAAAAGTGATTGAACCATAGTCTAAATCGAGGGAAATGCGATTATTTGATAAATGAAAGAATGAGCTTGAGGTTTATAGACTATTAGTTATATGTATACCGATAGTCGAAATTATTACTAGATTTATAATGTGCATCTCGGATATAAATGGAATGTGTAGTGATGGTTTCCTATACAAAATTTTGGGTGATAACCCTAATGTGGAATATATATGTATAGATATATACATATGGTTTTGGGAGACTATTCATCATAGGAAAATGATTGAATATGTTGCAAGTGAGGGATTGTATTCACATATCGAGATGAATTTAATAGAAATTATGGTGACGCCTTGTATATTGAGGATTATGTATACTTATAGTTGGGTATATATATATATATATATCTTATACATATGAACGAGAATTAGTTTATATATATATCGATACAAGGATATGTGAATATATGTATATATATCTATATAGATATGAATATATGGATATATTTATGTTATGGATATACATTGTATGGATATTTAAACCTTATATGATGGTTTAATATTTGATCATATGATTGGATCCTATGGATGTATATATTTTGCATGTGAATGATATATACTTATTTGGTTAAGCATACCCCGCTCATGCTATCATTGGGAAGTTGCGTGCGTAGAGGGTGAGCATCCTGGCTAGAAAAGTAGGGTGTGGATATTCCCCAGGTCATAGTCGTCCCGTGTGTTATTATATGATATATATATTTATTTTTGGGATGAGACGTAGTGGGTATGTTTCGTCTCATTGCCGGTTTGGAGCTATGACCGCTTCCCGGGACGTCGTGTGCGTGAGTTTACCACGAGATGGGTGTCGTTTAGTCCCACCATGGTGGCCCCAGTATTGCTACGTGAGTCGGGCACTGGGAAGATGATAGCAATGATGCAGTTTTATCGGCGCTATATATAGCCGGGTATTTATTTGTGCATGGCCTTGGTACATCATATATGGTATGTATACAGGGTCATGGGATTGTATGATGGTATGTATATATATATGGTGAGAATAAAATACCTATATATATTTATATATCCTATAGAGGAAAGGATATAGAATTTTAGTAATGTACATCTTAGATGATTATGGTGTACTAGATTGATGGGGGTTGATGTATCGCACATAAGGTACAATTCGGTTACATCATCCCAAGGATATTATTGGAGATTTTATTTTATTTTATTTCGTTTGTTTTCTTTTTTCTTTTCTTTCCTTCTTTCTTTGCTAGTTTATAGTTTAGTAGTAATGGTAGTATTATATAGTGTGTTAAGGATTATGGATCTCTAGGATCGACCTTGCCCAGGAGTAGTGTAACGAGGTGGTTCCTTGTTTGGATTTCGCTTTGCGAGACACCTCACGCACGAAACGCAGTGCCATGTCGAGATTTGAGAGAAGTAATTCTATTTGTGGCATCTCGGATCTCTGGTCTTGACCTTGTCAGGAGTAGTGTAACGGGGCGGTTCCTTGTTTGGATTTCGCTTTGCGAGACTCCCCACGCATGAAACGTAGTACAAGTTTGAGATTAGAGAGAGGTTTTGCCAATATTCCATGTGCATGATATTAAGTATATAAATTCTTACATTTTACCCTATATATATTTAAATATATATAGGGGTAACGTATTAAGACTTATAATTCTTTAATTATAAATTGGAATTCATTATGCCTATTATGGCATAATTGTTGTTAACATAATCCAGTAAGATTAGAAAAAGGGTGGATTCTTGGGCTATGTTAGGAAGGCAAACTCTCGTGGGTATAGGCTAGGCCTATAATAAGTTAGGTTGTCCTAATAAAATGGGGGGTAATTTAACTAAAACTTGAGGACGCGAATAGGTGCGCGCCTTTAGATTAGAGGTGAGCTGGGGTTCCACGAGAGTGTGGTCTCACTTTAATTATGAAAAAAAAAAAGTGCACCGGTATTTATTATGCACGGTTAACACACTTGCTAAATATTTTTCACATTCGGGGCTCTGACCAGTTTACTTTTCTCTCCTGCATGTATATATATATATTATTACAGGTATCCTACCGCATGGATGTCGGATGACCTTCTATCTAGAGTCTTGGGAACCGTGACGGATGCGGACTGTTGCGGGATGTATCTTGTAGCCGCTTCCTACTTCTTTAAAATTCTAGGTAGGATTCATGTTGTATATCGGGTTTGTACCCAAGGGATATTTATATAGATGCTTATATTTATTCCATTCCAGTTATATGTATTTGCTGTGACCCGACAGCTTATTCGGGTTTATCTCCTTGTGGTATATTCAGTTGTATTTATTTATTTCATTTTATTCTAGCATTTCATTTATTATAGTTCTCTCATGTATCTTTCATTCATTTATTAGTAGTGTTATAGTGTTGGTTTGTTGTATGTTGCATGTTTTAATTTATTTTAACATCTCGCTTATATGTATATCGGGTCGTTAGTCCTGTATTATATAGTACCGACAGTTGATGTTGAGACTGGACCATCTGGAATTCCTGATTTAATATAGTATAGGGCTGGCCACCCGTTATTATTTTAACCGGGGTGTTACCGTAATTCATTCCTTTAGTCTAAAATTATCAACTTAAGTGGTTAATACCACGTTCAATTGACTCACAACCACACATTTGAGTCAAAACAAGTTAAAAGTGCCCGAAACACAAAAATGCAACATGGCACTTATTTCGACTGTCTCGCACCTTTCGGGACTAACTACGCCCTCCAAATTATCATTTGGAAATTTTATAATTCATTTCAAATCCCTGTTTCATTTTAAACTAGGAATGTCATTTAATTCACATGACACTATAAACGCAACATAGTAATATTTACTTACACATACAGTAAATATATGACAATCTTAGAAAATATTAACTTTTACCTCATATAATTAATAATTACTCCATATTCCAACATTTTATATAATACTCCGCATAGTAAATAAATATAAAATAGGTTCTCAAAAGCGAGGGTTGTTATAGAATATAGTTTAAAAATATAGCAAGTGTTTAATTACGTTAAACATTAAATATTATATACATGTTAGTTATGTGCTCTCACATGAGTTTCTCACCCCTCAACTAATGTGCACGCCTAAGGTATACCCTTAACCCCTCCTAGTTATGCCGCTAACTAACTAGTCTGTACCACTACTTGTCTTCACATTATAATATAGGGGTCTATCCGTATCATTCTAATATATTTTGTGAAAATTAATAATTCCTTTTAAATATCTCAATTATTCGCATTCACAATTTAATAGTGAACTAGTTATAAGTACAAGTATATTATTCTCAACATATATATACAAAAATGGAACCCCTAGGCTAAGCTATGGTTCACACATACTCTGCTATCGAATTTCGGTACATTACGTACATAAGGACTACGTGTTCCAAATCGCTCAGGAACCGTTTCAATAAACAAAATCACACTTATTGGCGGCGAACATACTTCACATACCCATGGGTCACATACATACCTACGCTCCAATAGTCAGCTGACATATCAACTGACAAATAAGTTATTCATAGCCCTATGTACTTAAGATACCAATCTCAATCCCCCCGTAGGCACACAAAGATCAGATGGTCTTTTTTCGAAAGTCGACCTCCCGTGATAGGAAATATGGTAGGTATTTCATACACACAATAGTCCATATAGTATGCATTCACACAACTTAGGTAATTATTACATTATCAAAGGTATATTTTCATCCCTATACCATCAGTCTTATTCGTACGCTATTATCATCCCAAATTTTACATAATATATTTTGCCGATAAATCGCACGTCGTAAAGTTTCGAGTACTTACACCTATCCCAAAAGAGTTACTAACTCTCCTACGTATCCCAAATGTTAATTCAGTACTTCGAGGTCCATATTTCTGTCTCTAATACTAACTTATCACTCATACGAATTTAAGTCATGTTCTCATAACTTATAATAGTAATTTACTCGTAGAACTCTTGTAAGTTCAATACCACGTTCCAAACCAATTCTAATATGTTTCGGGATTCAATTACATCCCTACTAGTCTCCCTAAAGTCCTGATGTATTCATATAGTCCCCACCTACAACTTTCAATGGCCGGAATCTCTTAAATCCAAAAAGGGAAAAATGTCACAGTTTCTGGGGAGGTCGATTGATCGACTCAAGAATTTCGATCGATCGATTACAGTCGATTGATCGACCTATGAATGTCGATCGATCGATCAAGCTGGTGCATGTCTCGGATTTCTTCATTTTTGGTTTTAGCTTTGTCCCAATTCTTCATTACAAGATGTTAAATCCCAAAGTAAACATATTGGACAATCATACAACCTAAAAACATGATTCTTAACCTTTCAGAATTCTTAAATAATCATTAATTAGTATTTTCTTGGATCAAATCATCCTATTACGATGAACAATCCTATTTTTCTATTCCCTGCAAGAATCATTATACATCTCCTAATAAATTCATAATTAACTATGCATGGTTTATGATTTCGTTAATGAGATACTTCCAGAATCTAATCTACATATAAATCCTACCCATAATTAAGGTTTCATCTCCAAATTTCATGAGTTTCAATATTTCCATGGCTATCATCAAATCCTACACTATCATGGATAAATTATTTGCCGAATCTTTAGGGATTAAATCACTTGCCTGGAAATTCGAAATTCTGATCCTATGATGACGACAAAGGTTAATTCTCTTTCTCTTTTCGTTCACAAATTCGGTGATAGTGGTGGTGTGTGGTGGTTATGGCCTTGGAAAAACCCCTTGGAACTTCTCCTCTCGTCTCACATTGCACACTACTTGGTTTTAACAGATAATGGTCCGAATGGCCCCAAGGTTGGCAGATAATTAAAGCCTAAATTTCGTGGGTTAATATTCCCTAAAAATCAAAATGACTAAAATACCCTCCCGGGTTGTCAGTTTGGCCTAAAAATGGTCGGGACCTAAACTAAACCCCCGACTAGTGTTTTCTGACAATCTCGGCCCTTCCGGACATGTTGGAGCACTGAAAATGATCACACGGATGATAAAATTATACTTTAGTTTGAAATCCATTTAAAATGATTCCAAACGCGACTGACACGCGCGTCCCAACTAAATTTCTGAATTGTCGTATTTATGACTCGCGATAATTTTAATAAATTCAATAATAATATATTACCATATTCACTCAATATTATTCAACATTATTATCATAATCAAATACCAACTCTCATCTCGCTAGTATTTAAATCTGGATTAATTTCCAAATTATTATCCCATTTAATTTAATTAATCCCATTAAATAAAATCAATAAAATTATGAGGTATTACATTAGTCTATCGGGGTTCCTTGTTTGGATTTTGCTTTGCGAGATGTCCCACACCTGAAACATAGCTCAACGTTGGAAGTGGGGAGATGTGTGGTCATTATGATATGGGTTTGGTACCCTGGTTATTATGTACATATGTAGGTATAACATTGATTTAAAAGTTATATTACGATTTAAGGCTAGTGGAGCCGAGTAACATTGTTCTGATAAGGACAGATACAGGGTGTATGGGCCCCCTGGGTAATTAATTTAAGTTTAATAAAATTCGCGAGTAGAAGGGGTAGAGATATGTGCAGTGATCTTAGAGGCATGTGAGTAAGGAAGTATTTGAGGCTTGGAGTACTAGACTGATCTTAATTTCGAGGAAGAAATTCCCTTGTAAGGGGAAAGTATGTAATACCATGTATTTACAAGGATATATAATTTAATTAATTTGGGGGTATAGGATTTAAATTATCTTGAGAATTTATTAATTTAGTGAATTAAGATTTATTTAATTTGGGTTAATTTTTAAATTCACATGTGTAATAATTTGAGGTCGAGATTGGTGAATTTTAGTAAAGTAACTGGGATGAAGATTTTGAATGCACATTTGATTCCGAATGGGTCGAGATAGTCAGAAAAGAGTACCCGATGTAGTAATTGCGTCTCGGGGTATTTTTAGGCATAACCGACCTCACATGGGGGTGTTTGGGTCATTTAGGCTTTTTCCAATTAGTGTTACCCCACACTAATCTATAAAGATTGAAAACAACCAATGACCTTCATGAAGTACACATATCTCACATCGAATCATTACTAATTCTACCTTAATGCATTAGGAAATATGGAATCAACTTTTTATTTTTTAATAGTAGTCTTGTTAATAATGTACACCATTGTTGAATATGTAAACTCAAAGGAGTAGTTTAGAAGAAAAATTGAAGAAGTGTGGAAAACGATAAATATGGAGTCAAATATTATTACACTAAAAATAAAAGTTGAGATTTCTCTTTAATGTTGCTCAAGTTTTCAAATGAGAGGGAAATGAAAGGAACAACAATTTTGTGATGTGAAATGGATTTACAGCTCCCGATAAATTAATTATAATACAGGTATGGCCTCTACTGAAGCGATGGACGTATTTCCTCATAGATAAGTAAATATTTCATATTTACAGACGTACCCACGGGACACTTAATAGGGAAAAACATTCCATTTTCAGGGGCCTCCGACCAATGTAATGATATTTCACACATTTCTAAGCTTCCGACCAACGACGAATACTACTATTCCCTCAATGTAAAGACTTATCAAGTATTAACAATCAACCAAAACATAGGAAAGCCCATCGACCACATGGATATGACATTCATGTGCTCGGCATGAGTGCTTAAACAACATGCACCTGTAAGTGATGGTGAGTCAAAGTCAGAGAAGACTCCTTTAACATAATCACTTGTAACGGTCGATTGTGATAATAGAGAGGTTCGAACTCCAAGGGATAACAATTGACGGACTTTATGAGTCTTATAAGATTGTTTATCATGTAAATCCTCCCCTATAAGGAGGCATGTAATATTGTAACATCGAGCAGTACTACAACTCTACTAACGAATTTTCTAAAACAATAAAGAACTAACCCTATCACCTCATGAACGTACGCAAATTATCGAACCACATACATTTTGTATTGTGTGTGCTATTTTATGACTTGTTGTCGTATCCATACTTTCTTGGCTTGTGCACATTGAATATCATTACTTGTAGGAAAATACCACTCACTTAAACCAATACCCATTTTTGTTTCAAGAGAGAAAAACCAATAAAAATCCATTTTGTAGTTTAAAACCCAAAATCTCCCTTGGAGAAAAATCTTCAAGAAAACTCACTTGAAGAAAAGGTCTTCTTACAACCCCTATTAGCCAAGTTTCTAATACCTACTCACTTATGCTAAAGATCCAAAAGATTTACCCTCAAACATTGTACTTGTGTTTATTTGAAAGTTTACTCCATCGATAGATAAAGTGAAACTAATTTCACCCTTGTTCCTTATTTAAGAAATATTTTTTACACTTTAGTTATGATACTTTATGTTGTTACTATGATTGAACTCCATTGTATCTTCACATCATGTAGTATCGGGGGGGGGGGGGGGGGGGGTTGAGAAGTTTTATGAGGTGTGGTAGGTACTAATAAAGGGTGGTAAATCCTTACCGGCGTGATAAATCATTTAGGTGAGACAAATCCTTGTATGGTTTTCAATTCTACCTTAGTGAACCGAAGATAGTGAATATTCTTGAGTACCGTCTCGAGTGAGGATGTAGCCATGGTCGAACCATGTTAAAATATTGATTGGAAATATCTCTCTTAACTCTCTCTTTAATTTTGTTATTAACTCAATAGCCTAATTAATTATATATTGATTAATTTCTTCAATACTAATTTAATCATCCTATTCCTTTTAATCTTTAAGATAAAAGCTTGAAAAGTTTTAAATAGCAATTTAATTTACAATACTTTAATAACTCCCTATTGGGTATATTTTTGTGATAACAATTGGTATCAAATCCTCGCTCATAGATATTTTTTTTGAAAAGTATACTTTCAGTTTAATGATTTAAAACAATGGCTAGTATCTCACAATGTTTTTGGGAAGATATGATATACACATTTTTCACAAAGAGGATTTCAAAATATGGAACAAAAAACAACTTGGATTGTTCATTCAACAGATTATGGTGTTTAGAAAATAGTGAGTGGCAAGAAATCTCCTCTACTAGATAGACTAAAACCTAAAAATAAACTTGAATTAAATAATGAAGCTATGATAATTCCACATTATTTTCTTGAAAATGTTGATGTAGGTAAAGAAACACATTGAAAAGAAACTAGTAATTTTTGGAATACTCTTACAGAAGAGTACTTGAATGAAGTTCCACCAAAAAGAGATGATGTTGAGTCCATCAAACAAGCAACACATATAGAAAGATGAATAGGAAGAAATGAGTTTCTAAAAATCAAACGAAGAATAAGTTCTAGTAGAGTATTGATCAGTCTAATCATCAAAGAATGAGTCCCAAAACAATCATTCATCATAATAGAGTTCAAGAAATGATGAGATCGAATGCTTATCATCCACGTGGAAAGAAAAAAATAAAACCATCCAAGAACCAAAAGGTTAACGTATCCTCAAGTTAATCCTTACATTTAAACTCAAATACTAAAAAACACATAATAAAGGATGCAAATAAGCTAAAAGATTTTTATCAAAGAACCATGGATACTTATGGGATACTATTCGACACACATTTGAAAATGCAAGACAAAAATAAAATATTTATAAAGAGAAAAATTCCTCGAAGAAAACAAATGTCTTTAAACTGAAGATAAATATTTAAAGAAGAGAATGAGATGTTAACATCAAATTATAAGGGTACAACTTAAAAATCTAAAATTAAAAGAATAAGTTAAATGTTTGAAACAAGCCCTTCAGAAATTTGAATCAAGTACTGACAGTTCAAAAATACTTTTTAAGAAAAATAAAATAGAGTCCAGTAAGGAAGATGTATGATACATAAAATAATGTTGAACCCAAAATCAAAGAAAAAATTTATGAAAGAAAAGAAAGAGTCAAATTTTGCAAAAAAATAGTGGAACCATAATGTAATATCGTGAACCCAAAAAATTGCAAGGATGTTGTCCATTGCACATTTTGCAAAAAGAGAAACCACATGCTTGAAAAATGTAAAATACTCGCTTTTGCACTATTTGTAAAAAGAATGATCATACATATATTGATTGTAAATTTCGTTCGTCAGATGCTCATTGCACATATTGTGTCTAACATATTCATACGTTTGATGTTTGTCACATAAGAAAAAGGAAGATTCGTGGGTATAAACAAAGGATGTCATTATACTCCTTCACAAAAAAGGACCCAAAACTCAATGGGTAGTGGAAAGGAATGTTCGCTGTTCATATCTGGTTGGTACTCAAAGAGTGCCGAAAAGACCTTATGTTCATCCATAATTTAATGATACGCAAGTAAGGTAAAAAATATCTAAGAATGAAGAAATATGGAATAAATGAAGTAGTGACACACATGATTGAAGAGAAATACGACAGAAGATGACGAAGCATCAAAGGGTTGGCAGCATTATAAGGATATAAAAGATTCTTCAAATGCATAACATCTAACCTCATTGTTTATTTTTTCTTGATCATAACCAAAACTGAATCACATGATAAAAATGAATGATTAACATATAACCGAGGCATTCACCCCATGAATATTGATAGTAACCTAAAACATGAAATGTAGAATGAATTAAATCACTCATATTGGATCAAAGGATGATGATAATGGGAGAAATTATATCTTGAAATAGTACAATATGTTTTGAGTATATGTTGAAATTTTTTGGATAAAGTTTTGAATAATTAATAATTGAAAAAGCAATGATTGTTGGAATTTCCTCTAGGTGAGAGAAAAATTATCAAAATGAGAAAAAAAATATTTTGAAGAATGAGTAGGAATAAATTATTGAGTGGAAATAAAATATTGGGTGTAATTAGATCTTGAACCTAAAATGAAACATGAACTTTCACACTTACACTCGCATACACTACAAACACAATCATATTAGAATTCCCATAAACGCGTAAAAATATGGTTTCACGCAAACTCCTAATACATTCACAAATTATGATGATTCCCATTTGAAAGAAGTGATTTCACACTTAATCTCATCACGATAAATGAGTTTATGTAATGTTCTCACACTATCCCCAAACACATTGGAAAGACAATGAAGATATTTGTATAACAAACAATCCCACGAAACCCTGTATCATAACTTATGAATGTTTTTGAAAAATAAATGATGTTGTTAGAGATGAAATCCTTGAGTATGTTTGAACTTGAGTGAATTTTACTTCACCTTAGTTTAACTGCATTGAAGGACTAGCTCACTATATCTTGCACTCTCCATTAAATTACATACATACGGTTCTTTGGTTATCTATGATTTAAGAAAATAAATTGATATGTTATTTATACCTGTTTGAAGTTCTAGCATCCGTACCTAGAGTGTGAATGTGATGAATGTGTCATAATTTTTGGAATATCTTTTGGGAACAAGATATGAGCACTTCATGCAACATAATTATAATGAATGTAGTCAACCAATACCCTACAAGATTTAGAAAGGAAATAAATACACATTGGATATATAAAAGTTTTTGGGTGAAAGTGTTATATTCAAAATGGTCGGAATTTTTTTAGCCAACATTATCTTAAATTTGACAAAGGAATGTTTTTGGAGCATTGCCAAATAGTCAACCTTATCTACACAATAAACGGCATGAGGAAGGAACTGTAGTCAAAATAAATGAACCCACTAAGATCTACCCCAAAGTTATAAATCCAATAAATATAATCCCAATGCCACCATATGCACAAAATGGGTTTTAAAATATTTTCTATACAAAATTCCAATTTAAGTCGAGAATACAATAATTTTGAATACTTTTGGAAATAATCTCAACAAACGGTGATCCATTTGATGAAGAGGTCTTGATTTGCACAGTTTTGACTCTAGGAATTTATTGTTTGGTAGAATCCAAATTTTTAACAAAATTTTGAATCATTTGTAAAATTTTGACATTGGATTGTTCACAAACTTGAACCTTACATTTCATATTTTCTAATGATATTTTCAAATAATCTCTCTCCCTTTTCAAGGTGGAAAAACATTCATCTTCAACTATGGGTAATTTATTATCATCTTAAAGTTCATCAATAAATTTTAAGCAGTCATTAACAAATAAGGAAAAAATCAAGTGCTTTTAAGTCCAAAGAAAATTGAATGTCTCTTAGGTCTATAACTTGAAAGAATTCATTTTAGTCCTTTTAAAATTTCCAATCATGAGAATAATTTGTTTTTCATTTTATGGGTTTTAACTTTCTCAGATAGAGCATCCATTTCAATAGAAAACTTATACGACACGTGATCTTTAATCTTCTTCAAATCCTTTTATTTTCATAAAAAATTTCACGTTTTAAAAATCTTCACATTTGTTTTTAAAAAGGCTTTTAATTTTAAAACAAGATTTTCATAGTAACTGTATAGATAATCTTATTCCCTATCACTACTAGTAGCACAAACCCTTTTAATGTAAGTTATGGAGTGACTACAAAAATTAGATTTGGTGACATATCTAGTAAAAACGAGACTATCATGACAACCAAGTAAGTTACTAATACAGTCACACATAATTAAATTCATATATATGAACACAAGATATACTCAAGATGATTAAACCTACAAAACATAGGTCTCACTCTGATATAAGTTGAGAGTTCATGTACTTGAATTCGAAATGTAAGAAGGGTAACCATATTCAAAATACTGTCATAATAAAAAAAAATGTTTTCTTTAAATTCCTTTTGGGAACAAATCAAGAACCAAGGTTTATGTCAAAAAATATTTTACAAATTAGATTACACTAAATTTTAACTTCAATGCTAGATGATTATGAGACAACCCGCGATCCGAGATAAGGGGTGGCCAGCCCGATACTCAAACGTAACAGGAATCATGGATGGATAACATTCTCAGCATCAACAATAATAAACTGAGTATACGGAAAAAACACCCAATAAATCAGAAGATAGGTTTTCAACAAGTTTAGAAGTTTAAAATGCAGTTAAGAAATTTAAATTAAAACAACCCCATATGATAAGCAAGTGGAATTCAAAAGAGTATATATAATACAACTAAGACGAATGTATACAAAAGGACCGAATAAGCTGTCGATCCACAACAACATACAACGAAGTACCCAATTTAAATATTTTTACCTAATACATTCATTAAACAAGTACAAGTGTTTGGGCCACACGCCCGATGAAAAGACCCGATCGTATCTAGAATACAAAGATAAGAGAATCTAATACAATGTCCTGTAATAACTCGCAATATCTTACAGCTCGTCGAAAGCAAAGGAATGGGAACATCAAAATTGGCGTCCTTGCGGGGGAGCACCTGAGCGGATACAATCATATACACAACATGGAAAGTAAATCGGTCAGGGCCGGGTTCTATATAATCACCAGAAGAAATAAAAAGCATGATAGAAATGAACAGTTATATATGAATGATAAGGATGATAAATTTACATAAAAGAAAGAAAAGTAATAACTTAAATTTTAAACCTTTCATCATTTATCAAATTTCCATTACCTTTTGTATTCCTTAATAGGAATAAAACCATATATTAACTTCCGTAGTATATTATCTTACCAGTTCATCTTTCCATTCCTTAATAGGAATACCATTAATATCAAGTGCTCTTTATGGTACATATCTCATTAATCTCATTCCCGTGCTCTTTATGGCACATATCTCATTAATCTCATTCCCGTGCTCTTTATGGAACGTATCATGCTCTTTATGGCATATATCCATCAAGTCCCACTTGATGCAGAAAAGTTATATTCATATACATATAACGATTCTAAGACCGCCCCTCCGAGTTTCCCCACTGGGCGCGCCCCTAAATGACCATCATCTTCCAGGGCCTATCTATACAAGATAACCTGGGATCATAACGCAACGTCGAGAAGCGTCCATATGCCTGCGGGAAAGTCAGGACCACACCCGGAATCCCCTAACCAGCGCAGAAAACATATAAAAACCCCGCATATGGCCTAGGACTATATCCACCCTGCATTCACTAGCCAGGGGGCATCACCAAGCGCGAGAACTTCCCTTATGATGTCATTTAGAGAGGTGTGTAATCAGTAAATTAACATTTACCATTTTAATCTCATTTTCATTTTCAATTACCATTACCAAATTCCATTTCAAATATCCATGTGTTTGGTTCTTTTTATTCGAACCTATCATCATTAAACAACTGGGTTCATTTTAGTTGAACCTAATTCCCCTCGAATATCGTCATTAATATTCCTCAAATTACAAGTCCTGACTAAATCTCCAAATGATCATTATGATCATACAAGTCCCCAAAGTTCATAAATTTTTTTATAAGCCCTTAAGTCTTCCAAACATGGGCCTACAACCCCTATCCTCCTATTAATAAGTAACCAAAAGAGTGATGCCTAAACATCACTTTGGAACACCCCCTTCCCCCTTTTTGGACTTAACCCCAACTGAAATCCATTCCACTCTAGGGTGACAACCAAACTCAACTAGAACTCTAAAAGCCAAAGTTTACTTCATTCAAGAAGGTTCCTAAGTCCCTATGAAAAGAAAAGATTTAAAAGCAAAAGTAAAATTTTGGCAAGAAAACAGGGGGACCGGTCGACCGGTCCCAAGATCGCGGTCGACTGCGTCTCAAGCTTTTTCCTAAGAAGAAAAGCTGAAAGATCACTTTGGCAGGGCCGGTAGATCGGTAAGGGGGACGATCGACCGCGCCTCAACATTTATGCCTTTGAAAGAAGGCAGTGTGCCCTCTCCCGAAGGCCCGGTCGACCGGTCTGAAAACCGCGGTCGACCGGTCATAGCAGACCTAGCCTCCCTATTTTTTTTCCAACAACCAAAGCCCATATCACTTAATGGAACTAATACACTACAAATATGTCTAATTACCATCATATACAATATTAATCATCCAAATAAATTTCCAAGGGTTAATACCCATAAATCCAACAAAACCCTAAAATGATTAAACCCAACAAATTCATAACTATCACAACTAATTATTCTCCTTAAATCATATAATAGCAAGTAGATAACTTGCCTTGATGTAGAAAATTAGATTTGAGGAAGATGCAAGCAAGATCCAAGCTCCAATCTCTCTTTTCTCCTAAGTTCTCTTCTTTCTCTCTCTAGGTTAACAATTGTGCGTTAAGAGAAAATGAGGAAAATAATGAGGTTAGCAAAACTAAATCGGACCACTAGTCTAAAATGTCCAACTTTAATGACTAATACACGATAAAATGATACGCGCTACACATTTAAGCTATAACCAGTCAAAAGTGTCCGAAATGCCAAAATACAATATGGCACTTATTTTGACTGTCTCGCACCTACCGGGACTAAGTACACCCTAGAAATTATCATTTGAAAATTTATAACTCATTTTAAGTTCCGGTTTCTCATTAAACCAAAATGTCATTTTATATCTTATGACACCATAAATCACCACATGGATATTTTTACCTACTCATCAGGTAATCATAAAACATTGCAGTAAATATTAACCTTTCTCATATTAAATTAATATTTACTCAACATCTATCATTTTATAATTAATTACTACACCTAGTAAATAAATATAAAATAGGCTACCGAAACAGAGGGTTGTTACAGATTAATCTAAAAGAAAAATATAATTAATAATCACACAACACCAAGTCATGCGTGGGAAACCCCATTAACCAAAAAACCTCGGGACAAAAATGAACATGGTAAAATTTTACAAATATAAACTAATGTATTAAAATCACATAACATGCTAACTAACTATCCTCTCATCCGTACCATATCTTCTATAGAATATGCCAACAACTGGAGTACACTACACACCCACAACCAATTTTGGTCTCGAACAAGTCTTCAATTATTTTCCACAAAATTGAAATCTACATTTTTGAAGTTGAAGATTAAGTTCACTGAGAATCCACCAAAAGCTTCAATACCACTTTGTTTTGTGTGACCTTTCCCAAATTTTTTGAACCTGTTGAAAAATACTTTGTCTTACTTAAACCTCACAATATTTTTGATATTTTCGCACAAGTCTCTCAAGAACAAAGATATAAACATGTTTATTAAAGAATAAAAGGTATAAGATTTTAAAACTTCAATAGGACTTATGATCAAACTTTGAAAACAAATGTCTCAAAAATAAAAGAGAGACGTGAAGAATAAAACTATAGTTTATACTATTTTAAAGAAATAAATTATTTCCTTATAAAAATAATCTTGTTGAAATATCTTTTTCACTCATGACAAATATCGTGATATTTTTTTCTCTAGTGGTTTTTTTTACAAAGATGATGATAATTAATGTAACTTCCTACACATATATGAAGTTCTACACATGTGTGGTGAACTACAAGTAATACAAGTGGGGAGGGTGACTTCATCACTAGAATCTTACACTCAAGTGTTTAAACAAGGAAGTAAATGGATGACATAAAGTCTTGCACAAATTCCTAGAAGAAAAGTTTATTTTTAAAGATCCCTTTTCTCACAAAGTTTGTTATCAACACAGATACATCTCAAACTCAACAAGTTCATTCGCTAAAATAAACCTACGTAGGGAGGGAGGGAGGGAGAAAATATGTGTATTTTTGAAAAAAAAATTGGTTGTGTCCAGCAGAACATGTCTTCTAACGTGAATTAGTTTCTCATTTATGCGATTAAGTCATCATTGTTCCTAGAATTTTTGGTAGGAGAAAAAAATTATGGGATTTCGAACCATAATAAATATATACATATATATAAGATATATTTATGCAATGTTGCTTTTTTAAAGATTTTTATATGAACATATACTTGCATACTTAAATCACTAATACCAAATTCTTATAAATACACACACACAAAAAACATCACACACATCTCCAATTATGAAAAATTAATTTGAATGATGAAAAAGTGAAATTTTCTCAACCCAAGTGGCATTACAATGATCACGATGCTGGGTCAAAATACTCAAAATATATTTTATAAAACGGGATACAATAATAATATTTTCTGGGGCATATTAACATACAAATAATATTTTAGACAAAAATGTATTGAGTGTATCTCGCTCGGTATCCCCTCTGTGAATTTGAGTTGTACTATAACACCACATAAAATATAAACTACATTGATTAAGTCTAAAATAAAAAAGACTGGAGTCTAGAAAATTGGGTATCATTCTAAGCATTAGAAGAAATAAAACTAAGTGCATAAAATAAATAACTAAAATATAATCGAGGTGGACCAAAAAATATCTGATACCATTCTAACCAACACTAGTAGAACCATCGCATGACCTACAAATGTGTCAAAACAATGACAATACTAAATGTAATATCAATACGGACTCACTACTATTAAATATATATCTGGCATGACAGAAAATAATATAGGATTAAAAGAGTGAGAAAGAAATCTCGACACATACATCCTATATAAGAAGCAACCGAAAATGAGTAAGATAGAATTAGGGGTGGGGATGCAGTGTCAGCGCATGTCCACATAATAAAATTTAACAACAACATTAACAACAAGTTTACAAAGTAAGAATATGATTGCTACTGGGCCATAATATAACTATGCATCTTATTCTTGTATTTTAGTTTATCTTATGATAGCCCAAAACAACCCTAAGTATCCCATGCGTTTAATTCCAAATCCTAGTGAACCCCACAATTAAATTTATCCATCTCAACTGAATATAAGTAAAGGTTCCATCATTAACAAGCCTATACATCTCGAGGATATCAATATATAAAGGGACATAGTCTCTACGCCCATATCCAGATAAGTATATTCCTTGCCACATACATCATCTATGGGCTACTCTCGCGCACGCATGTCATGAACGCCTATCTCAACCTCCTTTGGGGATCACTCATGCTTAATAGGTATATTTATAGGTTATGCCACACCTATAACCTCAAAGTATCAACACGGAATACTTAATACGCCTTCACACCAATCATATGTCCCCATATACCAGTTTATATGAGAGGATTTACTTGTTAAATCCATCTAGATGAAATAGTTACTTTAATGGTTTAGTGCTTGGTGTAAAATGATCAAGGAAAATCATGTCTTTATAACGAAGGTACCAAAACGACCTCCGTTGTACCCATCCCATAAGGCTATCCTCTTAGTATGTATCCAACGAGTATTCACATGTGATATGTTGCACATAACACACAAGAATAGTAATCATACTCCTGTAATGATTACAATCCTTAAATCCAAGTTTGTTAACTTAATTAAACTCTTTTAATTAAGAAATAATATTCCAAACAATGTCAAACTCATTCAAAGGAAATCACCCAACTCATTCTAACTAATTACTCCATCTCGTTCAAACGACTTTCCTTAGTCATTCAAACGAAAATCCCATTATTATTAAAATAACTTTTAATCTCATTGTAACGGGAACCGTAATCTCATTCGAACTAGGTCCAAATCTCATTTGAATGTGGTCCAAATCTCATTTCAATGAGATAAACGCGAGTTATCTATACCTGTAGCCCCATTTTGCCTTTGTTGACACTAAATTCCTATTACAAAGCCTCTAAACATCATAATACTCCATCTCATCTAGATATAACAATTCTAACATCAATATTAACCAATATCTGATGGTTATACTAGATTCCAACATGAATTAAATTGTTAATTCTCGATTTTAGGGTAAAAACCCTTGTTTATTATTTTGATCATATAATTTCAAATTCATACAATTTTGTAATATTAGCGAGGGGATTTTACATGAATTAAGGTCTCTAACATATTTCTAACACTTATAAATTAAACATAATCCAGATTCATACATAATTTTATTTAAATCAATGTATAACCTTAACATGTAGATTAACTTAATGTAATTATTTAATTATGTTTCGAAATTACATAATTGATTTACAAAATTATATTATACTGTAATTATATTTAGATTCCAATGAATAATTATATTCTAATTCAAAAATAATTACATTCCTACATTAGGTAAACTTCTCTTAGTCCAAAGTAGGATGAATATCAAGCTCTTAGCCTCTAATTCTTCTCTTCTCAAACTTCCTCCTCTCTCGAGCTCTGGGTTTTTATCCAAAAGTGTTAGAATAAAACTATAGTAACCCAGTGATCCTTGAAATGTACAAATCCTGAAATTGATGTTAGACCTCATATGTGTAATAACCCGCGTAATTTTTGGGGTATTTTCAAAATAAAGAGGAAAAATAAAGTTTTTGATAAAATTATTTTTATTGCTCAAACTTGTTGGTTATTATTTTTAAAGGAGAGAATTTCAAACGTTTTCAAAATCGGAGTTAAAACGGATTTTTAAATGATTTTTAAATGTTTTTAACTCTTGGAGTGGTTTTAACTTCTAACTCTTCATTTCTTTGCCTTATTTGAAGGAGTCTTTTGGATTCCAACTCTTCATTTCTTTTCATTATAAAAGGGAGTCTTGGGCAAGACTTTTAACCTACTTTTGGCACAAATTTTGACAGCAAATATATTTTATATTCCTCTTCTTTTTATATACACATTGTCCCTTGAGATTTGTGAGTTCCAACCTTAGATTAGAGGTGTTCTTGGGGCTATTTTTGAGGATGTTCTTAGAGGAGCTTTTGTAGAACTTTTGTGTTGATCTTGAGGATGTTATCATTGGTTTCTCATCATGGTTTGAGGTATGGGGTTTTACACAATATGCTCCTTAATTCTCGCGAGTGTCATTCTCTTTGAATTCTTGTTTAATTGAACTCATATTTGAATTGCTAAATTCATTGAAATCTGGAAAATAATTGTTGAAATTATTTTTATTCATGTGGTATCATTATATTGTTGATGATCACGTTGTCATGAGATTTTAATATGGCACGGATGTTGGGCACCCACCAAAATACCTATTCTCGGGCTATGTCTTGATAAAACATATGCTAATGTGGTGAGGCCTGGTTACCCATTGATGTGTTGTTGAGAAATTATATTGATAAATGCTTTGAGATTTGGATTTTGATTTGAATATTCGTACTCGTATTGTTACGTTTTATTCATCGCTAACATATATATTTGTTGAGCATCTTTCTTGTCGTATTGCTTCCCCATATTTTCTTTTAGTGGAAGGTTAGCGCGGATTTTGGGGTGCTATGGAGATTGATTTTAGCAAGGATTGTTTGGGAAAGATTTGTATTATTTTGATGTATAGAGCTTTGTAGATTTGTATTTATTTTTCGAGTTAGATGTTGTATTTATTCGAGAGACTTGTTGTATTTGAAGAATTGAGATTAGTGGATTTATATTATTGTGGGTTTATTTTGGTGATCTATACCTTGTTACTTGTGGATTTTGATTTATTTTATCACATTAACGCTCCGTTCGCTCTCCCCGGGCGGGCGAGGTGTTACAATATGGTCATTAACATAATGAGCCCAGAGCACTTTAAAGTGGAACAAAACATACTCCAACCCATATACAATCCCATTGGTATTAAAGCCCATTATTTTAATTTATAATCGAACATTCCACATGCCCTAAAAGTGCACCTGAAATATGATACTAAAAATTCTAATATTCTTATCAGCACGGGTCTATAAATCAGTTATTAATTTTGCGCAATAAGATATTATATGAAACTACTTTACGATCGGTGGAACTTGACACCGAGAGGATAACCCTAACAAGGAAACCCTCATTAACGAATCTCTGACCATTCCGTAGTCGCCTATAGTACACAACCAATTTTAATTATTTAATTAATGAATTATCATGTATTACTTTAGATTTCAATTTCAAATAATCATAACACGTATGCAATATAAATAGTGACTTGAAACGTCACTGTAGTGAAATCTAATAATTTCACAATAAATTTAATACACTAAAATTACAGTGTATTAAATTATTTCCCATTGAAATAAGGAATTTCATCATCAAAATTCAAATTTCTATGACTGACTTGATTAACTAAGGATATCTCATCCACAACTTGTTTTCTCGTTCCCATGTAGACACGGCTTCAATATAGTTTCTTCATTAGACTCTAATGAAGAGTTTGACCTTTGATTGGATAGTCGTCTTTCTCTGATCAAGGATAGACTGTGGTCACTCCTCATATATCGCATTTGGGAGCATCACCTAGATTCTAATCTAACAATGCCCTTCATCGAGGAGATCCACAAAATCACTTGATCCCCCGATTAAAACTCTATCTTGTGTTTCCTTTTACCGGTGTAACCCTTCTTCCAATCTTAAGTCATATTCATTTGTGTTCGTATGATTGCCACTGTCTCTTATATGTCCATCGTTTGTACATCCCATGTTCCTCTGACTCCAAATAATAACTTGACGAATGACATGGTCACCCATATATAATGACTCATAAGGGGAAATACTAATAGTATGTTGATCACTATTATTGTAAGTAAACTCCACGAGAGGTAAGTGGTGACCCCAAATACCTTTAAGATCCAAGACATGTGCCTGGAGCATATATTTCATAATATGGTTCACTCACTCAGTTTAACCTTCCAATAGAGGGTGAAATTCCATACACAAATTGAGTTTGACCACCATAGTCTCTCGAGAGACTCTTCAGAAGAAAGATACAAACGTATTGTCTCGGTTAGACATAATTTTATATACTAAGATATGAAGCAATATAATCTTTTATTTTCACAATCTGCCATACTAGTCAGTGGTGTAATCTGTTTGCACTGGAAGGAAATGATCCACCTTTATCAATATATTGATAATGACTAAAATAAAATCATGAACTCTCTCTGACCACGGAAATCCTCCTTTGAAGTTTGTGAATGTGCCCTCCCATTTCCACTTGGGAATATCCAAAGGTTTTACTTCCCTTTCTAGTCTCTAATAGCTCCACTTTCACTAGTTTAGATGTTCCACGCCTAGACACAAACTCTGTAATGTCTTTTTTCATCCTAGTTCACCTAGGATCAAGGCAAGGTGTAATACCCCGTATTTTAATGATATTTATTTATGGGATTAATTGAATTGAATGTGTATTAATTGGAAATTAATCCGGATAAAAATACTTGCGAGATGCGAGTTGGTATTTGATTTTAATGAGTATATATGGCTAAATATGAATATTGAATTATGAAATTTGTCGTGAGATTGAAATACGGCAATTTGGAAATTTTGTTGGGACGCGTGTGACAGTCGCGTTAGGAATATAATTATTTTAATTAAAAAGTGAATTTTATTTCTATTAACCGTAAGGTCATTTTGAGTGCGCCAACGCATCCGTAAGGGTCGAAATAGTCAGAAAACACTAGCCGGGGGTTTAGTTTGGGTCCCGGGGCATTTTTAGGCCATACCGGCAACGTAAACGGGTAGTTTGGTAATTTTGGAATTTTGGGAATTAAAACCCACGAAAATTAGAAATTAATATCTGATTTAACCTTTACCCACTAAACCCACTAACTACACTTAATGACTTAATGGGCTACAGGGGTTATTGGAATTAGTTTCAAGAGCTTCCTAGGGCAACCTTAGCCACCATTGTCACCTTGGAGAAAAATAACTTGTAGAGAGAGAGAGAGAGGAGAATTTTGTAGAGAGAGAGAACAATTCATCAATTCGACATCAAAATCAGAGAAAGACATAAGGCAAGTGGTTTGATTTCATTTTTTGCAAAGAATGCTTCTTCCATGCGTAGGAAATTTATATAATTGTATTGTTTTTGGGAGATCTATAAAAACCCATGAAATTGGAGTTATGAATTGAGATATTAATGTAGGATTGCATGTAGAATTGTTATTTGATGATGGAACTAAGATAATTACTAATTTTTATATTACAAAAATGGATTTAATCATAACTATGGAAGACTTTAAATTTCTAGGGTTCATGTTCTTGAAAATTGGGGAAAATTGGGGAGATTTGATGATTAAATGTGGTTTGGGATGATTAGACCCCATATAAATGTTGTAATACGAATTTAATATGTTTAGGGATGATTAAAAACCTTGAAACCTTGTTGGAATGACATTTAGATGAGATTAGAGGTGAAGAAAACTTGGAAAAATGAATTAAGAAAATCTGGGCTCGAAACTGGCCTCTCGTTAGAAGACCTGCCCAGGTCGTTCGAACGAGCTCGTTCGAACGAGCTTCTAACGAGTTGACAGTTTTCCTTATAACGATAGGGATGTTCATTCGATGCCTTTCATTTGAACGAGATCTCGTTAGATGCCCACTTCGTTCGAACGAACTCTCGTTCGAACAGCCTCGTTCGAAAGAGACTTCTAACGAGTTGACAGTTTGGTCTTTTTAACCTGATTTGACTTCTTGTGTTCCGTAACCTTGTTTAATTGTAGAGATGAAAATTCCTTGATGACTAATCTATGGAGTTGGGACATTTGGAATATTTTGAGGAGTAAAACATAGAAGTGTGGTTTGAACCAAATGATATTTATGGGTTAGAACGTGAGTAACTATTTACGACGTGAGGATAATGAATGACGTGTATATATAAACCGGGGACAAGTGTGAGTATAAGAATGAGAAGTATACCACTAATAAATTATGGAAATTACTAAGATGTGTGCATGCTTAGTATATGTCTATGATTCTATGTGTATGACGTACCTACCATACTTGCTATCACGGGAGGTTTACGTTCGCTTAGGGCGATCAAGTCCTTGTGTGCCCGGAGTTAATAAGTCAGCTGACTGTGGAGCGTAGGTATGTACATGACCCATGGATATGTTGGATTATGCTCGCCTCCATTTTTGTGTGTTGTGCTTATTCTAACAATTCCTGAGAGATTCGGAATTTGTAATCCTTATGTACGTGATGTACCGGGAGGGTAACAGAGTATGTGTGCACCGCAGCTGAGCCTCGGGGTGCGTATATTGTATATTTATGACGTGAATAATATACATTTAAATAATGGGAACTTTAATGTTGGGATTGTGAATATAGTTATGGAAATGTTTTGAGAAAATATAACGGGTTAAACGGTAGTAAATTGTATTGCTAATAATTGAGAATCTGAGTTAAGTAAAGCCCTCTATTTAATTGATAACGCTAGAATGTATAATGGGAATTGAGTAGTAAGGGGTAGAACTTATTACGGTTTGATTAGATGTGTATGATACTTAGATGGGTACGGTACGTTAGGAGTGCACAATTAGTCGAGAGGTGAGTACTTCATGTGAGTGCACGTCCTAACATGTATTTTGCATTCATTGTTTTAATGTTATTAAAACACTTACTATTTTTAAAATACTCTCCACTTTCGGGCTCTGACCCGTTTGCTTTCAAATCTACTTTTTGTAAAAACTTTTTAGGTGCCCAGCCACAAGGACGCCATGCATAGTATTTCCAGTTAGGTGACGAGTTGTAGCTGTTGTGGAAGTTACAGGACCTTGCTAGTAGACGCTTCATCTACCTTGACTCTATTCAGATCTCTTCAGTTGTAGGGCATGTCGCCCATTTCTCTTAGAGACATTTCATTTATTTCAGTTATTCAGACTTTTGGGTTGTAATTAATTCAGGATGCAGACTTGTTTTATTTTCTTTCCATTTTGGGATTGTTGTGAGGAGTATTTCCTCTAGACTCATTTTTACTTATTGATTTACTATAGTTGGACTTTATTGTGAATGGTTATGTTATCCTTTACATTTCACTTATTGCATGTTTATCAGAGTTAACTTAAAATTTGGCAACTCACTTTTTAAATACTAGGTGGTTAGTAATCATTAAAATGTTTTCGACAGTGATGGTATTAACTGAACCAACTTGGAATTTTGTATTAATTTAATAAAAGAGTATCTACCCGGTATTTAAATAGTCGGGGTGTCACAGGTGGTATCAGAGCATCAGGTTCTAGTGTCCTTTTGGATCTGTACAGCTTATTATGTTTCCGCTGAGCTTTCTTTGATGTAGAGCCCTATATTTTAGGAATGTTGTATTCTTTTGTATATGGTACGTCCTTCAGCTATTTTGAGTTTATAACTGCAAACTTATAGACTTTATTCTTATTTCAGATGCCTCCACGACGTGCACAATGAGTTCCCATGGATGCAACGCCAGAACCATAGCCCGCACCAGTTCAGGGCACGATGAATGCCGCCGAGGTTGCAGCCATTGTGGCCCAGGCGGTAAATGCCGCACTAGCCGTGGTTCAGCAGGCACCACCTCAGGCGCCAGTAGCCGCGCCAGTTCAGGCACATGCATTCCCGTCTGCTTGGGAACGTGTTCGAGATGCTTTTCAGAAAGCACACCCTCCAGAGTTCGCAGGTAGCTCCGATGTTGTGGTATCTAGTCAGTGGAGGAAAGACATTCCGCGACACTTGAGGATGTATGAGTGCACCGATGTCCAGAAGCAGATACTAGCTACCTTTAAGCTAGTGGGATCTGCACTGCAGTGGTGGGAGTCTATTACCACCGTGGAGGAGAGAGATACTCTCACTATACAGGAATTTTGGGTGCGGCTCGACCGTAAGTATTTTCTGTCAGCTGTTCACACAGAGATGAGAAGGAAGTTCATGAGCCTCAAGCAGGAGGGAAAGACTGTGGCCGAGTACGAGGCCGAATTCACAAATTTGCTGAACATTGTCCCGAATGAGATACCGACAGAAGAGAAAAAGATTCAAAAATTTACAGATGGATTGACTTGGAGGATCCGTCAGCACTTATTGGGGAATCTATCGTTGGCTACTTACTCTGATGTGGTTAACGCTGCACTGCTCCATTGCCAGGACCACCGCTTTCACTTGACAGAGGGGAAGCGATCAGGAGAGTCCAGCCATCAGGGCAGGATAGGGGGAAATGGTGCCAGCGGGGCACAATCACCTCAAGGTCAGTATAGGCAGGGTGATCAGGGTTCCTAGCAGGGGGATTCTAAGAGATTTCGATCAGGGGGTTTCAGGCACAGACAAGGAGGTTTTAGGCAGGGCCATCAGGGTCCGAACGACCATCAGGGCCAGTAGGGTCAAAATGGTCAGCAGTAGCAGTTTCACCAGGGCCAGCAAGGCCAGGGCAGGAATGGTAACGACCACCAGGGTCGGGGGCAGCAGGGACAGCGAGGGGGAAAGTTCAAGGGGAAGTGTTTCATTTGGGGTAAGATTGGCCACAAACGCCAGGAGTGTCCTGATAAGGGCAAGGCCCCGCAGCAGCAGCAGCAGGGTGCTCAACACGAGCCATAGAGGCCGATGTTTCCCGCTGCCCTACCATCACCACAGATGGCAGCATTACCACCCATTCCAGCAGCCCCAGTTCAGCAGGGACAGCTTCAGTATGGGAGAGTGTATCAACTCCAGCAGGTCGCAGCCCCACAGGATCCACCAGCCATTGAGGGTATGTTCTCTATTCAGGGGACCCTGGGGCGCATTTTATTTGACACGGGGGCTACACACTGTTTTATTGCTATGAGATTTGCACACACCATTGGGTTGTTAGACACCGCAGAGAACACCGCTACTTGTGTAGACTCACCATTGAGTAGGGGTTCCATGATTTCGCTTATGCGTAGAGGTGTGGGTATAGAGATCGGGAGGTTTACTTTACTCGCTGATATGTTAATGTTAGAGATGACCGAGTATGATGCCATTATTGGTATGGATTGTCTAGTTGCGTACCGAGCCATGATTGACTGTCTTAGTAGGAGTATTATCTTTGCCATTTTTGGGCAGGAGATGTTTTTAGTGGCGATGCCTCGTCCTGAGGGAGGATCGTCCACTCATTTGTACTAAATAGAGGAGGATACCTCTAAGGAAGTGGTGATACTACTTGATTTGATTCCAGTAGTTAGAGAGTGCGCCGATGTATTTCAGGATATACCTGGATTACCTCCGAGTAGAGAGATAGATTTCGTGATCGATTTGACTCCGGGCACTCGGCCTATTGCCCACGTACCTTACCGTATGGCTCCAGCTAAGATGAGAGAGTTACGGGATCAGATTGAGCAGTTGTTGGGTCAGGGGTTTATACGGAGGAGTACTTCGCCGTGGGGTGCCCCTGTGTTGTTCGTGAAGATGAGGGATGGATTGTTGAGGTTGTGTGTGGGTTACCAGGAGTTAAATAAAGTCACGATACGGATCCTTTGCCCCGAATCGATGACTTATTAGACCAGTTGAGAGGATCTTCTTTCTTCTCAAAGATTAATTTGTGATCAGGGTACCATCAGTTGCGTATCAGGGAAGAGGACGTCTCGAAGAATGCTTTCTTAACGAGATATGGTTCCTAGGAGTTTCGGGTTATGCCTTTTTGTTTGACCAATGCTCCAACCGTGTTTATGGACTTGATGAATAGGGTGTTCAGAGAGTTCCTAGATCAGTTCGTCATTGTCTTCATTGATGATATTCTGGTTTACTCCCAGACAGAGGAGGAGCACGCCGAGCATTTGAGGCAGGTTTTGCAGATGCTACGTCAGAACGAGCTGTATGCAAAGTATGAGAAGTGCGGGTTTTGGCTGAAAGAGGTTCAGTTTTTGGGGCATATTATTTCCGACCGGGGGATATTTGTTGATCCAGGAAAGGTATCCGCGGTGAGGGAGTGGGGACAGCCCACGACACCAACGGAGATTCGTAGTTTCTTGGGACTAGCAAGATACTACAGGAGGTTTATTCGAGGATTTTTGAAGATAGCAGGTCCCTTGACACATCTGACTCGTAAAGGTGTGCCGTTTATTTGGAGTGATGCCTTTCAGTTGGCATTCGATGAGTTTAAGGACAAGTTAACCTCAGCACCTGTGTTAGCATTGCCGAGACCGGGAGTTGAGTATTTAGTTTACACTGATGCGTCCTTGTAAGGATTTGGAGGTGTATTACAGCATGAGTGTCAGGCCATAGCTTATGCTTCCCGTAAGCTTAAGCCTCACGAGAAAAATTACCCCACTCATGATTTGGAGTTAGCGGCAGTAGTATTTGCCCTTCGGATTTGGAGACATTACGTTTTGGGGGAGAAGTTTCAATTGTTCACGGACCACAAGTCCCTACAGTACCTATTCACGAAGAAGGAGTTGAATATGCGGCAACGGAGGTGGCTTCAGTTTGTGAAGGACTATCAGTTTGATATCCAATATCACCCGGGGAAGGCTAACGTGGTAGCAGACGCGTTGAGTCGTAGGCCAGTAGAAGAGGTGGCAGGGGTGTGGAAGGCTAAGTGGAAGGAGTTGGGACACCAAGATGCAGTGTCCCGATCGTTCATGTCGGTGATGATGGTTACACCGCAGATTGTCATGAAGGTGGTAAAGGCACAAGCAGATGACTCGTTCTGTCAGGAGCAGATAGTTCGATTATTATCAGAGGGAGCCGAGTCCTATACCGTTAGCTCAGACGGGAGATTATGCTTCAATGGGGGACTGGTAGTTCCGGAAGGGGAGGAATTGCGACACGAGGTGATGGCAGAGTCGCAAAGCTCACATTTCGCGGTACATCCCGGTGGGGACAAAATGTACCAAGATATGAGACGTCAGTATTGGTGGAGCAGGATGAAGAGAGATATTGTCGTGTTTGTTTCTAAATGCGCCACTTGTCAGCTGGTAAAAGTGGATCATCAGAGACCGGCAGGACTTCTACAGCCATTAGAGGTCCCGATGTGGATGTGGGAGAGCATCTCCATGGACTTTATCACAGGGTTGCCTACGTCATAGAGAGGTCACGACTCCATTTGGGTAATTGTGGACAGGTTGACCAAAGTAGCTCATTTTCTACCCGTAAGGACCGACTACACTACGGGATAGTAAGCCCAGCTCTTTATTGCAGAGATAGTGAGACTTCACGGTGTGCCCCTAAATATCGTGTCTGATCGAGACAAGATATTTGTTTCACGGTTTTGGGAGAGTTTTCAGGAGGGCATGGGTACGGAATTGCGGTTGAGTACGGCGTATCACCAGCAGACCGATGGGAAGACCGAACTTACAAACCAGATATTGGAGGACATGTTGCGTATGTGAATCATTGATTTTGGGGGTGGATGGGAGCAATACCTTCCACTGGTGGAGTTTGCTTACAACAACTCCTACCAGTTCACCATTGTCATGGCTCCATTTGAGGCGTTGAACGGTAGACCTTGTCGTTCCCCAGCATGTTGGTTGGAGGTGAGGGACAATAAATTACTTAGGTCGGAAGTGATTCAGGATACTTCGACAAGGATAGAATTGATACGGAGTCGCATTCGGGTAGCTCAAGATCGCCAGAAGAGCTATGCTGATGCGAAGAGGTTCTTCAGGGAGTTCCAAGTGGGGGACCAGGTTTTACTCAGGGTGTCTCCTATGAAGGGGATTATGCGATTTGGGAATAAGGGGAAGTTGGCACCGAGATATGTGGGACCATTTCCTATCATCGAGCGGATTGGGGCTGTTGCGTATAGACTTGGGTTACCGGAGCATTTGCATCGAATTCATGATGTGTTTCATATTTCCTCGCTATGGAAATATCTTAGAGACGATTTGGCTAATTCTCACATTTCTTTGGAGGACATCGGTCTCCATCCCGATAGCTCCTACGAGGAGGGACCGATTGCTATTTTGGACCGAAGTGAGCGGAAACTGCGGTCAAAGATAGTTCCGTTTGTGCGTGTTCAGTGGCGACATCATAATGTCGAGGAGTCCACAGGGGAGCGCGAGGATGAGATGCGGGATCATTATCCAGATTTTTTCATACCAGGTACTTTCTAGTTCCGAATTTCGAGACGAAATTCTGTTATTAGAGGGGAAGTATGTAATACCCCATATTTTTTTTATATTTATTTATGGGATTAATAGAATTAAATGTGTATTAATTGGAAATTAATCCGGATAAAAATACTAGCGAGATGCGAGTTAGTATTTGATTTTAATGAGTATATATGGCTATATATGAATATTGAATTATGAAATTTGTCGTGAGATTGAAATACGGCAATTTGGAAATTTTGTTGGGACGCGTGTGACAGTCGCGTCAGGAATATAATTATTTTAATTAAAAAGCAAATTTTATTTCTATTAACAGTATGGTCGTTTTGAGTGCGCCAACGCGTCCGGAAGGGTCGAAATAGTCAGAAAACACTAGCCGGGGGTTTAGTTTGGGTCCCGGGGCATTTTTAGGCCATATCGGCAACGTAAAAGGGTAGTTTGGTAATTTTGGAATTTTGGGAATTAAAACCCACGAAAATTAGAAATTAATATCTGATTTAACCTTTACCCACTAAACCCACTAACTACACTTAATGACTTAATGGGCTACGGGGGTTATTAGAATTAGTTTCAAGAGCTTCCTAGGACAACCTTAGCCACCATTGTCACCTTGGAGAAAAATAACTTGTAGAGAGAGAGAGAGAGGAGAATTCTGCAGAGAGAGAGAACAATTCATCAATTCGACATCAAAATCAGAGAAAGACATAAGGCAAGTGGTTTAATTTTGTTTTTTTCAAAGAATGCTTCTTCCATGTGTAGGAAATTTATATAATTGTATTGTTTTTGGGAGATCTATAAAAACCCATGAAATTGGAGTTATGAATTCAGATATTAATGTAGGATTGCATGTAGAATTGCTATTTGATGATGGAACTAAGAGAATTACTACTTTTTATATTACAAAAAAGGATTTAATCATAACTATGGAAGACTTTAAATTTCTAGGGTTCATGTTCTTGAAAATTGGGGAAAATTGGGGAGATTTGATGATTAGATGTGGTTTAGGATGATTAGACCCCATATAAATGTTGTAATACGAATTTAATATGTTTAGGGATGATTAGGAACCTTGAAACCTTGTTGGAATGACATTTAGATGAGATTAGAGGTGAAGAAGAGTTGGAAAAACGAATTAAGAAAATCTGGGCTCGAAACTGGCCTCTCGTTAGAAGACCCGCCCAGGTCGTTCGAACGAGCTTCTAACGAGTTGACAGTTTGCCTTCTAACGAGCGGGATGTTCGTTCGATGCCTTTCGTTCGAACGAGATCTCGTTAGATGCCAACTTTGTTCAAACGAACTCTCGTTCGAACAGCCTCGTTCGAACGAGACTTCTAACGAGTTAACAGTTTGGTCTTTTTAACCTGATTTGACTTCTAGTGTTCCGTAACCTTGTTTAATTGTAGACATGAAAATTCCTTGATGACTAATCGATATAGTTGGGACATTTGGAATATTTTGAGGAGTAAAACATAGAAGTGTGGTTTGAACCAAATGATATTTATGGGTTAGAATGTGAATAACTATTTACGACGTGAGGATAATGAATGACGTTTATATATAAACCGGGGACAAGTGTGAGTATAAGAATGAGAAGTATACCACTAATAAATTATGGAAATTACTAAGATGTGTGCATTCTTAGTATATGTATATGATTCTATGTGTATGACATACCTACCATACTTGCTATCACGGGAGGTTTACGTTCGCTTAGGTCCATCAAATCCTTGTGTGCTCGGATTTAGATTGGTGACTATAGAACATAATGCTAGAATGACTTATTTGTGAGTTAATAAGTCAGCTGACTGTGGAGCGTAGGTATGTACGTGACCCATGGATATGTTGGATTATGTTTGCCTCCATTTTTGTGTGTTGTGCTTATTCTAACAATTCCTTTGAGATTCGGAATTTGTAATCCTTATGTACGAGATGTACCGGGAGGGATAGCAGAGTATGTGTGCACCGCAGCTGAGCCTCGGGGTGCGTATATTGTATATTTATGACGTGAATAATATACACTTAAATAATGGGAACTTTAATGTTGGTATTGTGAATATAGTTATGGAAATATTTTGAGAAAATATAACGGGTTAACCGATAGTGAATTGTATTGCTAATAATTGGGAATCTGAGTTAAGTAAAGCCCTCTATTTAATTGATAACGCTAGAATGTATAACGGGAATTGAGTAGTAAGGGGTAGAACTTATTACGGTTAGATTAGATGTGTATGATACTTAGATGGGTACGGTACGTTAGGAGTGCACAATTAGTCGAGAGGTGAGTACTTCATGTGAGTGCACGTCCTAACATGTATTTTGCATTCATTGTTTTAATGTTATTAAAACACTTACTATTTTTAAAATACTCTCCACTTTCGGGCTCTGACCCGTTTGCTTTCAAATCTGCTTTTTGTAAAAACTTTTTAGGTGCCCAGCCACAAGGACACCATGCATAGTATTTCCAGTCAGGTGACGAGCTGTAGCTGTTGTGGAAGTTACAGGACCTTGCTAGTAGACGCTTCATCTACCTTGACTCTATATTCAGATCTCTTCAGTTGTAGGGCATGTCGCCCATTTCTCTGAGTGACATTTCATTTATTTCAGTTATTCAGACTTTTGGGTTGTAATTAATTCAGGATGCAGACTTGTTTTATTTTCTTTCCATTTTGGGATTGTTGTGAGGAGTATTTCCTCTAGACTCATTTTTACTTATTGATTTACTGTAGTTGGACTTTATTGTGAATGGTTATGTTATCCTTTACATTTCACTTATTGCATGTTAATCAGAGTTAACTTAAAATTTGGCAACTCACTTTTTAAATACTAGGCGGTTAGTAATCATTAAAATATTTTCGACAGTGATGCTATTAACTGAACCAACTTGGCATTTTGTATTAATTTAATAAAGGAGTAGCTACCTGGTATTTAATTAGTCGGGGTGTCACACAAGGTCCTTGTTGTGTATTCGTAGACCAGGGTTGTGGCATCCATAACCTCTCGATAATTTATTTTTTTAGTTGATTCGAAAGCGGTGCATATGGGCCATTGCGCGACTATAGGATAAATAACCCATCCTTATTCATAGATTTGAGTTTACATTGTGGGTGTAGTCTTGTACAGTTCTCGTGAAACTATCAATAACTCTGATGCTCGGGTTATTTGGCAACTTAAAAGTAACTTGGACATTGTACATTGGTCTTAACTTATAACACTAGAACCATTGCATAGTGAGGCGACCGATAGAAGGAAAATCAAGCTCAAGTGCATTGAATTTTAAATGACAATGGTGGTAATATTACCTTCACTCATGAAAAGTAAGGACCAAGTGTTAGATCAACAAGCTCTGATAGAATTAATTTATGTTCTAGTTTTCACATCATGATAAAATTTAACAATAAGAATGGTCTTAATTCTATGGACTTCTCGCGTAAAAATTGGTAGTTAAGATATATGGTGTCAAATAATGAAAAGGTTTGACCATAATAATTTTCTCGATGAATTGACACCTTTTTGTACATTTAGCATGAAGCTCTAGAAAGACATTGTGATTTTGGAATTACAAGGAATGTTATAATTGATGTAATGAAAATGTTATACATTATAGGTTATGAGTGCCTAAGTCAGATATTGTTAGAAGTGGCATCCATAGGAAAAAAATAATGTTGTCCTAAGAGAATACGATGGTTTAAACATGAGATGTTAGGTTTTTATCCTAACCCTCGACTCGGGAGACGTTGTGTTCACAAATACTGAGGAAGACTTCGAATTATCATGTCCTGGAAAGTTTCGTAACATAGTTACAACACCCCATACATTTTTAATAATTAGGTTGATCAAATATATTTATAAAATTATATTGGTGATCTAAGTAATTAATTATCATCCTTAATATTTAATAAGAAACAAATACTAGAGTCAAAATAATATAAAGAGAGATATGAGAAAACTTCCAACTATGATATATGTTAATCAATCACAATTACAATTGTTTGTCAATACTCAATACATACTAAATCTCTCAATCAATAAAATGAATACAACTGCTAGATACCTTGCATCATTTATTGTAAATGAAATACATCTAAAAGGTTTACTAACATTTAATCTTCAAGACTTGATAGTGAATGTATAGGAAGACCGATCTGATTGATTATAAATACTACATGGGTATATTGGAGCACCTGATACAATGTGAAAGGGTCAAGCCCACTAGAACAAGATATTAGTTATGCCCTCAAGTAGTAAAACTATGAAACGTGAGTGCAAATAATAATTGTGTAGTTATTAAGTTAAATTTAAATAAAACTTTTATAGTTACTAAGTAACTACTATATTCCTCTATTAACGTTGTCAAAAACTTTGGTTTATATATTTTAACAATTGTTTCTTTAAAACCCCCATTCTTTCAAATATAAGAGAGAGATAAATAATGGTTGAAACAACTATAATATCATAAATGAGGTATAACCATCAACCATGCTATATATATATTACAAGAATAGTTTAATATGGGGGAATACCGAATTTTGGTAGGTTATTGACTTGAGCAAATTCAGTTGTGCCTACATATTTGTAATAGTCAGGATCAAAGTCAGCATAGTTCTTGGGTTCGTACTATTCATAAAAAAACTCATTGTGGTGGCTCTAAGAGAGGTGTGAGGTGTTCGACTGGAGCAACCTCTTTATTTTAACTCTAAATACATGGTTTCTACAATAATAATGGTGGAAAGAGGGAGCTATTATGTCTCATCTTCTAAGAATCTTAGGAGAGAAACTACTATCTTCCAAAAGATGTCTCTCAAATGTGAGGAAATATGTCTTATATATAACAAAAATAAGACAAATGGGCTACCACATTTCAAATATATTATGTATACATGTGTCAGAAATCATGTGGTGACACATGTCTTAGTTTGGAAAACATGCATTCCATACCATATGTTGTACCCTTAATACTAGCGTATTGTGTACTTGATGCGTAAATAATATGAAAATATGTGCGATATGCTGGACTCTCCCATTAATAACTGAATCATCTAAAAACATGAGTTATTTATGGACTTTAATCAAGAATAATGATTTTTAATCTGATTTAAGAATTTAAATGGGGGGCTTATCGTGCCCTTCCTACATTTTTCCCTCATACACATAGTTGATGCGCCGGGATGAAACATATTTACTGTGTGTACTAACAAATTATAGTTGGTTTTGATTTCCTATATGAACCTGTGGATCATGGGTCTTTATCTCATATCTCATACTTTGATCTAATAGTCTATTTTGACAAGTCACATGGTCTTTATCTCATATATTGTACATATTCTAGTGACTCATCTAAATCATAATAAGATTATGAAAATACATTTGATCGGTGACTTAGATCAACTCTTTGATATGGTTTTCTAAAAAATACACCTTGAAAGTTAACATAGCACAAATCTTGCTAATGTTGGTCATAAACTAACAATTTGTAAGTAAATCATAACTAATGACTGCTAAGGTTTGTTTTTAAATTTACACATTTTAAGTAAACTTATTAGCTGACTACTAAGGTCTGTTTCAAATTTATAATTTCTAAGTCAACCTAATAGTTGCCTCTTAAGGTTTGTCTCAAATGTACATTTAGTAAGTCAACTTCGCAATTGAATGCTAAGGTTTGTTTCAATTTTACAATTTGTAATTCAACTTAGCAGTTGCTGCTAAAATTTATTTTAAATTTACACTTTGTAAGTCAACCTAGCTGTTGACTCCAGGATTTGTTTTAAATTTACACTTTATTAGTCAACCTAGCAGTTGACTCCAGGATTTGTTTTAAATTTACACTTTATAAGTCAACCTAGTAGCTAAATGATAAGGTTTGTTTTAAATTTACACTTTATAAGTCAACTTATTAGTTGACTACTAATGGTTATTTTACACTTTATATGCCAACTTTGAAGTTACTTTCTAATGTTTACTTTTTAGATTTTGTAAGTCAACTTAGCATCTGATTGCTAAGGGTGGTTTTAAATTTACACTTTGTATGGCAACTTAGCAACTAACTACTAAGGATAATTTTTCTAAAAGATAGAGCCTTTTTGGCTACTCTTCCAGATCCAAAGATATTTTTCTAAAAAATATAGTGCCTGATTGAGAACTTGTCGATATCATGACAAAAATATAGTGCCTTCTTGGCGACTCATCCAGATCACGACGAGACTTTTCAGAAATAGTGCCTCTTTGGTGGCTTTTATAATATAATGCACTGTTGAGGGAGACTTACCATAATATTGGTAAGATTTTTGTAATATAATGCATCGTATAGGGCGACCTACCAGATTGTTGGTAATATTTTTTCAATATAATGCATATATGAGGGGATTTACCACATTGTTGGTCAGTCTTTTATAATATAATGCACCTTATATGGAGTATGGTGCTTTGGAGAGCTGTGCCAAGATTAATCAATGAGATGTGTAAAGATTAATGGATGAGTTAGCCAAATGTTTTCTTCAATTTCAACTCTTAATAAGTTGATGATGTTTCATGGAGGATCGTTTCCACCTTCCTCTTATTTGATTAAAGATCATAATACCCAAACTGGCACCTTTCTGCAATGTAAATAAATACTCAATTGTTGTTTTAGCGATTTCATTATTAACTTTCTTTGATAATGATTTATTGAGCATGAAACATCTGGAACAAAATCAAAGTTCTTTAATGATCTCTACTACTTAACTCCGAATGCTCATTAATCTAAACTTGTTACGGAGGTTGTCAAAGATGCTTTAATATAAAAATCTACATTACATAATAATATCCATTTTCCTCCTTTATTTTATTCCGTCACAAGGAAAAAAAGTTACATATACGATTTTACAATGCCCATCCCCCAAAAAAGAAACATAATTGTTACATTTAATGGGGTATGTCTCTAACTATCATATCCTTGAACAGTGATTTGACATTTGCGCAGCTCAATATCTCACTCATTCAAAGTTCACTCTAAAATAATATATCATTTCTAGCTCAAAAATATAATATTTCAAATGGTTAGTGAAGGTAAGGAAATATCCAAGTGCAAATCTCATAATGGCCCTTTTATTGTAATTTTTTTGATGTAATAAAGTTAATTGAAATGCAATAATATTTGTATAAGGAAAAATAACAACACGTACTAGTAAGTTTATCACACAATCTAATGTTGTTTGATCACGCGCTCTATCAATTTTTGGGTGTACATAATCTCAAGGTGAATCCTGAGGTATGGCATACTCAAATTGTTTTATGATGCATAAAAAAATATTTAGATGAAGGTTTATCATGCTATCTCTTACTCATTTTCATGTAATAAAATAACACAACGCAAAGTTATATCATGCGATGAATCATAATACCAAATCACAATAGTTGTATCTCAGATGGTGTGATTTATCATGTACCCAACGTCTAGGTGTATCATGAATAAATTCAAGAATGATGAATCATGTTCAATGTGATCTAATATTCATAGAATAATATTTGCAAATACTTGTAAGATGACGTAAAAATATATGGTTGACGGCTTCACTATTCCCTCCCCCCCCCAAATAATTTATGTTATTTATCATAAAAAATAAACTCATTATTCAAAAATATCATGCTTATATTGCAAATCATGCAAACATTTAACTATTCCATGGAATATCTACGTTGATAGCCCTTTCTAAAACATATATCCATAGATGTTTTTGGTACAAAAATATAATTCTAATACATTCTATATTTGAGGGACCATATAAACATTTGGTAATATAATTGAGGGACCATATGAACATATATCTATATTAGCATTTAATAGTAATTATTCAAGATATACACTACAAGAAATTGCAGCATTTGCAACAATATTTAGCAACACAGTCCATTTTTTGTTGCTAAAAGTAATCCTTCTGCGAAAAAATATACTTTCTGTTGTCAAAAGACAATTTTACATTTTACTTTTGTCAACATAAATTAAATTTTGTTTTTAAAGGCCAAAATTTATAGAGGGAATGTTTTTTGAAGTTTTGGCAACATCCAATTATGTTTCCACGTATTCGGTTAATTTTTGCGACATAAACCCGTGTTATATAAATATAGGTAACTTTGGCCAACAATATTATTTTGATAACAAAGGTATTTTACTTTATATTGTGTACTTAAAATATTTAAATTCCGAAGTAAAAAACCATAACCTCCACTCCCTCCCTCTCTCTCTCCCGTTATCGACTCCTAGCTAGGGAACCCATTTTCCCCCCTCTCACATGATTCAGCCCTGCCATTATCCCCCTCTTACCCTCACTCTTCCTCATGTCATTCCACAACCCTCGCCGGTGCACACATAATGATAGGCATATCTCCCTCTCGCTCTCTCACATATGCACACGCACACACACGCACACAGTTGTTCTATGTTGGTATATCTGGTGGCTGTTGGCTCTCTGTTTGCTTAGTCTGGGTGGGTACTCCTCGATTATGCCTAATCTCCATTTGTATAGTGGTTACCAGCGGTGACTCTACTATTTTTGGGTTTGACATTTAGACTTAGGTGTTTATATTAGTTTGTAAGAAACTTTTCTTGTTCTTAAAACAGTATACACCAGCATAGATAAATTGTGCTTAAGATAGACATTTTTAGTTCTTCTAAAAACTCCTTAATCTAAAATTCCTCTCACATTCCACATAAGAACTTTAATCATGATGAATTTAGTGAGATGAGACTTTTATTGCAGATCTTTACTGTTGAGTTTCCTTTTTTATATTATCTCCTCATTTAGTTCTCCACTATGTACCATTCATCACAAACCATGAGGTTATTTATAGGAAACAAATTTAGACACTTTATTATCTCATTTATCTCATTATCTCTAATTTTCTCCTCATCATTTGAAAAAAGTTGTTGTTGCACTGCTATAATATATTCACATGCAGCCAACTTGTTATCTTCTTTATTATATCCATTTTCATAATTATCACATGATATTTCTTCTCTTCCTCCTATATACTTTTAGTGTCATTGTCTTACATTATTCTTTTATATACTCTTAGTCTCATTGGCTCATGTCTTAATTTTTGGGTCTGCCTTTGGGCTTATTAATTTTGTTACCCTGAGACTTGTTGGCTTCAATATTTAGGAAAGACTTTGGAATTTTGTTGCCCATGAGGCTTGTTTGGTTCCAATGTTTGTTTTGTGTATTTTTTTGATTGTGGTTACACACCCCATGGAATGAATTCTAACGAGATAGTCTATTAGTTTCGTGGTTATGTTGTAGGCTACTTGTGCTTGTGCTCTATCATGAGAGTATGCCCTCTCTCTACCTGTAACTATTTCTTTTTTCTTTATATGAGTTAATTTACCAAAAAAATTGTCATACATGGACACACACATATAGTTACAGACGCACACGAAGTGTTCTATATATATATTTCTGTGTGTGTGTGGGTGGGTGGGGGGGGGGGGGGGGGGGAGTAGACCCGTATACACAAATAACTTATATTGTACACTTCTCTATCTAACGACACAAATTATGCTCCCAAAGTCATGTTGTATTAATGTTTCTTCGCAAGACCCAACCTTTTATGTGTTCATCTGAGAAACATTAACAAGGTATTATACGAGATGTGTGGAGACAGATATGGAAGTTATATTGGATGCCATATATATAACATTTATACGTAAATTTTTATATATAACATTTATATATATAACTGTTTATATATATAAATTTTATAAATAAACAGTTATATATAACCGTTTATATATACTTGTAACTATTATATATATAACACTTCTTATAATTGTTATAACAATCATATGTTATACATGAAAGTTATTTATATGGCTCTAACAATTAAGTGTTTATAATTATAAGCTTCGGACAACATGGTATATGGCATGTTAATGCTGCAATAAGATACAAGGATCCCTGCTTTATATACATTGCCTATAAACTATAAATTATTATTATCTTTTGAAGTCAGATTGATAATAATTTATTTTATATTTTGTGTAGAATGAATATGGATTCGCAACACATGGAAAAGTCAATGGATACAGAGGAGCCAAGTATGTAGCTTCTGGGATACTTAATTAAGCTTATGTTATGATATTCAATTTTTATTTTGACGCCCGAGATATGTTTATTTGATGATCTTTCGAACGTTCTACTATATTTTTATAGTTGTATGATGTTTTTGGTCGTGCGGGTTTGTATACACTATTTTTAGATGGCAAATCGGTGGAAGGGATTTATTGGAGGTTTAGCTATAACTTTTGTTGAGTTTATTTTAATGCTAAAAGATGTTGGATTTCATGAATAAATAAAGGAAACTCTGTCGATTTTTTTTAAAATTAAATAGTATTTTAAATTGATTGAGTCAAACATACATGCATTTGAAGTTATACAAACCCATGTACTGATTTGTTTTTGTATCGTATGCAGGTTGATGATGGATTTTCCTTGGAGTTATTATATTCGTGGTGGCTTCAAGTTGCGGTTTCTTTTTGCGTAGCAGAGCCATATTACCATCATCGTTTTAGTTTACACGGATTTTTTTATATCTTTTGATGTGTGAATGTATTAGGTTAGATCATTTTTACATCTTTTGATGCGTTAGGATTGGATATATGTTCTTATTTGAGAGACATTTATTTTGTACCTTTATACTTGGATTGTGATGAAATATTGTTTTGTAATTCATATTTATGAGATTTGGTTAAAAATTGTGTAACACCTCGTATTTTTGGGCAGTTGTTAATTAATTAATTCGGCTAATTTTAAATTACTTATGTCATAATTTAATTAAATTAATTATTATTATATTTGTTTAAATATTAATCTGGTGAGTAAACGATTAATATTTATAGGATTTAAATTTACTAAGTGAATAGTAATAATTTAATTACGTCATAACGAGCGATAGTGATATGGCATTTATTTATCCCAATCGGGAATCAGGTATACACTATTTTGGGGTTGAGGTAAGTACTTTTAGTAAAATAATTCAGATTCTGAGTGTACGGTTCAATCTTGATGGGTTGAAATAGTAAGAAAAGAGTACCCAGGAGTAGTAAATGGGTTTCCGGGAATTTTTAGGCATAACCAACCTCACATAAGAGTGTTTGGGCCCTTTTAATAAAGCCCACTAGCCTAAAGACGGGATTGAATTAATAAAGCCTAAAAGTGAGAGGGTGTGGCAACCATAATTCATTTAAAAAAATCTAAGTAAGTAGAGAAGAAAATAGGGAACAGTTGGAGAAACCTTAGGAGCCAAAATCAAGAAAAAATGTGTGTGCAATCTGTGACACCACGTCTAATTAAAGATCGGGTGATCAGGACTTTATCAAATTAAAACAGGTTTCTCATATAATTCATTCTTAGCATCATTGTCGAGAAACAAATTAATTACTAACAACCTAAGTTAATTAAACGGGTGCCAAAATTATTATATAAATAAAACAGGATAACAAAATAGTTTGAACACTAAAACAACATATACAAGATACAATAATCCAAACCAACGCTAATGTATAAAACCTACTAAGTGAAGCCGAATAAACCACGTCGGCAAAAACCACAACCAAGCAACAATCCACAAACCAACTGCAAAGTAAAACAGATAAAATATCTAGAACTATCATGGAGTCAAGTAACGACATGTCTACATATGAAACATAAGAATGAGATCATATGTTATATCTGAACAAAGGAGTTGGCTACTCAATGATCCTGTCAGCATCCACAGTGCTACAACTCTGAATCTCGGGAATAATCTCAAGTAAGGCGCCCTTGTGTCTGGACACCTTAAAGGTTTTGAAAATATTTTTATAGCAAGAGTTAGTACTCAAAATACTTTGAAAACTTTTAACAAGTAATTTATCACAATTAAAATCGACTATTGATTACACATGTTATGTTCACTCACACTCCCTTGAGTCTTCACACCCCTCATCTAATGTGCATACCTAACGTCCTATAATTAGCCAACCTATCCACAAGACCCAAGATATCTCAACTAAAGTGTATAACCAATCTTATCAAAGGATTACTCTCACGTACCGCCCATACAACATGCTTTATTATTATCATGCTCGCGTAGTTAGGTTTGGTATAACAATATCATGTGTTATATTTAATCCTCATAATCAAGTCTCACTACTTAATTCATAATGCATTTCAAATTTATCGTTTAACTTTTATAAGAAAGTTTCACTATTTAATTTACTATCGATATTCCCAATCTACTTTTAATCTTAAAATTAAGTTTCTCACCACATAATTTATTATTTAGATGTATATCTATACATATATATCATCTACAAGTCTACTTTTGCACATAAGTAGAATATCATGAAGTGTGTGTGTGTGTGTGTATATATATATATATATATATATATATATATATAAAGAGAGAGAGAGAGAGAGAGAGAGAGAGAGAGACTCATGTGCACACTAAGTTCGCACATCATTTTTTTAAAATAGTAAAAAAAATATTTTTCGGTTGATTTTTTGTGTGTGATATTTAAATATTTCAACGGACCCATGCAAAAAAATCAACTCAATTTTTTTTTTTGCTATTTTTACAAAATTGGTCAAACTTTTGCTGCTTTTAAGCACTTTAAAAGTTGTGAAAGTTTGACCGGTTTTTTAAAAATAGCAAAAAACATTTTTTTGAGCTGATTTTTTTACATGGTTCCGTTGAAATATTTATATATCACATAAAAAAAATCAATTCAAAAACATTTTTTTTAATGCTTTAAAAAAATTGGTGTGTGCCAGCACTGTGCAAACTTAGTGTGCACAGGAGCCTGCCTCTCTCTCTCTCTATATATATATATTTCACACAATATATACTATAAGGATTGTTGGTTGGGCTAATCATTGACCCAATGATCCTATCATTTACATTGGTTTGGATATCCCTCAATCCCAAGGTAGATGATATGTATATAATAATAATAATAATAATAATAATAATAATAATAATAATAATAATAATAATAATAATAATAATAATAATAATAAACGATTTTTTGCCCTGTCATAACCTTATATACAAAACCTATACACACACTTTTTGTATCTATATATTGAAGGGGCCACGTCATATAATAAAAAAAAAAGGAAGTAAAACTTCACAAACTACATCAGATGGGCCTCTGCCAAATTACAGCACAAGGCTCAAGAAAAAAAAGTAGGTACTTACTAAAGTGTAGAACACGCCTAATCAGCAAAAGACTCGATGGCACCAAACCTCCCAACTATAAACAAGAACACCTCCTCCTCTCTCTCTCCTAAAATCAGAACACCTAACCTCCCAACTACAAACAGGGGTAATTTGTAGAAAAAAAATAGTAGGGGCGCGAGATGGGTCTTGAGATGGTGAAACATGGTGCCAGAGATGGGCCAGAGATTTGTTATGTTCTTGAGCTCGAAGGTATATGGGAAGGGAAATAGGCCTGGTAAGTGTAGATTTATATGTTTTATTATTTTTTTTCCATCTTCTTTTTTGTCAGTGTAAAGACAGTGATTTGTTATGTTCTTTTTTGTCAATGTAAAGGAAATAGGCATGGTAAGAGCATCCATAACGGTGAATCTAAAAGACACACGAATCAGTAAATTTACAAATTGAAACGTCTGCAGTGGTGGGCTTGAGTCTACAAAATTTTCATGACAAATGGTAGTGGTTGTCTAAATTTACGGAACGGCTACTGAATTTGTAAATGTTTCCTACGAACTTCATTTGTTCGTAGGAATTCCTACGAACAAATGAAGTTCATAAGAAGCATTTAGTGGCCATAAATAATTAATTTTTATTACATATTTAGCTTCTTACGAACTACATTTGTTCATAACAATTCTTACGAACTAATGTTGTTCGTAAGAAAACTCCCCTTTATTTCCTACGAACAAACCTTCCTCGTAGGAATATTATTACCAGATCCCTTTTATCTCACCACTGTGAGGACATTCACATGAGAAAAGGCAAAAGCCATTTACAATTTGTAGATATAGCTTTCGTCCTTCTCCCCCACTAAGGATGCTCTAAGGACCATTATTGAGCTGGAAGGAACTTATATTGACAACAAATGCCCCTTTACCGGAAATGTTTCAATCAGGTGAGGACTATTATTATCCCATGCAACATCATTATAGGCACTCAAACATTCCACACGAGTCTGTGTAAAGACAGTGATATCCACATGAACCCGCGTTATAGTTTTCATATCAAGAAGATCTCTTTCAAAGACAGTGAGAAGATGACCATCCTTCTCTCAAAATGGTATGATGTTTTTATTGTTTCAGATCTATGTATTTTTTCACTATTGGTTTCATTGTTGGTTTTATTTCTAGGTCGAGGTGGTGTATTATTGATTTTGATGTGATATTTGGAGCTTATGGATCTCACTGCCATAGAGCCCATGGATCTCACCAGACTGCTCCAGTCGCACAACCGTGGATCACGCCTGAAAGGCCACATCTCCGGCAAAAAAAACTTATTTGGTTTGTTGTATGCCACAAATCGAGAGATGGCTTTCTCACCCATGTAATTTTATATTTTATTTTTGAATAGTTCGTATTTTATCCATTTTGCAAATTATAGATTTTTCCATTTGATCTAATGCTACAAACTAAGAATTAGTTTTGGACGATCATTAGTTTTAATCATTAGTTCTATTTTTACTTTGTATTATGATGGTGAGTTAATATTTCCATATTGTGTTTCGGTTTTTGGTCAGAATTTTGGGGTTTTCTCACAAGTAATGCGTGCTCAGTTTTTGGTGAGGCAAAGGTGAGTTTTTCTCACATACACAGAGGTAAGGTGGGTTTTTCTTAGTAAATAATTTCTTTTAATTAACAAAAACTGTGTTGAAAAGAGAAGTCACTAATTTTTTTGTTAAAAATTGGGTTAAAAAAAATATCTTTTAGTAAAAATTGTGAGTTGTGTCTCATGAAAGGTACACTAAATTTCCTAAGTAAGTAATTTTTTTTGTAAATAATTTCGTGTTGTATTGAAAAAGCAATTTTTTAATAATAAAAATTGGGATGAAGAAAAGAATAGAAAACTATATTTATTTTTTAAATAAGAACTTGGATGAAAAAATAACAAAATAATATTTTAAGTCATGTTTCTATTTGGTAATTAAAAAATATATTGTATCGTTTCATTTTGGGTTGTGTCACTTTGTTTGTGATGTGTTGATGTTAGATAAAAAATATAAAAAATTCGCTTATTTAATTGCATTGTGTTTGTATTTGGTAAAAAAAGTAACACATGACGAAATTTGATTTACCAAATACGAACATAAAAAAAGTGGCACGACACGAAAAGTTTTATTTACCAAACAAACACAAAAGGTGCCAAGCCCGAAATCAATAATATTGTACTATGAGTGTGTTATAGCGACAAATATTCGGGAGCATATTTATCATCGTGTTATCGTACGGGTACACCTGAGGACTCATGTGTCTAAAGTATAAAATTTGGTTCATTAAAGTTTTAAATGTTATAGTAATAATATGTTCATTGTAAATTTAAACTAGATGTTTCTAAGATACAAATGCACTGTATTTAAATCGTAATCATGCTGTAACTGTATAATGGGATGATCAATATTTATATTTGCATTAGTGGCGATATGAGAATACATTTATGATTGTGCTATCGGCACAAGTAGAAAATATCACGGGATCAAATTTATCTCTGTGCCATCGACACGGGTACACCCTAGTATATATATAGATGGCCCGAATGCTCATCGAGCCCTATATCTTTTAACTTCGACTTCGTCCGGATCATCATCGATCCAAAATCAAGTTTTCATGTATTGGTCTGGATACTCATCGACGCCAATACCGAATTAAGCATGTAGAGGGGGCTTGAAGGTAACTTTGAGATCAGAGATAAAACCCCATTAGCAACAGTGTTTGGGGATTAAAGCAACCGAGGCAGCTCTAGTGTGGCAACTCAGCGAAGCAGCTTGGTGCGGGAACTCATACTTTGTATTGTTGTAGTAGTCATTTCTGTTTAAGTCGGTTGTAAGCTATAACGGTTGTAACGATGTAATAAGACTAATAATGAATTTTTGTGTGAGGTCAAACGGTACTCGTGAGAGACTAGGCTTGGCAGGGCATGGGAGATCTTTCATACTCTATCGAATGACCTCGCTATGGGAACTTTTGAGGGACTTGGTTTGGAGGATTGATAAGTGAGTCACCGTTGGGGATCTTTTCAATCATCTTAGATACACCTGGTAAAACACCGAAGGACCCTGGCCGTGGAACCTCGAGCGGAGCAACTCTGAGTTCCATCAGGCGTTGAGTTGTGAACCAAACAAATACCTACTTAATGTCACATCTACTGTAGGTGATGTCACTAGCTAGCTAAACAATGTCAGACATACACTTGAGTAAACATCCGTGGTATTTGGGACTGTCAGGCGGTTGGTGAGCCACCTCTGCAACATCAGCCCCCTAACACACAGTGGTTATGCAAAAGGCATGTCTTGGCATTTAATGTTTATGACGTGGAGACAACTAGTGCATCAGATATTTAATGTTGTGACATAAAGTATGAGGGATGTCTTTCATAGTCTTTAATGATTGAGTTGCCTCAGGGATGGGTAAAGGGGCTATTTAAGGACCCCAACCACCCCTGAGAAGAGGGTGATCTTTTCGAGAGTCTGAGACTTTATTACCAGACAGAGAGAGTTTACCCACTCACAATTGTTATTTATTATGAAGATTTTAATACTTTCCTGAGATGCTTGAGGGTGTATGGTGTGTTTCTACCTACCTACCAAGGTGTATCTAGGATGCTTACTTCTCTCTCCCTCTACCTAAGTTACTTCTAAAACTTCATTACTATCTCATGAGTTATACACGAGAGACTTGTGAGCTTAAACTCAGTTCGTCTTCGTTGAGTTTGCGTTTGTATGTTCTATCATTAATCCAAGGTCTTGGGCTAATTAACTTATCATCACCATACTCAAAAGGGGTTACGCCTCCATCTATAATCTAAAGTACCCTCTTACATTTGGCAACTCCACTGGGAGGCATTCTCCAAGGTAAGAAGTATGGCGCAAGATAATGCTACTCGAAGGCTCAACTTTGATGATATCCAGCATAATAAAGAACAGGCTGCGAAGGAGCAAGAGGCCCTAAGGGATGGGGCTCCTCGAGTAGAGGTACCTCCGGTTCCAACGACGTTAGGCGTTCTAGGGGAGACACAACCATACACAAATGCGTGGTTGGGACCCGCCCAAATGGCGCTCCTCATGAGCAAATTTTATGAGTTTTTGCAAACCCCAGTAGCTTCAACTATGCTGGGAGGATTGGAGGCTAATGCTTTCATGATACCAGGGGTGGCTCCAATGGCCCCACCAGGTGCAGGTATCGCTGGAACGATCCCAGTAAGCGTACCCTCTGTTTTGAATTCGGCAGTGGGAATTTTAGGAGTTTCGACGGCACCACCGGGAGCGTTCGTTTCAATTGCAACGGGCACTTAGCCTGTGGCCCCGCTGCTGGTTGGCCCGGTGGCATCGCCCATGGAGCAAATGAGAAAAGAAATGCAGAAAGAGATGTTGAAGTTCATGCACGCTTCCTCGCAATCAGCTGGCGAGGTGGCTTCGGTTTATGACGCCTTCTGAACACCCTACCCTCAAGTATAAAATGATGAGCCTTACCCAAAGGACTATATTGCCCCTATCTTTGAAAAATATACAGGGATGGGTGGGAACCCGAAGGAGCACATCAAGCGCTTTGTTGAACACTTGGGAGCGCATTTCAATAATAATAAGCTTAGGTTGAGGGAGTTTTCCAAATCCCTAACTGATAAGGCATAAACCTGGTACTCCCATTTAACTCCCAACAACATTTCTACATGGGAGCAGATGCATGTATTATTTGTCCAAAAGTTCTTTCTGGCAGAAGATGAGTTCACCTTGACCCAAGTCGGCAGGGAAAAGCAAAGACCTGGGGAGGAGGTGGTGGCCTATGTTCGAAGGTTCCGGTAAAGGTCCCTCGATGTCGGGTAGGAGGCTAAAGAGTCCAAGTTATTATAAATTTGTGCTGAAGGACTGCTTCCTGAATACATATGCCATATAATCAATGAGACGCGCTAGGGGACTTTTGCGGCATTCTTGAAAGCAGCGAGAAACATCTCTTTGGTGGTGCGACCCAATCTGGTTATGGTACCCATGATGTTCAGGCAGTCGATGCAACCCGCGGGGGGAGGTCTCAGCCCCCGAAGGTAGGGTACGCCGAGGGGGAAGATAGGGGCAAGGCACCGAAGAGGCACAACAAGAGGAAGTTTTGAAAAGACAGAGAAGACCCACCACCATTGCCGTATATAGTAAAATAAGCTATAAGTTTCTACAACGCGATGGTTCAAGGGGGAATGGTCTATAAGCCAAAGGACGCCCCTATGGGGAATCCCGACGCAGCAACAAAGGCGGATCCAAAGTACTGCCAGGTTCATCGAAGGGTCCAGCATCCAACAGAGAGCTGCTTTACGTTGAGAAGAATTATCGACAAATATGTGAAGGTAGGGATGTTACAAATCCCCCCCAGAATGTCAATAACAACCCTTTGCCCGCGCATGGGGCCAATCTCGTGGATGCCTATGATGAAGAGGCCGAGAGAGGGGAAAGGGGGTTAACAGCAGGTCAAAAAGAATATGAAGGGGCTCTGGAAGACTGTACGAAGGGAATGACGAACGTTGTGTTGGCCTACGATGAAGAAAGTGCTAAAGACGCGGAGGAGGTGTACAGTGTTGAAGTCGAGGAAATAGACCCAGCTCTGGAATACCGCACAGTTTTGAGGTCCCCGAAGTTTACTTGGTTCTTCTACCAAGTGGGGGTACCGAAGGAGATTAGGCTCGAGATAACCCATGCAATACTTGATATTACGAGGAAGAACGCAGTCCCTTCGCTAAGGTGGAGGGGACCCATGGCCAGGTTGGTGAGAAGGTTTCTGTCAGAAGTAACCTTCAGCGATGCAGATAGAGCTGTACGGTTCCCTCATAACAGGCCATTATATGTGATGACCAGGGTAAATGGAGTTAGCTTCGTAAGGACTCTCATGGATGGAGGATATTCCATCAATATTATGCCAATCAACTCCTTTCACGCGACAAATATTCCAGAAGAAATGCTGGTCCCCATGCCTTTTGTAAATTTGGGGTATGATAACCAATCCTCCAAATCTATCGGGTATGTTAATGTGGGGTTTATGATGGGAAACTTGAGTTCCCATATATAGTTCCATGTGATAGAGAGTGCAACTTCCTATCATCTGTTAATAGGAAGGGTGTGGATGCACAACCAAGGCCTGATTCCTTCTACATACCACTAATGTCCTAAGGAAAATGTCAAGGGAACAGAGGTAACCATTAGGGCCAAAAAGAGGCCCTTCGCGGTTGAAGAAACTCACTTGGTGGAAGCAGAGTTTTATACAGAGCTAGAGGAAGATGTCCCAATCTTAACAAGAATAATGGAGGGAGCATGGGTTCCCTCAATCAAAGAAAGGATGGGGTCCTTAAATGAACAAAAGACGGAGAGCGACCCAAGGGAAACATCCGAGGAAGCTTAGCAGGTGACCCCTCGGCCTTAGGGCATCTCGAAGTAGCTTAAAGACAGGATGAGATATAAAATGGACCCAATGCAGCATGAGGCCCAACGCCAGAACGTGTTAAGTCGGTCTTTAGGAGGAAGGATTGCTGAGGCTTCCAGAGAAAGGAAAAGGAAGGCAGTCGTGGTGATCGAGATACAATGCAAGAAGGTCATTACCGAAGAAGGAAAGGTGGTCTATCGTTTGTGATGGTGTGAATGGGTAGCCAAAGAGACCAATGATGAGGCTGACCCGGTATATGAATGCTTTCTAGTAGATCAAAGAGGGCAATGTATGGTAATAGACAACTCCAACATACAAGAGTTTGTAGAAGATGTCGCCGAAAAACCAGACTATATGGCAGAACAACCGAAGCCTCGGGCGCAAGAGTTAGAGCAGCTGAACCTAGCAAGAGAAGGGGAAGACCTAAGGCCTATATTTATCTTGAAAGACCTCGGTAAGGAGGAATGAGAATCCTTGGTTGAGCTGATTCAGGAATTCATAGATGTCTTCGCATGGAAATACACTGAAATGGAAGGGCTGGACGAGGGAGTGAGCTGCCACAAACTGAACGTGATTCCTTTGGCTATTCCGGTGAAGCAGGCAACGAGGATTTACAAAACTAAACTAGACTTGAAGATTGAGGAAGAGGTCCAACGTTTGTTGGCAGCAGGATTCATCAAGCCAATACAATATCCCCTTTGGCTATCTAGTATTGTGCCAGTGGGAAAGAAGGACAAGAACCAAATAAGGATCTGTGTGGACTTCAGAGATTTGAATAGGGCTTGCCCTAAGGATGAGTTTTCCTTACCCTCCATTGGCAATTTTATAGATGCCATGGCTGGTCATGAGATGTATAGCTTTATAGATGGGTATGTGGGGTACAATCAGATCAAGATGGACCCCTCGGATGAAGAGAAAATGGCATTTAGAACACCGTTGGGTAATTTTATGTACAGGGTAATGCCATTCGGCCTCAAGAACGCTGGGGCGACTTACCAGAGAACGATGATGGCCATTTTTCATGACTTCCTCCACAAATTTGTAGAATTTTATGTGGATGACTTGGTCATCAAATCGAAGGACGAGGGGTCCCACCTGAGCGATTTGAGGAAGCTGTTTTCTCGTTGCAGGAGATATAACTTGAGGATGAATCCGTTGAAATGTGTTTTTGGAGTAATGAGTGGAAAATTCTTAGGCTCTGTGGTTGATCGGCAAGGGGTGCAAATGGACCAGGACAAACGACGAGCGATCTTAGAAATGCTAAGCCCTAAGATAATGAGAGAGTTGAAGAGCTTCCTCGGTAAAGTCTCCTACCTTAGAAAATTTGTGCCTGGATTGGCCGAAGTAACACACCCGGTAATGCCGCTGTTGCGAAAGAGCATGAAGTTCAACTGGGAGGAGGTTCACCAAGAGTCTTTCACTGGGCTGAAGAAGCTGCTGGTTTCACCACAGACCATGGTTCCCCCACGGGAAGGAACACCGTTGCAGTTGTATCTCACATATACCACGAGGTCCATTGGAGCTCTGCTGGCACAGGAAATTAATGGCCAAGAACGACCAGTCTACTACCTTAGTAGAATCATACATGGCCTAGAGATTAGATATAACATCTTATAAAGGCATTGTTTGGCCTTAGTCTTTGAAGCATAAAAACTTAGGCATTATATGCTATCTTTTATGATTCACATTGTGACTAAATGTGATCCCATTAAGTATTTGTTGGAAAGAATGATATTAATTTGTAGGGCATCTAGGTGGTTCCTTATCCTTTCGGAATATGACTTGAAGTGTGTAGTTCCTCGTGTGATCAAGAGCCAGGGGTATGCCGATCTACAGGTAATATTTCCATTAGGAACGTTTGAACCACCTAAAGAAGACATTCCGGGAGATGACCTACCAGCTAATTATCTGGGTGTAACTGAGGAGGAGTGGACGATGCAGTTCGACGGATCTTCGGCAGAGAAGAAGGATGGGGCAAGGATTATTCTTTCAAAGGGGATAGAAGAAATTTTCCTTTCCTACAAGTTAGATTTCCCTTGCTCCAATAATGAAGCAGAGTACGAGGCATTGGTGCTGGGGTTGCTAGAAGCTCTTCGAAGGGGAATTCATTCACTCTGCATTAAGGGTTATTCGAACTTAGTGATCCAGCAAGTAAATGGAGAATACGCATTGAAGCACATGAACCTGGCACCATACAGAACGATCATCCAGAAACTCCTCAACCAGTTCCATCGAACTAAGATCAAGAGACATCCCAAAACGATGAATTGGCACCCAGATGCGTACGCAACTATTGCCTAGAAAATGTTCATGAGGAACGATACGACTATCGTCATGATCCAACGAAGAACAGCTCCTTCGGTGGTGCAATAAATTCTACCATTAGAGGAGGACGGGGACTGGAGGGAAGAGATTGGGAAGCAACTGGAGTCTGGAAAAGGGGAAATAGGGCTAAGAGAGTTGGCCCAATATTTTACAAACCAGGGAAATATCTACTTCAGAAACGTAGGTGGATGGTTATCAAGATGCATTGGCCCAGAAGAAGAAGAGCGAAGGTTAAAGAAAACACATGAGGAGCACTGCAAAACAACTGAGATACCTTTTTATAGGATAATTCAACGAGACGGATACTTCTATCCTAGAATGAAGCAGGAAGTGATGGAGCTACAATGGAGGTGCGATAAGTGTCAACTTTTCTTTGAAGCGGTTGAATGTCATTTCATTGAAACTCAGGCTGATTGGAGGTAACCCTATATTGACTTCATTAAAGATGGAGTTGCCCCGACGGAGAAAATTGATGCAATGGGACTAAAGCGAAGGGCCCCAAGGTTCTATATCCAGGAGGGACAACTCTACCGAAGGGGATACTTGAACCGGCCATTGCGTTGCATCACGAAGGAAGAAGCAGCTGAGGTCCTCAAACAGGCACACGATCCAGCTCACATAGGAGGGGCCAAGTTGTATGATCAGCTGATGACGTTGGGGTATTATTGGCCAATGATGGAGAAGGATTCTGCTGAGTTCGTTCGAAAGTGCAAGGCTTGCCAACTACATGGAAACATAATCCATGCCCCAGCGATAGACTTACACTCTCTGGCAACGCCTTACCCTTTTCACACTTGGGGTTTGACCTGGTGGGGGCAATACGTCCTTCTTCGAGGGGGAAGATATGGATACTAGTCGCAATAGAATGCTTTATAAAGTGGGTCGAGGTGATACCACTTAGAAGGGCAACGACTGGGGTGGTAAGCAACTTCATCAGAGAATGCATCATTTGTCGTTTTGGGATCCCAAAGGTTATTCTCTCAGATAACGGGATGCCCTTCGTCAATTCAGAAATAACAATGCTCATAAACAAGTACTCCATCGTTCATCATACTTCAACGGTGGCATACCCAAAGGGAAACGGTTAAGCCGAAGCAACTAACAAAATGCCGATTAATATTCTGGCCAAGGTAATGGATGACTTCCCAGGATCTTGGGATGACAAGATACCAGCTGTGTTATGGGCCTATCGAATAACCAAGAGGAAACCCACGGGGTACACTTCGTTCTCGCTTATTTATGGGGCAAAGGTAATCCTTCCAGTAGAATTATAAGTTCCCTCTGCCCGAAACACCTTACGAAGCAGTATGCTCCCTCAGAATAGGCATGTACAGTTGGAAGCGTTAGACGAGCACATAGATAATGGGATGCAACAGTTCCAAATGTACACGAAATAACTCTCCAGGGCATATGATAACTTGGTCAGACCTAGGAAGATCGTTGAGGGAGACCTCGTCTTGAAAGCAGCAGTGAAGCATATCAGAGGGCTTCCTCTCCCTAAGTTCACAGCCAATTAGGAGGGACATTTTATTGTAAAAGAGGCTCATGACTCGGGCTATTGCTTAATTCCTAAGATGGAGGAAGACAAGCCATTTAAAATTAACAATAAATGGCTGAAGATTTATCATGTGTAGACAATTAAGTTTGAACAATGATTGTAAATAGTTGTTGTTTATGAATATACAAGTTGAAGTTATGACTTGAGCAGAGTGAAAGAGTTGCAGAAATATATAAATCTATAACATGCAAAAGCAGTTGTAACATGCAGAAGAAGTGGAAAATATACATTTTTCATTCATTTGTAAACGATGGAGCATTAAAAAATTGGGAACTACAGCCCAAGAATTACATAGAAAGAAGAAAGAGGAAGATATGTACAAATATTGACTAGCCTAAATGGAACCATAGGTCTGAAGATGAGAAAAAAATCTACGAGAATGCCGGAAGAGGCTGTAGTACAAGATTGTTGGGCATTGAGGGAGACCTCCAACCTCGTTTGAACTTGTGCCCATTGGATAAGGAGTCTTTCTCATTTCAGCTTGGACAGATGCAAAACTTCTTCAGCATCATTCACCTCCTTATCAACTACTTCTAAGAGGGGTACTATTTCGGCCAACCTGGCTTCCTCAGCTCGTTGGTCCTGCTGATGCTTCTACAATAGTTCCCTCTACCTGATCAGTTGCTGGCTCTTCAAAGTTTTTAAGTATGATATAAGCCAGTTGAAATATAATCCATCACGACCCAACTCCTTTAAATAGCCAAGAAATTGGTTAAGGAGTGGTTTGGTAACGATCGCAGTGGGGGTACTAGCAATTTCTACAACAACAGTGGCCATGCATTGAAACCTATAACTCATGACAGAGATGTTCGAATGTAAGCAATCCACCGAGAAAGTTTCAGAATGGTGATTCACAAGTTGCTCAATCACCAATTGATGAGTAATAGGCATCTCGGGAGAATGTTGAAGCACCATTAAGAAAAATGCATGAGGAGCCAAATCCGACAGAGGAAGCTCGCAATCGAATTCACTCTCCGCTGCAGCACCGATCATGGAACCTCAGTTTTCCTGGTCAGAATCTTCCGAGATGGCAGGTTCCTAATGAGGTGAGTCCATAGGTGAAAGAGCGGGTGGAGAAGTTTCTCGTGCAACCTAAGATAAGAAAAAGTAACGAGTTTGTGAAAAATCTTAACAAGTGTTTTCATTGTTAAGTCACCGATATAGGTGGAGTTTGCGAAAAATCTTAACAAGTGTTTTCATTGTTACGTCACCGATATAGGTGGAGTGTGCAAAAAATCTTACACAAGTGTTTTCATTGTTAAGTCACCGATATAGGTGGAGTTTGCGAAGAATCTTAACAAGTGCTTTCATCGTTAAGTCACCGTTATAGGTGGAGTTTGTGAAAAATCTTAACAAGTGTTTTCATTGTTAAGTCAACGATATAGGTGGAGTTTGCGAAAAATTTTAACAAGTGTTTTCATTGTTAAGTCACCGTTATAGGTGTAGTTTGCGAAAAATCTTAACAAGTGTTTTCATTGTTAAGTCATCATTATAGGTGGAGTTTGTGAAAAATCGTAACAAGTGCTTTCATTGTTAAGTTACCGTTATAGGTGGAGTTTGTGAAAAATCTTGACAAGTGATTTCATTGTTAAGTCACCGTTATAGGTGGAGTTTGTGAAAAATCTTAATGAGTGTTTTCATTGTTAAGTCACTGTTATAGGTGGAGTTTGTGGAAAATCTTAACCAGTGTTTTCGTTGTTAAGTCACTGTTATAGGTGGAGTTTGTGATAATTGTTCAACAAAAATACAGGGAATTAGAAAATACCTCAGTCACGGCAGGAGCCAGAATGGGAGTAACTATGGCAGGAGTATGAATAGGAACCGTTGGGGGTGGGCTCATTACATCAGAGGCTACAACGGGATCCCCAATTACAGAAGCCTCAATGGCAGGCAAAACTCCCTCGCCAACATAAGGAACTAAAGCCAGAATTGGCGGTTCGCTAGAAGAAGATGAGGGACTCCCAAATGAGGCCTTAACAGGGATGGGTGCAGAAAAAACAACACGAGGGGCAAGGGAACCAACCTTGGCCTTATATGCAGGCAGACCCTCAAGAGAAGATGGAGCAATGCTGGGAGAAAGCTACAACATGAAGGTAAGTGTTAAAAATGAGGAATAAGTACAGAAAAAGGGAGAAGTACTTCTGGGTGTTACTTACCTCGGTTATAGCACTAAAAAGGGGAATGGAGCTAAGTGGTCTTGCCAGCATCGTTGGAAGAGGAATGCTAACTAACAACGAGGGCACTTCAACCTAGGGCACCCAAGGTTCAGCATGATAAATAAATAGAGGTGTGAGACGGAAAGAATGTTATACCAAATAAATAATAGAAGAAATCATACCTCGGGCTCATTTTATTCAGCCAGAACAATGGGTAGAAGAAGCTTGGATGGAGAGGATAAACTAGAAGGGGTGGGGAGAGTTGTCTCTAGTGGCGAAGAGACGCCCACAGAGTCAGCAACACCATCATCCATGGCAACATCTCTTACGCATTGAGAGGCTGAGCGGCGAGTATAGGTAAGCCCATTCATGGGAGAATGAGGAGAACTCACAACGAGTGGCGAAGCACCGAAACGCCCCCCACGAAAGGGCTCACGAGGGGGCTAGAGGGATTGGCAGTTTCTTCTTCAACCTCCTGTACCAAAATTATCAAAATGCATAAGCAAATGCACCTTCTCCTTAAGCAAATGGGAAATGTTAGTAGAATAAATAGACATACTTCAGATCTAATTGGCGAGGAGGCAGGAGATAAGTGCACTTCAGAGGTAGGTCTCCTCTGAGACTTAGTGCCCAGAGTTTTCTACCTCGTTCCTGATATACCAGGGCCACTACCTCGAAGAACGTTTGAGATCTTTATCCTCTTCGCCGAGGGCTCGGTGGGATCAATAATGACTGTGGGGAAGGTTTCCTATCGAGGAACAACTGGTACACACCGTTCGGACTCAGAGTTTATGCGTGTTACCTCGGCTTGCGCTTTCCTTATCAACTCCTCGACCCTCTCTGCGGACATAGGAGGAGGAACGGAGGCAATGGGGAATCCCCCTTAGGATCTTGAGATTTAGGCTGAGACTTGGTCGTGGACATGGAAGCCTTCCCACTCTTTGCCTTCTGACTTGAGGGTTCATCGGTAGTAACTTTAGTTGAGGGCCAGCTTTCTCAGAAGCTGCAACACTCTTGGGTTTGGGCGTAGTAGCGGGAATCATGGAACAAAGGGGAGGAAGCTCAGTGGGACAGGCCTTAGGGGTCTTACTCATAGGGAACTCCTCCCAAAGGATAGAATTACCTTTTAAACCCAGTTCCAAGGCAGAAAAGGAATGCACTGGAGGGTACTCTGGATCCCCCTGGACGAACTCCATAATACTGGCCAACTGTTTTGGCAAGTAGCGTGTAGCAAACAAAGAAGACACATTCCCTTGCCTTTTGTTACTGACAATGGTTAATCGCCCATCCATCTCATAGCTTATTCCCCATGCAGCGGTAGATGAAAACAGGGAGCAGGCCTCGCTAAAAGAAACCTTGGCATTTGATGATTGAAAAACTGGGGGAGGAGCCCCCTGATCAAAACCAAATTGACGACTGCACCGATTGGGGTTGTAGTACTCGCTAGTATATCCCCACTCGGTAAAAGAGGGAAGATACCCGGGGGAGAACAGAACAACCACGGTCAGTGAAAGGTCTTTAATATCCACACCTACCTCCACAAACCTGGCTTCGTGTTGGAAAAAGTCACAGTCGCGAACGGAGATGTCTTCTTCGTAGGGCCTCATAAAAAAGTGTTCAAAGTGATCAATCACAGAGATCAACTCCTTTTAACTTAGTTTCTTATGATAAAGGTAAGAGCGCGGGGGCAGAATGTTTTCCCCGGAAGGAGGACGATTGATCTTAGCCGCTACGGAGGGAATATGAGCATAGAGAAAGCTCGTCAGTAGGACACAGTTGGCAAAATTTTCCAAGTTATAACGACCAAGAGATCGCTCCATGTCGAAGAGGGTTCTGCCGAGCCAGGTATAGAGAGATCCCAAGGTAATTGTGACAAGGAAAAACTTGGTCCCTCGGGATAAACGAAGGGAAATATTGATCAAGTCCCATAGGGGTTGATCATTGGGTTTTCTCGGTCGAAGAAAATGGGAAAGAATGACAAGGATATAAGAAGGAATTTCCAGCGATGTACCTTTACCAGGGGCACCTCCAGAAGAACTACCTTCGGTAGGGTCCTTAAAGAAATAATGGATAAGCGGGGAGAAAGTGGCGTTATTTGAGGAACCAGTGCAGCTTCGGCATATCCGGTCCAACTCCAAACAGTCAGTAGTCTCTTGGGCATATAAAGCCTCATCAGTATAGGGCTCGTGGCCTATTTCTTCGAGGCCTAGAATCTCACACACGTCTTCCAACATCACCGTGAACTCACCCCACGCAATGATGAAGGTGTGGGTAGTAACGTTCCAACGAGACACCAGAACAGGAAGGGCAGCGTTGTTCTTGGATAGAGTGAACTCACCAAACCACTTGGCCCATTTTAGCCCAATCTTGGTAAGCGTTTCTGCATAGGATCTCTGCATGTTGGAGTTCCATGCAGCAACATGAGCAGGAGAACCCCCGGGTGCTTTAAACTCAATGTGGGACCACGGGAAGTCCCCTCCATCCAAGCAAAATCGGAGAGTCCCCTCGGGAGGAAGAAAACCCCACTCAGTAGAGGCTTCATCTTCATCACCTAACAATAAAGGGTCAAATTTAGAAGAAAAATGGACCCTCTTACACGCACCAGCAAAATCATCACCTCTCCAAAAACGGGTGATCGATGGTAAAACCTTAGATGTTCCTGGCGGGAAACATCCAGGGTGGTGGAAATGGTGGAGGTAGCAGGCGGATCACAAGCGGCAGATATAGTGGGGTTTCTTGAGGACGCCATGGTAGAAAGCGATAAAGTGACAAGAAATCTTCGAGCAATAAATGTTTGAAGAACGAGAATGGAAGATCACCACCACAAGCGGTGGTTTAGAAGATGAGAGGGGAAGAAGGTAAGCACGAGCTTAACAAATAATGGAGTTCTCATAGACTTTCTCTCTCTAAAGCAAATGGAAGTTTGAAGAAGACGATGACAAAGTAGGAGAAAGAAAGGTTAAGTGTTGGGTTATGGATGTTTGAAATCTTCGAGCCCGGCGTTTAGATTTCCCCATACTCGCATGTGCGCGGCCGCCTGTAATCATTTCAAATGGACACATGGCACTTCGGGAAGAACTTTGGCAGCTGAAAGGACAGCACTACGTCATTAATGAAGTGACGCATAGAAAATAGAGAGTGTTGCCTTCTTCAGCAAGTTTGAGTTTTGGCGCCAAAATTTTTATCAGACATATCCAATGACTCCCAACGAAGGCATTCCCCCAAACGGTTCAACAAAGCTACGATGTCCCCTCGCCACATGTACAAACGATGAATTGTGACTCAGTTATATCGAAATATTAAACGAGTATTGGAGAAGGTCAGTAGGCCTTTCAGGAGAATTTTAAATATTAAAGCTAGAACGACTGAGGCCCGGCATAAGGAAAAAGTGGTGATAGCGCTTCGCCCAAGCCCCAATGAGAATGGCGCTTCGGCTCAGGTACATCGGGGAGAATTTTACTTTTTCCAGGAAATTATATTGTTGCGGCTCTAAATAGGAGAAACAGGGCCAGGTTCACCAAGAGACGGTTACTCGGATCGAGAGGTTTTCGTGCAGGCATTTCTTGTTCCTACAATAAATCCCACCACGAGGGGGAAAATGTAGAGGGGTCTTGAAGGTAACTTTGAGATTAGATATAAAACCCCATTAGCAACAGTGTTTTGGGATTAAAGCAACCGAGGCAACTCAAGCGTGGCAACTCAGCGAGGCAGCTTGGTGCGGTAACTCATACTTTGGCTTGTTGTATTAGTCATTTAGGTTTAAGTCAGCAGTAATCTATAGAGGTTGTAACGATCTAAAGAGATTAATAATGATTTTTGGTGTGAGGTCAAACGGTACTCGCGAGAGACCAGGCTTGGCAGGGTCAGGGAGAGCTTTCATGCTCTATCGAATGACCTCTCCATGGGAACTTTAGAGGGACTTAGTTTGGAGGATTGAGAAGTGAGGCACCGTTGGGGCTCATCCCAATCATCTTTGATACACCTGGTAAAACAACGAAGGACCCTGGCCGTGGAACCTCGAGCGGAGCAACTCCGAGTTCTATCGGGCGTTGAGTTGTGAACCAAATAAACCCCTACTTAATGTCACATCTACTGTAGGTGATGTCACTAGCCAGCTAAATAATGTCAGACATACATTTGAGTAAACAACCGTGGTATTTGGGGCTGTCAGGCAGTTGGTGAGCCACCTCTGCAACATCAGCCCCCTAACACACAGTGGTTATGCAAAAGGCATGTCTTGGCATTTAATGTTTATGACGTGGAGACAACTAGTGCATCAGATATTTAATGTTGTGACATAAAGTATGAGGGATGTCTTTCATAGTCTTTATAGACTGAGTTGCCTCGGGGATGGGGAGGGGGGCTATTTAAGGACCCTAACCACCCCTGAGGACAGGATGATCTTTTTGAGAGTTTGAGAAGTTATTACCAGACAGAGGGAGTTTACCCACTCACCATTGTTATTTATTACGAAGCTTTTAATACTTTCCTGAGATGCTTGAGGGTGTATGGTGTGTTTCTACCTGCCTATCAAGGTGTATCTAGGATGCTTACTTCTCTCTCCCTCTACCTAAGTTACTTCTAAAACTTCATTACGATCTCCTGAGTTATACACGAGAGACTTGTGAGCTTAAACTGAGTTCGTCTTCATTGAGTTTGCGTTTGTATGTTCTATCATTAATCCAAGGTCTTGGGCTAATTAACTTATCATCAACATACTCAAAAGGGGTTACGCCTCCATCTATAATCTAAAGTACCCTCTTACAAAGCATAATTTAGGTATTGACACAGTCTAAGTATCAATATAATAGGTATTGACACAACCAAATTATTTATATTAGTACATAATATTTTTCTCTCTAATATTCTTCGTACTTTACCATTTATTTACGAGTTTCTTCACTTTCGTACTCCCCTCGTAGGCCTACTATAAAATAATATATATCCCGATATTAATTTCATAAGTGCATAAATATTCCCCCACCACGTCCACTTAGGAGTACAAGAGAAAAGGGAAAATTTCAGAATTTCTGAGCTACGGACCGATCTGCTTCCCAGAAACGTACCGGCAGACTGGTTCATTTTCTGTTAAGGCCGGACCAGTCCATTTTTCTGCAAATGAGTTCTTGTTTCATGGAAGTGTTTTTACACCTTATTGGTAAACAAATCTCATAAGTTATTCACCAATTTCACAATCGATTGTTCCCAAAACATCACCAAAATTATAACGAACGAACCACCCCTCCCCCCCCCCCCCCAAAAAAAAAAATACTCTTTCATAAACTAGTTTTTTGTTCATCCATTCAATTCCATTCCAAACCTAGACTTAAATCTGTAGTAATATTCAAAACTCGTCTGATTTACAATCCTCTACACATATAAAACCTAACTACATACAATTTTACCCAACATAAAATCAATTAGCACTCTTCATCAAGGTTTTGAAATAAAAATCAATCTATTCATAAAGTCCCTACACATGGTATTATAACTTTAATCCAATTTGTAAAAAACACTTGCCATAGATTCATTGATCTGATTTTGTGATTCTTTGTCGATGATTGATTGCTTCATCTCCAATCTTCTTTTTGAACTATCTTGAGGTACAAGAAACTCTTCACCACCTTCTCAATTCTCTCTTTAGTCTATGGGAATATGGTTCTCTCTTTTCTCTAATGGCCTCTCTAATCTTTTGTGTTATGAGCCCAAATCCCATTCTCTAAATATTAGTTATATGGCTCTAATTTCCGTTGGTCCCTTGACCTCTTTTAGAAAAATGACCACAATGCCCTTAATAGGTTCCGGTCTGGTCCAAAATTGACCCGGGCTCAAAATTGTAATACCCCGTATTTTTTATGCTTTCTAAATTTGGGGATTTATTAAATTTAATGTGAGTTATTAATTTAATATAAATCCGAAAATTAATTATTTTTATAATTACTAACGTGATGTGAGTTAGTAAGTATGGGAAACCTGTTGAATATTACTAATGGTTAAAGTAATATAATATTGGTACTATTAAATGTCACGAGTGAATAAAATGACAATTTTGGAAATTTGAGTCGGGACGCGCCCGTGTCGCGTCGGGACTAAATATTGATTAATAAAAGTGAATAAATTATAAGTCACCCGTATGGTCATTTTGGGTGCCCAAAGTGTTCGGAAGGGTCGAGAGAGTAAAAAATATGTACTCGGGGGTTTAGTTTGGGTCTCGGTGTGTTTTTAGGCTTATTTAGCACCCCGGGAGGGCGTTTTGGACATTTGGTAATTTCGGGTAATTAAACCCACGAAAATTACAAGGTTATATCAGATGCTTAGGGTTGCCTTCTAGGGTTAACACAACCAAAATCAAGTGACGTCCATTGGAGAAGGAAGGAGAGAGCTTGCCAAGGAATTCTAGGCCGAAAACCCCTCTGTTTGCGCCGCCGTCGCCGCCAAAGGAGGGATCACATCGCAAGGGTCGTAATCACACTGATTTCAGCACAAATCAGAGACCAAAAATTCCCAGGAAAGTATTTATCTTGCTTAATTTCGTTAATGCATCATTCATGTTAGTCTAGGGTTGATTAGGATGAGTTTCATAGAAGAAAACCCATGTTGGAGATAGGAAAATTTCATGTAGTAATGATATAAATGATAATCCGGACATCCCCTTCATATGTAGAGGTTGAACCACGAATTTATGATGGATTAGAAGTAGAAATTCTGGAGAAATGTTGATTAGAACAAAGTTAAAGAAATTTCTAGGGTTCATGAGATTTATGAGTTTTGGCCCTTTAATCCATGGTTATTGATGAAAATTCATATGCTTTACGTAGAAGATTGTTAGTTTGGATTTATAATGTTTGTAGTACAAATTTCTGGGAGTTTGGGTGTTAAAAGTCTGGATTTGGATGAGGTTTGATAATAGAACCCGTAACTGGTTTTTCTACAGATTCGCCATACCTATTTGATCGATCGATCGAACCAGGAGTGTCGATCGATCGACGCATCGATCGATCGAGATCCTGCCATCGATCGATCGACCCCTCCTGGCAGACTCATATTTCCCCTTTTAAATAGCTGAATTCAATTTAAATGAGTAATTATCCTCGGACATCCTTATTAAAATATTTTGGGAGTTAAAGAAGACCAGTAGGACTTATTAAAAATATGAGACCTTTAATATAGGACGAGATTTACATTTTTGTAAGGGGTTGTACATTTAAGGGAAAATGGAAATACGCGTTAAAGAGTGACACTCGAAAAGAAGTTACGTTGAATCATGATTAAGTACCTACTGAAATTTCACTTGGGAGGATAGGAATCCACGAGTGTCACTTAGTGAGTTGGAATAATCCTACAAATTAAAGTAAGCGACAAACCGTTATACGTGATGACTAAATAATGAGAAATAAGAATAAATATCATAATTATGGGTCGTGAGTATGTACCTAAACATGTTATGGTAATAGTGGTATATTTATATGACTGTGTTTATGCATATACTATTTACGTGTAAAAATCATGCCCACGCTACTTGATATCCCTGAGGTTACCGCGCTGGGACAGCCTTATCTCGATGGGACCTTTATGGGGGATATTGACTCGTATCCTAGAAGATAGGAATCCTAGGTACAAGCTATCAGATCGATAGTCACGGTCCTAAGAGACGTGAGGGTATGTGCTGACCTCTTGGACTTGGAAACTATGCTTCGCCTCAATATTGTTTGTGTTTTGTTCGATACAGTTCGAGAGTGATTCCGAACTTGTATTTCCCTTAGTACGAGTGATACGGGGACTGGATAGCAGAGTATGCCCGCACCATAATTATTATGTGGGGTGTTGTTAGAATATATACATTATATGAGGATTAATATATATATTTAAATCTGAATTTGGGAACTACCTATTGTGTTTATGGTAAGTAAGAAATGAATAATGATTTCAATTGAGAAATACGTGTTTTGAAAGTATAGTTTATTACAGGGAAACTTATTAACAAATAAAGTTAAAATGAGAGCTTTGTTATTAAATGAAATTTACCTCATAAATAGTTGAATTGTCCAGTTTAAATCTTACGAGTAACCTAAGATAAGATAAGTTAAACTGTTGGGAAGGTTAGTGTGATAGGTGTGCACATAATAAGAGAGGTGATAATTTCTCAAGGGAATGCCACACTAATATGTTGTTGCATTGTCCAGTAAACAGTTTAAATACTTGTTAAACAAATTTTAAATCATTTTTACAAATGGGCTCTGACCCGTTTCAATTTTCTTTTCTCTTTTGTATATATATGTATGTACTAAAGGTGCCTAGCCACAGGGGCGTCTTGCATAGGATCCTTTGGAAGGAACGCGCTGCAGCTTAGGTGGGAGTTGCAGGCCTCTTGCTTAGATGACCTCATTTATTGATTCCTCTTCTAGCACTATTTATTCAGTTGGGCATGTGTCGCCCTTTTCCATTATTCAGTTATTTATCGGATATTGTGATTTGTTTATTTCAGTATTTACACTTTGGGATTTATTACTGTCAGGATGTTTTTCCTTTAGGTTTTAATGTTGGAATTACTTAGTTGAATGTTTAATTATTGGATTGTTTGTTCCAGTATAGTTGTTGTGTGATTCTTAAATTGTGAATTTCGTAAAGTTTTAAATGTTGGTTTATATAAATAAAGTTTGGCAAGTAATGTCTAAAAATAGTTTAGACACTCAGCTTAATTATTTAGGGTGTTAAATTGGAAAGTTATTTTTACGACAGTGATGCTAAGAATGAACCAACCTTTCACCTTGATTATAATTTAATAAAGGACTGATCCCCGGTATTTAATTAGGCGGGATGTCATAAAAATATACCCCCGGGTACACTATTCCGAATATTTCAACCCATTAGGAATCATTCGTGACCTCCAAAATCACATTGGAGTCACTTAAAATATTTTTCCCATTTCTCACCTCAAAATAGTCGACACATGACTCCTACTGATATAAAGTAGAATATGCACATATCACTCGCTATGCCGTATAATGATAATCATATATTATTATATAACACCCCTTATTTCTGGGTATTTTTATATTAATTAATTCAAAAATTAATTTGGAAAATTACGTTTTATTTAAATTACGCGAGTGAAGTAATTTAATGTAATTTAATCAATAAATGTGATTATCAAATATTAATTGAGAGACATTAACTGGTTAATATTTTGATGAAATTTACTATTCATACTTAGTAAACTTCATCAAAATATTTTTCAGTATCTATCTCTCGAATAATATTTAATAATCACATTTATTAATTAAATTACTTCACTCGCATAATTTAAATAAAACATATTTTCCTAACTAATTTCCAGATTAATTAATTTAGAAATATGCAAAAATATGGGGTGTTACATACTTCCCCCTTACAAAGGAATTTGGTCCTCAAAATTTTGACATACCTGCGATAAATAGCTCTGGATACTGCTCTCGCATGTCGTCCTCCTGCTTCCAAGTTGACTCCTCAACATTATTGTGACTCCACCGAACTCGCACCAAGGGCACCAACTTGGACTGTAGTTTATGCTCACCACGATCTAGAATAGCCACTGGCGTCTCCTCATACGAGACGTTTGGCTATGAGTCAATCTCCTCAAGTGGAATGTGCCAATAGGCCCTCTCGCTCCTCTTGTATTTCTTGAGTGATGACACATGGAACACATCGTGTATCCTCTGAAGTTACTCTAGAAGTCCCAGTCTGTATACTATTGGTCCCACCCTCTCAATGATAGGAAACGACCACACATACCTTGGAGCAAACTTCCCTTTCTTGCCAAATCTCATAATTCCCTTCGTAGGAGATACTCTAACCAACACTTGGTCACCAACCTCTAACTCCACATGTCTCCTATTGGCATCAGCGTAACTCTTCTGCCTATCCTGAGCTATCCGAATGCATCCTCGAATTAAATCAATCTTGGCAGTAGTCTCCTTAATAATCTCGGGTCCTAACAACTTGTTGTCCCCCACGTCTAACTAGCATGTGGGCGAATGACAAGGTCTCCCATAAAGTGCCTCAAACGGTGCCATCCCCATAGTAAATTGGTACGAGTTGTTATACGTAAACTCCACCAACGGAAGATATCGCTCATAACCTCCCCTGAAGTCCAATATACACTTCCTCAGCATATCATCTAGAATGTGGTTCACCTTGTCAGTCTGTCCATTCGTCTGGGGGTGATATTCGGTACTGAACCTCCAGTCAGTATCCATAACCTCCTAAAAGATCTGCCAGAAATGCGACAAAAATACTTTTTCTCTATCAGACAAAATATTGATCGGTACTCCGTGCAGCTTAAAAATCTCTTAAATGAATAGTTATGTATACTGCATCTTGTAGTAGTTTGTGAGAACTGGTAAGAAGTGGTAAACCTTGGTCAACCATTCCACTATCACCCATATCGAATCGTGACCCCGCTGTGAAGTAGGTAACCCAGTAATAAAATCCATCGAGATACTCTCCCATTTCCACACAAGAAATATCAAGAGGTTGTAGCAACCTCGAAGGTCTCGAATGGTCAAACTTCATGCCGGCCACCAGTACTGTCTGTTTTCATGTCAGCCACTAGTACTATTTCCTCATATCCTATTACATCTTGTCCCCACCTAGATGTACCATAAATCCATACCCATGCCACTCAGTCATAACTAAATGTCTCAAATCCTCATCCTCAAGTACTACTAACCTGCCATTAAAGTGCTGGCCTCCCTTGGAGAAAACTAAGTAGGCCTCTTCACCCTCAACTAATAACTGCCATACTTTGTCTTGACAGAACTGATCCACTGCCTGTGTCTTCACTACCTGCATAACAATCTCAAGAGTGATAGCCAAAAAAACCATGTATGCACTAATAACCTCATCCTCATGCTGGATCTCACTCCACTTTGCTTTCCACACCTCTGCTAAATTTCCAGTAGGTCATCGGCTCAACGCGTCTTCTACCACGTTAGCCTATCCAGGTAGTCCTTCATGAATTTTATCCACCGCCTCTGTCTCATGTTCAAATCCTTCTATGTGAAGAAATACTGAAGATACTTATGGTCCATGAACAATGTGAATTTCTCCCCCAACAGATAATGCCTCCATATCCTCATTGCAAAAATGACCACTGCAAATTCTAGGTCATGGGTGGGGTAATTCTTCTCGTGGGGCTTTATCTTTCGAGATGCAGAAGCTATCGCCCTCTCTTCCAGTTGAAAAATATCCCCAAGTCCTTGTAGGTATGCATCCATGTAGACCCGATACTCTACCCCACTCCTAGGCAATGGAAGTATGGGTGTTGAAGTCAATCTATCCTTCAGCTTATCAAAGGACAATTGATATTGGTTGCTCCACACAAATGGTACTCGCTTATGAGTCAAGTTCGTTAAAGGCTCAACAATGTTTTAGAACATCTTGATGAAGCGACGATAAAATCCAGCCAACCTACAAAAACTATGAATCTCGATCGATGTAGTGGGTTGCCCGCACTCCCTCACCATCGATACTTTACTTAGATCAACAGCTATGCCCCTGTCGGACAAAATGTCGCCAAGAAACTATACCTCTCGTAGCCAAAATCCAGATTTACTAAATTTGGCGTCCAACTAATGGTCACATAACATCTGCAGAACCATCCGTAAATGTTCGACATGCTCCTCCTCTGTCCGTGAGTAAACCAGGATATCATCGATGAATACTATCACAAACTAAACTAGAAACTCCCGGAATACTCTATTCATGAGATCCATGAACACTGCAAGTTCACTGGTGAGCCCAAATGGCATCACCCTGAACTCTTAGGACCCGTACCATGATAGGAAAGTGGTCTTAGGAATATCCTCCCCCCAAATATGCAATTTGTGATAGCCTGACCTCAAATCGATCTTGGAGAAGTACACAGCCCCTCTTAACTGATCAAATAAGTCATCGATCCTAGGTAACGGATACTTGTTCCATGTCGTCACCTTGTTTAACTCCTTATAATCCATGCACAGGCGAAGTAAACCATCCATTTTCTTCACAAAAAGCACCTAAGTACCCCAAGAAGATGTACTTCGCCGTATGAAACCCTTACCCAAGTGTTTTTGTACCTGCTCTCTCAGCTCTCGCATATATGAGGGGGCCATGAGATATGATGCTCTAGAAATCGGTCTCATCCCTGGTGCTAAGTTGATGATAAACTCTATTTCCTGATTCAGTGGTAGCCCAGGTATCTCTTGGAACACGTCCTTAAAATCCCTCACTATAGGAATCGTATCTAAGGGAACGACCACCTCTTGCGAGGTCTCATCCTTGATGTAATATAAATGAGTGTGGAATCCTCCCTCGGGATGAATCATTGCCACCATGAACATCTCCTATCCTATAATCGAAAATGCAATCATCCTCTCATAGCAATCTATTGTCGCTCTATTTCCTGATAACCAGTCCATACCCAGAATGACATCATACCCCTCTATATCTAACACAAGGAGGTATGCCGCTAGGCTCAGTCTCCCAATCATAATATCGATACCTCTAGAGATCACATATATCAATGAACCACTACCCATCGATGACTCTACACACATACGAAGACTATCGTATGTCTCTAATAAATCGGCCTCTCGTGCAAATCTAGTCTTAATAAACAAGTGAGATGCTCTAGTATCAAATAGTACTCTACCCTCGAATCCATGAATAGAAAATGTACCCACTATTATAGGTGGCGCAAAAGGTTCTGGAGGTAAAGGAAGATCCTTCACATTGAATACACCCCCGTAGTGCATCTGGCCCTACTATCGGGGTGGGGATAACGCTAGTGCTGGAGCCTGCTGCCCCTACTGGGCACCCGGACGGTGCACCCTAATAAGCTATGGACAAGAACTACACTTGTGACCCTACTGCCCACATGTGAAACAACGCCCCTCCAACTGCCTCTGTCCTTGGCCCTACTGGCCACCCCTTGGTTCCTCTGACCCTAATGACCCTGAGAAACCTGCTGCTGCTTCTAGGGACACAATTGGCCTTGTCTATCCGATCAGTACGCTCCAAATCTAAATCTCTTGGCAGAGTTCCCCAGCCGGGAGTTTTTCCCCTATGCGCCCATGTCTGCTGCTGCTGGGGTGGTGTCCCACTAACACTACTCCCACAAGTCTTTCCATGCAGCATGGAGTCTTCTCCCCTCGTACTTCCTTTCCCATGGAAACTAAAGTCCTTATAGTGTAAAAGTGTCATATTAACAACATCAGTACACGTCATCAACATGAGATTACCAATCAGTTGTAGCAATCCGTCCTTTTGGAGACAATTAAATTCCATAATTAGGAATAAATTGGTGATTTGGAGAATTTCTCGAAATAGTGATTTTTGGGATTTTCGAGGATTAGATGATTTTCGATGAATGTTGTAAATACTTTTGGGACCAAATAGGTTGAAGTATTTTAATTATATGTCCTCGTGCAGTAAAGAGAAAAAAAGGTAAGATTTTAATGAGAAAACACCGCATTATGTTTTATGGACTAGAATAGTGATTTGCGGTCAAGTACCTCAGATGGGAATTTCGACTGCGCCGTGAGTCTCGAAATGTTCGAGATAGTCGAAAAAGAGTGTACGATTGTCGAAATTGAGTTTCGGGGAATTTTAGAGTTAAATGGGCTCGTAAGTGAGTAAACGAGTCATTTTGGGGGTTTAAAGGGTTAAACCCTTATTTTCTCCCTTATAAGTCAAGAGAGAGAGGAAGAGAAAGAGAAAAGAAAAGAAAAGAGAAAAGAAGGAAGAGAGAAAGAAAGAAGAGGAGAAAAGAGAGAAGAAAAGGAGGATTCAGGGCAAACTCCGCCGGATTCGACTCGAGGTCGTCGGATTTCATCCTCCAGGCAAGTGCTTACTTGATTTATTTCATTTTGTGCAACCATCTCATATCATAGTTGGTATAAACATGATTTTAGGGTTAGAACCCTTAAAATAAAATTGGGTAAAATTGGATATGAGTTTACATATTGATGTAATGTAAGCTCTTAATGATTTCTAGTATTAAAACCATGCTAATGGAGTATAAAATGGAATTGAAATGGGAGAAATTGTTAAAACTAGGTTTTTATGGTTTTAGGGTTCAAACCTAAGAGAAATAGGTTAATACCCCAAAATAATTATTGTGTTAGTTGTAAAACCTAGATTAGATGTCTATTGAGTTGTTGGATGAGGTTAGAAACCAGAAAAATGGAGAAAAATAGAGTTTTGGGTATTTTTGGAGATTAAAAAATCTCCCAAACGGTGCCCCTCGAACAGGACGAATCGATTCGGGTCCAGGCCGAATCGATTCGCCTAAGGGGATCTGGGTTTCTGCAATACGCCGAATCGATTCGGATTTAGACGGAATCGATTCGCCATTTGGGACCTGTTTGCAGAACATTTTCCGAATCAATTCGGATTGGAAACTGAATCGATTCGCCTACTCGAATCGATTTGCAAATGGTAAAAATCGATCCGCTTTGGGCTGGATTGCCAGTTTCTTCCCTTAAAGAGTATGGTGTGTTAAATTAAATTTGGGGACTTATATGGGGGACCCTGGTGATGATATGGTGGTTTCAAAATGAGGGTTTTGAGGGTAAATAAACCTTTAGATGAAAGTGAATGCCTTGGATTGGTGTAGGGCATAACCCGGGGAACGGGCATTGTTTTAGTTTGGGAAAGAATATTCCCTAAAATATTTCGGTGGGAATTTAGGGATACATAATTATGCGTATGGAAAGCATAATTATATCGATTACTATTGAGTACGTCCTATGAGATGATTCAGATAAATATAGGGAATATAGATATATATTCGCTTAGTGGGAAATGGTATAATTGGAGATATCCAATAAATCCTTAGATGGGATTAAGGTATGCATTACTATTTAAAGTAAGAAAATACATTGGGTTTAGTATCATGCTTATATGATTGCATGATTACGATTCTTTGAGATAATCTTTGGGATTATTATTCGTCGTTAGATGGTTTGGCCAATATGGCCATTCATATATATTCTAGGATGAATATATGGTATATGTATATACTATGTGATTGAAGTATGTATATATGATATGATGTAAGTGATTTTGAAAATAAAAAAATGAATGTCTTCAAAATGGAAAAGAAATGATATTTTCATAAATAATAATTTATGGATACACACCTCTCTAAATGCTATCATAAGGGAAGTTGCGTGCGTATGTGAAGCCCCTGGCTAATGAATGCAGGGTGGATATAGTCCTTTAGGCCTTATGAGCGATTATTATTTTCTGTGCTGGTTAGGAGATTCCGGGTGTGGTCTTGACTATCCCTCAGGCATATGGCCGCTTCCCGATGTTTGTTAGGTTCCCAGGTTGTCTTGTTTGATAGGCCATGCAAGATGATAGCCATTTAGGGGCGCGTCCAGTGGGGAAACCCGGAGGGACAATCATAGATTTATTAAAGAAATTCATGATAATGGATTGGCTTTAATTACATTTCCTGGATGGAAGAAGGGAAATAGGTTAAGGATTTGGCTTTGGTAACACTTCCCGGATGGAAGAAGGGAAGTGGAAGCATATGATATGGTAAAAGCATTTTTATGATAATAAAAATGGCTTTTAATTGCATTTATTGGATGGAAGAAGGGAGATGGGATGTTTTAAAATGGAAAAGCATTTTTATGTTAATAAAATTGGCTTTTTAAAAGTATATGATATGTTAAAGCAATTCATGCTAATGAGTTGTCTTTTAAATACATTTACTGGATATGAGAAGGGAAATGGAAAGTTTTGAATTGAAAATGATAAGTATTGATAAATACTTTGTATATGAATTCTCAGACCGGGAGATAGATCCGGATGTGTATTATAAAGATGAAATTGAAGTGGTAAATCTCAGTTCGGGAGATATTATCCGGATGTATATTGTAAGGTATATATATATATATATATATATATAAGAAAGAATGTGATATGTATATAAATATATAAGTAAGTATTTATATATTGGTTTTATGCTACGGGCCTAATGGATCTCTACCATTAACCCTGCCAAGTAGTAGTGTATCGGGGGGGTCCTTGTTTGGATTTTGCTTCGTGAGACACCCCACACACGAACTTAGTGCAGTGTTGAGAATGGAGAGAAGTTTAGCCCTTAGTGCTCGGGTTGTAGAGGGTTTATAGTAGAATGGGTGAATCAGATTAGTTATGCAGGGTTGCTTAACTAGAAAGTTAAGTGCGTTAGGTGTGCACTATTAGAGGAGAGGTGAGGGGTATCTCATGGGAGTGCGATACCAATTTAAATATGAGATAAAATCTATTTTTCTAAAAATAAAGCATTTATGCACTTGCAAAATATTTTCAAACTCGGGCTCTGACCGGTTTATCTACTTTTCCTTTCTTCCTATATATATTATATATATATATAGGTGTCCAGACACAGGGACGCCTGGATGACACTTCCTTCGAGTCAGACGTCAGTTGTAGCAGCTGTTGATGTATGAAGGTTCTCGGTTGACGCTTTCATTATTGTACTCTAGTTAGGAGGTACTGTATAAACATTCGGACCAATGGTCCACTTGAATTTATTTATTCTTGTAGAACATCATTCTATATGGTTGTATAATTTGGCCGAGTCTTTGGTTATTTTATTTCATTTCAGTTTCATTTACGCAAACTGTGTGGATGTTTTATTAGAAATTGTTTAAAAAGAGTAGTTAAGTAAAAGCTTTTGACGCTAGCCTAATAGGTTATTAGTAATTAAATGGATTTTCTACAGTGAGGCTAAGAATCATCCATATGAGACTCCTATTAAAATATTATATATGAGTGATCGCCCGGAATCTTATTTGGCGGGTTATCACATCAGTGTTGCTTGATCCTCCACTCCAAGCTATCCATAAACTTTGCCTTCTTCCTCTCTTCGTTGCTCACCTTTTCTGGCACAAAATTTTCAAGGCGGGTGAGCTCCTTCTCATAATCATCAACTGAGTGATCCCCCTAACATACCTCACCAAACTTCTTCCTCATATCTGCCTCCACTACCGGCGAAAAGTACTTATGGTCAAACCGCACCCCGAACTCCGAAATAGTCATCGAGTCTCCCTCCTCAGCTATGGTCACTGACTCCCACCACTGAAAGGATGCCCCTGTTAGCGTGAAGGTGGCCACCATTTTTCATTGAACTTCACTGCAATCTAGCATGCATAGGTGTCGGTGAATATTCTTCTTCCAAATACATGCCTCCACTACATCCGTACCACCCTGAAACTCGGGTGGATGTCCCTTCTATAAGGTCTCGCTGATGCCATGCTAAGTGGGTGGCCCTTACTGGGCTAAAATAGCTGGTGCTACGTGCTGCGAAGCCTGAGGCTGAGGCTAAGGGAAGTGGGTTGCCATGTCCCTTATAGTTGTCTCTACTGCTTGAGCCACTATCACTACCACCTGAGTAGTAGAAATCATCTTTGGTGGTGGTGGTGGTACCTGATACTCCTGAGGGTCCTCCCCCACCTCATTTCTGGGTGCGGCCCTCTCAGCACGCCCTCTCCTCGACGGAATATGAAATTATATCGAATTGTATTAGCACACAGTTTATATAAAGTTTAATAGCATAAGTAAAGTATCTCAAGGAACACAAGGATATAAGCAACATTCCTAATAATAGGGTCGATGTGAAATAAACGACACGCTAAAAATGTAGTAAGCCCTACAGATCCTATGGACACTAGAACCTGATGCTCTAATGCTATCTATGACACACCATCTAATTAAACATCGGGTGATTAGGCCTTTAACAATTTAAAATAGGTTTCTCATATGGTTCATTCTTAGCATCAGTTCCGATGAACAAATTATTACTAACCACCTAAGTTAATTAAAATGGTACAAAATTATTATCTAAATAAAATAGGACAACAAAATAGTTTGAAAACTAAAACAACATACACAAGATAATAGAATCCAAACCAACACTAATATGTAAATGCAACTATGTCAAGCTGAATAAACCATCGGCAAAACCCACAACAAAGCAACAATCCACAAACCAACTACAAAGTAAAACTGATACAAATCGGAACTATATTGGAGTCAACTGACAACATGTCTACATATGAAACATAAGAATGAGATCCTATAATAGATCTAGATTAAAGAGTGCTACTCAACGGTCCTGTCAGCATCCATAGTGCTACAACTCCGAATCCCTGGAATGAACTCAAGTAAGGCGCCCTTGTTGCAGGACACCAAAAAGGTTTTGAAAACATTTTTATAGCAAGAGTTAGTACCCAAAACAATTTGAAAACATTTAACAAGTAATTTATCGCAATTAAAATCTGTTATTGATTACACATGATAGGTTCACGCACACTCCCTTGACTCTCCTTACCCCTCATCTAATGTCCACACCTAACGTCCTATGCTTAGCCCAACTGGCCATCATACAGAAGATTTCTCGACTAAAGTATATAACTGATCTTATAAAAGCTCTACTCTCCTATACCTCCCATACAACACGCTTTATTATTATTATTATCATTCTCGTGTAGTCCAGTTTTCATCTAACATTCAAATGTGTTATATTTAATCCTCATAATCAAGTCTCACTACTTAATTCGTAAATCATTTCAGATTTCTCGTTCGACTTTCATAAGTAAGTTTCACTAGTTAATTTAGTATCGATATTACCAATCTATTTTTAATCTTAAAATTATGTTTCTCTCCACTTAATTTATTATCTTGATGTATGTATGTATGTATGTATGTATGTGTGTGTGTGTATATATATATACATGTCTACTTTCACACATAAGTAGAGTATCATGAGGTATATATATATATATATTTCACACAATATATACTATAAGGATTGTTGGTCCGGCTAATCATCGACCCCAATCATCCTATCATTTACATTGGTCCCGATATCCCTCAACCCCAAGGTAAATGATATGTATATGTATATTGGTCTGGATGCTCGTCGACCACAATATCTTTTAACTTTGACTTCGTCCGGATCATCATCGACCCAAAATCAAGTTTTCATGTATTGGTCCTAATACTCATCGACCCCAATACCGAATTAAGCATACTTTAGATATTCACATAGCCTAAGTATTAATATAACATGTCTTCACACAATGAAATTATTTATATTTGTGCGCAATATTTTTCTCTATAATATTCACTGTAATTTATCATTTATTTACGAGGTTCTTCACTTTTGTACTCCTCTTGTAGGCCAACTATAAAATAATATATCTCCCAATATTATTTTCACAAGTGCATAAGTATTCCCCCACCACGTCCATTTAGGAATACAAGATAAAAGAGAAATTTTTAGAATTTCTGAGCTCCCACCCGATCCTCTTCCCGGACCGAACCAGTTTGTTATCTATTGAGGCCGAACGGGTCCATTTTTTTGCAGATCATTTCTTGTTTTGCAGCTGCGTTTTTACACCTTATTGATACCCAAATCTTATAAATTCTTCACCAATTTCAAAATCGATTGTTCCTAAATATTTCTACGAGAGTTAGGATCGTTTATAACATTTCAAACACATTAAAACTTCAACGAAACTATCACGAATGAATCACCCCCTAAATAAGAAACTCTTTTATAAACTTGTTTTGTGTTTATCCATTAAATTCCATTGAAAATCGAGACATAAATCCATAGTAATAATCAAAACTCTTCTGATTTACAATCCTCCACATATATAAATCCTAAATACATGCAATTTTACTCAACATGAAATCAATTCTCAATCTTCATCACAGTTTTGAAATAAAAGTCAATCTATTCATGAAATCCCTACACATGGGTATTATAACTTTAATTCAATTTTTAATAAACACTTTCCTTAGATTGATTGATCTGATTTTGTGATTCTTTGTTGATGATTGGTTGCTTCTTCTCCAATCTTCCTTTCCAATTGGCTTGAGGTGCAAGAAACTCTTCACCACCTTATCAATTCTCTCTTTAGGCTTTGGGAAAATGGTTCTATCTTTTCTCTAATGGCCTCTATAATCCTTTGTGTTATGAGCCCTAATCCCAATATCAAAATATCAGATAAATGGCTATAATTTTCGTAAGTCCCTTGATGTCCTTTAGAAAAAAGATCATAATGCCCTTAATAGATACCGATATGGTCCAAAATTGACCCGAGGCCCAAACTATTCCCCTAGGTATAGTATTCCGACTATTTCAACCCATCCAAAATCATCCCCATCCGAGTCACTTAAAATATATTTCTCATTCCTCACCTCAAAATAGTCTACACATGACTCCTGGTGAGATAAACTAGAATATGCACACATCACTCTCTATGCCTTATAATGATAATCATTTATTATTTACTATTCACACTTAGTAAATTTCATCAGAATATTAATCAGTAAATATATATTGATTAATATTTAATAATCACATTTATTAATTAAACTATTTAAATAAAATGTATTTTTCCTAATTAATTTTTGGATTGATTAATTTAACAAATACGCAGAAATACAGGGTGTTACACAATCTTCATCAAATCATCATCATATACACCAAAAGATTTAGACCCTACGAACCCTAAGGCATGTGGTTAAACTTTCTTTTAAATGAATTACAGATTCCTATTCATATCATAGTGGGTGTGATAAGATGATATGGCTTTTAGGTTAGTTTGATATCTGAATTTAGGTTGCAATATATTTAGATTTAAAATTTGTAGAGGATTTGGTAATTTGATTTATGAACCTTCAATCCGTGTGGGGGATTTATTAAGATTGAGGATCTTGAACTTGTATATTTAATGTGAGTTTAAAGGATTAAATGAAGGAAATGTGGACATAAATTTAGGCTGAAAATCATTAATGGCGGACTGGGATTGATTGAAGAAGGGAGTGAGAAAAACTCAGGCTCGTTCAAATGACCTAGGTTTTGTTTGGCGAGATCCATTGTCATTCGAATGACATATGTCTTATTCAAACAACGTGAATATTCTAACCCCAGCTTCTCCCTTCTACTATTTTAACTTGGGCCTTTGTTTTTGTAAGGTTACAGTTAAGGGGTCTTGGCATCGTGTCAAAATTTTAATGGGACAATTAAGGAGATAATCACTAAAACAAATTAAGGTTGAAAATTGAGAAATTTGCAAACCATAGATATATAAGTGTGCAAAACTTATTAAGGAGAATTTTGGGTCATACATTCTGAATATTATATTGCGGGCTAAATGAGCGAGTTCGAGTTTATTTGTTGAGGGACACCAAGGTAATAAATTAATTAATGCATAGTTAATTAAAGTTTAGAGTCGAGGGATTCACTTGGATATTTTGGGACTAGTGCTACAAGTTCTTAGGCACAGATTTGGTTGAGTTAAGTTATTATAGGGTTATATAACAAATTATGGAATAATCAAAATAAAAAGGGAGTTAACCTTAATAAGTGGAATTTGAAGATTAAGATCTACAAGATGATATATCAGACCAAAGGAGCGAGTCTGGGTAATTTACCTTGGTGACACAACTAGAGTTATAAATAAATTAAGATTGGGAATTATTTAAATTACAATTTGGTAGATAGACTTGAAAATGTTAGGGTAGTGTTACGGTAAATTGTGCACGGAGTAGCTTGGATTAATTAAATATATATATATATATATATATATATTTGTTTACTTTATAAATATTTGTGTGAATAATATTTATAGGAATACAAACACCTCTAGTGCTATCATGGGAGGTTGCACGATGTGGGTGAATCCCCTGGCTTTAGGAGCAGGGTGAATATAGTCCCCATGTCATAAAGTTCATAGTTAGGGGTGGGACATCTTGGGTAGGATTCGATCTCTTTTCTGGTGGGAACATTGACCGCCTGTGTTGTGTTTATTTTGTTTCACTGATTCAGGGAGCTAACCGTTTCAGGGTGTGCAAGTGGATGAGTATACTTGGATTGATAGCATTATAAAGAACATCCGGTGAGTGTATACTCAAGAGGATGGTTATATAATTATCACATGTGTGTGAGTGTTTTAATATGACAATACGTATATATGGTGTAGATATTTGTATACAGGTAAAATACATGGTTTGAATTGTGTTGATTATATATTACTCGTGAGAATGTTATATGGTCCCAAATGAGAAATTATTAATTAAGATAATGTGATAAATAAACTACACCAAAACTGGGCTAATGGTCACGAACTTTATCCCTGATCAGGAAGTGTGGGTCGCGGATTTGGTCTGTGGTCAAATCAGGTGTGAATAATTTCAGTGGTCACGGCCCAAATCCCTGACCCACAACCTGGTCACAGATTTCCCAAAGTCACAAATGTGGTCACGTCCCATAGCCCTGACCCTATTTGTAAGGCTGGTCACAGCCCAAATCCATGACCACTGATCGATTAAAGACCATATGGTCACTGTTCGAAGCTGTGACCAGTTGTCTGTGTGATCCATATTTGTCACGGCTTAAGGCCGTGACCAACCTTACTGTATATATGATACTCTCAAGGATTTGGGCCATTACCACGCTTACAATAAAGATAATATTTTCACGGATTTTGGCTGGGACAATACTTACTGTGCACAAAATATTATCACGACTTTAGGCCGTGACCAGTTTTCATAATAATAAAAAAAATCTTAAATCAGAAAGCTAATCGGTCAGTTGCCGCAAGTTCTCCTTGGGTGACCTCAGGGGGTCCTATGCTCTAAACTCGGGGGTACCATGCTCTCAAATCGAGGGGTCCCATGACCACACGATCACGGGACTTGTGTAGGCATTCTAAAATATAGGTTGTGATCTAAAATCGGGTGTCCTGTGACCACCTAGTCAGTTTGTACGGGCTACATTGGTTCCGTGTGATCTTTTAGCTATGCTCATAGGGCCTTTTGGGGGGTGCTAAGTGGTTTGGCCCCTCGATGGCACGTTTTCAAGCCTAAGTGTGTATATTCTCTATTCTGGGTCATGCTCTTAAATCGGGGATCTCGTGACCACGTGATCGATTTGGGTGGGCTACGTTGGTCCCGTACAAGGTGTTTGCGCTATTCACGGGGCTGTTTGGGGGCGCTAAGGGGTTTCGCCCCCTGACGGCACATTTTCAAGCCCAAGTTTGTATATTCCTTATTTTGGGCCACGATCTCAAACCAGGGGTCCCGTGACCACGCGGTCATTTCGTGTGGGCTACGTTGGTCTCATGCGAGGTGTTGGCACCGCTCATGGGGCTGTTTGGGGGGTGGAGTTTTTCTCTCAACAGGACATTTTCAAGCCTAGTGTTGATATTCTCTATTTTAGGCCACGATCTCAAATTGGGGTTCTCGTGACCATGCAATTGGCTCTTACGAGCTACGTGGGACCCGTGAGCGGTGATCTCTCCCCTAAAAGGGTCGATTTGTGGGAATTAAGGGGTTTCCCCTCTAACGGCACGTTTTCAAGCCCAAGTGTGGATTTTCTAAAATTATCGTCATATTCTCAAACCGTTGGTGCCGTGACCACGCGATCAGTTCCTACGAGTTAGATTTGTCCCATGAATGGTCGCTCCCGCAAAGGGGCCACTTGGTGGGAGCTAAGGGGTTTCGCCCTTTAACGGTACGTTTTCAAGCATATGTGTGGATTCTCTAAAATTAGCATCATTTTATGGAACCATGGGTCCCGTGACCACACGGTCAATTCCTGTGAGTTAAATTGATCCCGTAAGAAGTGTTGTACCTCTCACGGGGCGGTTTGGAAGGTGCTTTTGGTTTTTTCCCTCAAAAGGCATGTTTGGTAAGAAAATCTTAACAGTCATGGCACAGGAGCAGTAGAATCGTGCTTTGAACGGTATTTGGAGTTTTGTCTGGACAGTCTTTTGACCATGGAAGCCATGTAGTCTCCCACAAGTGAATCCCTGACTTTTTACAATTATAGCAAGTGTTCCTGTTAGGTCATAAATTTTCAATTGAGTCCCTGTATAGTTTTGACTTAATTCCGTGAAACAAAATTGTGTTTGTAATATGTCATAGGGAAATTTTATTTTGTCACGATCCCACTTCGTCTACGACGTATTGAAAAATTGAAGACGTTGCGGCAAAGCTTCAAAGAATTAATCATGCCGAAGTGTAATTGGTGCAAGTTTATTCGTCTTCATGTTAATTACATTCCGAGATCACACAGGTTTCAATGCGTATAATTCATGGTGCTCGAAATTATTTTTATAAAAGATAAGGATGTAATTTTAAAGGAAAAATGTTTTAAACTACATTTTATTCTGATAAGCTCGAAATACAGTTTGACTTAATTGAATCTCTTTTGGAAGATACGCTTTAAAGAAAATGTCAAATAGTCAAAATGACACGCGCGTCGTTCAAATGACAAGCTGGCTCGTTCAAGCGAGATGGCTATGTCGCGCGAACGACAGGCCAATCTCGTTCGAGCGACAAAGTTTTTGAGGCGGTGAATTTTTACTATTTAAAGCGTGATTTTGTTAGAATTAATTAGTGTCCATTCTAGATAATAGTTTACGATTTAGAAATTTGTTTGCACATGTTTTTGAAGTTTCAAAGATTAAACACAACCTTAGAGTTTGGAAATATCCGAGTTATCATTACTATAGGTTTATGTGATCTTGCTTTACCAAGAAGGTTTGTTTTATACTTGAACATCAGGTTTTTGCGACGAAGAAAAGAGAAGGACTTCTTGTTCGATATCGTAGATGTATCAAAGCCATTTGGTGGAAAACGAGACATACGTGGACGCGTGTGTTATGGCAAGGTATCTGGGAAGAAGTATTTTTTGTGGGCACTGTGAGAGGAGTGATTGAAGATTAGAAGAGCGTCAAGAACCATGGGGATCGATTCGTTGAGTGAGTCTTTTGTCTATTCGTTGTAATTCCACATTCATAGTGATTGTGTGGCTTGGGCCGTCCAAGGTTGTTTTCCCGTCATGGGTTTTTTCATCGTACATCTGGTGTTGTGAGTATTCTTTACTTTAATTTACTTACTTTAATGACTAGATTCATGTTTAGGATTAATGAAGATAAAATTTGTTTAAAGTAGAAATTGGTTTTTCACAACTTGGTTTGGTGCTAATTAAAAGTTGGATAATTTTTGGTGAAAATTGGTTTGATTTCAAACACACACATAAGTACCACCCTTTTCAATTTGGTATTAGATCTATAAAACATAATTTATTTGTTTTTTGATCCCGTGTGTTTTCAAAGATGAATTTTGGAAATAACAAACTTTTTCGAACTCCTATTTTTTATGGAACTAATTACACCTATTAAAAGATGAGAAGGAAATTTTCCTTAAAATCTATTGATGAACATGTGTGGCTCACAGTTGAGAAAGTCTGGACACCCCCTGTCACTATTTTAGGTGAAGTCACTACTTTAAAGCCTGTCGAGTTATGGATCGAAACTGAATACATAATTTCACAATATAATTCTAAGGGTTTGCACATTATTTCTTGACATGTCACACCGGAATAATATAATAGAATTATGACTTGTAAAACATCAAAAGAGGCTTCGGATATTTTGGCACTCACTCACAAGGGAACTATCATGGTTAGGGCGTCGAACCTTCAAAATCTTACTACACAGTTTGAGACCATTAGGATGTTAGAGAGTGAGACTTTTGATGAGTTTTATGCTAGGTTATCCAATATTGTCAACTCATAATTTAACCTAGGTGAGAAAATTCCTCACAACCGTGTCATTAAGAAATTCCTTAGGTCATTGCGTAGTAGGTTTGGTGTGGAAGTGACTATTTTAAACTGTTTGGTAACTTAGAGTCGACGAAACTAGAAGAGATTGTAGGTGACTTACAAACCTATGAAATCGACATGATTACCTCATAGAAAGTTCGTAAGAAAGAAAAGGGTATTGTTTTGAAAACATGGAAGGAGGAAATTAAGGTTTTGGATTCCAATTCAGATTGGTTCTGTGGATGTTTCTTTGTTGGCAAAGAAATTTAAAAAATTTATTAAATTTCAAAATCAATCGAAAGATGCCAAGAAGTTTGAAAAATTCAAGAACGACAAAGTAGATCCCACCTCTAAGGATAAGTTTGAGAATCCTAAGAGAGATGACTCGGTTAAGTGTTTTGGGTGTGAGTGGTACGGTCACAAAGTTAAGGATTGTCCCACTAGACTTAAGAAATAGGGCAAGTAGCCCGTTGTATATAGTGCCACCTTAAGTGATAGTGATCCGAAAGAGGGAGAGAGTTACCCCATTGAGCGTAAATTTGTTGCGTTTATGGCATGCCATGGGAATGACACTTACGAGACGGTTTTGAATGAATCCCATGTTAGTGAGGGAGAAGAGAGTGAAGAGGAGGAGATAGATGTGAAAGAATTGCAATTTGCATTTAATGAGTTGTATGTCAAGATGGTTAAGGTGAAAAAGGAAAATGCCAAAATTCATAGCTAAATTGAACGAGCGTGCCATGGAAATAGTGATAGTTTGATTGAGGATCTTAGGGCATGAGAGAAGACTCTTTGGGAGAATTTAGAGTATGTCGAGGGTGAGAGAAATAATATTCGTGGTTTGATGGAGTCTTTGAAAAGGATATTTTAGTGTTTAAGGAGTCTAGGAGTTTGCTCGAGTCTAGGATTCATGAGTTGGAGGAGAGATTGGGAGACTCGTCTAGAGTTAATTTTGATTTGGAGGCTAGATTGGAGAAGTAGATAATATCTTAGGCACCGTCCAAATTAAGGGAGATAGGGGAGGTATAGGTTTTGATGAAAGAGTTGTTCCCATTCATCCCCGCACGTGTGAGAAACACTAGGAAGGTTAGAAAAGGTCAACATATAGGTTATCATTCCCACCGTCGCTACAATTCCACGTTTTCTGGTAGGAAAGGTCACCTTAGGCGTTATTGTTATGACCTTAGACAAGCTCCTAGGAAGTTTAGGAATAAAGAAGCCCCAGTTCCCCAAACCCCCATGCGTCGTTTTACACCTACTTGGGTTAGGAAATCGAATTTAGTGGCTTTAGGAATAACACTTCATGATTATCATTTGGGTGCACTTGATTCTTCCCATGCTAAATCTAAAGGATGATAGTGTTGCCATGTTTGTCATATGCTAGTTTGTTTCATGATATATTCATTACTAGTATAATGACTTGTGTATCATTTTCTATTATAGTTTTTCATTTTTTTGAGTCCTATTGGAAAATACAAAAAAAAAATTGTTTTTGAGAAAAGTTTTGAAAAACCAAAAAGATTTTGCCTTTATTTGAGTTAAAGTATGTTTGAAAAGCCAAAAACTTTTTTGGTTTTTGTTTTTTAGTTTACATGTTCGATGTGGCATATTGGTGTGCTTGACCTCCCCCCCAATCGTTTCATTATACATATGGCTAGGACAATTGGCCATTATTATAGATGCTTAGAATGATCTTACCAATTGTTTATATGGGGTTGTTTCGAAGTTGATATCCATTTTGATTCGAAAATGTATATATGTAAACATTGCACACATACACGAGTTTATATGGATGTTTGACTTCTATTGCATATTTGAATTTGGTGAAGCATTCTTATCTCAATCTTGTCATCTATGTTTAAGTAGACTTAAAGAGAAGTTTCCATGTAAGAATCGTTTACCGTGAGGATTAGAATTGGTACCTAATTAAAAAATGATGAGTAATTAACGGGAAAGGGCTGCGAGAGTTCAAATTAACTCATCGTGAAATCCACCGTTTAAAAGATCCCCAAAGAAAAACAATATGCTAAGAAAAAGGGCCAATAAGATTTTCTCTAAGTTGAGAATTCTAGAAACCTCAAAATAAATTAAAAAATTATATATTTATGAGGGAGTTTGGTTGGAGAAAATTTAAACGGGTTTTCACATCTAATCCTATTGTTGAAACATTGTAATTTGATGGTATTGTATGTAAAATCGTCAAAATTCTGGATTTGTGTGCATGTAGTATGTTTAGTTCATTAAGCTGACACTTCAATTGTCATATGGCTATGATAAAGTTTGATGATTTATCGCTATCAATTAGAGCTTCTTGATCTTTTCGATGTTTTGGAATTGTGACTCATTTGTTGTAGTTTCATGCTCATATATTCCATGTCCATATTTGAGCACATCGATTCTATGTTTTCATGTAACTCGCATTGTTAGTTTTTATGCGTTTTTGCGCTTTTCGGTAAAAAACTTACTGTTTTAGCACTGTTTTGCTACTGTCAGGCCCTTCCTGGAAATTTTTTCCGGAAAGTTTTTCACTAGGAAAAAATATATGATATTTTCGGGAAATTGGGAAAATTTGACCTGTCGCGAGAAGTCATTCTAACGACATCTCTCTGTCATAAGAAGTCTCGTTCGAGCGACATCCTCATCTCGTTTGAGTGACATCCCTGAGTCATTCGAACAACAGTCTATTTTTTTTTGCTTCTTGTTGTTTGTAGTCCTCTAGTCAAAATTGGTATATTTTTGGTACTGCTGGAAGCTTTCTGGATTAACTGGGTTATATGAAAGTTTTATTGTCTCATATTGGAATTTTTCATATGATTCGTTTATCACACCTTATTAGATTTCTATATTCTTTGTGTGATTCATTAGTTTACTAGCTACTAATTTGTCATTACTTTATCATATTTAGCTGGTTGTTTCATGATTATCTAGCGATTTTTAATTAGTATATTCTCATGCTAGATACTTGATTGATTCGTTTATCTTTTCACCGGATTGTCTATTCGAGACAAAAAGGGGGAGAGATGTATGTGATGTAGGGTGAGATTTGTTGAGCTTGTTTTTTATTACATATTTTACACATTGGTATTACAAATTGGTATCATATTATTGCTCAATTGTTTAACAAATGATTTTTCAGAGTTTATTCATATTGGTATCTATGGTAAAATTAGTATCATTTGGATATATATATTGGTTTCATTTGTTCCTCCATACTTCACTAAGTATTTGTTTGTCTGTTTCATGTGTGTAGGTATGCTTCAGCAATTAGAGATTTCAAGTCTACATCACATTCAGACAGTTCATGCTGTCGGTGCTACATATACTAGTCTGTGTCCTGTAATTTTTGACTTTGGGTTCATGGGATGGGATTTAGGCATTATACGGCTTGACGGCCCGGCTTAGGCATTTCATGAATTTAGTTTTTTCTCGAAATAGTCAAAGGGGATGATGTGTAAGGACATAAATTTCCAATTGAGTCCCGGTATTATTTTGACTTAATTTCGTGAACAAAACTGTGTTTGTAATATGTCATAGGGAGATTTTTTTTGTCACAATCCCACTTGGTGTATGACGTATTGAAGAAATTGAAGATGTTGCGGCAAAGCTTCAAAGAATTAATAATATCGAAGTTTAATTTGTGCAAGTTTATTCGTCTTCAAGTTAATTGCATTTCGAGAACACACGTGTATGAATTCGTATAATTACTGGTGCTCGGAATTGTTTTTATAAATGATAAGGATGTAATTTTATAAGGAAAAATGTTTTAAAAGTGGTTTAAATGTTTTAAACTACGTTTTATTCTGATAAGCTCGAAATACAATTTGACTTAATTGAATCTCTTTTGGAAGAGACGTTTTAAAGAAAAAGTCAAATAATCAAAATGACATGCGCGTCGTACAAACAACAAGGTGGCTCGTTCAAGTGAGATGGCTATGCCACACGAACAACAGGCTAATCTCATTTGAACGACACAATTTTCAAGGCGCTGAATTTTTACTATTTAAAGCATGGTTTCGGTAGAATTAATAAGTGTGCATTCTGGAAAAACAACTTACGATCTAGAAACGTGTTTGCACATGTGAGAGAAACAACTTACGATCTAGAAACGTGTTTACGATCTAGGGTTTCAAAGCTTAAACACGTCCTTAGAGTTTGCAAAGATTTAAGTTATCATTACTATATGTTTATGTGATCTCGCTGCACCAATAAGGTTTGTTCTATACTAGAACATCAGGGTTTTGCGGTGAAGAAAAGAGAAGGACTTCTTGTTCGATATCGTAGATGTATCAAAGCCATTCGGTGGACACCGAGACATATGTGGACGTGTGTGTTGTGGACAGGTATCGTGGAAGGACTTTCTGCATGGGAATTGTGAAAGGAGTGGTTGAAGATCAGAAGAGCATCAAGACCCATGGGGATCGATTCGTTGAGTGAGTCTTTTATCTATTCGTTGTAGTTCCACATTCATAGTGATTATGTGGCTGGGGCCGTCCGAGGATGTTTTCCCGTCTTGGGTTTTTTCCTCGTACATCCGACTTGGTGAGTATTCTTTACTTTACTTTACTTGCTTTAATCACTCGATTCATGTTTAGGATTAATTAAGATAAATTTGGTTTAAAGTAAAAATTATTTTTTCACAACTTAGTTTGGTGCTAATTAAAAGTTGGGTAATTTTTTGTGAAAATTGGTTTGATTTGAAACACATGCATAAGGACCACCCTTTTCAGTTCCCATTATTTATTTTGGATGGTGTAGTTTCATTTTGTTGAGTAGAGTGAGCGGTAATGTTTGTAAGGGACTAATTTCAAGGTGGATGGAACTCAACATTACAAGGTGCCCTCTTTGGAAGACTACAACCTTGTCAAACTCTTAATCTTCCAAAGGGGCCACCTTACAATGTTGAGTTCACTACACCTTCAAATTAGTCCCTTACAAACATTACCGTTCAATCTACTCAACAAAATTGAACTCCACCATCTAAAATCAATAATGGAAACACTAGCTATAGTTGTTAAAAGTTAGGGATTCACTAGTGGGAGACTATGTAGCTTCGCTGGTCCAAAGACTTTTGAGACAAAACTCTAAAGACCGTTCAGAGCACGGTTCTAGTGTTCATGTGCCATGACTATTCAAATTTTCTTACCAAACATGCCTTTTGAGGGTGAAAACTTAAAATACCTTCCAAACGGCCCCTTGAGAGGTGCAAACTCATTTTACGGGATCAATTTAACTCATTGAAACCGACCACATGGTCTTGGTACCCCTAGTTCCAGAAAAAGGAGGATAGTTTGAGAAAATCCATACTTATGCTTGAAAATGTGCCGTTAGAGGGCGAAACCCCTTGGTGCCACCCAAGTAGCCCCTTTAGTGGAGCGATCACCATGCACGGGACCAATGTAACTCGCAAGAACCGATCGTGGGGTCACGGGACCCACGATTTGAGAATATGATAATAATTTGAGAAAATACACACTTAGACTTGAAAATGTGCCGTTAGAGGGGAAACCCCTTAATGCCCACCCTACAACCCCTAAATAAATTTCAACACCTCACATGGGACCAACATAACTCGCAAGAACTGACCACGTGGTCAAGGGACCCCCAATTTGAGAATATGATAGTAATTGGGAAATATATAGAATTAGGTTTAAAAACATCCCGTCAGAGGGCGGAAATCCAAAGTATTATCCCATAATCCTTCTAACATACTATCCAACAATAATCCAACAACCAATAATTATCCAACAGCCAAACCAAATAAAACCAATAATTATCCCGTACTCCTTCAAACATACTATCCAATGACAAGCCAACAACAAATAATTATCCCGTACTCCTTCTAACATACTATCCAATAACAAACCAGCAACCAATACTTATACAACGGCGAAACAAACAAAAGCAATAATTATCCCATACATCTAAAATATTTAAAAGATGATGCATATCAATTATATAACTACTTCAGTTAAAGTAAAGCGTACCTGATTCCTGTGATCCAGCAAGGCCATTAAATAAAGTCTTCTGAATGTGTGATTGGACCAAATTGATATTGGAGCCCCGAACGTATTCTTTTACATGTACATTTTTTGACTAGTTTCTTTAATACAATATTCATAAAATCAAGCTAATTTAACTTCATTTTATGAACATTTCATGAATGAAACTGATCAATAAATGTATATGTATAGGAACATGTGGAAAGTGAGCTGGGTGAATTTGATCCAATCACAAACTCAAATGACGTTATTCTCAAATCGAATGTCTTGTGAAAGTAAGTAAATATTCGACTGAGCATAACATATTATCGAAAGTTAACTTACATAAATCATATTAAACATTCGTAAAAGTAACTAAACATTCATACATAAAACTAAATCGCTAATACAATTTCAATATCAAAATAGGATTCAAATAAGACTGACAAGGTTAACACAATATTTTGATACTCAATCTTCCTCTAAATCGACTAAAAGATCCTTCAAATTAGGGTTGTCATCAAGAGCAAATTGGAATTCTTTTGGAGCCTTCAATGCATACACTTCAGTAGTCATACCCTTTGGTGCATGCAAAATAATAAACCAATTGCAATCGTTTATGCACTTGGAGTAGAATACCTTATTTACGTTCTGAAAGGAACAAATAAAAGGCTCGTCGACTATGCGGTCTTTACTCTTTAGCTTTGATAAATCTACCACAATAAGTTTGGATTCTGGATCAATTTTGCAAGCATTCATAGTATCCTCCACATTTACCCAATCACATTAGAATATGGTGAAATCTATGTAATCAAGTTCTAGGATTTGTTGGAGTATCCCATAATAGGTTAGTACCGTATTCTTTGGATTTTTATCGCTTTTGCTAGCGATACAGGTGGTTAAGGAAGAAATTGTTATTACACTATTTTACGTCAAATGTTTTTCCTCATATGGATACGAAATGAAATCAAAACCATTGGTGTGGAATTTCTTAAACTCTTTCGCACAAAAATTAGGGCCTTTTGATAGGTGTGCAAGCCCAAAAGAGACATCACCTCTTTTTCAAAGCTGCATTTACTAATGAATTTGTATTAAAAGATGTTTTTATCACACGAGAATAAATAACCGCACTCATACGATGTGAAGTTTACCTTTTTTGATACCCATGCCCTAAAATCAGTTGTTGTGCAATTTCGCCTTTGATTTTGAGCAATTTCATTCTCGTACTTCCTACGGGTAAATTATAGAGTTTAGATCGTAAACCATAAAATACATATAATCAAAGAAGAAGAATTCAATAGATACTCACTATCTCCATCCTTTCACTTCATCTTGCGATTCGAAGACATAACAAGCTCCTTGCTCGTATTGTATAGTTGTGAGTTTCACCTCTTTAGGGTTCCCAAATGGTACTTCGTCCTCAAACTCGTCAGGTTCCTCGATCAATCCTCCTCTACGAGGATTTAATCGCCTCACCCATTTTTCTAGCATATATTCCCTAACGTATAACGATGATTCCATAATTACGTATTCTTCAGTAATAGACCTTCCAACATACCCTTAATTCTTTACGTAATCTTTGAAAGTTTTCACCAAGAGATCAAAAGTATACATCCAATGTTACCTAATAGGACGACATAATAAAGCTTCATCACATAAATGCACAAACAAATGGATGTTGATATTGAAAAATAATGCAGGAAAATATTTCTGCAATACACAAACTGCCTCGGCTAAAGTTGATTTTGCAGCTCTAATGTGCCTTCTCTTTACCACTTTTGCATAAACTATGGTAAAACAAAACTTGATTTTCATAATTTCTCGACGGGGATCTTTATGTTCAGAAAAGAAATACCGAAATAACAAACGGATTAATTGGATGATTACATGCCAGTCACGAGACTTGCACTGTTTTAAGTCATTTGCTTAGTAGTTAACTACCGTACATAAATTACCCGAATAACTAGTTGGATTCTTCAAGTTGAACGTGTCTAAGAGGATCTTATTCTCACTGGCAATCAAAGTGAAAGAAGCCGGAGGGGTAGAAAGTCTTCCTGTTGTAGGATCATTTTTTAACAAGAGTTTTTTCTTTAGCTTCATAACCTATAGATATCGGCCGGCTCGATCTCCATATTTGGAATGAGATCCACACAGACATGTTCCTATCAGATGTTCTGCAACATTATTCTCTGTGTGCATCACATCAATTACATGCCTTACACGATGTTCTTTCTAATACGTTAAATTAAAAAATATTGATCGCCTGAACCATGGTTTTGCTTTAGTTGGGTCGTTAGGATCTCCCCCTACTTTACACTTTAGGTTTACCAACATGGCTTGTTTGCCTATGTACCTATTCCCCGCAGTCACAGTCGCCACCTTTTCCTCGATCTGCTGACCAGAAAGTTGAGCAGGTTGCATTGGACGCTCGTGACCAATAGGATATTAGTTAGACTTGTCATTCCTGAAAGGGTGACTCGTCGGCAGAAATCTAAGATGACTCATGTAACTTATCTTACTACTATGTTGTAGCCAAATGGATTCAGTTTCCTCCCCATATATGGGACATCCATAATAACCATGAACATTATAACAGGACAAGGTCCCATAAGCAGGAAGGTCTTGGATCCACAACATCCCCATTTTTTTAAGTATGAACTCTTAACCCATATGAGAGTCGAAGGTCGTCACGCCTTTATCCCATAACTCTTTAAGCTCTTCGATTAATGGGGCTAAGAATGTATTAATATCATTACCCGGAGCCTTCGGCCCGGGTAATAATAAAGATAATAATGTGAACTCCTTTCTCATGCACATTGTCGGAGGGATACTTAAAGGCTACATTAGAACTGGCCATTAACTTTGACTAGTACTTAATTACCGAAAGGCTTAAACCCATTAGTTGAGATTGCAAGACGAAATAAAACAACTTAAACTCAAATGAAATAAATCTGTCTACTGATATTATTACAACATAAAAAAAATATTACTACATCTTCATCAAAGGATAAACTAGCCAAGTGGTAACAGAGTCTACATAATTTTTCAAAAAATTACCTTCTCTACTATTGACGTGCTTTGGAACAATTTCATAACCCTCATATACTGTGTCATCACGATCTGACACTCACCCTCTTACAAAGGTCGATTATGTACTAAAGTTCCTACGACAGTGGACATGAGCGTGCAGATCCCAATGACAAAATTTACTGCTCAGGTCCTGTATATAGTATTTCTCACCTCTCGTCCTTATTTTTGACATATGCGACCCAAAACCTCTCGTCCTCCCTTGTGGTCCTTCCCAAAGGGTTTTTAGATGGCATCATTAACAATATCGTTGATTGGGCTTGAATTTGACTGACTATTGATAGACTCTATTGATTCTAGAGTCTTGGCCAAGTGAGGACATAATTTATTATCTCTCTCCCGTCTAGCATGCACGTACAAGTTGGCCCTATTTGGTATCTTTCCTTCATCCAGGCTACCTTTCAATGATCATCCACTGGGTCTTCAAATCTTCATAAGATTTTGAGCCAAGCCGATGGACATCAGTTTTTTTGGCCCTATTCTTCTTATTTTTCTCCCTTTGCAGCATTTTGGAGTCCTTCACCTCATTCTCCAGAAAATCATTCCATTGAGAGACCGGAATCTTAACGTTCGAAGGGACTTTGTCTTCGAGGGCCAAAATGTCGGATCTTGATGCTCCCTTATGAAAATGCTTCTGCCTAAGGTTTCTCTGATATGTTCAGAGTTGTTCAAGAACTCGAGAAAGCACCTTATTTTTTGAGTTGGGGGAAAATGAAAACCATTTGTTGAGTTACGCTTAGATGTCATCTTCAATAGCTTTATCTATGAGGTTCCAATTTTTAGTTCCTCCCACTCCCACATTCATTTTTGCTAAGGAGAAACATTGGGCTTTAAACTATTGAACGTAATTCTTATCCCCCACGGGGTTATTTCCCAAAAGAGAGAACCCAATGGGCTTCTTCTCAACTGACTCGAGAGTTTCAAGAGCATTGGGCATGTCTGTTAGCTTAGTGGGAAGAGTACTTTTCCTAGTGTAACTCGGAGTAGGGGAGTGAACAATTTGTGGAGTAGGGGAGTGAACAGTTGGTGGATTTGAGTATTTCTTACCAATTGGTGATGAGAATTCTCCTTGTGGTTATTGGTTTTTATTAGTTGGAGCATTGGTTCCATTATCGCTCGACATAATCTACAAAAATAATAAAAGTTAAATGTGTATCTATAATAATATATGCATAATTTTAAAGTTCAATACGAAAATATAAATAAAAAAATAAATTTTTTGACCATATATTAAAATCTACTTGTTCATTGTAAGAATTTAACAAAAGTTAAATGTTTCTGATCTCCATCCATTCTGCATTTGTTTTTAAAAACCTAGGGATTTTTCACATGGACAATTAGGAGGAAGCATATCTATAATGGATGCATAGATGTCAGCGATATGAACTCGAAATCTCATCCTCTTCCTCCTATTGGCAAGATCGAGTTTAATGTGCATATGTCATGAGACATCACAGTCTTCGTTAACGCTCTTTGTACGTAATTCTATCCATCATGGGTGAATTTTTTTCGGCCTTCTCTAATAGTGAAAGTATGGTCAGTGCGTTATCGGGATAATGTACGTGATATATATATATTATCTTCTTCATCCCAACATTATGGTAGGGAAAACAAAATACGATCGAATAAGTATTCTTGTTGGAAATGAACTCCACGATTTACAAGGTAGTTAAATTGTTCGATCTTCCCATTATAAACCGGAGTACCCACATTATGAGGATCATTAATGAAAAAGGTACAAGTGCGGACCAATTGCAACCTTTCATACTCTTGTTGCCATCGATTATCACCGTGACTCATTTTTCCCGAGAATAATGAAGAAGTGCGTGAATATGATTCCTACAAATAACGACACTAACGAATCATTAACTAGTTATTGTGTACGAGGGCGTGAATAAGATTCCTATAAATAATGGCTCTAACGAATCATCAACTGTTAATTTATTATGTTTTGAATACCTAGTTTTGTCATTTAAGCCAACAATCCCTAAAATTAACCCTTATGTTTGGTATTTATTTATTGATTCAGTATTTTTTTAATGGGGAGGTATTTTTTTATATTTCAGGCCCAAACTTAAACCAACAATATCCATTTAATTAAAATTTTGCCCTAGTTTGAAAATTAAACCAACAATATCCATTAAATTAAAATTTACCCTAGTCTGAAACTTAAACCAACATTTATCATATATATGTATTTTTTTAGAATATAGGAACAATATGCACAATGATAATTTATACACACCTACGTACACAATACACACACGTATACACACATTCACACTGAAATACACACACGTATACACACACATGAACACACATAAATACACACACATAATGAAATAAATAACAAGGGTTTGGAAATACACACACATTGAAATAATTAATAAAGGCTTGATAATATACACACATGTATACACACACAGAGAGAAATACACACATATACACACATACACACACACACACATACATATATATATATATATAAATACACACACATATACATATAGAAATACACACACACACACACATATACAAACACACACAAAAATGCACACACGCATGCACAATCAAATAAATAACAAGGGTTTGGAAATACTCACAATACACATAATGAAATAATAAGGGTTTGGATTACGTTTGAGATTGAGAAAATGAGAGAGCTTGAGATTGAGGGAAATGAAATCATCGGAGAGGGGGAAGGAAATCGGAGAAGTGAGGGAGGGAAATGAGTGTTTAAAATTTTTTGAGGAAAATGAAAACATGTTCTGTGTTTTTTTGGTATAAAGGCAATGGTAACTACTTAGGGTCGTGACCCTATTATGTGACACCTTTATTTTAAAAACGTCAGCGTGGAAACAAGATCATGGTCACGGTCGAAATCCGTGACTCACTCGTCATGGTCCTAATCCGTGACTATATTGGTGTGTATTTGTATCCCTGGTCACGGCTATCAGCAAAGACCCCATCCATGACCATATTTGGCGGGAAACTTGGCGCCACAATTGTCACGGCTGGGTCACATATGTCAGCCATGACCCTAAGAGTCACAGGCAAAGGTCGTGACCACCTACAAGTCGATATATAACCATATTGAGTCTTGGAATTGGTCACGCTCATTTTGCATGTAGTCACGGGTTTGTCCCAGGACCAGCTGGTCATGGATCTTGGCCGTGACCCCTTTTCCGTGACCATTTCTGATATTTGGTGTAGTGTTATAACTTATAAATCCTATGTTAAACATACTCGTGCTAGAGTAGTGTGTCAGAAAGGATATTATCGAGAACTGTAAGGACATTTTTGTCCATTATCAATTTGTATGTCGTACGCCGTTACACTGTTGAAGAAAATCAAGATCGCATCTACATCAACGGATCCGAATATCAAAGCTTATTCCACATCATAGCCTCTGCGAGAATGAACTTGGTAAAATTTTGTTTTTATGTTCCTTAAAGTTCATATTTAGTATTGGGAATTTTTTATAAAATGTTTTTTTTTAAATAAGGAGTAAGTTTTTTAAAGCAAAATGAGGCTTTTAAAGTTTTTATTTTTCTGGGAAGCCGGACCGGTCCGCCTCTATACCGGACCGATCCGCCTCCGGACCGGTTCGCCCTCTACCCGGACCGAGCCGCCTTGTTTTGTCCAGTATACCCCGGACTGCTAGCGAACCGATAAAGCCATATTTTAAAAGAACCGATCCGTGGTTGGACAGATCCGCCTCCAAGCCGGACCGGTCCGCCTAGGATATGTTCGAACAGTTCCGTGAGTTTTTTAACCACCATCTCATATTTCCTATATATATAACTATTCTGATGGTGTATTTCTTTAAGTCATTGAGAAAACGTTTCTAAGAGATAAAATACAACAAGACTTCATTTTTTTGATGTGCCAAACATCTTTTTGATTCACACACAAAAATCTCAATTACTTTTGTGAATCTTTTGGAACCCTAGAACACAATTTTGTTATTGTTCAACCCTTGTGGAGAAGCCGTCTCTCTTCTTCACTGCTGACCACCTGAAGTTCCTGCGAGAGACTCCAGCCGACACTATTTCTAGCCGTTGCTTTGAAGGTTTGACGAAGACACCGTGTGTTACACTTGTGGGCGATTATCAGGTTGTATGTAAGTCAATGGTCTTGTAAATTCTTCAAAGTTCTAGAAATAAAAGGTTTTGCCCTTCGGGAATTTTTCCTTAACTCTATGTCGCTTGCTTTATTTGTTTATGGGTTGACACTTGCACTTTAGATGCATGATTAGGGGATGCAATTAAATAAGTGTGTCAAATTAGAAATTTGCGAACTTAATCCATTATCACACGTAATTCTCACATTCTCAAGAACTAATCACAGGGTAGAGGACTAGGTTGGTTATGTAGAAAAATATTAGGTGTGCACAATAGTTGAGGGGTGAGCCGGGACACTAGCTTAAATATGAAGAGCATTCATGAATTTTTAATTAAATGAAATTTAGTTCACCTGCTATATATTTTCAAAATGTGTTGGGTTCTAAACCTTGCTGTCAAATATTTTCACAACCTTTTAGGTATCCGACCACAGGGATGCCAGACTTGATTCTATTCAAGGTTCACGCTACTGCGGCATATGTGGGTGATGAAGGAGTTCGATTAGACACCTTTTTTATTCATTCCTAGTTTAGGAATTTTATTCTCAATATTATTGTCGAGCATGTGGCTCACTACAGTTATTCAGTTTATTTCAGTTATGATTGTATAGGATGTAGTTTCTTCTTGTCAGATTATTTTGGTTTGGATGTTTCTTTTTGTCGATGTTTATTTAGCTAGCATTTGATTCAGATAATTGTGGAATGCTTAGACTATATTATATTGTGATGATTCTATTTAGTCTCTTGTTTCACTTAGTGACTTGGTGTTTTTAAAAAATAAAATTTTGAAACCTGCTTAATTAATTAATAGGTGATTAGTAATTATTAATGTCTTCGAAAGTGATGCTGAGAATGAACTAGATGGAACTACTATTTAATTTAATAAAGGCCTGATAAACTAATATTTAATTTGAGCATCAGGTTCTAGTGTCCTTAGGATTTGTGTGGCTTATCAAGTTTCAGCTTAGCGTTCTTTGATATAGAGCCTTGTTATAAGATTGTTGTATTCCTTTACATATTCTATTTATGTTCTCCTTCGATTAAGTATAGTTGATGTGATTCATATACGAGTTTGGTTGAGTGTCGCACATCTAACAATATAGAATGACAAGCGTGGGACGTTAGAAGAATTATAGGAGGGAGGACTGAATAGAAGACATAGAGTATTCTTGGAATAGTGACATGATGAGAGTCACCATGATTATTGTTTGAAAAATTAAAGTTGGTGTAACCGCTAGGGCACAGTATTTTACCCAAGAACCATCGTGAAGAATGATGGTGCAAAGTTAAAACCCCAAGTGTAGACAACAAGGGGCGAAGGTCAAAGAAGATTTTTATTTCAGAAGAACAATCCTCTAGAATTCGAGGAAGTAGTGGAAGGGTGATTTAACAATGGATGAAGAACATCCAATTGGAATCACGTGTGGGGGAGTGTAGTGACACTCAAGTCAAAATTCAGGGCAAAGATGTTGGCTCATAGGAGTAGCGTAGGGCCATGGGAGTCAGTCACCATAGCCATAGGAAAATTACCATGAATAATGAAAAATTTGGGCTGATGATTATTACGAATCCACTCATTGGGGATTAAAATAGAGAGTCAAGGGAGATTTTAGTAATTTTTGAAAAAGGAATGGACAGTGGCCGAATGTGAACGAAAAAGCTGATAAAAGTCACAAAATTCGTAATCGATGAGAGGGATACGAGATCAAAAAGGGTTCGTAAGCTAGTAATATACCCGTGGGTAGAAATGAAAGGGTGGATAGGAGATCCAACTTGGATGGTTGGTGTTGTTGTCCTAAAGGTTTTACATTTATAATTTATACCAATGCTCTTATCAGAAGGGAGCTAAGGGAGTTGGGGAATCTAACAAAAGAGTAAGACTGGATTTTTACTGCTAGTGAGGCACTAAGGAATAGGATACCCTATAGACGACCATGATTAATAATAGAGATTAATAGAATTTCTACCATGTGACGGTGGGTTCAGTCAGGGCCATCAAGTCCATCAATAAGTCCTAGGGGACCAGTGGATCCAAATGGATAATGGGGATAGCAATCAGGGTCAAGACTACCAGGTACGCGAGAAGGACAACCCCAACATGGCCGGCAGGGATAGAGTAAGGGGAAGGGAACAACGAGGTGTCATATGGATAAAAAGTAGAAACACATGTGTGGATATTTTCCCTGACGAGTGAGAGGACATGAGAGGGATGCCTCGTACACGAAGCAGTTATAGAAGTTTTGGTTTGGTTAGGACTAGAGTGTCATGTCCAGGAACCATTTGAGCCGCCAATGTTATGGGATATTGAAACTATGAATTTTATCCAGAAGTGATTGGGATCCATCTTCTGTGACACGTGTGAGTCACATTAGTTTGTGAGTACTAAATTCGCGTGTGAAACGGGTTTGGTAGAGGTATTATTAAAAGTACTATAGTTTATATATATTTATCGTGGAGAAGTGGGGCTCACTTCGGTTCCACCTAAAAGGTAGAGGGTGTGGACACTGAGAGGGTATACTTTTTTAAGGTAATCCCATTATGATATTTGATAATGTGCTTGTGATTTTATCCCGAGTACGAACGAGTTAACGATGGCGGGCGGTTATCACGAGACTATCGTGTTCGTTGTTCCAGGGCGGGACGTATTTTCTTTTTGTGATGTCTCACCTAAAAGAGGGGAGAGCTCGCGATGGTGTTCAGGGTGTACAGTTGTCTAGTTATATTGAATCCCGGTGCATAGGGACTCTTACAGATGATAATCAGGGTATGTTGGGTTATCGTGGAGCGGAGAGATTTAGATCGTTATTAATTTAGTGTTGAGCACTAAGTAATATTGCGAGCTTAGTCGTATATGCCTCCTTTAGAGATGAGGGAGTCAATGATTAGACATATGAGTCCAGGAATAGGGTTGAAGTGTCTCGGGTGTATGCTTTGGGTTCTACGAAAATCAAGGACTGACAATGCTGAGGAATAATGCATTGGGAAAAGCTCTTTTAGGCTTTGCTGTGAGATGTTATACGTCAGGAGTGGAGAAGTGTCATTGGATGTGAGGACATCGGATTTAATGAGAATTAATGATCGTGTGGAGAAAACACGTTGAGCAAAGATCTACAAGAAATAGGACCGGTGGATCCAAGAAGTGTTGTGAAAGAAACACTGGGAAGATTTGCACCACAAGTTGATTGGTGGGGCAATATCAGGAAAAATTAAATAGTAATTGGTGGGGTAATCGAAGGATATATCCACATCGATAATACGAGGGGACAAACTTGAGATAACTATGTTACATATGTGAAGTTATGAGTTTTGTGAAAATATAGACGAGATATAGGGTGTATGGGCACCCTGGGTGGAGCAGAGTCTCACTTAGTCAGGTGCCGAGCAGTTTTGGGAGTAAACACAAGGGCAGTGATTTTAGGTTTATTCCAAAAAAAAGGCAGTAAGATGTCCCTCGTAATGTGGGATTAGTGATGAAAACTACATAGTGGAGTTGTCTCCAAGTTATACCATTTAGGGATGGAAGAGTTTGATCTGAGGTTTTCAACTAGGATTTTGTAATTTTGATATTCCTAGTGACGGGATTGATGAGTATGAGTGGTGAAATTCATATTTGGTACATCCAAAATAGTTGAGATGTCAATGTTGCCATCGGGTTTACCGAATGGATTGACCATAATGGAATATTTATTACTTTAGGGTGAGAAAGAAGTGAAATGGAAATAGGTACTGTCCAAAATTGTTGTGAATTGGGATAAGACCTTTCAGTCCCGCCTCTGATCATAAGTGCAAGAAGGCGATGGGGACGAAATCGCAAACCATTTACTCAATGGTTGACGAAAGTGACTAGGTTATTAGAGGAATTGAGGAATGTGTAATTTCAGATTTGTGGGTGATTGGGAGTATTAATTACAACAAGTAGAGTTAGGTGATATGCCTCATGGCAATGTATTATCAGCGTAACACATTTTGAGACATTATTAGGGAAATCTTTTCATCCACCCTTTGGTTTGTAAGGGTGGGGGAATAACAAGTTATTGGGACCCAAAGTGATTTATGGTCCTTCGGTAGGAATTCGGTAAGCCGCATCTTTTCAGATAGATCAGAAACGTAGGGAGAATTACATCACTGTGAGTTAAGGGTTTGAAGTCTGAAATGAGTAGTCAGGGAATGTTGCGACTATTTAACCTGGGGGAGTCACGCGCTGGCAATAAAAAAATTCACTCACTAAGGTGGAGCCTTTTCTATCATAGAGACAGTAGAGATGACAAAGCATAATCTTGTCTTTTACGGCACTATATGGTCGGAGACCATTGAGTTGGAGATTGATGACTAGGTTTTGGTTAGAATTTCTCCAATGAAAGGGGTCATGAGGTTCGGAATGATAGGGAAGCTAGGGTCGAGATTAGGGGGACAACCTTATTATTGAGAGAGTGAAACCAATAGCTTATAGAATGGGTTTACCACATCACCTATAGTGGATACACGACGTGCTTCACGTGGCATCGCTACATAATTATCGGAGAAGTGTGAGAGCTTGTGGCATGTTCCACTAGAGGAGTTTGACTTGCAGCTATATATCTCATATGAGGAGAGACGTGTAGCTATCCTAGATCGTAGTGAGCGCAAGTGGCGATCTAAAGTAATACCACTTGTTGGAGTTCAGTGGGGACAACACAACGTTGACGAGTCCATTTGGGAGCAGGCAGTTGACATGCGAGAGAATTATTTAGATGTATTCGCCACATGTATAACCTAATTTCGGGGACGAAATTCCCCTGTGAGGGGGAATTAATTAATTTGGCTAATTTTAAATTACTTGTGTCGTAATTTAATTGAATTAATTATTATTATATTTTTCAAACATTAATATGGTGAGTAAATGATTAATATTTGTAGGATTTAAATTTACTAAGTGAATAGTAATAATTTAATCACATCATAACAAGCGAAAGAGATGTGTCATTTATTTGTACCAATCGGGAGTCGGATATACACAATTTTGGGGTTCAGGTAAGAAATTTTATTAAAATAATTTGTATGGCAATTCTGAGTGTATGGTTGAGTCCTCATGGGTCGAAATAGTCAAAAACGAGTACCCAAGGGTTGTAAATAGGTCTCGGAGCATTTTTAGGCATAACCAAGCTCACATAAGTGTGTTGGGGCCCTTCTATAAAATTCCACAAGCCTAAAAACGGGATTGACTTAATAAACCCTAAAATTAAGAGGGTGTGGAAACCATAACTCATTTTAGAAAACGTAAGTAGAGAAGAAAAGAGGGAACAATTGGAGAAATCCTGGGAGCCAAAATCAAGAACAAGTGTGTGTGCAATCTTCATCAAATACAAAAGGATTCAGACCCTTTCGAAACCTAAGGCATGTGGTTAAACTTTCCATTAAATTAATTGCAGATTCCTATTCATATGATAGTGTGTGTGATAAGATTATATGATTTTTGGGTTAGTTTGATATCTAAATTTGGGTTGCAATAAGTTTAGATTTAAATTCTTTAGAGGATTTTGGGAATTTTAATTATTAACCTTAAATCCAAGTGGGGGATTTATTATGATTAAGGATCTTAAATTGTGGATTTACTGTGAGTTTAAATGGTTAAATGAAAGAAATCTGGACAGAAATTGAGGTTGAAAATAATTAATGGAAGATTGGGTGACACACCCCAACCCAGTTACTTATAATTAAGTCTGAAAGTCAAAGTGAGTCAAACCATAATTAATCTAACTAAACCATAAACACGAGTTTTAATTTCAGAGTCATCATTGTAAATCCATATAACTGAAAGCCTTTTAACAACATCGGAGTGGTCATGTCCATAAAAGCTTTCTTGAAGGATAAGTTAACTTAATTACATCATTTACATTTACACAAAATCATTGTTTCTCCCTTTCCTGGCTAACCCAACCCGACCTCCTAGATTTGGCAGTGACATCGCGTTACCTGAAAAAAATGTGAACGTAGGAACCATGAGCAAAATAGCCTAGTGAATGCATCACTACTATACTACTTCATAAATTTGAATGCAATAAATCATGTCCATATACTTATGTATTAACTTATCCGGCTCATTCAAAATGAATGACCAACTTTTCCGAATCATGATTCACATATCCTGTCTAAATAGACAATTCTCCCCCATTCCTGGTCGAGGAGTAACCCCTTGTCATTAATAGAAAAATCTCCCCCATTCCGGGTCGAGGAGTAACCTCACATTTTGGTAAATCGAAATGAAGAATTTTATATTCTTAACATTATGATCATATTCGTAAGAGTATACAAATACATCATTCTAGTGAGTATACTCACCTTAGGTTGTCAACTACGTATTCACGTTTCCTTCGGGAGGAGCTGAACTGGGTTGATTAGACCTTACACCTTGGAAACACATTAAGAATTTTCTTGAAATTATTTTCCTAGCTTTTCCTTGTAATCTTTCTTCCTTAACTTCTACTTTCTCTTTCCTTAAGCTTAAATCTCTCAAAACTGAACCTAGGGTTATATTTGCTGAAGAAATAAGTTAAAGGGAGAAGTTTAAGTCGGCCAAAGCATGCCTCCTTTCCATCCAATCAAATTAAGCCATTTGGTTTACTAAAAGACAATTTACCACTTGAAGGGAATGTACAGATTTGCCCCTTGTTCGTAAATTCAGTATACCACCTTACTCGGGCATCCGTTTGATGCATCGTTATTGTGTTAAAACCCTAACTCACATGTCGACAACTATATAGTCTTTACCTCAAGTCAATTTTAATGTGATAAGGGTCAAAACTAGTCTCTAACAGGAACATTTCTACCGAAAACAACAAAAAATTTTGTTTGTAAATAATTCGACATTTCATGATTTATGAAAGTAGGAATAGACTAAACATGATCATTTAACATTAGATATAATAATAACACATTATTCATATCACATAAGTTAAGCATGATTTAAAAATAATTTATCATAATTATATTCGGGTTGTCACATTGGGACTGATCGAAGAAGGGAGAGAGAAAAACACCGGGTCGTTCGAACGATTTGGGTTTTGTTCACTCGAGATCCATTGTCGTTCGAATGACATATGCCTCATTTGAACGACGTAACTGTTTCGGCCCCAGTTTCTCCCTTCTACAGTTTTGATTCGGTCCTTTGTTTTTGGAAGCTTACACTTAAGGGGTTTTAGTTTTTGTGGGGAAATTTTAATGGGACAATTAGGGAGATAATCCATAAAGGAAATTAAGGTTGAAAATTGAGAAATTTGGAAACCTTAGATATATAAGTGTTCAAAACCTATTAAGGAGAATTTTGGGTCATATTTTTTAATATTATATTGCGGGCTAAGTGAGCGAGTCCTGGTTTAATTATTGAGGGACACCAAGGTAATAAATTAATAAATGCATAGTTAATTAAAGTTTAGAGTCAGAGGATTTACTCAAATATTTTGGGACTAGTGCTATGAATGCTTAGCCAAGGATTCAGCGGAGTTAATTTATTATAGGGCTATATAATAAATTATGGAATATTCAAAATAAAAACGGAGTTAACCTTAATAAGTGGAATTTGAGGAATAAGTTCTACAAGATGATATTTCAGACCGAAGGAGCGAGTCTGGGTAATTTAGTTGGGTGACACAACTAGAGTGATAAATAATTAAATTATGCGAATTATTTAAAATATAAGTCGGTATATAGACTTGAAAATGTTAGGCTAGTGTTACGATAAATTGTGAACGGAGTAGCTTGGATGAATTATATATATATATATATATATATATATACACATATATGTGTGTGTGTGTGTGTGTGTGTGTGTGTGTGTGTGTGTGTGTGTGCGGTGAGAGATAGAGAGACTATTTTCAGTGCTTTATGGATATTATTGTGAATAGTATTTATAGGAATACATACCCCTCTAGTGCTATCATGGGAGCTTGCACGATGTGAGTGAATTTCCTGGCTTGAGGAGCAGGGTGAGTATAATCCCCAGGTCATAGCGTCCATAGTTAGGGGTGAGATGTCTTAGGTATGATTCAGTCTCATTTTCGGAGGGAACTATGACCGCCTCTACTCCGTTTATTTTTTTTCACTAATTCGGGGAGCTAACCGTGTCAGGGTGTCTGGGTGGATGAGTATACCTGGATTGATAGCATTATAGAGAACATCCGGTGAGTGTCTACTCGAGAGGATGGTTATATAGTTTCTACATGTGTGTGACAGTGGTAATATGATAATACGTATATATGGTGTAGATATTTATATACGGGTAAAATGAATGATGTGAATTTTATCTACTGTATATAACTTGTGAGAATGTTATATGGTCCCAAATGAGAAATGATTATTTAAGTTAATGTGATGTATAACCTACAAATTGTATGTTGAACATACTCAAGCTTGACTAGTGTGTCAGGAAGGATATTATTGAGAACTAGTCATGGGGTAGAGTACTAGGTGGGTTATGAAGAAAATTGTTAGGTGTGTACAATAGTTGAAGGGTGACTCGGTTCTCAAGGGAGGGTGACACTAGCTTAAATATGACGAGCATTCATGCATTTTTAATTTACATCAATTTAATTCACTTGATAAATATTTACAAAATATTTTGGGTTCCAACCCTTGCTATCAAATGTTTTCAAAATTTTTTAGGTATCTGACCACAGGGATGCCAGACTTGATTCTATTCCGGGGTCACACAGCTGCGACATATGTGGGTGCTGCAGGAGTTAGATTAGACGTCTCTTTCATTCATTCCTAGTTTAGGAATTTTATTCTTAGATGTATTTTGAGCATGCATCTCACAACAGTTATTCATTTTATTTCAGTTCTGATTGTAGGGGATTTAGTTTCTTCCTGTCAGATTATTTTGGTTTGGATGTTTCTTTTTGTCGATGGTTATTCGGCTAGCATTTTGTTCAGATAATTGTGTAATGCTTAGACTCTATTATATTGTGATGATTCTCTTAGTCTATTGTTGCATTTAGTGACTTGATGCTTTTAAAAGATAAATTTGTATACCTGCTTAATTAATTAATACGTGGTTTGTAATTATTAATGTCTTCGACATTGATTCTGAGGATGAACCAGATGGAACTCCTATTTAATTTAATAAAGACCTAATTACCGGTATTTAACTAGGTGCGGTGTCACAAATTGTGGAACTTTATATTACATATGATTGTATGAAAAATGCGCAATGTGATTTGGATTATAAGGTTGCAAGTTTTATGTTATCTGATTTTGGATCATTTATCTTACATTCAGAAACATAATTTGTGTTGCTGAAAGGTTGCTTTTTTGTAACATAATATGATTTGTCGCCGTTGAGTGACCTTTGGCAATATAAAAATATTTTTATTATAAATTTGACAAATTATAAAATACCTTTGGCGGCATAATTGAGTGTTGCCAAAAGCATATCTTCGGCAACACAATCATGTTGTGTTGACAAAGACTTTTTCATAAAGACTTTGGGCAACAAGATGACAACACAAAGGATATTGTTGCCAGTAACTATTAGCGACACAATTGTAAGTATTATAAACATACATCGTATGATGCCTATGTTATTTTTTCTTGTAGTGATACAATACAGTATATGGACTGTCAAATAGACATTTTTAATTAGCATGTGAATTTAACAATATGGATTCGAAGAAAAGATGGATCGTAAGATAACATAACCGACCAAGATGGGAAGAGAACATACATAAAAAAAAACATATATTCTCATCAAACACTAAAACCAAAAGATGAAGAATATCCAAATTTGGTAAATCTTATTGTTTGAACCCGACGTGGATTACTACTCCTTTTCTAGATTAATCTAACGAATCTCAAACATTAGGTTTTAAATACCCACGGACAAGGATCAATTGAAAGATGAGGTGGTTCATTTAAATGTGAATTAATTTAAGTTCTCTCAATGGTTAATTGGTTAATATCCCCTCTATACTTAATCGATTTCACTCATCAATGCTGGGTCGATTATTCACCAAGTTAGTGTCACAACCATAGTGAATCGGTTTTGGGTTTGACAATGGATCATATGAGCCCTGATTGAAGAAATGGAGAACCTACTTTTTTATAACAACTAGGGGACTCTGGGATTTATTTTTCTCTTTATGCCATATTGTTTGGGTTATAACTCGTACGGTGTGCGAGGTGATGGTTGCCTGGAGGAGGCCTAGGGGTTGGACTGGCTCTCGTATGGTCTGGAGGATGGTTCCTCATTGTATATTTTGGACCATTTGGCATGAGAGGAACATGAGATGCTTCGAGGGAGTCGATCTTAATCCTTCTCGAATTAGTTATTGTTTTTTGAGTCTTCTTCTTAGTTGGTATAGGTAAAGTTATGATTCATCGTTATCTCACTTCCTTAAGTTTTTGAAGGAGTTTTAGAGGGTTGTGTTGTCTGTTTTGGGTTTCGACACTGCGCTTTTTTGCTTTGTATACTTCCTGTATACGGGATTGCGCCCCCTTAGGCGGGTTTATTTTATTGCAGCATTTACTTATAAAAAAAAACAAGTTTCGTTGAGGGTCATTTATGTACACCATGACCCATTTCACATGATGATGATTTCATTTTTTAGATATGTAAAATCATGGTCCATCGTTGGTACCCATTGATTAGTCAATTTTTATTTCCTATGGTTAGTCGATATGTACTCCAACAATAGGCGAACGGCTGGAGTAGCGGTGGGTCAGTTTGACCGAGGTCTGCAGCACGATCGTGGTCGGTTAGTTTGGTGTCTCATTTTTATCGATTTATACCCAAATGGTATATATATCATGTCATCAATTTTCTTCTCTTCCTTATAATATTTTCAAAGAATCAAATGAATTTGATTCGAAATTAGTTTCTAGACTGAGTGAATGAGGTGGCCTTTTGTGGCAAAATTTACTTTTCTCGACAGAAAAGGTAATGTCTCACTGGTTTTCGAATTTGGAGACTCCACATGTTTAGTTTTTTTTTTTTTAAATTTCAAGATGAAAATAATTAGGTGGTTTATCGGTCACGCCATATGCCTTGTGTTTTGTGTCGATGGATTTATTAAAAGAAACCACATGTGTATTTTTCTTTAACCATTAAACTAAATGCATTGATGTTTGGTACCCACTATGTAATTGTTGTTTACATGACAGAGCTCATGTGTTGTTTCCTCCCTTTTCGGACAAAACCTAAGAACCTATGTCTAAACAAGTGGTGTTTCGTACAAGTGGGTCACATATCATTTTTTTTTGGACGTAAGTCATTTCTTTGAAAATAAAGCACACCCTCATGACTACGAATTGCATGGTTTAGTAAATTATTGTGGAGGACAAGTCTCAACTCTATGTGTCATTTAATATTCATACACTCAAAATAATATTTCTGGACGGAAGTACAATACATGATTGCCGATAGTTTTACGTCTTGACAAATGCAATTGTGTATGTTATTTATAAAATTTATATGCCCTTTTGATTTTTATAGAAAAGTTTTCAGCGCTCTATACTTTCTCAGCTATGGTAGTTTAGGTGTATCTTGCTTTTCGACCAAGCATGCTTTTGACAAGTACTTTATGCATATATGTAATCTAAACTAATGCAGTATAGTTGGTTTCTACATGGCGAGTGAGTCATTAACGACTACGGAGAAATAGTATTATAAAACTCTAAAATTTAATTTTGGTACTTTTTTATTATTATTATAGTAGAATATGAATAATCAAATGAAAAATATGACTTTTGTCCGTTTTAATATTTAATCTCATATGGGTATTAACTAAAGGACATTAATAAGATTTATATCATACTCAGTATGATCAATATCCATTTGTTAAACTCAACTGTCATATATGTTTTTACACTATCAAAGCACCTATTTAATAAGAAATATAGGATCTTTGAGGGCATAAAATCAAAGATCGCCTAAGAAAAGTGAAATCAACTTCGAGACATAAAATCAAAGATCGCGTAAGAAAAGTGAAATAAACTTCAAATCTTTATTTTCAAGTTTCACAAATGCTTGGTCCATCATACTCTCAGGATTAGTTTTTAAACCCCAAAAATAACTATATGGGCGCATGAAACAACTGAAGGTTGACAATAATCTGCTACTATACAATAATGTTGTGCTCTTGTGAACACAAATGAAGCTAAAAAAGCATTAAGTAGAACCAACGCTAGCGTGCAACTTGAATTTCTGTGTAATCATTTTCGTAGTTGTTGTAGACATATTTTCAAGGTCTATTGTTGGGTATGGACATGAGGTAATTTATGAGTTATATATGGAAATGTACTATAGCACTTAATTGACCTATTAATCCAACATAATATCATGAAGCATGTATGCACATTCTAATTAAGCGTGATAAAGAATCACGACTATGCGATACGTAAGCCATGTACCCTTTTCTCAATCTTGATGAAAGTCATGAAATTTTATCAAGGCTTACTAAAAAAATACTATATTTTAAGAGGAGAGGTTGAAGTTCTTATCTAAAATAGCATATGATTAATATTTCCCATGTTCGGGAGAAAAAAAGCTTACCTCTTAGGGCTTGTTTGGTTCGAGGTTTGAAAAGGGAATTTAGGATTCCTGGAATTTAGAATTCCCCTCATTTAGAATTACAATGTTTGGTTGGAGATTTAAGGAGGAACTTAGAATTCCTGGAATTTAGAATTCCCACGAAATTGGATTCTCATTTCCCCTCTAAAATGGGGGTAATCCTATATTCCCGAACATACTACCTTACTTTGTGATGAGACAAAAATACCATATCACATAAACTCATACATACACACTCTCTCTCTCTCTCACACACACACACATACACTCTCTCACACATACACATACGCACTCAACCACACGCAACCACACACACACACACACACTCTCACACACACAAACACTCTCTCTCTCTCTCTCTCTCTCTCTCACACACACACACACACACACACACACTCTATCTCTCACTCTATCTCTCTCTGTCACACACACTATCACACATATAAATACACACACACACATACACACACTCTCTCTCTCTCTCTCTCTCTCTCTCACACACACACACACACACACACACTATCAAACATATAAATACACACATACACACACACACACACTATCTCTCTCACACACACACTCAAACACACACAACCACACACACACACTCACTCACCACACAGTCACGTGCACACATTCAAATAAAGTAGAATAGTATTTTATTTAAATGATATTTATTCCTAATTTGGAAAAATAATTTTAGATGCCGGGAAAAAAGAATTCCTGCTTGAACCAAACAATGGAAAGGAATTAAAGATTCCAGGAACTTAGAATTCCTGGAATTATGAATTCTCATTCCCTTTTCAAACCTCAAACCAAACGAGCCCTTAATACCTTTATCCATTTTCATCCTGTTCCCTATGTGCAAAGGAGGTCTTACATAATAAGAACCACAAATACCTCCCCAACACATTCACGAAATGTAAGAAGTAGTTTAATCTAGGAAGATACAAGATTTTTCTAGGTTATTTACCTAAGAAAATTCAGTTGTGCTTACGTATTCGTCTTAATCGAAATCAAATTCAGTGTAGTTTATGGGTTCATACTATTCGCCAAAAAACTCATTATGGTGGTTCTCGAAGAGGTGTGAGGTGGTGGACTTGAGAAACCTATTTTGTTTTTTAATTCTATATATATGGTTTCTACCACGATAATATTTGAAAGAGGAAGCTATTATGTCTCTTCTTCTCTACGACTATTAAAACAGAAACTCCTATCTTCCAAATGATGTCCCTCAAATGTAAGGAAGTAAGGCTTATTCCTAATAAAATCCAAGCCGAGTGGGCTACCACATGTCAAATATACACTCGATATATGTGTCAGAAAACTTAGGGTGACACATGTCCTAATTTGAATCGCATGTGTCCCATAACATATGTGTTGTACCTTTAATACTAGAATATTTTCTACTTGATGAAAAAATAATACGGAAAATATGTGCAATATGTTGGACGCGCATAATAATATTAGAGTTGCATAAACACAGGAGGTATTTATGACTTTTATCAAGATTAATCATTTTAATTTGATTTTATAATTAAAATGAGAGTTCTATCGTTAAGCCCCTTATATACACACACACACACACACACACACACACACACATATATATATATATATATATATATATATATATATATATATATATATATATATATATATATATATATATATATATATATAATAAGTTACAATGGTGTTTTCACTATTCAGAAGATGGGAAGACACTTCAAGGTTCAGATCGAAGCCAACAAGGCACGAAATGAAGGGTGGAGATTAAAAGATTTTCTTTTCCTTTTTTGTCCCTTTATTATTCCATTTCCCCCACTTTTCTAACACTTCATTCCATTTCCCCCTCTTACTCAAAATTCAAAAACATGGTTAAAATAGGAAATATCACACTTCAATAATCTTTTGGGCCCCACCGCGCACAAAGGACACACAAACAATACTAAGCCGGTTCTCTCTCTCTCTGTCTCTCAAATCAGCACCCACTCTCATTTCTCTACTTCTCTCCCGTTCTCTCTTCGTGAACCCAAAAGAGCACTACCACAACACAAACATCAACCCATTCTCTCCCTCTCCAATCCACCACCTCCTCCTCCTCCTCTGCACCACACCCCTATGCACACGACTACCCCCATCACAAACCCACGCATACACCATCACCCTCCGAGCTCTAAGGCTGCCGCCTCTCTCCCATAGTGGATTGACTTACAGTAGTATCCTTTTCTTTCTTTATATCCATATCTGTTTCATGCGATTTTACAAGTGTTGAGTTTGGGGGGTTTAGTTCAGCGTTCAAGTGTTGGAATTTACACATATCCCCTGATCTATTTCATGCGATTTTTTTAGTATCACTCTTGGATTCGCTGGCTCATTTGTGGTATATTTTTTCGGGTTTGTTTATTGGTTGAAAAATTAATTTAAGTATTTGTTTATTTAATTGTGAGAAGTAGATGACTCTTAAGGGTACTTATTTTGAAACTAATATCTCCAATATGTTTTTTACTTAAACTTGTCACTTTCTGAAATTGGATATAATGGAATCTATATGTGATAAGTTTCTATTGAACTCATGTGTGGAGGTTCAAGACATCTATTTGTGGTGTTGTATCTTTCATAGAAGTTTATGATGTAAGAATCATACCATATAATCATTTTCTTTTTGTACACATATGATGTGTGATGAGTCTCTGTTTGTTTAAATACATACCCATTTGGGGTGTTTATGGTAAAAAATATACCATATATCTGTTTGTTTAGATACATACCTATTTGGGGTTTTTGTTATAAGAAACATACCATATAACCATTTTCTTTTTGTACACATATGATATTGCGATGAAACCCATTTTGGGTGTTTATTGTAAGAAACATACCACATAAACATTTTCTTTTTGTAAACATTTGATACTGTGACAATAGGAGCTTATCTTAGGTTTTTAGTCCTTCTCTCCATTTTAGTCCTCTCTATTTTTTTTATTCTTATTCTTTGATGCGAGATTATTTCATTAAAAATTAAAAATATTGATAAATGAGGTAGTTTCTTTTGTACCTAAGTTTCTTTTGTATTCATTTTTGGTTTTAATGTACTAATTTCATCGTTGAACCTGATTCAATTTGCACATCTTCACACTGTTTGACTAATTTACTTTTTTTATTCTTAGTCTTTGGTACTGGTAATCTCTCGATTGAGGTAGCCTCTCGAATTTCTTTTGGGAGTGTATTTTTTATTCAAAGCATCTCATGTATTGGGGTTTAGGGCTTGCTGGCGTTTTTAATTTATTTTTTGGGTATGTACTAATTTGTTTCTTATTTATGTTTTGTTATTTTTCATTTGGTGTTTATTTTTTATTCTTTGTTGTTTTGTCTGTCTGATTTCACACACAAACATATTTTGTTATTTTTAGTCTCTATAAGTGAATTACTCATTTTATTCAAAGTGCATACATCAGTGAAAATATACAACCGTGGCATTATCTTTTATTTTGAGCAATTGTCTCAACTACACCATGCACCCTAATCTCGATTTTACTTGAGTTATGTTTAGTTTTGTGCAAATGTCTTTTGTTATGGATTGGAATCTAATGCCAAATGTGACTTTCGGGAATTTGACTCTCTTTAAATATTGATGTTACTTGAACTTTGGTGGCTTTTTCAGGAATATATTTACACCTGAGATGCCACCCTTAAGGATGGTGTCAAGAACGATATTAATTCGGAGGCGACAAAGGGGGTGATGAGACGAAAACAATGCTCTAGAAGGGTGAGTGAATTTCCTTAATTGATCCCAAAGTACATAGTTCGAAGAGAGAGTATTTAACTATGATGTTGCTGCAGCCGAGGTGGACTCACTCACTGTCAGGACTCCAACATCACCATTGATTTTTCTTGAACTATTGTACCAGTTGGAATTACCTCTTGAACCACTGAGAGTTATTTGAAATCCTTATGTGCATCGTTTCCACTCCGTTAGTTTTACATATTGGTTCTCACTATGTTAGTTTGAGTTCCGAGTTGATTTAATTTTACATATTGATTCTCACTCTGTTAGTTTGTGTGGTGTTTGCTGATTTGTGTTAATTATATAGCATTCTAACTTACAACATACATATTTCTTTCCGTCTTGATTTCTAATTTGTTTACATTTTTACTACATGATTTGTCATAAAGTGTAATTTCTTTGTAGCTATTTCTGATCTTTAGTTGAAATTCATTGCCCGTTATTAAGTTTTGATTCCAACTGAAATGGTTCTAATTTTTCTTCTTCTTTGTTTAAGGGTTGATTCAGAAGTTATGGTTTCGTAGTGTTTGAGATATTGATGAGGTAATATTTGCGCGAACATTTTCTATTTTATAGTTTTTTTTCATTTTTTTATTAAAATATAACTATTGCTTCCTCGTTCGATTTAGACGTTCCTCAATCGGTACGTTTTTCCCATTTACGCGAGTTATCGTTATTATAGTTAGATGTTCCGAGTTAGTTGTTTCCAATGTATAAAACTCGGAATTTCTATTATAGTTCAATGTTCCGAGTTAGTCTATTTACTTTTTGACTAGGTCCTATTGATGATAGAGTTATGAAAATTCTACACGTTATTTTAAACTAGATAGTTGCATTGTTCTTGAAATGAGCTTTTCATAAATTCAGTTTTGGCAACATTTTTAACAATCAGGCAACGTTTGCAACAATTAGGTTCTTTTGATTAATATTCATTTTGTATTCCAGATTGATCTTGCTGAGGACTATGATGGCAACCTTTGTAACAATAAGAGCAAGAAAAAGGTTTTCTGTCTACCTTTTATCTATCTATTTGAATGTATTGTTTTAGTGTATTAGAATTTTAATTGATAATGATTTGAAATTCTTATCCAAAAATGCAGTCCAAAATGCGATGGTGGTAATGTCATTTTTATTTTTTTTTATTTTAACATTGATTTGTATTTTACCTCTCTTTTTGGGGGAGGGGGGAAATCTCATGCTTTGGTCACAGTGTCATTTTTTTAAGTTTATTATTAACATCCAAGGTGCTTCTTGAAATTGTGTTTATGAAGTGCTCATGGTATATTGCTTAACATCAGACATTACTTAATGAGGTTTTATTCTTCTTTGCTGGATTTTTGTTCATTTTAACATTTTGTAAAATCTAAATTTTAGTTTTTTTTAGGAATCACGTTTAATCTTGAGACTTTAAATGCTTCTTTTTTTATGAAAAGTTCTTTTTGCTTTAACATATCACAGATCGGAAGAATTTGAACCATTTGTTTCAAAGTCTAGATTTTTAAGGTTTTTGAAATTTAGTATGTTTGAAATTTCGAATTGGGGATTTTCTTGGATTACAATTTAGGGCTTTCTTGATATATTTGTTTTTGAAATTTCCGGTTTGGAAAATCTGCTTTGATGAACTGTGTATTACTGTTTAGGCATACATGTTGATAGTGTTGTTTACTCCTTTTTTTCATTTGGATTGCAAGGTTTTGCATTATGAATTGTTTCTTATTTTGGAATGGATCTCATTTGTTTTATCAGGACTCTATTTCTTCAGTTGCACTCTTTTTCATCACGTACACTCTTTTCCATCTTAGCCGCAGATCTGGTACGAGAGGTGCCACTACTGAGCATAAGGGATAGGTCCACTATCGAGAAACCATTATCACTTCCATGGATCTCGCTGGACTGATACGGGTTGTTTAGCCACCAGCAAGACTGATTCGGTTAGTATATGATGAGTTATGTAGTGGAAGTATCTGAGTTGCTTTAAAAATCACGAAAGTCGTCAGGTATTTTTCTGTGAAAATCTCTGGCCCATTCTATCATTCCTTTTGAATCCTTTTTAAACATTAAGCATTGGATAGTTGTGGATTAAGTGCATTATTTTTGGTTTATTACAGATTACTCAAGTTTATGGGTTTTATGATGAATGCCTAAGAAAGTAGTTTCCAACGGGATAATAATTTTCATTTTCTCTTGGTTTATAGGTCCTCGAAATATGGCCTCCTTATTCTGTAGGGTCTTATGGCCTCTGTGTGAACAATGCATGATTGATCTTAGTACATTGTGTTGACCGGGGCTCTGGTATCTGCAGCCAGCAACAATAATAGAGACTTTGGTGTAAAGAACTTTGAGATTTTTAATAAATCGTTCCTTCTCAAACTTCTATCAAAGCTTCTTACAAATCAATCCTCTCTTTGGACATATCTTATGAAACACGAATACTACCTCAATAGAAAATTACTTCAAGACGCAAGTAAAAATAGGATGCCTTTGGGTATGGAACAAGTTGATGAGTCCGCTCCCTATATTCCAAGCATCTTTAAAGTTGCAAATAGAGACAGGAGACTGCAATATTTTCCACTGGTATCTGGATTGGTACTGAAATGTTAATGGATGACCCCTTCCACAAATATTCTTATACAAGACACATTTATGTTGGAGGCAGCTGGAAATGATAAAAATATAGCACTTTCTCTTCAGTGTCTGTGCAGGAAAGTGCAAAAGATCAATCAAGTCAGCCAGGCCCTGTAGTTCAAATGCCAGTCAAATGATTTTTTAATATTATTAAATTTGACATTTCTTGAACAATAGAAAAAAAAAATTGTACAGACAAAAAAAGATTACTTATTTCAGTTAATCTTAAACATCTATTGAACAGATAATCTTAAACATCTATTGAACATATAATCTTAATCTTAAACATCTATTGAACAGATAATCTTAAACATCTATTGAACATATAATCTTAAACATCTCTTCATTTGTATTTTGTATATAATTTTCAATATGGTTTCTTTTTACAGTTGAACGTGATAACTGATTTGAAATTTGCACACTACAGTTGAAATCTGCACAGTACATAGGTTGTTTAAATAGTTTTTTTCTGCCATGTCATTCATGTCGATGTCGAGGTCATACCTCAAGTTCTCATTTTTCAATTATTTTTCATCATACCTCAAGCTCTCAACCTTGAGCCTAATATTGAGTTTTTTATATTTGACCCGTAAAATAATTCGGGAGTCATCTACATATTATCGGTGTAGTATGTATTCTCTTATTATGTTCTATTTGAGATTTGATTATACTTTTTTTATATATAAAATATTTGTGTGCCACGATAGTTTTTATATCTAAACTATTTTAAAGTTGCAGGTAATAGTCCAATGGCTTCAAAACTCCTTCAAGCTCTACGAAATGTTCGGTTCAGCTCATCTCCGACCCCGTCGCCACCCGGCAAAGCCTTCCGTTAAACTTCCAAGAGTGATATGTCGAATTTCAGACCTTAATAATCTAATTAAATTCAAAGAGGGTGATAAAGAGTTAAGTCAAGAAGTTTTGCAACAATTCAATATCATAGGGATTCAAATGTCATCTTTCATCAGGAGGCGTGTTCAATGGGAGAGGCCATCACCAGGGAGAATGAGGCTTAGTATCTCACCTTATCAAAATAATCAGTTTCATATGGGATCAGGGGCTATTTTATGGGATGCTCAAGGGATCTTTATATGGGCTTCGTCAAATTACCAAGCTACTTGATCATTAGTGCAAACTTGAGTAAAATTAAGGGAACCCTTATTCCCACTCCAAAAAATATTTCCCCCACTCCACCTTTAACTCTAAACACAAAAATGACTAAAATGTCCTTCTATACATATAACTTAGGTTGAACAATTTATTAATACATTTATTTATAAAAAAAATTATTTGGAGTGGGATTAATCACAACTTAGTTTTTACAAAATGCAAAAAATACAGTGTATTTTTTTTTGGTTAAAAACTAAGTTGTGATTTTGATAAATTAATATTTTTGGCATTTTTTAATTTAATGTACGACACATAACACGAATAGTGTGATTTATAATTTTCACACCAAATTGAATATAATATATCACGAATATTTTGGTGTCAATGACACAATATTAAATTTATTAGTTTACTCGTGTTATTTGTGTTATGTTGTATTTAATGTGGTGTGAAAATTATAAAACCTGCTATTTATCTCATGTCGTGTTAAAGTATAAAATACAAAAGTAGTAATGTGTCAAAGTCACTTCTTAATTTTTCACCAAAAAATACAGTTTTATTAAAAAGTTATATTTTATAAGAAATTATAAAAAATAGAGTTTTTAAAAAATATAGTTTATAGTAAAAGTTCTGACCATTTTTTCTTTTAAAAACAATGTTGTCCAGTATTTTTGTTTGAAAAAGAATGTTCATTTTTTAAATAAATAATATCGCATTTTTTTTATTAACTTCCACTTCTATAAAAAATAATAATAAGTTTTTTTCCAGAATATTTAAAATTATTTTTCAGAATAGTAGATTTGTTTATATTCAAAATATTATGTTTTTTTTATTTTCAAAATATTATGTATTTAAAAATAAATAAAAGATTTTCTATAAAATATTATATTTGTTCAAAATAAGTTTTTTTTTTTTATAAATAAGTTTATTAATAATTTGTTCAACCTAAGTTATATATATATAAAAGGACACTTCGATCATTTTAGTGTTTAAAGTTAAAAGTGGAGTGTGGGAAATTTTGTTTGGAGTGGGAATAGTGGTTCCTAAAATTAATTAATGAAGGGGGTTGTCCGAGTTTTGTTGGTCGTGGGCTGTGTAGGTGGTTTTGACCTGAAGGGAGTAGACATGATGGGTTGCTCTGGTGGTGTCAGTTTTGTGGGTTGAAGTTTGCTAAGGCTGTTTTTGCTATCATCATCCCTATATATATGCAAGTTCTATTTTCTCTGCTTCTAAGGTATTTGAAGAAATGACACAGGGAGGACAAAACTTATATAGTTGAGTGTTTTATTTCATTTCTTAATTGTGTGCATATTTTACTTACTATGAACATCAATTTTACTTCTAATGCTTTTTATGCAGACTACTAAAAATAACAATTGGTCCGACCATAAAAACCATTTCTAAGACACCATTACAGTTAGTACTGAAATTGTAAGGTGTGATAAGGGTTTTGTGATTTTTTTTGTAGCATACACTAGCATATATTCATGATATACATACACTGACGTATATAGCAATAGAGTGTGAGGCTATAAAGATGCATATATATAGAGACTCTATCTTGAACGTATTAAATAGATAGTGCCTTATAATGAAGGCCAACACAGAGCAATATATGCACGTTTTTGGTAAAAAAACTCATCCGATATGGCAAAAAATGATCAATCTATCAAACAATTGATTCTAAAGAAGTCCTTCAATTAAGTCTTTGTTCTTGTAATTGTTCTTCGTTCAACTTCTGCATTTTTTAATGTATTGGCCTTCAATGTTAACATAATCTTACATTTTTTAGGAATCCACACATCAACCTATTGCACTTACGCAGTTAACTTCAAATGGGCATAACGATATGCATTTGACAAGATTTATATTGGGAATGTGCCAATGATGAAAATTGTTACTCTGTTGACTATTTATAGGCAACTGTAGTTTTAACTGCATTTCCAAAATGGTAAACATACTACAAGTTTGGTACCTCTTCCTTTTAATTTCTCCCTTTTTTTGGGTGGGTGGGTGGGTGGGGTGGGGGACACGACTATTCAGTTTGTTTTTTGGGCATATCATGCTTCAATTGTTCATGTCTGTTTGTATTGTTTCCCAGTCAACTTAAAAAAATAAAAATTACTACTGTTGCATTACGATTTGTTTATTTGAAGATCTGACACAGAAGCACAAATGTTAGATATGGTTATAGTGTGCTTAATTGTGAATTCACTATTTTCCTTACGTAATACTACATGTCTCATTTATGCTACTTAATTTATAATTGCTACTTTAAATTTAATGTATACAATTTCATTGTGGATTTCAGTCCATCCACACAGGGTTGTCTAAATGTATACATGTGCATGTTTCCCCCCACAATGGTAAGAAACAATACATTTTCTATTGTTAAGTTGTGTGTCAGCTGTGTAGATTTTTGTTCTGGATACATTGTTTATAAATGCGGACTACACTTGTGGGAGCTAAATAGTTTCCTGCCTAAGCCAATGGGGCGGTAATTTTTTTTCTGCCCATAAATTGATGTTTTTAAGGTAACATTAATATAAATTTCCATGAACAACGAACATATGTTAACGGTAATAAATAACTCTTAAAATTTATCTATAAATAGAAATCTAACCCCAAGCTAATTTACACCTATAAACTAAAAACACCTCTACGTTGACATATATTAATCACCAAAATGGCCTCTGCCTCACCCTTCACACCGACAAACTCTGTATGCTAAGAAAATTTCACCCGAAAAAATGAAGTGTTAATATGATATGCCAATATAAACCATTCAATCAATAGGGTTGTGAGAGCAAACTAATATCGTAGCAACCTATGGGACAACGTTACTCATGAATACAATGATAGAGAGGGAATTATTTACAAACGCATTGATCATAAATTATATGGAAAATTCCATTTCATAAACAAAGATTTTTTCATAAACTGATCATGCATTAAATTGTTTACGATTATTTACTTTATATAAAAACATTCGACTTAAATTATACATGGCTTGATATTTCAAAAAAAAATCTTCATGCGTTCCGTTAAAGGGAAATAAGCTTAACTGGAGGATCTTCAATAGGTGAATGTCGGCTCGCTTACCCCAGTATTTGAAAAGGCTACTCCCGTGACATGAAACCAGACCAATCGTAGCTTTGGCGAGGTAACTTTCCATCACACTAAGGCATGACTTTATGCTTTTCAAAATTATCAGCGTGTCTTCAGGCACGGGCATACCCTAGTGTGTGTGTGTGTGTGTATATATATATATATATATATATATATATACATATTGACATAATCTTTTACTATTTTCAAATAAACATGTAGTTTATAAAACCATGACTAGAAATCGAGTCATGCATCATATCATGCTATGTCGTACTAGGTCTATAATGTGTAGCGTAAGAAAGTGAGAACTATTTACGTAATCAACCATTTGAAATAAATTAACCCCTTATACACAAGCGAAGTGATATAGGTTCCATCCACCAAACCCAATTCAACATAACAATAATGCCTTATCGCTTAGAGTTATATAAATCCTGAATATATATATATATATTCTGAATCAAGAGTTAGGGACTGAAATCCAACAATCAAACTCAACTACTAGTATTCATCAATTTATTATACTAATCACATTTCAAGATATTAAAACTTATGTTCACACTCAAGAAATTCTAATTCTTTAACTTTATTATATTATGAAGAAGAGAGAAAATACATAAATTTCACTTAAAAAAATAAACTTATCCTTATACTTTTTAACCGAATAGAAATCCTTATTTAAATTATCAATTTCTCATATTTATTTTATAAAGATTAAACAGATAACCACATCTAAATTTTCTATCTTTCATTCTCTTAAGGAACCAAAATCTCATACTAAATGGATAATCTAAAGATGTGATTTCTAATTGAGGGGAATCTACTACTCTATATTGGGTAATTATAACTAGAATATATAATTTCCACTATTAAATTCTATTATATAAATTAGACTAAAATATGAAGTCTACAATTTAAAGAATTTTATTCTTTTGTTCATAAAAATTACCATTTAGAAATGTGATGAAGATAAAGTAAGGCCTAATTACCTTTACACCAAATTTTATTAATTATAAAAATTATTTAGGTAGATAATAATATTTAACTCATGAATGGAAATAGCGGAATTATCAATCCTCAATTGAAGAAATCAATCATCGAAGGTGTTAAAATAGTGCATAGATAAGCACTTTCAATTTGTTGAATGGTGTTTCCAATTTCCCTCCAAAAGCCGTTTAAAATACGTATAAATGTTGTCCTAAAAAATCTTTCAAAAAATAATTTTTTTTGCTACAACGAAGTGTATATTTTTATCATTTGGAATATACAATTATTATGAAATTTGGTTGAGGTTTAAAGGTCAACTTCTTCATTTGAAATGGGAGGGAGTATGGTTTATTTGTACATAATTTTGAGAAAATGTTCATCATCTTTGAATGAGAAAACAAGCACCGCTCTCAGTTTTTTTATTTTTATAAAGATGCAACACCTTTAATTTTAAATTTTCTTTTATTTTATATCATGTTGTAATTTTTTTATTTATTTAATCAAACCTTAATTCCTTTCTCTTTCTTTCTTTAATATCCTTAATCCTAAAAAAAGTTTTAAGTAACTACCTTATTACAAAAGAAACCTGAATCTTAAATGATAACTCATTTGTGTTGAACCTTGCATATAGTTTCTATCATTACCACTAAGGATGATAAATTTATTTATATACAATTAAGTCCAAATATTTTATTAATTCATCAAATAAAATCCAACATTCATCAAATAAATTATATAATTCATCGAATGAATTCTATAATTCTATTTCAACTTTCTCTAACAAAAATGAAAATGTATTTTTCACTTAAATAATAATAAAACTGAAGTTTACCCCGTATTTTCTTAATAAATCAAATCAGTGGAATTTAAATTTATTTGATAGAATTTAATTAAATAAATACATGAATGATGATGCTAAGAATCTGCACCACCAGGTAAGGTGTTTTCAAGCTCAATATATGAATAACAATGGCAACACAGCTATATAAAGAGATAAGAGAAGGAGATGAGAATATGAGGAATCAACACCGGAATATAGGTGGTTCAGCCAATCTGGCCTACGTCCACTGTGAGTGTGAGTAATATCACTGAATGAAGGCACTAATGGCCATGGATACAATTCTCTCAAGCTTTCTCTCTCTACTGTATATTTAAAGAAGAGTTTCAGCTAGGGTTTATATCTGGGATCCCTTTGCAAGGTAGGGGATGATCCCTATATATAGTGCCTAGGGGGTGTAATGTACTCCCCATGCATGTAATGAGCATGTGGGTGGTAGTCTCACCAATGTGGGAGCGCCATCTGTCACTGTCACATGCAAGTAATGATGATGAAATATTCTCCCACATGTGGAGAATAATCTTGTTACAACTGATTTGTGCCCAGTGTCCTCATCCAAAGGTCAACAGATGCTCGACAGTCATATTTGGTGAATGACCTCGGCCTGGGAGAGGCCGAGCTGTAAAGGCTTGATGTCCGTTCAATCCGAGATGTGTCATAAGGAGTCTCGGCCTGATCTCTGCCGAGACATATGCTGGGGTCGGCCCGAGCCGAGGTTGGACATATAGCATGCTGATGATTATTAATGCTTCTTGTCACCTCGGCCCAAGCCGAGGTAGGACTAGTTCCATGTTAAAGGTTACCAAGGCTCCTTGTCACCTAGGCCTACTCTCGGCCGAGGTTGCTATACCCAGGTACATGAGGATGCTGTTGATGTCTGTGATGCGCGCAGGGTCCATTGAAGTGTATATGGTAGTGTCGGCCTGGGCCGACCCTGGTCAGGCCGAGGGATGATACAGTGGGCCCATGGCCTACATAGGGTCGATCAATGTCTCGGCCATCATCTCAGTCGAGGTTGGTGTCTCTGGGCCGAGGTTACACTTAGGCATATCAATCACCCCCCAGCCCTTAGTCATATGCGAGAGCAAGTGGCTAGGGGATTGCTTCCCCTCCGAGGCCTGTCCGTCCCAAGTTAATACCTGTATGACATTTGTCCCAAGCTAGAGCATGCAAATTTGGCTGGCGTGTGCTGTCAGTTATCCCTTGGGTTTCCCATGGCAATGATGGGCCTTGGGAAGTGTGCCCAAGTATTTAAGGGTTTAAACCCTTCATTTTTCTTTCTTATTCTTCATTTAGTTCCCGCGCACACTGTCTTGCGAATCTTCTCACTCTAAGCTCCTCCACTCAATCTTTCTTCTGCAGAGGATTTCGTCGATTTTCTTGCGAGTTTCGTTCATTTCACTCTTCGATTCATTCTCCAGGTACTTCTTTCTTTCGTTTTCCTTTGAATCTGGTATTTGGTTTGTATTTTCCGGCGAAGTTTTATGTTTTTCGGCGAGCTCCATTAACTCCGGCGAACTGTGTTTTCTATAAACTCCTAAGTTTTGATCTTTAAACTCCTCTATTTTATAAGTCAATCGTGTTTGTAGTTTTAAGAGCTTTTCTTAAGTTTAGGGTCGTCCTCTGATGCTCAGACCCCTATACCAGCTTCTTGAGGATTTCCCTTCTCTTAGAGAGAATATCCTAGAAAATATTAGGCAAATAGAGAGAGCTCAAGAGGAAGCTCGTAGGTCACAGCAGTTTCCTATTAGACCTATCTTTCCCCCACCTCTCAAGGTGGTATATCCTGATCCTCCCGAGAACTTCTATCAGACAGACGTCTCTGCTAACCCATTACTGATGTCTGAGTCTGAGTCTTCCACCTCAGACCCCATGTCTGTGGACACTTTCCAAGAAGCCATGGATTTTAAACCTCGGCCTGATCAGGACCCTGATCAAGCCGAGGTATCCAACCGAGCTTCATCCCAAAATGGCTCAAGCACCTCAGATTCTTCTTCAGAGGTTGAACTTGTTGAGCCGAGTGTGGTTGTGCCACCCATTCTTGATGCCATCCCTCTGTCGGTCGTTACAGGGGCTGAGTTCGCTCAGAGATTCCTTGGTCACCCATCTACGTCTGCTCCAGCCGACATTGAGCTTGACGATGACGAGGATGCTAAAAGCGATGTTGACATCTCTGAAGCAGCCGAGTTCGAGAGCACAGTCACTGAAGTGGATGTTTTGCACATTAGATATTTATACTCCATCAGTCCCTCAATCAAATTAAGGAGACCTCTGAGGGAAGAGAGGGCCTATCATGGCCGAGATGGAGAAATCTGCTTGTACGAGCAGATGTTTAAGTTAGGGTTTAGCCTATCCATCCATCCTATCATCAGATCCATTCTTTCTTACATCAACTTGGCCCCCTCACAGCCCTCTCCCAATGCTTGGAGAGTCATCATAGGGGCCATTATTCTATGGAGGGCAGTCCAGCAATCTGACCTCCCAGTGCTGGTCTTCATTGGTTACTATGTCCTAACCTCGGCCAAAAACCATCCGAGCTACTATCATTTCGTGGCTCGGAGGCATAAGAAGAAGATGCTGCAGGTGACTCAGACCTCAAATCACAATTGGAAGCCACGATATTTTTTTGCCTCAGGGCCATGGGAATTCGGCTCATCTGTTCCCTCTTCCACTCTTGGGCCGAGGATACCCCTCAGATGGGGTAAGGTAACCATGTCTGCAAGGGCCGATCCCGGTCTAAGTCTTCAGAATATCAAAAAGGTGAAGGCCCTGCAAGACCAAGGGGCACATGGTCTGTTTGTCAAGTTTGAACATCTGCTGACCCCCAGTATCTCTCGGGGACGAGCCTGAGTGGGAGTCCCCTTGCCGACTTTGGTAAGGATTTTTCTTTTCAAGTCTAACCTCTGACCTCATTCATACCTGATCTCTAACCCTTATCTTTTAACTTTTGCAGAGAGACCACCATGTATCCCAGACGAACTGTGGGAGATGGCAGCTCCGAGCTTGGCAAGGCTTGCAAAGAAGGCTGGTCTGAACGCTCCTCCTCCAGCTCCCACTAGATCCAAATCCCAAGCCTCCAAGAAGAGGTCCCCTGAGGTCCCGGCCTCTGAGGATCAGAGGCTGACCTCGAGACAAAAGAAGACCCCAGACGCTGTGATCCCAATCTCGGTAAACACCCTGACGGCTCGTCTGGATCAGGTGAAGTTAACTGACAGCGTTGTCGGCAACAGCAGACAGTCCATGGAGGCACTCGCCTCTGTAATGACCGAGGCAGATAAGCATTTCTATAGAGCCATGGACACATCCGTGCTGGTTGAGTTCGGCCTTCACAGAGCCGTCCAGGTATGAATTGTTCCTTTGTCAATTTTGTGTAACATCTGACTTTTCTTCCACTTAACCTCTTCATTAAATGTGCAGGGAGTGACTTCCATGTATCAATTATCTAACTGGGCCATGAGGAAATTGCCCCTCATCTAGAAGGGGCAGGAGTCCGAGAAGGTTGAAAGCGCCCTGAATGCCGAGGTTGACCGTCTGAAGTCAGAGTTGCAGAATTCTAAAAATAAGGCTAAGGGGATGGAAAAAGACATGTCCCTGCTCGTCAAGAATCATGCCAAGGTTCTGAAGGACAAAGATGACGTCCTTCAGCAAAAGGTCAACACGGCTGTGAAAGCTGCCCTTGAATATGCCTCGGACAAAATAATTTCTGATTACAAAGGCTCAGAGGAATTCATAGGTTTTGGCTTTGAATACCTCGAAAGAGGTATCAAGGCCACTACCAAATGGTTTGAGGTCAGAGAAAAGGAGGTCGGCACTCTAAAGGCCTCCGACTTTGTGGGTCTCGGCTATTCCGACCCTCAATTTGCTCAAGCACTGCAAGAGGTAGAAGACGAGGCCACTGCCCCAGCCGATACTGCAACTCTGGGAGGAACCGAGCTCGGAGGGACATATCATGTTGATGAGGTGGCCTAGGTTACTAATGCTGAGCAGACCAATCAAGCCGAGACTGTCAATGTCCCCCCCCCCCCAAACCAGGATTGATTTGTAACTTAAACATTTTGTAATTTGTAATTTGTAATACCTCTCAATGCTATGTAATCTCTTCTTTTTACTGAATGCCAATCTCTTCTCTATTTTGACCTCTGAATGCTATATTATCTCTGGATGCTATTGGGCTCTGAAGTCATTACCTAATATGCTGTTCTCATAACCAACACCAAATTAATGATGTTCAGGGTCTGAGGTCATCTAACCTAGGTGTCAGAGCTTAGACCTCGCCACCACCGAGTGATGTTATAAGGGTCTGAGGTCATCAGCTAAGAGCTTATCCTCATAATAAGTATCACCAAATTAATGATGTTAAGGGTCTGAGGTCATCTAACCAAGGTGTCTGAGCTCAGACATTGTCACCACCGAGTGATGTTATGAGGGTCTAAGGTCATCACCTAAGAGGTTATCCTCATAATAAGTATCACCAAATTAATGATGTTAAGCGTCTGAGGTCCTCTGCTAAGGTGTCTGAGCTCATACCTCGTCACCACCGAGTGATATTATGAGGGTCTCAGGTCATTACCTAAGAGGTTATCCCCACAATAATTTTCACTAAATTAATGATGTTAAGGGTCTGAGGTCCTCTGTTAAGGTGTCTGGGCTCATACCTCGTCACCACCGAGTGATGTTATGAGGGTCTGAGGTCATCACCTAAGAGGTTATCCCCATAATAATATCACCAAACTAATGATGTTAAGGGTTTGAGGTCCTCTGCTAAGGTGTCTAAGCTCAGACCTGGTCACCACCGAGTGATGTTATGAGGGTCTGAGGTCATCACCTAAGAGGTTATCCCCATAATAATATCACCAAACTAATGATGTTAAGGGTCTGAGGTTCTCTACTAAGGTGTCTGAGCTCAAACCTGGTCACCACCGAGTGATGTTATGAGGGTCTGAGGTCATCACCTAAGAGGTTATCCCCATAATAATATCACCAAACTAACGATGTTAAGGGTCTGAGGTCCTCTGCTAAGGTGTCTGAGCTCATAACTCATCACCACCGAGTGAGGTTATGAGGGTGTGAGGTCATCACCTAAGAGGTTATCCCCATAATAATATCACCAAACTAATGATGTTAAGGGTCTGAGATCCTCTGCTAATGTGTCTGAGCTCAGACCTGGTCACCTTCGAGTGATATTATGAGGGTCTGAGGTCATCACCTAAGAGGTTATCCCTATAATAATATCCCCAAACTAATGATGTTAAGGGTCTGAGGTCCTCCACTAAGGTGTCTGATCTCATACCTCGTCACCACCGAGTGATGTTATGAGGGTCTGAGGTCATCACCTAAGAGGTTATCTCAATAATAATATCACCAAACTAATGATGTTAAGGGTTTGAGGTCCTCTGCTAAGGTGTCTGGTCTCAGACCTGGTCACCTTCGAGTGATATTATGAGGGTCTGAGGTCATCACCTAATAGGTTATCCCCATGATGATATCACCAAACTAATGATGTTAGGGGTCTGAGGTCCTCTGCTAAGGTGTCTGAGCTCAGACCTGGTCACCACCGAGTGATGTTATGAGGGTCTGAGGTCATCACCTAAGAGGTGATCCCCATAATAATATCACCAAATTAATGATGTTAAGGGTCTGAGGTCCTTTGCTAAGGTGTCTGAGCTCAGACCTCGTCACCACCGAGTGATGTTATGAGGGTCTGAGGTCATCACCTAAGAGGTTATCCCCATAATAATATCACGAAACTAACGATGTTAAGGGTCTGAGGTCCTCTGCTAAGGTGTCTGAGCTCAGACCTCGTCACCACCGAGTAATGTTATGAGGGTCTGAGGTTATCACCTAAGATGTTATCCCCATAATAATTTTCACCAAATTAATGATGTTAAGGGTCTGAGGTCCTCTGCTAAGGTGTCTGACCTTAGACCTCGTCACCACCGAGCGATGTTATGAGGGTCTGAGGTCATCACCTAAGAGGTTATCCCAATAATAAACTTCTGATCTAATAATGAAGCAAGAACTGTCATTGAAACTGATCTTTATTAATAACCTCTTCTCAATAAGATGATATATTTACATAAAATTCTAGGCAACATCATATGTAATATCTCTTGAGATAGTCCGAATTCCATGGGTTAGTAAAAGGTTCTCCTTCTAGGTTTTCTAGCCTGTAAGTGCCAGGCACAACCTCTTTCGTTACTTTGTAGGGGCCATGCCAGTTTGGGTGTAGCTTGTTTGCCTTCTGTAGGGTCTTTTTTAGCACTAGGTCTTCCACTGCAATGGGTCTTGACTTCACCCTCTGGTTGTAGAATCTCACTGCCCACTGTTGGTAGGCTGCTTTTCTAACCTCTGCGTCTTATCTTCTCTCTTCAATAAGATCCAGGTCTAGCCTCCTCTTTTCCCCATTGCTGTCAGGGTCATAGGTCTGAATCCGTTGAGGTTGTAGTCCTACTTTCATTGGTATGACAGACTCAGAGCCATGTGCCAGCATAAATGAGGTTTCCCCTGTTGGTGTCCTTGTCGTGGTTCTGTAGGCCCACAACACTGCGTAGACCTCTTCTGTCCATCTCCCCTTCGCGTCTTCCTACCTCTTCTTGATTCCATCCAAGATGGTTCTGTTCGTGACCTCGGTCTGGCCATTTGCCTGAGGTCGACCAGGAGATGAGAAGAACTGTTTAATCCCCATACTTCGGCAATACTTCTCCAAGGAGGAGTTCTTGAACTGGGTCCCATTATCCAAGATGAGCGTGTTTGGTAGGCCATATCTACATATGATGTTCTTCCAGATGAACTGGAAGGTCTTCTTCTCTGTAATTGTTACCATCAGTTCTGCCTCTACCCACTTTGAAAAGTAGTCAATAGCAACTATCAAGAATCTATAGTTGTTGACAGCTTTTGGCAAAGGTCATACTAAGCCAATTCCCCATACCGCAAACGGCCATGGAGAAGAGATTGACGTCATAGGCTGATGGGGGTGATGAGGGATAGTGGCGAAACATTGATATTTGTCGCACCTCTTCACATAGTCTACAGCGTCCTTAGACAAGGTAGGGCACCAGTATCCCTTAGTGATGATCCTCTTGGCTAAGAGCCTTCCCCCAATGTGGCTAGAGCAAGAACCCTCATGAATCTCCTGTAAGACCTGGGGTACTTCCACAGGATGCACACATCTAAGGAGGGGCAAGAGAAACCCCTTTTTATACAAGAAATCTCCTACCAATGAGAACTTTGCAGCCTTGTATCTCAACTTTCTCCTTTCTAGCTTTGACTCAGGCAGCTCCCCCTCTCTTAGGTATCTGATGAGCGGGTCGATCTATGAGTTTTCTAGATTCACATTATGACAAGGACTACATACCTCGTCCTCCTCAGTGCTTGCTTTCCCTAAGACCTAGATTGGGATGGTCCTTCTCAAATCTGTCTTCATTGCCGAGGCCAGCCTTGCCAATGCATCAGCGTGATTGTTGCTCAGTCGTGGCAGTCTCTTCAGTTTTGGTTCTTCAAAGTACTCTAGCAACCCTCTTACCTTCTTTAAGTTCTTGGCCATCCTTTCGTCTTTGGCCTCGTATACCCCCAACACTTGATTGACAACCAACCTTGAGTCGCTATGGAGTAGGAGTCGCTTTACTCGAATAGTTGTGGCCAATAAGAGACCTGCTATCATGGCCTCATACTCGGACTCGTTATTTGAGGCCTGAAAGTTTAATCTCAAGGCATATTCAATGTTGGCGCCATCTGGAGCTGAGAGTATTAGCCCCGCGTCGCATCCACTATCACAGGAAGAGCCATCAACGAAGAGGCTCCATACGTCTGCATCTGATGAGAAGACCCCTTCTCTCATAACCCCTCTCTCAAAGAGGTATCGATCCTCTTCGTTCTCTTCTATTCTGCACCGGGTTTTTCCTGGGACGACCTCTTCTAGACCTCGGAAGACGTTTGGTGCAGTCTCTTCCGAATCTCGGAAGACACTACGATTCGTCTCTTCTCCGTCATTTAAACCTTTCTCTGTCTTGGCCTCTTCCACACCTCTATCGGCCTCTTCCCAGGTGAACTCTGTGACGAAGTCTGCGAGGGCCTGCCCCTTGATGGCTGTCCTGGGCTGGTAGGTAAGGTCATACTCTCCTAGCTCGATGGCCCAGGTCATCAATCTTCCGTACTTCTCTAGTTTGTGTAGAACCTGCCTTAGGGGGGAGTCAGTGAGGACTACCATGGAGTGAGCTTGGAAGTAAGGCTTCATTTTCCTTGAGGCATGGATAAGGGCATAGGCCAACTTCTCCATGCGGGGATAGTTTTGTTCAGACCTTTGAAGGGACTTACTGTTGAAGTATACAGGCCTCTGGATTCTATCCTCTTCTCGTATGATGGCTGCGTTGATGGCTGATTCAGAGACTGCCAGATACACAAACAACCTTTCCCCCGTGATGGGCCGAGACAGCAACAAGGGAGACCCTAAGTAGGACTTGAGTTGGTTGAAGGCTTTTTCACACTCTTCGTCCCACTGAAAGGCCTTTCTTAAAATTTTAAAGAATGGAAGACACTTATCCGTTTCCCTAAAAACAAACCTGTTAAGGTCCGCCACTCTTCTAGTAAGTCTCTGAACATCCCTTATACTCATAGGAGTCTTCATGTCGAGTAATGCCTTGATTTTCTCAAGGTTTGCTTCAATCCCCTCTGATTAACGATGAACCCCAGGAACTTCCCAGCTCCTACCCTGAAGACACACTTCGCTGGATTGAGTTTCATCCTATACGAGTCCATGACATCAAAGGTCTTCTCAAGGTCTGTTACGTGAGTACACGCTTTCAAGATCTTCGTTAGCATATCGTCCACATACTCCTCCATGGTCTTACCTATCTGCTCCTCGAACATCTTATCGACAACACGTTGATATGTTGCCACCGCATTTTTTAGACCAAAGGGCATCACCTTGTAACAGTACGTCCCCTTGTTAGTAATGAAGGCTGTCTTCTCAGAGTCTTCGGTATCCATGAAGATTTGGTTATAACCTGAATAAGCATCCATGAAACTCATGAGCTCATGCCCTGCCGTTGCATCCACCATCTGGTCTATCCTAGGTAAGGGATAGCTATCATTCGGGCAAGACTTGTTTAGGTCTGTGAAATCTACACACATTCGCCACTTCCCATTGGCCTTAGGCACAATGACTGCATTTGAGAGCCACTCCGGATAGGTAACCTCTCTTATGAACTCGGCCTCTTCCAAATTTTTCACCTCTTCCCGGATGACCTCATACTTCTCCCTGGAGTAGACTCTTCACCTCTTCTTGATAGGCCTGGCATCTCTGTCCACATTGAGCTTGTGGGTCATGATCTCAGGGTCGATACCAGGCATGTCTGCGTGACTCCATGCGAAGACACTCTGCATCCTCCTGAGGAAGTTTATCAGCTCTTCCTTGATCGTTGGCTCTAGGTCCTTGCCGACCTGGACAGTTTTTTTCGGCTCGTCCTCATTGAGGACGATGGATTCTACCTCTTTCGCGGCCTCGCCCTTCTTCAATTTTGTTTCATCTCTCGGGTCAAGAGTGTCAATGTTGTAAGTGGTGGTTGCTCTCTTATGGGCCTCTCTCTCTTCGACCGAGTTGAATTAACACTCTCGCGCCGTGGTCTGGTCCCCTTGCACTTCCCCTACTCCATAAGGAGTCGAGAATTTTAGCATCTGATGGACCGTCGATGGCATGGCTTCAAACTATTTGAGGGCCACTCTTCCGATGATGAGGTTGTAGGCCGAGAAGACATTTTCATCCATAATAAAAAGTTGATCTTCTTAGACAGCCTCTTAGGCCATTCATCCCCCATCCGTACATCCATTTCATACATTCCCAATGGGTGCACCTTCTCACCACTGAAGCCTATCAATGGGTGATGGTAGGGCACCAGCCTTGCCCTGCTAAGACCCAAGCTCTTGAAACAAGGACAAAACATCACGTCTGCTGAACATCCACCATCTATGATGATTCTCCCTACATCGCACCCATGAACCCTTGTTGTTATGACTAAAGGGTCATCATGGGGGCCTAAGATGCCCTTGAAGTCGAGTCTGGAGAACCCCACTACGAGGGTGTCCATGTCCACCTTCTTCCTCTTCTGCACGGCGTCGGAAGACGTTAGATTCACAACCTCAGGCTTGGCCACTGACCTGGCCTCTGCTACATGAGCCTTCCTATCGGCTACCTCAGAGCCACCTCCTGCAAATTCGCCACATATGGTACTAACACCAAAGGAGATCATTTCGACCCTCTTCACCGGGGTGTTGTCATCCTTTGGCGGGAGATTCGGGTCATCTCCATCATCTCCCTCTGAGTCATCGTCTCTTCTGGCCAGGACATCGCCACGGCATCTGTCATTCCTTCTCTTCTTAGGGTCTTCTCTTCCACCCTTTGGATCCTTGCTATCCACATACTTCCTTAGCTTCCCAGATTTCAGCATCTTCTCAATCTCATCCTTTAGAGCAAAACATATGTCTGTTACATGGTCGTGATCCTGATGGAACTCACACCATAGGTTTTTGTTCCTCTTATGTGGCGGGGCCTTCAATTTCTCCGGCCACCTCAGAGTCCGATCAGTCTTAGTCTCATTAAGGATGTGCTCACAGCTCACAGTCAGAAGAGTGTAATGAGAGAACTTATCATCTCCTGACCTCTTCTTCCCCTCTTTCTTACTTTGGGACTTTCCCGTGCTACCGCGGTTCTCCTCTTCATACTTGGCGGCCATTGCCTCTTCCGCATTCATCACTTTCCCTGCGGTGGCCAGCAGCTCCGCCATAGACCTGGGGGGGTCCTCCGCCAACTTCCACAGTAGCTTTTCCTTCTGGAGGCCCCCTATAAGGGCGGTCATGGCTATTCTCTCTTCATAATCTTCCACCTCCAATTTTTCTTTGTTGAATCTTGCTATGTAGTCTCTTAGGCTTTCACCCTTAGCCTGTTTGACATACAGCAGGTGGGTAGTCTTCTTTTGGGGTCTTACCCCAAAGCAGAAGTTGTGGATGAACTTCTCAGCCAAGCTTTTGAGGTTCTCAATTGAGTTCTTCAGAAGGAAGGTGAACCAACTATGAGCTGCTCCTGTCAAGGTCCCTGAGAAGGCCCTATACTTCATCTCATCAAGGATCGAGTAGATGTCTGCTGTCGACTGGTACATCTCGATATGATGCACAGGGTTAGTGCTGCCATCATACTTAGGAGTCACTGTAGGAGCCTTGAACTTGGCTGGGGTTGGGAACCCCACTATCCTAGCCACAAATGGGGAGCCCTCTGAGTAACCCCTCTGCAATGGGTCCCTGCTTTTAATGAGGTCTCCTATCTTATCCTCAAGGCGTTGGATAAAATCATTCCAGGGTCTTCTGTCATCAACTTGGCCGAGGTTATCCCCTGCCACCTCCCTCCGATGGACAGAGGGTTCCCCATCCACAACACGTTGACTGTTGACCTCTTCCAGTTCCCTGGCTCTTCCTCCACAGGGTCGGCCTTCGTCTGGCCGACCTTGCCTACCTCCCCTCTACGAGCCTGCTGCGCTCCTCGACCATGATAGGCTCTGTCTTAGGTCATTCACCGGGCCCAGCCTCTCGAAGGCCGACCTTCTGCTCAACCTGTCAAAGGCCGAGCCTCTTCATTGGGCCTCTTCTCTTCTTCGGCCGACACATCCTTCACTCTGTCTAAGAGGTCGTACAGTGTTATCTAACACCTCATACGGCTCCCAGCAGTCTTTCGGGGCCTCTTCAGCTTCCAGGTCATCATACCTGTCCTCTGGGCAAGGGTTTCCCGGCCTCCCCAGGCGCAAGCACCTAGGGTCAGCAACGTCCCTCCTCCGCTGGGGTGCAAGTTGGTCCTTCATGGGCACCTGGGGTGGTCCCCTAGCGTCAGGATGAGGCTGAACTGCCGCCGGAGTTATCATGTCCAGTGAGACTCCAGGTGGCCTCATCATCATGGTTTGGCTGAGCTGGGCAAATTGCTCCTTCATGGCTTGTTGTGTTGCAGCTAAAGATTTCAAGGCTGCTGCTACCTCCGCCATTTTGGACTGGGGAGGAGCCTGACTGGAGCTAGCCCCTCCACCTCTGGGCGGCAGAAGAGGCAGTGGTAATTCTGGTGCCATGTGTTAACAATAAAGAGCTTGAGAAGCAAGTGAGCTTAATACCTTAAAGGACCTCTTTCAATTGTGAAACAGCTCCACGCAAGGGGTGGTTCCTGGTTCACCACCAGAGTCTCCGATGAGGTTAAGCAGAAAAAGAGGAAGGGATAGCTTCTTAATTCCCACATACGGCGCCAAAATGATGATGCTAAGAATCAGCACCACCAGGTAAGGTGTTTTCCATCTCAATATATGAATAACAATGGCAACACAGCTATATAAAGAGATAAGAGAAGGAGATGAGAATATGAGGTATCAACATAGGAATATAGGTGGTTCAACCAATCTGGCCTACTTCCACTGTGAGTGTGAGTAATATCACTGAATGAAGGCACTAATGGCCATGGATACAATTCTCTCAAGCTTTCTCTCTCTACTGTATATTTAGACAAGAGTTTCAGCTAGGGTTTATATCTGGGATCCCTTTTCAAGGTAGGGGATGATCCCTATATATAGTGCCTATGGGGTGTAATGTACCCCCCCATGCATGTAATGAGCATGTGGGTGGTAGCCTCACCAATGTGGGAGCGCCATCTGTCACCATCACATGCAAGTAATGATGATGAAATATTCTCCCACACGTGGAGAATAATCTTGTTACAACTGATTTATGCCCAGGTGTCCTCATCCAAAGGTCAACAGATGCTCGGCAGTTATATTTGGTGCATGACCTCGGCCTGGGAGAGGCCGAGATGTAAAGGCTTGATGTCCGTTCAATCCGAGATGTGTCATAAGGAGTCTCGGCCTGATCTCAGCCGAGACATATGCTGGGGCCGGCCCGAGCCAAGGTTGGACATATAGCATGCTATGATTATTAATGCTTCTTGTCACCTCGGCCCAAGCCGAGGTAGGACTAGTTCCATGTTGAAGGTTACCAAGGCTCCTTGTCACCTCGGCCTACTCTCGGCCGAGGTTTCTATACCCAGGTACATGAGGATGTTGTTGATGCCTGCGATGCGCGCAGGGTCCATTGAAGTGCATATGGTAGTGTCGGCCTGGGCCGACCCTGGTCAAGCCGAGGGATGATACCGTGGGCCCATGGCCTACATATGGTCGATCAATGTCTCGGCCATCATCTCGACCGAGGTTGGTGTCTCTGGGCTGAGGCTACACTTGGGCATATCAATGAATAAATTTCTTTGTTGTAATTATATGTTTATATGATTCATCTATGCGTGTTATTTTTACTCGCAGAAAGTAAATTTCATGTAAGTTAAATTATTTTTGTGTGGGGCGTCAACATAATAAAAATGTGTAATTTGGGTAAATATAGTTTAAAAACGTTCATGGATTCTTTGGGAACTTATTTAGGTGTTTTAGCAATCTAAAATTAGCCCTGTCCTATATTTATACCGTTAAGGGAGTTATTGTGCTAATCCGAGTCTGGTTTCGGGCTTGTTTGGGGGCCCAAATGTGGGATTTTTGGTAACTCGGGATTAGTGTGATAAGAGGGTAATTGATAGTTAAGAAATCACTTTCCCATCCACCACAACTCAACCCTACACCCATTTTAGACGTTACCAAGGGTAGAGGAGGAAGAAAGATCAAGGATTCAAGAGGAAGAGATCCACCATCATCAAACTAAGATAAGAATTCTCTTGCTAAATTAATTTTCAATGTGTTTATTAATTCAATTGTGTATTTGTCATAAACATTTATGGGTTAAGTAGGTACATTGATGTTTGTATGATTGGAATAAGCCTTATAAATATTGGAAAACAAATTTGAAATTGTACTATTTAAGGATTAAACTAATTGGTGACAAACCCAAAAATTGAGTATCGTGTTAATTGAGAATTTAATTCTAGAACTCATATTGTTGGAATAATGAATCTAACATGAATTGATAAATAAAGATAGGTTCTTTAAGGGTTTAAACCGAAAAAGATTAAATCTTGAAACTAGGATTTTTATAGCGCGTAATTCTTGTTATAAATTATTGTTGAATGAATTAGATGTGTTTCGGGATGTTTTCATGGCAGAGAGTTGTTGTTTAATGGTTGGGTATAGATTAGAGTTCATATATGGGGTTTATATGATGATTAAAGTCACCATGGATAAAGGAAAAAGGAAAAATCCCATCAAATATTCGTTTTGGCCACCCACACTGAAGCTATTCGTTGGGGGATCAAATTGGTTCGGTCCAGCTAGCGAACCAGTTCGATCCAGCCAGTGAATCGGTTCAGTTTGATGGTCTTCCTTATTTGATTTGTGATGTTTTTTGTGGCGTTAATGGTTGGTAATTGGATTTTTGGGGTCCGTCCTGAGCTTAGGTATTATAGGAATTCAATTTGAAGGTTTAGAAGGGTCGTAGGATAACAGGGGGTGAATTTTGTGTAAGGACTGGGCTAGATTGGCACCGACAAAATGTTCGGGTGGTTTGTATGAACTTATGGTAGTATACGAGAGGTCATCCAAGTGAGTGGATACTTTATTAAATATGGATTTTTGTCACTATTTATTAATTGAGGAAGTTCACAATTAACTAGAGGGTTAATTCTTAAAGTAGGAATACTAATTGAAGATTAATGAAACTTCTTGGGGGTAATAATTACGTTGATTACCTATACATATTGTGTGCTAAAAATATGTGGTTTTATTTATTTGTGCGAACATACCCATGTTTGTGGATGACCTATCGTTTTGGGTTGCGTACATCTCGGGACTTGAGCATGCATTGACACAGGTGGGCTAGGCAGTGTGTAGGTCATTATTTTGTGTCCTAAATGCCAACGCGACATAGGTAAAGTTAGGTGTAGAGATTGTGATCAATTTTCATTGCCAGGGGTATGGAACGTGTAATAGTGTACAACCTAGGGACCGCCCCACTTATGTGTGCTTGTAATATATTTTTTTGATGAAGGACTCTTTTGAACTTACCGATAGAGAATGAACGAGAATGAACGAGACACTGGAGGTATATGCCTTTATATGTCTTACGTATGTCAGTACATATATATTATAAAAATTAATTGGGAATAAATCTCGGAAGTCTAGGGGTGTTGACAATTGATAATGAACCTAATAATACATAAAATTCATGATGTGATACTGTGTTAATTATTGTGGGCAGTATTGTGACTAGAAGTTTATGGGTAGGAGATTCACTTCAATTTATGAATTATGCTAGATGCAGTAAACATAGGTCTTATTTTTGTAGTTACCAGACTTCATAATTGGGACATGGGTTATTACGCGTATAGTATTGAAATTAGATCATATGTGGGATATTTACTACATGCGAGCGTCAATGAGTGGAACATACTTTGAATTAACTCGATTATTGCATTTTAATTTTGTATGAAAATTCTTGCAACTTTAGTGCACTGACCAAAATTAAAAAAATATTTTCCCCTAGGTTTACATGGATATGGACAATAGGGCTGACAAGAGATCAGACTTGCGGTCGAAATTGTAGATCCAATATTTCAGTTCGTTTGATTCTAACATAGGATGTTATTTCCATTCCAGTCAACATATTATTTTAGAAAGTATATGGGCATAAGTTCGAGTTTATTATTCACTCTTAAGGGGTATCTGTTATACTTGGGTGGATGTTTTATACTAGTTGGGAGTTTAGATTTATTTCCAGTTGTTACTTAAATTTTTGTTTGAATTAAAATTATAATTTTCATATTAAGGTTTTGATGCCGAGAATGATGTAGATTATTAGACAAGACCTATCTTCTGTGTATTGTGTCTGGCCATCCTTTATGTGGAAAATGGGGGTTATTATAGTTTATATCAGAGCAACCAGGTTCTAACGTACTTAGGATCTATGTTACGCTCGTTACGTTATGTGTTGACTTTCTTTGGTATATGTAGAGACATATGTCTAGAAATCACTATACTCATTGCGATCAGTTACTAAGAAGAACTTATTTGGCTATCAGTTGGAAAAAGGTATGTGCACTAGACCGTGATGTGTTTCCTCCAAAGATATAAAGGATAAGGCTCAACAAGAGCCATAGCCACTCCCATAATAACCCCCAGTCCCACCCTTAGTTACTCTTATAGACATTGCCACGATAGTGATGCAGGTAGCCCCGCAGTAGGTGGTGCTACCCATTAAGGCACGTGGCTCAGTTTGGGAGGGAGATAAGGAGTCTTTCATGAAGGTCCACCCTTGAGAGTTTGCTGGGAGTCAAAATATATTTGTGGCTAGCCAGTGGAAGAAGGACTTTCATAGGTACTTGAAGATGGTTAGTGCACGCTAGTGCACATATATATTAGCTTCATTTTGACTCGTAAGGACAACCTTACAGTGGTTAGAGTTTGTCACCACACCGGCGGAGAGGGATAAATTGAAATTTGACATGTTTTGGGTAAAGTTTGAGTGAAATTATTTTCTAACAGCTATGAAATTGAAGATGAGAAAAAAGGTCATAGACCTTAAGCAAGAAGGTCGCACTATAACAGAATATAAGGAGGATTTTATCGCATTTTCATGTTTTACTTGGGACGAGGTTAACACTAAAGAGAAGAAGATAGAAAAGTGTGTGCTAGGGACGTCTTGGAACATTAGGAAGTCATTTGGGAATCTTGATTTCACCACCTATACTTAGATGTTGAATGATGATTTATTGCATTATCAGGATCATGGGGAATTTTAGCAAAGTATGGGGGAGAAGAGACCCGACTCAGAGACATTGAACCAATAGTGTAAGAAGAATGGGAATGGCAGTTAAGGGACCCAACAGTTTAAGGGGTCACAGGCGATTGATTAGAATAAGAGGTAGAGGGGTTATGATGATCGGAACAAGCATGGACAATAAGGTCAGGGCTAGTAGCAGAGAGTCCATCAGAGCCAGTGGCATAAGGGTCGAGGCTAGCAAGTCCAATAGCCAGATGGGCATCAATTTCAAGGAAATTGTTACATTTGTGGTGAGAAAGGAAACATAGCGAGCAATTGCCCTGGGGGTAATAGGAAGACACTAGAGTCGGGGGGACAACGAGGTTACCAGGTACCTTAGGGGAAGCATCAGTCGTTACCTACCCAACCAGTGGTGGCAGTGCCATCGGTACTGGCACAACCTGCCCCACCTTAGTGACATAGTTCGTAGTTAGGGTATAGGCATGTGTATCACGTCGCCTATAGAGAGGGAGAAACACCACCATTGGCAGTGGAGGGTATGTTTGCTATTCTTGGACTTGTACGACACATTTATTTTGATACTAGTGCAAAATACTCAATTGCTAATACTAATTTTTTAATGCATAGAGGATATTAGACTTAGTAATAGATGTAGTGTTTGATGTTGATTCATTCGTAAGTAAAGGGACCACTATATGTTAAATGTGTAGAGGCATAGGGATTAAAACATTGAGATTTAGATTGTGTCAGCACTATTCACATTAGATATGTCGGAGCATAACATTATCCTAGGAATGGATCGACGAGCTACTTACAGGGCTTCTGTTGATTTTATAGGACCATTAAGAGTTAATGATCAAGTATAGAATGACTTGTTGGAAAATGGTGTTCATCATAGTTGTGAGAACTATTAAGGGAATTCTCATGTTCGGGGTCTAGTTATGGTAAAATGGACTGCGATGTAACCTTGGGTTAATATGATGACACTGTGAAATTTAGTTTACATAAGAGAGATGTAATACCCCATAATTTTATAGATTTTATTTAATGGGATTAATTAAATTAAATGGAAATTAATTGGAAATTTATTCGAATTTAAATACTACCGAGAGTCGAGTTTGTATTTGATTATGATGATGGGATTGAATATTATTGGGTAAATAGGGTAATATATGATTATTGAAATGATTAAAATTATCACAAGTCATAAATACGACAATTCAGGAAATTAAGTTGGGACACACGTATAAGTCGCATCAGGAATCAATTTAATTGGATTTAAAAGTAAATTATAATTTTATCATCTGTATAGTCATTTTGAGTGCGCCAGTGTGTTCATAACGGTCGAGACAGTCAGAAACACTAGCTGGGGGTTTAATTTGGGTCTTGGGGAGTTTTTAGGCCACACAGGTAACCCGAGAGGGTATTTTGGTAATTTTGATTTTTAGGGAATAGTAACCCACGAAAATTAGGTCTTGTTATCAGCCTATATTAGGGCCATTTGGGGCTATAACTTGACAAATCAAGTCTTCAACATAGAGATAAGAGAGGAGAAGCTTCAAGGGGTTTTCCAAAGCCATAACCACTACACGCCCCCACGATCGCCGAAAATTGTGTTCGGAAAGAGAAGGAGAACCAACCTAGATCTTCATCAAAGGTTTAGAACTTGTAGACAAAGGCAAGTGATTTAATTCATTAAGATTCAGTAAATAAATTATCCATGTTAGAGTAGGATTTGATGATATCCTTGAAAATGTTAAAACTCATGAAATTTGGAGATGAAACCTTAATTATGAGTAGGATGTTTATGAAATCTTGATTCTGGAAGGATCTCACTTATTAGATCACAAACCATGTGTAATTAATTTCGAATTTATGAAGAGATTATGATGATTCTTGAAGAAAATAGAAAAATATGACTTTTTATGAAATTATGATGATTGATCCAAGAAAAGACTAATTGATGCTGAATTGATAGTTATTGAACCTTTAGAATCATGTAATTAGGTTGTATAATGATCCTATATGTTTACTTTAGGATTTAACATCTTGAATGAAGATTTGGAACAAAAATGGGACTAAAAATGAAGCAAACCCGTAGCCTGCACCTGCTTGATCGATCGATCGACATTCATAGGTCGATCGATCGATGGTCATCGATCGATCGATGATCATAGGTCGATCGATCGACCTCCACAGAAATAGTGAACTTTTCCCCCTTTTTGGATTTAACCGATTCCAGCCATTGAAAGTTGAGTGAGGGGATTACGTAAATACGTTAGGACTTTAGGGAGACCAACAAGGACGTAATTAAAGCCCGAAACATATTAAAATTAGTTTGGAACGTAGTGATTGAATTTCTGAGTGTCCGGCGAGGAATTTCCTATTTTATGATGCAAGAACATGATTTAAATTATTAGGACTGATAGGTTAGGATTTGGGATATAAATAAATACTTAAGGGTACTGAATTAATATATGGGAAATTTAGGAGACTTAGTAACATCTTTGGTTAGGAATAAGTACTTGAAATTTACGACGTGAGACGTATCAACGTAATATATTATATATCATCCGAAATAATCATAGTGTATGAATGATAAATTGTATAAGGCTAAGAATATACTTTAAATAATATAACAAGTTATTTAAGTTTTGTGAATGCTTGGTATACGAATTATTATGTGTATGACATATATACCATAATTGCTATCAGGGGAGGTCAACTTTCGATAAAGGCCATCTGATCTTGTGTGCCTACGGTGGGATTTAAATTGGTACCTTAAGGGCATAGGTCGGGATGGCTTTTTTTTAGTTATTAAGTCAACTGGCCGTGGGAGCGTAGGTATGTGCGTGACCCATAGAGATGTGAACTATGTTTGCCTCTAAGTTGTGTGATTTTGCTTATTGAAACGATTCCTGAGATGTTCGGAATGATTAGTCCTTACGTACGTGATGTATCGGAATTCAATAGAAGAGTATGCATGCACCACATCTTAGCGTGGTGGTACCATATTTGTATATTTATGCTGAGAATGATATACTTGCACTTATAATTGGCTCATTGTTAAATTGTGAATATGAATATTTGAGATACTTGAATGGAATTAAAAATGTGATAATTCATATCGTAATTGATGTAACAATGTTGATTAATGAAAAGGTGGGTTACGCGCATAATATATTATAATGATATGAATAGACCCCTATATTATAATGTGAAGACAGAAAGTGGTACAGATTAGTTAGTTAACGGCATAACTAGGATGGGTTAAGGGTATATGTTGGGCGTGCACATTAGTTGAGGGGCGAAGGACTCATGTGCGAACTCGTAACAAACATGTATAAAATATTTACTGTTTAATGCAATTAAACACTTGCTGTATTTTAAACTACTTTCACCTCGGGGTCTGACTCGTTTTCTTTCAAATCTATTTTTCTTGAAAAACCTTTTAGGTCCCCCTGCCCCAGGGATGCCAAGCATAGGTGTTCCATTCCGTTGACGTGCTGTAGCTGCTGTGGAAGTTACAGCATCTCGGTAGTTGACGCCTCCACATTCTGCATTTGATTCTATTCAGGGTCATTTATCAGTTAGGGCATGTCGCCCCTTTCCATTTAGAGATAGCATTTTCAGACTACCAGTTTCATTTCAGTTTTGGATTTATTTAGTTATTCAGTATTTGTATTATTCAGGGGAGTGTTACTCCAAACTCATGTTATCATTCCATTATTATTCTATTATTATGTGGATGTGGTATAGTTAGCTTATAGTTTAATTGGTTCCATGTTAATTTAATATAATAAAATTAGCAACTCACTTTTTAAATATTAGGTGGCTAGTAATTATTTAAAAAATATTTTCGACAGTGATGCTATGAACTGAACCAACTTGACAGTTTGTATTAATTTGAATAAAGGAGTAGCTACCCGGTATTTAATTAGTCAAGGTGTCGCAGGTGGTATCAGAGCATCAGGATGTAGTTTCTTTAGGGTCTGTACGACTTGTTATGTTTTCGCATAGCGTCTTTTGATATAGAGCCCTATATTTTAGGATTGTTGCACTCTTTTGTGTATCCTACGTTCTTCAGCTATTTTGAGATATTATTTTTGTACTTAAAAAACTTCTCTCTCATTTTAGATGCTTCCTAGACGTGCAAACCAAGTTCCCAAGGATGCCCAACCCGAACCTTAGCATGTGCCAGTTTAGGGTTCTATGAACGCTGCTAAAGTTGCCGCCATTATAGGCCAGACGGTAAATGCTGCATTAACAGTTGTACAACAAGCACAACCTCAGGCACCGGTGGTAGCCCCAGTCCAGGATCAGGCATTCCCGTCTGCTTGGGAACGTGTCTGAGATGCCTTTCAGAAGGCATACCTTCTAAAGTTCGTACGGAGCTCTGCCATTGTTATATCGAGCCAATGGAAAAAGGACATCCAAAGACACTTGAGGATGTACAAGTGTACATACGTGCTGAGGCAGGTACTGGCTACTTTTAAGCTAGTGGGATCGGCACTACAGTGGTGGGAGTCAATTACCACAACAGAAGAGAGAGACGTTCTTTCTATACAAGAGTTATCGGTGCAGTTCTATCGTAAATATTTTCCCTCATCGGTTCTCATAGAGATGAGGTGAAAATTAATGAACCTTAAACAGGAAGGAAGGACAATGGAAGAATATGAGACCGGATTCACTAATCTTCTAAATATCATCCCTGATGACTTCCCCACAGAAGAGAGGAAAATTAAGACGTTCGCGGATGGGTTGACATGGAGGATTCGTTAGCACTTGCTAGGAAATCTCTCGTTGGCCACCTATTCATATGTGGTCAACATATCATTACTACACTTCCAGGACCACCGCTTTCACTTGTCAGAGGGTAAGCGAGAAGGATGGTCTATCCAGTAGGTCACGATAGCCTGAAATGATGCCAGCGGGGCACATTTAACTTAGAGACAATATAAACAGGGTGACCAGGGTCCCCAATAGGGGAATTTTAAGAGATTTCGATTAGGAGGCCTTAGGCATGGATAAGGAGGTTTTAGGCATGTCCAGTAGGTCCATCAACAGTTTCATTAGGGCCAGTATGGCCAGGGAAGGGTGGTAATGATCATGAGGGCCGTGGGCAACAAGGACAGAGAGGGGGAAACTTCACGGGGAGATGTTTCCTATGTGGAAAGATTGGACACAAACGTCAGGGATGTACTGAAAGGGGTATGGCCCCGAAACAGCAACAACAGCAGCTGGGTGCTCGAAATGAGCCCCAAAGACCAATGTTTTCCACCGCCCCCAGCGCAACCACAAACATGTATAAAATATTTACTATTTAATGCAATTAAATACTTGTTGTATTTTAAACAATTTTCACCTCGGGCTCTGACCCGTTTGCTTTCAATTCTATTCTTCTTGAAAACCTTTCAAATTCCCCTCCACAGGGACGCCGAGTATAGGAGTTCGATTCCAATGACGTGTTGTATCTGCTGTGGAAGTTACCTGATCTTAGTAGTAGACGCCTTCACATTCGGCTTTTGATTCTATTCAGGGTCATTTATCAGTTTGGGCATGTCGCCCCTTTCCATTTAGAGATAGCATTTTCAAACTACCAGTTTCATTTCAGTTTGGGATTTATTTAGTTATTCAGTATTTGTATTATTCAGGGGAGTGTTACTCCAGACTTATGTTATCATTCCATTATTATTCTATTATGATGTGGATGTAGTATAGCTAACTTATAATTTAATTGGTTGAATATTAATTTAATTTAATAAAATTGGCAACTCACTTTTTAAATATTAGGTGGCTAGTAATTGTTTAAAAAATGTTTTTGATAGTGATGCTATGAACTGAACCAACTTGACAGTTTGTATTAATTTGATTAAAGGAGTAGTTACTCGGTATTTAATTAGTCGGGGTGTCTTAAGAGAGTAGTTTATTCAGACGTCTTAGCAATTTGGAGGATTTTGAAGAAAGATTTTGGTGGGGACAAATTCTGATTAAAAAGCGTCATATTGGAGTTGAGCTTAGATTGTGCAAAATTCTTAGTGTTATTAAATTGTTCATGCTTTTAGTGAGAATAATTTGTGAGAGCTTGGGCCTAGGAGTAAGGTCACCCATTGATTTAGGGATATGAAGGGCAACGACTCAATTACAAATTTATTAAAAGGATGTTGTGACCTGTGCATCATAGACATGTGTTTTATTCATGTACTAATGATGGATAAGGTTTATGGACAAGCATGTCTCCAATTATGAATTCTGGAAATAGTAGTGTATGACCAATGATAGTTTGATGAAGTTTTATAAATCCTATATAATAGGAGTTTATATGGTTATTGGCATAATAGACACAGGTTTCATATGAATTGGAAGGTGTTCCCTTATTGATAGTAGGCACAACAATGTCAAAATTTCAAAATTTGTTATGGGCGTATTTATTGAATCAGGAATAAACAAAATTTCCATCCGAAGATGGATTTATTATAGTAAGTAAGTATATGAATAATGGGAAGCATTGTAATTGAAAAAGTTTTAGGTTACTTTGAGATCTCTATATATAGAGATGGTCTCAATTACATAAAGATGTTTATTGTCACGAATAGTGTAATAATAGTGACATCGTCATAAAAATGGGCAATTGTAGGTTTTATTGGGATGGGTAGATTTCAAAGACTTATAAAAGATTAAGCGCTCTGTAAGATTTAAAAATGGACAGAGGTTGTACTATTGTATGTGTGAAAGGGAACATGATGTTCTTGGCATTACCGGAACGATCAATTTAACGAGATTTAGTGTAACTCTTAGAAGTGATGAACCTTTTGTTGAAATTGTCAGAAGTTTAAAATTGTATGGTTAGCGTATTGTTTTGTTTTTAGTCTTTGGACAATGGATCTCAATATATGACTAATCTATGTAGTAGTGTCTCGGGAGGGTTCCTTGTTTATATTTCTCTTACGAGACGTCTCATGCATGAAGTGCGGCAAATGTCCGGAGGAGAGGAACATTGGGTTCTAGAATGTTTTGTTATTGAGTTATACATGTGTGGACATATAATGCATCGGTAGATGTTATTTTATATGTGTTAAGTCTAGTGGATCCAATGAGTGTAGTGACGATGGAACTTAATGAGCTTTACACGGCTAGTTTAATAAGTGGAACAATCTCAAGAAGAATTGAGTCACGGTTAGTAGGATATTGTAGTATATTTCCACCTTGTAAATGTGCATGGTATCTATAGTTCATTTTGGATGTATGTGTGTCATTCATATGTTATGTTTGTGTTTGTGTATATGGGATATGTGGTGTATGGGCGTCCGAGTCACACCATGGTAGGAATGGATGAGCCTTTTTGTTTTATCACATGGGATACAAGTACAAATTAATTGAGTACAAACCTATGATATTGGTGCGAGTTAAGGTTTGATGTTATGCTTCAGTGAATTCCAAGGACATAACTTCATTCTTAGGGGGAGAGTGTAATACCCCGTATTTCCTTAATAAATTAAATCAATGGAATTTAAATATATTTTATAGATTTTAATTAAATAAATACTTGAGTAAATTGCTTAGTTGTAATTTCATGTTTATATGATTCATTTATGAATGTTATGTTTACTCGTAGAAAATAAATTGCATGTAAATTAAATTATTGTTGTGTGGGGTGTCAACATAATAAAAATGTGTAATTTGGGTAAATATAGTTTGTACACATTTCAGGAGGATTTGTGGACTCGTTTAAGTGTTTAGACATATAAAATTAGTCCCAAGGCGTCTACCATTAAGGTAGTTTTGGGGCAAATCCGGGTATGGTTTCGGGATTTTTTGGGGCCCAAATGTGGGGGGTTTATGGGTAACTCGGAATTATTATTATTAGAGGGTAATTAATAGTTATGAAATCACTTTCCCATCCCCCACAACTGAACCCTAGTATCCCCACACCCATTGGAGATGTTACAAAGGTTAGAGATGGAAGAAAAATCAAGGATATGAGAGGAAGAGATCCCTAATCGTCGAACTAAGGTAAGAATTCTCTTGTTAAATTAATTTCCAATGTGCTTCTAAATTCAGTTGTGCTTTTCTCACAAAAAATTTTGGGTTAAGTAAATAAATTGATGTTTGTATAAATGGAATTGTGACAACCCATATATAATTATGATAATTTACATTTAAATCATGGTTATCTTATGTGATATGAATAATTTGTTATTAGTATATCTAATGTTAACTGATCATGTTTAGTCTAATTCTACTTTCATAAATCGTGAAATGCCGAGTTATGTACGAACACAAAATTTTGTTATTTTCGATATAAATGTTCCAGTTTCAGACTAGTTTTAACCCTTATAAAATAACTTAAGGTGAAAGCTAGATAGTTATATACATGTGAGTTAGGGTTCTAACACAATAAACGGTGCACAAAACGGATGTCTGCGCAAGAAGTTATGCCGAATTTACGAACAAGGGGCAAATCTATCCATTTCCTTTAAGTGGTAAATTGTCTTTTAGTAAACCAAACGTTTTAATTTGATTGGTTGGCATGGGAGGTAGCCTTGGCCGACTTCAACCTCTCCCTTTAACTTATTTCTTCAGAAAATATAACCCTAGGTTCAGTTTTGAGAGATTTAAACTTAAGGAAAGAGAAATTAGAAGTTTATGGAAGAAATATTACAAGAAAAGCTAGGAAAATTCCAAGAAAATCCTTAAAGTGTTTCCAAGGTATGAGCCTGTGATTAATATTGTTTAAATATTTTATTATACCTATTTCAAAGTATATAAATCTTGAATTAGGGATTGAAATTCCATCACCCTTTGTCATAATATGTATTGGTTCATATGTGAGGTAAGTGGTGTTTATAGGCCATATTGGTTTCTATTCAAACCCCTTGTATTCAAACTTACGTATATTTTTGTGTGCTTACCGGAATTCAGAAATTCCAACTGGATATGAAATTAAACTCATATATTCATATCATATCCGAAAATTATAATTTATCTCCTTTTGGTTAGTCCTTAATGATGATTTCAAGTTGGAACATAGTTGTTGTTTGAATATTTCTTTTCGAGATCCCTGAGTTTGGTGAAGCTTTTGACATAGAAAATAAAGTCAAAAAATTATGAAACTTTAATTTTGTACTATTAAGTATGTTTACTGAAAATGGGTTGAAAATAATGGAAAGTTATGCTGTAAAGAAATTATGAAAATTCTTGGAAGCCGAAGGAACAATAGAGGAGCTTGTAGGACAGATTTCTTGTGTTATAAAGAAATGGTCATAACTTGCTATAGGAAGCTTGAAAAAAATCCCAGTCACTTGTAATGGAATGTATATTCAGATATGTTTTCATATTTATAATCTTGGACACCTATATATATACAATTTATGAATATGGGATGGTTAAGTATAGAGGACAATAATTTGATGCCATATTGGATACCCCATGAAGGAATGTTTTTATTTGCTCCTTCCAAAGGGTATTTTGAGTACATGTTTCATGTGTATATATATTGAGAAGTATACTTTATGTTAACTTTATTTTAGTTATAAATTAATTACGAGGTAGTTTCTAGGGTTGAATGTTCTTGACCTTATCAACATGTATACCATTGTTTCATCTTTACACATATTTCATGGAATATGACTTTAGTAGAATTATATTGTTATTGTATAGTCATTGAAAGTTATAGAGATATATTAAGATAATATTTATGATTGAAATTCAGTACTAATTTAGTTGGAGTAACGGGTGTAAGGTCAAATCAAATCAGTTCAACTCCACCCGAGGGAAACGTGAATACCTAGTTGACAACCCAATGTGAGTGTACTTACTGAGTTGATTATGGATATGATGTGTATTTATTACATATTGAGATGATATGGCTTATTAAAATTCATGAGATATTGATATGTTATGGCTTGTTGAAAGTCAAGATATGTTGAGATGTTATGGCATTATAAAAGTCGAGAGATGTTGAGTTGCTATGCAATTCAGGAGATGTTAGGTTATTAAAACCTATGGATATGATTATTGCCTACGGGCAGGAGATGTGGGGTTTATTAATTCTGGATATGTATATAGCCTAATTTGGCACAGATATGGATATATATTGATATGTTGAGATGTTAATATAAATTTTACTATATAGAGATGTAGTACATTCACTGAGTTTTTAAACCCATGGTTTTATATGTTTCCATTTTCAGGTTTTGAAGCTGCCACCGCTAGGTCTAGGAGGTTGAGTAAATAGTAGTAGGGTTTCTTCAAATTTGTTTTATACATTGTACTAGTTGTAATTAAGTTAAATGGTATGAGAGTTTTGCATAAATTATGTCTCCTCAAAACGATTGAATTTTTAGAATTCCTCATTTTAACCTTGAAGTTCTTTTAATGTGTATTACAAAATAAATAAATAAATAATAAGTGTGGTTTGTGAACTATTTAGTTAATTATATCCTAATGGGGTTAGGGTCTGCAACATGGTATCATAGCTTTAGGTTTTTATACGCCGGGGTTAGAGAGTGCAGATGTGGCAGTGAAAGAAATAGGGTGGTGTGGGTCATTTATATTAACTTGTGAGAAATACTAACCATTATGTTAGAAATAAATGTTGCATTCTTACTCTGTAATTGTGGTTTATGACAGATAGTAAGATATGGAAGGAGCAAATGTTCATGAGATGGTGGTTGAGGAGTCTTCAAATATCGGAAACCAACAAAATTCAAATAATATAGAGGGGGCTCCTGAATAAGTTACAGATATGCAGAAAATGACTCGTTCCATGAATTTAATGGCAGAACAACAAAACATGTTTATGACGCAAATAGCAGAACAACAAGACAAGTACTTCGAGGAGCATACTTTGGCTAGAATAGAAATGAAAATACAACGAGAGGAGAAGAATACTCTATACGAGAAGTTTATCAAATTGAACCCCCCAGCATTCGCAGGTTCTGTAGATCCTTTAGAAGTTGAGGCTTGGGTTAGAGACACAAAAACTGTCTTCGGGGTGATGAATGTACCTGGAACACAGAAGGTAATTTTGGATACTTTCATGTTAAAGGGAAAAGATAAATATTGGTGGGAGTCTTCCAAACATTTATTGATTTCTCCGGAGGGAGGTGAGGTAATTACTTGGGATTCCTTTATTAAAGTCTTATATGAAAAGTATTTTCCTCGCATGTATCGGAAGAAAAAAAAAGAGAGAATTTTTATCATTGACTCAGGGGAATATGTCGGTCAGGGAGTATGAAACTAAATTTATATCTTTGTCTCGATTTTCATTACATTTCTTACACAATGAGGAGGACAAATGCACCAGATTTCAGGATGGGTTGAATTTGGTTATCAAGTCTAGACTCACTACACTTGAAATGGTAGACTATACTTCATTAGTTAACAAAGCTATGATGGTTGAAGGAGATGTTAATGATGCAATAAAGAATAGGGAACAAAGGGGAAATAGGATTAGATTTGATCCATCTCAGCAAAAGGAAGGCATTGTAGAATACTCGAAATAGGGGAATGAAAGATTTTAGCGTGGTAGAGGGTCTGGAAATTATGTTCAGAATAGGACACCAAGCAATTTTAGGGGTGCAGGATCGATGGGCCAATAGAATAGACAATAGGAGAATGACAATGGGCAGTCTAATCCTGTTACATGCTATTTTTGCAAAGCTAAGAGCCATATCAATCCAGATTATCCCAAGTTAAAGGGGGTAGAGTTTTATCACTGTCATCAAATTGGTCATACCATAAAGAACTGTCCTATGCTACTGGGAGCGATTCAATCAATTACTACTAGTCGAGGTTCATCACCTGGAGGCATAGGGAGAGGATGAGGTATAGAACATGCTAGTGGTTCTAGGGCTCCGGTAAGGATATTTGCTATGACTTTACAGGATGCTTAGGCTACTCCAGAGGTGGTGACAGGTACATTTTCTGTCATTAACAAACATGCTTACGTGCTTATTGATCGAGGTTCTACTCATTCATTTGTAGAACTATCATTTACCATGCATTTGGGTAGAACATGTTCTTATCTAGATTGTGGTTTATATATTTATACACCTATGGGGGATATGATGTTGGTGGAGCTTGTGTATAAAAATTATGTATTGTATGTGGGGGAGAGGGAGTTGACCATTGATTTAATTCCATTAGATATTCGGGATTTTGATATTATCTTGGGTATGGACCGGTTATCTTCCTACCATGCATCGATTGATTGTTTTCATAAGGAGGTTACATTTAATATGCCGACGGAGGAAGAATTCAAATTTACTGGGGAAAGAAATGTGGTTCCACACCATCTTATTTCTGCCCTTCGGGTGAGAAAATTTTTAAGTAAGGGTTGTCAAGGATTTTTAGCATATATTGTGGATACAAATAGGGAATTGCAAAAATTAAAAGATATCCCAGTAGTTAAGGATTTTGAAGATGTGTTCCCAGATGAATTACCAGGATTGCCACCTAGCAGAGAGGTAGAGTTTACTATCGATTTAGTTCCTGGTACAACTCCAGTTTCTGTTTCTCCATATAGAATAGCACCTGTGGAACTAAAGGAGTTAAAGGTTAAACTCCAAGATTTTCTAGACAGAGATTTTATTCTACCGAGTGTATCACCATGGGGTGCTCTAGTATTATTTGTGAAAAAGAAAGACGGCACCATGCGACTTTGCATTGATTATCGACACTTGAACAAGGTAACTATTCGAAATAAATATCCATTGCCTCGTACTGATGATTTGTTTGATCAATTACATGGTGCTAAAGTGTTTTCAAAAATTGATTTGAGATCGGGTTATCATCAATTAAGGGTGAGAGATTGTGAAATTTCTAAAACAACTTTTCGTTCTCGCTATGGTCATTATGAATTTTTGGTAATTCCATTTGGGTTAAAAAATGCTTCTGCAGTGTTTATGGATTTAATGAATCGGGTATTTCATCCTTTCATAGATTCTTTTGTGATTGTCTTTATCGATGATGTTTTGATATACTCACCTAGCCAAGAGGAACATGAGGAGCATCTAAGAGTTGTATTGCAAGTTTTGCGAGATAGTCAATTATTTGTTAAGTTTAGCAAATATGAGTTTTGGTTGAATTGAGTAGTATTTGTGGGGCATGTTATTTCGAGAGATGGAATTTATGTTGACCCTAAGAAGGTAGAGGCAATTGTGCAATGGGAAAGACCAAGAAATGTAACGGAGATAAGGAGTTTCCTCGGATTGGCTGGATATTATGGAAGATTCGTAAAGGGGCTTTCATCTATAGCCTTACCGTTGACTAAATTGACCCAAAAGTAAGTGAAATTTTTGTGGAGTGATGAATGTCAGCACAACCTTGAAAAGTAGAAAAATAGGCTCGTATCAGCTCCAGTTCTCATTGTTCCATCCAGTGGAGAAGGTATTGTGATTTATACTAACATTTCACATTAGGGTCTGGGTTGTGTTTTCATGTAACATGGAAATGTAAAATCTTATGCATCTAGACAGTTAAAGACGCATGAGAGTAATTATCCTACACACGATTTAGAACTTGCGGCTATTATTTTTGCCTTGAAATTATGGAGACATCATTTATATGGCGAGACGTGTGAAATTCTCACTGACCATCAAAGTTTGAAGTATTTATTTACACAGAGATACTTGAATTTGAGACAAAGACGTTGGATGGAGTTAATTAAAGACTGATTGTACCATTCACCATCATCCGGGGAGGGCCAATATTATTATAGATGCTCTAATTAGGAGGTCATTGTAGAGGCTATCTTGTATTCAATGTGCACGGGACTGATGGGAGTAGAGTTGAGCTTAACTGAAATGGGGGCGTTAATTTCACACATTACAGTGAGACCTTAACTGGCAGAACGCATATGGAATTTGCAAATCAATGATCTATTCCTTGATAAGAAGAAACGGGAAATCCTGGATGGTAAAGAGAGTGAATTTGAAATTAAGAATAATGAATCGTTATGTTATAAAAACAGAATTTGGGTACCGAATGATCCATCCTTAAAGAAGGATACATTAGAAGAGGCATATAGTTCTATTTACTCTATGCATACTGGAGGTACCAAAATGTAAAGAGATTGGAAAGAGTATTACTAGTGGAATAATAAGAAAGGTGAGATTGCAGAATTCGTAGCTAAATGTTTAGTATGGCAGCAAGTGAAGGTGGATCATCACAAGCCGATGGGATTATTGCAATCATTGCCTATTCCGAAATGGAAGTGGGAGCATATAACGATGGACTTTGTTACAAGATTACCCCGGTCACCAAAGGGGCATGATTCTATTTGGGTGATTGTAGACAGATTGACGAAGTCAGCTCATTTTCTTCTAGTTAAGACCACCTATACTATTGACAAGTATGCATGTATGTATGTGGATGAGATTATTTATTTACATGGGGAACTAGTGTCAATTGTATCAGATAGAGATCCAACGTTCACTTCTAAATTTTGCCCTCGTTTACAGAATGCCTTGGGCACAAGTTTGAAGTTCATCACTACATTTCATCCCCAAATCGATGGACAATCCGAAAGAACGATTCAAATATTAGAAGACATGTTATGAGCTTGTGTGTTTGACTTCAAGGGTAGTTGGGATGATCATCTTCCATTGATGGGATTCTCATATAATAATAGTTATCATTCCACCATTGGTATGGATCCTTATGAAACTTTATATGAGAGGAGATGTAGAACGCCTTTGTGTTGGGATGAAGTGGGTGAAAGGAAAATTTTGGGTCTTGAATTAATAGATCTGACGACTAAAAATATCAAAATGATTCGGGAACGAATAAAGATAGCGCAAAGAAGGCATAAATTTTTGCAGATAAAAGGAAGTATCCATTGGAATTTAAAAAGGGGAATTTTGTATTCCTACGTATTTCACCATGGAAAGGAATTATGAGATTTGGGAAGAAGGGGAAACTAAGTCCAAGATACATTGGACCATATGAGGTGTTAGAAAGAATTGGGAACCTGGGATATAGATTAGCATTACCTCTAGATTTGTCCCATTTACATGATGTGTTTCACGTATCGATGCTTCATAAGTATTTGGCGGATCCATCTCATCAGTTGAAAACTCAACCAATTGAACTGAAGGAAGACTTGTCATACATCGAGGAACCAATGGAAATTATTGATCGTAAGGAGAAATTATTGATAAGCAAAGTTATTCCCTTAGTTAAAGTTATATGGATGAGCCATGGTATTAAATAAGAAACTTGGGAAATGGAGGATAGCATAAATAAACAATATCCCAATTTGTTCATTAAGTGAACTTCATATTAAATTTCAGGGACAACATTTTCTGGGGGGGGTGGGGGGGAGGTTGTGACAACCCAAATATAATTATGATAAATTATATTTAAATTATGCTTATCTTATATGATATGAATAATTTGTTATTAGTATATATAATGTTAAGTTATTATGTTTAGTCTAATCCTACTTTCATAAATCGTGAAATGCCGAGTTATGTACGAACACAAAATTTGGTTATTTTCGATAGAAGTGTTCATGTTTCAGACTAGTTTTGACCCTTATAAAATTACAAATTCCATGACGTGAAATCCAGATAGTTGTATAAATGTGAGTTAGGGTTCTAACACAACAAACGGTGCATCAAACGGATGTCCGATCAAGAAGTTAGGCCGAATTTATGAACAAGGGGCAAATCTGCCCATTTCCTTTAAGTGGTAAATTGTCTTTTAGTAAACCAAATGTTTTAATTTGATTGGTTGGCATGGGAGGTAGCCTTGGCCAACTTAAACCTCTCCCTTTAACTTATTTCTTCAGAAAATATAACCCTAGGTTCAGTTTTGTGATATTTAAGCTTAAGAAAAGAGAAAGTAGATGTTTAAGGAAGAAAGATTACAAGAAAAGCTAGGAAAATTCCAAGAAAATCCTTAAAGTATTTTCAAGGTATGAGTTTGTGATTAATATTGTTTAAATATTGTATTATAATTATTTCATAGTATATAAATCTTTAATTAGGGATTAAAATTCCATCACCCTTTGGGATAATATGTATTGGTTCATATGTGAGATAAGTGGTGTTTATAGGCCATATTGGTTTCTATTCAAACCCATTGTCTTCAAACTTTCATATATTTTTGTGTGCTTACTGGAATTCATAAATTCCAATTGTATATAAAATTAGACTAATATATTCATATCATATCCGAAAATTAGAATTTATCTCCTTGTGGTTAGGCCTTAATGATGATTTCAAGTTGGTACATAGTTGCTGTTTGTATATTTCATTTCGGTATGCCCTGAGTTTGGTCAAGCTTTTGTCATAGAAAATGAAGTCAAAAAATTATGAAAATTTAATTATTTACTATTAAGTATGGTTACTAAAAATAGGTTGAAAATCATGGAAAGTTATTCTGTATAAAAATTATGAAAATTCTTAGAAGTCGACGGAATAATAGAGGAGCTTGTAGGGAAGATTTCTTGTGTTGTAAAGAAATGGCCATAACTTGCTATAAGAAGCTTCAAAAAATTGCACCGTCACTTGTAATGGAAATTATATTAAGATATGTTTTCATATTGATAAGCTTCGACCCCTGTATATATACAATTTATGAATATGGGATGGTTAAGTATGGAGGAAAATAATTTGAGGCCATATGGGATACCCCATGAAGGAATGTTTTTATTTTCACCTTCCCAAGGGTATTTTGAGTACATGTTTCATGTGTATATATGTTGAGAAGTATACTTTTATATTTAATTTATTTTAGTTATAAATTCCTTATGAGGTATTTTTTAGGGTTGAATTATCTTGACCTTATCAACATCTATACCATTGTTTCGTCTTTACACATATTTCATGGAATATGATTTGAGTAGAATTATATTGTTGTTGTATAGCCATTTAAAGTTACATAGATATATTAATATAATACTTATTATTGAAATTCAGTACTAATTTAGTTGGATTAACAGGTGTAAGGTCAAATCAACCCAGTTCAGCTCCACCCGAGGGAAACGTGAATACCTAGTTGACAACCCAATGTGAGTGTACTTACTTAGTTGATTATGGATATGATGTGTATGAATTATATATTGAGATGATATGTCTTATTAAAATTCATGAGATATTGAGATTTTATGTTTGTTAAAAGTCAAGATATGTTGAGATGTTACGGCTTTATAAAAGTCGAGATATGTTGAGTTGTTATGCAATTCAGGAGATGTTAGGTTATAAAAACCTATGGATATGATTTTCACCTATGGGCAGGAGATGTGGGGTTTATTAACTCCTGATATGTGTATGACCTAATTTGGCACAAATATGGATATATATTGATATGTTGAGATGTTAATATAACTTTTACTATATAGAGATGTAGTACATTCACTGAGTTTTTAAACTCATGGTTTTATATGTTTACATTTTCAGGTTTTGAAGCTTCCACTGCCAGGTCTAGGAGGTTGAGTGAATAGTAGTAGGGTCTCTTCAGTTTTATTTTATACATTGTACTAGTTGTAATTAAGTTAAACGGCATGGGCGTTTTGTATAAATTATGTCTCCTCAAAACGATTGGATTTTTAGTATTCCACATTTTAACCTTGAAGTTGTTTTAATGTGTATTAGAAAATAAATAAATAAATAAAATGTGTGGTTTGTGAACTATTTAGTTAATTATATCCTAATGGCATTAGGGTGTGATAGGAATAAACCTATTTAATACTGGAGAGCAAATCTTAAATTGTAGTGTTTAAGGTTTAAACTAATTACTAACAAATGTGGGAATGGAGTATCGTGGTAAGTGGGAATTTAACCTTTGAACTCATGTTGTAGGAATTATGAATCTAATATGAATTGATAAATAAAGAAGGATTCTTGAATGGTTTAAAAGAAAAATGATTGAATCTCGAAACTAAGTTTTTAATAACGTAAGATTCTTAATATAAATTATTGTCGAATGAATTGAATGTGTTTTCGGGATGTTTACCATGTAGATAATTGTTGTTACATGGTTGGGGATAAATTAGACTTAATATATGGGGTTTGAATGAAGTTTAGAGCCACCATTGTGTAAGGACAAATTTCCAATCGAGTCATTTGTTATATTGGCTACATTCCGTTGGACAAAACAATTTTGGGTCATTCCTCATCAAGCACCATACAACGTAAAGATTCGAATATTGGATCCAAAGTTCACGCGACATCAATATGCACGCCATGTTCTCTATTCTAAAAGGTATATGAACAAAATCAATTTTATGTGTTGGAGTATTTTTTATAAACGAGAAATTTTCATACAGAGTAATGTTCGTAAATAATTAATTTTCATAAAGAACCATGTTTGAAATTAATTTGAACATTTTATTTGAAAACCAGAAATCTCGTTCGAAGTTTTCTTCAGGTTGTTCGAACGACCTGGATCTAACGACATTCCCCAGGCTATATTGGAAACTCGTTAAAAGCTCGTTAGAAATGTCATTCAAACGATCTCGTTCGAACGAGATTTATAACGACCTATTTAATTCGACACTAGAATTCCGTTAGATAACTCATTCGAACGACAAGTCCTTCGAACGGCCTCGTTCAAACGAGTTATGATAGATCTGAAATTTTTAACTTATTTTTCAATAGTTATTTTTCCAAGAACTGTTTTGGTCCACTACTTTTTCAGTTATATCATATGGACGAAAATGAGTTTCTTAACTCAAGGAAGTTCTATATTCTTTTTAGAGCATTTTTCAAAATTCCCTCTTTTTGGCAAAACAATCTCCAACACCTTTATCAACTTTTGAAACAAAACCCCTTCAATCAACTTGACACTCAACAAGCAAGTTTGCGGTGGATATCTGCATTCAAGCTTAGTGGAGACGGTGGTTTTGGGCTTCGATTGATACCACAACACGAGGAATGTCGAGCAACGCGTTGGAGCTTCGCGTACTACAAATTCGGAGGTCGAGGACGGCATAAGCATTTCTTGAGTGAGTCAATGTCTATAAGTCTTTTGAGTCTCTTGTAAAACCTATTTTGTAGTGGATTTTGTCTAGGCCCAGCCGTCCGAGGTTTTTCCCATTTGGGTTTTCCTCGTACATTGGCGCACTGTGGTTGGGATTTTCGTATTTTACTTTATTAAATCACCTAGATGTATGCTTAGCATAAAATGGATAAAATTGGAATAATTTGATTTTAATTAACAAAGTTATCAATCTCATTGCATTAATTGAAATTTGTTCTTGCGAACTTGTGAATCTGCTACATAAATTAAAATTGGAGAATATCTCTTCTTAGCTAATGTTAAATTGGATTGCGTGTGCGTATTCCACGAATTAAACTAATAACATATAACCTTGAAACTTCAAATTGGTATCAGAGCTAGTCTCTAAAAGTTATTTAGATGAATATTGGAGGTTATATGGATAGTTTTTCATCGAATAGACTACCTTTGTTTGATGGAACTAATTACACCTATTGGAAAGCACGTATGAAATCTGCTCTTAAATCAATTGATGAACGTGTTTGGGTTACTGTTAAAAGAGGATGGTCCCCTCCTACTATAGTGGTTAATGATGTAATTATTTTAACTCCTGTTGAAAAGTGGTGTGAGGAAGAACTAAAATGGTGTAACTTTAACTCTAAAGGTTTAAATGCCTTATTTGGTGACGTGTCCCCCGATGAATTTCGTCGTATAATGACGTTCAAAACGTCAAAGGAAGCTTGGAATATTCTCCAAGTTACTCATGAGGGAACTAGTGTTGTAAAAGCTTCAAAACTTCAAAACTTAATAACTCAATTTGAAACGATCACGATGAAAGAAACTGAAACATTTGATGAGTTTTATGCTCGTATATCAGATATTGTTAACTCTTGCTTTAACTTAGGTGAAAAAATACCTGAAAATCGTGTTTTTAAGAAAATACTTAGATGACTTCCTAAGCAGTTCATTCCTAAAGTCACTGTTCTTAACTCATTAGGGAATCTAAATACTTTAAAACTTGAAGAACTTGTTGATGATCTTCAAACTTATGAACTAGATATGTTTCCTAAATATAAAAAAAAACAAATATAAAGGTGTTTCCTTAAAAGTTAAGAAAGTCGATGTGCCTGATTCTGATGATTCTGATATAGATCCTCATGATATAACCTTATTTGCTAAAAAATTTAAAAAAATTCTCAAGTTTAAAAAGAAAAACTCTAAATTTGAAAAACCAAAATTTGAGAACAAAAACAAAGGAGGAAATAAAAAATTCTATAATCAGGATCTGAATAAGTTCAACAAAGATAACTTTAAAAAGGATGATTTAGAGAGATGCTTTGAATGTGAGGGACGTGGTCATAGAGCATTCGAGTGCCCTATAAAACTTAAAAGACAAGGCAAAGAAAAAGCAGTTTACAATGCTACTCTAAGTGACAGTGATAATGAGTCTGATGACTCTGATGACTCTAACATGTCTAGAAATAACATCACTGCCTTTATGGAAAGCCATGCTAGTAATTCAAGTGTGTTATACCTTAATGTTGACAATTTCGAGCAAAATCTTGAGGTTGTTTCTACTCATTCTACTAGTAGTCATGAAAAAGAGAGTGATAGTGAAATAGATGAGAGTGAAATACAATCCAGTTATTTTGAATTTTACACTGAATCTCTTAGTATTCAAAAAGTTAATAAAAGATTAACCTTTAAAGTCTTAACTTTAGAAAAATAATTGAAAGGCCTGAAGGAGAAGGATGCTTTAGTTAGTCAACTCGATGCAATTAAGATATCTCTTTCTGAGAAGCTTATCTTCACAGGTAAAGAAAAATGTGACTTAATTTTCTCCTTGGAAGGTGTCAACAAAGATCTTAATGAGTCTTTAGAGATTAAAAGATCTCTCGAAGCGAAAATTGTCCAACTTGAAAAAGATCTCGAGTCCCCTCGTGAAGTTAAAGTCACACTCGAGGATAATTCAGGAAGAATGATAAAATTATTTCTAGGTCGTGTTTTAGGATATAAGGAGAAAGTTTATCAAGAGAGAAAGGGTATAGGATATGAAGAACGAGATTCATCGAATGTCAAACCCAAACCAGTAGCTAATTTTGTTACCAAATCTAATGTTTCTAAAATAAGTCCCACTAAGCAAACTTTAAAAGCTGGTCCAAAACAAACCTATGTGTGCACATATTGTCATAAACGGGGTCATCTTAAATATTTTTGCTACAATCTTGGAAAGAACTCTCATTTCACAAATTCTAAACAACACTATACCGCCTTAGCTAGTCTTAAGATTCAAGTTGAGTATCTAGTTAATACTTCTAAAGGTCTAATGGAAGAGTTTCTTAGGTTTTCTAAAGTCCAAAGAAATAATTCTAATTATAACACTACAACCAACAAAGGAAAGAAAACATCTCAAGCTTGGGTTAAGAAAAATCATACCAATAAAGATTTTGTTGCTCATGTTGCACTAAAGGCTCAAAATACCTCTCAATGGTACTTTGATAGTGGTTGTTCGAGACATATGACTGGTGATAAATCTCTATTCACCACCCTTGAAAACTATAAAGATGGTAAAGTCACTTTTGGGAATGGTATAAAATCTCGAATCATGGGTACAGGTTCTACTGAAATCTGCGGGTTTCCTAAACTTGAAAATGTCCTTTATGTTGATCGTCTCAAGGATAATTTGATAAGTATTAGCTAATTATGTTATGAAAATCTTGATGTTAAATTTAGTCAATCGGAGTGCACCATATACGATTAGTCGGGTGAATCTATTTTACAAGGTATTAGAACTAGTGACAATTGCTATGGAATTATTCCTAAATCATCTTTAGTTTGCAATAGTACAAAAGCCTCATCTGCCGATCTTTGGCATCAAAGATTTGGTCATGTAAACTTTAGATATCTTGATAGATTAGTGAGAAGAGAGCTTGTTCGAGCCTTACCACCACTAGGAAATCCAACCTCCACCATTTGCGGGCCATTTCAGTTAAGAAAGAAAATTAAGAGTCCTCATAAGAAGTTAAACTCTATAACAACCTCTCGTGTCTTAGAATTATTACACATGGACCTTATGGGTCCCACTCGTACCGAGAGCATAGGAGAAAAAGATATATCTTAGTAATGGTGGATGACTTCTTTAGGTACTATATTGTAGGCTTTCTAAGAGAAAAATCTGAGATAATTGATTTTCTTACTGTTAAGTGTAGAACTCTTCAAAATCAACACAGTGTTACCATAAACCGCTTTAGGAGTGATAATGGAACCAAATTCAAGGAACCCAGTGTGAATGCCTTTTGTGATGAAATAGGAATTGAACATGAAATCTTGGCCGTTCAAACTCCACAACAAAATGGTATAGTTGAAAGAAAAAATTGAACGATCCAAGAAATGGCAAGATCTATGCTCCTAGGAAGAAATGTGCCCCGTAGGTTTTGGGCCGAAGCGGTTAACACCGCATGTCACACAGTAAATAGAGTTTATGTGCATCCTAACACTAACAAAACACCATATGAATTGTGGATGGGTAAGAAACCTAATTTGTCCTACTTTAGAGTGTTTGGTAGTCCGTGCTATATTCTTCGAGATAGAGAACTTGTAGGAAAATTTGACTCAATGAGTGATGAAGGTATATTCCTTAGGTATTCTCAAAATAGTAGAGCCTATAGAGTATTTAACTTAAGGAGCTCTAAAGTCATGGAATAAATTGATGTTGTCATAAAATATGATGCTCCGGCCACATCAATTGATAATGAGGATGATTTTTCATGTGACTTTGATGTTGTGTAAAATGTTGAAAGTATTGAATCTCAAAATGACTTGGCTATTCCAACTACTGAGAAAAAGGATCCTACTCCTTGGGTGCGTAAAATTCATGACACTTCAAAAATTATAGGAGATCCCAAGGTAGGTGTCAAGACTAGGGTGCAATTATAAAATGAAGTTACCTATTTATGCTATACTTCTAAAATTGAACCTAAAAACTTTAAAGAAGCATTAAAAGATGAACATTGGATTAATGCTATGCAAGAAGAACTGTTTCAATTTAAGAAAAATGATGTTTGGGAATTAGTCCCTAGGCCTTCTAATACAAATGTCATTGGCACTAAATGGATTTTCAAAAATAAAATGGATGAAAATGGTGTCATTGTTCGTAATAAAGATGGATTGGTTGCACAAGGATACACCCAAATAGAAGGTGTTGACTTTGAAGAAACTTTTGTTCCTGTTGCTAGGTTAGAATCGGTTCGCCTTTTGCTCGCCATAGCATGTCACCTCCAATTTAAATTATATAAAATGAATGTAAAAAGTGCCTTTTTAAATGGTATTATTCAAGAAGATGTCTATGTTGATCAACCGAAAGGGTATGATGACCTAAATCATTCTAATCATCTCTTCTTCTTAAAGAAAGCGCTATATGGCTTGAAACAAGCATCCCGTTCTTGGTATGAAAGACTCACTTCTTATCTTCTTTCTCGTGGTTTTTTGAGAGGGGGAGTAGATATGACACTTTTCGTTTGCCGTGATGAAAAGCTATCCTAGTTGCTGAAGTATATGTCAACAACATATTTTTTGGGTCTATGTGTGATGAACATACTCAAATTTTTTCAAAAGAAATGCACAATGAATTTGAGATGAGTATGGTAGGTGAACTTACTTTCTTTCTAGGTCTTCAAATTCGTCAACTCGAAAGTGGGATATTTTTTTCGCAAACTAAGTATGCTAAAGACCTTGTTAAGAAATTTAAACTCGAATCTGGTAAACATGATCGTACTCCTATGAGTTCATCGATTAAACTTAGTAAGGATACCGAAGGAAAGGATGTAAAGCACACAATTTTTAGAAGTATGATAGGTAGTTTACTTTACCTAACAGCTAATCATTCGGATATTTCCTTTAGTGTAGGAGTTTGTGCATGCTATCAAGCCGCTCCAAAAGAGTCTCATTTACTTTCCCTTAAACGTATTATCAAATATGTGAGTGGGACCCTATCTTTTGGAATTTGATATTCCTTTGACACAAATGATTGTCTATCGACCTATTCGGACGCCGATTGGGCAGGAGATGTTGATGGATGTAAAAGTACATCTGGTGGTTGTTTCTACTTTGGAAGTGCACTTGTCTCATGGATGAGCAAGAAATAAAATTCTATTTCTTTGTCCACGGCGGAGGACGAATACATAGCCGCCGAGAGTTGTTGCACTCAACTCATTTGGATGAAACAAATGTTGGAAGATTACGGTATCTCTCAATGCACTATAACCATTTATTGTGACAATACTAGTGCCATTCATATTTCTTGTAATCCCGTTCAACACACTAGAACCAAGCATATTAGGATCCGTGAACATTACATTCGTAACTTGGTTGAAGAGAAAATCGTTTCTCTAAGCTTCGTTTCTACCGATCAACAATTAGCCGATATCTTTACTAAACCTCTAGGTGCCCTTAGGTTTGAAAACCTTAGGAAATTAATTGGGGTTTGCCCAATTGATTGAGATCGAAGCCGTTTATCTAGTTTAGGTTGTTTCTCTTGTATATTTTTATACCTATTGTGGGTACACGGGTTTAGAATGACGGGCCTAGACGAGTAGCCCAATTGAAGTGGCCCAAAGTCCAAACCCTTCATACCTTAACATTAATTCGGTTATGACTTAGTCTTCTCCCATGTTCTCATAAAGAGGTGTTCCAGGAGAAGATGGTAAACGTGGGGGAGTCCAACACCCCCACTCCCTAAAAATAAACATGTATATAATAAACCCTAGGTCTGGGCATAAGATACGCACTGTATTCTCTGTAATCGCTCCCCGGAGTATATAGAAATAATACTGACTGCACCACCATGGATGTTGGAATTCTTGCTGAACCACGTACATCTCCTGTTGTGTGATTAGCATTTTGTCTTATTTATTCTACTTTGTGATTGCGCTTCTCTTATCTATTTGTATTGAATAATAATTATCATCACAATTGGCATCATCTGTGGGAACATTTATCTTCCCTGAGAAAGCCCACACCAAAAAAGGTGTTCGAAATGTCTGTTCACAGTAGTAATGCTCCTCGGGTACGAGATATCCAAGAACCACCTGCTTCTCGCTGGATCAGATCTGAGGTTCGACGTTCAGATCAGAGGGCTCGCCTATAAAGTCCAGCCTCAGAATAAAGCCAAGGACCAACGAGGTCCACACAAATATCCAAGCTAATTGATGCATATGAGGCGAGGCTCCAAGAGCAGAGGGAGTCTTCTCGCAAGCACGAAGCTGAGAATGATCGCCTCAAAAGAAGATTAGAAAGAATGGAGAGAGATCTCCAACGTGGTACCAAGAGACGTCCGTACCACACTCCTAGCCCTCAGGTGAGTAAGTCTCGCAGCCGAGGAAGGAGCCCCAGGCACGAGTCCCAGAAAGTTAAGGGAAACGAGTCAGGGGATGACCTGCTCGAGCAACTGTGGCTAGCTCGCAATTATAGGAGCCCAAATCGTAGCAACGAGAACATATGAAGTCTGGACTGAAGGGAGATGTACCAACACCCTACGCATCACGGTACCAGATCAACCCAAGAACTCACTAGGCGAGCTCTCAAAACTTAGATGAAATCACCTTTCTCAAGGGAAATAGAAGAGGAGGAAGCCCCCACAAAATTTTCTATTCCAAGGTTCAAGATTTATGATGGTAAAACTGATCCCATTGATCACGTCAGGCAATACAGGCAGGCCATGACCCTCTGGAACCATCAAGATGCACTGATGTGCCGAATTTTTCCCTCGAGCCTGCATGACGTGGCGCAAAAATTGTTCGAAAGGATACCCCACAGGTCCATCAGAAGCTTCAAGTTCCTGGCCGAGCTCTTTAGGGCCCGCTTCATTACTAGTATCTCCCATCCCAAAAGTATGGATTCTTTGCTAATAATGAAAAAGATGCCTTAAGAGACCCTCTGAGACTACGCTAAGAGGTACTGGGAGTTATTCAACGAGGTTGAGGACTACTCGGAGCAAGTGACAATGGCCTCTTTCTAAATTGGTCTACCCAGTTCTTCCCTTCTGTACCAGTCCCTGACTAAGAAAGAGGCCATGACCATTGACAACCTGATGGCTCGCATCGAGAAGTATGCCAAGGTGGAGGATGTGACCCGCCTCAGCACTAGAGAAAACGGTCGAGCTAAGCTCGCTGCCAAAGGCAATGACAAAGTTGAGAACAAGAAGAAAGGAGGGAAAAATGGAGGCAAGAATGGCTCCAAGAACGGAGGAAACAACGATGTGGCAAAAGAATTTCAGGCAGTCAATACTGTCTTCAGAGAACCAATTTACAAAATTCTCACAAAAATCAAAGACGAGCCATTTATTAAGTGGCCCAAAAAGATAGGAGGAGATCCCTCAAAGAGAAACAACGTGCTGAGATGATCTTTTCACAACGAAGGAGGACATAAAATTGAGCATTGCAAGGCTCTTAAGTCCTACCTCGAAGAGCTGGCTCAGTCTGGGAATCTGAACGAATTCGTGGAAAAGAAGGCAGAAAACGTAGCTGCCCATAGAGAAGTAAGGTCCGATAACGTACTCGAAGACGATGCCGGCCATGAATTCGAGTAATTCATGGGGCCTCTGACGTGAAGCAGATTCAAGGAAATTCAGCTCGAATGGAGGTAAAAAATCTTACAGCGATGATCCAAGCCTTTTAGATTGATCTAGCAAAGATACAATTAGGAAAGCGTCGGCGAGCAGATGACGTCGACTATAGTAAGCATATCGTATTCACAGATGAAGATCTGGTGGGAGTGAGAACCCCACATCATGATGATTTAATCATTACTCTCAGGATAGCGAACTATGATGTCGATAAGTTGCTCGTCGACCAAGGAAGCTTGTCCAAGGTAATGTATCTCGACCTATTCAGAAAATTTAAATTAAGCATCGCCGATCTGAAGGAAGCTACTGTCCCTTTAGTTATCTTCGCTGGAAAGGTGACTATGCCCTTGGGAAAGATCATGCTACCAGTAAGGGCAGGAAATGTTTCTAAAATGATCGAGTTTCTGGTGGTCGACATTTACTCGCCATACCAGGCTATCCTCGACAGAGGGTGGCTGCACGCAATGAAGGCAGTCTCCTCGACCTACCATCAGAAGCTTAAATATGTGACTGAACGAGGAGTAATGGAGATCCATGGCGATCAAGCGATGGCAAAAAGGTGCTTCATAGCAGCCATTCGCCAGAGACCACAGAAGAGGGTCGACAAGCCCAGCGAGAAAGTTGAAGAATAAGAAGGTCTGATACCTTCAAAATAGCAATTAAAATATGAAAGGCCCGGAGTAGAGGAAACCAGGATCCTTCCCTATGAATGGGTCATCGAGGACCTGGAGGAAGTCACAGCTGGAGATAGTGACGACATCAGGATCTTCTTGATCGGAGCTTCTCTCACAAATTAGGAAAAGAAGGAGTTGACGATTCTGCTGAGGATAAATGTAGACGTCTTCGCATGGGAACCATACGATTTTCTTGAAATTGATCCTAGTATGGTTTGTCGTCAGCTTCATGTCGATACCACCTTCAAACCAATCGCGTAGAACACACAATGAACTGCACCCGAAAAGGCAAAAGCCGTAGAAAAAGAAGTTGAAAAACTGCTGGATGCAGGATCCATACGGGAGGTCCAATTCCCCAAATGGTTATCGAACCCAGTAGTAGTTCCAAAGTGGAATGGGAAGTGGAAAATCTACATCGACTTCACTGACCTTAACAGGGCGTGCCCTAAAGAGAGCTTCCCTCTTCCGAAAATCGATCAACTAGTGGACACCACAACAACTCACGAGAGAATGAGTTTTCTGGATGCATACTCAGGGTATCATCAGATCCCCTTGTACGCTCCAGATCAGGACAAGACAGCATTCATCACCCCCGTTGGATTGTACTATTACAAGGTCATACCCTTCGGGCTCAAAAACACAGGGGAAACCTACCAGCGGCTGGTCACCAAGATGTTCAAGGACCAAATAGGAGACACCATGGACGTCTACATCGATGATATGATCGTCAAAAGTAGAAGAAAGAAAACCACCTCTCGGACCTATCAAGAACCTTCAAAATCCTCAGGAAGTATCGAATGAAACTTAACGCAAGTAAGTGTTCTTTCGATGTCCAATCAGGAAAATTTCTTGGGTACTTGGTTAGTATCGAGGCTAACCTAGACCAGATCGATGCAATAAATAGGGTACAACCTCCTCGAACAATTCGGGACGTACATAAGCTCACCGGTATGCTCGCTTCCTTGAACCACTTTATCTCTAAGTCCTTCGAGAAGTGGAAGCCTTTCTTTCGGCTCCTAAAGGGAAACAAAATAGTAGAATGGAATCAATATTGCTCATGGGCATTGGACGAGCTCAAGGGTTACCTTAGCTCCCCACCACTACTCGTCATACCACAGGAAACAGAGTCCTTGTACTTATACCTCACCGTTTTAAACCACACTGTCAGTTCTGCATTGATGTGTGAAAAAGTAGGAATCCAGCACCCCATTTACTACGTGAGGAAGACCTTATTAGAGGCGGAGCAGCGGTGCCTACCACAAGAGAAGCTCAACTTTGCACTTGTAGTCGCCTTGAGGAAGTTAAAGCACTACTTTTAAAATCACACTATCATCATCCTTACATCGTACCCCTTAAAGAAATCCTGAGGAAAACGGATTTGTCAGGCAGACTATCTAAATGGTCAGTCGAGCTCGGGCAATTTGACATCCAATTTCAACCAAGGAATGCAATCAAAGGGAAAGTTCTTACTGATTTCATAGCCGAATTCACAGCCGAGCAGCCCCTGACCAACTTCAACCCGTGAAGCAAAGGGAGAACCACACGACATGGAAAATCTGGGAATTATTTGTTGATGGAGCCTCAAATTCAAAGGGAGCAGGAGTAGGCATCGTGCTTATCACTCCGGAAAATGAAATCCTCAAATAAGGATTTAGGCTTGGATTTGAAGCCTCCAACAATGAAGCAAATTATGGGGCCCTAATAGCCGGCCTCCAGAAGGAACACACTTTATGGGCAAAGTAGTTGCAGGTGTTCGACGACTCACAATTAGTCTCCAATCAGATAAGTGGAGACTACAATGCAAAAGATGAAAGGATGGTATCCTACCTCACCTTGGAAAAAAGTCTATTGGCTAACTTTGAGGAAGTCAACGTTCAACAGTTTTCCAGAGGACAGAATAGCCATGCTGATGCCCTAGTAGCCCTGAGTTCAGCAATCGATTCCAAATTAAAAAAAATAATCCCCATCGATTTCCTCGCTCATCTAAGCATTAACCGTAACAACAAGCTACCAAGCATGGAGCAGGTGCTCCAAATTGAGTCAGCACCGAGCTGGATGGACCCTCCAAGCGATTATTTGAAGGATCGTGCACTTCCAGATGACAAGAAGACCGCTCACCAGATAAGAGTCAAAGCTGCTCGCTTTCACTTATCTCCTGAGGGCAAGATATATAAGAAATAATTTTTCGGGCCCTACTTTCAATGTGTTCACCCGAGGGATGTCAAATAAATCCAACATGAACTCCACGAGGGAATCTATGGAGGCCATATTGGTGGAAGGTCATTGGCTTTCTGAGCAATGAAGGAAGACTATTGGTGGCCATATATGCAAAGAGATTCTGCAGTATATGTTCGCAAATGCGAAAAATGCCAACTTCATGCCCCCATGGTCCATCAACCTGCCAGCGATCTAAAATCACTTTCCAGCCCATGGCCATTCGCCCAATGGGGAATGGACATTGTAGGACATCTTCCCACCGCTGTCGGTAATAGTAAGTATCTGTTGGTCGCAACTAACTACTTCAACAAATTGATAGAGACAGAGCCACTGGCGAACATCCGAGACGCGGATATGATAAGATTCATGTGGAAAAATATAATCACCCGCTATGGGATCCCTAGGACCATCATCACTGATAATGGAGCGTAGTTCGAGAGCGATTCCTTTCAGAATTTCTGTAATGACCAAGGAATCAGACACCATTTCAGCTCGGTGGCCTATCCTTAAAGTAATGGCCAAGCCGAGGCTTCCAAAAAATGATGATCGATGGGATTAAGAAATGATTAGAACGAGCTAAAGGCGCATGGGCGAATGAACTACCGCATATACTGTTGGACTACCGTACCACCCCACGTTGAGCAATGGGGGAAATCCCATTCTCACTGACATATGGAATGGAAGCAGTCATCCCATTGGATGCAGACTTACCCACAATGAGGTCCACCCTTGTCGACCAAGCCCAGAATGATGCAGCATTGCTCACTGAGCTTGACCTAGCTGACGACCGCCGAGAGCTTGCCTTGGTAAAACTAGCTAGCTATCAGCAAAAACTCGCAAAACATTACAATAAGAAGGTCAATCCAAGGGCATTCCATGTTGGAGACTACGTCCTAAGGAAAGTCGTGGGCAGTGCAGTAAATCCATCAGATGGCAAGTTAGGGCCAAACTGGGAAGAACCATTCAAGATAACAAGAGATGATTTGCGAGGAGCCTATCACTTAGAAACGCTGGAGGGAAGAGAGATACCTCAAGCATGGAATGCAGCCAATCTTCAAAAATTCTATTTCTAGATTCTTCTTTTGCATTTTTCTTATGAGAGTGGAAGCTCATTTACTTATCATTAATAAAAGTTGTTTATCATTTGGATTCTACGAAGTGTCAGTTAACTAGTATATGAACTTCATAACTCACACACCCTTTCCAAGTGACAGGCACATAAATCATTACGTTATAATAGGGAAATCACCCTCCTCAGGTTTTTGTTATGAAACAAAAAAAACCTCTTAGCATTACCCCTGGCAATATATAAAGCCCTCCAGGAGATCCTTAGGCAATATGGCCAGTTCAAAATTGGCTGCCAAATAATGTTTGGTTAACAAAATCCTGATCGGATGAAGCATCCAACACCAGATGTGTCATCACCAATTGCCACACTTAGGCCTAAGGAAGTGTGACGACACGACGTAAAAGGTAAGGTGGGGAAAAATGGTACCTTATAAAGCATACTGGACTAGAGGGACACTTACTCGACAATACAATGTGACAAATCTAGTCGGCCAAGAAAGGCCCAAGGTTATTAAGAAAAATAAAAGAGATGTAGAAAATATAAAACACTTTTTAAGTCGACAAATTTACCCAGAACATAAACTTTATATCACTTCATCACATTTACAACAAATACAACCCATGTTTAGTCGGCAAGCTCCCCCAAAATATCAACATTACATTACTTCATTACAAAATATACACAGTTAGTACTAGCAAAATCTTAATGAGGGTGAGACCTATAAACAATATAATCATCCACTTGGGCTCTTTGACCTTCGTCTGGATGGGGAACTAGCTCCTCCTCGACTTCATTCGCATACGACTCCAATAGCTGCCGAGGGATGGAGTCAATAGGGATCCACTGATCATCTCTCCGGAAGGGGTTAGGCAGTAGATTAGAAGGAGAGATCTCATGACGATACAAAAGCGTGGAGTTACTTGGGACTTGCAGCTCCTTCAGGGCACTCAACCATCCCCGATAAAGGCGAGATTTTCAAACTCCGTTAGCCTTATCGGAGAATCTAGCTAACCTTGGTCGTAACCGTTGGCCCATACTTATCGAAGTCCTCTCCTAAACAAATGTCTTAGCCGAGTGTTGTCCCTTTGAAGCCCAACAGCAATCACGTATGCTCGGTGGACATCACCTCGAAGCTCTTCCATTTCCCTAACTGAACTCCTTATATTTCTATTGGCTTGCGAAACATTCGACGGGGCAGAGCCTCGTAGCACCGGAGGAACATCGCTTGGTCCAGCTCCATCTCGCGATGAGGAGGAACCTCATAATACTGCAGGAGCGATGCTCGGTGCATGCTCCCTGAATTGCAAGACTTCCCTCCTCAAAGACTCATTCTCTTGCTAAAGAATTTTTCCAACCTGGTTGATCTCAGAGGCATCTAGGAGCCTTTCTCTAAGAGTATTCACCTTTTCCTGGACTGAGGCACCGACCTCTTCCATCTCTTGGAGCCTATCTTTTAGTTTAACGACGAGCTCAGTCTGCTGTATGAAACGCTTGTTCCTCAATCGCAGTGATTTGTAAATCCTCACAAAGGTATGACGAACTTCAGAGCTTACATTAGGACCGAGCATTCTTCCCAATTAAGAAGTGGCTAGTATATAGTCATCCACATCAACCAACTACAGGCCATAAAAAAGAAGTAAAGGAAAAAATAAATCAGTGCACTGGGGAAAGAAACCTTTTTATTTCATTAATGTGCAAAAGGATCAGAGTACATAGAGAAGCAGAAAGGGAAATTACAAATAAAAATAAAAGTGTAACCCTAAGGGTAAATTAGCTAGAGTCCTTAGAAGAATCTGGCTGCTTCCCCTTGTCAGCAACAGTAGAAGCACCTCCCTCAGAAGGGATAGCCTCTGTCGCCTGAGTAGGGGGCAGCAGCAGTAATTGTCTGAGAGGTAGGGTCAACACCTTCGATGGCTGGGGGAGGGGCTTCATCCATAATTGGCTTTGGGCCTGGGTCATGATCATCGAATAGAGGAGAAGAAACATCCACACCAGCAGCTAAAAGGGCCTTGTTCCAGCCCTTCTTGAAGTTCAAACGGCTAATGTAGCCTATCTGAACCTCAGCGTCTTCATACACAGCAGCCCACTCGGAGTTATATGAATCCTCCTTAATGGTGACTGCCTGAGACTCTTTTTATTCAATTGCTCGGTCAACACTTTATTCTCCACCACAATAGCCAGCTTGCTCGAGCAGACCAGGTCGTAGGCTTGTCGCAGTTCAGTCAGTTCTTTAAATGCGTCTTCCCTCTCTTGATTGGCATTAGCAAGATCCAGGTCGGATGACGTCCGAGAAGCATCAGCTGCACCATCTCATCATTCTTATTCTCCAGCTCATTGCGAGAACGATAGAGCACGACAAAGTCAGTCACAAACTGCAAATAAAATAAGATATTAGAAGAAAGAAACAACAGAACTTGTCAAACATTAGAAAAGAGAAATGGTCTTACCAAGGCTAGCCTTTGACTATCTTGCAAGGCCAACTGATTGGACGATGTTGCCCTTTGGTGATCTGCAGGAAGGACTGCCCTCTCGAGTAGTGCAGGGGCCAGTTGAGGGGAAATGGCAACTAAGGCCCCCTCCGATAACGCGGTCACAGGCACTAAGGCATGCCAAGCCTTTGTCCTCGTCTCCATATTTATCCTCTCCTCTTCTTTTTCTTTATCTTTCTCTATCCTCCTCCTCTCCTAGACCTTCTTATTCTCTTCTTACCTCTTCCTCTCTCTCTTTCTCTCTCACCTACTCTTCTTCCTTTCTCTTCTTCTCCTACTCCTGAGCAGAAGATTAGGAACTAGTAGCAACCGCCCCAGTGCTGAACTTCTGCTTCTTTGTCCGCTGAGCGAGAAGCAAATGATCATCATCATCATCATCTCGGATCAAATTTTTCCTTGGAGGAACCATTTCCTCGCTAGAGCTCCTGGACGTGCTCGAAGCTTCTTCGGCTTCAGAAACCTCTTCTGAATCAGAAGAGTTTTCACCACTAGAGCTCCCCTCGCCAAAATTTCCTTTAGCATCACATATGATATCACTCTCAGAACTTCTCTCCTCCTTGTGTAACTGAATGGGATCGGCAATAGTCTCTTCAGAGGTATCAAACTCGGGAATTCTATCTACCGGCCTCACTTTAAAGCTAGAACCAATGTTTTTGTACTCGAACAAGAAAGAAGCAGACCAGGGATGCTTGTCGTTAGCTAGGGGCTCCCTGATATTCTAAGCTTTGACTAACTCAAAAAGATGAACCTCACTGAGAGCAGGTTCCAAGTTCTTCGACCTCGCTGAAGAAAAATAGGAAAGAGTGAAAAAATCACATATTAATAAAGAAATTGAAATAACAGAGCAAAGACTACCTATATACTCTTCCCCATAAAAGTGAATAGTAAACCTATCAGACCTCGACCCCTCAGTCTGGGGGAGAACTACCAATTTCTAGCAAGAAAGCCCTCTTTCCAGTAATCCTTATGGAAATTAGGTAGGCTTACTACCAATACCCTATCAGGACTCCTGGCTTTAAGATAGGGAACACCAGAGCTAGTTCGAGAAAATGAGTAGCAAAAGCAGACTTCGACGAGCCCCAATTTGCTGCCATAAAGTTGATTTATTCTATGGACGCCATTGATTATCTTCCACACATTGGGCGAACACTGTGCAGGAACAATGTTGAAATAACTAAAGAAATGCAAGAATAAATCGTTTGGAGGAAAAGTAAGCCCCCCTTGAGAAAGTAGAAAGACGTGAATCCAATGGGCACCCTCTATCTGTCTAACATTTTTAGGGAGAGAGGCGCACTCAATCTCTACCAACTCTGGGATATTGTCAAATTTCCTAAACTCGGATACTAATCTATGACCTATCTACACCATTTGTAAACCCTAAACTACAAATTCAAAGAAAGCACAGAGAAAAATCGAAAGAGACTTACGAGATGAGAGCTTGACTTGGACAATGCAAGAACACAAGTCTAAACGACGAGGGAGATCGAAAGCAAGGAAAATGAAGATCTGGAGAAGAGGGCACAAATTGTTAAAACTCGCAGAAAGTTCGCAGAAGATAGAAGAACACTGAGAAGCTTAAAACGGTAACTATGAAATGTTGCCCAAAAAGACTTTTAAATGTTGCTAATCATCAAGCACAAGACCCAAAGCAAATGTTGGCTAATCCAGTCCTCAAACTTTGGGAAGAGTTGCACGATGTACAAAGAAGCCAATATGACACATCATTTAAATTTATTGAGCCCAAATTGTGGCCCAACAAACTTAGGGGCAATTGTGGGTACACGGATTTAGAATGACGGGACTGGACGAGTAACCCAATTGAAGCGGACCAAAGTCCAAACCATTCATTCCTTAACATTAATTCGGTTATGAATTAGTCTTCTCCCATGTTCTTGTAAAGAGGTGTTCCAGGAGAAGATGGAAAATGTGGGGTAGTCCAACACCCCCACTCCCTGAAAATAAACATGTATATAATAAACCCTAGGTCTAGGGCATAAGACACGCACTGTATTCTTTGTAATTGCTCCCCAGAGTATATACAAATAATACTGACTGCACCATCATGGACGTAGACATTCTTACTGAACAACGTACATCTCCTGTTGTGTGATTGGCATTTTGTCTTCTTTATTCTCTTCGGTGATTGCTCTTCTCTTATCTATTTGTGTTGAATAATAATTCTCACCACACCTATGAACTAGATCGCTTTTGTATATATTTTATTTAAAATCTCAAAAATATTTTTCTCTTATTTTCAAGGAAAAACAGGAATGGTTAGAAAAGATTTCAAAATTTGTTGTCCATATGGCTTTGTGGTCGATGTATTCGGATCACTATCTTTTTCCATGTCCACGTGGCCTTCGATGAGTAGTTAATCCAGACCTTGTTTATCTTGTGCACAAAAATGCTCTTTTATGATATATATTTTTGTGATTTTCTCACACCTTTGCCTTTTGCACACATCGTTCATGAAATATTGCGGATATCTTGTTCACATTGTACTTGAAAAGTGAGATTTGGTGTTGTCTTCTCAATCCTGCCACATCTATTATAAGAAATCAAAATTGTGCATGATCATCCATTGCCTGGATTGAAACAAAAATGATTATATTCTTTCGGTTGGTTTTTATTTCAAGCAATGGACTCGGGCTGCGAAAAACATAAAGTTTTTGCGTGAAAAGCCTCCATTTTCATTCTCGATTGTGTGCCTAAAATAGAAGCATTGAAAATGATATTTAATGCCAAGGCAAAAAATAATTAGCTTGATTGAGTCTTCAAAAAGAATCAATGGGCATGCACCTTTAATCGATTCATTGCTTTCTCATTGTGACATTATTGATGAGATAATCATCTATTCTGTATGCTTGTTGCATTTGTGTTTAAGTGTTGAATAATATTTTCTTTTGACACAGGACTAATGTGAGTGAATATTGTGCTTATATATTGTTTCGCATTCCGCATTTGTACATTGTTTTGGCTAAAAACTCTCACTCGTATTGTTCACACCCCTACACTCTCGCTCCCACCATTTGGATATGTTGACACAAGCTAGAACTCTTAAAATCCACATTTTGGCATCTTTTTGGGCTTCCCAATTCCTGCTATTATGTTATTTTTAACACTATTTTATTTTTTATTTCCATTTAAAAATATTGATTTTCGTCAGAAATTCTCGTTCGAACGAGATTTCTAACGAAATTTCTCACCCCCATCAGGAACTTCGTTCGTAATGTCGTTCGAACCAAAAGTTCATTCGAACGAACTTCTAACGAGATATCTAACGAAATTCCCAATCCGCTACTAGAACTTCGTTCGAAATACATCGTTCGAACGACATCACTCGTTTGAATGACCTGGGTTTAAAATATGCAATTTTATTTCCCCAGAATCTGCTACCTCAGCCTTTTCCCCTTATTTCTGCCCACGTTTCCTATTTCCCTACATTTTTCCCACTTCCCAACACTCTTCCACTTTCTTCCATTAGCCCTTAACCCTTTCCCACTATCCCTCTCTCCCACTCTCTTTCCCCCATTTTTTTCTACGATTAAACCCCCTCACTTCCTACCTCCATTTAATCCTTTGTTTGCTAAGTAGATCTCCACTTTGTGGTTTACCTCTTCCATTCAAGGTAATTTTTGTATATGTTTCTCTCTCTATATATATATATTTATATCTAACTAACTAACCATATATATATATAGATAGATAGATAGATAGATATATGCGTTTGGGATTTTTTTGTGTTAAACCTTTTATTTCTTTGTCTCCCAAATCCCATATATGCATATGTGTATATCTCTCTAGGTATTTAAGGCCAATCTATTTAGTCCTATTAAGGTACATTCCATGAGCATTTAAAATGTATTTCCCTTACTCAAATTATTTCAATTTCACAAAATATTAGTTTTCCTCTAATACATTTTTTTCTCTTCATGGAATATGTCTTAATTCTTTTTTCGGCAGATGGGATTATTACTGAATGGTTTGCTGGATTGTTCGTGTGTTTGGTGGTTTGGTTGGAATTTTTTCCGGGTAGGTTCTAGTCTCATTCTAGTTTCACATGGCCCGTAACCGTCGCCCCTGTCACATTCATGACTCTTCCGAGGAACGCTCCTCTTCCTCTGATGAGGAGTACAATGCCAATGAAGCTATACCTGACCTTAGACTGCGTTGGGGATCCCTCTTCGCACACACACAGTATCATACACAAGGTTTCTCTACACGCTCTATTGTTCGGGAGAAACTTGTTAATCTCCAATCCCTCCATGGTACCACTGTGCATTCGTGAATTTCTGATTTAGGGTGGGACCCCCTATTCTCACTCATGGACACTGTTTTTCCCGACCTCATTTGGGAATTTTATTTTGGAATGCATGATAAGGAGAATCACATTTATTCTCGTGTGCGCGGTTGGGGAGATTATTGTCTCTCCCGAATCCATTGCTCAACTCATCCCCTTACCTAGGGTCAATAATCCCTCCTTCCCATGGACATCTGAGACTCGTCCTAACCCTTCCCTCATTATAAGCACCATTTTTAGGCTCCTCCCTCCCGGGACTGTCACAATCTTCCACAAACTGAACATCCTGATTTATGGTCCTTAATTGGATCGTGTGTGCTTGTCTTATTCCATGTGCAAACATAACCCAAATAATTAAAATGCACGTGGACCTTATGTTTTCCATTAGCATTAGGGCTGACATAGACCTCCCCGCCATCATCTTTAGTGTCATTCGGACGGTTGGGATCCTCCCTTCTAGTCCCCCTCACCAAGCCCTCCCATTTGCGACTATTATTGCTCGATTTTTTCTTGATGCCGGTTGCCCCCGCCTATCCACCGATGTCCCCATCACCAAATATCAAACCATTGACATGTCCTTGGTTAGTCAGTCTCGTGGTCATTTACCCCTCGATACCCCTCACCTTACTCCCTCCACCTCCTCTCACTCTGCCACTTCCTCCCACCCTTCCCCCTATCATACCGCACCCTCTCGCTCTATCCATCGAGCCTCCACTTCTAATGCTCCCGCACCCGTAGAGTCGGAGAATATTTTTTTTGTTTGTTCACAGGTTGAGTAGATTCAGGATGATAGACGTCAGGACAGGGAACTTTTGCAGGAGCTTTTTGTTTCCATGCAAAAGGACCGAGAGGCACAAGCTCACTGGGAGGAGGCTCAAGCACGCAGAGATGAAGCCCAGTCCCGTCGGGACTCTCTTCTGTTAGAGGACCTTGATGCCATTCGCTGTATGGAGATGCACCGCGGTGTGGGCTCATCCGATTCCGTCTCTGTCTCTCTTCCCTATGATTCTCCACACGATGCTCCACCCCCTTGATGTACTTGTTTTTAGTTTCCTTTCTCAATGTACTTGTGAGAATGAATGGATATTTTATTTCTTGTATTGTTTCCTTTGGTTTGGATTTTTTCCTTATTATGTATGCACCTTGAATATTTGGCATTTCCCTTATTGATTAATGCATTTTCCTGTTATTTCCTTTGTCAATTATTCTTATTGGATTTATTGCCTATTGTTCTCTCGATTATCTTTTACCATGCAGGTTATTTATCCCTTTGTCTTTTCCGAACAGAAAGGGGGAGAAACATTAATTAATGGGAATTCATATTTAGGGGGAGAATTCATATTTAGGGGGAGCTGTATCAATTAATGGGATTTTATAATTTAGGGGGAGTTAATTTCTTAATATTCAACATATGCATAGTTTAAGGGAAGTTCATTTAGTATTCACAACCTATGCTAACACATTATTTTATATATGTTACATTCTCTACTTCCTTATGCGTTATGAATTTGTTGTTTTCATGTGTGTAGGATACATCACTTACTCTCTTGCAGCATCGTCAGTCGTGTCACTGAGTCTGTCTTTTTTTTTGGGTTTTGGGAAGGGCTTTAGAATCGGCTTGATGGATGGCTTAGCAAATGCAGTCTTTTTATTTCTTTTTTATTAATTCTGTTTTGTCCCGGAATAGCCAAAGAGGGAGATTTGTAAGGACAAATTTCCATTCGAGTCATTTGTTATATTGGCTACATTCCGTTGGACAAAACAATTTTGGGTCATTCCTCATCAAGCACCATACAACGTAAAGATTCGAGCATTGCATCCAAAGTTCACGCCACATCAATATACACGCCATGTTCGCTATTCTAAAAGGTATATGACCAAAATAAATTTTATGTGTTGGAGTATTTTTTATAAACGACAAATTTTCATATAGAGTAATGTTCGTAAATAATTAATTTTCATAAAGAACCATGGTTGAAATTAATTTGAACATTTTATTTGAAAAACATAAAATCTCGTTCGAAGTTTTCTCCATGTCGTTCGAACGACCTGGATCTAACGACATTCCCCAGGCTATATTGGAAACTCGTTAGAAGCTCATTAGAAATGTCATTTGAAAGATCTCGTTCGAACAAGATTTCTAACGACCTATTTAATTCTACACTAGAATTCCGTTACACAACTCGTTCGAATGACAAGTCATTCGAATGACCTCGTTCAAACGAGTTCTGCCAGATCTGAAATTTTTAACTTATTTTTCAGCAGTTATTTTTCCAACAACTGTTTTGTTCCACTACTTTTTCAGTTATATCATATGGAAGAAAATGAGTTTCTTAACTCAAGGAAGTTCTATATTCTTTTTAGATCATTTTTCATAACTTCCCTCTTTTTGGCAAAACAATCTCCAACACCTTTATAAACTTTTGAAATAAAACCCCTTCAATCAATTTGACACTCAACAAGCAAGTTTGCGATGGATCTTTGCATTCCAGCTTAGTGGAGACGGTGGTTTTGGGCTTTGGTGGATACCGCGACACGAGGAGTGTCGAGCAATGAGTTGGAGCTTCGCGTACAACAAATTCGGAGGTCGGGGACGGCATAAGCATGTCTTGAGTGAGTCAATGTCTGTAAGTCTTTTGAGTCTCTTGTAAAACCTATTTTGTAGTGGATTTTGTCTAGGCCTAGCCGTCCGAGGTTTTTCCCATTTGGGTTTTTCTCGTACATTGGCGCCTTGTGGTTGGGATTTTGTATTTTACTTTATTAAATCACCTATATATATGCTTAGGATAAAATGGATAAAATTGGAATAATTTTATTTTAATTAACCAAGTTATCAATCTCATTGCATTAATTGAAATTTGTTCTTGCGAACTTGTGCATCTGCTACATAAATTAAAATTGGAGAGTATCTCTTCTTAGCTAATTTTAAATGGATTGCGTGTGTGTATTACACGAATTAAACTAAGAACATATAACCTTGCAACTTCACATGGCGAAGAGAAAAGAAAAAATCTCGTCAAATCAGACTGGTTTATTAGGGGGAGTGAACCGATTTTGTTTGCAGGGCTGCCCACTACTTCTTTGTGATATTTTTTGGGCCATTAAGGGTTGGTAATTGGATTTTGGTGGCCCAGGATGAGTTTAGGTATTCTGGGATTTTAATTTGAGGGTTAGGAGGTATTTTAGACTAATTGGGGGTGAATAATGTGTAACGATTTCAATTTGAGGGTTGGGCAAGTATGCGAGAGGTCATCCGTGTGAGTGTATAATCTATTATAAATGAATTTTTATCACTATTTATTAATTAAGGAAGGTAACAATTAATTCTTAAAGTACGGATACTAATCAGACGTTACTGAAACTTCTTGTGGGTATTTATATTATAATGTTGATTACTTATACATATTGTCTGCTAAAAATATTTATTTATTTATATGAACATACCCTTGTTCATGGACTGCCTATTGGTTAGGGTCTCATGCGTCTTGAGACTGGATCACACGTCAGAACTATTGGGTAGGTCATTATTTTGGGTCCTACATGGTTGTGCCACTTATGAGGAGGCAACTGTAGAGGTTAGGTTCCATTTTCCACATTGGGAGTATGGATCGTGCAATGGTCTACTGCATAAGAACCGCCCCACTTATGCGTGTTTGTGATGTCCGTTTGGATGAGGGAATCCTCTGGACTTTTCGATAGAACACGAACGGGAAACATGAGGTATATGACTTTATGTGTTATCCACATGTAAGGACATATATATTATATAAATTAATTGGGAATAAATCTTGTAATTCTAATGGTGTTGACAGTTGATAATGAACCCAATACTACAGAAAATGCATAATGTGGCACTATGTTAATTTTAGTGGGTAGTACTCTGCGGGGGTTATTCTTGGGACTAGAAGCCTATGATTATACAATTCACTTTATTTTATGAATTATGCTAGATCAATTAAAGATAAACCTTATTAGTTTAATTATCAGACTTCATTATTTTGACATGGGTTGTTACACGTATAGTATTATCACTTAGACTCGTGGTAAGATACTTACTACGTGTGAGTGCTGATGGACAGTACATACTTTGAATTTATGTCATAATTGCATTTTAATTGCGTAAGATAATTCTTGAAACTTTAGGGCGCTGACCCAAATTATAAAAATGTTTTCCCCAGTATTACATAGATAGCGATGACTGGGCTGACAGGAGATTAGATTTGCATCCGTAATTTCATACTCAATACTTCAGTTCGTTTGATTTTAACATATGTTGTTATTTATATTCCAGTCACTATATTCTTTCAGATATTGTATGACCATAAGACCGAGTTTATTATTTAGTATTTTGGGATATTTGTTATACTTGGGTGGATATTTTATACTAGTTGGGAGTTTGGATTTATATCTTTGCCAATTGTGACTTAAACTGTTTGTTTGAATTAAAATTATAGTTATCATTTTGATGTTGAGAATGATATAAACAGTTAAATAAGCTCTATCTTCAGCATATTGTGTTTGGCCAACCTTTACGTGGAAAATGAGGGTTATTACATTTAAATTCTACTAAAATCCATAATTAATGAATTAAAAGTCCTTTAAAATTACCTAGTATGGCAACCCTTCACCCAACAAAAAGACTTCCATCAGCGGTATTCATAATTAACCCCTAATGTACCTAAATACAAATAATAACACATCATATAAATGAGTTAGACTACAAACACCTCACGTAACAGAATAAGAAGGTAACACGTGAGATAGTTGAGGAAAAATATTAATACCTCCAATAAAAGGGGTCAAAACTATCGCCTCATATAAAATGAGTCAAAAACTAACTCCTTATATAAAATGATTCAAACCTATCTCCTCTATGAAAGGAGTTAAAATTATCTCCTCATGTAGAATGAGTGAAAATGATCTCCTCATATAAAATGAGTAAAAAATACCACCTCATATAAATGAGTTAACATAATCACCTTATCCTTAATAAACATATAAATGCCGACTAATATCTGAGTCGAAAACACCTTATAAACGAAGGTAAAATAAATCATAATTACCTATGAATAATTTAGGTACTGCATGTTCCATTTTTTTCCTAGCATGTCGACACTAGACCCACCAACAAAGTATCAATAACCATAAAAGTTGTCATCCAATATAACTCCTACACATATAATTTTGACATAGCTAGTCAACATTATGCCCCGCACTAAGAGAGATGCAAAGCTAAATAAATATATGAATTTAAATATTGAAAACTCTAAACACCCGACCTTCCCTAGAATCCATGCATGAGACATCTAATAAAATGAAATTGAAGTAAGGAATCCCCTCGATACACATTTGTCTAGGTTGGATTGTCATTGAGATGCCACAATGATCATATATTAACTATACATTACCTAAGAACCACAAAAGCATCTTATATCTCATAAACTCCCAACTCTTACCCTTTCTGGACTTCATGTGTGGGACGTCCCGTAAATAAAACTCAAATAAGGAACTCCCTTGATACAACACTTGTGTATATTAGGTAGTTATTGACACAACAACATGGCCAATCCTCATACACATCCATGGGTTTATGATTATTTATATAGCCACCCTTTTCCCTATAGATTACTCTCTGGAAAAATAAAACCTATTGATTAATAATTTATCTTAATTGTTTTTCTCCTTTTCCAATTTATAACTATTTACCCACAAAATTCTCATTTTCAACAATCTTATTTTTTGTTTAATTCCAATTGATCCAACAATCTTTCTTAAAAATAATCTGATTTTTACTCTTTATTTTAAGACAATTTTCCTTACTGTACCATGTACATATACTATTTATATCTCCCGTTGTATCCTTATAAAAACTCAAGCATATCAATTCTCAAGACTAAGCATCATATACCAATATCATTCACTAACTCTTTCCAACTTTCAAACCCACCCATACTCTCATCATTATCTAGTGAGTGAAATTTATAAAATCCACCTACTATCATAACATCCTCGATGCCAATACACAAAGTTCCAATCCCGATAATATCTTTCAATAATTAAAACACCAAGGACAAATCCCACGGTAAAATGTGTGACTATTCATCTAACATACCTGATAACGCAACATTCGCAAGCACTAAATACTTAATACTTTCACTATTTATGATCACCACCAACTTCTTTCAACACAATATCCCCACAAACCAATGTACAATTTTCGCTCCAATAACATTGGCTACGAATTTAAGATTTTTAACATGATCTTTCAAATATAACCAATTACTCAATACGTATTTTAATATTAATGACAAATATATAATCAAAGTTCAACAAAATAATTTTTAATATGAACTAATGTATTCTTTAATTATCGAACTTATGCTTTATAATTATACACATATAATACAAAGTTTCCCTAAATTCCGAGTAAGATTTCAAAATACAATAAGTAATCGGTAATTAAGTGGGATTCATATGAATTCCCCTAAAATTAAATAATACCAAGAGAAACTGAACATATTTTAATGTCAACTTTATTTTACCTATACACCAACATGTATCATCCTTTTAGCAAAAAATTATGTTTTAGACCCAACACACGCATTTGTTTACTCTAGGTATTTTCATTTCATAATTTAATTAATACGAGGATCATATATCCAAAAATCATTTCTCATATAAAGACAACGTAATTTAATCTATATGTCTCAACATAACTATCTAATTATCTTATAATCAAATGATCTTTAAATTCATTCATGTATTGAAACAAGGTTCGAGAAAATGTACATAAAAATAGGATTCATAGGAATTGACCACATCTAACCGTGTCCAAAAATAATTACATGTAATTTTTATTAAAATTTTCCATGGATAATTATAATCATATTACACATTTTAATTCTTAAAAGAATCATAATACAGATGCTTTAAATTATAATCGTGTTAACATACTAATCATCTTGTGATGACAATTTTAAATAATTTTCTTTTTATGGCCATTTCATAGGCTATGCTACTTTCCAGGGATTTCAAGTTTCAATATAAAAAAAGTACTATCATGGTGATAATTAGGTTAATCTTCCCATTATTAGATTTGTAATTTCTTTTAGATGAATTCACACACACACACACACACACACACACACACACACACACACACATATATATATATATATATATATATATATATATATATATATAAACAATATATCAATCATTTATCTACTAGCATAAGGTATTATTACCTTGAATTTTATTCTGAAGTGAATTTACTTTTCTATCATTTGATAGCTGCATTTTGAAAAAGAATTTCGACAAAAAATTTCCAAAAGACCACAAACATTGAAAATATTTTATATGCTTGTAAATAGATTTAAATTAACCATAAAATCTTTTTAAACTTATGTTATGTTTTTTCCCTTGTTATTTCTTCCTTAACTTTACTATTTTTCCCTTCAACTCCTATCATAAACACTCTAATAACTGAGCCACCAAAATCATTATGATTATATATCGAATAATGCATAAAATGCATCGAAAGTCATTTATATTTATCCATAATAATCGGGCACAACCTGAGTGCCCATAAGCCTAAAAGAAATTAATGGTTAAAATTTATGTAAATATGAGTAATGGCATGTCAGAATATAATATTATGATCACCTCACGAGCTTCCTAGACAAATCTACATCTACTCTCTAAGAAAAATCATCTCTTTTCAATTTGCATGTGGTACAATTTTCGCTGGTACCTCCTTAACTGTAAAAGTCTAGTCATAATGAGCCTGATTCCTAGGACATCTTATAAAAGGTATCCTTTATGTCCACATGTATAACAAGAACCTGTAAAATGATCTCATTGCGAAAATGACACTAGTTCTGACCTTTAGGATCATTGACTTCAAACTTCAGTAATCCATGGGTTTCTATAACCCTTCCTCTAATGATACTCTACTCGGTCCCTCTTGCCACAATATTTCTTATCGGGTTATTTTTTATTCTCAAATTACATGCTATAATTATCTTTCCTCCTCTTGGTCATATCTCGACCCTTTATTTCTCTCTTCTATGCTAAACTCTTCTAATATATCGTTCGATCCTCCCAAAGCATCAATTTTGCATTCAGTACTTGAGTGTAAGTGGAAAATATGGGTTTCCTAATTTAATCTTCTTAATCGACTGATTCAAGCCTTAAATGAAATAATTCTTATTATTTTACCAGTTCCCATATCATCTGGGAGAAGTGTAGATAGACTTGTGAACTCTTTGTCATATTCTACCACGCTACGTGAACCTTTGTTTATAGTAATTAACTCCACCCCTTCTCAAATCTGATAGCATATGGGAAGTACTTATAATTAAATTCTACCATGAATTATTTATAACTCAAATGCTCCCTCTCGTTGTATGTGGTAACCCTCCCCATCATTGTAAATCATTATTGTCTAGCTTAAAGGTAACTAACACTTTTATATGCACCTTCATGCATTCCACCATACTAAGGTGTCTTTCTAATCCTTGCCACCATTGATCAACCAACATTGAGTCAACTCCACCTTAGAATGTGGGAAGATTACCCTTTTGAAATTTTACCTCACATTGTCCTGAGATGATATGGGAACTTCTTAGTTTTTCCCTACTTGGGTTCTAGCTCTCAGAATTCCTATGTCAACTCTAACCGTTATGGACTCTCGAACGATCGTTTCCAAATCTTTCGATCTTAACCTAAACTGACCCTGTTCAGTTTGTTCAATCAATCGTATCATCAGATTATCTGTCAGAGTTCTCCTAGATTCTCTCATCCTGATGTTCACCATCTAAAAGTATATGAACAAAATGCGTATTAGACTCAAATTCTAAAGAGATTGCAAATCCACAAATTGTATCAAATAATGGTATGAAAAAAACTATCATAGAGCTATAACCCCTGATACCTAGGACCATGCTATAATACACTTTGTGACACCTCGTATATTTTTAATAATTATAATATTCAAGTCTATTAATTAAAATTATACAAATCATTTAAACAATTAACTATCATCCTAATCATGTAACAAGAAACAAAGACTAAAGTCAAAATGATATAAAGAGAGATATGAGAAAGCCTCTAACTTTAATATATGTGAATAAATTACATTTACAATTATATGTCAATATTCAATACATACTAAATCTCTCATTTTACAAAATTGAATTCAACTACTAGATACCTTGCATCACTCAATATAAATGAAATACATCTATAAGGGTTCCTAACATCAAATCTTTGGTACTTGATATTAAATGTAAAGGGAGACCGGTGTGCTTGAATATAAATTCTACACCGATATACTGGAGCATCTGAAATTATGTGAAGGCTCAAGACCACCGTAATAAGATAGTAGCTACGCATTCATGTAGTAAAACTATCAAACGTGAGTGTAAATACTAATTTCATAGTTATTATGATATGCATAAATAATTTTTTTTATTTCCCACCATTACAGGTGTCAAAGCCTTTAGTTTATATATTTTAACAATTGTATCTTCAAAATCACCATTTTTTCGCATATACGAAAGATATAAACAATGGCTGAAACAACAATAATATCATAAACGAGATATAGTCAACAATTATGCTAAAGAATATGAGGACACACACACACACACACACACACACACACACACATATATATATATATATATATATATATATATATATATATATATATATATATATATATATATATAATGACCCATCCTTCTACTATTTTTCTCATAAACGTGCAGTATGTCAAACCATGACTGCAAATCGAGTCATGCATCATATCATACTAAACTGTACTAGGCCCGTAGTGTAGCCTAAGAAAGTCAAATAATTTACGTAATCTACCCATTATGCATAAGGTCCATAATATAGATCCCATCCACCGAACCCAATTCAACATACAAATAGTGCCGTGTATGAACCATAAAATATATATTATGAATGATGAGTTAGGGACTGATATCCAATAATCAAATCCCAACAACTACTATTCATCAATTAATTATACACATCGCATTTGAATAGGTTAAAACTTATGTTTACACTTGAATATTCCAATTCTTTACCATTTAGTATATAATGAAGAAGATAGGAACTACATACATTTCATTAAAACACTTAAATTTGTCCCGACATTTTTAAACACGATATAATTTTGTTTTTAAGTTTATTTTATTAGGATTCAACATATAACTAGATATAAATTTTCAAACTTTCATTATCCAAGGAAACTTAAATCCCGTACTAAAAGGATGATCTAAATATGTGATTCCAAAATAAGAGAGATATACTACATCATAATTGGCAGTTATAATAAGAATATATAATTACCACCATTAAATTATATTATAATAAGTTAGACTAAAATATCAAGTCTATAATTTCGATAATTTGATTCTTTTTTTAATTTAAAAAATGACTATTTAGAGATGTTACCAATAGTAAATAAACCATATATATATCTACACCAAATTTCATCAATTATAAAAATTATTAAGGTAGAAAGTACTATTTAACTCATGAGAGAATAAAGTCGAATTATCTTCCCTCCGTTAAAGAGAACCAATACTGAAAAGTGTTTGAATTGTGTAGAGAAATGCCTACTTGATTTGGTTGAATTGTGTCTCTAGTTGTCTCTCCAAAAGCCCCTTAAAATTTGTCCAAATTTTTTCCAGAAAAATGTTCTAAAAAAATGTAATTTTTAGATAGAATAAAAGGGTATATTTTGGGGATTGGGAATATATAATGTTTAAGGGTCATCTTCTGTATTGGAAATGGGAGGTAATATAATTTCTTTCTCCTGAATTTCCAGGGAATAAAGAAAACTCATTATCTTTTAACGAGAGATCAAACACCTCTTTCGTATTTTTTTGCTCCCCTTTTAATTTTTAATTTTTTTCTATTTTTCATTCTTTCTTTAATTACATGTCAATTCCTTTCAATTTCTTTCTCTAATAATCCTAAGCCTAACCCTAAACTTTTCACCAAGTAACTTTCATATTACCAACGTACCCTCTATCTTAAACCATACTTCCTTTTCCTCACACCTTCAATTTACTTTCTATAATTACAAATCAATCCCATACTTTTATCAATTCGTAATTAGGCCCAAAATAATTATTAATTCATCAAGGAAATTCTAACATTCGTCAAATGAGTGATTCTTAATAAATTTTATAATTCATCAAATGAATTCTATAAGTGTATTTCAACTTCCACTCACACAAATAATACGTTATTCTTCCATTAAATAATTATAAATTCAAGTTTTCTCTCAGAATAATTGTTTAAATTCTCCCAAAATCCAAAATTAACTTGTTATTTAATTGATTTAAAATCCATTAAAATTATGGTGTATTAAAATATCCATAATTCCACATGAAAAGTTTATGTGCTCGTCAAGAATGAATAAGTTTGATGATACCTTATTTTGCGCTTGGTATTTCATAGGCTCTTAGACCCCTTAACTATCCTCAAGCATGAACAAAGGTCCCAAGGTCAATCCATGACCTCATCTAAACCACTATTTAACCTAAAAGACCTCCGATGCTCTAAAGAAAGGATGCCTGTAATGTAGCAAACCTCAGTCCCCTCTCCCTCGTCCTACGATGATTAGTCGTTCCAATAGGTCTCTTACACTGAGCTCAGGGACCACAAAACCAGTGTTCCTCCATTTCTAGTGCATAGAGAAGACCTCGATCCGAATAGAAGTTGCCTCCCTTTGCAACTTAACATTCGTCAGAAAGGCGTATCACCATAGAACACCTCAAGATAAACTTATGGCACTCTCATGGAAGTTACCGAGAAAAGTTTTGAGGGTAAGTGAAAAGAAAAGAACTATTATACCTACCCCACTACTCATCTCCACTTTCATTTAAATCTCCCATTCGAATTTAATTCACTCAACAACTACCTTACACCACTAGCAAAATATTTGGCCAACATTCCACTACCTTATTTTCACCTTCAAATCTAAGGGAAACCATAACCATGTTGTGTCACACAATTAATTCTATCTCGAAGAGTTTGTATATAAAATGGAGGTTTGAGAAAGGTGGAGGGAATGTTCAAGTTACAATATACTTTGAGAGAACTAAGAGTTGTAGCATTCACACGTGTTTGATCACTCTATAAAGTTTCAACCCATTGTTGTGACCTTACATTGATAATTTAGATCATATCCATCTACTTAATACTTTGTATTTCATATTGAGTTCTAAATTAAAATTTTGGGACACTTGGAGAAGTCTATTAGTTGCTTCCTAAGGTCATCTGGATTTTTGACAAAGGATGAAAGGACCTCCTACTATCTTGGCCCAAGCCAAGAGGTCTAACCGATTATAGTGACACTTTAATGATCTAATAGGCACTGAGACACCCTTTGAAAGTGGATGTAGGACCTTAGTAGAGGTTCAAAACACTTTAGATTATTTTCTTACACTTTGACGCTCCTCCCATATTACAAGTCTAAGGTCACTTATGATTTCAATACCCACCAATTTGGCTATTTATTTCAAATACAAGTCTTACTCTCGTCAAGATACCAATTAACATCGTTTTACCCCGTTCCTTTAAGGAAATTGAGGCTCAGAAAAAAGATATCCAAGAGAAGTTATCTAACATTCTTAGTTGTCTTCTTTTACCCCAGAAGTAGAGGATCCAGTTGTATGAACATAGTGGTACTGAAAAGAACTTACATTCCTATTAAGGACCTATTATCAATTTACAAAGATCAATAGTAAGGAGTTTTTGAGGTAGATAGACCCTGGATAATGAGATTAATAAGAAAAAAGAGCAGTTGGGAAATGACCTTAATTAGTAAAATGTAAAAAATTCCAATACCAATTAGTTGTCTCTTCAAAAGGGTTGTCTCCAATATCCAATGATGTTTAATATTATGCTCTTCCCTAAAACTTGAAGATGCCTACTATCAAAATGTTTGACATAAATAATGATACCATTGATCACTTGGAGACTTGTAGAATTCTCATGCTCCTTCCAAATACCTCATATGATGTCACATGTAGATCTTTTCCTACAATGTTGGGTGGAATTTTTAGGCCCTTATTTGCCACGCTCTAACCAAGCACCATTACAAGCTTCACTGAGGTTGATATGACTTACGATAGCCATATAATCAAGCACCAAAAAGGATCTCGCCAAAACTCACGCATTCAGTATCATCTTGAATTGTACTTCCTCCTATAAATATGTTCATCCAGTCATAGAAACCATGATAGGGATATTTTAGTCAATCCAGTAAAAACATTAACAAGAATCACTCATCCATGTGAGGGATTCACATGATGAATACTTCACCGTCATAATGGACACGTTCCACTCTTACATAGGCCCTCAACATCAGTTAGGTGTGGAATGTATCTTAGGGTTGACACTGTACACCCCCGACCTATACAAGCTCACTTGTATAAAGAGAAGAATCTTATATTTGTACTCAATTGTGGTTGTTAAATACCCTCACACCATACACAATGGATATAGGCCAATGAACGAACAACTGAAATACTTGTTTTATATCCATGTCTTCTTATCTTCTTGTACATTACATGTTGATTGCTTGATCTCATTCATTACTGCATATCTCTGTACCTGATGGAATTATGTTTTTGATTTGTGTATCATAAAATGGTGTTGTCTTTTAGAACGTCTTCACTCTTCTCGTCTTATATTGGATTTCTTCTCTCATCTATGATTGTGATTCAAATCCACCATTGTTGTATCTGAAGCATATTTTAAAGAGGGTTGGTGATAAGGTTCATTATATTTTTTGTTGATTCATCCTTTTCTTCATACATATGATCGGTGATATCTTATGATCCATTGTCAAATGCCGAGTCCGATTTCCGCCAACCACCTCTACAGTCTAAGTTGCCCGATGTCATAACAACATTGAAATCTCTAGTATCTAGACTGTAGGCCATGAAACACTAGTTGATGAAATTTATCCATAATATTACCATTTTGATCTTAGAGACCCAACAGTAAATTATTTCACCAAAATATCCATTTAAGGAGGAGATCCACGAGATTTCAGAGGACCACACTTAGCTCCGCTGAAAGAGGTATCATATGGCCTGAGGAGGAGGGAGGTTTTGAATACCCATCGTCTCTACCTAGGAGACAATACACCAAAATATATGATTTCTTACAACCATTAGTAGTGACAAATAACGTTTATCACTATTATTTACCATTACGATTTAAGGAGTGACAAATATTATTTGCCACCGCTCGAAGCATTAACAAATAGTCTGTGTCACTTCCATGGGGTTACAAAATACGACGACAATGACCCCGCCCGTTTTTTCATCGCTAAAAACAATGACAAATATAATGCTTGTCCCTACTATTAGCAGTGACAAAATAAATATTTATCACTACTGACATCAATGAAAAATCTCACATTTGTCACTAATGTTTAGTAGTAATGGTTTCTTCTATATTTTTCCAAAATGTTTTGGCATAATTTCCTTTATATCTAGAACATTCCATATATACTGAAGATAAAGAACCTATTTAGACCTAAATTAACATCAAGAATAAAATCACATAAATACATTGTAGGCATCATACGAGCCTTAACAATTGGCATAATTTTCTTTATATTTCAAACATTCCAAATATGTTGTAGACATAAAACATGGCCCAGCTTAAATATAACATCAAGAATACTATCATATAAGACCATTTTGGTCATCATACAAGTCTAGAAAAAACATCAAATAAATCCGGGGCACTTCATACAAAATGAACATTAAAAAAAAAGAACATAAATAATATAGCTCTTAGTGGTGGTAAAGCTCCCACGCTTCGTGAAGTCGATGTTTAGTATGCTTACTGAGAAAGCTCAATGAAGTAAAATGCTTTACATATCGCTCCTTGGTATCCATTTACTTGTGATTTTGGTGCTTGCCATAAAGTGTTTACAACTAGACTTCGACCGTTGATACTACGTATGCCGAGTATGCCATGTGTATAACTGCAAACATTCAAACGTAATTGTTATTATTTTGAGATAAAGTTAAAGTTAAAAGTAGATAATTTATTTGCATGCATTGGATAATATTTATTTAAATAGTTTATATGTAAACCCCGACCCGCACCCCACCTCCAAACATGATAATAGTAAAATAAAATTTCTATTGTAAAACAAAATCTGTAAATATGTTAGTTAATCATATAGACAATATTTAATTTTTTTAAAAAAAATTGCAAGAGTCTCCTTTGTTTATATATGAAAACTAACCTCTTTCATCATTATAATTAAATTAAAAAAATGACAACAATAATCTATCGATTTAAATCCCTTCCACCAATTCAATATAATAGTATTTTTAAATATAAGTTTCAACAATAAAGTAGTTCCACCAGACACATGACCAAGTTTTATCCCTACACTACATAATTGGATAGTGACCAGAAATGAAAATTCCGGATCAAGGTCCTTACAACTACATATTGGAAGTACTCGGGGAATCATTTGGGTAGTAAAATAAGATTATTGCAAAATTAAATTTGTATAGTAAAACAATATAACTCTGAATATATTACTTAATCGCATAGACAACTTTTTACATGTTCTAAGTTCTTTTGACAGAGTTTCCATTGTTTAAACATGAAACCCAACCTGTTTAATCATCACAAAAGCCCGCACATCCATAACACATCATAAATAATAATTGAGAATGTTAACATCAATAATAAATAAACAATCTCCCTCATGTAAACAATTGATTTATTCATGTGTTCCACATGGATAAAATCTAATGCTAATTATTATCCTAGAAAAAGAAATAATACAAAATAAAAAAGATATTAGTAATTAAAAACTATTTTAAAATAGGTATTATAAAACCAGGAGCCTACTGACCTTGCGGTCAGTTTTTACGAGTTGCATTGGTCTCGTGTCAGGTGTTTGTTTCTCCTAAAAAGCCATTTGGGGCATATTTTGGGGGCTTCACCCTATAACAACATATTTTTAGTCCTAAGTATATATATTTGAAAATAATTATCATATTCTCAAACCTAGAGTCCCAAGACTAAGAGATCAATCCTATGAGATATATTGGTCCCGTGTGAGGTGTTTGTGTCTCTTACAAGGCTGGTTGTGGGTTGTTTTGGGTTTCTCCCTTTAACAACATGTCTACAAGAAAAGTCTTGGTATTTGGAAATTATCATCAAATTCTCAAATCAAGAGTCCTGTGGAAAGTTCCTATGACCTACATTGGTCACGTGCGAGTTATGTATATAAATTAAAAATTATCATCATATTCTAAAGTGGAGTTTCCATGCATACATGGTGAGTTCCTACAAGTTACATTGATCCCGTCCGAATTTGCAAATTATAGTCATATTCTCAAACTAGGAGTCCAGTGACTATGCAATCAGTTCCTACGAGTTACATTGACTCGTGTGAGGTTTGTGTCCCTAAGAGTTCCGTTTGGGATTTTATAAGGTTTTGACCCAATAATGACATGTTTTTAACCCAAAGTCTAGATATTAAAAACCATCGGCATATTCTTAAACTGATAAGTGATCTGTTCCTATGAGCTACATTAGTCTCGTCTCAGGTGTTCGTATCTTTTACGTGGTTGTTTGGGTCTCTTCTTGGGTTCAAACCTTTAGCAACATCTTTTCGAGGCTAAATCAATAAATTTGTGAATTAATGCCATATTCTCAGATCGAGAGTCCTATGACCATGCAGTTAGATCCAAAAAGTTACATTGGTACCATGCGAGGTGTTTGTGCCTCTTGCAGGATCGGTTGGTGGTTTTTTTTTGTGTTTTCACCTTTTAATGGTTTTTAATCCTACTTATAAATATCTTTAAAACATCACCATGTTCCTAAATCGAGAGTCCCATGAATATTGTCAGTTGTGACAACTTACATTGAATTGATGTGAAGTGTTCTTGCCTCTTACATGATCGTTTGGTGGCTATTTTGCATTTTTTCCTATTAAGGACATGTTTTTTAGGCTAAATCTAGATATTTGTAAATTAACACCCTCTTTTCAAACCTAGATTCCCGTGACTATGAAGTCAATTTTTACGAGTTACACTGGTCCAATTTGGAGGCATTCGGGCATCTAACGAGGCCGTATGGTGTTGGTTTTGCATTTTTTCCCTTCAATGACATGTTTTTGAGCCAAAGTCTAGATTTTAGAAAATTATCATTATATACTCAAATCGGGATTCCCATGTCTATGGGTCAGTTCTGATGAGGTACATTGGTCTCACGCGAGGTGTTCGTGTTTTTACTCTTCCATTGGGGGTGGTTTTAGTTTTTCTCCCCTTAATGACATGTTTCTAAGCATAAGTCTATGTATTTAAAAATTATAGCCATAATATAAAATTGGGAGTCCCATGACTATGTGGTCAATTCCTACGGGTTACAACGATCTTGTACGAGGTGTTCGTGTCTTTTACGAGGCCGTTGGGGGTTATTTTTAATTTTTCCCCTTTAACGTAATATTTTCACCCCTAAATCTAGATATTTTTAAATTGTAATCATATTCTCAAATTAAGTGTCCCATGACGATACGGTTAAATACTACAAGTTTCATTGGTCCCGTATGTGGCATTGATGTTTCTTAACGGGGCCATTTGGGGTATTTATTAGGGTTTAAACCTTTAATGGCATGTTTGTATGGATATGTATAAAAATTTCTAAATTAACATAATATTGTCAAATCAGGATTCCCATGACTACGTAGTCATTCCTATAAGTTACATTAGTCCCTTACAAGGTGTTCGTACCCCTTCCAGGATTATTTTGTGGATGTTTTGTTTTTTACCTTGAAACATTATGTTTTTAAGCATACATCTAGATAATTTTAAACTATTGTCATATTCTAAAATTGGGAGTCCTATTACTATCAATCAGTTCTTACGAGTTACACTAGTCCTATGCAAGGTGTTCCTGTGTTTTATGACACTATTTGGGGGTTGTTTTGAATTTTCCCCCTTCAACGGAATTTTTTAAGCCTAAGTGTAGACATTTTTCTCAAATCGAAATTCTCATGACTATTCGATTAGTTCCTAGTAGTTATATTGGTCTCGTGTGAGGTGTTTGTGTCTTTTGCAAGGACGTTTGGGGTTTTTTTATTTTTATTTTTGACCTTTAAGGGAATTTTTAAACCTAAGTCTAGACATTTAAATATTATTGTAATATTCTCAAATCGTGATTAATTCTAGTGAGTTACATTGGTCTCGTGCGAGTTGTTCATGCCTCTACGGGGCCATTTGTGGGATCTTCTTGGGTTTCTTCCTTTAAGGACATGTTTTTAAACCTTTGTTTACATATTTACAAATTATCACCACATTCTTGAACCGGGAGTTCTTTGACCGTGGAATAATTCTTATGAGTTACATTTATTTCGTGTGAGATCTTCATGTCATTTACGGAGTGTTTAACGATTGATTTGGGATTTCCCCTTTAACGGAATGTTTTTAAGCAAAATTATAAATATTTACAAATTATTATAGTATTCTCATATTGGGAGTCCAGTGAGTAAGCAACTATTTCCTACGAGTCACACTGGTCTCATATGATATGTTTACGCCCATTATGGGCGGTGTTTGGGTTTTTTAATGCTTTAGGCCAATAATTGCATGCTTTTAAGCTAAAGTCTAGACATTTACAAATTATCATCATATTCTCGAAGCGAGAGTCTCGTGAGTATGAGGTCAATTCCAAGGAGTTACACTAGTCCTATCTGAGTTGTTCGTGTCTCTTGTGCGGTCGTTTAGGGGTACTCTTGGATTGTAAACCTTTAATGGCATGGTTTTAGGCTGAGTTAAGATATTTTCAAATTAACATCACATTCTTAGGCCGAGATCATCCTAACTACACAGTTAGTTCCAAAGAGTGATATTAGTCCCGTGCGAGGTGTTCATACCTCTAACGCGACCGTTTGAGGATTGTTTTCGAGTTCAACCATCTAATGACATCTTTTCATACATCTTGATATTTATAAACTATCATCATATCCTCAAACCGAAAGTCCCATGATTATGCATTTAGTTCCTACAAGTTACATTTTTCCCATGCGAGCTATTTATGTCTCTTACGGGGTCGTATATGGGATATTTGGGTTTTTCACACTTCAACGACATGTTTTTAACACAAAGTCTAAATGATTGAAAATTAGCTTCATATTCTCAAACATGGAGTCCCGTGAGAATACAGTATGTTTCGACAAGTTATAGTAATTCTATGCGAGGTGATGGTGATTCTCATAGGGACGTTTGGGGACTATTTTAATGTTTTTTCCCTTTAACGGTATGTTTCCAAGCCCTAATCAAGATATTCATAAATTATCATCAAATCCTCAAACCCGGACTTTTGTGATTGTGCGATTACTTCTTAAAAGTTACATTGTTGTTTTGCAGAGTGTTTGTATCTCTTACAAGGCCATTTGCAATTGTTTAGGGTTTTCACCCTATAACGAAATGTTTTTAAGCCAATCTGTAAATAGTTACAAATTATGATCAGATTCTCAAATCGGGAGGCTCGTAACTATATGCTCTGTGTGACGAGCTACATTGGTCTCGTCAGATTTGCTCTTATCTCTTATGGGCTCATTTGGGGTCTCTCTTACAGTTTAAATCTGTAAGTAAATTTTTTAACCCTAACTCTAGTTATTTTAAAGTTAATGTCATATTCTCAAACTTCGAGATCCGTGACTACACGGTTAGTTCCTACGAGTTACTTTGGTCCCATGCGACATGTTCATGCCTTTAATGAGGGTGTTTAGAGAAATTTTTTATTTTTTCCCATGAACATCAATGTTTTATGCCTAAGTCATGGTTTTGGCAAACTATCATCTTATTTTTAAGATCAGAGTCCTATGACTACTCGATATGTTCCTACGACTTATATTTAACCTGTGTGAGGTGTCCGTGTCTATTACAGGGCCTTTTCAGGGCTATTTTGAATATGTACATTTTATCAGAATCTTTTTATGCCTAGGTTTAGATATTCAGAAATAATTTTCATATTCTAAAATCGGGTCCTTTTGCATTTTTTCCCTTTACGACATATTTTTAAGCCTATGTGTAAATAGTGTTAAATTATCATCTTATTATTAAATTAGGAGTCCAGTGACTACGCAGTCAGGTCCAACAAGTTACAATGGTCCTATGTGAGGTGTTCATGCCTCTTATGTTGACTTTTGAGTGTGGTGATCTTTTTTCCATTTATCGGAGTATTTTTTAGCCGAAGTTTATATATTTGAAATTTACCATCATATTACCATACTGGGAGTTTCCTGACTATGTGACCATTTCCTATGAATTACAATGGCCCCGTACGAGGTGTTCATGTCTTTTATTGAGACATTTCGGGACTTTTTTGTTTTGACCCTTTAATGACATGTTTTTAAGAATCACTTTAGATATTTTCAAATTATCGTCATATTCTAAAATAGGGAGTTCCATGACTCTACGGTCAATTTCTATTTGTTACATTGGTCCCGTGCGAGGTGTTCATGTGTTTTACGAGTCATTTTTTTTGCATGTTTGCAAGTTAACTACAAGTTTTAAAGTTGAGTAGTAGATACTTTTAAGTTATTGTCATGTTCTAAGATTGGGAGTCTAAGGACTACCCGATCAATTCGTATGAGTTACATTAGTTTTGTATAAGATGAATGTGTCACTTGTGGGTTGGGGACTGTTTAGTGTTTTTACCCCATAACGACATGTTTTTACACTAAAGTCTAGATATTTACAAATTATCATCATATTCCACATCCAAACGTCCCATGACTACGCGGTCAGTTCTTATGAGCCACATTGTTCCCATCTGAGGTATTTATGTCTCTAACGGGGACATTTGGTGACTTTTTTGCATTTGTTGCCGTTTAACGACATGTGTTAAGCCTTGTTGTAAATTTTTGCAAGTTATTGTCATATTCTCAAACTAGGAGTCCTCTGACTACGAGTCAGTTCCTACGAGTTACATTGCGCCAATGTGAGGTGTTAATGTCTCTTACGAGTCCATTTATGATTTTTTCCCTATAACGAAATGTTTTTTAGCCAATGTCTAGTTACTTATAAATTATCATTATAATCTCAAATCGGGAGTTCCATAACTATATGGTCAATACCTACGTGTTACATTGGTCCCGTCCGACGTGTTCATAGGTCTTACGGGTCAATTTCGGGTCTCTCTTTGGGTTCAAACCTTTGAGGATATATTATTATCGTAAGTCTAAAAATTTACAAATAATGTCATATTATTAAAGCGATAGTCCCATCACTATGGGATCAGTTCCTACGAGTTACATTGGTCCTGTGTGAGGTGTTCGTGTCCATTACGTGATTGTTCGGTGGTTGTTTTACATATTTTCCTTTTAATGGCATGTGTTTAAGCCTACTGGATTTTTTCAAATTATCAAAATATACTCAAACTAAGAGTCCCGTGATTATGCGCCCAGTTCCTACGAGTTACATTGGTCTCGTGTGAGTTGTTCGTGGCTCTTATAGAATCCTTTGGTGGTTATTTTGCATTTTTTTGCCTAACGACATGTTTTAAATCTTAACACTAGATATTAAAAAATTACCACCTATTCTCAAACTCGGAGTTCCGTGACAATGCAATAAGTTCGTAGGAGTTACGTTGTCATGTGCGAGGTGTTCATGCCTCTTACAGGCCAATTTGGGGGCTATATTGCATTTTGGAAATTTAACGACATATTTTAAGGCCTATCTCAAAATTTTGGCAAATTATCATCTTATTCTCAATGTGGGATTCCCACGACTATGAAGTCAGTCACTATAAGTTACATTTGTCATGTTTGAAGTTGTCGTGTTTCTTACGGGTTTTTTGTGTGGCTATTTTGGATCTTCTCGCTTTAACATAATGTTTTAAATACTATTTTTAGATATTTACAAGTTATCATTATATTCTCAAACTATTATTCTCGTAACTACGTCAATTCCTACGAGTTACACTGGTCCGTGCGAGGTGTTTGTGTCTTTTACAGGGCATTTTGGGGGCTATTTTGGGTTTCTGCCATTTAATGACATGTTGTCAAGCCTCAGTCTTGATATTTACAAATTCTCATTATATTCACAAACCAAGAATCCAATTACTATGTGATAAGTTCCTAAGAGTTACGCTGGTGTCGTTCAAGGTGTTCGTGTTGGGATCTCTCTTGGGTTTTAAAGCTTTAACGGTTTATTTTCAAGGCTAAATCTAAAAATTTGCAAATTAACATTGTAGTCTCAAACTATGACTCCTGTGACTATGTGGTCAGTTCATACAAGTTACATTTGACCCGCACTAGGTGTTCGTGCCTGTTATATGACTATTTGCTGCCTCTTTTCCATTTTTTCCATTTAACATGTCTTTTTAGCTTAATTCTAGATAATTACAAATTATTGCCTTATTCTCAAATCGAGAGTCCTCTGACTACCCGGTGAGTTCCAATAAGTTAGAGAGGTCCTGTGAGAGGTGTTCGTGTCTCTTACGGGATCTTTCAGGGCTCTTATGGGCTTTGCTTTTAAGCCGAAGTTGACATATTTACAAATTGTCATCATATTCTGAAATTGCGAGTCTTGTGACCATGTGGTCAGTTCCTGTGAGTTACATTAGTCCCATCTAAGGTGTTCGTGTTTCTTACGGGGCTGTTTGAGTCTCTCTTGGGTTTTAAACCTTTAACAACATGTTTTTTAGATCGAGTTTAGAAATTTATAAATTAAGGTCATATTCTCAAACCACAAGTCACATGATTACGTGGTTACTTCCTACGAGATACTTTGGTCCATTGTGAGTTGTTCGTTCTTTTAATGGGAATGTCTTGGTGACTACTTTGATTTTTTTTCCTTTTGACGACATGTATTTAAACCTAATTTTATATATTTTAAAAATTATCACCATATTCCAAAACTAGGAGTCTTGCGACTACGCGGTCAGTTCGTATGAGTTGTAGTGGTCATGTGCCTCATATATGGCCGTTTGGTTGTTGTTTTGCATTTCCATCCTTTAACAACATTGTTTAAACCTAAGTGTAGATATTTTGAAATTATTTCCATATTATCAAACATGAGTTAAATTGGTCATGTGTGAGGTGTTTTTGTCCTTTTCGAGGCAATTTGAGGGTTGTTTAGGGTTTTCTCCCAATAACGACATGTTTTTAACCCAAATTCCATATATTTGCAGGTTATTATCATATCCTCAAACTAGTAGTCTCGTGATTATGCAATCAGTTCCTACGAGTTATATTTGTCCCGTCCGAGGTGTTTAGATTTCTTATAGGGATGTTTGGGGTCTTTGTTAGGAGTCAAACCTTTACCAACATGTTTTTGTTGCTACGTTTAGAAATTTATATATTAGCTTCATATTTTAAAATCGAGAGTCCTATGACTACGCATCTAGCTTATGTGAGTTATGTTGCCCCATACGAGGTAATCATTCCTCCTACTGGGGTGTCTGGTGATTTTTTTGCATTTTTGACTTTTGATGGCATGTTTGTATTCCTAACTCTAGATATTTCCAAATTATTACCATATTTTCAAATTAGGAGTTTCATTACTACGTGCTCAGTTCATTCGAGTTACAGTGGTCCCATACAAGGTGCACATGCCTCTTACGAGATTGTTTGGTTGTTCTTTTGCATTTTTTCCTTTTAACGACATTTTTTAAACCCTAACTCTAGATATTTTCAAATTATAAGTATATTATCTAATTAGGACATCCGTGACTACATGATCAGTTCCTACGAGTTACATTGGTCCCGTGCGTGGTGTCCGTGCCTCTAATGAGGTGTTTGATGACTGTTTTTGCATTTTCACCATTTGACGACCTATTTTTAAGCCTAAATCTAGATTTTGGGAAAATTATCTTCTAATTCTAAAATGGAGAGTCCCATGATAACGCAGTTAATTTTTTGAGTTATATTTGTCATGTGTGAGGTGTTCATGTCTCTTACGGGGCCTTTTCGAGACTATTTCGAATTTTCTCCCTTTAGTGGCATGTTATTAAGACTGTGTCTAAATATTTGTAAATTGTCATCATATTTTCAAATTAAGAGTACTATGACTATACTGTTAGTTCTTACGAGTTACATTGGTCCCGTGTAAGGTGTTTATGTCTTTTACTTGGCCGTTTTGGGTTGTTTTGGGTTATCAGCTTTTAACGACATGTTTTTAAACCTAAGTTTCATTATATATATATATATATATATATATATATATATACACACTATAATACACCATGAAAAATTAGTTTAGAATGAAAAAATAAAAGGGGATAAAATAAGGATAATTTTAAAATAAACCTATATATATATCTATCTAGACCCGGACCCGATCCGATCCAATTCGATACGGAATCGGATCTGGATCATATTTTGTATAACTCATTTATACTAGACCCTAATTGCAATCCGATTAAGTTTCTACTAATTGGATCTAGTTCTCCCAATATCCGATCCGTGCCCGACCCATTGACAAGCCTAATTTAGGGGCTCTTTTCGGCATTAGACCATTAATGGCATTATTAGAGGCTAAGTATATATAGTTTCATATTATCATCATCTTCTAAAATCGGGAGTCTTGTGATCATGTGGTCAATTCCTATGAGTTACATTGATCCCGTGCGAGGTGTTTGTGCCTTTGACGAGATCGTTTTGTTACTGTTTTCATTTTTCTCCCTTTTAGGGGTATATCTTTTAAGATTAACTGTTGCTATTTGAAAATCAGTTTCATATTCTCAAACTTGGAGTCCTGTGACTACGTGGTTAGGTAGTACAAGTTTAATTAGTCCCGTACGAAGTGTTCGTTCTTTTTAAGGGGTTGATCGGTAGCTATTTTGCATTTTTTCCCCTTTAACAGCTAATTTTTATGCCAAAGTGTAGATATTGGAAAATTATCGTTGTATTCTTAAACCATGATTCGCATGGTTACATAGTGTATTCCAACGAGTTACGTTGGTCCTGTGTGAGGTGTTTGCATCTCTAACGGGTCCTTTTCGAGGCGATTTTTAGTTTTTAGCCTTTATCAAAATATTTTTAAGCTTATGTTCAGATATTTACAAATTATCATCGTACCCTCAAACCAAGACTCTCGTAGTCTGCAGTGAGTTCTGGCGAGTAAATTGGTATCGAGTGAGATATTTGTGTCTTTTACATGGTTGTTTGGGCCTTAAATGGGTTTTTGCCTTTTAATGGAATGTTTTTAAGCCCAAGTCCTAATATTTGTAAATTTTCACCATATTCTTAAATCGGAAGTCCCTTGACTATGTGGTTAGTTACTATGACTTACATTGGTCCCATGGAAAGTGTTTGTGTATCTTAGGGGTCAATTTGAGGGTTATTTTTAATTTTTGAAATTTAATGGTATGTTTTTGAACCTAAGTCTAGATATTTTAAAATAATCATCATATTCTCTAGACAGGACTATCGTGACTATGTGATCAGTCCCTATAAGTTACATTTGTACCGTCCGAGGTTATCACGTCTCTTATGGGGCCATTTGGGGGCTCTCCAAAGGTTCAATTCTTTAACAACATATTTTTACGATAAGTTTAGGTATTTTCAAATTAAGATTATATCCTCAAATCGAGAGTCATATTACTATGTGGGAAATTCCTCTAAGTTACATTGTTCCTTTATGAGATACCTCTACATCTTAGAGGATCATTTTGTTACTGTTTTGCATTTTTTTTCTTTTAACGTCAAGTTTTAAGCCTAATTAGAGATATTGGCAAATTATCACCATGTTCCCATGTTAAAGTACAGTGACAATGAAGTTTGTTCCTATGATTTATATTGGCTCCGTACGAGACCGTTTGATGGTTGTTTCACATTTTTGCCTTTTATGGCATAAATTTTTAAGCCCAGTTCTATAAATTTGCAAATTTTTGAAAATTTTTGAAATCGGGAGTTCTGAGATTACGCGTTCAGTTCCTACGAGTTATATTGGTCTTGTGTCAGGTTTTTTACAGCACCTTTTAGGATTTGTTTTGGGTTTTCACCCTTTATCAGAATTTTTTTAAGGCTAAGTCTAGATATTTACTAATTATTGTCATATTTTCAAATTGGGTGTCACTTCACTATGACGTTAGTTCCTATGAGTTATGTTGGTCCTATGTGAGGTATTTATGTCTCTTACTTGGCGGTTTGGTGGTAATTTTTTTTTTCTTCCTTTAACAGGCATGTCTTTAAGCCCCAATCTAGTTATTTACAAATTATCATCATATTTTCGAATAAGAAGTTCTGTGACTATATCCGAAATTCCTATGACTTACATTAGTCCCGTGCCAGATGTCCGTGTCTTTTATGGGTCCGTTTGGTGCTTGTCATAGGTTTTTATCCTATAACAACTTATTTTTAAGCCAAAATATAGATATTTATAAATTATCGGCATATTATCAAAGTAAGAGTCTCATGAATACGCGATTTGTTTCTATGAGTTACATTGGTCAATTTTTTAGGTGTCCGTGTCTTTTACGGGGCCGTTTGAGGACTCTTTTGGTTTTTAAACATTTAACATCATGTTTTTAAGGATATGTTTTGAAAATTTTAAATTAGCGTCATATTCTCAAACTAGGAGTTTTGTGAGCATGTTATCAATTTATACGAGTTGCATTGGTCTTGTTAGAGTTGTTCGTGCCTCTTACTAGATCATTTATGAATATTTTTCATTTTGGCCTTTTGAAGGCACATTTTCGATCCTAACTCTATACATTCCAAATTATTGTCATAATATCAAATTGAGAGTCCCGTGACTACACAATCAGCATCACACATTACATCGATCCTTTTAGAGGTGTGCACACTTGTTATAGGGTTGTTTGGTGGTTGTTTTGCATTTATTTTTCTTTAACGTTGTGTTTTTAAGCCTAAGAATATATTTTGGAAAATTATCATTTTAGTCTCAGAGTGAGAGTATCATGACTTCGCAGTTAGTTCCTACGAGTTGCATTGATCATGTGTGAGGAGTTCTTGTCTCTAACTAGACATTTTTGGAGTTTTTTTCAGTTTTTAATTTCCAGGGTTTTTTCATTTTAAAATTCTCATAATATTATCAAACCTGAAGTCCCGTGGCTATATGCTGTAACGAATTACATTGAGTCCGTGCGAGGTGTTCGTGTGTTTTACTTGAATGCTTGGGGACTATTTTATGGTTTCATCCTTTAATAATGCCTTTTTAAGCCTAAGTCTAGATATTTACAAATAATCGCTATACTCTCAAGCCGGGAGTCCCGCGATAATGGGATAAGTTCGTACAACTTACATTGCTCCCTTGTTAGTTGTTTGTATCTCATAGGGCACCGTTTGGAGGTCCTTCTAGAGTTTAAATTGTTGACATGATATTTTTAAGGATAAATTTATAAATTCTCATATTAATGTCATATTCTCAACCCAAAAATCACATGACTATGTAGTCAGTCCCTACAAGTTACATTTATTCGGTACGAGGTGTTGGTGTCGTTTATGACGTCGTTTGGTGTACGTTTTGTATTTGCGTCCTATAATAGCACGTTTTAAATCCAAAGTAAATATTTTGGCAAATTATCATTAATTCTATAAACGGGAGACCTGTGACAATGCAGTCAATTCCTACGAGTTAGATTGGTCCTGTGTGAGGTGCTCATGCCAATTACAAGGTGTTTTCAGGCCTTCTTTGGGTTTTCTTTATTTATTGAAATGCTATTTAGCCTAAGTCAAAATATTTTCAAATTATCATTATATTCTTACACCGGGAGTCCCGTGAGTATTTGATTCGTCCTAGAAGTTACCATGGGAACGTGTGAGGTATTATTGTTTTTATTGGGCCATTTGGGGTTTTGTTGGGTGTTCGCCATTTAACGGTATATTTTTAACCCCTAGTCTAGGTATTTATAGATTATCGTCATATCTTGATATTCGGAGTCCTGTGACTATGCGATTAGTTCCTTTGTGTTATCTCACCAAGTGCGAGGTGTTCGTGTCTTCCAAGGGGACGTTTTGGGGGTTGTTTATGATTTTCTCCCTTCAACAACATTTTTAAAGACAGAGTATACATATTTATAAATTATCATCATATTTTAAAACTCCGAATCTCATGACTGTGCGGTCTATTTCGATGAGTTAGGTTATACCTCTCAGAGGTGTTTGGATCTCTTAGATAGCTGTTCGGGGGCTCTCTTGGGGTTTAAAACTTTATCGGCTTGTTTTTTATGCTAAATCTAGAAGTTCTAAAATTAACATCATATTCTCAAATCGCGAGTCGCATGACTATGTGGTTAGTTCCTAGGAGTTATATTATACCCATATACATCTAAAGGGATTATTTTGTGGTTGTTTTGTATTTTTACCTTTCAACGACATGTTTTTAAGCTAAATTCTAGATATTTCCAATATATTGCATTATTCTCAAAGTTAGACAAGTCTCGTGTGAGGTGTTTGTGTCTCCCATGGGGACATTTGGGGTAGGTTTAGAAGTTTTTCCCTTTAACGACATGTTTTTAAGCCTAGGTCTAGATATTTACAAATTCTCATCATATTCTTAAATCGGGATTCCAATGACTATGCGATCAGTTCCTACGAGTAACATTAGTCCCGTCTGATGTGTTTGTGTCTCTTACGGGGCTGTTGTGGGGATCTTTTTGGATAAAAACCTTTATTAACATGTTTTTAAGTCTAAGTATATAAACTTCAAAATTAACTTCATATTCTAAATTCGGGAGTCTCGTGACTACGTGATTAGTCCTTATTAGTTACACTAGTCCCATGCATGGTGTTCGTGCCACTTATGGGATCGTGTGGTTATTGTTTTGCATTTTCACTTTTTATTGGCAAATTTTTACACTTATTTCAAGAGTTTGGAAAATTATTGCCATATTCTCAAACCGGGAGTCTCTTGACTACAAGGTGAGTTCCTATGATTTTCACTACTCATGTACGAGATGTTCGTGGCTCTTATGTGACCGTTTGGTTGTTATTTTGCATTTTCACCTTTTTATGGCATGTTTTAAAGCCCAATTCTAAATATTTGTAAATTATTGCCATATTCTCAAAAATGGAGTCCCGTGATAGTGCGGTTATTTCCCATGAGTTATATTGGTCTTTTGTGAGTTGTTTATCTCTTGTAGGGCATTTTGGTATTATTTTGGATTTTCACCTTTTATCAGAATATTATTAAGCCAAAGTATAGATATTTGCAAATTATCACCATATTCTAAAACTTGGAGTCTTATGACTATGCGGTCAGTTCCTAAGAATTACATTGGTTACGTGCAAGGTGTTTGTCTATTTTACGGGTCCGTTCAAGGGTTGTTTTGGGTTTTTTCCCTTTAATGAAATATTTTTAATCCAAAGTTTAAATATTTAAAAATGATCCTCATATTCTCAGAGCTTAACACTCGCGATTACATGGTTAGTTCCTATGAATTACATTTCTCCCATGTGAGGTGTTCGTGACTCTAAGAGGATTGTTTGTTGGTTGTCGTGTGTTTCCATCATTTAATGACATATTTTAATCCTAATTATAGATATTAGCAAATTGTAGCCATATTTTGAAATCGGTGGTCCCGTGACTACACAGTCTGTTCCTATATGATTGTTTGGTTGATGTTTTGTATTTTACATTTTAAGGATATGTTTTTAAGCCTGAGTATAGATATTTTCAAATTATTGTTACATTCTTAAACTGGGAGTCTAGTGACTACGCTTCTAGTTCCTACGAGTTACATTGCTCATTTGCGAGGAGTTTGGGTCTTTTATTGGGTTGTTATGGTTTTCACTCTATAACGACATGTTATTAAATTAAATGTAGATATAAACAAATTATGATCATAATCAAACTAAGACTCCCATGACTTTGTAGTCACTTTCTACGATTTTCATCGATCCCGTCTAAGGTGTTCGCTTTTCTAATGGGGCTATTTTAGGGATTTCTAGGGGTTTAAACCATAAAGGGCTTTTTTTTACAAGTCTAGAAATTGGAAAATTAATGCCATATTATGAAATCGTAGTTCCTTGACTATATGGCAAGTTCGTATGAGTTACATTTGTAGTGTGTGGTGTGTTCATGCGTCTACGGAATCATTTGGTGGCTTTTTTCATTTTGACCTTGTAATGTTAGGTTTTTAGGCCTAATTTAAATATTAGGAAATTATCACCATATTCTCAAATCGGGTGTCCCGTGACAACATGAGCAGTTTCTACGAGTTAAATTGGTCCTCGAATAGGTGTTTGTTTCTCTTACGGGGTCGTTTGGTGACTATTTTACTTTTTCACCCTTTAACATCATATTTTTAAACATATGACTTGATTTTAGATATTATCATCTTATTCTCAAAGTGGGAGACCCATGATTACACGATTAGTTCCTATGAGTTATATGGGTCCTGTGTTAGTCGTTCATGTCTCTTATGGGCCTTTTCGAGGCAGTTTTCAATTTTCTCCCTTTACTAAAAAGTTTTTAAGTTTATGTCTATATATTTGATAATTATCATCATATTCTCAAACTAAGAGTCTCGTAACTAAAATGTCAATTCTTACATGTTACATTCATCGCCTACTATATGTTCATGGCTTTTACATGGCTTTTTGGGGGATATTTTTGGGTTTTTCCCTTTAATGACACATTATTAAGTTCAAGTTTATATTTTTACCATTCATCATCATGTTCTCAAATAGGGAGTTACGTGACTTCGTGGTCAATTCCTATGAGTTACATTGGTCTCGTTCCAGGTGTTTATATCTTTTATGGGTTTGTCTAGGGGGGAGGAGCCTATTAAACAACATGTGCTAGCTGTTCGTGTCTCTAACGATTCTATTTCGGTGCTCTCTTAGGGTTAAAACCTTCAATGGGATTTTTGGTGGATAACTCTAGAAATTTTAAAATTAACCTCATATTCTTAAACTCAGAGACCCATGATTATGTGGCTAGTTGACACGAGTTACATTAGTCCCTTGTGAGGGACCCGAGTTACTCAGAGACCCATTTTTGCCTTTGAAAATTATCGCCATATTCTCAAATCGAGGGACCCGAGTTATGGAACAAATTTTTACGAGTTGTATTTGTCCTTTGCGAGGTGTTTCTGCCTTTTACGGGGCCATTTTGTGTCATTTTTTTTTTCCTTTTCTCCCTTAAACAACATGTTTTTAAGCTTAGGTTTAAATATTGGGAAATTATCATCTAATTCTGAAATCAAGAGTCCCGTGACAATGCGGTCAGTTCCTCTAAGTTACATTGGTCTTATTTGAGGTGTTCGTTCCTCTTACTTGGCCTGTTCGACCCTATTTTGGATATTCTCCTTTCATTGAAATTCTTTCAAGCCTATGTTTAGATATTTGTAAAGTATTGCCATATTATCAAATTAGAAGTTCCATGACTATGCGGTCTGGTGCTATGAGTTACATTGGTCCAATGCATGGTGTTCGTTCCTCTTATGGGCCCGTTTGGTGCTCTCTTTTGGTTTTCTTAGTTAAACTATATATTTTTCATCCAAAAACTAGATATTTACTGATTATCATAATATTCTCAAATCGAAATTCCTGTGACCATGCGATCAGTTCCTACGAGTTACATGGCTACATGAGAGGTGTTCGTGTCTTGGGGCCGTTTGAGGGAGATTTTGGGTTTTCACCCTTCAATAGTGGATTTTTAAGCCAAAGTCTAGATGTTTACAAATTACCATCGTATTATCAAACTCGAAGTCTCGTGACTAGCAGTCAAATCCTTTGAGTTAGGGTGGACCTATCTGAGACGTTCGTGTCTCTAACATGACCGTTATGGGACTCTTTCGAGTTTTAAACCTTTAACGACATATTTTGAGGCTATTTTTAGAAAGTTTGAAATTAACATCATATTCTCAAACTGTGAGTCCCATGAGTATCTAGTTTGTTTATACGAGTTACATTGGTCTCGTTTGACATGTTTGTGCCACTAACAGGATCCTTATTCTTTTACATTTTAAAGACTTTTTTTTTCTTAAGTCGAGATCTTTGCAAATTATCACCATATTCTCAAATCGGGACTCCTATCAATATGCGGTTTATTTCTACGAGTAATATTGATTCCGTACAAGATGTTCGTGCCTTTTATGGAGCGGTTTTGTAGTTGTTTTGCATTTTTGAATTTTAATGACATGTTTTAAGCCTAAGTGTAGATATTTTTAAATTATTTTCCGATTCAGAGAATGGGATTCGAGTGACTATGAGGTTAGTTCCTAGAAGTTGCATTGGCCCGTGTGAGGTGTTTGTGGCTCTTATGGGGCCATTTAGTGGTATTTTAGGGGTTACTCCATTTAACAACATGTTTTTAAGCCTAATTCTAGATATTAAAAAATTATGATCATATTCTCATATCAGGAGTCCCGTGACTATGCAATAAATTCCTATGATTAACTTTGGTCCCAATTAAGGTGTTCATGTCTCTTACGATGCCATTTTGGAGTACATTTGCGTTTAAACATTTAACCACGCGTTTTAAAGTCTAAGTATAGAAATTTGCGAATTAACTACATATTCTTAAATCGGGATTCTCGTGACTATGTGGTCTGTTCCAACGAGTTATAGTGGTCCCATGGGAGTTGTCCATTTCTCTTACAGAATCTTTTTGTGGCCGTTTTGCATTTTTTCCTTTTATTTGTATTTTTTGGCCTAATTCTAGATATTGGAATATTATCCCCACATTCTTAACTAGGGAGTCTTGTGAGTGCGTGATGAGTTCCTATGATTTTCATTGGTCACATATCAAATGTTCATGGCTCTTACGGGGACGTTTGGTAGTTATTTTTCATTTTCACATCTTATCTTTAAGCTTAACTCTAGATCTTTGTAAATAATAGTCATATACTCAAAACGGGAGTAACGTGACTATGCGTTTAGTTCCCAAGAGTTACATTGCCCATGTGCGAGGTTTTTATGTTTTTTACGTGCTATTTGGGGATTGTTTTGGATTTTTTCCCTTTAATGACATGTTTTAAGACAAAGTCTATATATTTACAAATTATTGTCCTATTCTCAAACCGTGAAACTCGTGACTATGTGGTTAGTTCCCATGGGTTATATTTGTCTTGTGAGAGGTAATTGTGACCCTAACTAAATATCTTGGTGGTTGTTTTGCATTTTTGTCTTTTAAAGACATATTTTATGTCTAGTTCCAGATTTTTGCAAATTATCACCATATTCTCAAACATGGAGTCCCGTTTTTTTAGTTTTTTCATCCCAACAAATTTTTTTAAGAGTAAATGTAGATATTTTCAAATTATTGTCATGTTCTATAACTGGGAGTTCAGTAACTATAATTTCAATTCCTATGAGTTACACTAGTCCCTATGAGGTGTTTATCTCTTTTACGAGGCTATTTGGGTGTTGTTTAGGCTTTTTCCCTGTAACAGCATGATTTTAAGATAAATTGTAGATATTTACAAATTATAATCATATTCTCGAACCAGGAATCGCTTGACTTTGCGATCACTTTCTATGAGTTAGATTAGTCTCATCAGAGGTGTTCATTTTTCTAGTAGGGTCGTTTGAGTGTTCTTGATGTTTAAACTTTTAAAGAGAAGTTTTTTAAGACGAGTCCTAAAATTTGCAAATTAACATCATATTCAAATCTATAGTTCCATGACTATGTGGTAAGTTCATATAATCCATATTGGATTTGTGCCTCTATGGCATCGTTTGGTGGATTTTTTGCATTTTTGCCTTGCATTTTCATGTTTTTAGGTATAACTCTAGATTTTTGCAAATTATCACCATATTCTTAAATCAAGAGTCCCATGACAGCGCGGTCAGTTCCTACGAGTTACATTGGTCCTTTAATAGTGGTTTTGTATTTTCTCCTTTTAATAACATTTTGTAAGACTAAGACTTAAATTTTGGAAAATTATCGTCTTATTCCCAAAGGGAGAGACCCGCGACTACCTGATCAGTTCATATGAGATACATTGGTCCTCTGTGAGTTGTTTGTGTATCTTACGGGGTCTTTTCAAGGCTATTTTGGGTTTTCTCCAGCTATCTAAATGTTTTTATGTCTATGTAGAGATATATGCAAATTATTATCATATTATCAAATCGGGAGTCCCGTGATTATGCAATCATTTCCTACGAGTTACATTCATCCCGTGCGAGGTGTTTGTGTCTTTTCTTTGTCATTTAAGGGTTGTTTTTTTATTTTCTCTCTCTAATGACATGTTTTTCATCTTAAGTATATGCTTAGTTACTATGAGTTACATTGGTCCCCTGCGAGGTGTCCGTGCCTCTATTATGATCATTTGTTGTCTATTTTGCATTTTTTTCCTTTTAGTAGTTTATTTTTTAGCCTAATCACAAATATTTGCATATTTTCACCTCATTCTCAAATTCGGAGAACGATGACTATACGATCAGTTTCTACATGTTATTCTGGTCATGTGTGAGGTTTTTGTGCCTCTTAGGGGTTGTTTGGTGTCTATTTTGCATTTTTTCCCTTTAACACCATGTTTTTAAGCCTGAGTGTAGATATCAGAAAATAATCATTTAATTCTCAAATAGGGTGTCCTGTGAGTACGTGGTAAATTACTAGAAGTTACATTGGTCTTGTGTGAGGTGTGAGTGCCTCTTGCAGGGCCTGCTTTTTATTTTCGCCTTTTATCAGAATGTTTTTAAGTATATGTCAAGATATTTGAAAATTATAGTCACATTACCAAATCAGGAGTCCCATGATTAGGCAGTCAGTCTTACAAGTTACATTGGTCCAGTGAAAGGTATTTGTTTCTTTTACTGGGCCGTTTGGGTATTTTCTTCGGTTTTCACTGTGTAATGGTATGTTTTTAAGCTTAAATTTAGTTATTTATAGATTATCATCATATTCTCAAATTGGTAGTCCCATGACTATTTGGTCAATTTCTATGAGTTACATTGGTCCCGTGCGAGTTGTTCAGGTCTTTTACGGGGCCGATTGGGAATATTTTTGTTTTTTTTGCCCTTAACAACATGTTTTTAAGCCAAAGCCTATATACTTACAAATTATCGTCATATTCTTAAAATCGGTGTCATGTGACTATTCAGTCTATTCCTATGAGTTAGGATGGCGTTGTCTGAGGTGTTCATGTCATTCACTGTGCCATTGGGGAAATCTCTTGGGTAATGGCTTGTTTTTTAGGATAAATCTAAAAATTTGCAAATTAACATCATATTTTGTAAGGAAACAATTTCCAATTGAGTCCACTTTTAAGTATTTGACTTATTTTTGGAACAATACTCATTTTGAGTCATAGATAGACTCTTACGTTGTCACGAATACCATAAGTCTATGACGTGTTTGATTAAAAGACATATCAACGAAGCTTCAAAGATTATATCCTATCGAGTTTTTTTGGTGCAAGTTTCCCATCTTCGGTCAATTTCATTTCGAGATACTCTCAGGTATGAATGTATAATGATTATGGGACTCAAAAAATGTTATGGAGGATGGAATTCAGTTTACAGATGTTTTAAAATGTTTAAAATGATTTTTAAAGTTTTTACCTTGGTTTATTCTGAGATAACTAGTATTTAGAGATGTATGAATTCCGTCATTGTGTTTAGATACTTCAAACGGCATGAACATTCGTTCAAATGACATCTCGATGTCATTAGAAAGACATGGACAATTCATTCAAACGACATATCTATATCGTTAAAACGACATGGAGATATCGCTCAAATGAACTACCGACTTAATTTTATTATATAAGGCAATGTTTGCTCTGAATGTCGATAGGTGTGCAGAACCATATTCCAAATAGAACTCATACATTTTCTGCATAAGTTTTCTAAGGTTTTCAAAGTTAAAAACCATTATAAAAGTTTAAAATATTCGAACTTTCATATACTATTGCTATAGAGATCTTGTTTACATCATTTGGGTTTGTTCATCCATATTGAACAAAAGGTTTTGTTGGGTTTTGCGGTGAAGAAACGTAGGATTTCATCTTTCGAATTGTATATGGTTGCTAAAGCTACATTGATGGACACTCAGGCATTTGTGGGTGCATGTGATGTGGAAGAGGAGAGTTTAAAGAGAAGAAGAGCATCATGGCTAGGGGGAATCTAGTCGTTGTGTAAGCCTGTTTGTCTTCCTCTGTAAAATCGTATCATAATGATTGTCTGGCTTGGACCGTCCGAGTTTTTTCCCTTTGTGGTTTCCTCGTACATCCGTCGTTGTGAACTTTACTTTAATTTACTTTCTTTAATCACCTAGTTGCATCTTCAGGAGTAAAAAAGATAAAATTGGTCTTAATTGAAATTGGTTCACACATTTTAAGGCGTGTTGGAATTGGAAAAAGAATTTCTAAAAGAAAAATATTTTTTCACATCCTTATAGGACATTTGAAATAAAAAGGGGCCTACAGATTCTCGAACCGTGAGTCCTGTGATTACATGGTATGTTTCTACAGGTTACGTTAGTCCTGTGCAAGGTGTTTGTGCCTTTAATTTCGTGGTTGTTTTGAATTTTTTACATTTTAATGACATGTTTTTAATCATTAGTCTAGAGATTTACAAATTATCAACATATTCTAAAATCAGGAATACCGTGACTATGCGATCTATTTCTACGAGTAACATTGGTCCCGTGCAAGATGTTCATGTTCTCTTATAATGCAGTTTAGTAGTTTTTTCCATTTTTGCCTTTTAGCAACATTTTTAACCCTAAGAGTAAATGTTTTCAAATTATATTCATATTCTGAAACTAGGAGTCCAGTGACTAGGAAAACGGTTTCTAGGAGTTACATTGGTCCTGGGTGGGGTGCTTGTGTCTCTTACGGGGCTTTTGGGGTGCTGTTTAGGGTTTTTGCCCTTTAACAACACATTTTTTAGACTAACTCTAGATATTTAAAAATTATCATGGTGTTCTCAAATCGAGAGTCTCGTGACTATGCGATCAGTTCCTAAAAGTAAACATGGTCCCGTTTGAGGTATTCATACATCTTACGAGGTTGTTTGGGGATTATCTCGGGGTTTAATCATTTAGCGACATATTTTCAAGGCTAAGTATAGAAATTTGAAAATTAACATCATATTCTCAAAACAAGTCTTGTGACTGTGTGGTCAATTCATACCAGTTACATCAATTAGGTGCAAGGTGTTCATGCCTCTTACGGGATCGTTTCATGGCTATTTTGTGCGTTTGCCTTTTATTGGCAATTTTTTACCTAATAATAGACATTGTAAAATCATCACTATATTCTCAAATCGAGATTTATCATGACAATGGAGTGAGTTCCTATGATTTACATTAGTCATGTACGAGGTGTTCGTACCTCTTATAGGGCCATTTGATGGTTATTTTGAATTTTCACCTTTTTATGACATGTTTTGAAATACCAAATCTAAATATTTGTAAATTATCCCCATATTCTCGAACTGAGAGTCTTATGACTGTGCAGTCAATTCCTACGAGTTACATTGGTCCTATGTGAGGTGTTCATCTCTTACGGGACCTTTTGGGAAATATTTTAGGTTTTTTCCCTTTACCAGAATATTTTGATAAGCCTGTGCTCAGACAATTTTAAAATAACAACGTATTTTCAAAACAGTAGTCCCATAACTATTCGGTCGGTTCCTATGAGTTACACTGGTCCCGTTCGAGGTCTTCCTATAATTTACGGTGCATTTCGAGGTTATTTAGGGTTTTTCCCTATAACTACATGTATTTAATCGAAAGAGTAGATATTTAAAAATTATTTTCATACTTTTAAAATAGAGAGTCTGGTGATATGCATGTAATACCCCATAATTTTATTGATTTTATTTAATGGGATTAATTAAATTAAATGAGAATTAATTAAAATTAATTCGGATTTAAATACTAGAGAGACGTGAGTTGGAATTTGATTACGATGATAACGTTGAATATTACTGGATATATGTGGTAACATATGATTATTGAATTTATTAAAATTATCGTGAGTCATAAATATGACAATTTGGAAAATTTAGTTGGGACGCGCGTGTCAGTCGCGTCAGGAATCAATCTAATTGGATTTAAAAGAAAATTATAATTTTATCATTTGTATGGTCATTTAAGTGCACCAACGTGTTCAGGGGGTAAAAATAGACAGAAAATACTAGCTGGGGGTTTAGTTTGAGTCCCGGGGCATTTTTAGGCCAAACCGGCAACCCGGGAGGGTATTTTAGTCATTTTATATTTTAAGGGATTTGGATGTACGAATTTTATGGTTTATTTAGCATCTATTATGAGGGAAACTAGGTCCATTATCATCCAAAAAGAAAGAAGTGGGCAACGTGAGAAAGAGGAGAGGTTACAGGAGGGTCACAAGCCATAGCCACCATTTTTCGACGAAAACTATGATCGGAGAAAGGGAGATAACCAACCTTTAACATCACCAGCATATCATAACACCTAGTATAAGATAAGTGATTTGATTTCATTAAGTTTAAGCAAATATATTACCCATGTAGATTAGAATTGAAAGCTAGACTTGAAATATTGATAATTTCATGAATTGGGAGAAGTAAATCTCAAATATGGGTAGGATTTGCATGTAGTTAAATTCTGTAACTAATAAAGATTGAAATCAGAACCTTAGTAATGGAAATCCCGGATTAAAGTTTAGTTTTGGGTTGTATTGAATTGGAAGAAACTAAACTAGGGTTGAACATGAATAGTTTGATGAATATTTCTATATATATATGTTGTTCTTGAGATGATTTGATTGTTTTGGAACGTTAGAAAGGTGGTAATTATGATGGTATAACATGTATTATGTGTACTTTGGAGAATGGATAATGTAATGGTGATTGGAGAGAAAACTAGGAATAAAAATGAAGAAAACTGTGGGCTGTAACTGTTCGATTGATCGATCGACATTCACAGTCGATCGATCAATCGTCTAGTTGGAACGATTATAAACATTTGGTTTAATAATTTAGAACGATTATAAACCCCTATATTATTAATGTGAGGATAGGAAGTGGTACAGACTAGATAGTGAACGACATAAATTGTACGGGTTAATGATACACGCTAGGCGTGCACATTAGTTGAGGGGTGAGGAACTCATGTGAGATCACGTAGTTAACAAGTATATAATATTCACTGTTTAATGCAATTAAACACTTGATATTTTTAAACTGTTTTCACCTCGGGCTCTGACCCGTTTTCTTTCAAATCTATTTTCTTGTAAAACCTTTTAGGTGCTCAGCTACAGGGATGCCATGCATAGGATTATAATTCCAATGACGTGCTGTAGCTTCTGTGGAAGTTACAAGATCTCGATAATAGAGGCCTCCACATTCTACATTGATTCTATTTCAGAGTCATTCACCAGTTAGGGCATGTCTCCCCTTTTCATTTAGAGTTAACTTTCTCATACTTTCAGTTTCATTTCAGTTTTGGAGTATTTAACTATTCAGACTTTGTATTTAGTTTTTATTCAGTATTTGGATTATTTAGAGGAGTTTTACTCTAGACTCATTTATTATTCCATTATTATCCTGTTATGACTGTGATGTGATTGTGGTATCCTTAGCTAATAAGTTTATTGGATGCATGTTAATTTAATTTAGTAAAATTTGACAACTCACTTTTGAAATATTAAGTGGCTAGTAATTGTTTAAAAATGTTTTCGACAGTGATGCTATGAACTGAACCAACTTGACATTTTGTATTAAATTGAATAAAGGAGTATCTACCTGGTATTTAATTTGTCAGGGTGTCACAGGTGGTATCAGAGCACCAGGTTCTAGTGTTCTTAGGATCTGTACGGATTGTTATGTTTCCGCGTAGCGTTTTTTGATATAGAGGCATATATTTTAGGATTGTTGTACTCTTTTGTGTATCTTAAGCTCTTCATTTTTTGAAGATATTAACTGTGGACTTATAAATTCCCTCTCATTTCATATGCCTCCTCGACGTGCACAACGAGTTCCCAAGGGTACCCACCTTGAGCCACAGCCTACAGTAGTTCAGGGTTCCATGAATGTTGTAGAAGTTGCCGCAATTATAGCCCAGGCGGTAAATGCCGTGTTAGGAGTTGTCCAGCTGGCACCACCACAGGCACCGATGGTAGCCTCAGTTCTGGCTCATGCATTCCCGTCTTCTTGGGAACGTTTTCATGATGTCTTTCAGAAGTCGAACCTTTCGTAGTTTTCATGTAGCTCCGACGTCGTTGTGTCTAGTCAGTGGAAGAAGGACATCCAAAGGCACTTGAGGATGTACGAGTGTACGGATGTGAAGAGGCAGACATTGGCTACTTTTAAGCTGGTAGGAGAAGCATTGCAGTGGTGGGAGTCTATTACCACCACAAAGGAGAGATATATTCTTTACATTTAGGATTTTTTGGTGCAGTTTGACTGCAAGTATTTTTCCTCAGTAGTTCACACCGAGATAAGTCATAAATTAATGAACCTCAAGCAGGAGAGGAGGACAGTGGTAGAGTATGAGGACGAGTTCACTAATCTTCTGAACATCATTCCCGATGAGATCCCTACTGAAGAGAAGAAGATCCAGAAGTTAATGGATGGGTTGACGTGGAAGATTCGTCAGCACTTGCTAGGTAATCTCTCGTTGGCCACTTATTCTGATGTGATTAATACAGCATTGCTTCACTGCCAGGACCACCGCTTTCATTTATTAGAGGGTAAACGAGCAGGAGAGTCCATCCATCAGGGCAGGCGAGGGGGAAATTGTCACCCCCTAACCCCATTAGGATATAATTAACTCAATAGTTCACAAACCACACTTTTTATTTATTTATTTATTTGGTAATACACATTAAAACAACTTCAAGCTTAACATGCGGAATACTAAAAATGCAATTGTTTTAAGGAGACATAATTTTAAAAAAAACTCCCATACCATTTAACTTAATTACAACTAGTACAATGTATAAAACAAACTGACGAGATAATACTACTATTCACTCAACATCCTAGACTTGGCAATGGCATCTTCAAAACCTGAAAATGTAAACATATAAAACCACGAATTTAAAAACTCAGTGAATGTACTACATCTCTATATAGTAAAATTACCATATCAACATCTCAAAATAATTATATATATCCATCTCTAGGCCAAATTAGTCCATATACATATCCGAAGTTAATAAACCCCACGTCTCCTGCTCGTAGGCAATAATCATATCCATAGGTTTTAATAACCTAACATCTCCTGAATTGCATATCAACTCAACATATCCTGACTTTTATAAAGCCATAACATCTCAATATCTATTGGCTTTTAAATAAGCCATAACATCTCAACATCTCTTCGCTTTTAAATAAGACATAACATATCAACATCTCATGACTTTTAAATAAAGCATATCATCTCAACATATAATACATATACATCATATCCAAAATCAACTCAGTAAGTACACTCACATTGGGTTCTCAACTATGTATTCACGTTTCCCTCGGGTGGAGGTTAACTTGGTTGATTTGACCTTACACCTGTTAATCCAAATAAATCAGCACTGAATCTCAAACATAAGTATTTTTTAATATAATTATGTACTTTCAATGACTAAACAACCACAATATGATTCCACTTAAGTAGAATCCCAAGAAACATGAGTAAAGTCGAAACAATGGAATATATATTGATAAAGTTATGGACATTCAACCGTAGGAAATACCTCATAAGGAATTTATAACTAAACCCAAGTAAATATTAAAGCATACTTCTCAATGTATATACACATAAAACATGTATTCAAAATACTGTTTTAAAAGAGCAGATAAAAACATTCATTCATGCGGTATCCAATATGGCCCCAAATCATTGTCCTCCATACTTAACCATACCATATTCATAAATAGTACACATACAGGTGTCCAACCTTATCAATATGATAACATATATGAATATAATTTCCAGAACAAGTGATGGTGCAATTTTTCAAGCTCCCTACGGCAAGTTATGACTATTTCTTTACAGCACAAGAAATATTCCCTACAAGCTCCTCTATTGTTTCTTCAACTTCCAAGAATTTTCATATTTTTTCTCCATCATAAATTTACATGATTTTCAACAAACTTTCATTACACATACATAATAGTAAAGAATTAAAGTTTCATAATATTTGGACTTCATATGCTATCTCAAAAGCTTGACCAAACTCAGGGCATACCCAAATGAAATATACAAACAGCAACAATATACCAACTTGCAACCATAACTAAGGCCTAACCATAAGGAGTTAAATTCTAATTTTCCTATATGATATGAATATATGAGTATATTTTTATATTAAATTGGAATTTATGAATTCAAGTAAGAACACAAATATATATACAAGTTTGCATACAAAGGGTTTTAATACAAAGCAATATGACCTATAACACCACTTATCTCACATATGAACCAATACATATTATCACAAAGGAGGATGAAATTTTAATCAATAATTTACGATTTATGTACTTTGAAATAGGTATAATAGAATATTAAAACAGTATTAACACATAATTTTACCTTGGAAACACATTAAGAATTTTCTTGCAATTATTTTCCTAGCTTTTAATGAAACCCTTTCTTCCTTAACTTCTACTTTCTCTTTCCTCAAGCCAAAAACCCTTAAAACTGAACTTAGGCTTAAATTGGCTGAAGAAATATGTTAGAGAAAGAGTTTTATTTTAAGTCGACCAAAGCTGCCTCTCAATCCATCCAATCAAATTAAAACATTTGGTTTAATAAAAGACAATTTACGAGTTAAGGGAATTGACAGATTTGCCCCTTGTTCGTAATTTTGGCCTAACTTCTTACTCGAACATCCGTTTGATGCAACGTTTATTGTGTTACAACCCTAACTCACATGTATACAACTATGTAGTTTTCACCTTAAGTCAATTATAATGTTATAAGGGTCAAAACTAGTCTTAAAGAGGAACATTTCTATCAAAAATAACCAAATCTTGTGTTCGTAAATAATTCGACATTTCAAGATTTATGAAAGTAGAATTATACTAACCATAATTAGTTAACATTAGATATACTAATAACACATTATTAATATCACATAAGATAAGTATGATTTAAATATAATTTATCATAATTATATATGGGTTGTCACAGAAATGGTGCCAGCAGGGCACAATCAGCTCAGGGTCAATACATGCAGGGTGATCACGGTCCCCAGTAGGGCGATTCTTAGAGATTTAGAACTAGAGGTTTAAAAAATGGCTAGGAAGTTTTTCAGCAGGGCCAGCACGGCCATCAAGGCAAGCAGGGCCAACACGGCCAATAACAGTTTAGCAGTGCCAACATGGTCAGGGTAAGAATGGTAACGACCATCAGGGCCATGGGCAGCAGGGTCAGAGGGGGGAAATTTGTGTGGAAATGCTTTATATGTGGCAAGATTGGCGAAAAACACCAGAAGTGCCCTGAAAGGGGAAGGGCCCCACATCAACAGCAGTAACAGGGTGCTCGACATGTGCCCCAAAGACCTATGTTTCCCGTCGCCCTCCCAGTACCATCGCAGATGCTAGCATTATCACGTATCCCAGCAGTCCCAGTTCAGTAGGGACAACTTCAATATGGACGAGTTTACCAGCTCCAACAGGCCGTAGTCCCATAGGATCCACCCGCTATTGAGGGCATGTTTTATATTCAAGGGAATCTGGGGCATATTTTATTTGACACGGGGGCCACACACTATTTTATTTCCACGAGATTTGCATGTGCTATGGGGTTATTAGATACCATGGAGAGCACTATTACGTGTGTAGACTCACCGTTGAGTAGGGGATATGTGATTTCTCTTATATGTAGAGGTGTGGAAGTAGAGATTTGGAGGTTTACTTTACCTCTCGATATGTTAGTGTTAGACATGTCTGAGTACAATGCGATCATTGGTATGGATTGGCTAGTTGCTTATCGATCCATGATTGATTATTTCAATAGGAGTATTATTTTTTCTATACCCAGACATGAGATGTTCCTAGTGGCGATGCCTCATCCTGAGTAAGGATCATCCACTCATTTGTATTATATAGAGGAGGAGACCTCTAGGGAGGTGGTGATACCGCTTGATTCGATTGCAATTATTAGGGAGTTCGCTGACGTATTCGAGGATATTTTGGGATTACCTCCTAGTAGAGAGATAGAATTTGTCATCGATTTAACTCCGGGCACTCGACCGATAGCCCATGCACCCTACCGTATGACTCCAGTGGAGATGAGGGATCTACGATATCATATAGATCAGCGGTTGGTTCAGGGGTTTATCCATAGGAGTACTTCGCCATAGGGTACCCCTATGTTGTTCGTTAAAAAGATGGATGGATCTTTGAGGTTGTGTGTAGATTACATAGAGTTGAATAAAGTCACGATATGGAATAAGTATCCGTTTCCACGAATTAATGACTTATTCGACCATTTAAGAGGAGCTTCCTTCTTCTGAAAGATTAACTGGAGGTCAGGATACCATTAGTTACGTATTAGGGAGCAGGACGTCTCAAAGACTTCCTTCTTGACGAGATATGGTTCCTACAAGTTCAGGGTTATGCCTTTTGGCATAACCAACGCGCTAATTGTGTTCATGGAATTTATGAATAAGGTGTTCATATAGTTCCTAGAACAGTTCATCATTTTCTTCATTGATGACATTCTGGTTTATTCCGAGATAGAGGAGGAGCATGCCTAGCACTTGAGATAGGTTTTCCAGACGCTGCATCAGAACGAGTTGTATGTAAAATATGAAAAGTGTGGATTTTAGCTGAAGGAGGTTCAGTTCTTGGGGCATATCACTTCGGATAGGGGAATATCTGTTGATCTGGGGAAGCTATCAGCGGTGACGAATTGGGGACATCCCACGAAACCGACTGAGATATGCAGTTTCTTGGGCCTAACAGGATACTACAAGAGGTTTATTCAGGGGTTATTGAAGATAACGGGTCCTTTGCCACATCTGACTCGTAAAGGTGTGCCATTTATCTGGAGTGATGCCTGCCAGTTGTCTTTTGACGAGTTGAAGGACAAACTAACTTCAGCACCAGTGTTAGCATTGCCTAGGTCGGGAGTAAGTATTTAGTCTACACTGATGCGTCCTTATAAGTACTTGGGGGTGTACTATAGCAGGAGAGTCGGTCTATAGCTTATTCTTCTTGTAATATTAAGCCTCGCGATAATAATTACCCCAACCACGACTCGAAGTTAGCTAAAGTCATTGTTTCTCTTCGAATTTGCAGACATTATCTCCTAGGGGAGAAATTTCATTTATTCGGGGATCATAAGTCCCTACAGTACCTCTTCACACAGAAGGAGCTGAACATGTGTCAACGTTGGTGGCTTGATTCATGAAGGATTATTAGTTCAATATCCAATACCACCCAAGGAAGGCTAATATGGTAGCAGACGCGTTGAGCCATAGGCCAGTAGGAGAGGTACCCGAGGTGTGGAAAGAAAAGTGGAAGGAGTTGGGACACCAGGATGAAGTGGCCCGACCATTCATGTATTTATTGATAGTTACGCCCCAGATTATTACGAGAGCGGTACAGGCCCAGGCAGTACACATGTTCTGTCAAGAGCAGATTGTACGATTGTTAGCAGAGGGGGTCGAGTCTTATACCGTTAGTTCCAACGGGGGATTACGCCTTAATGGGAGGTTAGGTGTTCCTAAGGGTAAGACTTGCGACATGATGTATTGACAGAGTCACATGGTTCGCGATTCACAGTACATCCCGGTGGGGAAAATATGTACAAGGACATGAGGTGACAGTACTGGTGGAGCGGGGTGAAGAGAGGTATTGCCAAATTTATTTCGAAATGTGCTATATGTGAACTAGTAAAAGTGGACCATCAAAGGCCGACATGACATTTACAGCCATTAGAGATTCCTATATGTAAATCGGAGGGCATTTTTATGGATTTCATCACAGGATTACCTTCATGACCGAGAGGTCACAACTCCTTACGGGTGATCGTGGATTGGTTAACAAAGATTTCTCACTTTCTACCAGCCCGAACAGACTACACTATGGGACAGTATGCCCAGATCTTCATAGCTGAGATAGTAAGACTCCACGAGGTGCCTCTCAATATCATTTTCGATAGGGATAAGATATTTGAGTCATGGTTTTGGTAGAGTTTCTAGGAAGCCATGGGAACGGAGTTGCGATTGAGTACAACCTATCACCCACAGCAGATGGGCATACCGAGCGGACAAATTAGGTGTTGGAATACATGTTGCGTATGTGCATCCTAGACTTTGGAGGTGGTTGGGAGAAGTATCTTCCACTAGTGGAGTTTGCCTATAATAACTCCTACCAGTTCACTATTGGTATGGGTCCATTCGAGGAGTTGTATGGTAGACCTTGCCATTCCCCACTGTGTTGGATAGAGGTGGGAGATAACAAACTCCTTGGGCTGGAGGTGATTCGGGATACTTTGCCGAGGATAGATATGATACGGAGCCGTATTCGGGCATCTCAAGATCGATAAAAGAGTTATGCCAATGCCAAGAGGTTCTTTTGAGAGTTCAATTTGGGCGACCATGTGCTACTCAGAGTGTCTCCCATGAAGGGGATTATACATTTCAGCAAGAAGGGGAAGTTGGCGCCTAGATATGTGGGGCCATTCCCTATCATCGAGCAGATTGGGCCGGTTGCGTATAGACTTGGATTACTGGAACACTTGCATAGAGTCCATGATGTGTTCCATATTTCCTCACTGAGGAGATACCTCAGCGATGATTTGGGCCATACTCATATTGCTTTACAGGATATCAATCTACAGCCTGATAGTTCCTATGAGGAGGGGTCGGTTGCTATTATAGAACATAGCGAAAGGAAACTGAGGTCGAAGATAGTAACGTTAGTAATGTTCAGTGGCGGCATCATAATGCCGATGAGTCTACCTGTGAGCGCGAGGATGAGATGTGCAAGCGTTATCCAAAGTTATTTTTTGCAGGTATATTTTATTTCTAAATTTCAGGACAAAATTCTATTATTAGGGGGAAGTATGTAATACCCCGTAATTTTATTGATTTTATTTAATGTGATTACTTAAATTTAATGGGAATTAATTAAAATTAATCAGAATTTAAATACTAGCGAGACGTGAGTTGGTATTTTATTATGATGATAACGTTGAATATTACTGGATATATGTGGTAACATATGATTATTGAATTTATTAAAATTATTGCAAGTCATAAATACGACAATTCGAGAAATTTAGTTGGGACGCGCGTGTCAGTCGCGTCAGGAATCAATTTAATTAGATTTAAAAGTAAATTATAACTTAATCATCTGTATTGTCATTTTGAGTGTGCCAACGTGTCTGGAGGGGTCGAAATAATAAGAAAACATTAGTCGGGGGTTTAGTTTGGGTCCCAAGGCATTTTAGGCCAAATCGGCTACCCGGAAGGGTATTTTTGTCATTTTAAATTTTAAGGGATTTGGATCCACAAATTTTATGATTTATTTAGCATCTATTATGAGGTCCATTAGGTCCATTCTCAGCCAAAAATAAATAAGTGGGCAACGTGAGAAAGAGGAGAGGTTACAGGAGGGTCACAAGCCATAACGGCCACCTAACACCACTTTTCAACAAAAATTTTGATCGGAGAAAGTGAGGGATCCATCCTTTAACATCACCAGTCGATCATAACACCAAGTATAAGGCATGTGATTTGATTTCATTAAGTTTCAGCAAACATATTATCCATGTAGATTATAATTGAAGGGTAGACTTGAAATATTGATAATATCATGAATTGGGAGAAGTAAATCTTGAATATGGGTAGGATTTTCATGTAGTTAAATTCTGGAACTAGTAAAGATTGAAATCACAACCTTAGTAATAGAAATCCCGAATTAAAATTTAGTTTTGGGTTGTTTTGAATTGGAAGAAACTAAACTAGGGTTGAACATGAAAAGTTTGATTAATATATCGATATATATGTTGTTCTTGACATGATTTGATTGTCTGGAACGTTAGAAATGTGGTAATTAGGATGGTATAACATGTAGTACATTTACTTTGGAGAATGGATTCATGTAATGGAGATTGAAGAGAAAACTAGGGCTAAAAACGCATAAAAACGTGGGTTGTAACTGTTCGATCGATCGATAGACATTCATAGTCGATCCATCAACTGGATCGATCGATCGACATTCATGATCGATCAATCGACCTCCCCGGAAATCGTAATATTTTTCCCCTTTTTGAATTTAATAAATTCTGACCCTTCAAAGTTATCGGTGGGGACCTTGTGAACACATTTAGATTTAAGGAAGACCATTAGGGGTGCATATGGGCCCCGTATTATATTAGAAATGAATTGGGACTTTATGTTAGACTTACTAGGGTTCGACAAGTGAGATGCTATTAGAGATTGCGAGTAAATGAATTAAATCTATATAGTTGATAATTTAGGGTTAGATACAGAAATATGAACCTTAAGAGTATTGAATTGATATGTGTGAATAATAGGAGACTTTGTAACCTTTTTGGTTAGGTTTGAAGTATTTGAAACTATAAGACGTGAGACGTATTGGCGGAATATATTATATATCATCCGAAAGTATGATAGTGTACGAATTGGATTAATGGTATAGGGTTAAGAACATACCTTTAAAAATATTATAAGTTATCTAAGTTGTGCGAATGCTTAGTATATGGATTATTATATGTATGCCATACCTACCATACTTTCTCTCACGGGAGGTCGGTTTTCGAAACAGGGCCATCTAATCTTTGTATGCCTACGGGGGGATTTAGATTGGTACCTCAAGGACATAGGGTTGTGAATGACTTATTTTTGAGTTAATAAGTCAGCTGACCATGGGAGCATAGGTATGTGCGTGACCCATGGGTATGTGAACTATGTTCATCTCCAATATGTGTGATTTTGCTTATTAAAACGGTTCCTGAGAGATTTGGAGTACATAGTCCTTATGTAAGTGATATACCGGGATTCGACAGTAGAGTATGTGTGCACCGCAGCCTAGCCTAGGGTCCCCTATTTGTATATTTGTCCTGAGAATAATATACTAGTGAATATAACGGACTCTTTGCTAAAGTGTGAATATAAATTATTGAGGCATTTTGAATGGGATTTCAAATGAGAATTTTCTATCGTAATTGTTATAAATTAATATTATCATTAAAAAGGTGAATTACATGCTGGATAAGTTAGAACGATGTGAATAAAACCATATATTATTAATATGAGGTGGTATAGACTAGATAGTGAACGACATAAATAGGACAAGTTAATGATAAACGTTAGGCGTGCACATTAGTTGAGGGGTGAGGAACTCATGTGAGAGCACGTACCTAACATGTATATAATATTTATTGTTTAATGCAATTAAACACTTGCCATTTTTAAACTATTTTAACCTTGGGCTCTGAGCCGTTTTCTTTCAAATCTATTTTTCTTGTAAAACCTTTTAGGTACCCTGCCACAGGGATGCCAAGCATTGGAGTTCAATTCCATTGATGTGCTGTAACTACTGTTGAAGTTATAGGATCTCGATAGTAGAGGCCTCCACATTCTACATTGATTCTATTTCGGAGTCATTCATCAGTTAGGGAACGTCGCCCCTTTCATTTAGAGACAGCATTCTCATACTTTCAGTTTCATTTCAGTTTTGGAGTATTTAACTATTCAGACTTTGTATTTAGTTTTTATTCAGTGTTAAGATTATTAAGATGAGTGTTACTCCAGACTCATTTATTATTCCATTATTAGCATGTCGTGACTGTGATGTGATTGTGGTATCGTTATCTAATAAGTTAACTGGTTGCATGTTAATTTAATTTAGTAAAATTTAACAAATCACTTTTTAAATATTAGGTGGCTAGTAATTGTTCAAAAATGTTTTCGACTGTGATGCTATGAACTGAACCAACTTGAAATTTTGTATTATATTGAATAAAGGAGTAGCTACCCGGTATTTAATTAGTCGGGGTGTCACAATGAGATCAGTTCCTACGAGTTAAATTTGTCCCGTTCAAGGTGCTCATGTCTTTTACAGACCGTTTGAGGACTCTTTAGGGGTTTAAAACTTTAACAACTTATTTTTTAGGCTAAGTCTAGAAATTTCAAAATTAATGTCATATTCTCAAACCGGTTGTCCCATGGCTACGTCGACAGTTCATATGATTTACATTGTTCTTGTGCATGGTGTTCTGCCTCTCACAAGGCCATTTTGTGACTGTTTTGAATTTTATCCCTCCTAAAGCGAGACTCAAGTGACTAAGCAGTCAATACCTACGAGTTACATTGATCCCGTGTGAGATGTTCATGTCTCTTATAGGGCCTTTTTGGGGGATGTTTTTCATTTTTTCATTTTGTTAAAATATTTTTTAGCATAACTCTAGATATTTGCAAAGTATCATCATATTTTAAAATCGGGACTCCCTTGACATGCAGTCAGTTCCTACGAGTTACATTAGTCCTATGCGAGGTTCAGTTCTTTCACTTGATCGTTTGTGGGTTATTTTAGGTTTTCTCACTTTAATGACATGTTTCTAATCCTAAGTATAGGTATTTACAAATTATTGCCATATTCACAAATCAAGATTAGCCGTGACTATGTGGTCAGTTTCTGTGATTTATAATTGTCCCATGCCAGGGAATTGAGTCTTTAACATGTCCGTTTGTATGTTTTTTTTTGTATTCACCCTTTAACATCAAGTTTTTAAGTATATGTTTAGATATTTGGAAATTATCACTATATTCTCAAATCGAGAGTCCAGTAACAATGAACTTAGTTCATATAAGTTACATCAGTCCCATCTTAGGTGTTCGTGTCTTTTACAGGTCAGTTAGGGGTTCTCTTATGGTTTAAACCTTTAACGACACGATTTTAAGGATAATTCTATTTATTTTTCAATTAACATCATAATATCAAATTGGTAGTCCCATGACTACATGGTCAGTTACTACGAGTTACATTGGTCTCGTGCGAGGTATTTGTGTCTTTTACTTGGCTATTTGGGGGTTATTTTGCATTTTTTCCCTTTAACGACACGTTTTTGGGCCAATGTCTAAATATTTACAAATTGTCTCCATGTTCTTAAATCGAGAGTCTCGTGACCATGTGATCAGTTTGTATGAGTTACATTGTCTTATGACAGGTGTTCGTGTCTTTTATAAGTTTATTTGGGGGTTTAGGGGCTTTTCATCTTTTAGCAGCATGTTTTTAAGTATAAGACTAGCTAATTAAAAATTATCATCATATTCTCAAACTGAAAGTCTCGCGACTCTTCGGTTCAGTTCATGCGAGTTTGGTTGGTTCCATTCGAGGTTTGTGTCTCCTATGGGGTCATTAGGTGGTTCTCTTGGGCTTTAAACCTTTAACGATATGTTTTTGATGTTGGCACTAGAGATTTGAAAATTAACATCATATTTTCGAACTGAGAGTCCCATGTCTACGTGGTTAGTTACTACGAGTTACATTTATTCCTGAGCGAGGTGTCGTGACTCTAACAAGATCATTTGGTTGAGGTTTTGCATTTTTGCCATTGACTCATATGTTTTTAAGCCTAAGTCTGGATATTTGCAAATTATAAAGATATTTTCACGCCGGTACTCCCATGATAATGCAGTTAGTTTTTATGAGTTACATTCATCCTTTGCGAGATGTGTGTGCTTCTTACACGGCCGTTTGGTAGTTATTTTGCATTTTATCCATTTTATTACATGGTTTTTAGCCTAAGTACAGACATTTGTAAACTATCATGATATTCTAAAACATAGAGTCTAGTGACTATGGAGTCAGCTTTAGGAGTTTCATAGGTCCCGTGTGAGGTGTTTGTATCTTTTAAAGGCATGTTGATGATTTATTCCCTTTGATGACATATTTTTTATCCAATGTTAAGATATTTTCATTTATCATCATATTCTAAAATATGGAATCTCGTGACTATGCGGTCAGTTCTTACGAGTAACATTGGTCTCGTCCTAATTATTTGTGTCTATTGAGGGACTCTTTGGGTGCTCTCTTAGGGTTTAGACCTACCATGGCATGTTTTTGTCTAGAAATTTTCAAAGTAACGTTATATTCTAAAACCAAGAGTCCCGAAAATATGCGATAAGTTCCTATGATTTTCATTACTCCTATATGAGGTGGTCGCGCCTCTTACGGGGCCGTTTAGTTGTTATTTTATGTTTTTGCCTTTTTCGGTTATTTTTAAGTCAAATTCAAGATAATTATAAATTATTGTCAGATTCTCAAATTAGGAGTCTCGTGACTATGCAGTCGTGTCCTACGAGTTACATTGAACCTCTGTGAGGTGTTCATGTCTCTTACCGGGCCTTTTGCGGGCTACATTAAGCTTTATCCATTTATCAAAAGGCTTTTAAACCTAAGTCCATATATTTGCAAATTACCATTATATTCTCAAACTCTGAGTCTTGTGACTACGGGGTGAGATGATATGATTTACATTGATCCCGTACAAGGTATTCGTTACTTTTACCGTGCCATTTTTGGGATTTTATGTTTTTTGGCCTTTAACAACTTATTTTTATGCCAAAGTATAAATATTTAAAAAATATCATCATATTTTAAAACTTGGAGTCGCGTGAATATGCAGTCATTTCCTACGAGTTAAACTGGTCACGTTCGAGCTGTTCTTTCCTCTTATAGGGCCGTTAGGGGGATTTTTAGTGTTTAATCATTTAACGATATGTTGTCGAGGCTAAGACTAGAAATTTGCAAACTAACGTCATATTCTCAAACCGGGGGCCTAGTGACTACGTGGTTAGTTTCTACGAGTTACACTAGTAACGTGCAAGGTGTTCGTGACTCTAAGGGGATTATTTGGTGGTTGTTTCACGTTTTTGCCTTTAAACGACATAATTTTAATCCAAATTCTATATATTTAGAAATTATCATGATATTTTCATACTGGGAGTCCCGTGGCTACGTGGTCAGTTCTTACAAGTTACATTGGACCCAACGAGATGTTCAGGCCTCTAATGGGGCCATTTTTTGGTTGTTTTGCATTTTTTACCTTTAACGGCTTGATTTAAGCCTATGGGTAGCTAAGTTCATATTATCATCATATTCTAATACTGCGACTCCAGTGACTCCGCGGATAGTTCCTACCAGTTACAAAGATCTTGTATGAGGTATTAGTATCCCTTACAGGGTTTTTTTGGGGATTTTTTTAGGGTTTTTACCTATAATGACATGTTTTTAAGTTGCCTATATATTTACAAATTTTCATCATATTATCAAATTTGGGGTCTCGTGATGGTTCGATTAGTTCTTAGGATTTAAGTTGGTCATGTCAGACATGTTTATGTCTCTTATGGGGATCTATGAGAGCTCTCTTGGAGTTTAAACCTATAATGACTTGTTTTTTAGTCCAACTCTAGAAATTTTGAAATTGACTCCATATTCTCTAATCGGGAGTTCCATGACTTCCTGGTCCATTTATACAAGTTACATTGGTCCCACTCGAGCTATTTGTTTGTATTATGGGATTGTTTGATGGCTATTTTTGTGTTTTCGCCTTTTAATGGCATGCTTTTTAGCCTAACTCTATATATTTGAAAATTATCGCCATATTCTTAAATGGAGAGTCCCATGAATACGCGGTCTGTTCCTATCAGTTACATTATTAATGTGAGAGGTGTTCACACCTCTTATGAGGATTTTGAGGGGTTATTTTTTTATTTTACCCCTTAAAGTCGCATTTTAATCTTTAGACTACATTTTGGAAAATTATCGGCTAATTATCAAAGCGGCATCCCTTGACTGATATGCACAAGTGTAGTCTGGTCTAGGCCAACCCATATTCGACCCAGCCAGCCTAGCAAAGAAATCTTACCATAAGGATTCCACATTCCACTATCTCATCTTTGTCCATTATTTAAGGACGACATCCTCTACTAGCCATGACCTCCTTCTTAACGTCTCGTCTGGTCCATCAGACAACCATGACTTCATCTCGACATAATGTCTACTAAATTGAGAGTTCACTCTTTGGACTATATTTGAATAGGACCATGTGTGTTTCATACTTAGTCGAGCCAAGAACCTTCTAGACAACCTCTCTACCATGCGCAAGGCAAATCTCCATCATCATCATCCCATATAGACAGACAGTTATTACCATATCACATGCGCATGTGCGAGGTATATTTTGTCATCATTATCTACTTGGTTAGATGACATTTGGATATTACTCATTGTTTAATGCAAACTACACATACATGGTGCATGCATGGGCTGTACATAGTACCACCCTAACACTATATATACTTGATTCCTTCAACCATGAGAAATGTCCTTAATTCGAAACCCTACCAAAACTCTATTGAAATTACAGTAGAAAGATAAAAAGTTGAGTGCATTATAATTTAAGGCCATCAGAGCCTCATTTGATAATAAACATTCACTCACCTACACAGTGGAGTAGTTCAATATAGACTGAACCACTTGCATTATTGTCTTTCTCTTCTTTGTCTTACCCCCTACTTCATTTGTATTGCTCTTATTTCACCATTGTTTCACACTTGAGGTTCTACTGGGTCAAGCTCTTATTAATTTACTCGGTTCTATAATATTTGGCACTATGAGTTTCGTATTGCCTGTGTCAAGCGATATTGGCACCTCCCTCCTTTAATTTGTATCTTACTCTTCACTGGATTCTCTAGTGGCGGTTTAGACTCACACTTAGATGGTTTTGAACCACAATTGAAAGAGCTCTGGTTTGAGTTCAAAATTTTTTATAACTCATTCATCTCTTTTGGTAGACCTATTTTTCTTTCTGTTCACCAAATTCCCGGGCATCAGATCAGCCACAAGGTGTTGGACATAGTTTTAGTCAAGCATAACAACAATCTGAGATAGTGGACGTCGCACCAACCGGTCAAATTAAGATGTAAGAATAACTAGTTTCCTTAATCCATAATATTATGACCAGGCCCACACTCCGATCGCTAATGAGGGCATACACCAGGTGACAGGGGGACCACTGCCAGCCCCATAGAAGGATGTCCACCCTCAACAGAGGAGGAGAGTTGTTGGTGACCAAAAGAATCTATGCCTGGGTAGGCACGGTAAAGAATATGAAGACAAGAAGTATGATGATGATGTAGAGTACTTAGACCCATACAAAATTTTGGGAGATGCGGTGTTCCCTATTCAAGCTATTAGCGAAAACATCGCAAGGCCGAGCCAAGAAGGACGGTCTCGTCCTTCATCATTTGATAGCTGAGTAGGGGTTCCTCCTTTGAAAGACTCGGACCCATTGATGAAATTCGAGACTACCTGTACAAGTCTCATAACAAGGTAGGATCCAGGATAAATGGAGGGTGTGCTGAAAGATGATCCTCACATAACCGAGGCAAAGAACAATGTGAAGTTAATAGCTGTCAAAGAACGGTTGATCGAGAACCCATTCAGCGTTAGCCCAAGAGGGAAAGGGAAGACAAATATTCTACTCAGGCCTAGGTAGACAATGCATGTAACACCCCGTGTTTTAATTAATTGACCTTAAGAAATTTGGAGTAAAATAAAATTTTGGATTTAATAGCCTTAAAGAATTTAAATTTGGTTTTGTTAATAAATTTTCAATAGGAAATTAATTCGGGACCTTTATATAAAAAGGTTATAAGGTTTTATATAAATATTTATCTGGCAGGTGCGTATTTGTTCAGCTAATATATTTTTACCAGATAATTAAGTGAGATTTTAAAAGATTTAATTTGGGATAGTGGGGCTCGTTCGAACGAAAGGGCATGTCATTTGAATGACGTCATATTGTCGTTTGAATGATAGGCATTCTAGTTCGAACGACTGGCAGTGGATGGATGGATTAGACTCCTAATTGTGTTTTAACTCTTAAACCCTTTATATACTAAACAGAAACGGGGCTGGGACTTCATAAATCACTTTTCTTTCAAACTTTCTCCAGAAAGCTTTTCCAAAACATATTTCTCTCATCTTCAACCCCAAGACCATACTTTTCACAAGTTTGGAAGAGTCAATTGGTGTTTTCTCAAGAGGATTTCAACCTTCTATTTAAATTTTAATTAAAGTTAATAACAGACATGAACACTCTATTCCTTTCCTTTAGTATTATGAGTTTCAAGTGTTGCCTAAACCTAAATTTCATGTTTTCTTAAATCAATTATCAATTTAATTAGAGAAAGTGGACACATAAAACTTGGGGCTATTTTTATGAAATCTTTTAATATGAATAATATTCATAACCTTTGGGTACATAGGATTTATGAGAGAATTTTGGGTTTTGGTTGTATAGGTTGCATGTAGAAAAACCCTAGTTTTGGAATCGATGGATTTTAGGACGTTTAACTCATGGTAATTGTGTTGAGATAATGAAATTTGTAATATAATGATTTAATGAGGAATTTCAATGTTTATTCTAAAAATAATTAATTGGGATAATTTTTTGTAAAGTTAAGATTTAATTGAATTGGACTATCTTGTGTAGTTTTGTACGATGATTATTATGCTTATTTGTGTGACTTGTTGGTATTATAATATTGTCATTCTGACGACGGGTTGTTGGGTATTTTTGGTGTCCCTATATTTTCTACGATACCTTCTTGGTATAGTACTAGTGGGTAGACCTTTAGATGATTTACACCTTATAGGTTCGGGATTAGTGAGGGTAGATTATTGCGTTTTTTTCATTTTTGGGGTTGGGTGATTTTTGGTATTTTATCGCCATTACGCTAGCCTAGGCATGAAACTAGGTACAGATTTAAGTTATAAATTCATCCTATATATAGGGTAGGACGTATTGATAATTCGGGGACCCTTAGTTATGGGACTAAAGGGGTATTTTGAGGATCTCACATCGATAAAAGGGTGGGGAAATTTATAAATTATGAAATTGGGAAGTTGAGAATTAATGCCTAAGATAAAAACAGGTATTAAAATTTTTGGCGAGATAATGTGTCAGTGATCAACAGTTTAAACGTGTCAGCTTGGGAGATTTATGTTGTATCGTGAGTTGGAACCTTGTCATATTGCAGGGGATCGACAGTTTAAACTAATTCGACCGGCTATTGACAAGGGAAAGTGTGACACTTTGGTGGATTACCATCCGGGACAGGAGGACCATCATAATAAAAAGTGAGAATAATAATACAAGTGGTAAATTAAATAAAATATTAACTTCATGGTAGTTGGGAATTTAAAATCATATTGGTGTGACTTTATAAATGAGGATCTCTTCGGGTAGTTAGTGATTTATATTGATCGCGCTTAACTATCCCGTTTAATTTAAAATATTCTATTGTGATATTTATTGCATATAATGGAACTGTCTGGATTCAAGGATCCTATTTGAGTGGAGTAGTGTGTATTCATGCTCGGGGCTCTGACCTCATGCATTGACTAACTTTTTCAGGATATTTTTGGGAGAAGTAGCATAGGATTATCAGAGTTTATCATTTGGAAGTGTATCTGGAGTTTATTAGTTTTATTTCCTTTATTTAATTAGACTTTCCTTTCTGTCGTATTCCATTGTGAGACTTTCGTTGAGTTTTTTTGGGCCATTTGGTTCCAAAGTTGTTTAGATGATTTCAGTTGGTTTATCATTTAAACATTATTTAATCATTATTGGAGATTGGATTTATTCAGAGTTTTATCTTGTGATGGATTTTGATTGTTCAGTTATGTATGATCATTTGAGATTTATTCAATTATTTATCTTGTTGATTGATTTATTTATGTATCATATATGTCTCATGCTAAGGATGACATTTATTTAGTTCACGCCTGGCATAGTTTGGCGGGGGTGGCTAGCCACCCGATCTATTGGATTTAGCGGGGTGTGACATATGGTATGAGAACATGGTCTTAGGTCTCATAGGTTATGAGTCCATTTCAGCTTCCTCGTCGCTTATATTTGATTCCTTTGATGATTTGTAGTCTTATTAATTTCTATTCTGATGTTTTTTGGTTCCTATCTTTTCAGATGGAGAACACAAGGAGAGCTGCGAGTAGGAGAGAGGACACATTTTAAACCTAACTCTATATATTTACAAATTGCCGCCATATTTTCACACTGGGAGTTCTGTGATGAGGCGATCAATTCCTACGGGTTAAATTAGTACCATGTGAGGTTTTCGTTTATTTTAGAAGATCATTTGCAGTTTTATTGGGTTTTCTCACTTTAACGACATTTTTGGACAATTTCTAAGTTTTTGAAATTATCATTATAATCTCAAGTGTGGAGTCTCGTGACTATGCGGCCAGTTCCTATGAGTTAGTTTGGTCATGTCCTAGGTGTCTGTGTATCTTAAGGGGTCGTTAAGGGGATCTCTTGGCATTTAAATATTTCATTTCATGCTTTTACCGCAAAGTCGATATATTTTGCAAATTAACATGATATTTTAAAATCGAAAGTCCTGTGACTATGTGGTTAGTTCCTATAAGTTACATTGGTTTCGTATACGGTGTTCGTACCTCTAATGGGATAGTTTGGTAACTTTTTTGTAGTTCTCCCTTTAACAACATATTGCTAGGTTTAATTCTAGATATTTATAAATTATCGCCGCATTCTTAAATCGGGCTTCTTGTGACAATGTGGTTAGTTCCTATGAGTTACATTGCTCTTGTGCGAGATGTTCATGCCACTTACGGGGTTGTTCCGGTTTTTTTCCCCTTTAACGGCATATTTTTAAGCCTATGTGAATATATTTGCAAATTAGTTCCATACTCTCATGCTGGGAGTCTAAAGATTATGCAATCAGTTCCTACAAGTTGCAGTGGTCCCATGTGAGGTGTTCATGTCTTTTGTGCGGAATGTTTAATAGTTATTTAGGGTTTTTCCACCTTTAATAGCTTGTTTATAAGCCTAAGTCTATATATTTACAAATTATTATCATATTATAACACCAAGAGACTCGTAACTATGCGATCAATTCCTACGAGTAATATTGGTCCTTCCTAAGGTGTTTGTGTCTCTTACGGGGCCATTTGGGGACTCTCTTGGGTTTAAACCTTTAACGACATGTTTTCGAACTGATAGTCTATCACTATGTGGTCATTTCCTAGGAGTTGCATTTGTTTCATGCGAGGTGTTTGTGCCTCATATATGATCATATGTTAGTTGCTTTGTGTTTTCACATTTTAGGGGAATATTTTAAGCCTAATTCTAAAGATTAGCAAATTATTGCGTATTCAAAATTCGGAAATTCTGTGACTACATAGTCAGTTCCTATGATTTACATTTGTTCCATATGAGCTGTTTGTGTCTCTTATGAAACTATTTTGTGGTTGTTTCATGTGTCACCTTTTTACGACATGTTTTTAAGAACAATTATATATATTTGCAAAGTTCTTAAACCGAGAGTCCTGGGACTATGCCTTCATTTCCTATGAGTTACATTGACCTTGCGTGAGGTGTTTGTGGCTTTAGGGAGGGTTTTCAGGGAATGTTTTGGGATTTCTCCCTTTATCATAATGTTTTAAGCGCAATCCTAAATATTTGTAAATTATCATCATATTCTAAAAAACTGGTGACTTTGTAGTCAGTTCCAGCAAGTTATACTCGTCAACTGCGAGCTGGTCTACTATTTTACGGGGCCATTTGGGGGTTATTTTAGGTTTTCTCCTTTTAAAGGCATTTTTCAATCCAAAGCATAATTATTTATAAATTATCATCATATTCTAAAACCGAGAGTCTTGTGACAATGCAGTAATTTCCTACGAGTTAGGTTGGTTATGGTCGAGATGTTTTTATCTCTTACGTGGCAATTAGGGGGATCTATTGGGGTTTAAACTTTTAACAACATATTTTTTCAAGTACCCAAAAGTGTATATTTTATACCCCAAATAAACGTATTTTAATTGCTAATTCTCGATAAAATTGGGTCTTATATGCCTAAATGTTTACTGTGCATGCTTGATTGCAGTTGCGGTGTCAAAAGCTCTATTTCGAGCGAATTTGCAGTTCAACAGTGCGTATACACTATCCCTTAACTGTAGCCTATCCCCGACCTTCCCTAACCCATTAAAAGCTCTATTTAGGATTTTTTATATTTTATTTGCGCGTCAAGTTTTGTTTCTTTATTTTATTTTTTCTATTTGTTTTATTATTATTTAGTTTATTTTTATTTAGTTTATTTTTATTATTTTGTCTTTTTCATTTTTTTATTAGATTAGTTTAATTAAATTTATTTTAATTTTAGTTTTTAATAGATTAGGATTTTATTTTTTTAATTTTTAATATTTTTTTTAGTTTGTTTTAATTTTAGTTGTTTTATTTTTTAGTTTTATTACATTTGTTTTGGTCCAATCAAAACACACACACACATTACTATCCTACACACTCCTACACCAAAACAACTCACTCACACACACCCTCCTACCGTACACCTAACCACGCACATATACCCCACTTCATCATCAACCTCTCATCCACATTCTCTCTCCTAACATCTGTTACCAATACCTCCCTTATGCCTCCAACAACCCACAACACAAAGAAACATCCCATCTCCATCTCCCTAACCATTACTCATATACCAGCCACAACCCACAAAAATGAACAACTCCATACCAATCTCTATACATGATCCTTACTTTTGAACTAATTTACTGAACTCGGACGTGTTCAAAGCGCGACCAACCCCTATCTCCGATCACATAGCTCCGAAAAAAACCATGAGGGACCCACCACCGACCCATTAAAGTCACCTGCCCCGATCCAACCCACGAGAACCGCCCAATACCCGAGCTCCATAAATCGAGCCTCTACCCATGACCATTCATTGAAATCAACTCAAACCAATTTAAACCCACTCAAAAGCCATTTCCCATTTGTTTTACTCGTTGTCACTTGCTAAAAAAACAAAGACACCAATATGCCCCACATGTGTCTTAAAACTAACTTATTTCACCTTTTTCGAAAAACCCCCAAACTATCCACTTCCCACATGCACCTTTCATAACCCCAAAATTCCCTTTTAATAAATATGATTTCTTCCTCACCATTTTGTAATACCCATATTTTTTTGTCTTTTAAAATTGATGATTTATTAAATTCAATTGAGATATTAATTTAATATTAATTCGAAATTTTATTTTAAATATTTACTAGCGTGACGAGAGTTAGTCATTATTGGTAATTTGTTGAATATTACTAGATGAGTAAAGTAATATATGAGATTAATTTTATTAATATTGTCACAAGTGAATAATATGACAATTATGAAAATTAAGTCGGGGCGCACCTGTGTCGTGTCGGGACTATATGAGTATTATAAAAGTGAATAAATTATAAGTCGCCCATATGGTCGTTTCGAGTGCACTAACGTGTCCAGAAGGGTTGAGATAGTCAGAAACGTTTACCGGAGGTTTAGTTTGGGTCTTGGGGCGTTTTTAGGCCTAACCGGTAACCCAGGAGGGCATTTTGGTAATTTCTATTTTGGGGATTTAACTACCTACGGAAATTAGAGAAGTATATCAAGTGTTAGAGGTTGTCTTCTAGAGATAGAACCTGCATATTTCATAGAGTCCATTAGAGGAGGAAGGTGAGGAACTTCCCAAGGCTAGAGCCACCATAGTTGCACCATTTTCACCACAAACACTGCCAGAGTGTAGATCGGAGAAAGGAGAACAAAACCACATTTTGAAATCTCATAAATTCAGACTCATATTTTCGAGGCAAGTTTCTATATTGTTTTTCCTCTAGTTAATGTTTCACCCATGTTAGAATAGCATTGTTAAACACATCTTTCATGGAAGAATTTAATGATTTAGAGAATTAAATCACGTGTTTTAGAGGAATTATATATATTCTGGAAACCTTAATCATATGTAGAGGATTACCCATGAAATTTTATGGATTTAGAAGCAAGAAATCTGGAAAAGAATTAGACGAATGGAAGTTTCAAGAAAAATTAGGGTTCCTGATAATTATCTTAATTTACCCCATTAATTCGATCTCTTTAACAAATTTGTACATGTTTCACATAGGAAATCATATATATAGGTATATATGAGTGGTAATAATTTTTTTTGGGAATTTGGAAGTCGTTAATGGAGTTATGGGTGAAGTTGAAGAAGGAAACCCGTAGATAACAATGGCAGAATTCAGAATATATGCTTGATCGATCGATCGACCAAGAGCATCGATCGATCAACCCCTTTCCTCGATTGATCGACCCCTCCTGGAAAACTGCTTGTTTTCCCCTTTTTGCTTAATCTAGATAAAATACGTATGAACCCTTGAATATCCTTAAAATAGTATAATGGGACATGAAGAGGACTAGTAGGTTCAAATTAGACTCCGTTGAATGACATTTGATGCGGGATGAAATTATGGGTTAATGAGAGTTTCGTCACACATTAGAAATTATGCGTACATTCACTCAACAATTGAGTTTCGTGAAAGAAATAGACCAGAAGGTTAGAGAGGGTGTGCCTACGGAAATTATATCTAGTAAGAGAGAATACTTCGAGAGATAAGAAGTAAGTATGAAATAAATTCTAAGTGAGAATAATAGAGATGAATCTGTTATGCGAGATAATTGAGTAAAATTTGTGCTAAGAACGGATAATAATAATTATGGGTTGTGGGCGAACCTAATTTTGGAAAATATGAATATCTATATTTATGACCGTGTGACTGTGTACATATATTGAGTATTATGTTTGTGAATAATCATACCCGTATTACTTTCTTTCACGGAGGTTGCTGCGCCGGGACAGTCTTATCTCGGTGGGACCTTTATGGGGGATAATTACTTGTTCCCTAAAATATAGCATTTCTTGGTACAAGATATCTGAGAATGATAATCAGACAGTCTCAGAAGACGTGAGGGTTATGGGCTGACCTCTTAGTGACTTGGAATTATGCTTCGCCTCCATTTTGTGTGTATTGTGTTAATACAGTTTGAGAGTGATTCTGAACTAGTATTTCCCTTAGTACGAGTGATACGGGGACTTGATAGCAGAGTATACCAACACCATAGACTTTATGTGGGGTGCCGATAGTATATATATTATATGAGTGACTAAAATATATATACATATATATGTGGAAACTTTCTACTATATGTATAAGTAGTTAAGTAATGAATAAATGCTCCAACGTTATAACAAGTGTTCGTGAATTTTCTAACGATACTGAGTGGTTCTAAGTAACGTAAGAAAATGGAAGAGATTAATTTTCTAAAACTAATTATCATAGTCTGAGAACTTCCCTGGATAAAACTTTATGGAAAATAAATTAGATAGACTTATGATATCAATTGTATGGTAGGCATGCACACTAGATGAGGTGCGAAAATTCTCAAGAGAGTGTCGCATACTAACATGGCTGTCACATTAGTTAGTAAGCATTTTAAATACTTGTAAAACTATTTTAAAATTGTTTTACACTCGGGCTCTGACCCGTGTTTTGTCATTTCTCTCTTGTATATATATATATATATATATATATATATATGTGTGTGTGTGTGTGTGTGTGTGTGTGTTATAGGTGCCCATCAATAGGGGCGTCAAGAATAGGTTTTTTGGATTGGACGTGCTACAGCTTATGTGGAAGTTGCAGGCCCTTATTTTAGACGACCTCTTCCTTGATTCAGTTCCTACTTTAGTTCTTCATAATCAGGGCATGTGTCCCCCGATTTCTTATTCCTTTTGGATTTGTTAGAGATTTATGTTTATTTACACTTCCAGTATTCAGTAGTTTTTGAGAGTTAACTATTGTCAGGATGATTTCATTTATGGTTCTTAAACTTTGTTTTGGTTATCTACATGGTTTAATTCTTGTGTGTTAATTTCCATTCTTAGCATTTATGCGATTCTTAAAGTGTTTCTTATTAAAAAGGTTTTCATATAAGAATTTAATAGAGTAAAAATAAGACTTAAATTTTTTTTTACGCTTCGCTTAATTGTTTAGGGTGTTCAAATTGGAAATAATTATTTTGCGACAGTGATGCTAAGAATGAACCAACTGTTCACCTCAATTTTAATTTAATAGAGGACTGCTCACTCGGTATTTAATTAGGCAAGGTGCCACAGCTGGTATCAGAGTATCAGGTTCTAGTGTCCTTTAGGATATGTGCGGCTTGTTATGCTTCCTGCATAGCTTTCTTTGATATAGAGCCCTATGTTTAGCATTGTTGATTTCTTTGGTGTGATTTCGTTCTCCTGCTATCACATATATATTAGTGAATCTTATTTGCGTTCGGACGTGTTCGAACAATGAAGTATGGCAGATGAGGATCGTTGGGGGAGTAGTGGCAAGTAGGGCTTAGTTGGGGATGTAGAGTATATTCTAGGATGATGACCATAGTCGAGGTCACCCATATTATGGCACGAGAGGCCAGGACTATAAAGATGGCTAGGATGGAGCCTACAGATTCCAAGTGCTCCTATAGTTGAAATTGATGGAAAATTAGACTCACCCAACCTGGTGCACCTGGGAGAGGGTCAAATGGAAAATTGAGGAGAGTCATTAGTGGAAGTTCTAAAAATGCGGGAATTGTGTGTGTTAACCAACGAAGGTAATATATTCAAGGGCTTGGGTATATGGCGGAGTGTGGTTAACTAGAAGTGAAAATTTGCAGTAAATTTTTTCTCGAATCATCGGAGCAAAGTTATAATAGTAGGAGTCAACCGCCACATTTTATAGTGAAATGTTGTGTTAATGGGAGGACCTTAGGTACAGTCTGACTGTAATTTCCTTCATCATATGTTCAGGATAATATGTGAACATTGTTCTGAACTTATCACAGGAGAGCCAGTCAGAGGTCCAATCATGAACATGAATTTGAACTTTTAGCAAATCTTATATCAGCGGAAGTGGATACCAATGGTAGAGAGGATTTCAAGTGGGAGATCAACTCATGAGGAAAGTTGACAACACTTAAAGAGAATTATATTGGACAGTTGATCCATATGGTGACAATGTCACGCATTGTCCGTAGATGTTAACGCTCTTATGTGAAGGTAGCTAAAGTAATCCAAAGATTTATTTGGAGAGTAAGACTTGAAAAAACGTAGTTAGCAATGCACTACAAGGGGAGACCCATTAGGGGGCTCATTTAAATGATTCGGATAGCTGAATTCTTACCAAGCGATGGTGAATTCAGTAAGGGATATTAAAGCTAGTAGCATGTTACATAGGGCCAAAAAAGTTAAGGGAACGACAGGGGTAGTTATCAGGATCAAGATTATCCAAGTCCGAGGAAGGGACAACCCTAATATGGTCAATATGACAGGAGATAAGTGGGTTATGTGTTGAGGTATTTTGTTTAGAGTAAAACCACACCAGTTAAATTTTTTCGAAGAAAGAAAAAAGGAAAAGAGTATGGTGCTTGCAAGGGAAATGGTTATTGTAATTTTCAATTTGGTTCGAACAAGCGTGTTATGTCCGTAAGACCATTTGAGCATCTTGGGTGATTGGCGAGGTGGGATTATGAGTTTTATCCTCTAAGGAGGACGCGTATTTTTTGGTGACACGAGAGAGTCACTACATTTTGATTATTGAGAGATTTGCATTTGAAGCAAATTTGGGGCTTATATCAACAACGTTATTATTATGCGTATGTTTTCCTTAGTATAGTGGGGTTGTCTTTAATGTTATCCGCAGAGGATAAATGGGTGCATTGTTAGTAATATACACTTTATTGAGATTACTCATTTTAGTGATGTGATATGCTAGTGTGTTATTATACTGAATATGGTTTTATATAAATGGTTAAAATGATAGTGGGTAGTGATTTTAAAGCTATCGGGCTCGCACTCATATCATATGTTTTCTCTTGGCAAAAACCCTAGTGTAATATGTTTTGTCTTGGCAAAAACCTCACCTGCGAGAGGGACGGGCTCACACTCATATTATATATTATAAAGACTTCGAAGGGTATAGTGGTACCTAATTGCTTAATCCGAGGGTCTTTAGGGACTTTGTTGTCATGATTCCATGTGTATTGGGTTTAACATTGAGCGAAAAGGTTTCGCTCATTATTATGTGTAGCGCTCAGGACTTAGTGATAGGAGGAGCGCATTGTTATATTTATCCTTTAGAAATGAGGAAGTTAAGACTTATATTCATATGTTTGGGAATTGGATTTTGAGAGTCCCCATTGTATACATACGAGGTTTATGGTATGTTAATTCCACCAATACTGAGCGATAGTACAATTGGTGAAAAGTTATTTATTTTAGTAAAATTGTGGGAGGAGATGTAGATTTTCTATCAAAAGACGGAATATAAGGGCACAGGATATGGACGGAGTACCCAATAAATTTCGATAACCATCTATTCTAGGTAGTAGTTTATGGGGATTTCCTTGTTTGTATTTTTCTTTGCAAGACATCCCACGCATGAAAGTTAGCATAAGGTTGGAAGTAGGGAGATGATTGGTCAATAGTTCATGAGTCCGGTGCCTCGGTCATCATAGGATCCAGTAATTATGACTGTAAGTTAGAGTTAAGTGACGATTTAAGACCAGTGGAGCCAGTTGTGTGGTAAGAAAACATTGAAAGTTTTGTTGTATCACCACGAGTTGAAGGGTTGAATGATGATAAGGACTACTTTAAAAATTGATTTTTTAGGGTGATTGAGAGTACCCAAGGGTTGTAAAAACATTGTGAACACAAGGGAAATAAAGAATTGGGTGTTATGTGTGACGCGTAGGTGATGCTTACACTAGTATGCACGGTTTATAGGGTATGTGGGCCTCTGTAACACCCCGTATTTTTGACGATTTAAATAATTATGTGATTAATTATTATTATGGTAATAATATGCGATTAATTATTGTTGTTGGATTAATTAAATTAAAATATGAGAAATTAATTTGTTATTAATTCAGATTAAAATAATTATTAACTAGCGTGCTAATGGTTAATACTTATTGTTGAGAATTATTGAATATTACTTTGTGATATGTAATATGGAATTATAACATTTGATAAATTATCGCAAGTGAGAAATACGACAATTTGGTAATTTAAGTCTCACACGCGTGTGAGTCGTGTCAGGACTAATTGAATAGAATAAAAAGATAATTTATTTTTACTAACTCGTATGGTCATTTCGAGTGCTTCGTTGAGTTCAGGAGAGTCAAGATAGTCAAAATAGTATACCCGGGTGTTTAGTTTAGGTCCCGGGGGGATTTTAGGCCTAACCGTCATCCCGAGAGGGCATTTATGGTAAATTGTATGTAATACCCTTAGATTTTTGGGATAATAATTTATTTATTTTGGGAGAAATAAATATTATTTTAATTGAAGATTAATTAAATTTGCATTTGATGTCAAAATTTGAAGTTGTGAGAAAGGGATTCGAATGACGATTCTGAGGGTGCGGTTGTTTTCGAAAGGGTCGAGATAGTCGAAATGACTATATTTGGGGCTTATTTGGGTTTCGAAATATTTTAAGTTTATTTGGCTCGAATAAAAGTGACCGTGTCATTTAAAGTGTGTATTATCATTTAGAGTTGTGTATTTTGGAATTGAGGCTTGTTATGCCTACTGGAAAAACAATTCTCATAAGAGAGAAAGAAAGAAATAAAAAGGAAAGAGAGAGAAGAAGAAAAGAAGAAGAAAAGAGGAGAGAAATAGGAAAAAACTTGGGATTTTCGGCAATCCGTGATTTGGAGGACGAATCACACTCTACAAACTGGAGGAAAGTGATTATACTTGCTAAATAATTGTTGTGTATCATTTATTTCATGATTTGTGGATAAAAATTATGGATTTTGGGTTTAAAATGGTAAAACCAAGATTTTGGGTAAAATCTTATAATTGATGTGTAGATGATGAATTTGAGGTCGTAAATTAGTTTGGTTAAGATATATACTGAGTTTTGATTATATATATATATATATATATATATATATATATGTTTGGGTTGAAGAGAAATGGTTGGAAGATGATAAAAATGAATTTTGGATTTTGGGAAAGATGATGAATAGTAATATCGTAGCTTGCGGGATTAATTCGGACAGGAAGAGGACTAATTCAGCTCTCGGTCAAACAAAAAAGTTGTATATATTTTTTTACGGTCGCGTGGGCGTAGACCACGTATTTTTATGATTTTTTTTCGATTTGTTATGATTTTTCTAAGAAAACCATTCCAGGGTTGAAGATGATGAATAGTAACTCCATAGCTTGCAGGGTCAATTCGGACCGGAAGAGAACTGATTTAGCTCTCGATCCAAACATAAAAGTTGTAGATCTTTTCGATAAGGTCGCGTGGGCGGCGACCCATATTGTTTTGATTTTTTTTTTTAATTTGATGTGATTTTTCTGAGAATGGAGTTCCGGGGTTGATGATTAACTCGGAAATCAAACCGAAAATTGGAAAAATAAAGGATAGGATTGTTTGGAGATAAATATTTGGGGTTCCTAAAAATAGTGTGTGGAATTCAAAATATTTTTTTTAGTAAGGCGTGTACTTTGTGCTAGTTGAAAGTAAAATCCAAGATTTACCCAAATAGGTGTGTACGTGAGGAATAATACTTAAAGGGATATATATGTGTGATTTGAATATTAAATAAGGGGATTCATATTGGGGTAGTGTTTTAATTGTGTGACGCCTTTTATTATTGCGAATAAAAACATTAGAGGCTATTGGCTATCACTATAAGAGTTTGGAGATTATAGCCATAAAATATTGAGAAGAGGTATAGATAATATATACGGTGTCATTAAAGTATATATATTATGAAACGAATGAATATATCGAGGTTGTTGACATTATCATTGTGCAATGAAAAAGGTCAAAAAATAAAATATTGGGAATTAGTCAAAAATTGATAAACGCGTAGGATATTCGAGATATAAATATACTATGTAGGAGATTATTATATGGGTGGTGTGTATGCCATGATGTTGTTATATACATGGGTTAAATAATTACCTATGGAAAATTATGTATAGGTGAGATAAATACCTATCATTATAATATGGTTGTGTGAATACCTAATTGATGATATATTTATATAGGTGGAATGTGTACCTATATTATTGTTTATTATGTGTATGACATACCTACCATACTTGCTATTACGGGAGGTTTTCATTCGAAAGAGGAAAATCTTATCCCGTGTTGACTTCGGGGGGATTTTAGATTTGGTATCTCAAGATCATGGAGCCTAGGTACGGGCTATCCGAGAGAATGATAGTGTTGACGGTTATATGGGTGCGTAGGTATGTGCGTAGCCCACAGGCTTGGAACCATATTCACCTCCAATATGTGTGATTTGTAATGATACAGTTCCTGAGTGATGTGGAACATGTAATCCTTTAGTACGAGATGTACTTGGATTGGATAGAAGAGTATTTGTGCACCGTTGTTAAGCCTATGGGTGCCGGATACGGATATATGTATTGTGATTAACATATATGTGTACTTGAGATAATCCATAGTTGCTTAGTAAATAAGAATGGCTAAGTTATTTATATTATAGCTCGGTCGATGGATTATTATACTTCTTGCGTATAGTATAATGAATATATATGAGATAAGATAAAATATATTTGTCTCTAGAGTTAAAATATATAAGAATGTTGATTGAATATCATTCCGGGAGATCAAATTCGGATTAAATTGTGATGAATACGTTAGAGTGAAAATGAAGAGTACATAATTATATGAGTAAATATATATCGCGATAAACGAGAGTGCCTAGGAGTAGTGTATTAGGGGGGTTCCTTGTTTGGATTTCGCTTGCGAGACGTCCCACGCACGAAACATCGCGCACTGTTGAGAATTGTGAATAATTAATTATTTATATTATTTTGGTAAATTGGGGTTATACGCGTTATGCATTGAGGGCATAACGAACCTTGACAATTAATACTGCCAAGGAGTAGTGTATCAGGGGGGTTTCCTTGTTTGGACTTCGCTCGCGAGACGTCCCATGCACGAAACGCAGTGCAGTATTGAGAATTGGGAGAAGTTTAGTCCTTAGCACTTAGATCCTAATAACTCATATATGTATTTATATATATTTTTATTTCAATAACTAGAATATGATAAATTCTAGTAAAAGAGAATGTTTTTGTATAGTTTATATGTTTAGTAAATTGATGAAGATTTGAGATTAGAAATAGTAGTTGTTGAGAAATAATTCAGATGGATTTTAAATGAGTATAAATTGGGAGTAAGTTAGATTACTTTGCCTAGATAGGGAACTCATTTGGAGATCATGTGCATACGTTTAGTTGCGCTCTTTAGATGAGAGGTGAGTTGGATTTTCTAGAGAGTGCGACTCCACTTTAATCATGTTATAATGCATTTATAATTATTATGCATTTTAGTTCACTTATAAAAATGTTTTCACACCTCGGGATCTGACCCGTTTTTATTTTTCTTTTGCTATCTATATATTGTATTATTTTAGGTCTTCCTCCGTAAGGACACCATTGATGATATCCATCTAGTGTATTCGTGGGGCTGTGGCAGTAGCGAACTGTTGCAGTATTTGGATATAGTCGTTTCATATCATTTGTGTATCTAAATTAGGATTCAGTTTGTGTATCGGGTTTATACGTGAGTGTTATAGTGTATCACATTTAAATTTTATCTCTCAGACTATTGTATTGTCTGTGACCCCACAACATATTCAGGGATTTTATTTTGTACATTGTGTTGTACTCTTTTATTAGTCTCCTTTATATCATTTGATCATGTGTGTGTCTCTTATCATATTTAGTTGTTATGTCATTGGTTTGTTGTTGCATAGTTTATTTCAGTAATGTAAGTAATTTTTTTTTTAAATTGACACCCTCTTTTTGTTGTAATGGGTTGTCAGCCGTATTTATTTTAGAATCGTCAGTAGATGCTGAGAATGATCCACTTGAGATTCCTGATTATTTTAGTATAGGGTTGGCCACCCGTTATTATTCTAAGCGGGGTGTCACATTGTAATTTTGGGTTTAATTAATGGAAAAAAATTGGGAGTTATTTTATCTGCCAAGAAAAGTCTTTTAGGGTTGTGAGACACAGGAAAGAACGACCATAAAGGGTGTGAGGGAGAACCAAAATCCAAGAGGGAAGGCCAAATTAACCTCACCTTACACAACCGTGACCAGCAACACGTAGATCGTGAAGAGAGGAACGCGTATATACCAGCATCACCAATGGATCAGACCATCACATTCGAGGCAAGTGTTTATTACTTGCTTTCTTTTAGCAATAATCATGCTCATGTGAGTGTAGGTGAAATTAATCATGATTTACATATGAATTGGGTGAAAATTGGAGATTTAAATTATGATTAAGGATTGGTTTAATTAGTATTTTAAATTCCTTAATGTATGTAGAGTACTAATCATGCAATTGGATTATATATTGATGAACGAATCTGGGTTGATTAGGTTCTTTAAATGAAAATTTGGAAACTAGGGTTCATATGAATTAATTTGGGGATTTAAATAATTATGATGTTTAATGACGAATTAATGATCCAAGGATGTTAGGAATGATTTATAATTTGTTAGGTGTTGATGAGTATTGATGATGAGGTGTTGGGTGTTGAATCTTAGAGGTTTTTAGGTCCAAAAATGGTAGAAAACGCTGAAATTTGGTGATGAAGACGAAACAGTGGGTCTCGCGTGAAGTCGCGCGAAGTGGTTCAAACGAGATGAGGATCTCGCGTGATGTCGTTTGAACGACACGTGGAAGTCGTTCAAAAGACATGTCATTCTGGTTCGAACGACATGTCATTCTGGTTCGAGCAATAGGGTGAGTTTCTGGGATTTTTCTTAGAGTCCAGTTTGAGTTTGCCAGTTTATTGGACTGAGAGAAACTGCCCGATAGTAACCTTAAACAAGACACAATTTTGGGAAGGTATGTGAGAATTAATACTTTAATTATCGGTATAGAGAGAGTATGCATTGGGGATTACGAGAGAGATAGTAATCTAAATATTTATACTATACGTAGTATTGAGATTAAAATACGCATGAGAAGTATATATGTAGGTCGGGGAAATACCTATAAATTTTAATAGGATGTGTGTATGCCTATTATGTAATATTATTGTTAAGAGCACTAATGGGTGATAACCCAGGGGGTGCAAGAATCTTACTATTAGGTGCACTAATGAGTGATAACTCGGGGGTACAAGAACATTGTTGATTAAGTGTACAAGAACATTGTTGATTAAGTGTACTAATGGGTGATAACCCGGGGCTACAAGGTTGATTATTGTTAGATGCACTAATGGGTGATAACCCGGGGGTGCTAAATTATTATTCATAGGTGCATTAATGTGCGCTAACGTGTGGATGTAAGATTTTAATGATAGGTACATTAATGGGTGCTAACCCGGTGATGTAAGATTCTCTTGATAGGTGCACTAATTAATGATAACTCGGGGGTACTGGATTATTATTAAGAGGTGCATTAATGGGTGCTAACCCGGGGATGCAGGACTAGTATATATATATGAACTTGTGAATATTTCTACTGTGTGAAATTAGTAGACTTGGTAATAATAATAATCATTATTTTACACCAAGTGGTCTTAACCTAAGGGTGCAGGGTTAGTGTATATATATAGGATGAAGAGACTATATATATATATATATATATATATATGAGTGTACTTGGGGAACTTTCTAATTTGTGAGACTAGAAGATAAAATGGAAATGAGAAATTAAATAATCTTAGTGGGTAAAAGATTAACCATTCGAATGGTGAATAATGAAACTTAGTGTTGACGTAAAAAATTAGATTATCTCTAATTATTTAATCACAGATAAAATAAATAAGACAAAAGAAATTTTAAAGTGGTTCAGCCTTGAACGAATAACCTACACCCACTATTTTTGTTATTATTGACTGTTTGGGAATTCTCGAGGTAGGGTTTTTCTCCAGAAATTCCGGTCCCCTCACAATGAGGATGATACAATATATTTATAGCCATGAGGCTGTACATGTGAAAGGATCATGCATAGTTGTCCAATGAGCGTATACATCAGTATGATAATAATCAACATTTAATGCGCATTTAATCCTCTTAATTGTCTTATAATAAATTCTCTGATCGAGGTGCAGCTCAGACCGCCTAAGTATCTCGGTATCCATGAGTTTCTCGGTGCAGTAAAATTCCTCGGTGAGCACCTACTGGTCAGAGTATCTAAGTTGGACGGGGAAATTGAGTTCCTCGAAGTCAAGATCTTTTCAGAAATGTTTGTTAATGCCATGTAGATTGACACGTGTCTCCACTTAATTGAGCCATGTCAGCAGACTAAATTTGGTATCAACAGAAGTCCCCCAATGTTTCACAGTTCGAGACTGAGGAGTGTGGAACATTCTTCTCGAAATATGGCGGGATTAAATGGTCATCCTTAATTTTAGGAGTGTTTTCTTTGCATTTATTTTTCTTTTCGAATTCATAGAATCAGACTTTTCGAATTTTTCTAACTGCTTCGGTCTTCGCGCCCCTTTTGTCCTTTTAGCTGCTGGTAGCGCAAACGTCTCTATTTGTAATCATTATTTTTACCCCTTCCCAAGGCAAAGTATTTAAGCGTTGCAGAAAATCCTATCGTCTCTTCACTTTTCAAATCCGTATCTTTGAGTTCTCAATTTCTTCTCTATCTTTTGCGTTCATTCCTTCCCTCGTTCGTTGTCAACTGTTCCATACTTTTTCTGTAAGATCTTCTTCCTTCTTTTTATTTCCTTTATTCATGACGGTTTACCTTGCTGAGTCGCTTGATAAATTTCGTTATGATTTCCCTATTCCTTCATGGGTCATTTTGGAAGAACTTTCTGAACCTTCAGATTATTTTCGTTTGGCTGAGGGGCATTGGTTCCCTAGTCTCTTTGTAGCTAAATGTGGCTTTTCTTTTCCTCCAAACCCCTTATGTCTAGAATTTTGTTAATATTTTGATGTGGTACCTGCAAAGATAGACCCCAACACATGGAGAATAGTTAATGGAGTTCATAGATTAAATCAGATTCATGGAACTCGTATAGGAATTCCAGAAATTATGTTTTGTTATAGATGGTTTGTTGGTGACAATACTTTTTTAAAAAAACTAAGGTTTTAAATAGGGCTTTAGTGGTAAATCTCCCAGATGCCAATAGGGATTATTTCGAGCATGGTGTTGTTATGAAAAATTGGCAACACGCTCCACTAACTGGAAATGATGTGTATCAAGGTTCCAGATGCCCTCCCTATGGAAATGGGATAGTTTTTTTTTTACTTTACTTTATTTTTGAAATTATGCTTTCTTTGTGTTCTATAAAATGTGTCACTGATATTTTAATTTTCATTTATTTGCAGTTGACAACAAGAGAAAGCCTCCAAAAGAGACAGAAATTAATTTAAAACATATGAAACTTATCTGGGGCTTGCATCAGACTGTTGCCGATGAGCATATCAGATCAGCTTCATATTTGCTGCAATACAAAAGTTACACCTCGTCTTTTACTGCTCGTCCGGTGATAAGTGACGTAGAACCAGTACCATCTTCTGCAAGTTCTTCACCTGAGTCACATATTCCTTTGAGTGAAAGAATGAAGAGAAGAAGAGCTCATGCCCTCTTTGAGAAATCTGCCTCTATTGCTGGAGAGGCAAAGAAAAGCAAGCATGATGTCCCAGAGGAAGGGATAAGAAAAATTGATGAACCTCCTCCGGCTACTACTATGAAGGTTGTCGAGAAGCCCCCCAGTGGCTCCGAGTAAGGTCGCTACTCCAAGCGAGTTTATACTCATATCCCCGACCAAGACTACATCATTGGTCGAATTTGTTCCTGTTCCCCCGAGGAAGATGAAGAAGAGCTCCTCGGTCAATTTGGCTGAATCCATCTCTCAACCTCCTACTACTGGAAGTGGTGTTCCCACTTTCGTTGCTCCGAGTTCTTCCATGAGCTCATTGAAGTCTTGGATCATCCCTGAGATCCAAGGTATTGAAGAAAATCTTTCCCGGGATAGGGTTACCACGTTAGCAGCTCAGCACATTGCCTCAGTAAGTATTGATAATCCAAACTTTCATTTTTCAATGTTATATCCTTGTAATGACTTACAGTTATTTTCATTTTCCAGTTGGTAACTTGTTTCAATACAATTCTAAAGAAATATGAAGCCATCAAGTCGTCCATCTCCTCGGGTGGTGTAAAGGAGGCTTTTGTAGGTCTGACGCAATCTTTAAAAGATTCTCGTCAGAAGTATGTTAATGATAAAGATGCCTGGGAGAAACAGCTTAGTTCGACCAAGCAGGAGAGGGATCAGGTTATTGAGGTCTCCAAGGGATTGGAGAAGAAAATAAAACACTTAGAAAGTAAAAATAAAGAGCTTGAAGAGAAGCTCCAAAATGCTGGGGAGCATGAAGGTAGGCTCAAGTTTGCTGAGGAAGAGTTGGGAAAACTTCGTGAGGTGGATCGCCAGAGGGACGAGGCAGAAAAGAAATTGAAAGCTGCTGAGGAACTCATGACTGAGAAGATTTCCTCAGAGAAAGTGAAAAGGAAAATGGCCATTAAGAAGTCCTTCAGCGTTGGCTGGGATAAAGGATGGAATAAGGGTCTGGCTGCCATGATGTCACAAGTGGAATATGGTAGACTTAAGTACTTAAGGGATGGCTGGGTCACTGCTTTGAAAGAGATGAATGTTGACGAAAATTCTAACTTGTTTCAGCGACACGTCCCTGGCCCCCCTCCAACACCTGAAGAAGAAGAGGACGAAACTGCCTCTGAGGAATCCTCTATGGTGATGGGAGATCTAATTTCTCATCCCCAGTTATCCAGTCTTCCTGCGAGCATCTTCAACCATCCATGATTTCAACCGAGCAGCTTCCAGCACCCACCGATCAACCATTTGTGCCATCCGAGCAACCTACCTCCTCGTACCAGCCTCTCAAGAAAGTTTTGGGAGACAAGGAGAAGGTGTAGAGTTTTTCGTATTTTTCTCTCTGTTTATTTTTTGCCATTGTAACTCTGAACTACGTACTTCTCTTTTACGATGTAATAAAATTTGAAATTTTGACTATTCATATTATTGGTTCTCTTCCTCTTGCTCCTTATTGATTCTTGCTATCTCTTCTTTTTACTAGTTTATGGCCAAGATGGAATTGTTATCTTCTCATGATACAAAATTGTTAAGACAATACAATGATTAATTCAAAGCTGGTCATACAGATATGACTGAAGCTCAAATCGCTGATGTCCTCGGTCAAGATGCTTCAGAGCAAGCAGTTGAAGCCTACCAGTATTTAAAGTGCCTGCTCGACCGGGCAGTGGCTAACAATGTAGCGTATTATGAAATGATTGAAGACCTCCAGGTCACTCTCGAGCAGCTTCAACAACAATATAAGGAGTCTACAGCCCTTTTTCACTAGGGATATGAGAAGAAGTATCAACAACTAAGTGCTGATAAAGGATATGATAGATTGATTGCTGCCTATGATGTGAGGAAGAGAACTTTGAAGACCGAGGTCGAAGAGCACATGAAGATAGCCAAGTTGTTGGAGCAGGAAAACAATAACTTGCGAGGAGAGATATCTCAGTTGAATTCGGCAGCATCTTCCTCGAACGACTTAGTCCCTGTCAACGATGAGGGTTTCACTTTCTTAGAGGTTGAAAATTCCAATTTGAGAGACGAATTGGAGACTTTGAAGAGAACTGGAGCCTCTACTTCTTCTCACGATCGAGCAAGAGGTTCTCGGGGATGAGCAACAGCTTCTCAGCTTACTATTAAAGAGCAAAGAACTCAATCAGCTTTGGAGAATCAGGCCCTTCAGCTAAAGGCGAAGAATCAAGCATTAGCAGAGATGTCCAAGAAAATTATGAATTTGGATGAGCAGCTCTCTACACAAAAGTCTGCCTTGGAGAATAAAGAACTTTTCGTTAAAAATCTCCATGAGAAGCTAGAAAGGTTGACTTATCAATTCCATAATCAACCTAGAGAATTTTGGATGGCTAGCTATAATGAAGCCCTTTTATCACCTCGATGACCGGATTCAGCAGTCAAACAACGAGGGGTATAAGCAAGGATGCTTAAATGCCTTGGGTGTGCTACAATTGGAACAAGGTCACTATTTATGGGATTACTATAAACCTGGGTTGCTCGACCTACCTGTTCCACCATTCAAACTCGACATGAGCTGGATTCCTGCTCGGGCAATCCCTCAGTGTTTGATTTCCAAATATCTCAGCGATTACAGTCTCCATTCCAATGTTGAGATATCTCGCCCAGAGAATTGACTTGATCGGCCCTCTGTGATGAACATCAGGATGCTCAAAGACATTAATTTCATAAATTCCCCTTATGCCTTAGACGATCCTCCCGCTGGCGAGGAACCTGTTTCAAAAGTAGAAGGGAAGAAACCAATAGAGTAGGAATCTTGTTGTAATAATTAATATGTATTTCATTCTCAATGTATTTTGTTTTGGATTTAATGAAAAACTTTTATTTTTCTTTGTCACCTTGATTGCCATTGTGTTATAGATATTTTGTAAAACACTTTACTTATTTACTAATGAATGTGCATGTATTTCTGTTAAAAAGACAACAACATTGTGTTATTTACCGATCAACTAAAATTGGTGAAACTTATTATTAACTATCTTAAATTGATGATAATCATTTGTCGACCAACCAGAGTTGATGATATTTTGTTTCTCGACCAACTTGGTGGTAATTTGAAATATTTCAAGTATTAAAATTTTACTTGATCACTTTCTAATTCTAAGCTATTATTTGTTTAACCAACTATTTCCGACTAAAAAGAGTTGGTGTTTTTAATCCTCTACCAACCTTAGTTGGTAAAAAAAAAAATCTATTCTCGACTAACCATAGTGGGTGAATCATCTTCCCAACCAACAGGAGCTGGTATTTCTGGGAAGTATATTTATTCCCGACCAACCGGAGTTGGTGGATTTTCTTCCTAACCAATCGGAGTTGGTATTTCAGGGAAATATTTTTATTCCCGACCAACCGGAGTTGGTAGATTTTCTTCCCAACCAACCGGAGTTGGTATTTCTGGGAAATATTTTTATTCCCGACCAACCAGAGTTGGTGGATTTTCTTTCCAACCAATCGGAGTTGGTATTTCTGGGAAATATTTTTATTCCCGACCAACCGGAGTTGGTAGATTTTCTTCCCAACCAACCGGAGTTGGTATTTCTGGGAAATATTTTTCTTCCCGACCAACCGGAGTTGGTGGATTTTCTTCCCAACCAATCGGAGTTGGTATTTCTGGGAAATATTTTTTATTCCCGACCAACAGGAGTTGGTGGATTTTCTTCCCAACCAACTGGAGTTGGTATTTATGGGAAATATTTTTATTCCCGACCAACCGGAGTTGGTGGATTTTCTTCCCAACCAAGAGGAGTTGGTATTTCTAGGAAATATTTTTTATTCCTGACCAACCAGAGTTGGTGGATTTTGCTGAGTAGTGTGTAGCACTAGTATTCCGCGAAAAAATTTCAACAAAAGGAGATAATTGGGTAGAACATGAGGGTTTACATTACTGAAAATATTTGGCTGAAGGAACTGCATTACATAAGGGTTTACATTACTGATAATATTTGCGTAGGTGCTCTGCATTCCATGCATTCTTAAACTCCTCCCCTTTTTAAAGTTTCTATTCTATAGGTTCCTGGTCGAACAACTTCTGTAACTCGGTAAGGTCCATGCCAATTATCTTCTAGTTTGTTGTGCTTTTGAATCACTTTCTTTAGCACATAGTCTCCTTCTTTCAGGTCCCACTTCTTCACTCTCTTATTGTAGAAAAGAGTTATTAATTGCTGGTAAACAGCATTCCTGATGGCTGCTTCTTCTCTAACTTCCTCGAGCATGTCCAAGTCCAACCTTCTCATTAAATCACTGACAGGGGAATTGAAATTCAGTACTCTAAGTGTTGGGAGACCCAACTCGATAGGTATAACAGCTTCACTTCCAAATGCTAGCATATATGGAGATTCTCAAGTTGCTTATCGGGGAGTAGTACGATAAGCCCACAGTACGGAATGTAGCTCGTTGATCCAATTTTCTTTCGCATCATTCAGTCTTTTCTTCAAGCCATTTAGCAGCATTCTATTCGTCACTTCAGTTTGTCCATTACTTTGGGGATGTCCTGGTTCCGAGTGGATCTTCAAGATATTTGACTGATAACAATAGGCAGCGAACTCCTCGTTATCAAATTATGTTCCATGGTCGGTGATGAATTCAAGGAGAAGACCATATCTATAACTGATATTTTTCCAAATAAATTGGTACACCTTTTCGTACATCATGTCGACAAGAGTCTCGGCTTCTACCCAGTTAGTAAAATAATCCACTGCGATGACGAGATATTTAAATCTTCCTCTAGTCATTGGAAGTGGCCCGACCAAGTCAATTCCCCACATGGAAAATGGTCAAAGGGAAGTAATGGGTGTCAACAATGCTTGGGGAGTTCTTCAGATGGAGGAGAAGTGCTGACACTTGTCACATTTCTTGGCATAGGCTATACAATCAGCCCTCATCGTTGTCCAGTAGTATCCTTGCATCATTATTCTTTGCAAAAGCGTCTGACCTACTACATGGGCTCCACAGGACCCTTCATGGACTTCTTCAATCAAGTCTTTCACCTCGGAGGGATGCACACATCTTTGCAAAATTGCTATAATTCCTCGTCTGTATAGAATACCATTAGTCAGTACATAACGAGCAACTTTAAACTTTAATTTATTGGCTGCGAGTTTATCAATCGATAATTCTCCCTCATCAATATATGCCCTGATGGGATCCATCCAAGATGGCCCTAAATCAAGGGTAATAAAGTTTATCATCATATCTTCTTCTATGCTCCGACCAGCTAGAACTTCAATTGGGATTGTTCTTTATGGTTCGATATGAGTAGCCGGTGCTAATCGAGCTAAAGTGTCTGCTCTTGCATTCTCCATTCTTTGTATTCTGACCAGTTGAAAAGTAATAAATTCTGATACCAACTCCATCGCCTTTGCATGGTACTTAATCAGCAACTCTCCTTTTGTTGCATATACACCGAGCATTTGGTTTACAATCAATTTTGAGTCACTACATACGATTACCTTCTCTGCATTAATGGTTTTCACCAGACTAAGACCTACAATCATCGCTTCATATTCGGCCTCATTATTAGAAGCTTGAAATTGAAAGCGCATAGCATATTCTATATCGACCTCGTCTGGACTATTCAATACAATCCCGGCTCCACTACCTGAGGTGCACGATGAGCCATCCACATACAGGTTCCATATAGGTATCTCGTCCTCAAACGTCTTATTAGATAAAGTTCCTTGATGGAATATTTATTGCTCCTTTATCTCCATTTTTACCACACCCCGCTACTCGCCGACCTTCTCCTCTTGTTCGCCGACCAACTTAAGTTGATTGGGATTTAAATTTGATGATCATGTAACATCCACAGGTTGGTCGGTATTCAGCTTTTGCTCCTCGGGGTTATTAGGATAAGTGAATTTTTCTATAAAATCTGCTACTTCTTGCCCTTTTAGTGACGATCTAGGATCGTAAATTATATCATATTCACCGAGTTCTATTGCCCAATTCATCAATCTCCCTAATTTTTTTTGTTTTATGAAGAGCTTGCCTCAACGTCATATGGGTATATACGACTATGGTATGAGCCTGGAAGTATGGATTCATTCTTCTACTCGCTTCGATCAGCGCCAGTGCCAACTTTTCTAGTTTTGGATATCTGATCTCTGCTCCTCGGAAGTCCTTACTAGTGTAATAAATTGGTTTTTGTACTCCATACTCTACTCTTATTAATGCCGAGGTAACTGCATTTTTCAAAACTTCCAGATACAAGTACAACCTTTCTCCCATCACTGGTCTGGACAACAGTGGAGGTGCTCCCAAATATTTCTTCAATTCTTGAAAAGCTTTCTCGCATTCTTCATTCCATTCAAAAGTCTTTCGTGGAGTTTTGATTAATGGGAGGCATCTATCAGTTTCTCGCGATACAAATCTTTTAAGTGCTGCTACTCGCCCTGTAAGACTTTGCACTTCTTTCTTTGTCGTTGGAGATCGTAGTCCTAATAGAGCTTTGATCTTTTAAGTGTTTGCTTCAATGCCTCGTTGATTGACAATATACCCGAGAAACATGCCTTCTCGTACTATAAATATGTACTTGGTCGGGTTCAACTTCATTTGATATTTATCTAATTGATCAAATGTTTGGCCTAAGTCAACTAGATGGTCAGCAGCTCTCTTGCTCTTCGTCAGCATATCATCAACATAAACTTCCATATTGTAGCTGATTTGCTCTGCAAACATCTTGTTCATCAGCCGCTGATATGTTGCACCTGCATTTTTCAAACCAAAAGGCATAGCATTATAATAATACGTTCCCCTAGGGGTAATGAAAGAAGTACTCTCCCTGTCTTCAGGTTTCATTTTAATCTGGTTATATCCAGAATAAGCATCCATGAAGCTCAGTAGCTCATGTCCCGAGGTAGCATCCACTAATTAATCAATTTGGGGCAAGGGAAAATGATCCTTTGGACATGCCTTATTGAGGTCGGTGAAGTCTACACACATCCTCCATTTGTTGTTCTTCTTTTTCACCATTACTACATTTGCTAACCAGTCTGGATATTTAACATCTTCGATAATGCAAGCTTTCTAGAGCTTCTCAACCTCTTCTTGTATATCATTGTTCTTCTCGGGGCTGAACACTCTTCTTTTTTGCTTCACTGGCTTGATCTCCTTATTCACATTGAGCTCGTGACATAATAAATTTGGGTATATTCCAGGCATATCCTCATGACTCCAAGCAAAAGTTTGTTTTCTGCTTTTTAAGAAAACTATCAATTCTTGTTGTAGTGAGGGATCTAATGACGAACTCATCTGAGTTGTTTGTTCAGGGTGCTCGTCGTCCAGAATGATGTTTTTAGTAGTTTCCACCACCTGACCTTTCACGAGTTGTGACTCGTCTCTAGGATCCAATGTTTCAATTTCTGCACTCTCATGCACCTGATAGGTAGTAGTCTTTTTCCTAGATTCCTCCAGTTCCTCCTGCTCGGTAGATAAATAGTATTATTCTCGAGCTACTTTTTGATCACCCTTCACAACTCCTACTCCAAAATTGGTTGGAAATTTTAGGCATTGATGTACCGTAGATGGTACTGCTTCAAACTTCTTCAATCCTACCCTTCCCATGATGATATTATAGGCTGATTGAACATTCTTATCCATCATAAAGAAGCGTACTCTTTCTATTCGACAAGAAGGCCGTGTACCAATGAACATGTCCAATTTGATCGTTCCAAGTGGAAAAACTTTTTCGCCCGCAAAACCGAGGAGGGGCCTATGATAAGGCTCCAACTGAGACAACTTTAGATTTAAGCTGTCGAAGCATGAGTAGAACATAATATCATCCGAGCTACCATTGTCAACCAATACTCTCGAGATCATTACTTCCTCCATTCTCATTTTGATCACCAATGGGTCATCATGAGGATACAACACACCTGCGAGGTCATTTTTTGAGAAATCAATGACCAGTTTTTCTTTGTTGACCTTCCTTGGGAGATCATCTTCAGCCAAGTTTATTCGTTGAATATATGAACAGGCTTGAGCCTCATTGAGGTAAGCTTTTCTTTCTGCAGTAAGGTCTCCACCTCCTGCATCTCCACCTGTAATAACATTACAATCAAATGATCCAAAATGTATTGAAAATACCTCATGTTCTGGCTGCCTTGGTCTTTTGGGAAGATCGGGGTCGTCTTCTGGATCATCTTCATGGTCTCTTTTCTTGTTCTCCTCTGCTCGACGAGGAGATCTAGACCTCTCTCTTGCTCGTTCGTTGTTTCTTCTTTTATTTCTACAATCAACATACTTTGTCAGTTTTCCTCTTCTAATGAGTGCTTCGATCTCATTCTGAAGAGCTATGAAATTTTTGGTCGTGTGACCATGATCTTGATGGAACTCGCAATATTTATCCTTATTCCTCTTGTCAAGGTCTGACTTCATTTTCTCCGGCCAGTTTAACTCCTCGTTGTTCTTGATTTCTTCTAGGACATGGTTGATGTCTACCTTCAAAGGAGTATAATTTTCAAATTTCTTTAATACCTCCCATGATGGCTTTATTTTTGAGTTCTTGTCACCACCATTGTTCTTATGTTCTTTCTTTTTGGTCTTATCAACCTCCACCTTAGTCTCTTTGGTATCCATATTTTTCTTTGCAGCCATAGCCTCCTCGGCATTCATGGTCTTGGCCGCTTTTACCATCAGTTCTGACATGGTTCTGGGTGGATCTTTGGCCAAAGTGTAGTACAACTTGTTAGGCAACAGCCCACTCATCGGAGCAGTAATTGCTATCTTTTCCTTATAATCAATAACTTCAAGTGTCTTGTTATTGAAATGAGTTATATAATCCCTGGTGCTCTCACCTGCTTTTTGTCTAACACTTAACAAGTGTGTTACTCGTTTAACTGGTTTTGCTCCAAAATAGAAGTTTCTAATTAAGAGCTCGGCCAGTTGAAAGAAAGTTAAAATCTTACCCCGAGGAAGATTATTGTACCATATTTGAGCAGATCCTGCAAGAGTTCTCGAGAATGCCCTGCATCTCATCTCATCTGGCACAGCATAGATGTCAGCAGCAGCTTGGTATTGCTCTATATGAAGGACAAGGTCGGTTTTTCCATCATATTTAGGAGTTACAACAGGTGCTTTGAACTTTGATGGTGTGGGAAAATCCATAATTATTTGGACAAAAGGTGTCCCTTGGATAAAAGTTCTTTGTATAGGATTCTTAGCCTTGGCCATTTCCCCTAATCTATCCTCCAACCTCTGAATAGAGCCTTTCCACGCATAATTCCCTCCTCGGGCCTATTGGTTCGAGCAATTGACCGTATTGAAGTAACTTCCTGGGATCTATCTTGTAGAGCAATTGGTTGTGATTGGGCAGAACCCTCTCTTAGATCAAATGATCGTCGAAGGTTTATCGACACGGCCTTAGGAGGAATTTTATTCTTCCTAGGGCCCAATCGATCAAAAGTAGATACTCTACTTAGTTTTTCCAGTGCAATGGTCCTTTCTGGAGAGAGAGTGATGTGTTGTTCAGTATCAGCGGCTCTTACTGACGAAGTTCGACCCGGTTGATAAGAAAAATCTTCAGATTTCTCAGTGCAATATGAATCGCTTTGCCTAATGTGTGAAGAAAGTAAACAAGTATTTCTTTGAACACTTCGTTGTCGTGAATAGGATGATGCTCCACCCTGGATAGTTTGCATGAGTTGTCGCATTGTTTCTTGCATGGTTGTCCGGCCTTGAGCCAAACTGGCCATGATTCTAGCCAGATATTGGATATTTGGAGGAGCGGATGGATTTGGGGGATTTCCAGCATTTCGATTGCTGGATTCAGGATTGTCAGCCATTGGTGATGAATTATTTTTGGTGAAAAACGAAAATTATAGTCGTTTTCCCACAAACGGCGCCAATCTGTTGATGTTAAAAATTAGATTATCTTTAATTATTTAATCACAGATAAAAAAAATAAGACAAAAGAAATTTTAAAGTGGTTCGGCCTTGAATGAATAACCTACGTCCACTATTTTTGTTATTATTCACTGTTTTGGAATTCTCGAGGTAGGATTTTTCTCCAGAAATTCCGGTCCCCTCACAATGAGGATGATACAATACATTTATAGCCATGAGGTTGTACATGTGAAAGGATCATACATATATGTCCAATGAGCGTATACATCTGTATGATAATAATCAACATTTAATACACATTTAATCCTCTTAATTGTCTTATAATAAATGCTCTGATCGAGGTGCAGCTCTGACCGCCTAAGCTGCTCGGACCGCCTAAGTATCTCGGTATCCATGAGTTGCTCGGTGCAGTAAAATTCCTCGGTGAGCACCTACTGCTCAGAGTATCTGAGTTGGTCGGGGAAATTGACTTCCTCGAAGTCAAGATCTTTTCAGAAATGTTTGTTAATGCCATGTAGATTGACACGTGTCTCCACTTAATTGAGCCATGTCAGCAGACTAAATTTAGTATCAACACTTAGTATGTGAGATAAACTATTTGAATAGCGTATTGCATGGACGATACGGGAATACTACTAGTGAGCATACTTAGTGTTAATATGGGTTCTAACTAGTTAGACTGGGTTGTATAACTAGGGGAGATTAGATGTACGTTAGTCGTACATAATAGATGAGAGGTGAGAAACTCATGTGAGAGTTCGATAACTAACATGCTTATAAGACTTGTTTTAAGAACCAGTTTTAAATTCTTGTTAAATCATTTTTAAACCTCGAGCACTGACCCATTTCTTGTATCTCTTCTCTATTTTACTATATATATGTATATATATATATATATATATATATTATACCAGGTGCTCAGCCATAGGAGTACCAGAATTAGAGATTGGAGTGTCAGACATACTGCAGCTGTTGTGGAAGTTGCAGGTCCTTACAGTAGACGCATTTATCTTCTCCATTCAGTTTCATCTAGACTTCTTATCTAGGTCCTGTGTCGCCCACTTCTAGTCCTTTATCAGAGATATTGTATTCAGTTTAGTTTATGGTTTAGAGTTTTGAACTGGGAGTTTTACCCAGTCTTATTTGTTTTAATAGTTAATTCATGTTCAGTATTTATTATATTCCTATGTGTGGTGAATGGTTTATATTTCAAGATTGAATGGAAATGGAATTACTTGGTTTTACCGAAATTGGGAAATGTTTTGACACTGGCTTAATTAAATGTAAGGTAAATAATTGGATTTAAGTTTTCGACAGTGATGCTAAGAATGAACCAACCGAACATTCTGTTGTAAATTTTATAAAGGAAAGATCACCCGATATTTAATTGGGCGGGGTGTCATAGGTAGTATCAGACCATTAGATTCTAGTTTCCTTAGGATCTGTGTGGCTTATTACGTTTCAGCTCATCGTTCTTTGATGTAGAGCCTTATGATAGGATTGTTTCGTTCCCTTACTTATGCGACTTACGCTCTCCTACTACGAATTATAATGGATGTGACTCATTATACAAAATTCTGTGTGATTTAAACACCGAACATCTTAGGATGACCAGCGAGGGCCATAAGAAGAACTACGGGAGAAGAAGCTCAAGAGAAGACAGAGTAATCGACAAAGAATGACCGGGATAAAAAAAATTCCATCAGGATTACTTAAGTAAGAGATAGTAAAATCGTCACTCGGGAACTGTGGCTTCCCAGGACACAGTCGTAGATAACAGTGGAGTGATTTCAGGACCACCTAGCATAGTCGATAAAGAGGAAATCAGATGGACTCTTTTGAAAACCCATCGGTGAAGATGTGGAGAAGAAAATGAGAAAATATAATAGACCAGCAGAAGAAGAAAATCCGAAGGCAATGGTGTATAGTGGGGTGTGATGACACTCAGAATTAAATTTTTAGTTAAAAGCTATAGCCCTTAGGAGCATCGTGTAGTGATTAGAAGCAATCACCAAATATGAAGAAGTGTGTTTGAAATTTAGAGAGAAATTTGGGTACTATTTGACCATGAGGTCTTCCATTCGATGCGGTAACAAAATGCGAGTGAAATTTTGATGTTAAGCACAATGGGTAAAATAGAAACCGATCATGAGAGAAAGGTTGTATTGCATAATGAACTTCGTACCTAGCAGAGGGGCATAAATTATCCAAAGGGTCTATAGTTGATAAAGGAACCGTGAGTTAATTACAAGAATAAATGAGAAACCCAACTAGGATGACTAATGTTGATGTCGTCAATGTTATACGGTGACTAGTTCTTGCATTCTTTCCAGAAGAAGCAATCCAGAAAGGTTGGAGAATCTAGTTGAAAAGAAAAACTAAACTTAACGGTGTTATTGAAACAACACATGAGAGTATACCCAATAGGGAACACGGTTAGATGTTTTTAAGTTGATTAACTTCCTATAAAGTGATAACGAAGTTAATCAGGGACATAGAGTCCAACCATAGTTTCGAAAGGCAAGTGTAGCTAGCAAGCTAAGACTATTCGGTCCAAGAAAAAGACCCTGTAATTTGGTGAGATTTGTGAGGTTTTGCTTCTTCCTTGTGAGTAAAGGATTAATTCTAGTGACATGGGTGTGCCACAACTTATATGTAAATTGGAGACCCTAAAATTCATGTGAGAGCCGAGTTACTTGGGGAACTTTACTTTTTAACAGTCTTGATACAAACGTATTTATCGTTGTTAGCAAGGCATTTTGATGCTGCCCGTGAGTGAACCGGGTGGGACCTAAGAATATGTTTTGTTGTTATAATTTACTACTGCATTGAGTCAGCTTCGGTAGAGTTTATTATGGTAATGTGTAGTGATTAAATACCGTATGGTTAAACGATAGTAAAAATGTAGTGTTATGACTGTCGTACCGGATACTCCGGGAGGAGAAATCTTTATTTTGTACGGCGCCACCTGAAATAAGGTTGGGCCCAAATATATGACTATATGAAATTTTTCATGGTATTATAGACCTCAGCGAGTATGTTGTCTAGTTATATGTGATTCTGGTGCATAGGAATTTATTTTACTAAGGAGACTCAGGATGCATTGTGTTCTTCTTCGAGCAGAGAGATAGAGCTCATTATATATATACAGCATTGAGTACTTGGGATAGTGAGAGTGCCATACTTCATGTTATTTTTTGGGACACGGGAGTGGATGAGTAAACTTTTATGTATATATACGAAGATTGTGGGAAGGTACATTGTATGGACTAAGGGCCTTACAGATCATGACAACCGACTAGGTTAGATAGTAGTGTATCGGGGGGGTTCCTTGTTCGGATTTCTCTTTGTGAGACATCCCACGCATGAAACTAGCGAACGTCGGGAGTTGGAGAGAAGTTTGGTCGATAGTGCATAAGTTTTGTATGTTGGTTATTGCACCTATAAAGGAATATAATTGAGAGTTGATAATTCTTTTATGACTTAAGGTCAATAGAGTCACCTAGTCTTAGTATCATTCTGAATAGAGCAATGATACAACTGAAGGATTGATTAAGTTTTGACTAGTGGGGTGGTTGAGTTCACCCCTACCACATCAGCATACCGAGTGTGCAATAATTGAAGTAAGAAAATTTTATGTCATTTGTATAATGATGCGCGAGGCATAGGGTGTATGGTCTCCCTAGGGGATAGAATCAAATGGTGGATTATGATTATCTTATGAATTAGATAACATTTAGTCGGGTAAGACGAAGATTACTCCAAAATATTTATTGGAGACATACGTTTCAAAATGAACTGAGATTTTGGAGCGGGAAAAGAAACTTGTGTCACACGGTACGACAAAGTCACACGTATATTGATTAGAAGTACATTCAAGAGAGTGTAAAATGTATCAGGATACAAATAACAGTGGTAATGGGTTTAATGTAGAGTATTTTTCAAAGTTAGTCTTGTAGTGGGTCATCCGACTGTTAGAAAAAGGGCGAACAATTTGAAACCAGTAGGGGCTCCTGCCACTAGAGAATGGAAGATTATCCCCAAGGATATTCTCATGTAGATTAGATGGTAAGATTATAGGTACTAAAATGCGATTGAGTACGGCCCATAGAGGGATGGGCAGGACAAGCGGTCTAATCGAATGCGGGAGAGAAAATTGTATGTGGACCCTGAGATCTTAAAGGAGGATGGGATCAGTACCTTCCACTAGTGGCGTTTGTGTCCAAATAACTCCTATAAGTTCACGTTCGGGAAGAGTGACAGTAGAAGTATGGCATGGCAAACTTTGTTGTTGTCCTACTTGGAGTTAAAGGAGGGGGACCAATTATGATTTCAATTGTTGGAAAAGAATTGATATTATCATATATATTGTGTGTGAAATATGTATTTCACAACCAATTTGATTGTATGAATGATACGAGACGAAGTCGTATGTATATGAAAAGATGATAAATCTACTAAGGTGCAAATAGTAGAAGCCTAGATAGTGAATATCTACAATAAAGTTTAAGTAGTAAAACTTAAGCGGAAAGGCTTGGGCAAGAGCCTTTATGACAGGGTAACCTAGAGTTTAAAAACAAGCACATATGAAGTGTTAATTATTAAGGGTACTCGATAGCGTACTTTATGTGTAGGATGAAGTAGCTTACTTGTGTGCGCAAGGATGCGATGCGCAATACTTTTATGACGTTGTCTGTACCTTGTATACGTTTTTCGAATTTCGGTACGATATTCCATTATAAGGGGGGAAGTATGTAACACCCCATATTTTTGACGATTTAAATAATTATGTGATTAATTATTATTATGGGAATAAGTATGCGATTAATTATTGTTGTTGGATTAATTAAATTAAAATGCAAGATATTAATTTGTTATTAATCCGGATTAAAATAATTATTAACTAGTATGCCAAGGGTTAATACTTATTGTTGAGAATTATTGAATCTTACTGTGTGATATTTAATATGGAATTATAACATTTGATAAATTGTCGGAAGTGAGAAATATGGCAGTTTCGTAATTTAAGTCTGACACGCGTGTGAGCCGCGTCGGGACTAATTGGATAGAATAAAAAGAAAATTTATTTTTATTAACTCGTATTGTCATTTCGAGTGCGCCGTTGAGTCCGAGAGAGTCAAAATAGTATATTCGGGTGTTTAGTTTGGGTCCCGGGGCAATTTTAGGCCTAACCGGCATTCCGAGAGGGTATTATGGTAACTTGTAATTTTCGATTTATTTAATTGACAAAAATTGGGAGTTATTTTCTCAGCCAAGAAAAGTTTTTTAGGGTTGTGAGACACAGGACGGAAAGAACGGCCATAGAGGGTGTGAGGGAGAACCAAACTCCAAGAGGGAAGGCCAAGTTATCCTCACCTTGCACAATCGTGAGCAACAACACGTAGATTGTGAAGAGAGGAACGCATATATACCAACATCACCAACGGATCAGACCATCACATTCGAGGCAAGTGTTTACTAATTGCTTTCTTTTAGCAATAATCATGCTCATGTTAGTGTAGGTGAAATTAATCATGATTTATATATGAATTGGGTGAAAATTGGAGATTTAAAATATGATTAAGGATTGGTTTAATTAGTTGCTAAAGTCCATCATGTATGTAGAGTATTAATCACATAATTGGATTATATATTGATGAACGAATCTAGGTTGATTAGGTTCTTTAAATGAAAATTTGGAAACTAGGGTTCATATGAATTAATTTTGGGATTTAAATAATTATGATGTTTAATGACAAATTAATGATCCAAGGATGTTTGGAATGATTTATAATATGTTAGGTGTTGATGGGTATTGATGATGAGGTGTTGGGTGTCGAATCTTAGAGGTTTTTAGGTCAAAAAATGGTAGAAAACGTTGAAATTTAGTGAAGAAGACGAAACAGTGGATCTCGCGCCAAGTCACGCGAAGTGGTTCAAACGAGATGGGGATCTCTCGCGAAGTTGTTTGAACGACACGTGGAATTCATTCGAAAGACATGCCATTCTGGTTCGAACGACATGTCATTCTGGTTCCAACGACATGTCATTCTGGTTCGAGCATCAGGGTGAATTTCTAGAAATTTTCTTAGAGCCCAGTTTGAGTTTGCCGGTTTATTGGAGTGAGAGAAAATCTCCGATAGTAAACTTAAACAAGAAACATTTTTGGGAAGGTATGTGAGAATTAATACTTTAATTATTTTGGTATAGAGAGAGTATACCTTGGGGATTACGAGAGAGATATTAATCTAAATATTTATACTATACGTAGTGTTGAGATTAAAATTCATATGGGTAGTAAATATAGGTCGGGAAAATTCCTATAAATTTTAATAGGATGTGTGTATGACTATTATGTAATATTATTGTTAAGATCACTGATGGGTGATACCCGGGGATTCAATAATCTTACTATTAGGTGCACTAATGAGTGATAACTCGGGGGTGAAAGAACATTGTTGATTTAGTGTACTAATGGGTGATAACCCGGGGGTACAAGGATGATTATTGTTAGGCGCACTAATAGGTGATAACCCGGGGGTGCTGAATTATTATTGATAGGTGCATTAATGGGTGCTAACTCGGGGATGCAGGATTTTATTGATAGGTGCATTAATGGGTGCTAACCCGGGGATTCAAGTTTCTTTTGATAGGCGCACTAATGGCTGCTAACCCGGGAGTGCTGAATTATTATTGATAGGTTCATTATTGGGTGCTAACCCGGGGTTCCAGGATTAGTGTGTGTGTGTGTGTGTGTGTGTCTATATATATATATATATATATATATATATATACTAGGATGTACATGTACCGATGGCACGACAATAAATTTATTCCCGTGATAAATTTGGTCCCGTGTCTCCAATTGTGAAAATATAATTGTTGTTGATCATCCCATGGTACACTTGCGGCATGATTATAATTTCAATATGGTGCATTTGCTTCATAGGAACATCTAGTTTAGATTTGCTATTAGTTTTTTTTTATTATAACATTTCAAACTTTACTGAACCAAATTTTATAAACTTTACTAACATTGTGAGTTGCCCTTGTAATCCGATAATATAGGGGTGTCACTCTTTCAAACTTTAATGGATAAAAAATGAAACGTCGAACCTGCAAAATCAATGCCAAAACTTTGTTCGATACGAAATAATTATTAAAATCCATTTTTACCAATTAAACTAAATGACGGCTAATAATATTTTTGAACTCAGAGATAAATAAATTTTATTTAAAAAAAAAATCTTCTAAATAATTTGATAAGACCCTAACATATTAGCAGAGTACTTTATAACCTTTAAAACATATACCAAGATATGATTCAAAAAATTAAATAAAAAGGCCAATTTTATCAAGTACTGAAATATGTAACCATTTCAATTACAAAGCTTACTTTAGTTGTCAAACTGAACCAAGTCATATATATTTCCTAAATATTAAATAAGTTTTATACAATTAAAAATATGTCTTAATTTCAATTACCAAGCTTACTTTAGTTGTATGCCATTTCAATTACCAAGCTCACACATAAACTTATCTAGAGGCCATTTAAATTACCAAGCTTACTTTTTAGTTTAGTACCATTTAAACAAATTGTTTAATTTATAGGCATAGTATAATCTTACATGTGCTATTACATTTTTCAAAGTTAATATATTTTATTGCGTTTTTCATGATAATCTACTTTTATTTTGTTAATACAGTTGACCAAAATAAAAGCAGAATGTCATAAAAAAACATAATAAAAAACATTAACTTTGAAAAATGTAATAAAACATATTAACTTTGAAATTTAAGAATAAGGATCAAGTATTAGATTGCGGGGTTAACAACACATAAATTTCAATGTTAGAAAATTTGTATGAAATAATAAATCTGTTAGCAAACCTTCAGAACTAAACCCCAAGAGAAATGATACAAATACAAAAACAAATATGGTGTTGAGAACTCATGCAAGCATTTAATCATAATATAGTTATATTTAAACAATACTTAAACTAATCCTGACATGTTTAAACTATATGAAAACTAAGATGTTTTCGTACAGGGACTTTGAGAGGGTAATGACTTGGTAGTTGGGTATAGTAGATTTGAGAGAGTAATGACCAACTTTGTCAGGGCTGGTACGGTGTTGGGGTGTAATATAATCACCTCCCATCATTTTATATTGTGTTGGAAAACTCTCGCGTCTCTGACAGGTCTAAAAAATTACTTCATTATTGTGAATCCAAAGAGAATAGGGGAACACATATTTTTTTGGTTCATATATTGAACTGTTCCTTGCAAATCTGTAGTTTCTCTTCAAGATCTTTTAAAATGCATTCTACAGTACCTTGTAAATCTGTAGTCCCACTACTGTCAGTAGTCAAGGACCGGAGGATGAGTGTGACTCATCTATCTTTTCAAATGAGATGGGTTCACCATTACATATAACTTTCCACAATGAATACAAATCCGCTCCTCCTCCAAAATCTTTGTGAGTCTCTTGGAAAAAAGCCTGGCAGCAAAAATAAACTACCCAATCATAAAAAGAAAAAAATTAATGTATTAATAAACTCAGATGGCTTAAAAATGAGGAAAAATAAATTTGAAAAGAAATAATTTAATTCTTGCTTGCAACTTTTCACAAATGAGTACAAAAAATTGTAGAAAAGAGGATAAAAATATAAATAAATAAATTACTCTTCATAATTAGGCGTTATTAAATGAACAGCCAGTAGGAGCATATTACCATTTGGTATGAAGAAGCCCAAATTAAAAGCTAGAATCTACTTTCTATATTTGTTGCGTCAGCATTAAGACATGGGGAAAAATAAATAAATTTGTGAAAGCAGACTTAGTGCAAAACATAGAGGACTATGAAATAAAAACCCAAATCATATAGCTGAAGAAGAAGAAAAAATTCAAAACTTAAATTTTCCATACACCTATTCAACTTCCAGTGTAACCAAGCAAATCTTATTCACAATGCATAAGAAAAATAATTAATCCAAAAATAAGTGACATAAAAAAAATGATAAATAAAGCCATTTTGATTTGTTAGTGTGATATAACCTACTAATGAGATTTGTGAGATAGGGAATAAAAAAGACTTGACGGCAGGTTCATTTGTAAAATTCGAGCATGGAAAAACATTGCAGTATTTTTTTTACTCTTTTTAAGAAATAATACATGAAAATAAAGATAACCAAAAGGACCTGGACATACGCTAGTTAATGAAAGTGCTGGAAATGATGCTCCTATAGAGAAGCCAAACACAAACTCAACAAAAGTCGTTACAATTAACCTCATTATCCCACTTCTCTTAAATAAACACTGTTCAGATCGATTTTAAATCTCTCTTCATCCGCAACCCACCCCACCGTTACCGGCGACGGCCAAGAAAATCCGGGTTTAAGAAAGACCCATTATGAAACATAGATATGAAACTAAAAAAAACATCATACCATTTTAAAACAGGGCCCTTGTATTTCAACCATGAGTTTGAGAGAGAGAAGATTTGAATCTCTCTTACTCGTCATCGGTGTCATCATACTATCCCGCCCTTTCTCTGTTGAAACTAAGCCCGCTATTTAACAAACGGTCTAAGTCATTAATGAGTCTTCTCTGGTGGTTCGAGTTAGAAGCTGCAGGTAGGATTGGGAAGCCAGAGTTTTGTCGGGGTTTTGCTGAAATGAGATGGTGAGTCCACGGGATTCTAAAATCGTGAGAGAGATGAAACATGAAGAGAGAGAGACCAGTGGTGCACTTAAAAGAAAACCCAATATCATGAGGAACACTGGTGGATAACCTACACAAAAAAAACCCAATATCATATCATGTTCATCTTCTCCTTACATGGAAACGGATTTGAGATAAAGAAAGGTACAAACCTTCCGTCCCGCACCTGTTTTTCAAAACAGATCTAGTTGGTTGCCTCAAAAATAAAAGAATAAAATGAGTGTAAACTAAGTGTAACCCGAGATCAATATGTGTGAGAGAGAGAGAGAGAGAGAGAGAGAGAGAGAGAGAGAGAGAGAGAGAGAGAGAGAGAGAGGAACATACATACGGCCATGGTGTTGCATCACAATATGAGAGAGAGAGAGAGAGAGAGAGAGAGATTATACAAAATTAGTGTAAAATCCACTTCCCAATCCATCTCGAGCCATGCACATCGACCACTCACAGCTATCAAATCGGATGAAAGAGATTCAGAAATAAAATTACTATATTATCCCCAAAAGTGTGTCTCATCTGTGGCAGAATATGAAACCTTTATATTCAATTTGATAAGATTTAATCTGAGCCACGAATTGATAAAGACCAAACACTTAACTTTCGATCTGAACCATCAGTTGGGAAAGCCAAAAAGTCCCTCCTCCTTTATTTTATATATATATATATATATATATATATATATATATGAACTTGTGAATATTTCTACTGTGAAATTAGTAGACTTGGTAATAATAATAATCATTACATTGCGCCAAGTGGTCTTAACCTAAGGGTGCAGGGTTGGTGTATATATATAGGATGATGAGACTATATATATATATATGAGTGTACTTGGGTAACTTTCTACTTTGTGACACTAGTAGATAAAATGGAAGTGAGAAATAAAATAATCTTAATGGATAAAAGATTAACCATTCAAACGGTGAATAATGAAACTTAGTATGTGAGATAAACTATTTGAATAGCGTATTGTATGGGCGATACGAGAATACTTCTACTGAGCATAGTTAGTATTAGTATGCGTTCTGACTAGTTAGACTGGGTGGTATAACTAGGGGGAGATTAGATGTACGTTAGTCGTGCACAATAGATGAGAGGTGAGAAACTCATGTGAGAGTTCAATAACTAACATGCGTATAAGACTTGTTTTAAGAACCAGTTTTAAATACTTTCTAAATCATTTTTAAACCTCGGGCTCTAACCCGTTTCTTGTAACTCTTCTCTCTTTTACAATATATATATATTATATCAGGTGCTCAGCCACAAGAGTAACATAATTAGAGATTGGAGTGTCAGACGTGTTGCAGATGTTGTGGAAGTTGCAAGTCCTTGCAGTAGATGCATCTATGTTTTCCATTCAATTTCATCTAAACTTCTTATCTAGGGCATGTGTCGCCCACTTCTAGTCCTTCATCAGAGATATTGTATTCAGTTTAGTTTATGGTTTGGAGTTTTGAACTGGGAGTTTTACCCAGTCTTATTTATTTCAGTAATTTATTCATGTTCAGTATTTATTATATTCCTATGTGTCGTGAATGGTTTATATTTCAAGATTGAATGGAAATGGATTTACTTGGTTTTACTAAAATTGGGAACTGTATTGACACTAGCTTAATTAATGTTAGGGAATTAATTGGATTTAAGTTTTTGACAGTGATGCTAAGAATGAACCAACCGAATATTATGTTATAAATTTTATAAAGGCCTGATCACCCGATATTTAATTGGGCGGGGTGTCACAGCCTCCTGGTTAGCTGTTGCTTGAATCATCCGAGTTGAAGGGACATAGGAATAGACGAGTGGAATATATGTTTGTGAGAATTACATAACGTGGGAACTAGTAGAGTGGATTAAACGTGGTGTGAAGGATGATAATCCATATTTACATGTGCGATCAGAGTAGCACACATGAATTTAGTTGAAAGGTTATGGGAAGCCATTTAAAAAGGGATATTCCTTGAGAAAGATAAAATTTAACGATTATAGAAGACACTCGGAGCGAAGTTTACCTAGTCAAGTGTTGAGAGCGACTTGCACGTAAGTTTAATGATGATGTTAGTAAGGTACACAAGTTCAACAGTGCACATCATGGAGAAAAGTGCACGGGTCAAAACTTTCGGTATACACTGAGGAAAGAAGGGAAGTACTAAGTGTCACTTAATGTGAGACATTACAAGTAGAAATCGGTGTTGAGTGGGACATAATGGGTAGTCTCCAGGGGCAGAACTCATAGATATAAATCGATTGGACTAAGAGGATCAAACAGAGAAGTTTGTAGCAAGACGATGGTTCCTATAAGGTAAGAGGCGAGTAAAGTTGGTAAAGTTTCTTTGATGGATTGGCAACCTCAAGGTAAGATCAAGGGTTCCTTCGAACGTGTGAAACAATTTGCCCAAGAACGAAGTGATTGATATTCCTTTGGGGTGACTTATAATATTAGTTAGTGTGCCCCAGTTTTCCTTTGAAAAGAAAAATCGCGCTAGTGCGTGGTCCTACACGGTTTTTTCCTGAATTAGGATGAGATTTTTGAATCCCAACTTCAATATGGAATTTCAGGAAGCAGCGGGGATAACGTTTTGTTTTGAGTAGGTTGTATCACCCATAGCCGTGGAGTAGGCGAATGGTGATTAACGATTTGTGGAGCCGCGTGAAAGTAATTTTGGATTCATTGTGATCATTTCATTTCCACAAAGGATGTAGCTAGCAAGTGAAGTATAGCATGGTAGAGTTCCATGGAAGCACCCGTAATTATTTATTGTGGAAAAACTTCTTATTGAAGTTTTGAGTGGAAAAGACTTAATTTTTCCCCCTCCAGTTTTTTAGAGGCGAACAAATAATCCTAAGTTTGGATTAGTCAAGTTAAATACGATGACTAAAGTGGAATAACATCATACTGTCTCAGGTATCTTTTTATCTGTCGTAAGAGTTATGTCATCGAAAATCCAGATTTAAAGAACTGACAAGAGTGGTCAGATGTTCATATGGCTTCTCTTAGAATGGGAGTTTTGTGTTTAGAAAAATGCGAGTAGTTAACACGTAGTGAGGTGAGGCCTCTTAATGATATTGAAATTATGGGAGTCAATGATGTGTAGGCTCATCTTATTCGAATAGCAACTAATTGGAGCACAATGTGAAGTGTAGTTATTAAAGTGTGACTCTATAACTGTTAGTATTAAGAGTGTTAAATAAGCTTACCGTGAGGCAGGGCTCTATACTTATTCGCGTTACCCTAAAGTCAGTTTTGAGTATTAATAAAGTATCCAGATCTATTTTTACCAGTCATAACTTTTTTTTCCCAACTTCGGGACGAAATTCCATTATTAGGGGGAAGTATGTAATACCCTGTATTTGTTTGGCTTTTAAAACTGGGGATTTATTAAATTTAATTGAGATATTAATTTAATATTAATCCGAAATTTTATTTTAAATATTTACTAGCGTGACGAGAGTTAGTAATTATTGGTAATTTGTTGAATATTACAAGATGAGTAAATTAATATATGATATTGATATTATTAATATTGTCACTAGTGAATAATATGACAATTATGGAAATTAAGTCGGGATGTGCCTGTGTCATATCGGGACTATATGAGTATTAAAAAAGTGAATAAATTATTAGTCGCCCATATGGTAATTTCGACTTCGCCAACATATCCGGAAGGGTCGAAATAGTCAGAAAAGTGTACCAAGAGGTTTAGTTTTGGTCTCGGGGCATTTTTTGGACTAACCGGTAACCCGAGAGGGCATTTTGGTAATTTCTATTTTTGGGAATTATTTACCTACGGAATTAGAGAAGTATATCACGTGTTAGAGGTTGCCATATAGGGTTAGAAACTACATATTTCATAGAGGCCATTAGAGGAGGTAGGTGAGGAACTTCTCAAGGGTAGAGCCACCATAGTTGCACCATTTTCACCACAAACACTGCCAGAGTGTAGATCGGAGGAAGGAGAACACAACCACATTATCAAATCTCATAAATTCAGACTCATATTTTCGAGACAAGTATCTATCTTGCTTTTCTTCTAGTTAATGTTTCACCCATGTTAGAAGAGGATTGTTAAACACATGTTTCATGGAAGAATTTAATGATTTAAAGAATTAAATCACATGTTTCATAGGAATTATATATGTTCTGGAAACCTTAATCATATGTAGAGGATTACACACGAAATTGTATGGATTTTTAGAAGCAAGAAATCTGGAAACGAATTAGAAGAATGGAAGTTTCATGAAAAATTAGGGTTCTTGATAATTATGTTAATTTACCCCATTAATTCAATCCCTTTGACGAATTTGTACATGTTTCAAGTAGAAAATCATGTATATAGGTATATATGACTGGTAGTAATTTTGTTTGGGAGTTTGGAAATCGTTAGTGGAGTTTTGGGTGAGGTTGAAGAAGGAAACCCGAAGATAATAATGGCATAATTCAAAATAACTACTTGATCGATTGGTCGACCACGAGCATCGATCGATCGATGATCGATCGATCGATCCCTTTCCTCGATCGATCAACCCCTCCTGGAAAACTACATGCTTTTTCCATTTTTGTTTAATCCAGATAAAATATGTAGGAACCCTTGAATATCCTTTAAACAATATAATGAGATATGAAGAGGACCAGTAGGGTCTAGGTAGACTGCGTTGAATGACATTTGATGCGGGATGAAATTATGGGTTAACGGGGGTTTCGTCACTCATTAGAAGTTGTGCGTCCGTTCACTAAAGAATTAAGACTCGTGAAAGACATAGACCAGAAGGTTAGAGAGGGTGTGTCTACCGAAATTATATTTAGTAAGAGAGAATACTTTGTGAAATGATAAGTAAGTATTAAATAAATTATTAGTGAGAATAAAAGAGATGAATCCGTTATGCGAGATAATTGAGTAAAATTTGTGCTAAGAACGGATAATAATAATTATGGGTCGTAGGCGAACCTAATTTTGGAAAATGTGAATGTCTATATATATGACCGCGTGACTGTGTACATATATTGAGTATTATGTTTGTGAATAATCATAACTGCGCTACTTGCTATCACCGAGGTTGCCGGGCCGGGACAGTCTTATCTCGATGGGACCTTTATGATGGACATTTACTTGTACCCTAGAACATAGGATTCCTTGGTACAGGCTATCTGATAATGATACACAAACGGTCCTAATAGACGTGAGGGGTATGTGCTGACCTCTTAGTGACTTAGAACTATGTTTTGCCTCCATTTTGTTGTATTGTGTTAATATAGTTCGAGTGTGATTCCGAACAAGTATTTCCCTCAGTACGAGTGATACGGGGACTTGATAGCAGAGTATGCCAGCACCATAGACTTTATGTGGGGTACCGATAGTATACATATTATATGATTGACTAAAGTATAAATACTTATATATATGGAAACTTTCTACTGTGTGTATAAGTATTTAAGTTATGAATAAATGCTCCATCTTTATAACAAGTGTTCGTGAATTTTGTAACGGTACCGAGTGGTTCTAAGTAACATAAGAAATTGGAAGAGATTAATTTTCTAAAACTAATTATCATAGTCTTAGTACTTCACGGGATAAAACTTTCTGGAAAATAAGTTAGATAGACTTATGTGATCAGTAGTATGGTAGGCATGCACACTAGATGAGAGGTGAGAATTCTCAAGAGAGTGTCGCATAGTAACATAGTTGTCACATTAACTAGTAAGAATTTTAAATACTTGGTAAACTATTTTAAAACTGATTTACACTCGGGATCTGACCCGTTTTCTGTCATTTCTCTCTCTCTCTTGTATATATATATATATATATATATATATATATATATATATATATATATATATATATATATTACAGATGCCGAGCCAGAAGGGCATCATGCATAGGTTCTTTGGATTGGACATGTTGCAGCTTATATGGAAGTTGTGGGCCCTTGTTTTAGAGGACCTCTTCCTCAATTCAGTTCCTACTTTAGTTCTTCATAGTTAGGGCATGTGTCGCCTGATTTCCTATTCCATTTGGATTTATTAGAGATGTATGTTTATTTATATTTACGGTATTGAGTACTCTTTGAGTGTTAACTATTGTGAGGATGATTTCATTTATGGTTCTTAAACTTGGCCTGGTTTATCTAGATGGTTTAATTCTTGTGTGTTAATTTTCATCCTTAGCATTTATGTGATTCTTAAACTTTTGTTTATTAAAAAGGTTTTCATATCAAAATTTAATAGAGTAAAAATAAGACTTTAAATTGTTTTGACACTTAACTTAATTATTTAGGGTGTTTAAATTGGAGATAATTATTTTGCGACAGTGATGCTAAGAATGAACCAACAATTCACCTTGAGTTTAATTTAATAAATGACTGAGTCACACATTTCCCTGCACCCATGTGTCTAAAAATTCCTTTTATACCCCTAGCCTCATAACACCTATGAATTGAAGACTTGGTGCTATTGAAGGGGATCTCGAATTTAGTTTTTAAACTTTGTGTGATAAATTTCTCTCCACTCCTCTATAAAGAGTATTTGCATTTTTATCAAGTATCTCAATATAGAGGTGTGTGGTGAAATTTATCTCTTGGATGAATTCAACTCCACCCCTATATAGTGAGTATTTGCATTTTTAGAAAATATTTCAAATTAGAATCATGTGGTTGAATTCATCCCTCTTGGATGTAAATTCTAATCCATTCCTTTATGGTGAGTTTTTGCATTTATAGCAAATTTCTCAGCATAAAGTGATTATGTAGAATTTATATCCTCGGATGAGTTCTAATGTATAATTTTATAATGATAGGATTTGTATTTTTAGCAAATCTATTTCATTATTTAACTGTCCATTATGAATTCATCCATTATCCATTTTATATATTATGGTTTAATTTTATTTCTTTTTATGTGTAGTTTTTATTTTAGAATCCATAAATCCATTTGTGAGTGATTGTAATTGAGAGAATTTTATGATTGTAATTGAAGATTCCATTCCAATTCAAGGATAAAATAGTTTGATCTATTCCTCTTTTATTACTTTAACTTAAATCCTTGCATGATTTTTAATTGTTTACTTTTATATTTGGATGATGATTAATAAGGAAAATCTCCCATTCATGGGACGAATTTTGAATCCCTCATGAATCCAATTTAGTTAGTTTGCTTTATAGAACAATTCTGTTTATCTCATTTTTTTAAAAATTAGCGTTTACATCTTAGTTAGTACTTTAAAAATTAGTATAGTTAGTTAATTAAAAATCCCTTGAAAAATCATTAAAATAAATAAAATATGCAAATGAATTACACATGTCTTCACTTATTTTGTGTTCTATCGTTAGCTTTGGATTGACTCCCTTACTTATCCTATAAATATTTTGAGTTTATTTGTAAGTTTAAAGGAACTTTGATGGAAAAGAATTACACAACGACAAAAATACAGAAGAGACGCATTTTTTTCTCTATCACATATTCCTTTTGTACCTCCTTGCCTTTAGAAGTTAATAGGCATTTGAAAGTGTGAACGTCGAGTTTTTACTTCTTCAAACGATCCATGTCCTTTTCAATCTGAAGAAGATTACCTTGAAGTTTATCCACTACGACGTTATTATGAATTCAAACTAAGTGATGGTCCTTCTCAATCCATAGCTAAAGAGTTAGGGGAAGCATCAAGAACATAAGAACTATCCCTAAAGGTTTTCTCGTTAAGAAGTTTTTTTTCTCCAATAAAGTAATTTTAGACCTCGTGACAACCCTATCTCCAAAGTATCCCCCTCCATCTAGTTATTTGTAATTATTTAATCCAATTCTAGCTAGATGAGGTCCCACTTATCAGGCATCTCCACTTCCTCATTCCATCCTCTTTGCCCTTCAATAGCATCTGCCATAAAGGCCTCCGAAAAATAATGAGCCTATGAGAAAAGAAAAGTATGAGAACAAAGAAAGAACAGAAAAAAGTCACTAAGAAAAAGTCAAAAAATGATGAAAAAATACCTTTCCTAAAATATATACCAATTCATTAGCAATTAAAAAAGTTCTCTTCCCCTCAACATGGCCACCATATCACAATAATTTTTCATGGACATCTAATAAATGGAGTCATAAGCATTCACCTGCTTGGCAAATGGAGTCTCTAAATATCCCTCAACTCCTAAGGTTTTCAAGCCCTCCCACAAAGTATCTTGCGCCGCTTGGCTGTCACAGAAACCTTAGAAACACTCTTTAAACCCCCTCCATCTTGGGGGGGGGGGGGGGGGGGGGGAGCTACCGCATGTTTCCCTTTTGTTAAGCGATCTCATAAGGCTTAATCAATTTTGAACACCATGGGCTTCAAGTCCCTAAGAATATAAGGATAGATATGTGTTTCCCCCAAAGGTCCGACTTTCCCTCGAAATTACATAAAGCAATTAAAAGGTTTTTATTTTAGAATCCAATAGTGAGACTTCACCGGGGCCAGACCTCAGCTCTACATCCTCCACAAATTTAACACCCGTAATCGGAAGATCCACCATCATAGTGAACTTTAAAAGTTTGGTGCATTTGTTCACGTAATAGTGTATAGATGAGATTATAAGGTAGACAGAATTATCCATGGCTATATAGTGGTTACTATGGTCTCAAATATCATTTTTCCCTCATTATCTTCTTTGTGACAAGCTGAACAAATATGGCCATTTCCATAACATATACACTAGATCTTTGATTTGAATCTCCACTATTTGATCGACACTATATTTTATTAAGTAATACCTACATTGCGACTAAAATAGTTACATCTTATTATTCTACACCCATGTGTGTGTCCACTTAATCCATTTTAGCTTATCCAGAAAATATTCAGGACCCTAAGGAACATACGCATTATGAATTTTTTAGTAGTCTTAGTTTATTCATCTTTTTGAAGGCATCAGTTCTAATGTTCACATATTTTGAATGGTTCTTTTTAAGCAAAATACTGGTTCTCAGGTAGGTAATAGTAAATGAAGAACGGTCAAAGGTTTTTACTGACTAAATAAAGTGTTGATTTTTTATTGCCACCCATAATGCTATTTATGTTTAATAGTTTGAGGAATTCACTCCAATATATTTTTGTGAATTGTCTAGGTCTAGAGGTTTCTTTTCGTAATTAAAATTAGCTTGAAATTCTCGATGAGGATAAGACTGGACTCGCTTTTTATATGTTACCTGTTGTTTGTTATTAATGATTAATCTTTGATAAAATACTGATTCTAAGAAACAAAGTTGAACTCAATATGATTTTATTTTATCTAGGTTGAGATGTTGCTTTGAATATGTTGATTCTATTATGCTGATAAAATGTTGATTTTGTTATACTGATTCTTAGAAACCGTGCAAAAACTTTGCCTTACATTGGTAGCCTTTCTAGAACCAAAAACCAAATCATATAAAGTTAATGATCTTTATACAATCACAAATATTTAGGTAGGTTATTGAAATGCCTCCAATAAAATTTGGTTTTTATGGATGTTTGGAACTCAATGTGAAATCATTGAAGATTAGGGGTGGCAATTTTTGACACGACACGATAACCCGACACGAAGTTAACGGGTTAGGGTTGACGATTTCTTTACACGAACCCAAATATGACACGACCCGCTAACACGAATAATAAATGGGTTGGGTTAGTGTCAAACACGTATAACTCGAAATTGACACGAATAGACCCGCTTAACTCGTATTTTATGGAGAATATATTAGATAATTTATATATCTTGATAGGCATTCTATAAAATTCATGGAGAATCGGATGATAAATTATTTATGTGTTGAAAGAAGTTGAAATTAATTAAATTTATGTTATTGTAGGCATATGATTGGTATGATTGGTTAAGAGAGAAGAAAAAAATTATTTTATATTTTACTTAATGGGTTATGCGGGTCAACCCGAACACGACACGATAATAAATAGGTAGGGTTAGTGTTTGCTCATCTGACACGATTAGTTAAATGGGTCGGGTTAGGGTTGACTAATACTTGATACGAACCCGATATGACACGACCCGAATACGACACGACGCACACGAATTGACACCCCTATTGAAGATAAGGAACATGTCATTCTCTTTTAAAATAAAGACAAGTTGAAAAATATCTTTGATCAAATAAACTACTTGGAATATCGGGTTCTTGAATGTGAAATAAATTATGAAAATGACCCGTCATTGATAAAAAAATATGTCTCCATCAAACTATGGCTACTCAGCTCTGTGCTTTTAAGAATGACGAGTTGTATTAGTATAAAAAGATGAGGGGAAAATGGCTTTTAGAAAGGGATTCAAATAGTAAACTATTCCATACTTAAGCTAAAATGGGAGTTATGATTAAGTGTATCTAGATTAATACAAAGTAAAATGTTGTTGCTTACCGTTGGGAACAAATTCTAAACATAAAAAGTTAACAGAGCCAATAAATATACTAAAGATACTACCGTTGGTAATTTTTCCATATTTCTAAGCATGTTGTACATTTTATGATATGATGGGCCTAGTCTTCTATGCATATCTATATTATCATGATCAACAATTTCTCCTCTTTATTCAATTAATGTTCTGGTGGAAATAATCTACTATGCATATCTATATTTTTCAAGATAACTAATTGCACACATGGAATGCTAATTTTATTATATTCTTTACATATTTATGTTCTCACTATATTATTCAAAATAAGTTAGCAAGCCACGTGTATAGATATCTATGTATAGATATGCACTGGTTTATGAATAGTTTTTTTCTCTTTTGTGTAGGGGGTGATGTGGTAAGCACTAATTTCATGCCTCGATATCATTAAGCGACATCTCAAACCTACTGTGTCAAGCACCAATTTTAAACAATGTGTGTACCAAAACACACTTACCTATCTCATACATGACTTCACTTATGTATGAAAATATAATGTATGAGTCAATATCTTATAAATGATAAGAAGGGTGTGGTTATAGAAAGATGATGAACATCGAGAGGCTCAACTTTGATAAGACGCTGAAGATCTAGACGCTCAACATCGACACGAGCTCAAAGAATTATAGATTCACCACCAGCAAATGCTACTACAAATAAAGTTTGACATGAGAAGCTAAATGCGTAGTTTGTTTCAGAGTATTATCCCTCATCACGCTTCGATTACCTCAACGGTCTATACCGACTATGTAATGATACATATTTTATTTTATTTATATCTATATATGTGATGCGGTGTTAGGTAGGATACATGTTGTGGCTATTCTTCCCTTAGTTTTTTACGGTGTTATGGCTATTTCTGTCGTTGCTTTTAAGTTAATTCTTATGTTTTTCATGATTAGACAAAGGAGATTCTGCCAAATTTTTAAAAAAATATTAAGTTCTTTTAAAAGTCAATAATGACAAGATATACAAGTTTGAGAAGGTTTTTAAAGATTATCATCTATAGGAACGATTCAAAAATATTACTTCTTTGTTTAAGGTAACTAACACTAAATAAATTTTATTATGGGTGGAAATATTTTGTGGACAACGCAAGACATTGAAGTCATTTTATTAGAGGTCGTAGGCTTCAAGACTGCGAGTTTACTTTGCTTACATCATTTTATGTTGAAGTAGATGAGTTTTTATGTAATTTTTCTAATCAGACGAGGGTTGTTGTGTAGAGATATTTACGTTGGAGGACACGATGTTGAATTTGTATATTTTTACTTTGTATGAACCCTAATTATAGATGAATGGAGAATTATATGTTATATATGTTGAAATGGTATGCCAAATATGTGATATATTGTTTTTAAGAGGTTTTCTTTATAATTATATGGAGTATATTATGGAATGAAAGAAATTCTAATCTTGCTACCAAAATTAATAAAGACCACTTCTTAGCCATCTCAAAAAGGTTTTATAAACGAGTACCTTTTGAGACGGCTACGTTACCGTCTCAAAAAACTCTTTTGGGACGGTTGTTTCCATTTCAAAATAAAGCTTTAAAAGACGGTTTTTTCTCCATCTCAAAAGGGTCCTATACGAAATGACCTTTGGAGACGGCGTATTTCCCGTCTCAAAAGACCTATTGAGACGATTATTACCCTCTCAAAAAGGTTTTGAAATGGGAGTCTAATATTACCCCCTCCCCCCCCCCCCCTCTTTTTAGACGGGTGGAGCACTATCTCAAAAAGCTTTTTTTTTGTAGTGCATAACTCCATATGGGTCTTACTATGTCTAAAAAGCTCTCGAAGCCAAGCTATAACTCCTAAGTACCTGTTTTGAACTATTTTAACCCATTCAGAATCATGTGTGAACTCTAAAGGACTATTCAAGTCTCTAAAATAAAAATGCCCCATCATCTCATTAACCAGTCCCCAAAAGTATATATAGTACGCGTCGTCCATAAATTATTTATATCCACCGATTCAACTATCTATCAACATAATATAATAATCAATCATATGTCACTTATTAAACAACAATATAATATTCACACCACTGTTTACATATTACACGCATGTAAATAATAATATTTATCATAAATACAAATCCTAACTTGCTAATTAATATTTATCAAAAATAATTTAATTTCCCTTGATAAATTATATTTAAATACATAAGTGGAAATAGAATACTCATAAAAGTATGGGGTGTTACATTCACGATGTCAAAGGCTTGGTCTTAGGTCCCATACCACTATAGGCAAGATGCTTTGTGGTGACCTAGATTTTAAAGGGAGTGGAGGCTAGCTTATGGGCCTCGATTATGCTATCCACTTCCTCTTGAGAGGCCTCAACAACCACTTTAAAATAAAAGATATTTATAAGGCTCTTGACATATGTCAGTGTATCGGCGCAGGCATGAAATAAGAGGTAAACTTAACTTACCCATAGTTGGAGGACAACACCAAAAGGCAGGGAAACTAATTAGATCAGAAGGATGTGGGGTAGTCCAAGCTCCACCACCAAAAAAGAAATAGTTCCTTCCAGTTCATGGGAGTATTTTTCTGTCATTGACAAAGACCACAATAACCTTAGGAGGTATTTTCTTTTCCTGGACCCGGTGCAACTTGAAGAATTTGATCGGAGTAACATCATGTAGAGCCCCGCTTTCTTGTTGAAGGCTGAGACCGTGGCTATCAAGGACCTATATAGAATTATCCACTAGTTAAAATGGGACTATCCTCATGGATTTTAAGATCTTGACAACAAGAAAAGGAATAATAAGTATGGATCCATATTAGATAAACCATTTGTTAAACCACACTTTCTTAGAAACCATATAGCAATCACTCTCATTAGGTCATATGACCCTTAGAATGATAACATTTGAGATCTGATAATTCTTTTGAACATACACCAAGTCCTCTTTAGTGATACAATAAGGTAATTAGGGTCCACAAAGGAAGATAGGTTCACTAAACCCCAAGTAGTTAATAACCTTGGTAAAATATTAAATGGTATAATTAGGAAGTTTCCCAGAGGCCTCGACCCATGGTCCAGTAGTTTATTAAAGAGAGACATGAGGACCAATGACCGAGAGGGGGTATTAGGTCTAAGACTTTTGAATGAGAAATATTGACGGCTAGATGTGAAGATTCAAACTAGTCCAAGGGGATCCTTTATAGCCCATGCGATATGAAACTACAGTCTCTTTAATCCCAATGCACATCCCATAAATGATCCTAACCACTTGTAAGATCCTTACCAATGCACTGTACTTATGACGAGTATCTCGATGATGAGTTATATTTATGCCCCCCAATTGGCGTATAAGCTAATTGTTGGCCCTTGCAAACTTTTTAAGAATCAATAAGGGGGTACTGATGATACCCTATGTAACCCTGGCTATTTTGGAGGCTCTTAAACCCCTCAAATATACTCAAGCATGGAATAAGATCCCAAACACAATCCCTTACATTAGCCAGACCACTATTTGGTCCCGAAGACCTCTGATGCTCTCAAGAAAGTACCTCGATACGGTAATAGTCCATAATGACCTTGTGACACCCCGCTTAATAAAATACTGGACGATCACTCCTATATCAAATTAAAACAGGAGTCGCACATGGATCATTCTCAGCATCATTGTCGAAAAACCAATTTAATTTCTAATAACCTATTAGGTTGGTGTCAAAATTTTACTTAACTAATATTTTTAAACAACTATACAATATAAACATTCACACATTTTATATAAATGAAACTGGAAAGAGGTAAAATAACCGAACACACGGTTCAAATATAATACAACCAAATCGAATGCTGCACTAAAAGGCGATAAAAGAATAAATAAATACAACTGGGCTTTCGGCCTGAGAGTAACTATGATGCTTCCTGTCTAGATCACAAGAATATAAGCGTCTAAATCAAATATGCATGCATCCACAGCTGCTGCAGTAGACGTCCGACTCGAAATGATCATCATCCAGGCATCCCTGTGTCTGGACACCTATTTATATATATATATATAGCAAGAGAGGAAAAATAAATAAACGGGTCAGAGCCCGAGTTGTGAAAATATTTATCAAGTGCATAATTATAATAGTTCCCACCTAGCGCATCCATCTAAACATCATAGTCAAGATATGCTACCTAACTACTCCATCATCCCCAACTTTAGAAATCCTAAACAACCCAATTACTAAGGGCTCAACTTCTTCCTAGTCTCAACGCTATGCCATATTCGTGCGTGGGGTATCTCTCAAAGAGAAATCCAAACAAGGAACCCCCCCGATACACTACTACTTGGAAAGGTCGATCGTCGAGATCCATTAGACCCTTAGTACACGAAATATATATTTATATATATACACACATAGAATTATATTCATTATCATGCTCATCTTTAACTGTCATACTCACTTTTATATACGTATCATGTTTCACTTCCGGATATATCTCCCGAAATGAGAATTCATTCTTTTTTTCATTTCATATTCATTTTATCTCTTTACTCTCATAGAGATATATATAATATCTTGTTCTCATACACAAGTAATGTACTATCACACAAGTACAATAACCATCCCAACGAGCTATAACTCAAGGATGCGATCTCATAGTGCCGATCCAAAATCCGGGTTTACTCACAATACCATGGTACCAAGTCAGACTCTCTCAATGGACATGGTAAACAAATACACAACGGTGGAGGCGGTCATGTTCCACCTGCAAGTGTAATCACATACATCTCACTCGAATGCGGGACGATAATGACCTGGGGACTATACTCTCCCTGCTCCTCAAGCTAGGGGATTCACCCACATCGCACAACCTCCCTGGATCGCACTAGAGAAAATATATACTCTGGTTCCTCCATCCCTATACCAAAGAAAAGCCCATGAAAACCAGCCTCTAAAATACACATATACCAATCACACACAGATACATATGTATTTGTATTATATATATATATATATATATATATTGTAGTCACATTATAAACATATATTCCATAAATATACATCAATGGCCATAATTTCCAATCACACATAGCGATGACCAATAATTCCAAAGGTTCTCATAACTTATATATTTCAAGTATTCGCACACTCATAATACTAAATCCAAAATCATTCCCTCACTTGATAAATAACTTGTACCTTATTCACATTTAAGGATTTATTTAATATCTCCAACTATACCAATTTACACTAACTAAATAAGTATATTCTCTAATTCATCCAAATAATCTCGCAGGATATAGCCAACCATAATCGATAGAATTATGCCTTCCACTTACATAATTATATAGGCCTAAATACCCACTAAATTTATCCCAAGAACTATTCGTCACCAAACACCCTTAAATTAAATAGGACGTGGATTCCATTTACACGAATTCTAGGACTACATCATATCCAAATAATAATTTAGAGGCCCCTACTCTATTTTTAGGAAGCCCTAATATTTATCTCCAAACAATTCTAGCCTTAATTCTCCCAATATCAAGTTTGATTTCTAACTAACGATTTCGATCTTGGACAACCTTCCGTTGAAAAATCATTATAAATCCAAAAAAAATCAGAAAAATATGTGGTCAGTGCCCACGTGACCACATAAAAAATGTCTACAAATTTCTTTTTTTGACCAAGAGCCGAATCGATTCGTCAATAACACTGGTTATTGTTCATCGTCTTCTCCGAGACTGTTTCGGCCATTAACATACCTCCAAGATTTTTGTTTCTTTTCCTAACCTCCTCCAACGTCAACCAACAACATATACACATATAAATAGGGGTTCTAAACATCCTAGAACCCATAATCCACAATTTAATTCTATGAATTCCTAAGTTTCTCAAATTGGAAATTATTGGAGTTTTTACTCGTTTAGCTTCCGAAAACCCATTTTAATTCACAAAAACCCATCGCGAAAATCTTTGTGGGGTATCACTACCAACTACGATATGAGAGTTATGCTCAAAAGTAAATAAATCAAGTAAACACTTGCCTAGAGGATGAAATCCGACGAACTTGAGTCGAATTTGACGGAGTTTGGCACGGAAATCTTTTTCCTCTCCTCTTTTCTCCCGTCCTTTCTTCCTTTCTTCTTTCTCTCTTTTTCTTTCCTTTCTCTCCCACTCTCTATTGTATTATAAGGAAAAAATTAGGGTTTATCACTTTAAAACCCAAAAAATGACTCGTCTACTTAATTGTGAGTCCCTATTAATTCATCAATACTCGAAACTCAATTACGACCCCCGAATACTCTATTTTGACTATCTCGGCCATTTCGAGACTCACCACGCACTCGGAATCTCCATTCGAGGCACTTGACCACAATTCACCAATTTAGACCAACACAACTTAATGCGATATTCCCATTAAAATATTATCATTTGTCGCTTTACCCAACTACGACATAAAATAAAACACTCCAACTTCTTCACTTAATCCCAAGAGTAATTATAATACACATCGACAATCATTAAATCCTTGAAAACTCCAAAAATTACTATTCATGATAATTTCTGAAATTCTTAATTTTCACTTAATTATTAAATTTAATATCCTATAAAAGTGCGGGGTATTACATACTTCTCCCCTTATAACAAAATTTCGTCCTCGAAATTCAGATACAACCGACACTAACTTAGGATCGTGAATCACTCCACATCCTAACGCCTCAAAGTGGAATGGTACTACCTAATAGCTCTTAACCATGTACTCAATAAGCACTCACTTCTATCAAGTTTTATACTATATTATACTGCCATCCCGGCATAAACTTCCACTCTATATACTACTTCTCTTCTATCTCAAGGGGTATATAAAACCATATCACTAAGGTGCCCATAAACCTTTTTAACCCGTGCCTCTCCGCACAACTATCACCAACATCTGACACGTACACACTTTCTAAACAATGGACCCTATTTCTTCGGCGTAATACTCATACATGGGTCTTCCCAACCCACAAAATCCCATTCTTCTCAAGGTTAACCAACCAATCTTTCTATATTGGAGCCACTAACTCTACTGGCCTCACTGCCCAAAATTCTAAGACAGAAGCATTCCTACCTATGGGAAATAGTACTATCCTAAATTGTGTCCCTGGTGCCCAAGACCATTAGCAACTCTCGACATTTTCTCGATTTCATGCGTGGGACGTCTCGCAGAGCGAAATCCAAATAAGGAACCCTCTCGTTACACTACTCCATCGCCTCGTCGGTCACCGAGATATACAATCTAAGGCACACCAGCAGGACGTCCTAAATCTTACCTCACTAACCTATTAACGCATTTCTACTATTCTATCCTTCCACCTAGGCGAACAGGAAAGTCTAACTAATCGAGGCGCCCACTCTCTGCAAAAGCATTACAAACGGCATACCCAAAGCATACTTCCTCAAAATTTGAATTTTCTTTAAGGACTGGCTATAATCCTCAAATCAATTTCTCTAAGTCCTACTTCACCCACCCACTTGTGGTGAGAGGACCACTTTAGTGCTTTTCCATAGCACAATATTTCCATAAGCATACCATTATCATAAGCATACCATTATCATACGGCTCATAGTCTATAGTGTTTCCTCCACAGTATATGACTTATCCACAAAACCAACATCCTTGCATCCTATAACATCTCTCCACTCCCAACGTCGTTAAGGTTCATGCGTGGAGCGTCTCGCAAGAGAAATCCAAGCAAGAAACCCCTCCAATACACTACTACTTAACTTTGTCGGTTGTGGAGGTCCGTTAACTCAAAATATGCAACCGGGATAACCCTATCCCCTCTCTCAACAAAATGTGGTCTGACCTCCTATCTTTGTCCAGGAGCCATACCACTAAGCGCTCGCACTACACTCAGTCCTTGCACAATTAATAATGAGCTTAAACTCATAGCTCAATAATTAACCCTACATACCTTAAATCACATCTATAAGGTCTCCACGCACTTGAATCTCAATAATGAAACATCTGCTCACCGAAGTTCCATCCATACACATAATAAAGGCGAACTCAGCCTGTATACAGGTGAGATATCACAACAACAACCCGTTCCACCCTAGCACCGCGGACACAATAGTCTTTCCATCATTAGCCTGCTATCGCTCTGAATAACAAATATCATATTCTAATAAAAATAACACAATACTCGTATACACACAAAACTAGTACTACCGATATGCTATAAACTTAAAATACTAACACCCGCTCTTCTCAGCGAATGAAAGAAAATAGATTCCCGTTGTCGCGAAAAAGCACATAAACATATACTGCATAACATTATCGATACTATTTATTTACTCGTATCACACACGAATCTAGGGCTAATAAAACACCGTGACTCAATCTCGTCACACAGAACAAGCCTCCTTTAACTGAGGTAAAACTCATAACAACAACTTCGCCTAACACCCTAGCTACTCCAAAAAGGTCCACGGACTTAATAGACTTGTCATAACTAAACCAAAAGTTTATTTAATCAACGCCCCATCTCGGCACCCTACTCTTTCCCTTTAACTCCCAATGGGCAATGATTAATCATATGGTTCTGCACTCCACATTACAATATTCCCCATCTCGGGTCACCCTGACCCCTTTAAGGTTATCAGTATCTTGGACTCCATTGTCGCGATCCTGAAAATCACTTTACTAGTTCCTCTTAACTTCTTCATGAAAAGGAAACTCCACCACCGGCCTCAACAGCCCCGTTTTAATGAATTCCCCGGGTGGATGCCCACCAATGGGGTCCTCGAACATACACATTCTCCGTAAGTGTTAGAAACACTTCGCTAGTGAGCCTATCATTCCTCTGAAAGACTTATTTTTCATTGTACCTACTCACTTCGGTATAAGGTTCACTTTTCCATATCACTCTTTATTCACTGTCGGCCTCTGGCCTATCCTTATGTGAATAATCCAAACAGCATTATCTTCCTTCCTAATCAACCAAGGAACTCGCGGTTAAAACCATTCGAAAAATTCCTCTACGAGCAAAACATCATGCTCCAATGAATATGATGACTACTGTTCTCACCATTTCAACATTACTCCTACGAGTGAAAAATTTTCCTCAAGTTTTCACATGTGGGTATTTACATACCCTGCTCTAAGATAAAGCTTCTGAGCCTTCCACTTCCGTTGAGACACGTTACACTTACTCCATATAATTTTCACTTTAGGGTATGGTCCTTATCAAAGACCCTACAAACCTCTTTCAAATACCTTAGCTTCACCGGTTCATTCAACTTTAGTACCACTCTCAACTATAGTAGTACCTGGGTGCTCATAACTACTATACTTTAGTAGTCATTTCCACAATCTTTAATAAATTCCACAAGGGTAGTGACCTCTACTGCGATCCTAGTCCCCAACTTCTACCAGTTGCTCCAGCTAGGCCCCGCCTTTTGTTGCCCTCAACACGGCCTTCCCTGATCGCCCTTTATCGATCAAGACACAAATCATGAATGAGCACGTAAAAGATTACTATAATCTTATAATATGGCAGGAGAAGGAAATCTCACAAGAGGAATCAACAATCGTAATCATAAGGCACTATAAAAATCAAGAGCAACGGTGAAAGCGTAGTACGTCCGCACAAATTCCGAAGGACACTAAACCCTAATGCTCTGATACCATCTGTGACACCCCGCCTAATAAAATACTGGACGGTCACTCCTATATCAAATTAAAATAGGAGTCGCATATGGATCATTCTCAGCATCACTGTCGAAAAACCAATTGAATTACTAATAACCTATTAGGTTGGCGTCAAAATTTTACATAACTAATCTTTTTAAACAACTATACAATATAAACATTCACACAATTTATATAAATGAAACTGGAAAGAGGTAAAATAACCGAACACTCGGTTGAAATATAATACAACCAAATCGAATGCCGCGCTAAAAGGCCGTAAAAGAATAAATAAATACAATTGTGCATTTTTGTGTGTGTTTGTATATGTGTGTGTGTGTGTGTATTTCTATGTGTATATGTGTGTGTGCATATATATATATATATCAAAAGAGGAAAAAATATGGAAACGGATCAAAGCCCGAGTTGTGAAAATATTTAGCAAGTGCATAATTGCTTTATTTTTAAAAATATGTTTTATCTCATATTTAAATTTGTATCGCACTCCCATGAGATACCCCTCACCTCTCTTCTAATAGTGAACACCTAGCGCATCCCTCTAAACATCCTAGTCAAGCTATGCTGCCTAACTACTCCATCACCCCCAACTCTAGAAATCCTAAACAACCTAAGTACTAAGGGCTCAACTTCTTCCTAGTCTCAACGCTATGCCATATTCATTCGTGGGGTGTCTCGCAAAGCAAAATCCAAACAAGGAACCCCCCCGATACACTACTACTTAGCAAGGTCGATCGTCGAGATCCATTAGACCCTCAGTACACGAAAGATATATTTTTATATATATACACATATAATTATATTCATTATCATTCTCATCTTTAACTTTCATACTCACTTTTATATACGTATCATGTTACACTTCCGTATATATCTCCCGGGATGAGAATTCATTATTTTTTTGATTTCATATTCATTTTATCTCTTTACTCTCATAGAGATATAATATCTTCTTCTCATACACAAGTAATGTACTATCACACAAGCACAATAACCATCCCAACGAGCTATAACTCGAGGATGCGGTCTCATAGTACCGATCCAAAATTCGGGTTTACTCACTATACCACGGTACCAAGCCAGACTCTCTCAATGGACATGGTAAACAAATACACAACGGTGGAGGTGGTCATGTTCCCCCTGCAGGTGGAATCACATACATCTCACTCGAATGCGGGACTATAATGACCTGGGGACTATACTCTCTCTGCTCCTCAAGTCAGGGGATTCACCCACATCGTGTAACCTCCCTGGATCATACTAGAGAAAATATATACTCTAGTTGTTCCAACCCTGTACCAAAGGAAATCCCGTGGAAACTAGCCTCTAAAATACACATATACTAATCACACACAGATACATATGTATTTGTATTATATAATACATATATACTGTAGTCACATTGTATACATATATTTCATAAATATACATAAATGGCCATAATTTCCAATCACACATAGTGATGACGAATAATTCCAAAGGTTCTCATAACTTATATAATTCGAGTATTCGCACACTCATAATACTAAATCCAAAAGCATTTCCTCACTTGATAAATAACATGTATCTTATTCACATTTAAGGATTTATTTAATATCTCCAACTATACCAATTTACACTAACTATATAAGTATATTCTCCAATTCATCCTAATAATCTCGTAGGATATACCCAACCATAATCGATAGAATTATGCCTTCCACTTACGTAATTATATAGGCCTAAATGCCCACTAAATTTATCCCAAGAATTATTCGTCACCAAACACCCTTTAATTAAATTGGACGTGGATTCCATTTCCACGAATCCTAGGACTACATCACGTCCAAATAATAATTTAGAGGCCCCTACTCTATTTTTTGGAATCCCTAATATTTATCTCCAAACAATTCTAGCATTAATTCTCCTAATATCAGGTTTGATTTCTAACTAACGATTTCGATCTCGGACAACCTTCCGTACAAAAATCATTATTAATCCAAAAAAAATCAGAAAAATACGCGGTTAGCGCCCACGCGACCGTATCGAAAATATCTACAAATTTTATTTTTTTACAAAGATCCGAATCGATTCGTCTCTAGGACGAATCGATTCGGCAATGCCGCTAATTACTGTTCATCGTCTTCTCTGAGACTGTTTCGACCATTAACATACCTCCAAGATTTTTGTTTCTTCTCCTAACCTCCTCCAACCTCAACCAACAACATATACACATATAAATAGGGGTTCTAAACATCCTAGAACCCATAATCCATAATTTAATTCTATGAATTCCTAAGTTTCTCGAATTAGAAATTATTGGGGGTTTTACTCGTTTAGCTTCCGAAAATCCGTTTTAATTCATAAAAACCCATCTCGAAAATCTTTGTGGTGTATTACTACCAACTAAGATATGAGATTTATGCTCAAAAGTAAATAAAACAAGTAAACACATGGCTAGAGGATGAAATCCGACGACCTCGAGTCGAATCCGACGAAGTTTGGCCCGAAAATCCTTTTCCTCTCCTCTTTTCTCCTCTCCTTTCTTCCTTTCTTCTTTCTCTGTTTTTCTTTTCTTTCTCTCCCACTCTCTCGTGTCTTACAAGGAGAAAATTTGGGTTTATCCCTTAAAAACCCATTAATTACTCGTTTACTCAATTGCGAGTCCCTATTAATTCATAAATACTTGAAACTCAATTACGACCCCCGAATACTCTATTCTGACTATCTCGGCCATTCCGAGACTCACTGCGCACTAGGAATCCCCATTCGAGGCACTTGACCACAACTCACTAATTTAACCCAACACAACTTAATGCGGTATTCCCATTAAAATATTATCCTTTGTCGCTTTACCCAACTACGACATAAAATAAAATACTCAAACTTATTCACTTAATCCCAAGAGTAATTATAATACACATCGACAATCATTAAATCCTTGAAAACTCCAAAATTACTATTCATGATAGTTTCTTAAATTCTCAATTTGCACTTAACTATTAAATTTAATTTTCCATAAAAGTGCGGGGTATTACAGACCTCTCCCTCCTCTTAGGATGATTAATCGTTCCAATATGTCTCTTTCACCATGCTCACATATAGCATGACCAAAATTACACAGTGTTTAGTGCCCATATAATACCTCAGTCTGAAGAGGAATTGCCTCCCATGTCTACTTAACCCGTAGCATAAAGGTGTATCACCGAAGAACACCTTAAGATCACGTTATGAAATACTCATGGAAGTTGCCGACCTGCTAAGCCTCTAGTATAGCTTATGTGACTAGTTTGACGTGGTAGGTGGAAATTATAGAATTATTCCACCTACCACAACTACTTAACTCCAATTGATTTGAAATAGCTCATTCGCATTTAATTCACTCAATAACTTTCTTACAACACGTTCAAAACTTTTGGGTGACACTCTACCACCATGATGATACCGTCAGACCTCGGGGACACCATAACTGTATTATGTCAGTTCACTCATTCTCTCTCCAAGAGTTTTCATATATAAGGGAGATTGCAAAAATGTTGATGGGACATTCAAGTCATTATACTTATAGAGAACTAAGAGTTTTAGCATTCACAAGTGTTTACTCATTATTGTATACATCTCAACCCAATGTTATGATCTTATATGGATAATTTGGATCATATTAGGCTACTTAATATTGTGTATTCCTTTTCGAGCACTAATTTAATACTAAAGAACCCTTAGGTAAGTCTATTAGTTACTTACTAAGGTCCTATGGATTATTAAAAAAGGCCGCAATGAACTCAGACTTTATTGCCTAAAGCCTAATAAGTTTAACCGATTTTAATCACTCTTTTATGATCTAATAAACAATGAGATACCCTTTAATAGTGAACGTAGGACCCTCGGATGTGGTTCGAACAACTTTATATATTTGTTTTACACTTTACACTCTGCCTCTTTTACTCATTTGAGCTCCCAAAGGAAGCACCTATTGGGTGTGAGGTCATTTATGATTTCAATAGCCACTAAAGCTTATGGATTTTTCCTTTAATAAGGGAAACATCACCTTGTGAAATTCTCAATGGTAGTAGACTCATCCTTATTTTATATGGTTTGCAATTTTTTTATTCGATTTGGGTAGTTGGTCGATATCATAGGTCAAGGTTTATGGTTGAGCCAAAGTCTACATCGATTTGAAATAGGTGAAGTTAATTGTAACATTAATTGAATAAAAACATTTGTGTTCTTGTAATGAGTAAGACTAAGGCACGTATGTAATTCCTCAAGTTATAGTTTTCATTGCATATGGTTTCTTGCATGATTTGGACTTTATAATCATTGTGTGATCCTGTAGTTTTTTTTTTTACGCCTTAAGAATTAGAACTTTATGTATGGTATCATTGTGTGTTAACACACATCTACCCATGCTAAGTGTATCATGTACTTTTGTCGATTGTAATTCTTAGAACTTAGGATAAGGTTTGGAAACAAGAGATCGATCGTCTTATAGTAAATAGATTGTTTAAGAGTAAACGAGCCACTCTATTTTTTTGAATGCCTTAAAAATGAAAAGTTATAAGATATTTAATTAACTAGTATATCATGTCATATATATGGAAATATGGACGACATCTTATTTAAATATCCTATTGATGATCCATAACTATGATAGTATAGTGGACTTATGAGTGGTACATGTTGATTGCGAATTCTAGGTTTTGAAATAGATTTTGATTTTGTGATAATACGAGTAACTTGTGTTCCCTTGGGACTAGAGGAAGCTCATGTGTTTGTCTTCAAGTAAAATATTAATAGAGTAAATAGGTACTTGCGACTATGTACGATGAGGTGATGATGTTTGAGGTTAGTACTTAGAAGATGAAAGTTACTAGAATTTATGACAATTATGTAGGTATTAGTGTCAATATTTTTTAGACTTGTGATTTAATAGTGATAAGTGAAATTATTGGTAATTATGGATGAAAAAATTTTGACAAAGAAATTTTCTATTGGACGAAGAATGTAACGACGCGTCCTGGAAATCGGACATTTTTTATTATTTTAATTGGATGGTTATTTTTATTATAAGATATTATTAGGAAATTGGATTTGGAGAGGATTTTGAAAACCTATCATGAATTATGAGGATTAATTGGAAATTACATGAAGGTCAAATCAGTAAATTAGTTATGGGTGACTGGGTGGAGTTATGTTTTCAATTGAGGTTAGTGATGTGAAAATGCCAAAAAAAAATAGATTGCATTATATTTGGAAATATTGGCAACATTTTTAAAATTATTAAACGTTTTGGTGTTTACTAAATTAAAATTTAGGGAAATTGTGTGATAGTTTATTAATTAATCTTCCTTGGAATTGATAAGCTAAAGTTTGAATTACTTTAATTACCTTTAAAGCCCTTAATAGTTTCTCTCTCCTTTTCACATGTTTCGGTTAATAAATATTCCCAATGCTGAAGACTTTACGTATTTGATAATTTTGGTTAGGTCATCAAGTGGTGGGCGGGCCATATGGATGGAATTTAGTTTATGTTTAAGTCTTATGTCCAAGCCTTTTGTTATGGTATGTACACATGTATAGTTTCACAACTACCAGGTTACCATTATTTTATCATGCTCTTTTGATCCTAAAGAGCTACATTATGAAAGGGTTGCATATAGTTTCATTTGGTCCTAGTGTTGTTTACATTATATTGGCTATCGTACCTTACCACAATGAGTTGACATGAACTTTGAACTTATATGCATCAATATTTCGCATCTTCAAACCTCGTATTGTTTTCCAATAAAAAGATTTCATTGTGTTGGCAATGAAAGAAATGAGAGAAATACACTTTCACCAAACCATTCCATCACCCCATCACCACTACGGAGGGAAAGTTATCCAAAGTCAGTGAGTTTAAGTGTTTGTAAGGAGTATATTTGGTGGGGTTTTGGAGGGTAAATGTAATGAGAATATTGTGTGAAGCACACATTCAAGTTAAGAGTGCTTGGCGACGCTTGAGGCAGCTTTGAAGGTGGATTGCTTCTCTAGCCCATATATTCTTCAAATGTTGGGCTCCAAACATTGTAAAAATGAATTTCGTGAAATCAAATTTATGGTTGAGTTATGTGTTTATATTTTGGCGTGGACTAAATTCAACAAATAATACGTAGAGTTAAATAATGTATATATGGATTATATATGTATTTTGAGGCTGGTTGTTAATATGTTTATTTGGACAAATATGGATATTAAATTATGTGAAATAACAAAAATATAAAAGTTAAGTGTTGTGTGCAATAATATTCTGAAAATTTTATTTGGACCCTAGATTTTGAATCACAAAAGTGTTATAAATCGTGCCTTTACCCCCATTGAACAATGTAAAAATATTTTTGACTCCAAATGTTAATTAAGCTATAGTCTGGACCCTGGACCTTTTAAAAAAAATGACATTTTCACCTTAACAAAATATTCTTAGGAAATACTTATAAAACATTCTACATATGAAAATGACACCGAATTTTTGAGTACTTATAAATTATCCCCTGGACTTTTAAATATTTGCAAAGTAATCTTAGAGTTTTAGTAAATTATAAAATTACCCTAATATTGTGAATTTGGGAATTAGTTTCTAATATACAAATGTTATTGGACATTAACTTTGTAGAAGAAATTATAAAGGAACCTTAGTATTTTAGAAAATATAAAATAGACCCTAAATGTTGTGTTAAGTGAATGTAACTCTAAAAGGTTCAAGAAATCATATATGTATATGTTTAAATATACAAAGGGAATAAAATTAAAAATTACTGATGAGGTCCTATTACTTAGTTTGCCCAATAATCAGGTATAAAATGTTAATGTGTAAAAAAGATTCTTAATAAAAGTATTCTATTAAAGATGGAGTAAGCATGATATTCTGTTAAAAATATGTCACACGACGAATATTTTGATAAATATGATGAAAGTTTGGTATTTCGCTAAATTGGTGGTTGGATTGCAAGGAAATGAACATAATGAAATGTAAAAGATTTTTCGCAAAGGAGAATATAACAAATTTAAGAAGGGCCCGGAGCCCTACGTAGGGGTGCACGCGGTACGGGTTTTTACCGTACCGTACCGTTTTGGTCCGGAAAAATATGGTTTTGGTTTCATATTATGAAATACTGAAAATCGATTTTATCGAAACCGAAAATACCGTAAAAAATTTGGTTGGTTTTGGTTTTTAGATACAAAAAATCGATTTACCGAATTTACCGTACCGATATCGTACCAAAATTACTGTACCGAAATACCGTACCAAACTTTTTGTGCAGTGTCAAATTATTTTGGGTGTCATACTACTTCTATTTATTTTATTTCTGATGAGTGAGTTTTTATATTCTCTTTGAATTTAAATTTATTTATTTGAGTATTTGGTCTAAGTATTAAATAATTATATTAATTAAACATATATTTTGTTTAATTAATCAAACATTTAACACAAAATGAATTAGGCAGCATTTTGTTAAAATAAAAAGAGCCGTTTGTTTTGTTGGTTATACTTCCGTTTTGCCCTTATTTCATTTGGCCCTTATATTGTGGTTTGTTTAGAGATCTTTTTTTAGGGTTTCCATTTCATTTTTTTTACCTCTTTCTCTCTCAAAAAGTGTGGCCATCATTTTTGTTTGAGCTCTCTCTCTCTCATTTTTTTCTTCTTCAACCTTCGATTTGGTGTGGTTACTTCGTTTTGAGATCGGGTTTCCAGCTGTATTCGGATCTGAGTTCCCTCCGCGTTTTTCGGTGTTTTTTTTTCCTGACGAGTTGATTTTTCCGGTGAGTTGGCTTTTCCGGTGAAGGTTTGTTTTTCCGGTGTTGGAGGTGTGGATGATTTTGACTTTCCGGTAAACATTTTTTAAAGTAACAACTCCCTCATTTTTTTAGGCTCGTCATCTTGGCTCTCTCTTCTCAGGCACCAGCTCCCTCATCTCGTCCCACTCATCCCCGGCTCTGACAAAAGCAAATTGGTTAGTTTGGTCTCGTATCTGTTTAAATCTATTGTTCCAAATGCTAGAAATTGGACCTGTTTGTGTATGTTTATAATTGGTCCAAACAACTAGAAATGCTAGAAATTGTAACAGCTAGAAATGGGTATATCGAAATATATACCAGATTTACCGAATGCATAAACCAATTTGAAATTTTGGTATTTACCGGAAAAAAACCGAATTGAAACCGAAATTACCAAAACCAAATAAACCCAGAAATACCGAAAAAACCGAAAAACCGGTCGGTTTGGTTTTTGTTTTGATGTACCGGTTAGTAAATTAGTACGGTACAGTTTTACCACATAGAATGTGATTTTGGTATTGGTAAGGGGTCGTTACCGACCTTACCGTACCGGTTGCACCCCTAGCCCTAGGGTTCCTCTTTGGCTTCGACCCAAAATCACTTCCTAGGAAATCAATGGTTGCAATATTTATGGCAGGTCGCCAGAGCACGTAAACATAAATGAAATTAGGTGACCTATAGGTTATAAAGGAAATTCATGAAAAGAAATGGAATTGGGATAAAGAATGATTAATTTAAAAATTTATTACGAAATTTTGTATTGTGGGTATTTAGTCCATAATCATGGTAAATATGTAATGAGAGAAATTGAAAAACCCCAGACACAAAATGGAACGAAGGACCTAGCCTTTAATAAATTAAAGCAATATAAAGATGATAACTAGGTGAGTGAGTGGCCCCATAGTGGGGTATAAACCGATGTATAAAATGGATAAGTATGGGTAATTTGACAAATGATAAAGAATTTATACATGGTGTGCGAGTAATCCTAGGGTGGGTCACAATCCTAAGGTTGGTACATATACGTAAATTTTATTTTTTTTTTTAAATTGGATGCATGTGTTAAAATGAAATTTTTAAGAAAAATTGGGACTTTGTTAATATAAAATTAAATGGAACCAGACGATTTAAAGATATACCAAGAATACGATTTTCCAAACAAACTAGGTCAGTTAATGGATTAAAGGAAATTTTGGTACAAAATGACAACTTGTCAGGATTTCGGTTGAAGGTATTTAATTGGGCTAAAAGAGAATATTTTGGATATAAAACATGATTAGTGCATACAGTTTATAATAAGTCCATTTAGTTGGATAGATTCATATTAGATATAATATTTCATTCATTTATATCCGTCGTTCATTTCTTTATTGCATTTTGCTAGGGAACCCTTATCGGGCATTTGATCATCCCCACTCCATTTGTTACGACATGATAGCTATGATTCTGTCTTTTGAGAGTGTTTTCAAGGTAAGCAATCCTTACTTCTTATACTAGTAGATCATATTAGCTGAACCCTATCACATTTTCTAATGGGTTTCACATTTGTCATTATTATGCTTATATGATCTGAAAAATGGAATTGAATGCTTATTTGATAATTGCAATTAAATAAAATGACCTAGAAATATTAATTAGTTTATTTCACATCACTTCACACATAGTGTTGCCAGACCAGATTTGGTTGATCCACACGAGCAACCCTAAATTTCTGATCAGGATATATAGATATATATATATATATATATATATATATATATATATAGATATATAGATATATATATATATATAGAGAGAGAGAGAGAGACAGGCTCACCTACATCATACTTTATACATCACCCATGCATCACGTCTAATTCAAGGTCCTAAATTTTTTTTTTCAAATTTTATATTTTTTCCCCTGAAATTAACCTTCCAATCAATCAATATTCAAAAAATTAGGTCAAAATACATTTTGTAGGTATTTTTAAAAAATCTACAAAAAAACTGCTAAAAAATACCTTATTTATAAGGGTCTGCGCCAACAGTTTTTTGTGTATTTTTTAAAAATAGCTACAAAATGCATTTTCACCTAATTTTTTGCATATGGGTTGATTGGAAGGTTAATTTCAAGGAAAATATATAAATTTTGGAAAAAAAAATTCTAGGGGCTAGAATTCGGTGTGATGTACGGTGTGATGTATAGAGCATGATGTAGGTGAGCTTGCCCCTCTCTCTCTCTCTCTCTCTATATATATATATATATATATAGGTTAAATAATTATATGGACGGTGATAAATAATTTAACGGATAGTACCAATCATATAAAACAAAAGATATGAGAAATAGGTTAAAATGAGGTACCCGTAGGTTATATAAAACAAAGGAACATACTAGAAAAAAATCGAGTGAATGCGTTATGCAAGAAGCGTCTATAACGTCTTTCTTTTAGAGCTATAGCGGGGTTGGAAATAAGAAGGAAAATGTTGTTGCGGTTTTATGGAAGCACCAAATCCATTGCCTTTTTTCTCTTGTTGTCAATTGTTGGATGTGTTACTTTTTGGTGTCAAAATTTATTGTCTTAGGTGGATTTCACCTTATCATCACAACCTTATCTGCACAAAGCCTTATCTATTCATCCTCTTACTTAAATGAAAAGTCCCTCTTATTTTGAAGATATTAAGACACACACTATGCACCCAAATCCTTACTGCGAAAGTAGAGAAAATACACCATTTTAGTCTAAAATCTCAACGTTTTCAAAGGAGTAAGCCATTATTCTCACACTCAAACACCACACAACCTTGGGGTGTAATATTTGTATTATTTTGGAGTTAGTTTTTCGAGCTTTTCTTTGGATTATTTTATGGAGTTGGAAGGAGTCTTTTTTAAGAGAAGATTTTATGGGAGCTTGGTAACCCCTTTAAAACCATAGTTAGAGGTAAGGGTTGCCTTGTTCTAAACCTCATTTCCAACATATGTTGAAGCTCATTCAGGTAGAGTTTACTGTATTTAATATTTGCATGTTAATTTATATTTATGTATGTTTATACATAACAAATTTACATAAAACATGCTAGCACTGCTTTAACATTAATATTTTCATGGAAATAACTAAAAATAGGGGACTAAATGTTTTTGGATAATTTTCTCAATAATTGCAGAATATTGGAGTTTATGTTTTGTTGAAATTGATAAGTAAAAGTGCAAATATTTCAGGTGGAAATATGTTGTCTCATGTATGGAATTGATTTAAATAGTTAAAATGATTTATTGGCTAATTATTGATGATATTCAACGTGTGATTTCATGCAAAATATTCCTAAATATTATAAAGAAAGTTTATGTTAAATCCGAAAATGTCATATTTCTGTATAGGTGATAAATGTAATTGGGTGTGGGTTTAAACACCTTGAATATAAATAAACATGCATAAAAAGTTATTTTAAAGTTTTAGAATTTAAATCTTGATTAAATGTTGGAATAATTAGAAAAGATCCCCTAAGTTTATTTATTAACAAAAATAGCCCCTAACATATGGAAATTACATTTTTGCCCAAATTTGGCACCCCGAGTCATACTTTTTTGCATAACATTATTGTGAATTTAATTGAGATCATTACAAACCTAGTATATTTCACATAAAATTATAATGATAATATCTTGACTAATAGAACGGTATTGAGTTTGTAGTAATCGAAACTAAGGACCAAAAAGCTAAAACGAGTAAACAATGTGTAAATTTGGTAAATCAAAGAGCAGAAAAGATTGGATGTATTCAAAGTGCATAATATTCCAAGGTGCCAACTACCTTGGAATAAATGACCTTTGGGGAAGATATAAATCATAATGTGAAAAATGAGTTAGAGGGTGAAATTATGTACGTAAAGAACGACGGTGAGTCGGATAATTATTTTTTAAAACTTCAGTTAGACGACAGGTAAATGGAATTCATGTAAAGTGTAAGATTTTCACAGAGGAGTACTGAGAAATTATTCGAGGGCCCGAAGACCTAGGATGTGGCGCATGCTAAGACCGAAAAACACTCGTCAAAGAAAAACAGGATGCGGTATTTATCGCAGATTGTGAATGCGTTCAACATAAATGGGATATAGTTAACTTAGAGATGTAAAAGAAACTAAATGGAAAGTCATGGAATTCGTACTTTAATGTGAATGCTTAATGATTAATAATTGTTTACGAGTATGATATTCTTGATTTAATTAGCATATAATGGAACAATTGGTAACCGTGCAATTGAGATAATTGATAAATGCATAACATAATAGATTAAAGAATAAAATGAGGTATCATAGTAATGTGTTGATGAAAGGTTAAAGGAAATAAAGTAACAAATAAACAAATACTGTAATCGGGTTATAGAAAAACATATAGCAATTACAATCCCGAATTTGTATATAAGTTTAAACAAATCTTTTTATACACCGAAAGCATGTGTCAAAATCCTAATTATAGAATAGGAAATGAATAAGATGGTTTAAATGTGAAATTATTAAATTTCAAGCTCAACGTAATTAATAACGGAAGAATAAAGGGATGTTATTTTTGACTTATTAATTCTGTGGATGAATGGATTAAACAAACGTTTTGTAATCTAATGGAAACGAATGGACTACGGAGGTTAATGTATCCTAACATAAATTAAAGGAAATGTTTTGAATAAAATATGGTTATGCACACATGTTTAGTTACGTCATGTACATTAGATTTAATGTATAATGTAGAATCTATTATTTGTGTTGTTCGTTTATAAGCTTCATTGTTGTTGGAAACTCCATTGAGCATCGGCTCAGCCCGTTCCCTCTGTTACGACAAGTTATTCGATATTTTGTATTTTGGGAGAACATTGCAGGTAAGTAATTTTTACTATTTATGCTAGTAGTTAGTGCATGAACCCTTAGGAACTGTCTAATGGGTTATGTACTTGTTATCATTTTGCGTTTACATCTGGAAACTAAAATTGTATACTTATTAGGTTAATATAACTAATTAAAATGGGATATAATGTCTAGGTTGTTTCACATCATTCCACACTTAATGTAGTTGGATTGGATCGGGTTAATCCATGGGTGACTCTTAAATCGGGGTCGGGGCAATACAAATATGAAACCCCATTATTTTTCCTTGGTCCGTCCCATACTCCAACTCTCGTTAGCTTCCCCATCCCATTTTTTCTTATCTGAGTGTAATACCCGTGTTTTTTAGAATTAATTAAATATTTATTTATTTCATAGTTACTTAGGAGAATTAACAGGTAATTAATTCAGTTTAATTAATTTTGATTAATAATGGTAATTAAAATAAGAATTTTATTGATTATGCGGTGACTTGTAAATTAAATTAACTCTATCGTAATTATCTTTATATTTTGGGTTGGTACGTTCGGACGGGACACTGAGGGTGTGTGGAGGCATGAAATGGTATTTTTATTGTTGAAAATTGGGTCGCGGTGCTAAGTATACCTTTGGATTAAGTTTTAAAAGAATCTGGTTAGTGTTTTGGGCTTATGTAGGGTCCATATATTGCACCATAGGGGACTCAGAGGATTTGAATATTTAATAAGTTGATTACTATCGTTAATAATTATAAGACATCATATGTAAACACTAGAGAGAAGTGTAATACCCCGTAATTTTGTTGATTTTATTTTATGGGATTAATAAAATTAAATGGGATAATTATTTGGAAATTAATCCGGATTTAAATACTAGAGAAACGAGAGTTGGTATTTGATTATGATAATAATGTTGAATATATTAATATATGATTATGTAATTTAATAAAATTTTCGCGAGTCATAAATACGACAATTCGAAAAATTAAGTTGGGACACGCGTGTCAGTCGCGTCAGGAATCAATTTAATTGGATTTAAAAGTAAATTATAATTTTATCATCTGTATGGTCTTTTTGAGTGCGTCAACGTGTCCAGAGGGGTCCAAATAGTCAGAAAACACTAATCGGGGTTTTAGTTTGGGTCCCGGGGCTTTTTTTTTGCCAAACCGGGAACCCGAGGGTATTTTAGTCATTTTTATTTTTAAGAGATTTTAACCTACGAACTTTAGGCTTTACTTGTCATCCAATATTAGGGTCATTAGGGACATTATCTATCAAAAAGCAAGGAGTGGGCAACATGAGAAACAAGAGAAGTTACAAGGAAGGTTGCAAAGCCATAACCACCACACACTGCCATTATTCGTCGGATTTGTGACCAGAGTGAGGAAGAGAACCAACCCTTAACGTCATCAACGGATCAGAACATCATATTCTTAGGAAAGTGATTGAATCCATTAAGATTCAGCAAATAGTTTACCCATGCTAGTGTAGGATTTGATGATAGCCATGAAAAATGATTGAAACTCGTGAAGTTTGGAGAAGAAACCTAAATTTTGGATAGGATTTACATGTAGTTTAATTCTGGAAGTATAAAATTAACACAATCATAACCCTTGATCAATTAAAAATGTATTTAGGAAGAGACTATGATAATTCTTGAAGAAAATAGAAAAATATGATTTTTCATGATAATATGATGATTTGATCCAAGAAAAGTTTAATTGATAACGATTTAAGAGTCCTGGAACGTTAACAATCATGTAATTAGGTTGTATAATGAACCTATATGCTTACTTTAGGATTTAAAATCTTTGTATACACCCCATTCTGTTACCCCCTAAACTCTCCTTAGGTCCCTAACACCTCCTTTCTTCACTACAAACCCAGGTCATACCCCGAGTACTGACCTAGAAGCCATCGGGCACTCCCAGACTTCGTTTGACCAAAAATTCAAAGTCTTCAGCTCAAGTGAGGCTAAATGAATATTCGAAGGGCACTGAAAACCCTTTCCAACTGTCCATCCCGTGCGCGATTCCAACCTACCATGCGGACGAACGACCCATTTTCCCCAAAACTCAATCAGGAGGCCACCGGGCGCTCCCGAGCTCCGTTTGACCTAATTCAACTCTTCAGCTCGATCGAGTCTAATTGAATCTTCGAAGGTCACTGAAACCCCTTTCCAAAATTTCACTCCGTGCGTGATTCCGACTTACGGTACGGACAAACGATCCGTTTTACTCCAAGAGGTCACCGAATGCTTTCAAGGCCCGGTTGACCCAAAGTCAACTCCAGGACCCGGGAGCAGTCCCAAGGACTTTCGAAGGTCTCTGAATTACCTTTCCAGCGGTTTACCTCTTGCACGATTCTAATCAACAGTTTGCGTTCTGTGGTCGATTTTTCGATAAGGCCTGAAAGACACTGCCAAACGGTAGGTCCTAGACCTTACCTATCTGCAGTGTGCCTAAACACACCTGCCGAATGGCAGGAACATGGCTATGACGATTGGAAATGACCTGGGCCTATAAAAAGGAGGCCTTGACCTCACTTTCAATGGAGCCCAGATCTGAAACATATCACTCTCAGCAGATCCAAAAAACCTCTCTCGGAGTCAGTGTGATTTCTACACCCAAAATCCCTTTCCAACCTTCATTTTCATCATCCTTTTCATCAAACTTGGTGAATTCACTACCCTCCATCATCATCCAAGTCTAAGGTTTTCTATCCAACATTCAAGATCAAGCTCAAGATCTTCAAGAAAATCCAATTTTCTCAACCCTCTCCTTAAATTCTCATAAATTCACAATAACTTATTTTATTACTTAGTGTTTTTATTATCTCATCTCACACATCTTAATTTAGTTTTTATTTAGTATTATTGCACATCTCTTATTTTCATATAAATAAAAACCTAAAAAATAAGAAAAAGAGGGTTTGCTCATAAATTCCAAATGACAATTCTCACACTTTTCTTTACTTTTCTCACAACTAAAACACTTTTTCTACACACATACACACACACACACACACATAAATAACAGAATCCCCGGTTGGATTTATGGGATAAACCCCACCCCTCATTTTGTATGCGAACTACGTGGACTTTGACGCCTCTATGGGCTACGTAGGCGTCTCGGGGTAAAACCCAAGACTCGAATCCTATTTTTTACTTTTTCTCTTATTTTCTCTTTTCTATTTTCTCTAAACTCCATTCTCTTATACTATATATATACATATATTTGTTCTTAAGGGCGTATTATTCCGTATGCGTTATCGTTCCCTCATAACGATTAATGTAGGGATGATCGCCTAAATCCTATTTTCTAGTATTTTTATACCTTCCTACGAATGACTCACTTTACCTCTATTTTCTCTAAACTCCATTCTAGTATTTTTATACCTTCCTATCTCCACCATATATACACATGCACACATATCACGGGGAAAATAAAGAAAAATAACAAAAATCCACGAGAGACCGAAAGGTCGGAATGGGTGCCTAACACCTTCCCATTTCGTAACTTAGCCTCCGGACCTTTTTCGAATCAATTTTGGTTTCGTATGCACCAGTATGTCTTTGGATGCTATACTTCGGGATGGCTTCACCTTTTCTTTTGTCTGTTTTGAATAAAATAGACTGGCGACTCTAATCTCTCTACATTTTTACACCTCACCTCAAATGACATCGGTCAAAGCGCTCCCGAGAGTGACGCGCGGGACCTAAGGATCCTCGCTCTCATGTAGCCCTCCCCGCAGCGAGGATCGGGGATGGCCATAGTGGCGAATCTGCTGGGGACTTTCTTCTTTTGAGGGATATACTCTATTTACATGGATGTTATGTTTGCTTATGTTCTCCCCTATTTAAATGTTCCCCTTTATTACTCATGTCTACCCCTATGCTTATGCTTCTATTCACACACTTGTATAAATTTCTCCATGTACACTTTGCACCACGTGAACCTAGGATCACATATATCCACATGTGGCACACATCACACATCCATACTTGATGAACAATGGGTACTTGTACTTTGCTCCCTGTTTGGCATAATCGGAAAAAACATTCTCATAAGATACTAATAAGGGGATCATGCATGATTCACACGACATCACCAAAGAGCATTGCTATTGACCAAATTTTACCCAGTAACTGGAGGGTCACTTCGTGATGCGCGCTGGTCCGTTATGGCGCAGTTAGCCTATGTGATATGACTCTCATCTTCCATTGGCCAAGTACCTTCGACGCATTATCGAACGGTTCCCCCGCATCATACCGCTTGACCGAAGTCATGATGGGAGGTATATCACAGGAAACTCGTTCACGTACGCCGAGTATATCAAATTCTCTCTCACACTTACCGTCCCCATGAGGTATATGGTGAGGCAATTCACATAGACTCAGGTATATCAAATGGCTTGTCCACACGTACCAATTTCCCGCAAGAGCAAGACGTATATCGTGGAAGTCATGTTAAAGGGTGGGAACCCTTTACGATTCACCCAACCAACTGTATACCCGCATATAGGTGTCAACCCTAGGACACACATGTTAGGTTGCCGATTTCAACTCGAAACTCTGCTGAAATTCCGGGTCTGCCTGCCACCCGAATTTTTGCGCATTTTTAAAACGTGACCCATTTCGTAAGCCTGTTCATAAGTCCAACCATAGCTTTGCATATATTACAAACCCAATTTTTCTAGGCTCGGGTCCCGCCCAGCATTTCATTTTGCATTTAGGAGAACTTAATACAAGTGAGAACATAATAATTATAATAATAATAATGCTGAGACCGTCTCCCAAAAATATTTCCCTTTTCTTTATCAAAAATCCAAAAATATTTCTCCCTTATTTATCAAAAAGGCAAAAAATTTATCCTCTCTTTATTAAAAATCTAAAAATATTTTGTCTTTCCCTCTCAAAAAAATAAATATATTTTCATCCTTGTCTCCTCAGAAAAAAAATATATAAATCCCATTTTTGCGCATTCTCAGGTCGATCGCAAACCCTTGGCGTGGCTTCTTATTGGCTTCGATCTTCAATCAAGTCACCCCGAAGTTCCGTCCATTCCTCCATTACTCCTTTCGTATCCAGAATCCATCTGCCGTCCATAGAGAACACAGATCAAGTACCCGTTGCGTAGCCGGATCTGACGACAGTCCTAGCTCAGCTTATGTCCAAGATTGATAACCTCCAAAACGAGGTCCGAGAGATACAACAAAACTAGATTCTTGTTCATCAAGAGCTCGAGGACCTATTTCCTCGCATTGTGGATCCACCCGAACCTATTTGGGTTCCCGAAGAATATCTGCATGCTCCACGTGCCCCTCCTGTTAATGGGTCGTCGCCTGCCCAGCTTCCTATGCCGAACCTTGCCCAGCCTGGGGCTAACTTGCGTATGGTCATTAATCCAAAAGAAGAGTAATTGAACAAAGTCAAAGTAGACCTCAAGATGCTCATTAAGAAGTTTGACCAAGTCAGAATCTCAAGGAATTACATGGACTACACCCACATGTCTCCTTATCCTAAAGCGAGGTTACTAAAGAAGTTCAAGATGCTAAATATTGAGAAATTTCGAGGAAGTGGACCCTCGATTGTTCATATCTGAAGTTATCACCTTTCCATGAATCTACTAGGGGCTTATGAAGAGGTGATGGCCTAATTGTTTCAGCAAACTCTAAAGGATAGCGCCCTCTGATGGTTTTTGTCTCTCGAAGAGTCCAGAATTCATAGCTCGGAGGATGTAGCTCGGGAATTCATGTCGCAGTAAAAATACAATGAAAAGCTTGAGGTCACCAGCCGTGATTTAGATCTGCTTAAACAGGACCCTGCTGAATCAGTAAGTAACTTCATAGCCCGATGGGGGGAAAAATCAGCAACCATGACCAATCGGCCTTCCGAGGAAAAACAAGTCGGCATGGTAAAGATGAAATTCTTACCCCATGTCCGAACAACGATGGGAGGACAATACTATCCCCACTTTTGAGCTCTCAGAGAAGCGGGAGTATAAATTAAGGAGGGTCTTGCCAAGACAGATGTCCAACCGAAGAAGGTGTCCAGACAGTTAACCCCAAGGAAATATGACAAGCCTGCCAGTGCTATAGTCTCATCCATCAATAACATTTCTCAACCAATCGCATCATGGGCACTAGAAAGCCTCCCTATCCCAGTTCTAAAGGAATACACCGAGCTCCATGCTCCCCTCTCCAAAGTCTATCAAGCCTTGTTAAGTCGAAACCTCATCAAACCTTTGGATCCTCGTTCATTGCCAAATCCAGTCCCGAGAAACATCAAGGAAGATGCCCATTACGCCTTTCACCAAACAACTGTCCATACCACTGACCAATGCTTTCACCTCCAAAATGTAATCCAAGGTCTAATTGACCGGGGTACCATCACCCCACCAACCAATCCTAAGCCAAACAATACTCACGACCCACTTCTAAATCATACCAATGCCATCTTTCTAGAAGAGAACCCATAATTTGATCCCTCAACTCAAATAACGCCCATATACTCTCCTAAAGCTCTCCAAATTTGCCCATATTTCCTCCTGCACCCTGCTAGCCTCGTTAATCAGGCACTGTCACTCCTTATTAGAGCATACATCAGTGTCCGTACCCGTTCTGAAAATGGAAGCATGGCATTTCATAAGTCTTAAACCAACTCTTAGAGTTCGAGCTGAAATTTCCCTCACAGATGATCATTGATTGCCAAAGGTTCAGTACGCTATTCTTAGAAGCATGGAAATGGGCCTGAGATTCAGATAGTTGGGTAGTACCAACTGATGAAGTCATCTTGGATGATGTCGTCCATATCATAGTATAATTATTCAGGTAAACCAACAACATTTGCAGTATGACTGAGTTACTTGATACTCTGAAGCTATAAGGGCGCCTGGTCCCTTCACCCTTACACATCCCCACGGAATGGGATGACCTGTATGAAGAAGTCATTGATGTTATGGATTTCATCGACTTTACATGGAAAGATAGATTCGTTGCCAGCAGATGGGGGGAAGAATTCGAAGATTTGAATGAAGAGTAAGCTTCAAAGAAAACTGGCCCGGCAGCCGACATGTGTGGAATGATATCATTTAAAGAACTCCTCAGAGAAATAAATGAGGTGGTAGAACAACCTAAGATCGATGAGGAAACGAGATTCATGTTCTTCCCATCTTCAGTAAATCACATGACCAAATCAGGGAGGCACTACCATATCCCAAACTCACTACAATTCAATGACAAAAGGAAGGGCATTGAAAACCTTCCTATGCCAGAGCTGACCCTCGAGGAGAGTAAGATCCTCGATCAACTAAAAAAAACTCAAGCTAACATCACTCTATGGGGGCTTTTCATGTCTTCTCTGCTACACAGAAATGCTTTGATCAAGTTGCTCACTGGACCCATAGTTCCTCATTCTACCACACTAGAAGAAGCAGTAAATTTGGTCGGATCCTTTATCTCTACCCGAATGCTATCCTTTTTCGAAGAAGAAATCCCTAAGATTAGGCCAAACCACAATCATGCACTCACAATCTCCGTCGAAGTTATGGGGAAGGTTGTGCCACTCCTCTTGTCGATAATGGATTCGCCTTGAATGTCTTCCCACTAACATCCTTCAAATGTTTAGGCCTGAAAGAAAGCGACCTCGCTCCAACCTCTGCAACTGTACATGCCTATGATAATACCCTTCGGGAGGTGATGGGATCCATAAAGCTTGTAATAAGGGCTAGCCCTATAAACCTTGTCGTCGAATTACAAGCTATTGACATCCCAGCCTGTTTCAACCTATTGCTAGGACAACCTTGGCTCCACATTATCAAGGTCATGTCTTCCTCACTCCATCAGAAATTAAAGTTCTTCGCCGACGGACAGGTCATTACCATCTTGGGCGATGATGACAATGTTGATGGTTCAAGTACCAGTAGTCCAATTCTTGAGATACAACACGGGTCAATAGATATGCTCCTATCAGGATTCCATGTTGAACCACTTCTACTCCCAGTTGGGGACAACTTCAAATAAAGGGTTTGTCCAGAATACGACCCTCATGGCAACATCAATCTGATTCAAATGTTCAGAAACATGCACTCCATGCCCCTATAGGGACTAGGACAAAGAAAATAAGGGAAACTTGAGCCAATCGAACTAAAGAAGGCTTTTCCTCCCTGTGGTTTGGGGTATCAATCGTTAGAACAAGAGCTAAGAATGATCATCCAGTCTTGATCAAAGAGGAGACTAGACCACGTCCAGACTATCCCAGGTGACTCCTTGAATGGACTATTCATCAAAGAGGGTGAGGAATTCCCCTTTTGCGTCTTTCCTGAACCATGGTATGACCATACATACAAGAAGATGAAGCTTGGAATGGAGATCTTCTTCCAAGACAACTACCTATGGGCCGAAGGTTCCCAACACCAAGTACAATCGCTCATATAAGATGCTGAAGAGACTGAGGAAAGTGACTTCGAAGATTCCTTCAACTTACAGACACTGGGGCTGCCACTCTGCATGGTTAACTCAGGCACTACATCATTTGATTTGTCCCACCTAATTAAAGCTGTTGATACACCTCTCGTCAACTGGCATGCTGCGCCAATTCTGCCGGCTGAAATCTCCCCTAATCCTAATATTTACCCATTTTCTTCTTCTATTGTCTATCCTTGTTCAAATGTAATCGAGTCCTCTTTTGCCGAGGTACTCAATGTTGTTTTTACTATCAATGAAGTAAACTAAGATTTTGAGTATCTTGTTGTGATTTACGTTAACTGATTGGATTCTAATAAAACATTTGATGATGATGATTTTGAAAATGAATAATTCTTAGCTGATCTAAATAAGGTTAATAATAAACAACATAATCGCGTTCAAGTTAATGAAGAAGAGACTATTATTACTAACCTCGGTTCTAGTAGCCAAATGTGAGAGATTAGGATAGTGACTGCCCTTGATGAGCATGAGCGTGCAAAACTCAAAGAATTGCTAAAGGAATCCGTAGATATCTTCGCATGGTCCTCTGAAGATATGCCCGACATTAATCCTGAAATAGCTCAGCACGAGATTCCCACTCTCCCAGATTAAAAACAGGTCAAACAAAAGTTGAGAAAACTCCGCACAAAATGGCCTCTTATGGTCAAAGAAGAGGTGGTCAAACAGTTGAACGTAGGTTTCATTCTTGTGATCGAATATCCCACATGGCTAGCCAACATAGTGCCCATGCCAAAATTGGGAGGAAAAGTTCGGATGTGTGTAGACTATCGGGATTTGAACAAAGCCTCTCCAAAGGATGATTATCCATTACCCAATATCGACATGATCGTGGACAACATAGCTAGTCATGCTCTCAAGTCATTCGTCGACGGATTTGTCGAATACAACTAAATCAAAATGCACCCAGACCACCAAGAAAAAACCGTATTCATCACCCCATGGGGAAACTTTTGCTACACTATCATGCCATTTGGTCTCAAGAATGTTGGGGCTACCCCCTAGAGGGCTTCCACAACCATCCTGCATGATCTGATTCAAAAAGAAGTAGAGATCTATGTGGATGATATGATTATCAAGTCCAAAACTAGAGAAGGTCATGTCTTTTCTCTCCAAAAAATTTTCGAACGACTGCGACAGTATCAAATGAGACTCAATCCGCAAAAATGCATATTCGGCATTACAAAGGGAAAACTCTTTGGATTCATGGTCAGTGAGAAGGGGATAGAAGCAGATCCCGCCAAGCTGAAAGCCATACTTGAGATGCCACCTCCCCGAACAGAGAAAGAAGTTCGAGGTTTCCTTGGGAAATTGTAATACATCATCCGATTCATCATCCAGTTAACCTCCATCTGCGAACCTATCTTCAAACTCCTCCAAAATGATTCAACTAAAGTTTGGAATGAGGCCTACCAAGAAGCCTTTGACCGAATCAAACAATATCTAACTCAATCCCCGGTACTCATGCCACCACAACCTGGTGTCCCCTTAGTCCTATACCTAACTATAACCGACACTAAATTTGGGGCTTTGCTAGAACAATACCTTGTAGATTCTCGCAAAGAAAGAACCATTTATTTTGCCAATCGCAAATTGGTCGGGTACGAGGTCAACTACACTTCTTTGGAAAAGGCGTGTATCGCACTTGTCTAGGTCACCCAAAAGTTGTGGCACTAGATGCTTGCCTTCCCCATCAAACTTTTATCCCGAATGGACCCCATCAAATACCTATTCGAGAAACCCACCTTGTCCATCCGAATGGCCCGATGGTTGATGCTCCTAGCCGAGTTCGATATCGTGTAAGTCACGTAAAAAGCCATGAAAGGAAGAGCCATCTCTGACTACCTCATTTATTAACCCATAGAAGAAGCCGATGTCTGGGTCTCCTAATTCCCAGATGAAAACATCCTTTGCACTACTCAAGACAACTTTTGATGGCAAATGTTCTTTGATGTCGCTACCAACAAAAGGGGATATGATATTGGGATACTTCTGTTCGCCCTTGATGACTCTCACACTCTCATCTCCATTAAATTCTATTTCCCTTGCACCAACAACATGACTGAATACGAGGCATGCACAGTAGGCCTCAAAGTGGCTCTCAAGAAAGATATTCACTGCCTAGATATATATAGGGATTCCTCCCTCATCATCGGTCAAGTGCTTGGAAAGTGGAAAGTCAAGGACAAGAAACTCAAACCTTTCTATGCCCACTTAGAAGAGATAACCTCCGAATTCCAAGATATCACCTTCCATTACCTACCCTGATCAAAGAATAACCTAGCTGATGCCCTTGCTACCTTGGCCTCCATGGTCGACATGCCCGAAGGAATCACAATGATCCCTTTCCTTGTTCAACAGCAAGATAAACCAACCCATTGCTACCACATCGAGCTCGTCACCACAGAAGATCTCGAGATAGCCAATTGTTGGTACTATGATATCTGGCGCCTCCTCAAGAATGATAGGTATCCCGAGGGTTCCAATAAGAAATATCGAGCAACCCTTCGAAGACTGGCTACCCAGTACATCATCTATCAGAAAGCACTGCTCAAAAGAAACTTCGATGGAACTCATCTACACTACATTGCGGGGATGGCATTGAAAATATAATGCAGAAGATCCACATCGGGGAATGCGGACCTCATATGAACGGTCACATGCTTGCCAAAAAGATCATTCGATAGGGCTACTACTGGACCACCATGACCCAGGATTTCACCACCCATGTTTGGAAATGCCTTAAATGCCAATAATTCTCCAACCTTCAACATCTGCCTCCATGTGAATTATACAACATGACCTCTCCCTGACTGTTCTCCACTTGGGGTATTGACATCATAGGGAAGGTTACACCAAAGGCTTCCAACAGTCACGAGTTCATCATTGTTGCCATTGATTACTTCACCAAATGGGTCGAATCTGGGTCATACGCAGTGCTAAATACCAAGAAAGTGTCCACATTCATCAAGAAAAATATCATCTGTCGATATGGAGTCCCACACGATTTAATATCAGTTAATGACTTGCATTTTGAGGCAGAAATCACAGAGGTGGTCAACGAATATGGGATTCAGATAAACAAATCTTCTCCCTACCGACCTCAGACCAATGGTGCAGTTGAATCTACCAACGAGAACCTCAAAGCCATCATCTACAAGATGACTGAAAGCTATCGAGATTGGGATGATCGGATCCAGTACGCCCTCTAGGGCTACCAAACCTCAATTATAACCTCTACTGGGGATACTCCTTCCTCTCAAGTTTACGGTATGGAAGCAATACTACCCGTGGAGTTGGAAATACCCTCGTTGTGTGTCATGCTAAAAAATGAAGTTAACGAAGAAGACTGTTGCCAAACCCATCTTGACGAGCTAACCCTCCTAGACGAAGGGAGATTAGAATCACTATACCACATACAAGGGTACCATCGCCAAATATGGCGATAATTCAATAATAGAGTCAAGGACCATGGTGTCCGAGAGGGGGGCCTAGCCCTAAAAAAAATCATAGAACCCATCTGGGACCCAAAATGAAATTTAAGCCCAATTGGAGCGGCCCCTACATTGTTAAGAAAATCTTGTTCGGCCGTGCTACCATGCTCACCAACTTAGATGGGGAAGAGATGATTCATCTAGTCAACCTGGACTATCTCAAGAAATTCTACCCCTAGTTTGAAATCTCGCCGCGCTATGACTCTTCTCATCTCCCATCTATTCTAAAAAAAAATCTCTTCATTTTCTTCTGCCCAGAACTACATGGGCCTGATCCTCTGCAAAAAAAAAAAAAATTCAAAAAATTTAAAAACTTTTCAAAAACCCCAGAGGTACGTAGGCAGCTCATACACCTTACATGAGCATGACCCTTTCTTTTTCACAAAATACTATTCTTTTCTTACCTCCGAGAATAATAGACAATTTCGACATATACTTGAACAAAAGGATTACGTATGCCTTAGCGATCGGTATAGATAATTCAAACAATACAAAATTCATCGAAAGGCACAGCTGGATGATCAGAAACTTACTTATTTTACTAATAAGAAATTTCGATACAGATTACATAAAGGAACGGATAACTACCTTCCCCCTACCTTCCTAAAAAAAATCCAAAATAAAATCCCCACATTTATTCCCCATTACAAAAAAAAACATCCTACCAACAGCTACTATAGGAGCCCCCTCCGTCATCATCTACATCCCGGGTTCCCGAAGTTTCCCCTGCCTGATCAGAGTGTCACAGACACTCCTTGGACCGATAAGCTCGAACCAGCTTTGAAAAAACCACAACACCTCCTTCCATGGTGTCAAAGAAAACAACCACTTTTGTCCAGTCTCCACTTCCAACATCTTGCTAACTACTCTCCTCCATAACCACTTCATATAATCCCCAGGGATATGCCAAACTCTCCCAAAAGACTAAGAGGAAAGGATCGATGGACGTCGATTCTCCCACAGAGAGCCAAGCCGCATGCGCAGACGCTCACTCAAATCCTCTACCGGAAAGAAATTTAGTGTTCGAGGTGGCACGACCTGTGCCCAGCGAAATTGGCGCAGAAGTCGCCAAGGGAAATAAAAAAGTCTGTCTGAGACCAACCGACCGCACATATAAGTATTCTCCTAGCTCCAGAACAGGCAACAACTATGCCCACCAAGGCACTGACAAGTACAAACTCCGAGACCCATGCTCCACAAACTAATTCTCCTAGATCGTAATATCTAGGCCAAAACGGAGTACATGGTCTTCAAGGTACCAAAATTGTACCGCCGCTATCAACATGTTCCACTCAATGGACCGATTGCGCCACAAAAAGACTCTACGCATGTTGAAAGCATTGTAGTCGACATTATAAGAGAACATCGCTTCTAAGGCTTCGAGGTAGTTAGCAAACTCAATGCTACCAGGTAGAGACATCTTGTAGGACTAAGAAATAGTAGGCAAGTAAGTAAGAATGTGAAGGTGTGATGGAAACACTCCACCCTTATCCCTTTTTATACTTGACAACCCTCACAAAAGACGTAATCCTTGCAGAAATCGAAAGAAATCCTACCCCACAAAGTACCAAAGGCTGAAGAGGACACCAATCAAAAGCTTTGAATTGATAGGACTGGACATGACGGCAGGGCAAGGTGCTTGCCGATCGGCAACCCCCTATTTTTGGAAATTTTCCTTTTTCCTCTTTTGTGAAAATCAGAAAAAAAAAACCATAAAAATAAATTGATGTTCTCAACATAATTTAAAAAATCCTTTTCCATCCTTATAGAATTTCCATTTTTAACCTTCCTTCAAAATCCCAAAAATATTTCTTTATTACGGTCTCAGCAGCAAAGTAAAAAACGCATGTGCATGCATTCATTCACCATTAACAAAGAGAATAATAAAAAATCCCATTTTATTGCATATATATATTTTTCTGTGTTACATCAATTTTGCAGGAAATAAAAAAAAGAAAAAAAATAACGGGACTCAGCCCGAACCCACATTCTCATTCTCTCTCTCACTTACCTTTCTCCCCTATCTCTAAGAGCTTCCACCCCTGCGACGCGCTCTCTTCCCCCTACGACGAGATAACGAACCACCGCTACCCGAGCCAGAGTCCTCCATGAACGAAGAAAACATCACCAGGTAAGAAGGAACCAGGACCGCATCCCGAATATGGGCAGTCGCCAAAGAGATCCAATCTCTAATATCCCTCAGGCAAGTGGTCGACACCGGACTTGCTACAAGTAAAAGGTAGAATCTGTATCAAAAGAGGTATCAAAACTGAAAAGGAACCAAAAAGAGCAAGAAGGTATACCGCAGGACGAAGGACCTCATCTGTCAAATTTAACTCCTTCAGATCCATCGCATGAGGACGGTGTAACATAGGCACCATCCCTCCATCAGCTCGTCGAATATTGTACGAAGGAGTGTGCAATCGCACGAAAGGAACCTCTGAATTCATCGCCACCATAGACACCGACGGACCACCACCACTATGGGAAGACCCCACTGCCTAACTCGAACCCGCGAGAGGGAAAGTTAAGGCATCATATATGCTGGGCGCCGTCAACCAACTCGTCATAAAGTCCATATAGTCATACGACACAGCCATATCAGTGTACAACAGGTAGTACTCACCAATCATCGCCCTGATCCTCGCATCCTCTAGCATTAGGCACTCCCGCCTCATAGACATAGGAGGCTGCGCAGGTGGCACCACCACCTCCTCCTCAACAATCTGTCGAACCAGTCTCTCCCCCAAATACCAGAAATGGCTGAACTCATGCGCCAGCAAACGCCTCATCTATGCGTTCACCCCAGCCTCCCCCGTATCCTAAATGGCTATCCCCCAGGGTTAAAAGGACACCTGAAAATCCATAGCAGACATAAGTCAATACAAAATCAAAACATGCCAAAAACCACGACTGCAAAGGAAAGAGTCTTACCCTACCACTGGTCAGGCCATTCAAGACCTAACGCACCGTCTCCAGAGATAGAGATCTCTTCGATCGCCGATTGGCCTTCCGCCATCGATACAATCGACAAAAGTCCCCAATGGTATCATCCTTCAGAGCAATCAGCGGGGTATTTCACCCAATCACCTCATAGAACCACATCTGCTAAAGACAGGAATTCACAATAAAAAAGAGACTCATAAGGAAAATGCGAATGCATGAATAGAAAAATACCCAAAATTAAAGAATAACTCTAGGAGATACGTGGCTCCAGTAAAAGTTTATCGGAAGCACCGACTGAATGCATCCAAAAAAAAATAGAGGGTCGCCAAAGTCAGACTCCCCCAATCATAGAGAGCGATGTTCGAAAACATCCTCAAATATAGTAAGAACCATAAATAGACGACGTTGCCGCTCGACGCCACCATAAAACCTCCCAGCACCAACAAGATGAACAACTGGGCCATATGACTCACCTGCAGCCTGTCCTCCACATCAACCACCCTACTCCGCAAGACATCCTTCAGCAAGGACAGCCGGATGGAATCCCCAGACACTATCCTCCATACGTCGTCGAGCGCCGCCATCACAGCCTCCGGCCTCACCCTCGGAGAGTGATCCACCTCTATCCACACCACATCGCAATCCATCCCTAGAAGCTGCTGCACATCTATAGGAGTGACGATCATCTCCTGAAAGTCAAAATGGAAGGTGTGGGTAATGTCCCACCATCTCTCCCCCAAAGCAAACAAGATCGTTGTGGACCGAGGCATCTCATCCACCGTAGACGTCAACCTCCCAAAACTCGCTGATGATACCACCCAATGGACCACAGGTGGAAGATTCTACCAGACATACTTAAGCCCCGTCATCCCATGGGCATGCATGTTCTTCAAAGAGATATCAGACTGTCAAAAGAATAATCCTTGTCAAAATTAAAGGAAGAAAGAAAAATCACAAAAAAAAAGAAGAATGCCAAAGGTCAGGTTACTTACATAACCACCAGGGTTCACCACCTTAGAAGATCGTTGACGCGACGACTGCCATAGCAAAGTCCGATCATCCGCAATCGGCTCAAATGAGTCAAAGGAGTTCTCACTCCCCAAAACAAGAGATACCCTAGCCCTCCACTCCACGTTCGCCCAATCATCAACAGTCAACCATTCCCTATGCACTGCAGTGCTCACAAAGGCGGCCATTTGTTAGAGATCGGAATGCTAGAAGGGTTTGCAGAGGAAAATCGCAAAAAGAAAGAAAGCAAGAAGTTGTGAGAAATGAGAGACATTCGCCCCCTTTATATAGGATGCTAAGCGTCATGCCGATCGACACTGACCCCCACCCACTAATTGGCACTGACCCTTTACCTTGCCGAGGTAGTCCAAAATTCTGTGCCACTGCCGAATGGCACCCTCTGAACCATGCCGACCGACACCCTGAAATTTCGTACAAAAATTCCCAGAAAATGCCAGAAAGCCCTAAAAAATTCTCAGAAAATTCCTAAAAATCCCGGAAAGGATTTAGAACATTTTCACCAAGATAATTTCGCACTCCCTCAAGCGAAACCCCCATTTCCCTAGTGAAACTCTCAAAAACTTAGTGAAACTTCTCCCGACGACATCCCCAAAGGATCTCTAGGGGTCGCCTCCTATCCCCCAAAGCTCTCAAACATCTCGAGAAATACGTACAATACCTGGACCACCTAATCACTTTCCCAGTGGAGTTTATGGCTTAAAATTGGCCTTTCCTTCACTAAATCCCCAAAATCACGAGGATTTCCCCAGCGGAACTCCAGAAAGACATTTTCAAAGTATCTAAAGGACACTCTGCTTTCTTCAAAGCTCATTCCCCAGCGGAACTCGAAATCAAATCTGCATCCTCTCTTAGGCCAAAATTGACCTCGGTCTTGGATCGTCACCCTAGTTAGGTCAGAATTGACCTCGGTCTTCGATCGTCACCACTCTTAGGTCAAAATTTACCTTGATCTTTGATCGTCACCCTAGTTAGGTCAGAATTGACTTCGGTCCTCAGTCCTCACCACTATTAGGTCAGAATTAACCTCAGTCTTGGTTCCTCACACTCTTAGGTCAGAATTGACCTCGGTCTTGGATCATCACTTAATCTAGTAGAATTAGCTTCGACTCGCAGAATTGGTCATCTCAACTTAAGCCCTCGGAATTGGCTTCGACCCACAGAATTGGGCATCTCAACTAAAGCCCTCAGAATTGGCTTTAACCCCCAGAATTGGTCATCTCACTTAAGCCCGCAGAATTGGCTTCGACCCGCAAAATTGGTCATCTCAACTTAAGCCCTCAAAATTGGCTTCGACCTGCAGAATTGGTCATCTCAACTTAAGCCCGCAGAAATGGCTTCGACCCACAGAATTGGTCATCTCAACTTAAATTGGCTTCGACCCGCAGAATTGGTCATCTCACCTTAAGCCCGCAAAATTGTCTTCGACCAGCAGAATTGGTCATCTAAACTTAAGCCCATAGAATTGTTCATCTCACCTTAAGCCCGCAGAATTGTCTTCGACCCAAAAAATTGGTCATCCTCATCTTTAAGCCCACGGAATTAGCTTCGACGTACATAATCGGTCATCCTCATCTTCAGGCCCGCAGAATCGGCTTCTACCCACATAATTTTTTATCCCCGGCACACTTCGTAGGTCCTCAGAATCGGCCTCGACCATTTGAATTGGTCATCCTCGCTCCCTTAGGTCCTCAAAATTGGCCTCGACCTTCTGAATTGGTCGTCCTCCTTCAAAGCATCATGCGGTGTGTATTCAACGGCTATCATTTGTTCCAAACTCACCCGTTGAGAGGACCTATAGACCCCCCATTCTATTACCCCCTAAACTCTCCTTAGGTCCCTAGCACCTCCCTTAATATCTACAAATCCAGGTCATACCCCGAGTACTGACCTAGAAGCCATCGGGCACTCACAAGCTTCGTTTGACCAAAAAGTCAAAGTCTTCAGCTCGACCGAGGCTAAATGAATCTTTGAAAGGAACTGAAACCCCTTTCCAACGGTTCATCCCGTGCACAATTCTGACCTACCATGCGGACGAACCACCCATTTTCCCCAAAACTCAATCAGGAGGACACCGGGTGCTCCCAGGATCCATTTGACCTAAGTCAACTCTTCATCTTGACCAAGTCTAAATGATTCTTCGAAGGTCACTGAAACCCCTTTCCAAAATTTTACTCCGATTTTGACTTACGGTACGGACGAACAATCCTTTTTACTCCAAGAGGTCAATGAATGCTTCCAGGGCCCGGTTGACCGAAGTCAACTCCCTAAACATGATCATACTCTTTAGAATGTCGAAGTACATCTCCTAATCTTTCTAACGGTTATCCTCATGCACGATTCGGACTTACCATGCAGACGAATGATCTGTTTGCTTCCGACGATTCCCCATCCAATGGACTGACGAATGCTTCCGAGCCATATTTGACCCAAAGTCAACTCCTGGACCAGGCAGTAGTCCAAATGACTTTTGAAGGTATCTAAATTACCTTTTTATCGATCTACCCCATGAATGATTTTGATCAATAGTTTGTGTTCTGTGACCGATTTTCCAAAAAGGCCTGAAAGACACCGCCAAACCGTAGGTCCTAGACCCTGCCTATCAACAGTGGGCCTAAACCCACCTGCCGAATGACAGGAACAGGGCTATGCCAATTGCTAATGATCCAGGCCTATAAAAAGGAGGCCTTGACCTCACTTGCAAGGGAGCCCAAATCTGAAACATATCATTCTCAATAGATCCAGAAAACCTCTCTCGAAGTCAGCGTGATTTCCACACCCAAATTCCTTTCCAACCTTCACATTTCATCATTCTTTTCACCGAACTTGGTGAATTCACAACCCTCCATCATCATCCAAGTCTATGGGTTTCTCTCCAACATTCAAGATCTTCAAGAAGGTCCTATTTTCTAAACCCTCTCCTTAAATTCTCATAAATTCACAATAACTTATTTTATTACTTAGTGCTTTTATTATCTCATCTCACACATCCTAATATACTTTTTATTTAGTATTATTCCACATCTCTTATTTTCATACAAATAAAAACCCAAAAAACAAGGAAAAGAGGGTTTGCTCATAAATTCCAAATGGGAATTCTCACACTTTTCTTAAACATTTTTCATAACTAAAACACTTTTCTACACACACACACACACACAAATAAGATAATACCCGGTTGGATTTATGGGATAAACCCCACCCCTCATTTTGTATGTGAACTATGTGGAATTTGATGCCTCTATAGGCTACGTAGGCATCTCGGGGTAAAACTCGAGACTTGAGTCCTATTTTTTTCTTTTTCTCTCATTTTCTATTTTCTCTAAACTCCATTCTCTTATACTATATATATATATATATATATATATATATATATATCTATATATATATATATATATATATATATATATATATATATATATATATATATACATATATTTGTTCTTAAGGGCGTATTATTCCGTATGCGTTATCGTTCCCTCATAACGATTAACGTAGGGATGATCGCCTAAATCCTATTTTCTAATATTTTTATACCTTCCTACGGATGACTCGCTTTACCTCTTCCACAGTACAAGTCGAGGATTCCTATCTACACTATATATACACATGCACACATATCACATGGAAAATAACCAAAATCCATGAGAGACCGAATGGGCATAATGGGTGCCTAACACCTTCCCATTTCATAACTTAGCCTCTGGACCCTTTTTGAATCATTTTTGGTTTCGTATCCACTAGTATGTCTTTGGATGCTATCCTTCGTGATGGCATCCCCTTTTATTTCATCTGTTTTGAGTAAAATAGACTGGAAACTCTAATCTCTCTACATTTTTACACCTCACCTCAAATGACGCCGGCCGAAGCGCTCTCGAGAGGGACGCGCGGGACCTAAGGATCCTCGCCATCACGCATCCCGCCCTGCGGCGAGGATCGGGGATGGCCACAATCTTGTAATGAATATTTGGGACAAAACTCGAACTGAAAACGAAAAAACTCATAGTTTGCACCTGCTTGATCGATCGATCGACATTCATAGTTCGATCGATCGACTAGGCTTGATCGATTGACACCCATAGGGCGATCGATAGATCACTCCAGAAACTGTGAACTTTTCCCCCTTTTTGAATTTAAGTGTTGTCAGCCTTCGAACGTTGAAGTTGAGTATTATGTGAATACATTAGGGCTTGAGGGAGATGAGTAGGGATATATTTGAAGCCCGAAACATATTAGAATGTGGTTGGAATTTAGTTTTGAATTTACGAGTGTCCGACGAGTAATTTCCTATTTTATGATGCCAGAACATGATTTAAATTCTTAGGAGTGATAAGTTTGGATTTGGGACATAAATAAGGATTTCGGAGTACTTAATTTATACGTGGGAGACGTAAGAGGCTTAGTAACCTCTTTGGTTAGGATTTTAAGTACTCGAAACTATTCGACGTGAGACTTATCAGCTAAATATATTATGTATAATCTGGAATAATAATAGTGTATGAATTAGACTAATGTTATAATGATAAGAATATACCTTAAATAAAATAACAGTTATCTAAGTTGTGTAAATGCTTACTATATGGATTATTATGTGTATGACATACCTACCATACTTGCTATTATGGGAGGTCAGCTTTCAGATTAGGACCATCTAATCTTTATGTGCCTACGGGGGGATTTAGATTGGTACCTTAAGGACATAGGGCTGTGAATGACTTATTGGTGAGTTGAAAGTCAGCTAACCATGGGAGCGTAGGTATGTGCATGAACCATGGGTATGTGAACTATGTTCACCTACAATATGTGTGATTATGTTTATTGAACTGTTCCTGAGTGATTCGGAGCACGTAGTCCTTATGTACGTGATGTACCGGATTCGATAGCAGAGTATGCGTGCACCGCAGCTTAGCCCAGGGGTGCCATATTTGTATATTTGTGCTGAGAATAATATACTTGTATTTATTTTGTACTCCTTGTTAAAGTGTGAATATGAATAATTGAGACATCTTGAATGGGATTAAAAATGAGAATTTCCTATCGTAATTGTTATAAATTAATCTGATCGATGAAAAGATGATTCACACGTAGGATATGTTAGAATGATATGAATAGACCCCTATACTATATGTGAGGACAGGAAGTGGTACGCACTAGTAGTTAATGGAATAACTAGGACGTGTGAAGGATATACGTTCGGCGTGCACATTAGTTGAGGGGTGAGGAGCTCATGTGAGAGAACGTAACTAACATGTATATAATATTTAATTTTTAATGCATTTAAACACTTGCTATATTTTAAACTATTTTCACCTCGGGCTCTGACTCATTTTCTTTTAAATCTAGTTTTCTTATAAAACCTTTTTAGGTCCCCAGCTACAGGGACGCCAAGCATAGGAGTTCCATAACATTGATGTGATGTAAGTGCTGTGGAAGTTATAGGATCTCGATATTAGATGCCTATACATTCTGCATTTGATTCTATTACGAGTCACTCATCATTTAGGGCATGTCGCCCCTTTCCATTTAGAGATAGCATTTTCAGACTTTCAGTTTCATTTCTATTTTAATTTTATTTTATTTTATTCAGACTTTGTATTGAGATTTATTCAGTATTTGGATTATTCAGGGGAGTGTTACTCCAAACTCATTTTATTTATTCCATTATTATTCTACTGTGATTGTGATATGGATGTGGTATAGTTAGCTTATAATTTAAATGGTTTCATGTTAATTTAATTTAATAAAATTTGGCGACTCCCTTTTTAAATATTAGGTGGCTAGTAATTGTTTAAAAATGTTTTCGATAATGATGCTATGAATTGAAATAACTTGACATTTCGTATAAATTTGAATAAAGGAGTAGCTACCTGGTATTTAATTAGTCGGGGTGTCACAGGTGGTATCAGAGCATCAGGTTTTAGTGACCTTAGGATGTGTACGGCTTGTTATGTTTTCGCGTAGCGTCCTTTGATATAGAGCCCTATATTTTAGGATTGTTGTACTCTTTTGTGTATCTTAGATAATTCAGCTATTTTGAGATATTAACTGTGGAATTATAAAACTTCTCTCTCATTTGAGATGCCTCCTCAATGTGAACAGCAAGTTCCCAACCCGAGCCTCGGCCTGCACGAGTTCAGGGTTCTATGAATGCTACTGAAGTTGCCGCCATTGTATCCCAGGAGGTAATTGTTGCATTAGCAGTCATTCAACAGGCACCACCTCAATCATTGTTGGTAGCCCCCATCTAGGCTCATACATTCTCTTCTGCATGGGAACATGTTCGTGATGCCTTTCAAAAGGCGCACCCTCCGGAGTTCAAAGGGAGATCTGACATTGTTGTGTCGAGCCAATGGAAGAAGGACATCCAAATACACTTGAGGATTTATGAGTGTATATATGTGAAGAGGCAGATACTCACTACATTTAAGCTAGTAGGAGAAGCATTACAATGGTGGGAGTCCATTACCACCACAAAGGAGAGAGATGTTATTTCTATTCAGGAGTTTTGGCTGCGATTCGACCAGAAATATTGCCCATCAGCAGTTCACACCGAGATGAGGTAAAAATTGATGAACCTTAAGTAAGAAGGGACGAGAGTGGTAGAGTATGAGACCGAGTTCACTAATCTTCTGGACATCATTCTCGATGGGATCCCTAATGAAGAGAAAAATATTGAGAAGTTCATGGATGGGTTTACGTGGAGGATTCGTCAGCACTTACTGGGTCCTCTCTCATTGGATACCTATTCAGATGTGGTTAACGCAAAATTAATTCACTACCAGGACTACCACTTCCATTTATTAGAGGGTAAGCGAGAAGGAGAGTCCAGTCAGTAGGGACGGGAAGGGAGTAATGGTGCTCGCGGGTCACAGTCAACCCAGAGTAATGGTGATCAAAGTTTCAAACAGGGGGATTCTAAGATATTTAGATCCGAGCATTTCAAAGATGGACAGGGAGGTTTTTTTCATGGCCACCAGGGTTAGAACGGTCATCAGGGCCATCAGGGTCAGCAGCAGCTTCATTTAGGCCAGCATAACCAAGGATGGGGTGGTAACGACCATTAAGGACATGGGCAGTAGGGTTAGAGAGGGGGAAACTTCACAGGGAAATATTTCATATGTGGCAAGATTGGCCAAAAATGCCAGGAGCATCCTAAAAGGAGCAGGGCCCCGCAGCAGCAATAGGGTGCTCGACATGAGCCCCAGAGACTGATATTTCTTGTCGCCCTCCCAGCGCCACTACAGATGTTAGATTTGCCACCTATACCAGTAGTCCCAGTCCAGAAGGGACAGATGCAGTACGGTCGATTTTACCAGCTCCAGCAGGCCCCAGTCCCACAAGATCCACCCACTATTGAGGGTATATTTTCTATTCAGGGGACTATGGGGCATATTTTATTTGACACAGGGGGCACACACTATTTTATTTCCACAAGATTTACAAGTTCTATGGGATAATTAGATACCGCGGAGAGCACTATCACTTGTGTAGATTCACCATTGAGTAGGGGTTCTATGATTTCCATTATGTGTAGAGGAGTCGGTATAGAGATTGGTAGGTTTACCTTACATGTTGATAGGTTTGTACTAGATATGACAGAGTATGATGCGATTATTGGTATGGATAGGTTGGTGACGTATCGATCCATAATTGATTTCTATAGTAGGAGTATTATTTTTTCCATACTTGGTCAGGAGATGTTTTTAGTGGGTCTGCCTAATCCTGAGGGCGAATTGTCCACGCAGTTGCACTACATAGAGGAGGAGACCTGTAAGGAGGTCGTGATACCACTTGATTCGATTCCAGTTGTTAGAGAGTTTGCCGATGTATTCTAGGATATTCTTGGATTACCTCCTAGTAGAGAGATAGACTTTGTCATAGATTTGACACCGGGCACTCGGTCGATAGCCCGTGCACCTTACCTTATGCCTCCAGCAGAGATGAGGGAGCTACGAGATCAGATAGAGAAACTGTTGGATCAAGGGTTTATCCGTAGGAGTACTTCGTCGTGGGGTGCTCCTGTGATATTTGTTAAGAAGTGGGATGGATCTTTGAGGTTGTGTGTCGATTATCGGGAGTTGAACAAAGTCACGATTCAGAATAAGTATATATTGCCCTGAATTGATGACTTTTTCGACTAGGTGAGAGGAGTCGCCTTATTGTCAAAGATTGACTTGATATTTGGATACCATTAGTTACATATCAAGGAGCAGGAGGTCTTGAAGACTTCCTTCTTGACGAGATATAGTTCCTACGAGTTTAGGGTTATGCCTTTTGGCCTAACTAATGCCCCAGTCGTGTTTATGGACTTCATGAATAGGGTGTTCACTGAGTTCCTAGACTAGTTCACCATTATCTTCATTGATGACATTATGTTTTATCCCAGATAGAGGAGGAGCATGTCAAGTACTTAAGGCAGGTTTTTTAGACACTACACCAACATGAGTTGTATATAAAATATGAGAAGTGTGGGTTTTGGATGAAAGAAGTTCAGTTTTGGGGGAATATCATTTCTGAGAGGGGAATATCTATTGGTCTGGGGCAGGTGTCAGTAGTGAGGGAGTGGGTATAGGCCATGACACCGATATAAATACATAGTTTTTTGGGGTTAGCAGAATACTACAGGAGGTTTACTCGGGGGTTATCAAAGACAGTGGGTCCTTTGACATATCTGACTCACAAGGGAGTGTCATTTATCCGGAGTGATGCCTGCCAGTTGGCCTTCGACGAGTTAAAAGACAAGTTGACCTCAACACCATTGTTAGCATTGCCCAGGCCCGGAGTGGAGTATCTAGCCTATAGAGATGCATCCTTACTAGGACTTAGGGGTGTACTACAGCAAGAGAGTCATGTTATAGCTTATGCTCACCATAAGCTTAAGCCTCACAAGAAGAATTACTCCACCCACAACTTGGAGTTAACGGCAGTTGTATTTGTACTACAGATTTGGAGACATTATCTCCTCGGGGAGAAATTTTGCCTATTCACAGACCACGAGTACCTATAGTACATATTCACGTAGAAGGAGCTAAATATGCGTCAATATCGGTGGTTGGAGTTTATGAAGGATTATTAGTATGGTATCCAATAGCTCTTAGGGAAGGCTAACATGGTAGCAGATGCGTTGAGCCGTAGGACAGTAGGTGAGGTGGACAAGGTGTGGAAAGAAAAGTGTAAGGAGTTAGGGCACAAGGATGCAGTGGCATGATCTTTCATGTCTGTGATGACAGTAACACCCCAGATTATTACGAGGGTGATATAGGCTAAGGAAGAAGACCCGTTCTATCAAGAGAAGATAATATGATTGTTAGTAGAGGGGGTTGAGTCTTATATCATTTATTTAGACGGGGGCTTATGCTTCAATGGAAGGTTAGTTATTCCTGAGGGGGAGGACTTGTGACACGAGGTAATGATAGAGTCGCACGGTTCATGATTCGTAGTGCATCCTGGTGGGGATAAAATGTACTAGGATATGAGGCGACAGTACTGGTGGAGCGGGATAAAGAGAGACATTATCGAGTTCTTTTTTAAATGTGCCACTTGTTAGCTAGTAAAGGTGGACCATCAAAGACCGGTAGGACTTTTACAGACGTTAGAGATTCCTATGTGGAAATTGGATAGCATTTTCATGGACTTCATCATGAGTTTACATACATCACCGAGAGGTCACGAGTCCATATGGGTGATCGTGGATCGGTTAACAAAGGTTTCTCACTTTTTGCCAGCCCGGACAGATTACACTATCGGACAGTATGCCTAGATCTTCATAGCTGAGATAGTGAGACTCCACGGGGTGCGTCTTAATATTGTGTCCGATAGAGATAAGATATTTGTGTCATATTTTTGGGAGAGTTTTTAGGAATCCATTGGTACGGAGTTGCGGCAGAGTACAACATATCACCCACAGATAGATGGACATATCGAGCAGATGACTCAGATGTTGGAATACATGTTGCGTATGTGCATCCTAGACTTTGGAGGTAGTTAGCAGTAGTATCTTCCACTAGTGGAGTTTGCATATAATAACTCCTACCAGTTCACTATTAGTATGGCTCCATTCAAGGCATTGTACGGTAGACCTTGTCGTTCCTCAGCATGTTGGCTAGAGGTGGGGGATAACAAACTCCTTGGGCCGGAGGTGATTTAGGATAGGATAGAGATGATACAGAGCTATATTCGGGTAGCTCAGGATCGAAAGAAGAGTTATGTCGATGCCAAAAGGTCCTTTCGAGAGTTAAATGTGGGGGACTAGGTGCTGCTCAGAGTATCTCCTATGAAGGGGATTATGTGTTTCGGGAAGAAGGGGAAGTTGGCACCTTGATACGTGGGGACATTCCCTACATCGAGAGAATTGGGCTAGTTGTGTATAGACTTGGGTTACCGGAACACTTGCATAGGGTCCATGACATGTTCCACATTTCCTCACTAAGGAGATATCTTCGAGATAATTTTCCCGATACGCACATTGCTTTAGAGGATATCGATCTATAGCCTGATAGTTCCTATGAGGAGGGGTCGGTTGCTATTCTAGACCATAGCGAGAGGAAATTTAGGTCGAAGATTGTACTGTTAGTACGTGTTGAGTGGCAACATCATAATGCCAAGGAGTCAACCTAGGAACGCGAGGATGAGATGCGAGAGCGTTATCCAGAGTTATTTTTTCTAGTTATATTTTATTTCCAAATTTAGAGACAAAATTCTATTATTCGGGGGGATGAATGTGATACCTCGTAATTTTATTGTTTTTATTTAATGGGATTATTTAAATTAAATGCGATAATTATTTGGAAATTAATCCAGATTTAAATACTAGCGATATGAGAGTTGGTATTTGATTATGATAATAATGTTGAATATTACTGGGTGAATATAGTAATATATGATTATGAAATTTATTAAAATTGTCCCGAGTCATAAATACAACAATTTGGAAAATTATGTTGGGAAGCGCGTGTTAGTCTCATAGGAATCAATTTAATTGGATTTAATTAAAAGTAAATTATAATTTTATCATCTGTATGGTCATTTTGATTACCAAGGTGTCAGTAGGGGTCGACATAGTTAGAAAACACTAGACGGGGATTTAGTTTGGGTTTCAGGGCTTTTTAAGGCCAAATCGGCAACCCGTGAGGGTATTTTAGTCATTTTAATTTTTAATTGATTTTGACCCACGGATTTTAGGCTTTATTTATCAACCAATATTAGGGCCATTATCCGTCAAAAATTAAGGAGTTGGCAACGTGAGAAAGAGGAGAAATTACAAGAAAGGTTGCAAATCCATAACCACCACACACCACCATTATTCGCCGGATTTGTGACTGGAGTGAGGAAGAGAACCAACCCTTAACATCATTAACGGATTTAGAACATCAAATTCTCAAGAAACTGATTTAATCCATTAAGATTCAGGAAATAGTTTATCCATGATAGTGTATGATTTGATGATATCCATGAACAATGATTGAAACTCATGAAATTTGGAGAAGAAACCTAAATTTTGGATAGGATTTTCATGTAGTTTAATTCTAGAAGTATTCCATTAATAAAATAATAACCACCTTGACGAATTAAAAACGGATTTAGGAAGAGAAGTATGATTATTCTTAAAGAAAATAGAAAAATAGGTTTTTTCATGATAATATGATGATTTGAACCAAGAAAAGTCTAATTGGTAATTTTTGAAGATTTCGGGAAGGTTAAAAACCATGTAATTGTAACACCCCGCCTAATTAAATACCGGTTGGCCAGTCCCATACCAAATTAAAATAGAATATACAGTTGGCTCATTCTTAGCATCACTGTCGAAAACATTTACAACTCACCTAATACTCAATTAAGATGGTGTTAAAAACTATCCAAATTTTAATTTAACAAAATCAATTTCCAGTTTAAGAATAACACAACACATTTTATTCTACAACACTGATAACCAAATAGATAACACAAAAGAATTTATATGCAATTGTAATAAACATTCCCAAATAATATTAATCCATTACAGAAATCCCAACAATATTAAATGTATTAAAAACACACGAATACAATAGTATTTGACTCCGATAGAAAATGATAACTGAATCCTTTGGGCAACATGCCCCAACTAAGAGTATTGCGAATCAAAAGATGAAAGGCGTCTAAGCAAAAACTCCATAGCTCCATAGTTCAACATAATCCACTAAGGTTGGCGTCCCTTTTGTTGGATACCTGATATAGAAGATACAATAGAAAAGAAAATATGCAAGGAAACGGGTCAGAGCCCGAATGTGTAAATGATTTTTAAAACAGCAAGTATTTAACAAGTGCAATAAAGCATTTATTATGTACATGTTAGACCCAACTCTCACTTGCCATTCTCACCTCTCAACTAGAGTGCACACTTAGCGTTTCCTATTAACCTCCTAGTTAATGGTTCATCTTTTCTAGTCTCCATATGATAATTCCATCCCAATATCATAATCCCCGTATGTCCCATACCATACGTCACATTATTATTCATTTACATTTCTCATCGTTACTCATTAACATGAATCATTTCTCATTAATATGAATTAAGTTTTTCAATAAACATTCATTAACGTAATTCCATTATCTTTCTCTATTCACCGTTATCTACAATTTCTCACACAATAGATGATTTAACCACAATAAATATCCATTCATTCATTTAATCCATTATATATATATATATATATATATATATATATATATATATATTCATATATAATACGACACCCCGAGTCATAGCTGCGGTGCAATGCATTACTCTGCTATCATGTCCCATCATCGCTGGTCGCCGAATAGGAGACAAAAGGTTCGGTAAGGATTCCTCGAACCACAAACATCAACAAACAAATTGGAGGTGAAAATAGTTCTCATATCCATGGGTCACGCACATACCTACGTACCCACAGTCAGCGGACTTATCAACTCCCCGATAAGTCTTTCATAGACCTATGTTCTCAAGCGACAAATCAAAGATCCCATGGATTCATTAGGATATGATTGCCCTCACGCGCAAACCTCCCACCGATAGCAACTAAGCTAGGTATGTCATACACATAAATCATCAATCAATAAAATAGGTATTATCATACATATAATATAATATCATTAAGGTAATCTCACTACCCTAAGATAATTCCCATACGTAGCATTATATCTCTTTTAAATTCCACATATTAAAATATCATATCTTTACTTCATAATTTAATTATCCTCGCATCCTATAACATCTCTCCACTCCCGACGTCGTTAAGGTTCATGCGCGGAGCGTCTCGCAAAGCAAAATCCAAACAAGGAACCCCTCCAATACACTATTACTTAACTTTGTCGATCGAGGAGGTCCGAAAACTTTAACTATGCGATCGGGATAACCTCATACCCTCTTTCAACCAAATGTGTTCCAAACTCCCATCTCTATCCAGGAGCCATACTACTACGCTCTTGTACTACACTCCGCCATTGCAAAATTAATAATGGGCTTAAACTCAGTCCTTGATGTTCAAATTGTAACTCTAAGGCTACCCTCACCTTATATTAAATTTTCCCTACTGGACCTATCCTTAATCCTCATGCACACCAATTAGAATCCAACACGTGAATCTAGCAACCGAAATATCTTTCAATTTAATTATCATCATTCTAATCAATTAAATCCCAATCAAATTAATTCAAATCTTAACTAGGTCTTACTGATCTTCTCTAAGTCCCATAATATCCAAATAATAATCACCAAAGATCCACAAAAGGTTTTGGGATAAGAACCAACATTAAAAAGAAACAACATCTTGAATTCTCATATTTTAAATACTCAAAAAAATCAGATCCAAAAATTATTCAAATCATCAATCCGACTTTAGATTTGGATTCTACACGAAAAATTGAGTCAGGTATGTGTTTTGAGTTTTTCTTAAATCTCATCCAAATGCACTCAAAAATAAGATCTAAACATTCCAAATTGGCTCTTCTCATTCCGCTCGTTTTTGCCTCTTTTTCCAGAAAATTATTAACATATTATCTTCAAATACACTAATTTTTTTTCAGAATTTCTTCCACAAATTGATGAATATTTATTGGATTACTAACTACCTACAACATGAGTTTAATTCCTATATATTTTTAGATTCCAAAAATCCATTAACAACTATATCCTTTCATCTCCCAAGCATGAAAATCATCTCTTTTTATATGTATCCTAACATGGACAATATACTAACTTAAATTGCAAATATCAAACGCTAGCCTCTAATGAAGATCTGATCCTTTGGAGTTGAATAACACAGGTGGCGATGGTGGTGGTGACCTTTGACCTTTGGTTCTCCTCCTTCCCAAGCAAACTTCTTTTTCTTTCCAACAAACCTTCCACTCTCTCTAAGAAGATGACTTTTCAATTTTGTGTAGAAGGGATGAAATGAACCTACATACACTAATCTCCAAATACTTATAATAAGATAAAACCCGAAATCACTATTCATCCCCCTTGTAAAAATAACCAAAATGCCCTTTTGGGTTGTCTTTTCATTTCCAAATGACCCGAGACTCAAAATTAACATACAAATAGACTTTTCTGACTATTTCGAACCTTCCAGACGCAATAACGCAGTCAAAATGACTATAAGGTCTATAGAAAATAAATTTCCTTTTTACTTTAATAAATTAGTCCCGACACGTCCCATACCGCGTCTGACTAAAAATACAAATTACTGAATTTATATCAAACCGTCATATCAATGACATCACATTCATATATTACCTAAATATCTTTAAGTAATATTCAGAATCATCCATTTTAATATCCACAGTCCGGATAAAACCCAAATGAATTAATTAATAATAGAATTCAATTAATCCATTAATTTAAAATATAACCCATTTTAAAAGTCATTTTTAAAAGTCATTTAAAATTACGGGGTATTACATACTTCCCCCCTTATAAAAGAATTTTGTCCCGAAATTCAGGAATATAAATCATACTGGTAAGGTCAACTCCGAGTATAAATCTCACATCGCAATAAATCTAAGATGTACCGCCCATACAGTACATTAACGAAAATCCCTATCGATGTTATACGCCAAGCCTCACCATATAGTTTCAACTGAATAGAATTTAAACTTTACCCAGCCTTCCCTATACTATCCTCATGACAAACTTTGGGAAAACTGAGCCTCACACATTGAACAAATAAATCTGAAGTTCCAACTACTTACCTTTTGACAATTATGAAAACTACTACCATTCAACCATCAAGGGCGCCCATACACCCTATCGTACCACTTTCAATATAAAAAAATTCGCAAAGGTTATAAACTCATATCCTAAAGACCTATCTTATTTTGACTCCCAACGGTTATTAGTTTCATGCGTGGGGTGTCTCGCAAGCAAAATCCAAACAAGGAACCACCCCGATACACTACTTCCTAAAGTAGTCGGTCATCGAAACTCCTAAGGTCCTTAGTCAATTATATAAAAATTTGGTTTATCGAAAAAAAACATATCAGGTTTATCGATTTAAAAAAAATTAGGTTTTATCGATTTCAAATAGAGTCTACGCATCTACTCTCTTATAGAAGACAAGATGCAGGATAGTAGTAGTACATACGCTCTCGTATACCACAAGTCAATGCACGCCGATAATCACATCACGCTCGGACATGCCCAAGGTAAATCATCCCATGATAAAAATCAAACCCACGTGATAACATGTAATATATAGGTGTCCCACACCCCTCAGCGAGTCTACGTAAATAACGATGCTATAGGCTAAGTTTAGCAATCCTTTTTCCCACACAATATTAATCGCTACAAAAATCAATACGCCTCATAATTCCTTAGATAGGAAACATACCCTCATTTGCGGATGATGGTTGTTGAATCGCACTAATATAACTTTGCTCCGATGAGTGAAGAAAAATTTTACCCCAAATTTTCCAGTTCTAGTTAACCATACTCCACTATATGTCCAAGACTTTGAATATATTGCCTTCGTTAGGTAACATACAAAATTCCCGCATTTCTAAACCTTCTACTGATGTCTCTCCTCAATTTTCCATAATAGGGGTGACCTCGACTACGGTCATCATACTCGAACATACTTCATAACCTCCTAAGTACGATCTCCGCTATCCATACAATGGCCCTCATCTGCCATACTTCTTTGTTAGATAACTCCCGAACGTAAATAAGATTCACTGATATATACGGAATCTTACCAAAGAGATCAACAATCCTAATCATAGGGCTCTACATCAAAGAACGCTTAGCTGAAAACACAGTAAGTCGTACAGATCCTAAAGGACACTAGAACCTGATGCTCTGATACCACCTGTAACACCTCGCCTAATTAAATACCGGGTGGCCAGTACCATACCAAATTAAAACAAAATATACAGTTGGCTAATTCTTAGCATCACTGTCGAAAACATTTACAACTCACCCAATACTCAATTAAGCTGGTGTTAAAAACTTTCCAAATTTTAATTTAACAAAATCAATTTCCAGTTTAAGAATAACACAACACATTTTATTCTACAACACTGATAACCAAATAGATAACACAAAAGAATTTATATGCAATTGGAATAAACATTCCTAAATAATATTAATCCATTACATAAATCCCAACAATATTAAATGTATTAAAAACACACGAATACAATAGTATTTGACTCCGATAGAAAATGATAACTGAATCCTTTGGGCGACATGCCCCAACTAATAGTATTGCGAATCAAAAGATGAACGGTGTCTAAGCAAAAACTCCATAGCTCCATAGTTCAACATAATCCGCTAAGGTTGGCGTCCCTGTTGTTGGACACCTGATATAGAAGATACAATAGAAAAGAAAATATGCAAGGAAACGGGTCAGAGCCCGAATGTGTAAATGATTTTTAAAACAAGTATTTAACAAGTGCAATAAAGCATTTATTATGTACATGTTAGACCCAACTCTCACTTTCCGTTCTCACCTCTCAACTAGAGTGCACACTTAACGTTTCCTATTAACCTCCTAGTTAATGGTTCCTCTTTTCTAGTCTCCATATGATAATTCCATCCCAATATCATAATCCCCGTATGTCCCATACCATACGTCACATTATTATTCATTTACATTTCTCATCGTTACTCATTAACATGAATCATTTCTCATTAATATGAATTAAGTTTTTCAATAAACATTCATTAACGTAATTCCATTATCTTTCTCTATTCACCGTTATCTACAATTTCTCACACAATAGATGATTTAACCACAATAAATATCCATTCATTCATTTAATCCATTATATATATATATATATATATATATATATATATATATATATATATATATATTCATATATAATACGACACCCCGAGTCATAGCTGCGGTGCAATGCATTACTCTGCTATCATGTCCCATCATCGCTGGTCGCCGAATAGGAGACAAAAGGTTCGGTAAGGATTCCTCGAACCACAAACATCAACAAACAAATTGGAGGCGAACATAGTTCTCGTATCCATGGGTCACGCACATACCTACGTACCCACAGTCAGCGGACTTATCAACTCCCCGATAAGTCTTTCATAGACCTATGTTCTCGAGCGACAAATCAAAGATCCCATGGATTCATCAGGATATGACTGCCCTCAAGCGCAAACCTCCCACCGATAGCAAGTAAGCTAGGTATGTCATACACATAAATCATCAATCAATCAAATAGGTATTATCATACCTATAATATAATATAAATAAGGTAATATCACTACCCTAAGATAATTCCTATACGTAGCATTATATCTCTTTTAAATTCCACGTATTAAAATATCATATCTTTACTTCATAATTTAATTATCCTCGCATCCTATAACATCTCTCCACTCCCGACGTCGTTAAGGTTCATGCGCGGAGCGTCTCACAAAGCAAAATCGAAACAAAGAACTCCTCCAATACACTACTACTTAACTTGGTCGATCGAGGAGGTCCGAAAACTTTAACTATGCGATCGGGATAACCTCATACCCTCTTTCAACCAAATGTGTTCCAAACTCCCATCTCTATCCAGGAGCCATACAACTACGCTCTTGTACTACACTCAGCCTTTGTAAAATTAATAATGAGCTTAAACTCAGTCCTTGATGTTCAAATTGTAACTCTAAGGCTACCCTCACCTTATATTAAATTTTCCCTACTGGACCTATCCTTAATCCTCATGCACACCAATTAGAATCCAACACGTGAATCTAACAACCGAAATATCTTTCAATTTAATTATCATCATTCTAATCAATTAAATCACAATCAAATTAATTCAAATCTTAACTAGGGCTTACTGATCTTCTCTAAGTCCCATAATATCCAAATAATAATCACCAAAGATCCACAAAAGCTTTTGGGATAAGAACCAACATTAAAAAGAAACAACATCATTAATTCTCATATTTTAAATACTCAGAAAAATCAGATCCAAAAATTATTCAAATCATCAATCCGACTTCAGATTTGGATTCTACAAGAAAAATTGAGTCAGGTATGTGTTTTGAGTTTTTCTTAAATCTCATCCAAATGCACTCAAAAATAAGATCTAAACATTCCAAATTGGCTCTTCTCATTCCACTCGTTTTTGCCTCTTTTTCCAGAAAATTATCAACATATTATCTTCAAGAACACTATATTATTTTCAGAATTGCTTCCACAAATTGATGAATATTGATTGGATTACTAACTACCTACAACATGAGTTTAATTCCTATATATTTTTAGATTCCAAAAATCCATTAACAACTATATCCTTTCATCTTCCAAGCATGAAAATCATCTCTTTTTATAACTATCTTAACATGGACAATATACGAACTTAAATTGCAATTATCAAACACTAGCCTCTAATGAAGATCTGATCCTTTGGAGTTGAATAACACAGGTGGTGATGGTGGTGGTGACCTTTGACCTTTGGTTCTCTTCCTTCCCAAGCAAACTTCTTTTTCTTTCCAACCAACCTTCCACTCTCTCTAAGAAGATGACTTTTCAATTTTGTGTAGAAGAGATGAAATGAACCTACATACACTAATCTCCAAATACTTATAATAAGACAAAACCCGAAATCACTATTCATCCCCCTTGTATAAATAACCAAAATGCCCTTTTGGGTTGTCTTTTCATTTCCAAATGACCCGAGACTCAAAATTAACATCCAAATAGACTTTTCTGACTATTTCGAACCTTTCGGACGCAATGACGCAGTCAAAATGACTATAAGGTCTATATAAAATAAATTTCCTTTTTACTTTAATAAATTAGTCCCGACACGTCCCATACCGCGTCTGACTAAAAATACAAATTACTGAATTCATATCAAACCGTCATATCAATGACATCACATTCATATATTACCTAAATATCTTTAAGTAATATTCAGAATCATCCATTTTAATATCCACAGTCCGGATAAAACCAGAAGGAATTATTTAATAATAAAATTCAATTAATCCATTAATTTAAAATATAACCCATTTTAAAAGTCATTTTTAAAAGTCATTTAAAATTTCGGGGTATTACAATAATTAGGTTGTATAATGACCTCATATGCTTACTTTAGGATTTAACATCTAGTAATGAAGATTTGGGACAAAACTAGAACTGAAAACGAAGGAAACACGTAGCCTGCACCTGCTTGATCTATCGATCGACATTCATAGGTCGATCGATCGACTGGGCTCGGTCGATCGACACCCATAGGTCTATCGATCGATCTCCCCAGAAACTGTGAACTTTTCTCCCTTTTTGAATTGAAGTGTTGTCGGCCATCGAACGTTGTAGTTGGTTATTATGTGAATACATTAGGACTTGAGGGAGACCAATAGTGATATATTTGAATCCCGAAACATATTATAATGTGGTTGGAATGTAGCGTTGAATTCACGTGTTTCCGATGAATAATTTCCTATTTTATGATGCGACAACATGATTTAAATTCTTATGAGTAATAAGTTAGGATTTGGGACATAAATAAGGACTTCGGAGTACTGAATTGATATGTGGGAAAAGTAGGAGACTTAGGAACCTCTTTGGTTAGGATTATAAGTACTCAAAATAATATGAAGTGAGACTTATTGACAAAATATATTATGTATAATCTGGAATTATAATAGTGTATGAATTAGACTAATGGCATCGGGCTGAGAATATACCTTAAATAAAATAATAGTTGTGTGAGTTGGGTGAATGCTTAGTATATGGATTCTTATGTGTATGACATACCTACCATACTTTCTATCTCGGGGGATCGGCTTTAGGATTAGGGCCATCTAATCTTTGTGTGCCTATGGGGGATTTAGATTGGTACCTTAAGGATATATGGTTGTGAATGACTTATTGGTGAGTTCATAAGTCAGCTGACCATGGGAGCATAAGTATGTACGTGACCCATGGGTATGTGAACTATGTTCGCCTCCAATATGTGTGATTGTGTTTATTGAACGGTTCCTGAGTGATTCGGAACACGTAGTCCTTATGTACGTGATGTACCGCGGTTCGATAGTAGAGTATGCATGCACCGCAGCTTAGCTTAGGGGTGCCATATTGGTATATTTGTGCTGAGAATAAAATACTTGTATTCATTTCGGACTCTTTGTTAAACTGTGAATATGAATAATTCAGACATCTTGAATGGGATTAAAAATGAGAATTTCCTATCGCAATTGTTATAAATTAATTTGATCAATGAAAAGGTGAGTTACACGCAAGATATATTAAAATAATATGAATAGACCCCTATTTTATATGTGAGGACATGAAGTGGTACAGACTAATTAGTCAACGACATAACTACGACATGTTAAGGATATACGTTAGGCATGCACACTAGTTGAGGGGTGAGGAACTCATGTGAGATAATGTAAGTAACATGTGTATAATATTTACTGTTTAATGAAATTAAACACTTGCTTTCACCTCGAGCTCTGACCCGCTTCCTTTCAAATATAATTTTCTTGTAAAACCTTTTTAGCACAGGGACGCCAAGCATAGGAGTTCCATTACATTAACGTGTTGTAGCTGCTATGGAAGTTACATGATCTCGATATTCGACGCCTCCACATTCTGCATTTGATCTATTCTGAGTCACTCATCAGTTAGGGCATGATGCCCCTTTCCATTTAGAGATAACATTCTCAGACTTTCGGTTTCATTTCAGTTTTGGATTTATTTATTTTATTCAGACTTTGTATAGGGATTTATTCAGTATTTGGATTATTCAAAGGAGTGTTACTCTAAACTCATTTTGTTTATTCCATTATTATTATATTGTGATTGTGATGTGGATGTGGTATAGTTAGCTTATAATTTAATTGGTTGCTTGTTAATTTAATTTAATAAAATTTGGCAACTCACTTTTTAAATATTAGGTGGATAGTAATTGTTTAAAAATATTTTCGACAGTGATGCTATGAATTGAACCAACTTGACATTTTGTATTAATTTGAATAAAGGATTATCTACCCGGTATTTAATTAGTCAGGGAGTCACAATAAGAGGAATGCTTAAAAAAAATTCAAGAAGTGCTCATCAAGATTCAACCTCCGTCTAAGGAAAGAAATATCATCTTGCTTATGGTATTGGTGTACTTCATTTTTTATTTCTATCATCATGTTGAGTTTATTGCATAGGAGCTAACTTGTAGTTAGAGATTAAATATGTGAATTGAATGATATAGTCTTATTTTATAAACACTTAATGTATATTCGAATTGGTAAATAATCCCTACTTATTTTTAAGTTAAAACCCAAGATTAGTTTGACATTAGCGAACTTATATTGTGAAAATATTTGATTTTGATGTTTGAATAGTCATATGTTGATACTCTTATGAAATTGTATTCAAATTTGAATTGAATTGTAATTGCCCTCTATTTTAAATTGTAATTGAAACTAATATGATTTGCTGCGGCTAATAATATGATGTTAGGGTTCTTAAGCATATAATCTGAAATTTTTACATGAAACCTTATTTTAATAGCAATAAATTAAGGGATTAGGTTATTATTGATGGCATATATCTTATATCTAAAAAAGGATGGCATAGAATTGACTAGAGGATCGATATTTAGATTTTGGTATTGAAAAGGGTGGATTTTAGAGATTTATAGAAGATGATTGCATTCATATCTTTCAAATGCGATAAATATCTCAATAGAAACATATTAGGGGGTGCATTTTAATGAGTTTAATACTCCTTAGAACGAGTTCATAATTTTTTGGAATGGTATGGTTATTCTCGTTCGAACAACTTCCGTATATCATTCGAACGATCTATGGAATCTTGTTTAAATGAGAAAGGGATATATTTTTAACGATATGTCTTTGTATCCATGCACAAATCTTTGTTTATCCCAGCGCACATGGTTAGTGTAGAATGGATACCGAGTTATGGTGTGGGTTAGTTCTTCATAGGACCATATGGTTAGGTAGGGTGGCCCAAGGGTCCTGAGTAACGGACTATGAAATTATGTGGGTTAGCCCCACAGTCGTGAGTACCTTAAGTTTAGTATATTTTCTTATGATATATATATCAATATACAAAGGTTTGAGTTTAGTGTAGGTTATATACATACATACATACATACATACACACACACACACACACACACACACACACACACACACACACACACACACATATATATATATATATATATATATAAAATAATAAAGTAGCAAACTTATGTATGTCATAAGTTTGCTTAATGATGTCAACATATAATAATTTATGTCTTTGTGAAGTGGTGGTTGAAATTGAATATGAGGGGTTCGAAGCTAATTGTTTTACACGAAGCCACGTGGGTGAGATTTGAATAACCAAACAAATTTGTTTGGTTGGAGTATGAATCTAATGGTAACCTCGAGCCTCTCAAATGTCTCATCCAAGAGCCATCTGATGAACTATCTGTACCTTTCTCTTTATACATGTGGGATTGTTTACCAAAAACAAAACCCAATCAGAACAAAATACCAACAGAGCAAATATTTACATTCCTCACATTACTCTCTCCACAATATAGAACATGAACAATGGCATCTACCTCCATCTCCCCCACTGCCACTGTCTTATTTCATCTCCACCACCGCCGCTGAGACTGTAAAACTTTCAACCATGAGATTATGAAAAACTCACTCGCTTTTCTTGGTTTACAGAGGATTTTGAGATATTTTTTCAATATTTTTACGTTTCTATATATAACTATAACTAATTTTACTTTCTCTAATTGTCGTTTTTGCAGTACCTTTGGATTTATGTCCATAGCTATTGGTTCATCCATTTCTATGAGAGACAACAGGGGAAGCTCTTAGCAATTACAACAAAGGATTTTCAAAACCATGGAAGATCTCCTCATTTAAGTTCCTTTTCTTTTTCCTGTATCTATTTTAAGTTCTATATTTATATTTTAAATTTTTACATGGAGGTGTACGGTTTTCTTTTATATTTTTCCCCTTTTTCAAGATCAGTTGGACCTTAAATGAACCTTCTTTCTTCCATATTTGAAAGGGAACTCTTTCACAGGATGTGGCGTGTAGCTAGTTGGGTTGCAAAGAGGTTTATTTTCTACATTATTTGGACTTTTATTTCCCAGTCTGTCTTATTTTTTATGTTCATATGTTGAAACCTTTCTGACTGCATATAAGGTGTAGCTGGGTTCGATGCCTTCTGAGATCCTGCAACGTCGGGGGTCAATCACGTGGTTCCATGTGAGGCGGTATGTATCTAGGGAGAAAGAGAGTTTGGATGGTGTGATGGTGTACAAGAGGTTGAAGCCTGATGATCAGTTGGCTGATAGGGAATCAATAGAGGGTTGTTAATTTGGATCTAACGCATGTGAAGTGGCGGACGGGGGGGTTGGGTGTTGATAAGGTTCCATAGTTGTTGAGTTTGTTGGAGTTAATGAGATGTGAAGATACAACCCATCTCCATGTTTGGACACGTGTGAGGAGGGGAATAGGTTGATAGGTGGGTGCCCACGTGTGAGAGGATTTACTCTAATATATCTGCTTGGATATTAGCTTATGCTTTTGGGTTTAAGTGTTCATCATCCTTAACCATTTCGACTTTTGTAAATATAACCATTATTATATGAAAATGTGTTAGAAGGTGTTAGAAGTTTATTTGAAAAGGTGTTAGAAGGTGCCCACATGTGAGAAGGTGTTAGAATTTTTTTTTATTTGAAAACTTTTGGGGAGTTGTGGGAATGTAAGGCACATATTATACTTCACTCTTAAAAAAAAGGCTAATATTTTTTATGTACCAGTATGTCAATGGATTTGGCTGTAGGGTAATGTGTAGGTTTGTGACATTAGAGAATTGGGGTTTATGATATTTGCATGATGAGGTTAAGTTTAGCTGACCTTAAATTAAAAAGTGGTGTGTAATTAATACAAAAATAGTCTACGAAAAAATTAATTAAGAACATGAACTATTAAATCTTAATGATAGGTCGCTAAGAGAATTGGAATTTTTTTGTCATTTTTTATGCACGGTAACATAATTTTGAAAGTGATTATTGTATGTCCTTCATTTTTTATAGAGAATTTGTTTAGATTTATTTGAATTTAAAAAATTTATTGTTGTATTTTTGTTGTTTATAGATTATATGTTTAAGTATGAAAATGAGACTTTTTATTATTTGGAAGAATGGTTAACAATCTTTTGGCATAGATAGTTTTAATAAATATATATTTCACATTTAATTGACATTTAGGATTGGAAAATAATTTATAAGGCAGTTATGGTTGATTGGTCTGCGTTAGATAATAGCTGGCAATAAATTTTAATTAGTTGAGATGGATAATGTGTGGCCCAAGAGGCATGTCAACTGATAAAGGTACAAAATGATTACTGAAGATGACTGTTGAGTGGCATAATGTTTATTTAAACACACACACACACATATATATATATATGTATATATATAAATTTTGTGAAAAATGACAAAATGGGCATTAAAAAATAAACTATTTTATCCATTTTATAATTACGTAGCGTGCCTTCAGGCATGGGAATACCCTAGTGTGTGTGTGTGTATATATATATATATAGATACTAGGGTATGCCCGTCCCTGAAGGCACGCTGATAATTTTGAAAAGGAAAAAGTCGCGCATTGGTGCGATAACAAGTGTCATTGTCAAAGCTACATTTACTCTCGAGTTCAAAATACGGGAGAACCCTCTTTATATATGGGGGTAAGCAATCCGAAATCCACCTATTCAGGATCCTGCAATTAAGCATATTTCCCTTTGACTGAAAGCACGAAGATATATTTTTATTTAAAATAAATAATCATAAACAATTTAAAAAATTTGGGTAGAGTTTCCTTTGTTTATAGGATTATCCTCCATGTATAAGAAATAATAAATACACCAACAACAAAATTAATAGTTTGTAAATCAAATTAATAACTTGTAAAATGGCAAAAATTTCGTTTCCCAACAAAATAAAGTATACTTTTAAAAAAATCGGCCTTAATCTCCTTTGTTTATATGATTATCCACCATGTATAAGAAATAAAAAATACTCCAACAACAACAATCCTAAAAGTCTGTAGGCAAATGCTATTTATCATTAACAAATTAACAAATTGATGGCGTATATAGTTCCATATGAGATTTTTTAGGACAACAATTCACATTTTCAGCATTTATGTTATATTTAAAGCAATTTAAATATAACACTATATTCAGAGTAAACTATAAAAGAAGAAGAAACTGCGTCAGCCAATTCGAAGGGGTAAATGTAATATGCCAAGACACGACAATCCAAATGGTTGCTTCCAAGCAGATGAGTTTCAGTCTCATCAGATCAGCTCTTGGAGTTGTATGAGGCCTCGTTTGATTATGAGCTCTCTCGTTGAATGCGTTTCATCTCATCATATGCCCAAAAGTGGATTTCCCACCCCCGCAACTCTTCCTACATAAATATTGTGATCATATAAACAAACATACTATTAATATCATCTAAATCACCTGTGAATCTTTTGATGAAGTGAAACAATTCAACATGTCTTATCACCAAACTAACAAAAAAAGCTAAAATGGGAAAGAGGGGACCACACATGTACCTGAACTATGTGTTGTACTTGTATTTAATTATTTTATTGAAGAGGAGACAAAATAAAGTCAATTTATCATATTTTTAAGATACATTAAAAATTGTTAAAACAAAGCTACGATCAAAGCACCAAACATGCCATTTAAACGTAAAAAGTAATAAATAAAAATAACTATTTTTAATCTTTTGATTGAAACAAAAAATATATATCTTCTAAACTTCATAAAGACAATGAATGATAGATATGCACCAACATAATAGTAACATACCTGATCAAAGTTACGCTTGAGATTTTTGGACCATGGAAATTTCAATCTCCCACTTGGTCTAAGAAATCGCCTTATAAGGAGTCATGCCCTGTAGATGTCTGTAGTTGAGTTCTAACCAATCCACCATAGAGATGTATACCTTATGCCAGTGCACCTTATAAGAGTTCAATAGTTGAGAAGGCATATTTAGAATTACATCCAATATGACGACAATGCATTTAGACTCCTGGGTAGAGAAACACAGTTCCTTCAATTACCACTATACAATAATCAGTCAAATTTCCAACCCTCCGAACGTCAAAAATATGAAAAAGACAATATCAACTAAGGCAAAACTAAGTGTGAATAGTAATATATTATATTCATGTAAAACAAATATTAATTAACTGAACACTATTACTTACCCAAACATAATTTTCAAACCTCAAAGTCATGCAACTTCTGTGATAAATTCAGTAACTGAACACTACTCCATACCGAAACATCTGAGACATGCTTAGATAATTATTGATCAAATCTGAAAAAATCAAAGAAAAATGGAACAAAATCAAATGCGGTCATGGTACACAACCTCTAAACACAATCCAATTAGAAAAAATGAAATTTTGGCTATAAATAATGAAAACCAGTGTCTCAATGATCCTTTTTGCTGCACACAATATATGTCACTCAACTCGGGAGGGGGGGGGGGGGGGAATCAAGCATGTGATCAAAAACATGGTGGAGACCGTGACAAATTCTAAATCAATTTTAATAGAGCGGTTGAAAAAATTGAAAAGGTCACGACTCTTAAAATTTAATGTCTGTAAATTCGGCCACCATGGCCCCGACCTGCTTTTGCTGCCAACGGAAAGCTTTGCCGCTCCACTCCCAGAAGATGGACAATCGATCATCCTATCTAGGCTGAACGCCAACCTGTTGCAGAGTCAGTCTTAAACTATCAATGTGAATATTAAACCAAATAAAGAAACACAACGTAGTGTCTAATAAGGAACACATTGGCAATACAGATTATAGTCAAATGCAATGTCTAATAAGTGGCATAAAACCTACTCATCAGACCCACGCGATCCATCAAGATGAGAAGTGAGATCAAATATGTCTTAATTTCTTCTGGTATGAAAACCAAGAAGTAAGAATTAAAAACTATACAGGGAGGGGACGTACAAATAAAGGGAGAGATGGTGGGAAATTTAAAAATGATGTACAATACTGTTGTGAAAAATTCTACTATATTATCCCCTTTTGAACTGCTTGGATTAAACAAAAACACCAACCAGAATGAGGGTGATCACATCAGCAGTTGCTGCAACATAAACACATCAGCAGTTTCTTTTCACACTAAAAGGAGGGGATTTGATCAATATCAGAAACAAAAGTTAAAAAGTGGATATACAAACTCATTTAGAACCTCTCAGTCATTGCCTCTACTTGGATTCAAGGAAGTGCAGATTGGGTCGTTAATATATCCAGTTGAATCGGGAAACAATTGAAACATAATCAAAAAAAATTTGAGAAAGTACAAACCAATTAATAGAGGTCATGGTAAGGTAAATCTCCCAAATTGATGACCAATACAATCGAATGAATACACAATCCACTTGTATTATTATGTAATCTACCCATTAGAGTCAGGTAAATAATAAAATTCAATGTGTAAACAGTGGAAGTGATAATGAATATTTTCCACTCAAATATTTGTAAATTTTCAGTTCTTACAGGAAAATGAGAGGCCCTCTTTGTCCAGTTGGGGGTATGTCCATGAAAAGGAGAGACCCTAACAAAAGTCAAGTGTTGGTGGATGGATCCCTAAACTTTCCATCTGGCACGTGTTTCAACTGTATGAAAAGTAACACACAAACATATCAAGCATATCCCTTTAATGTCAACTAATACTTTTAACCATAATTAAAAAAAGATCAACATATGTAATTATTCATCACAACTTCTTCTTTTCTTTGATGAGAAACTATTCTTCATAATCTGATACAGAAGTAAACTTAAACAGCTTAAGAAAAACAAACTGGGGAAATCATTTTTTTTCAAGAGTAGCAAAATTATTGATTTTCGATTAGAACAAAGTCAGCAATATGTATTTGGCAGTAAAAAACAGTCAGCAACCAGTAATAAGGCAGTAAGAAGAAACATGAAACTAAATAAGAGGAATAATGCTAAGACTCATCCATACCACTTTTTGGCACCTGAACATAATTAATTTGCAATATAAAATTTTCATTGGTGAATGTAACACCAAACGACAACATGTAATAAAATGTGTGTGAAACATAAATGCAATTTTGATTTCAGATATTATTTCATTCGGATCTTACCAATGAAAGACTACAATACATAACAAAAATTCCATCTAAATTGATATAACATATTACATTAACAAACATATTTCGTGGACGTGATTTCAGGAATGAAGTTAATCAAGATTAGGTTAGTGATTTATAATGGACATAATTAAATAAATATTAAACTACTTACAATAAAGTTTAGTTAAGCAGTGCACATACAAACACTAAACCATGAACTTATTAGCTTAGCATTTGAAACGAAACAAAAGAACTGACAGTGAATACAAATACAAACAAAAAATGATTTCATGTACACTATCCTTTGAAAGTTACCAATATAAAAGTTGATGTATAAATGGAAAATATATATGGTTTATTTCATCGAACACCTTCCCTGCTTTTATTTAAACATGTGGATATATACAAATTGATGTAAGACATGAATATACAAATAAAAATGTATTTTCAAAAAATCCAAAAAAGATTATAAATGTATTGTGTAGTACCCAAAGAAATACCCCAAAACGATGAGAACAAATCTGTTTTATCAAATATGCAACAATATATCAATAAGTCTAGGTTTCCAAAAAAACCCAAAAAGGTTAGAAACGTACCCCAAACAATATGAGACACAAACTGGATATATTATTGTCGGATTTGGGGCATATCACCATGGTCATCAATAAAAAGTATCTTCTTCATGCCGTACTTTATGAGACACACATAGAAGAGAAATGGAAGCGAAGATCACTTGCGAGATGAGAACTTCGAGCTCGATCATTCTGACCTCATACTTTTCACAATCGGATCAGTATGGGCAATCGATTACAAGAACAGTTATTGAGAGATTAGGAAGCAATGAAAGAATGGGCATAAGTGAAAGATGGTGTGCTTCTTGTACTGATGACCGAAAGGAAGAAATGGAAGTGAGTGGGATGTGGTAGGAAAGAAACAAAGGGCGTAAGAAGGGAAAGGCTCAGAATGGAGTGGGTCGTTTCTGAGAGGAGAGAGAGAGATGTAGTGAGCGCTGGGGATTAGAAACTGAGACTAAAATGGGTATAGTACTATTTTACCCTTGATTTTGAATTTTGATAAAGAGGGGGAAATAAATTTGAGTGTAAAAAATAGAGGGAATTCAAATGTTTAAAGGGCAAAATAGGTAGTACATAATTAATTTAAGTAATGACATCATCGATCAAACTTATGACATACATAAGTTTCCTACTTTATTATATATATATATATATATATATATATATATATATATATATAGGAGTACATGTGGTATTAGACTATGAGTACAACCTTGAGTATATATTTATTCATATGTATATGAGTGTCTATAAATATGTGCATACATTTGGATATTTAGTGGAGTATGGGGGTCATCCTAGTTACATACATTTGTAGCTAGATATGTATAGTCCAGTAGTGGGGAAAAGGTTTAATAATAAATACCTGTTTGTTGGGTCCTGTGTAGGTCCATATAAAATATCGTGAATTACAATGGTTATATATATATACAGGTCGACTATAATGCGGACTTAACTTGCGGACGAATATTTTTCGACTTGACTTTTTTTTATGGTATTTAAACATTTCAGGGGACCCCTATAAAAAATCAGCTCAAAATGAACTGTTTTTCTATTTTTTTAAAATCGATCAAATATATGTCAATTTTTAAAGGTCTTTAAAATTGACATATGTTTAACCGATTTTTAAAAAATAGTAAAATAATTCATTTTGAGTTGATTTTTTTACATGGATCCCCTAAAATGTTTAAATACCATAGGAAAAAAAAGTCAAAATTTATTTTTTTTTCATATTTTTAGAAAATACACAAAAATCCGTCCACAAGTTAAATCTGCAAGTTGCGTCCGCGTTAGAGTCTGACTGTATATATATATATATATATATTGGTATACATGTGAATTTGTTATATCTACCTGGCTAAGTTGAAATTACGTTGATCTATGCAACATAACTAAGGTAGTTGCAATTAACTAGTGAAGGGTTAAGACACAATGGGGTTGGGATAATCATAATGAGTAATAAATGGTTAAGAATGTATGGCTTTGGTATATCGTTAGCGACCGACTTACTTTTATATTAGGTTTACTGTTTGTATGAACTGTGTAGTCTGGAGCTAAGATATCGCTCGGGGTTTAATATTAGTATTCATGGATTTTTCATTTAGGATGATAGATGGTATGAGTTGACTGAATAATCTTAGATAGGGCCTATCAAGTTTAAAATAGATTTTATGAGTTGGAAAGTAATTCTTTGTTGTGGTTGGTTGTGGATAGTTGATTTGCGTGGATGATGTGTTATAAGTATAATAATAGGATATACATATATTTAGTTATTAGGGTATTTGCCTAGGGACTCTCATACCATTGTCTCAGGCGCATGAGTCGGCCAGATAGAAGTATATTGGGAGGTTTATTATTTAAATTTTTCTTGCAACACATCCTACGCATGAAGTTTAGTTTGGTCATAAGTTATGAGATATTGGGTTTGAGGTCTATACAACTTACCTGTTATAGATACTAGAGTTATATGGATATTATTTGTGAGTCTTGGGCTAACGAATCTTAGCGACCACCCAAGATAAAAGGAATTGTATCGGGGAATTCATTTTATGGATTGTGCTGACAATCCATCCCACACACAGTTCTTAGTAGGAGGTGGTGGGAGATGGCAAGGTAGTATAATTTGTATTTTAATTAGGGATATTATTAGATTTAGCATTAAGGGTTTTAGTTTGGATTCCGTACGATTAGTTAGTACTATATCACGATAGAGGAGATGTGAAAATGCTGGCATTAGTTAAGAAGTTTTTGTTTAGGGGATTTCGTAGGCTATTAGGTCTGTAAAATGATGGATTATGAGTATATACGGAAATTGATCATTCATCCAACCTTTGAGTTTCAACCGAGTGTTGAGATATTTATACAACAACTTATCGTTTCCCTCTTCTTTTTGTGTGATGTGTTTTGTACACATGATATTGGGTTTTTTGGGGCCCCTATCCTGACATGCTATAATAGGCATATGTGAGCCTTACCTATTTATCTCGAATTTATATGTGAATGGACTAAGTGTTTATGAGTTTATGATAATTTTGCAGTATACCTCAGGATGTTATGTGCCGACAAATTCTAAGCACGAAATTCCTTTATTAGGGGGAAGAATGTAATACCTGTGTTTCGGTGAATTTAATAAATAATTATTTAATTATTTATTTTATATTTACCCTGAAGAATCAATGGGTAATTTATTGGTTTTAATTAATTTGGATTAATTAACAGAATTAATATGACAATTTTATTATATGGCAGGGAAATCTACCACATAAGCTATTTACTTATTAAGACATTTAACGGAGAAATGTTGAAATTAGAATAAAAATTTATGTATGGTCTTTATAGATTTAGAAAAGGCTTATGAAGAGTACCAAGGGATATAATTTTGTGCGACTTAAGGAGGAAAATAATCCTTATGCGTTATATTAATGTTTACGATTACAGTCGGTCTACATTAAGGATCGACCTTAAGTTCATAATTGTTTGTCTTAGTTTTAGATGAGATTACTATGGACATACAAGAATATGTTCCATGGTATATGCTGTTTACGGATGATATAGTTTTAGTAAACACTTCAAATGAGTGCTTAGTGATGAGATATATACTTGGAGAAAATCTTGAAGCCTAAGGGACTAAAAATCAGTAGAAATAAAACAGAATTTATTAAATTTAAATGTAATACTGAGGCGTCGAATAACGTAATATTAAAGATTAAATAGAAAGTAATAAAGAAAACTAATAAATTTCATTATCCAGGTTAAATGTTACATACTAAGGGGACATTCGTGAGGATGTTACGAGTAGAATATCAGCTCGTTGGATGAAATTGAGACAAGCTATTGGGTTGTTAAGCGATAAGAGGATAACTAATAAATTAAAAGGAAACTTTTATACAATAGTTGTTAGGCTAGCACCCCTATATGGACCGTAGTGTTGGAAATTAAAAAAGTAGAACAAAGCCCCCATGTTAGTGAGGTGAGGATGGTCTAGTGGATGATAGGAATTACTAGAAGGGGCAAAATTAAAAAGAATTATACGAGAGAGAAACGTTAGAAGTGGCTCCCATTAGCGATAAATTAAGAGCAATTAGACTTAGGTGGTACGGACATGTGTTATGTAGACTAGTAGATGACCGTAAAATAAAAGGAATATTATTAGAAATATTAGGTAAAAGAGATAAATCGACCTACGTGATCGGGAGGAAGTTATTAGGAAAGATCTTAAGGAATTAAACTTGAATGATAATATTGCATATAATATATTACAATGGAAAATTAGAATCCATGGGGCCGACTCCATATGATGGGATTATGGAAAGGATGATGATGATGATAATGACTGTATAACTTGAAAATTAAACTAACTCGGTTGTAATTAAATTGATGTTTTGAGTTGTTACATTTGGATTGTACTTTGGGGGTACCTACTGCTATAAAGTAATGCCCTCTGGGGTAAAAAATTCAGTTGTGACTAATCAAAGGGTGGAGAACTGCATCTTCAAATTCTTTATTGGCAAATTCGTGGAGGTTTATGTTGATATGATTGTCAGGAGCCTAGAAGCTCAGGACCATTCATAGCCAAAAGGAACCAAATGAGTCTTAATCCAAATAAATGTACTTTTGGGATAGATATAGGCAAATTTTTGGGATTTTGGGTCACTATAAGTGGAAAAGCATCCAACACGAAGAAAATTTAAATTTCGCTAGATATGGAATCCTCGAGAATAGTTAAAAAGGTCCAAGCCTTGTTGGGAGAGTTTCTACCCTCGACTAGTTTGTATCAAATTCTTCAAAATACTATAAGGCTTTCTAGTGGACTCAATAGGCTGAGGAAGCCTTCCGGAGCCATAAGAAGTACCTAGGGTCACCATATGTATTATCCTAGACCATTATTAGGAAATACATACAACTCTAATTTTTAGTCTCCGGCGCCACCGTTCGATTAACTTTAATCCAAGAAGAACTTGGGGTCCAGTACCCTATGTATTATGTCAATCGATATTTGAAAGGGGTTGAATGAAAATATTGGAGGATGGAGAATCTTTCCTTCTACCTCATCATCTTAGCCAGGTCTCCGAGGTCTTATTTCCAGTCACATACCATTATGGTCATGACTAATCAACCTTTTCGACGGACCTTCCCTAAAACTGATACCTCCTAAAGGATTGTAAAGTATCAACCACAAACTTTTATTAAAGGTCAGACCTTAGTTTACTTTATTACAAAGTTAAACAACCCTTTAGAAGTGGAGGATGGGCCTAAGAGCTCTAGAATTGATGCCATCATGACCAAAGGGTCCAAGCAATCATTATTTCAGGAGATATACCTAAACTTGTAAACATGGGTCTTGTATGTAGATGTCTCTTTCAATAGCCTAGGCAGCAGAGATGCACTTCATCTTGTAATCCCATAAGGAGGTCAAATTTTCCTTGCTCTGCATTTTTAATTCAAAGCCTCTAATAATGAGGTAGGGTATAATGTCTAAATAATAGGACTAGCCATGGCCATTCGTTTAAAAGAAGATAAAGTAAAGACCATAAGCCACTCTCAACTGGTTGTGAATCAATTAACTTAGGTCTAAGATGCCAAGGTGACCGAATTGCAAGGTACCTAGTTATTATAGAACACCTCTCCTAAAGAATCCCTAAGTTTAGCATTAAAAAATTCCCCCGAGCAGAAAACCTTGCAGTCGATCACCTTGCACGAGTGGTCTCATCATGTTCAGAAATGGATGTTTCTCAGTTCCTCAGTGATTCCTCAGTCCATCAGAGGTCGGTTCTGTCATAAGAGACCTTCACGAAGATGTCTAATATCCCCACACATGCCTCGAGAGCTTAATCTAAAGTAGAATGTGGAGAAAATGGCTTGAATGCTAAGTGCAAAGGCCATTTCTCAATGGAGAGTGGATTTAGTAGGGCCCCTACCATTTAGAAAAAGACAAAATAAATTCTACATCGTGGTCATCGATTACTTTATAAAGTGGGGTGAGGTTGAGCCCTTGGCTACCATCGCAGAGAAAAATACCAACAACTTCATTTGACATAACATCATTTAAAGGTTTGGATTGCCCACAGATATCATCTTTGATAATAAAAACAGTTTTCCACTCTTTTCTTCTGAGAATTTTACCTATATTATGTCATAAGTGACCATTACTCATCTTCAGGACATCCTCGGGCTAATGACCATGTCAAAGTAACCAATAAAACTATCTTCCATATCTTTAAGAACAGGTCATATAAAGACAAAGGTTTTTGAGCGGAGGAATTGGACAAAGGTCTGTGAGCGAAGGAATTGCCTAACATCTTGTGGATCTATAGAATCACAATCAAAGGTCCGAAAGGAGAAACCCCATTCTCCCTAACCTTTGGCATTGAGGCATTTATCCCGAAAGAGGTTAATATACTAACTAAAAGGATGGATTAGTTTTCACAAGAGGCAAAGGACGGAGGTATCATATGGTCCTTGGATGAGTTAGGAGAAACAATAGACGTTGCGCTGATTGAAATGGTCACTTACAACCAAAGAATGAACTCCCACATCAACGAAAACTCTACCATATAGAATTCAAGGTGGGGGACATGATTTTGAGAGAGGTTACCATTACAACAAGAGATCCTAACAAGGGAAAACTAGGCCCTAAGTGAGAAAACCCTTGTGTGGTTATCAGAATTTCAAGGCCATCGTGTTATATCTTCAAGAACAATGATGGATATGAACTTCCACACCCTTCGAATGTAGAGCATCTAAAAAAATACTGTCAAGGATGTTGTTTGTTGTCGAAATTAAAGGAAAATAACTCTTATGGCTACTTATTACTTCCAAACATAGTGTTCAATATGAGTTATAAGGATGGAATCCTTAGCTCTGGCCCAAATCTATGGTATGAGGACCTAATATGAGTTATAAGGTTTAAATCCTTGGTTTCTAGTTTAAGATGAGGTTTAAGGACCCATAATGAGTTATAAGATTTCAATCATTGGCTATAAACAAGTGGACATGATCCAAGAGACCTCACAATTGTAATAGATTTCAGCTACCACTCACCACTTCAACTAGAAAATTATCACCCCAACTGCCCTATAAACCCAATAAATACTTCTTCTTTTATGGCCACCGCAAACCTCCAAAAACTACCCCACTATCCAGAGATGCATCTTTTTTAGTCTCCAAACCCTCAACCCCAACACATTTACCGCCATTAAACCCACCTAACAATTTGACGTCCATAAGTTGGACCAAAACTCCCCACCCGTTAATACCTCATCACATATGACACTAATATTTTTTTACTTATCAGACATAACAACAATAAAATGAAGTTCAAATAACAATTATCATTTTCCCAATCTTCCTAACAGTTTCTCAACTAGCGTACAAGAAAATTAATTCTGGAGATGTAATAAGATATTGTTTTACCCTAAATGTGGAATAAGAATTGGACCAATAGTTTTGTTACACATGTCATTGTAAGGTGCTCAACTTATTGGTCATTAAACGTTATCTACTTATCATATCTCCCATCGACCTAGTGATATTCCGAGTCAGTTGGATAAATGGAAAAAACTTGTGTGGTTGCCACGACATATGCATTATGCTAATTGTGCTTATAACGACCTTTATAGCATGGTCAAGTAATGCCTCCATGTGTATAAGGTCCTCATCAAAACCAATCATCCAGATAGTACGAGGGTATATAACATATTCATACGAAATGTGATCTATATTTTACTCCGCCTATAGATAGTAGACAATTGATTTTTGTGGGTTGTAGTCTGGTCGAGCAAAGTTTTCGTGGTCCTCTCTTGTTCTATGGACTAAAAAACCTAATGCCGTCGCTGAGAATACTATTCCTTGACTTTCTTTATTTACTCCAACTCCTCCCTTTGGCTAGCATTTGGTTTGTCTAAAAAGGAGGAACCCTCATTTTAGTCTTCATGCCTAGACTTCCTAAGACATTCTAGCTCAACCAATAAAGAATTATTGTCCTTCTCAAGAATTTTTGTGATGTTTTTAGGACCAGTCATTTAAGTAGTGAGAATGAACTTATTATTGGAATACGTTCATGCTAAAGAAAGTTGCTTCTGGTCAAACCCATTACAATTTGTTAGGTCGATTAACTTCTTCTCATGATCGTCTTGTAGATTTGATATTGATACCTTCTGTCTTTTTCGTATACTTAAAATCATATCCTAGCAAGTATCAATATATGCAAATGCCTGGTGAAAAAGACAATGTAGATTTAAGTATGATTATTTGCCTAGAGATGATGCATTATGGTAACGTAGCTCATTATGATCATCGTCGTCGATCTCACTATGACCATATCCTAATAATCAACTACGTTTTTCTTAAAAGTCATTCTGGATGGTGATCAGATATGCAAGTCTTGCGTTAAACTTCAAAGCATGTAGTTGTATGCAAGTATTTTGGGATGAAAAAAACTTTTGAGTATCTAATTGGGGCAATAATATATGGAAAATAAGACTAGATCTTGAACTGGTAGTTGAAGTCAGAGAACATGTAAGACTTTGGGTGGAAGCATGCCAGTAGTAAACCGCTTGGTTTTACGACAAAAGAGTAAAACTGGAACTCTAAATGTTGGTGACTATGTGATGAAAAAGGTCATCCAAAAAGGGAAAACATTGGATCCTAACAAGCATGACCTGTACAAAATATATATTATCATCCCACGAGGACCTTACAAAATTGAATCCTTTGAATGAGAGCAAAGAATCCTTGAAATGCTAAGCACAAAAGGATATAATACAAACATTTAAAAACATGTAATATCTTTCCATTCAAAGTCATTTTATTTCTTTTAACCCTCTTTTTGTGTTAAAAAAATTTCGGAACAAATGTTGTTGTTTTATGTTTTTCGTTAGTATGGGGTAAATGTGGTAAAAATCTTACCAAAAGCCAAGTCAAAGACATGTCATCCACATATGCTAATGAATAACTAGAAATAAAACTTACTCAATTACCCCACGAGGTTATGAAAAAGAAGTTTTCACTTCATGAATGATCTTTCCCTAAGACAGACAAAAAATAAAAACTTTACTGAATATTGGGACATTCGTTGCATCTATATGGAGGAAAAATTTGACCATAGATTGATAAATGCAAGGATATATCCAAACACATTTGGTCATCTTCGGTACATCTTAGGTAACTAGCACTCAAAAGATCAATCCATACGATCAATAATATGGGTCAATAAAACCCAAGGTCGATTAACAACGTTCATCTAACATTTGTAACTAGTAACGCAGATCATTCAGGCAACATATCACCACTTGATCATAAGACTAACGTACTATTAAACCCATTTTTAACACAAAACATTCATCAAGATAATGTGGCTCAATCAAATCATATATTTGGCAACCTTTATTTATGCTAAAGAAAAACAAGAAAGGAGAAGTAAGTGAAGAAAAGCATATATATAAATTTCCATTATTATTTGAAGAAAACTCATTCTGAGGAGATCACAAAAGATATTTCTCCTACTGCAATTAAGATCATGCCAATTAATATCTTAATTCCGTTAGGAGAAATATCTTACACTTGTGGAGTGATGGTCATCCTCAGGTCTTTAATCCTGGATTGGCTACAAGAACTTATCATGTCCACTAAATGCAGAGGTCAGTGTAGATATTCATCCCTATCAAGGCCATAATCTTCAATTTATTTTCTCAATAAGCTCACTTGGATATCATCCGGAGGGATCCAAGAAACATTAATCTTAAAAGAAGGATTTGGGTCTTCAAAATAACCTGGATCATTTTAATACCACGACTCATATTCCTTGGTAACCTTTGCAACTTCATGTGTGTTATGCTAATTGTTCTTATAACAACCATTCTAGCATGGTCAAGTTATTCATCCATGTGTATGAGGGCCTCATCAAAACTATTCATCCAGATAGTACGAGGCAACTTATGAAATGGATATGTAATGCAGTCTACCTCTCACTCATCATTTTGATAGTGTATAATTGATTTAATATGGTCATAGCCTAGTCTAGTAGAGTCTTATTGGTCCTCTATTCCTATACGGACTACAAAACACTCTCCCGCTGCTGAGAAGACTGATCCTTGAATTTCTTTATTTACTCCAACTCCTCCCTTAGGCGACCACCATGTTCTAGTAAAAATGATACACCATCATTTTAGTCACCATGCCTACGCTTCTTGAGACCTTCCAACTCAACCCGTGAAGAATTATTTTCATCCCCAAGCATTGTAGTGACATTTCGGGCACCAGTTAGTTCAATATTAATAATGAACTCGTTCTTAGAATACGTTCTCACTAACGAAAGTAGCTTCTGGTCAAACCCACTACAATTTTATAGGTTGGTTAACTTCTTCTCATGATCGGCCTGAAGATTTGCCATTGATTGCATATGTCTCTTTTGTATAGAAAAAATCATGCCATGGAAGGCATCATTATATGCAAACGCCTGGTGAAAAAGATAATGTAGATTTATATATTATTGTTTGGCTATGATGTATCATGACAAAGTAACCCATAACTTGTTAAGATAATCTTCATCCGTCTCATTGTGACCATCGATGGATAATTGATTATGTTTTTCCTAAAAGGCATTCTTGACGGTGACTAGAAATGGCATTCTTGCCTTAAAATCCAATGGAGGTGGTCGGATGTAAGTATTTTCCGAGGAAAAAAACTTGTAAGTATCTAATTAGGGAAACAATATAAGGAAAATAAGTTTCATTTCATTATAAAGAGGAGTTTTATCAGGGCAAACACCATAGATTAATATGGTATCAAAAATAAAAATAAAAATAAAACAAAACATTCTTAACCCAACTACATGGATTTATTTCCCCACCTTCTCCTTGCAGCAGTGGCATCACTTTTTTCGTGATCCGCGACCACCAATTTTTCCTTGTAAAGTTCCTTATTCTTCATCATCGTCAATTTCTACATCAACCTGAAGGGGATTTCCATGATGGTGTATTTGGAAGAGGTCGATGTCCTTGGCAGTGCAAACATTAACAAAAGCTACATCCCAACCATCTTTTAAGAGCACTTTCTTCAAGTAGTCAATGTGCATAGAAGCATTGGCAAAGGCCATGTCCCACCCCATTCTAAAATCATCTTCTTTACCTTTGGAAGCATCCAAAGCCTACTCGAACTTATTTTTTTCCATCTCGACTATGGCTCTGGCGTCGTCTACCTCCTTTAATGACTTTTTGATGGAAGTAAGGATGTTATCGCCACTACCTTCTCCTCCTCCGATGTATTTCCTATCTTTCGAACTTTTCTTCTCTTGTATTTGGGCCTCATTGGCATGACCAACAACCTCCAAGGATTTTTGCATCTCATTAAAGGAAACATCAGCATCAGGTGATGACTCCCTAATCTTGTCATTCCTCCTCAAGAGTCAATCGTAATCAATAAATAACTACGAAGACGAATATGCAAAGGAGGACATTACAAGATGTAAAAGGAAGGAGTATAAATAAAAATTAAATAATGATCGATTAAATTATGAGGGACAAATTACGATTTGCACGTTCCATCAACCTTGAATGAGAAAGGGAAGATGCAACTTCTTGATCAATAAGAAGGACTCCAAAACTAATTAAGCCGCCAACAAACTTAGGGAAAGAAGTAACGGAAAAAGTATCACCCTTGTCCTTATCAACAGATTTCTTTCTAACAATCTAAGATGGAGGAAGGGGATTTTCTTCACCTTCTTAGATGGGGGCTCTTGGTCCTTCACACGTCATTAGAACCTCCATCTTCATACCTCTTTCTCCATGGATGAGCGGGTGGGGGAAACCTCAAGAATGTGTGGCAATTAGATTTATGATCTTTCTCTTCGCCATATCTCCTTGGGAAACACTGGATGAACCAAAAAAATATCAATAGGTTTGAACGATGAAGAAGTACTCTCTTCAAAAAAATTATCTCCTTCTATTGGGGAGGAATCTAAACCAAATTCAAAAATCGAAGTCAAGGCCGCTGGATCATCAAAATATATTGGGGAAATTAATCTCTCCCGGCAGGTCTTATAATAAAAAAGTTGTTGTGATCTTATACCCCAGCAAAAAGGTAGCTGACCTAGGGTGGTTCTCAGTACCTAGCCTTTGTAGGATGGACCACACTGTATCATGATCTATAAAATTGACGTCATCCTCACGGTCCAATTTATTCTTACTCTTTAATTACAAAATCGAAAATGAAGAAAAATCAGCAATAATTAGAAAATTCATCTCACACATGAATATTATAAGTTATTGTCGTAACCTATTCTCCTTTCTTCCTAATGACATCTTAGCCCATCCTATAATGTACCCTCAGGAGGAGGGCCTAATATCCATTTCATCATAATTAAACCGTGATCCCAGTAATCATTATTAGAACTGGGGAGGTTCAAAATCAAGGCTCTGTTCCAAAATCTTGTCTTTATATAGTAAATTGTTTCATTGATGATGACCTTGTAATAATAGTTAATCATCTATATTATTCAAATATGGGTCCCATACATTTCTTTAATAGAGTGTACCCCATAAATAATTCTATAAGTTCTTGGGGAAACTTGGTCAGGGACCACAACAAAGTGTTAGAAAAATTTCAGAAACAAGCCATTGGGGAGGGGGGGGGGGGGAGGGGGGAATGACCCCACACTTAGCAATAATAATAGAAGGTAACTAGTGACCCGTATGTAAGGCACAAAGGTAACACACCTCATTTAGGAATTTATTTTTTACCCCATATTTGAGTAAGAAAGGGAAACAATTACAATAGAAAGTCAAGAAGGAATAAATCATTCATATAGTTAAAAATCGAAGCTCTCACAAATGGATGAAGAATATTGAGATGAAGAAAGAGGATTTTTGAATGAAAAGTGAAAAGAGTGGGAAATTCAATTTTATAAGCTGAAATGGAGTCTTCATGGTTCCCAAGTCTAATAATGGATAAATGTACTTGACGCTTCATTCTGGCGGTGGCTAACCGCAGAGGCAATTTATTACTAGTGTACCCTTGAAGTTCTTCGCTTCCCAACCCATTAGCTGAGAAAGCATCCCTGACAACCAATTCATTAATAAAGACTCATGATCAAATTTGTGTATCCTATCAACTCCTACCATCTAACACTTCATTCACTCATTCCATACCCCTAGTCACTCGAAAGATCTAAAACTCCAGAGAAGATACTAGTCATTCCTGTATTGAGTGATGTCTTAGGGCCTTTTGTTGTACCTTAAATATGGAATATGAATTGGACTAATAGTATTGTGACAGCTGTCATAAATTGAACTAAATATAGAAAAGTGTAACTTCTGGACTTATAAAGGCACTCCATCTATCTCCCTACTCTTTCTCTTTAATAAATAGCACATAGTCCCACCTAAAGAAAAATAAGAGATTCATACTTTTACCATCCATATAGAGAGACACTGGGGAAATTCTTGAGAACATGTATCCTCTCTTTAATGACTCTTATCTAACTGAATAACTTACGCCCACATCTTATAATATATACATATGCAGTACTTCTTTCAGAACTCTCCAAATCTCCATCCCTAATTTCTTAGAATTTAGAATTTCTTAAATAAAAAAATATCCACATGTCGCTTTCCCCAAATAACAAAACTTTTAACCGAACCCACGATCTTGGGACGGTTTGGCACGATCCGCAGAATTAACGACCTCTATCACCTGTAGCGTCTGGGTAGCAGTTCACAACCATGCCCTTACACTAAAGGGAGGACATGAACAACACATCGACATTACCAACTTCGTTGCAGATGGTGGGTCTATTGTTTTAGATGCTATGAGAAGGCAGGAAAGGTCTTTGATTAACAGGGTTGTGGAGCACCATGAGACAGGTTTAGTCATAGATCCATATCAGGAGAAATATTAGCACCGATTTTTTCACCAGTTGAGAAAATTCTGCCAAAATGCATTAAGCCAAGGCTCAGTTGTTTCATACGACGTGGCTGTGGTAGAACCCATTTAAATGCTATCCATTGTCAATGACGTTTGTTGCGGCAACTAAAAATCAGATATGGTTGTTGTAGAGCGGGAGAAGATTGTCCATCCCAACGGCCCAAAATTACGTCCCCCAATGTTATGGAACCTGGTTGAGACCTTTGCAAATGAAGTCAAGAATTTGAACCCAGTTGTAGATCACCTCAAAAATGATGGCTCTGATCATAAGAGTGTTAACTCTTATTTTTATTATGGATTAATGATGGACCAATCTGTGTGGGGGTGTATGGCGTGCAAATTGGTACATATGACACCCATGTTTTATTCATTGAATTCAATTCGCCCATGGATGATCTTTGACTCAGTTGATTTAAAATTGAGGGTTGGCTAAACTGCTCTTAAACTCCAATTGAACCCTCTTCGGATAATAACATCACTAGAGAACATTTTTCTCCAAAAATCCATATAATCTCCATGGTATGTGTATACATTTTCCCTTATCAATTTGGGTTAAATTAGGATTTGTTAGCTATAATCCAGGTTTTTTGGTGCTTATGTTAAATTGTTGATTTCTCATGCTAAAATGCAATCGTCTTGCATGTTTGCTCTTTTTTTAACACATATATTTGTTAATGTGTTGGTTAAAAATAAAAGTTGTGCAAGATTTAGGAGTTAAACATCACCACCAAAGACATTTCATGCCCTTACAGACTATGTGTTCGACAAATTGCCCCAACCAGAGCTTTGACCCGTTTTGTCAATTTTTCGCCGAACTTCATATGGTTATTGCCTATCACTAACACATTATGCATTTTTTTTCGTGTACGCCAAAATGACAAAATAATTTTTTTATGTGTACTTATGAAAAGCAGTTTTTATATATATATTTGTAAATAAATTTAACTATTATTTTACATATTGATTTTTTTTGTACAAATCAGTTAAAATAGTTTATATATATATATATAACAAAAAAGATAGTTAAAAAACAGTTTTGATATATATTATATTTAATAACAGTTTTTTTCTCTTTTTTAATAGTGTTTATATATGTTTATAATAAAACAATTTTTATATATATGTTTACAAGACTTTGTAACTATTATTTTACCTATTTATTTTTTTAATAGAAAAACACTTTTAATATTTATTTATAATTTTTTTAAATAACTTTTTTTAAATAAATTTATAAAACATTAAAAACTGTTTTCACATATATTTAAAAAAATAACTGCTTTTTTTTTGTTTTTTTAACATTTTTTATCTGTATTTATAAAAAAAAAATTATATTTATATTTATAAAACTTTTTAACTATTATTTTACCTACTGTTTTTTTTATATAAAAAAAGAGTCAAAAAATAGTTTTTATATATATTTAGAAAACCATTTTAAAAAATAATTATTTTTATAAATTTTTATAAAAACAACGAAGATAGTTAAAGACAAGTTTTAATATATATTTAAAAAAAAATATATTTTTTTTATAAAAAGAATTCAAAAAATAACCTTTTTTATATATATTTACAAATACAATATATATAGTTAAAAAAATGATTTGATATATATATTTAGAAAAATAACAGTTTTACTCTTTTTTTTTAAATAGTTTTTACATATGTTTATAAAAAACAGTTTTATATACATTTACAAAACATTCTAACTATTATTTAACCTATTTTTTTTAATAAAAAACATTTTTATATGTATTTATAAAAAAATTAAAAAATAACTATTTGTATATATATTTATAAAAACAGTAAAAACAGTTTAACATATGTGCTAATATATATTTAAAAAATAACGGTTTTTACTATTTTTTTAACAGTTTTTATGTGTATTTAAAAAAAAAGTTTTTATATATATATTTGTAAAACTTTTTAAACGTTATTTACCTTTTTTTTTACAAAAAATAGTTAAAAAAAAACTTTATATATATATAATTATTAAAATATTTAAAAAATAACTATTTATATATATATAAATATCAATGAAAATAACAAATATAGTTAAAATACTCTTTTGATATAAGAGGATGAGTCTGTACCAAGAAAGCAGAGGAATTAAATTACATTAAATTACATGCTCATGGTTATGACTACAATCGTTTTTTTAAGTACTAATGATAATTATATTTTAATTTATATATATGAATAAAATGTTTCAAGGCGCATTACACACGATCGTGCATCGCACGGGTCACCACATTTTTTTAAAGTGTGTCAATAACATAAGTAAAGTATCGTACTTATTTATGTTAAAACAAAATTTATGTAGTGAAATAATTTACGTATAGAAATATTAAAAAAATATCAAATTAATTAACAATAACAATGCTTATAAATAAAAAATAATAAGAAGAATACTTATATACATAAAGTTTGAACCGTGCGATATGTAAACGATGAGATCGAAATACTTGACACATGCCCATATTCATTTTAAGTCATATTATTTATTCACCACATTATTTACATTTAAATGCTCATGGTTATAACTGCGATCATTTATTTTAAATATTGATAATAATTATATATTACATTATATATTTAAACAAATATTTCAAAATGTGTTACACCCGACCGTGCATCGCACGGGTCACCACTTGTAACACATATGGATATAGGCACCCCATTGATCTCTCTCTCATCTCTCTCTCTCTCTCTCTCTCTCTTAAATCTACATCGTTGATCTCTTTATTTTGTATTATTTGTCATCGGTATTTATCAATCGAGACTCATAAATCCAATTATGAATTTTAGACGATAAGAGATATTATAATAAAAGGTATGCTTGTTTAAACAACTAAGAAAATGAAGAAAGGATTAACATAAAAGAAATTAAAACAAAATTCATTCAACAGTTATATTTATCCATATCTTTCCAACATATTCTCACATATCAAACATATCACAAAAAAATCACAATTAATAAGCACAATGAATATATAGTTAAACAAATGAATGATTAACATAAAATCTATGTATTTATCAATCAAAACAGCAATAACAGGGAATAGTAAACCCAAATCATTTTACATGAAAGCTAAATCCAATATACTTAAAAATTTGAAGGAAACCACCAAATATATAAATATGTGACCATAACATAATAAAAAAACATTTAAGTTGAAATATCTTGCATATGTTTACATGATATCCTAGCAATGAAGAACTATAATCTTGATGAAACGTAAAAACCTCAGATACTTAACGATACACATAAACTATAACATTTGTGATTACACCAAAACAAAAAATAAGATGTAATTAGAGCCATCCAGACACATAATTATTAAAATTTTAAAGACGACAGATTGCCAAAAAAAAATACCCAAATTGAACGATTGTTACAATGTGAAATGCCGGAGGCAAAATGAGACGCGATGGCCAAATGACACATAATGTTGTGAAACAAATTGTCACGAGGGGGCCATGTTCTCACTTAAGCTCAAGTTATTTACAGTGTTTTCTTGGACATTGAATTATTTGAGATACCAAACACAAGAGGATCATAATTGAACAAAATCAGTAGAGCCGGAGAATAATTAAAAAAAAAAGGAACCCTAAATTTGAACTGATGTTATAATTGAAATTTAATTGTCTAGTCATATTTCCAAAAGTAAGCTTGAGAAAATCTTAGGTAAAGTCTTTTGTTGGATGTTTTCACACGATAAAAGTAAAACTAAATTTATGAATATGGAATAAAAGAAATTAAAACTTGTTCTACAATTAAAACTTTTATTTGAAGAAACTCTCGAAAGTTATTAGAAAGCTTACCCATTGACATACACGATTCAATAACTAATTACAAGATTTTTTCAATCATACAAGAAACCAAGAGACCTTACGCAGAAAAAGAAGCATCCACAAGTAATGTACATAATGAAGGAAAATCCACAATTTTATTCAAGAAAGTAAAACAACCGTCTCACAGACTAGACATCAATAAAAACATTAACGATTTCAGACTTCGAAAAAATGAAACGTTCTTCAGCCAGCCGCTTTTGACATGAAATAAAAATCCAAGCCTAAATCAAACAATGAAAGGAATCGATAAACACGACATAAAAATGTCAAAAGGGAAATAAATAATCATAATGGCAGTATTTGCGATGATGTTTGTACATAATATTTAGGGTCTTCGACTACCACAATTGGAGGATGATTGTCAATGGAGTTTTAGATGAGAGTTAATGGTGGATTCGATATTATTTTATGGATGAGAATGAAAGAAAGATCGTCTTAGGTTTGAGGGTTTTTTGGGCAAGGAGAATTTTTAGGAGAATGAAAAAGGTGTGAGAAATGAATGGGAAAAATGGGGAAATGAAAATTAGTGTACCACCCAATTTTTCCTATCCTTATGTCTTATTATTATTTTTATATAATTAAATTGAAATAAATACGTACTATGACATAAAAACATATCACCAAAATATTATTTTTTATCTTTCGCGACAAGTTTTCTACGTAGGGAAAATGTTACGATTTCTTTATGACATGTTGCATGTGTCATGAAAACTTAATTATTCATACTAAATAGAATAATTTTAATGAGAAAATTAACTTCACATCGCGATAAGTACATTTTTAGCGAAAAATATATTTATGTCGCTAAAAGGTGTCACAGACTGTTTTATTTTGTACTAAGAGACGAATAAGAACTATAAATCAACAATCTCACATGACAATATATACATGGTTCGATAATGTGCGTATATCAATCAGGTGTTTCTCTCTCTTCTTATTAACCAGTTCAAACTAATTAGAGTTACATGCCCCTTTCCTTAAAGGTGAGGATCACATTTATAGAGAATGTAAGGAGAATGATCCATGCAGAACTCAAGGACTTCTGGATGTAGTCGCAACATCATCGAACAAATATCTCCTCGATATTTTTGCATATTGGGATCTACCTTATTCTTATCATTTATCATATGATTTATTTATTCTTATCCGAAGATGTGATCACTTTTCATGAGCTTTCGGACTAGTGTAACCCAATCTGGGTAACTCGGATTGTCCAGATAATACCCCTATAATTACAATGCCTGAGAGAAAACCAATCTTATTCCATAATTATATATGAAAAAAGTGAACTACTAAATTAAAATCATTACTTATTCATATTATATTTTACTTAATAAAGACTTGATTCCAACCACCTAAATTTGGATATAAGTTGTGACTATATACATATAGTGTTCATCAATATATCAGGGCCTCTTAAATCCATAAGGCATGATGAATAAAATTTGACTAGTAAATCACATAATATATTCGTTACTCAAACAACAAGAATGTAAAATCTATGATGTTTAACACGCTTGTTATTGATGGACCTGATAAACAATCATAATAAAGGAAGAAACATTGAACTATTACATTTTTAATAAATATGAATTGTAAGGAGTGAATGTTGGAAGATGGCTCTCCAATGTTATTGTCGAAGTCCAAAGAAATGTGGACATCAATATTGTAGCGTGGATACAAAGGTTTGTCTCATATTTATTACTAGACAAAGAAATGTGGGGATGATATTAATTTCAAGGTCTTGCTCAATTGAAATATACCCTGTCTCATAAGTGAAAAAAATTGGCATGCACTTAGGGCAGCACATATCCGTGCGTAACACCTATAAAGATACAACACGTCAACATTGTCTTTATAGTGATGTGTATCAAATGAATTCGTGTCTTTATTGATGTTTATAACTGATAAGTGGTCACCTAAGTGCGTGATACTTTTTATCCTCATAAGCCATTGTTACATATTCCGGGAATTGAAATTTTGGTACACACAAATGAGGAAGCCATAAAAAGTCTAGTGAGGAGTTAAAATAGTCAGAGTATGTGAGTATGTTTTCAAACACCGCTTTATTCTCATAGTAAAATTAAATTCTTACCTCATGTCAATGAGAACCTATATTTGGTAAAAGATGTAAAATCTCTTGTGTGCTTATCATTTATTTCTACAATTTTAAGTTGATAGATGTGCCTAGCATGGTAGTGCAAGAAATTTTATGGAAAGAAGATTGAAAAGATAAAGCTATCAAGGAGAAGATAGATAAAAGGTTCAACATTAATTTGGTATTTTGGGTCCCCAATTATTGGGTAGTTACTTTTTCTTTTTTGACACTTAATTGACATATATTATTGGGCATGTTTTTGATAGTCTTTCTTCTATTTTGTTTTGTTAGTGTGGTTTTGGTAGTAGTTAAACAACTTATCCCATTTTGATGCACTTGCTTTTTGATCAATGAAATTTTTATTTAAGATAGGATAAGGAAGCATGAGAGTGGATGAACTGAAAAAAAGGAAATTGAAAAGGGCTAGCTAAATATGACACCAATTATCTTCACATTCATAAAGCTAATGGATACTAATATCTAAAAAAACACATCCAACCAAATTCATTACATTTAGCAAAAATTCAACACTCATCTATACACCATTCTAGAGCTTTACAACGAAATACAAGTGTGTTAAATGAGCACCGACTATTTTATGAAAGTTCTAGTTCAATCGCAAAGATACATAATCGAATGTAGATAAAAAATATCTACATATGGGGTCAATTAATGCTTAGTTTATAGAAAAGGTTATTGAATCAATTAATTTAATATATTTCAAAATTTATCTGAAAGTACATCATAGGGTAACAGTGACAATAAGTGTAGCAATCAGTATCTCATCAATATCACTATTATAAGGGCAATCTCACTATTAGGGACTAAAATTTATTCCAAAATTATTTTGGAATAAAAGATAAATACAATATAACTGGATTTTTTTTAAATGACCATCTCTAAGATTCATTAACATATTTTAGGATGGAAAATCATATGAGTATGTGAATTCGAGTAAGAACTTAAAAACTGAAATGAAATATGAAGAGAATTGAATCATCACATCCATGCTAAAACATCATATCAAAGGAACCATTACGTGTATAGACCTAAAAAGACATAAGGTAAAACTAACATGCAAAACAACTTAACCGACGAAGGAATCAAGTAATTGGTCTAACTCTATAAAAACTAAAACCACCATACATATAATTATCTGCATATGAAACATGAATAAAAATTCAAAAAACCATAGGAGTGAAGATATAACTGTAAATATAATCAAACGAAAACATGATTTATCAATAAATCTAACACATGAATTGCCAGTTATACATGTTATGTATTCTTTAATCATATAAAATGTTATATATTATATATTTAACGTTAGAATCATAGATCAACATGATTATCATATTTTTTGTAAACTAAAAGATCTAAAATCATAACTTGATCCTATTTAGAGGTAAAATATCATGAGTTATACCTTGATCTAAATTTGTTTGAGAGAATAATTCAATAATATTATCATCCACTTTATTATGGAATCATCATTTTGATGATTGAAGTTGTTGGTGTTATACTTCATACGGATCAATAATCATAATTTTGATGATTGAAGTTTTAGTGTTTCTCTCCCTTAACCCAATTCCATTGATGTGGTAACTTTGTAGTGTTTGTTTGATGGATATTAGTCACTGATATCTCCATAGACCATGGTAAAGATTAAAAATATAGCTTGATTTTTGAAGTCGACTCTAACTGTAATGGCGTGTATCGTACTTCTTACTTCTTCAACTTGAAAAATGTTATGTTCCCAAGAAATTCAAACTCTCCTAGTTCCATTATTAGGAGTGTTATGGATCAAATTCTAATTGTAAAAACAACCATCAACACTATTGATATTATTACTTCTAACTTTTATTTTAACCAATAAATAATATCGATAATAGTATCTCTAATATACTACTAAACTTCTCTTTGCTTATGGGGTCATTACAACCCGTAATATTTCAGATTACAAATTTAATCATATGTTAAAAATTCAAACAAAGGTAAACTATGAATAATTTGTGGATATATTTGAAGAATACATGTAATAATCTTTGTAATGATCCCTTGATTATTGATGGGGATTTTAATGTGGTCGGAAGAAACAATGAAAAAATAGGGGTATAAAAGTGGATTGTGATGAAGTTCATGAATTAAATGATTAAATTGAGAGTATTATGGTAGATGATCTTCTATATAGAGGTAAATGGATCACTTGGAGTAATGGGAGAGACGAGGATGCTAATATCCAGGGTAGATGTGAAAAAATCATTCATAGTAAAGATTGGTTGAATTCCTTCATGAATAAAGAGGTTGAGGTTAATTTTCCAGGAGTTTTTTATCATACCCCTATAGTGTTGATTTTTCATTTTGAGAATGAGAAAATAAACAAGACTTTTAAGTTTTTTAACTTTTGGATGAAGCATTACTCTTTGAAAGACATTCTTATTAACGGTTGGAAAGTAATTGTTGAAGGGATTCCTATGTTTAAAGTGGGAAAAAGGTTGAAGTTCATAAATAAGGATCTCAGGGAATTGAGTTAGAAGTTATTTTCTAATATTTCTTTCAAATTCATTGCTATGAAAATTGAATTCATAAGTATACAAAAAAGACTTATTGGGAATGGGGGGATGGATATCTGTTGAGGCCAAGAAAAAATAACAGATGGAATATTTTATTTAAGGGAATTTGAAGAGGAATTCAATAGAGACAAATCTATAATTAATTAGTTAGAGGTTGGTGATAAGAACACTTCCTCTTTTCATATGAAAGTTAAAATCCATGTCAAAAGGAATAAAATTCTTTCCAAAAAAGGATGGTGAGGGTAATGTTTATACCGGGAAGGAAGTTGTTCATGATGAAACTATCAGATTATTTAAAAGATTCCTTTGCAGAAATAGTAGTGATAGGACGAATACCTAAAATAGAATTAGAGCTATAAGGAAGATATTGTTGAATGAGTATCAAAAGATGACTTTACAGAAGCTAGTGACTAGATAAGAAATGAAGAAAGCTTTATTCAGTATTAATGACAACAAAGCTCGAGGGATAGATGGCTATAATGCATTTTTTTCCAGAAAATATGGTATATTATGATGAATGATGTTAATTAGGTCGTCCTTCCTTTCTTTAAGAAGGGTAGAAAGCTTAGGGAGTGGAATATGACCTTTATTAGTCTTATCCCTAAGGTTAACAAGCCTTGTACTATGAAAACTTCAGAGCCATTTCTTGTTAGAATATTACTTACAAAATTGTATCTAAAATTCTTGTTAGCAGATTGGGAGAATTATTCCTGACCTAGTGAATAATAGGAAATTAACGTTCTTATAGGGGGGAAATATTTATGATAATCTTCTCCTTATGCAGAGGTGGTGAGAGGCTATCATAAGAATGATGGTACCCCTAGATGTGCTATAATGATAGATCAAATGAAGGCATATGATTCAGTTAATTGGGCATTTATTTTTTATGTGTTGCATGTTATGGAGTTTCCTCAAATGTTTATTCAATTAAAGAATGCATGATATGTAATACCCCGCCCTAGAAAATAGGTATTTAACGTTATTTGAAGTGTTTTCTCCAAAAAAAATTGGAGGAATAAATGATCGAAGTGTAACACGTCAAGTAATACGTAAGCTGGCATATTACGTAAATGGTTTAAACAAAAACAAATCCAACAATGCATGTATCGCATTAATGCATATTTAATCTCTAATAGTATTGGCTAGTATGTCCATTAAGTTTGAGGAAAAAATATCAAGGAACGGATGCGACACGGACAAGGTTAATACGACGACACATTTAAATGGTACGAAAAGCAAAATATCGCAATATGGGTTAAACGAGATAGTTTTATGTTTCATGGTTCACACGAGTTTTATTTTGAGTTTATATAATTATTTTAAGCACTTTGGTTAAGTTTCGTGCGATTCGGACAAGCAACGAATGTTACGCAAGCATGTGTACTAATTGTCTTATGACGCGCGACACAGCAAAAGTCCAGTCTTGTGCAAATTGTTTAGGACGTCTTGGGAGGTCAAAAAAATATTGTGAATATGTTTTTTGACTCACAAAAATATAAGGAATATTATTATGAAGAGAAAAATCGAAAAAAAAATACTTTTGTACGGAGGTCCCGATTCTTGCGCGCCTTGTATAGGACAATTCGGGAGACCAAACGACTATTGTAAATATGATTTTTTAGCCAAAAAAATGCAAGGAATATCATTCTTCAGTTAAAAATTTCAAAAAAAAAAGAATTTTTTTTGGGCTTGTACCAAAAGTGACGCAAATCAACTTTTGTGGGTGTTTTTGGGCATTTTTCAAATGAATCTTGGGGATCACATGTTTGGTGTATGTGTAGTCACTTTCAAGACATATTATACAGATCTTGGGAAACCAAATTACACCCATTGGGGCATTCAAAACCTTGGGTTTGTTGGTCAAGGGTGGAAATGTTCCATTGTAAGATAAATGGGAGGTAAATACTTGGAGCCAAAACTCTCAAACATTTTCAGATTATATCTCCATCTTCTAGCTCTTGCAAGAGTTGTTCTTCCATCCAAATTTATGGTCCTCCTTTGCCACCACTTTTCCACCATCAAAACACCACATTGGAGGTCCCCAAACTCCATCAAAACACCTCTCAAAGTTGGGACAGCACATAGGAGATTTTGAGATAAGTTTTTGGAGCTCAAAGGAAGTCTTGTTAGGTGATTTTAAAAGGATTTTATCATAGTAGAAGAAATAGTAGTTCATAGAGCTTGAAGATTAATTGGGATCTTGAAGAGGGGACTATTGTGACTCCCTTTAGGGCCACCTTTGGAGGTGGGGGAGTCACCCACCTGCTCTACCATTATTTAAGGACATTTTGAGGTGGGATTCTTTAACCTTGGTGTAGGTTTATTATTTAGCATAATGTCATATTGCTATTTACATATATTAGTTATAATAGATGAAGGATTTGTGTTGATTTGCATCCATGGAGTTCATTGGGTGGGTTTCTATGATTTCTTGGACAAGTGGGTTTTCAAAGAAGTGATTTAAATGGGTTTTGAATTTGACAAAATTTCAGAAGAGTATTTTTCACCATTTGGGTGTAAATTGTGTGAGAAAATGGTTAAAACCAATTCATGGATTTATTAGTTACACTATTGGTATTTTGTGTAAGGATGAGTATTTTTGTGAAATAATAATGAGGTTTGAATGTACTAATAGACTTATTAGTATCATGATTACTATTTTCTATGAAAATGGGTACTTACAACAAGAGGTTTAGTGGGTTTTTAAAATAGATAAATTTCAGCACCAAATCACAACATTTTATGGAGTAAAATGTTTAAATTTCAAGTTTTAAGGTGAATAAATGATTTCTTTGATAAAGGAACATTTGAAGCTTGTGTACCCTTTTTGTTAGATTGGTATAGTGAGTTTATGTTGATAAATCATTATAAAGTGCACAAATAAACTTTCATTTATAAAGTGTACTATTTAGTTTGTTTAAACTAAGATTTGGGGTTAAAAGCGTAAATATGCAAAAGTGTAGTCTTTTTGAGAACTTTGTGTAAAAATATAAATAATGTGAATATAGGAGACTAAGTATGGAAGAAATGATTAAGTATGAGTTTTTATGCAATTAATCATGATGAAAGTGTGTGACACCAAGTTTGAAATTATAAAGTGTCAAATGTGTAAATGTTGGTTAAAATGGAGTTTTAGTGTTAAACTCACAAAATCAAGTGCGGGGACTTTAATATGTGAAAGGCATGATTTTATATATTAAAGAGGTTAAAATGCAAAATGTGTAAAATTTGATAAAGTGAGAAGTTAAACAAGTGTTTTAATGACGAAAATGCCGACGTGTCCAGAACGGAACTCGAAAAGGGTGTTTTAGTGAATAACACTTGAAAAAGAATAAGGTTGCGAGTTTTGATGAAAAGAAGGGTAAATCGATAACTTACTTAAAGCGGGACATTTTTATGAAATAAAAATGTAAGTGAATGTTTTTATCCAAGCACGATGAAATTGAATTAAGTCCTAAAATGTGAATCATTTTTGTGTAATATTAACACGTGTGTGAACAAAGGACTTAAAGAGAAGTAATGATTTTCCAAGTATAATGGGAAAATGGACGGTTAAGTCCAAGTCTTTGGCTTCGGCCCAAAGGAATGAAAATTGAAGCACAATTGTGAAAATGTTGAAAACGTTGACAAGATAATGATAGTCGGATGATGCCGAGGGAAAATAATTAAGGAGGGCATGACGTCTTTAGTGGTGAAAGACCCCAAACCAATTGCAGTAGTATATGGCGGCGGAGACCGGTGGTGTGAGGCTACGAAGTCCGTGAGTGTTTGTTGGCAGATCCCAAAGAGAAATAATGCTATGTAATGAATCGAATATTCATGAAAGAGGCATAAATGAATGGCACTAATTCATTGATTTACTAACGCAAGAATAACGCATTAAATGCTTAAAATTCATGTGTCAACATGGAATGGTTTAATAAGGTGACTTAATGAAATCAAGCTATCTAAGAACAGTTGAATTAAAGAAAACATAAGCGCGTGTTACATGAGGTCTACAATGGAAACGAGTATTTTTCTAAACGCGGCATGTGTGTGTGTTGAATGGAAGTCCTGAAATGGTTAAGTAACTTTGGCGTGAGTTAATGAATATAAGGGAGTAAATATCCTTGAAAGTAAGAAGAATGTTTTCCAAACAAATGCCGTTTATTTAAACTGTCTGAGTTAATGGAAAACACGTATAAGTCCTAAGCATGATAATGCAAATGACTGTTTTGTAATGTCAGGGAAGTTAAATGGTATTAAAAGATGTTTTTGAAATAAACAGTTAAATACATTGGCATATGTATTTTTCAAAGGTATATATGTAGAAATATACATATTTTCACATGCATGTAGTGTAGCGTGTGAGTACTTCTTTCTGCCGCTCGTTTCTATACTGCATTTGTATACGATCCCAATGAGCATTCGACTCACATCCCTTCTTTTGTTGCGGCAGGTTGTATGATATTCCGTACTTTGAGAGCGCTATACATGTAAGTAACTATCTGCATTTACGATTAGTAGCTCTGTTTACTTGGCCTTGGGAGCACTTCCCTTGGGTCATATCACTTAGTGATTGTAATTCGGACTTGCATGATAATAAGTGTAATGTTAAATACTAATAAGAATGGATTAGAAACATTAATTAGGATGTTTCATTTCACTTCACTATTAACGTATGATTCGGATCGGGTTAATCCTTAATTGACCTTTAAATCCGGGTCGGGGCGTTACAACTTGGTATCAGAGCTTTAGGTTCAATGTTTCTTTCGGGTGTGACGTGGTGAGGTCGATAGTGGATCTTTCAACATCGATGTTGGTTTGGGTCGGTCATGCTAGTTTGGTGACAGTTTGTATCCTCGTCAATAAATTCATAGAGGTTAGCATGACAAGTAAGTTGGTGTCAAGTGGCACACGATCAGGTTGATAGTTATAAATCGCTTCCGCTTTTTTTATATAAATATGTTAGTAATTACAGGCGTCAGCATAAGCTAATATCACCAACATCGTAATTCCATTGTATAAGAGATATAATGTGTGTTGATTTTAATAGTAACAAAGAATATGAGAAGTGAATGCACCAAATAGTGTGAGCTAAATTTTCGCTAGAAAGATTAGTTGAGTTTAACTTTGGAGGTAGGTGAGTTAAATTTTATTTAATTCTCAACCATTATGTGGTAACACCTTAGTCTTGTGCGATGTACATCACATGGAAGTTCGATGATTAGCAAGACTTAATGATTTTAGTTGAATTTAGCTGGTATGCTTGTAGTTTCATCTATGGAAATCAGAATGACTATGTAACTTGATTATGTTTTGGGTTTAGATAACCTTGACGATTTCAAGTGATTTAAGAACAAATCCATATAGTCCTTGGGACTTAGTGTTAGAAATGATGATGTTAAATCATGATCTTATAAAAATGAGGTGGTATTGAGGAATAGGATCTTTTGTGTCATCAAAGAAATTGGCCTAAAAGTTTTATAGGTAGTACCTGATGCCTAGTATCCTACCAAAAATTTTATAATGATGATAACTTGCGATCTGGAAAATGAGTGTGATGGCTACGTAGTGAGGCACGTTAGTTGTCGTGGCTGAATAATCACAGAGGTTAAATGATAGGATATAATGAGTTTGATCTTGGGTTAGCATTATGGATAAGAATGTGAACTCATGATTGCTACTTGTATATATGTACTAAGGTTAATCTAATGAAGTATTAGTGCAAGTAATATGATTTCCCTAATAATGGTGAAATTAAGGTTGTACCACGTAGTACGGTAGTGTCGACGTCTCTCATTGATATTATGGAATCCCTTATGACTTCAGGAATATAGAGTTATGACCAGTATGACACATAGTGATTGGGATTAATGTTTGGCCTTTGAGAAAATAATTTAGCGGCCATGCTCTAGTGTTATACTTGAAAGGATTTTTTTTCGTGATAACTCCCAGGCTAGGATACGTGTGTTCAATTGGAGTCAATTGACGTGGTGAATCTTCCATGAAGCATTAGGAAAAGTTATCATATTGAGGAATGCATAAGCTATCGGTGATTGTAATACAATTTAGTCATGTTATTTGTGGCGGTACCTTAGAGTTAGTGCCATGGTTTTGTTTATAAGCTTTCATTATGTTATGACTTGGGGAGAATATCAAGAATAGGTTGATACATGCTAGGTTTTACACTCGGGAGACTTATGATACAATGATGTTCACTATGGTTTTAGAAATAACACTCGGAGTCGAGTGTTAGGCTTAATTATAACACCTGTGTGTGCTACCCGTATGGATTAGTATGACACTGGTGAGGAAAATCATTGGGTATTAGGCATGAGTCATAATTAAAAAAAAAAATCGAGTTGACGTTGTAACTAGTCCGATAGTTATGATTTGGGATTATATAAGACGCTGCCAAGAATTGTAGCGATGATCCCTAAGAATGAATTTATGTAATTATTGTGTTTCACTAAATGAGAAGGATCTCGAGGTTTGAAAGTTAGCACCCGTATGTTGAAATTGTGGAGACTTGAGTATATTAGGTCAATAACCAACGTTAAGCAATGAGAAATGTAACTTCGCTTTGGTATGAAGGATAACGAGTAACCTCAGTCTTAAGGAGGGAAGCCTAGCGTTTTAACTTCCCAAGTGAATCGATTCCCAGGTCGTTGTCTTTAAAAATGGGTAGCCGTGATTAATGATTCAAGCTAGGGCACATGGCTAAGCAAATACTTTATCGTACGTATGGGTCAGTGAAAATTTTAAACTTTAAGTGTACGTGGTTCGTACTTCACGTAGCATGGTTCGTTCTCCGAATTCAATTATTTCATTCTGGCGTGGTAGCCGCCTGATCCATTGCATATTATTATGCCTTCTTTGATCTCAGTAATGGAAAGTTGTTTCAATTATGGGTTGGTAGTCAGGTGTAGCGTTGCGTAGCTCAGTAGTGATGCTGAATAAGCCGGTTAGAGGTTGTTTTGTCATGGTACATGAGTACGCTCTTCTTCGGAAGCACCTTTATTTTACATTGGTTGGAGTGTACGCATGGTATCGCGGTTTGTTACATGTAGTTTGCATGGGTACCTAATATCTTTAGGTTAATACAGTCGTCAGTTAACCAATATAGTTGATTATAACGTATATCATGGATTTGAGTTCACGACTCTAAGATATAAATATTAGAACTTGATGGAACATTAAATGCTAGGGTTGCACCCCGTATGGAAATTACGAATTGAGAATGTAGTTTCTAGTGTGTATTTGGGTTGTCATAGCTAGGGTTACACTAGGCTAATGCTTAGTCTCGTAGGAGATACCGGTCGGATCGACCATTGGGATTAAATTACTGTCTTGAAATTTTTAATGTGAATAGTTATTGATGTTGAGGATGTATTTACCTAAGCTAGGTAACACTCAATATTTTGATGAAACGTAGGCTTATGAATCCCGATGTTCTGTATAATACATGATAATGAGTTCATTGGGTGTTAGGATGATACTTGCTCACTATTAGTTACTTTGAGGAATTGTCTATATGAACATGTTAGGAATACTTGGGAGTTAGCAATAATATCTTAGGAACCACCGTAGTTGTAACTGATTAATTGTATGAAATCTTTTGGTTAGACTATAGTGTTAAAGACACCTAGTATTGGAATTAATTTGTTGGATGAATGATGTATGAGCATGATGATAAAAAATTTCGGAGACGAAATTTCCTAAGGAGGGAAGAATGTAATACCCCGCCCTAGAAAATAGGTATTTAACGTTATTTGAAGTGTTTTCTCCAAAAAAAATTGGAGGAATAAAAAATCGAAGTGTAACACGTCAAGTAATACGTAAGGTGGCATATTACGTAAATGGTTTAAACAAAAACAAATCCAACAATGCATTTATCACATTAATGCATATTTAATCTCTAATAGTATTGGCTAGTATGTCCATTAAGTTTGAGGAAAAAATATCAAGGAACGGATGCGACACGGACAAGGTTAATACGACGCCACATTTAAATGGTACGAAAAGCAAAATATCGCAATATGGGTTAAACGAGATAGTTTTATGTTTCATGGTTCACACGAGTTTTATTTTGAGTTTATATAATTATTTTAAGCACTTTGGTTAAGTTTCGTGCGATTCGGACAAGCAACGAATGTTACGCAAGCATGTGTACTAATTGTCTTATGACGCGCGACACAACGAAAGTCCAGTCTTGTGCAAATTGTTTAGGACGTCTCGGGAGGTCAAAAAAATATTGTGAATATATTTTTTGACTCACAAAAATATAAGGAATATTATTATGAAGAGAAAAATCGAAAAAAAAATACTTTTGTACGGAGGTCCCGATTCTTGCGCGCCTTGTATAGGACAATCCGGGAGACCAAACGACTATTGTAAATATGATTTTTGAGCCAAAAAAATGCAAGGAATATGATTCTTCAGTTAAAAATTTAAAAAAAAAAGAATTTTTTTTGGGCTTGTACCAAAAGTGACGCAAATCAACTTTTGTGGGTGTTTTTGGGCATTTTTCAAATGAATCTTGGGGATCACATGTTTGGTGTATGTGTAGTCACTTTCAAGACATATTATACAGATCTTGGGAAACCAAATTACACCCATTGGGGCATTCAAAACCTTGGGTTTTTTGGTCAAGGGTGGAAAGGTTCCATTGTAAGATAAATGGGAGGTAAATACTTGGAGCCAAAACTCTCAAACATTTTCAAATTATATCTCCATCTTATAGCTCTTGCAAGAGTTGTTCTTCCTTCCAAATTCGTGGTCCTCATTTGCCACCACTTTTCCACCATCAAAACACCACATTGGAGGTCCCCAAACTCCATTAAAACACCTCTCAAAGTTGGGACAGCACATAGGAGATTTTGAGATAAGTTTTTGGAGCTCAAAGGAAGTCTTGTTAGGTGATTTTAAAAGGATTTCATGATAGTAGAAGAAAGAGTAGTTCATAGAGCTTGAAGATTAATTGGGATCTTGAATAGGGGACTATTGTGACTCCCTTTAGGGCCACCTTTAGAGGTGGGGGAGTCACCCACCTTTCTACCATTATTTAAGGACATTTTGAGGTGGGATTCTTTAACCTTGGTGTAGGTTTATGATTTAGCATAATGTCATATTGCTATTTACATATATTAGTTTTAATATATGAAGGATTTGTGTTGATTAGCATCCATGGAGTTCATTGGGTGGGTTTCTATGATTTCTGGGACAAGTGGGTTTTCAAAGAAGTGATTTAAATGGGTTTTGAATTTGACAAAATTTCAGAATAGTATTTTTCACCATTTGGGTGTAAATTGTGTGAGAAAATGGTTAAAACCAATTCATGGGTTTATTAGTTACACTATTCGTATTTTGTGTAAGGATGAGTATTTTTATGAAATAATAATGAGGTTTGAATGTACTATTAGACTTATTAGTATCATGATTACTATTTTCTATGAAAATGGGTACTTACAACAAGAGGTTTAATGGGTTTTTAAAATAGATAAATTTCATCCCCAAATCACAACATTTTATGGAGTAAAATGTTTAAATTTCAAGTTTTAAGGTGAATAAATGATTTCTTTGATAAAGGAACATTTGAAGCTTGTGTATCCTTTTTGTTAGATTGATATAGTGAGTTTATGTTGATAAATCATTATAAAGTGCACAAATAAACTTTCATTTATAAAGTGTACTAATTAGTTTGTTTAAACTAAGTTTTGGGGTTAAAAGCGTAAATATGCAAAAGTGTAGTCTTTTTGAGAACTTTGGGTAAAAATGTAAATAATGTGAATATAGGAGACTAAGTATGGAAGAAATGATTAAGTATGGGTTTTTATGCAATTAATCATGATGAAAGTGTGTGACACCAAGTTTGAAATTATAAAGTGTCAAATGTGTAAATGTTGGTTAAAATGGTGTTTTAGTGTTAAACTCACAAAATCAAGTAAGGGGACTTTAATATGTGAAAGGCATGATTTTATATATTAAAGAGGCTAAAATGCCAAATGTGTTAAATTTGATTAAGTGAGAAGTTAAACAAGTGTTTTAATGACGAAAATGCCTACGTGTCCAGAACGGAACTCGAAAAGGGTGTTTTAGTGAATAACACTTGAAAAAGAATAAGGTTGCGAGTTTTGATGAAAAGAAGGGTAAATTCGGGACATTTTTATGAAATAAAAATGTAAGTGAATGTTTTTATCCAAGCACGATGAAATTGAATTAAGTCATAAAATATGAATCATTTTTGTGTAATATTAACACGTGTGTGAACAAAGGACTTAAAGAGAAGTAATGATTTTCCAAGTATAATGGAAAAATGGACGGTTAAGTCCAAGTCTTTGGCTTCGACCCAAAGGAATGAAAATTGAAGAACAACTGTGAAAATGTTGAAAACATTGACAAGATAATGATTGGCGGATGATGACGAGAGAAAATAATTAAGGAGGGCATGACGTCCCTAGTGGTGAAAGACCCCAAACCAACTGCAGTAGTATATGGCAGCGGAGACCGGTGGTGTGAGGCCACAAAGTCCGTGAGTGTTTGTTGGCAGATCCCAAAGAGAAATAATGCTAACTAATGAATCGAATATTCATGAAAGAGGCATAAATGAATGGCACTAATTCATTGATTTACTAATGCAAGAATAACGCATTAAATGCTTAAAATTTATGTGTCAACATGGAATGGTTTAATAAGGTGACTTAATGAAATCAAGCTATCTAAGAACAGTTGAATTAAAGTAAACATAAGCGTGTGTTAAATGAGGTTTACAATGGAAACGAGTATTTTTCTAAACACGGCATGTGTGTGTGTTGAATGGAAGTCCTGAAATGGTTAAGTAACTTTGGCGTGAGTTAATGAATATTAGGGAGTAAATCTCCTTGAAAGTAAGAAGAATGTTTTCCAAACAAATGCCGTTTATTTAAACTGTTTGAGTTAATGGAAAACACGTATAAGTCCTAAGCACGATAATGCAAATGACTGTTTTGTAATGTCAGGGAAGTTAAATGGTATTAAAAGATGTTTTTGAAATAAACAGTTAAATACATTGGCGTATGTATTTTTCAAAGGTATATATGTAGAAATATACATATTTTCACATGCATGTAGTGTAGCGTGTGAGTACTTCTTTCTGTCGCTTGTTTCTATACTGCATTTGTATATGATCCCACTGAGAATTCGGCTCACATCCCTTCTTTTGTTGCGGCAGGTTGTATGATATTCCGTACTTTGAGAGCGCTATACAAGTAAGTAACTATCTGCATTTACGATTATTATCTCTGTTTACTTGGCCTTGGGAGCACTTCCCTTGGGTCATATCACTTAGTGATTGTAATTCAGACTTGCATGCTAATAACTGTAACGTTAAATACTAATAAGAATGGATTAGAAACATTAATTAGGATGTTTCATTGCACTTCACTATTAACGTATGATTCGGATCGGGTTAATCCTTAATTGACCTTTAAATCCGGGTCGGGGCGTTACATGATAACTACCAATTATTTTAAAGAATGCATGATAACTACCAATTATTTTATTAGTGTTAATGGGGGCATTAATGGAATTTCTAAGGGTACAAATGGCCTTAGGTAAGGGGATCCACTGTCCATTTACATTTTTATTTTGGTTATGGACGATTTCTATTGGATTCTCAATGATGAAGTAAATAAAGGATATTATAGTTCTCATCTTGATTGTGGTATGCTTAAATTATCTCATGTGATATTTGCTGATGTATTGTTTACCATGGGCAATAATGATCAAAACTCATTGATTGTGGTGGATAAAGGTCTTAAGGAATTTAAAGATATGTCTAGGCTTGGGGTTAGCTATCCTAACTGTGAAATTTTCTTTAGCAGGCATTGATGACCATGAGAAGAATATGTTTCCCGGCCTTATAAGAATTAGTGTAGGAGAAGTACCAGTTAAATTCATGTGTTTTCCTTTAATTTCCACTATATTGAAGACTCGAGATTCTAATATCTATGTGGAGAAGCTTATGAATAAGGTTAAATCCTAGACAAATATGTGGTTATCATATGAAGGGAGGGTTCAACTTACCATTGCTATCCTAAGAAATATTCAAATATACTAGATAAGTATCTTTATTTTACCTAAGCAGGTAATTAAATATATTGATTAAGTTAGAAAAAGATTTATTTGGACTGAAGTTGACCTAAATAAATATGGAGCTAAAGTTGCCTTGGTGGATTTATGTTACCCTTATAAAAAAAAGGAGGTTTGGGGATTAGGTATTTGGTGAGTTATAACAAAGAATGTATGATGAGACACTTGTGGGATGTAGAAAGGAAAAAGGAATTTCTGTGGGATAAATGGATTTGTAATGTAGTAATTAAATAGGTTTTAATTTGGATAGTCAAGTTACCAACTGATGCTTCTTGGATGTAGAGGAAGCTATGGAGATTAAAAGACCAGACTACACGATATATTAAATACAAAATTGGTAATGGGGAAAGGACTTACTTCTAGATTGATAATTTCCATGAAGTCAGACCTGTTATTAGTGTTCATGGTGATAGAATTATTTATGATGTAGCCAGTTCAACATTAAGAAGGGCATCAAATTATATTATTAACAATAGATGGAATTTTCATAGACCAACTTCAAATGATTTATTGAGTTTGTCTAGAACAAATGTGGTGTTAAATAGCAATAATGAAGATTGGACTTCTTGGAGTATTGATAGAGATGATAAATTCATGTAAAATACCATGTGCAATGCTGATTCAAATAAATGCACAATTTTTCAATTCAAACTTGTTTAATTGGATGTCTAAATTTGCACAAACCAAACAAAAAATTTATTCAGTCCCTAAACATGCATCTAGGTGTCAAATCCAATAAAAAATTAAATCATGCCATGAATAAGCTGACAGAGACAAATTTTAGGAAAAAACTCCTTTCGAGTAAAAACTTTTATTTCACTATAATTTGGAAGCAACTTACAGAAATTACAATGAAATATGCAGCGGTTCACCGTAATTCGAATAAGCCCACGAATACCGCATCACTCCCAATGACACACAGTCATCCCTTATGAGGCACCTATTATTAACCCAGTACCTCAAAAGGCAACTAAAACAGCATCATAAAATCGTAGCAAAATATGTCTTGGATTCCACAAAACAACTCACGTAAAAGTAATTGGGATTGTCAACTGAGAAACAAAAGCTTTGAACCCTTAAATGGTTAGAGAAGAATTCAAACACTAGAAAAAGGTAATCTGTCAAAAGCAGTGCTTCTCTATGCCGAAAACAAATTTTCTAACACCCATTATATAATAGATATTGAGTTGGTGGCGTGCCGCCCTAAAAGAAAAGTCGTTCGAGCGACATACGTCATCGTTTGAACCATACCATATCTCGTTCGAACGAGATACGATGACATTTGAATGACTGTGGTGTTGATCCCATAAAAAAACTTTAGACTTTAAAAAAAGTTAGAAACTTCAAAAATCGAAACTCGTTACGGGATCAGAAAACTTTTTTCCACGGAAAAACTTTTATAAATTTTTTTTTTGAAAAACACTTTTTTATAAATAGAAAAATATTTTAACTTTCATAAAGAATATCTCAACACTTTTAATATGAAATGTAAATGGAACTTAAACATATTTTTACCAAAATCATCTTGTTGGGATTGAATGTTGAAGTCCACTTGTAATTTGGAACCGTCTTTTGTAGATGTAATATTTCTCAATCCTTCGACGACTTATAGCGGTATACTACATAATTAATTATGACAGACTATGTCCTTACAAATCTCCCGCTATGTCTATGCCGGTACAAACTAAAAACTTACGAATTATCAATTTAAAAAAATCCTATACAAATAAATCCTCCCATAAACTTAAAACTGGAAAGATAAACTGTCAAGTTTTCAAACTTTGCTTCAACAATCAATTCTTCAAAACTTTGAGCTTTTATCATTAGGGTGTGCAACATAACGGTCTTCAAATGTACATACACACATGAGACAAAGCAAATTCCTCATGACATATCGTGTTTGAAATGATATAAGCATAAACATGAAAGCATAATCAGTTCTCCCCCATGCTTAAACTCTCATATAAAGTCATAATATGTTATGGCCCTTTTTGTTTGTCCAAAATAGACAAGGAAAAGAATAAATCACATAAATCTAATCGGGGTGTCAAGGTAAACAAGGTAAACAACTATTTTTGATTTATCATATTTTTATACAAAAATCACACATCATGAATTTACACTAAGATGTTCAACTCATGGAAATGGAAGGAATGGGTGTGAACAAATTCGATAGGAAAATTCACTCTATCATGACATGTGTGCATGCTGCATAAGTATACTCCTAACGAATGATCATCAAAATAGTCTTTAGGTGTAAAATTATTGAATTTCGATGACATCGTCTTAATCATATCAACTAATCAATGTATAAATTATTTCTACACCAATAACATCCAAAACTATGTAATGATTTTTCATGACTTTCAGTGACGTGCAAACCGTTTAAAATTCCTTCCAAACTCCCTCATTAAAAGATAATACTATTTCTTTTTCTTATGAGGTGACGGAACTAAAACCTATTGGCCCCTTTTTCGCATAATTTTCTTGTTATTGCCTTTAAATTTTTTCAGGCTCTTTGAAACCTCATTTGACCCCGAATAACTTTCAATTCCTCACTTTTTTAGGTCCATTTAAATGGTGGATTTATCGCAAAGGAAAAAAAAAGAAATACCTTTCACAACCATTTTCCATTTTTGAAAAAAAAGTCACACAAACTCATAAACGATTTATATCATGCACTACTTTCTAGTCAAGTTTTATTGCATTTTGTTGTTTGTATAGATTGAATTGAGATGTAAACACTCAACCAATATGTAATTAACAAGAACAAAAGTCAAACAAATATGTGCATGTGTGCAAAGAAGGACAAATGTGTCAAACATGTAGGTAGCAACACTTTTTATAATCAGAAAGACTCCAAACTTTATAAAGCACATGAATGACACAACATATTGTATCAAAACACTATCAAATATCCACATGGATATGGAATGAAGTTGAGACTTGGTCATCCGAAATGATCATTGATATACGGTGTAAACAAGATACAAAACTCTTTGTGGATTTTTTAATTTTTCTTAAAAAGTGAAAATCGTTTTGTATTTTTTGAACACTATTCGAAATCAACCCAATTGTACCAAATCATATAACAAGATGAACCAGAGGAATGCAATTAGAAGAGACATAATCTCCAAGGGTCCCTAAGATAAAGAGCCATGTCGCTCTAACGATAAGGGTTTCTTGTGAGAAGAAGCTTTGCATGGCATCAGAAGTCTCTTGAATGAAAAATCACACCGCTCGAACGAAAAAAAAATCCAATTTTCACATATTACCCATAATGTCATGCAATTTTTCCCAGTGAAAAAATTTCATGAGAATAGTTCTTGGAATGGGCAAACAGATCCAAAACAGTGCTAAAATATTAACAAAATTAAAAAAAGTAATCACAAAAAACTTTAAAGAGTTATATGCTAACAAAATACAAAACAAAAGGTACATACTAGCAATAGGCATAAGATAATATCATGCAAGTCAACCTATGCCAGCAAACAAGTCTAAACCTCAAGCAGTACGAGCGGGGGAGTTTTCCAAAGTTGGAAACTTCCTATGAAAAACATCCATTAAATCATGTGAGGCCTTAACTAAAAAATTTACCTTCTCCCCAATATGTGCAAACTCTCTCATGTAATCATCCGGAGCGTCGGGTGTGGGTTCGTGTGAGTGAACATGTTTAGTAGCAAAACGTGAAACATTACCCAACCTAAAATGAAAATCCCTAAGGTGTCTTCTCTTCTTCCAATGGGAGCAAACATAAACATGCCTACGTAAATCTATCTCAAGATGTCTCATATGCGCTTTCCTAACTGGTACGTGATGCCTAGGTAGGTCAGGTCGAGATCCATGTGGATCTCTCAGTAAAGCGGGAATCGGATCGAGTGTAACACGAGAATATGATACACTGTTATGAAATTTTCCTAAACTCTCACCACTGCCCAAAATGGGATTGAGAATCATCTTTCCAGGCTGGCTTCGTAGATGCATTCTCTAAAGGGACTTTGACCTCCCGAGCACGTTCGAGATCACTCTCGAGTTGGGATACACGTGTCATCAGAGTATACACCGTGTCGACCAAGTTACACTTTCCCTATTTAAAACTTATCTCTATCTCTCCAAATCTAAAACCCGACGACCTAAATCCTTATTATACTTCTTTATTTTCAAGGTCTCGACGTACAAAAACCTAAAGGTTTTTTAGATCTCACTTTCATCTCCACTCTCAAACTCGCTCTCACCTCCACTAGAAGCACTCAACTAATCACCATTGCTTTCATGATCACAATCATCATGGTTAAAAGTGTGTGTGCTCACACGACTCAAAAAAGCTACACACATCCTATATGTTAAACCTTTACCTGACTCATATCCCTCATCCCCCTCACTATCACTAAGAATATATACACTTAGGCTTGAAAACATGGTGTTAGAGGGAAAAACCCCGAAAGACCCCCCAAATGGCCCCATGAGCGGCACAAACACCTCGCACGGAAAAATGCAACTTGTAGAAACTGTTCGTGTGGTCTCGGGAGCCCAGGTTTGAGAGCACAAGGATAATTTGAGAATATCTACACCTAGGCTTCATGAAAAGGCGTTAAAGGATGGAACCCTGAAACTCTGCCCCAAACGGCCCCATAAGTGGAACCAACACCTGGCACGGGACTAATAAAACATGTAGTAACTGACCTCATCATCACGAGACCCATAGTGTGAGAGAACAATCATAATTTTAGCACAGCTACACTTATACTAGGGTAAATGGTGTTAGAGGGTAAAACCAAGAAACACCCACCAAACAACCCCGTACGCGGCTCCAATACCTTGTTCGGGACAATTTTACTCGTAGGAACTGACCACATGGTCACGGGACCAATTTTTTAATATCACAACGATAATTTGAGAAAATTATATATAGGCTTGAAAACATGGAGTTACAGGTCGAAACCCCAAAACACCCCCCAAGCGACCCCTTAAGTGGCACCAACACCTCGCATAGGACCATTGTAACCTGTGGGAACTGACCATGTGATCATGGAATCCATAGTTTGAGAGCCCAATGATAATTTCAAAATATCAACACCTTGTATTAAAAATGACGTTAGAGGGCGAAACCCCAAAACACCCACCAAACGGCATTGTGAGCGACACCAATACCTCGCATGGGACCAATGAAACTTATAGTTACATAGTGCATGGTCACGGGACCCACGTTTTGAGAACATGATGATAATTTTTTGATATATGCACTTAGGTTTGAAAAAATTGTGTTGGGGAAAAGCCCCGAAACACCCCCCAAACTACACCTTGAACAGCACCGACTTTTCGCATGGGACCAATGTAACTTGTAGAAAAAGTCCGCGTAGACACGAAACCCAGGGTTTGGGAGAACGACAACAATTTTAGAATATCCTTTCCTAGGCTTGAAAGTAAGGTGTTAGATGGCAAAACCCCAAAACACCACCCAAAATGGCCTCGTGTGCGGCACCAACAACTTGCACTGAACCAATATAACTCTTAGGAACTGACCGCGAGGTCACGGGACCCATGGTTTGTGAGCATGGTGATAATTTGAGAATGTATACACTTAGTCATGAAAAAATGGCATTAGAGGGAGACACCTCGAAACACCCCCCAAATAGCCCCGTGAGCGGCACCAACACCTAGGACAGGACCAATATAACTCCTAGGAATTGACTGCATGGCCACAGGATGCTCAGTTTAAGAGCACGATTGCAATTTGAGAATATTTGTACTTTGGTTTTAAAACATGGTATTAGAGTGGGGGCATACCGAAACACCCAAAAACGGTCCCGTGAACGGCACCAACACCTCTGATGGGACCAATGTAACTCGTAAGAACTGACCACGTGGTCACGGGACCCCCGATCTGAGAGCGCAATGATAATTTGAGAATATTCACACTTAGGCTTGAAAAAATACATTATATGGCTAAACCTTGAAACACCCTGTAAGCGGTCACGTGAGTAGTACCAATAACTCACAAGGGACCAATGTAACTCATAGGAGATGACCGCGTTGTCACGGGACCCCTGATTTGAGACCACGATGATAATTTAAGAATATATGCACTTAGTCTTCAGAAAATGTCATTAGAGACGAAATCCTTAAAACACCCTCAAACAATCCCTTGAGCAGAACCATCACCTCTGACGGGACCAACGTAACTAGTAGAAACTAACCGCGTGGTCACGCGACCCACTGTTTGAGAACGCGATTATTATTGAAAACATAGCGTTAGATGGCGAAACCATGAAACACCTACGAAACAGCCCCATGAGCGGCACCACCACCTCCCAGAGGACCAATGAAAATTGTAGGAACTGATCGCGTGGCCATGGTACCCATGTTTTGAGAGCATCACAATAATTTCATAGTATATACACTTAGGCTTGAAAAATGCAGGTATAGTTCTAAACCCCGAAACACAGCCAAATGCCCCCGTGAGCGGCACCAACACCTCGTACAGGATAATGAAACTAGTTGGAACTCACTACATGGTCACAGGACCCCAAGTTTGAGAGCACGACGATAATTTGAGAATCTCTACACATAAGCTTCAAAACATGGCGTTAGAGGGTGAAACCCCAAAACACCACCCAAACAGCCCCGTGAATAGTTCTAACACCTATCACGGGACCAATGTTTCTCGTTGGAACTGATTTCATGGTCACACGACCCTGGATTTGATTGCATGCTAATCATTTGAAAAAATCTACACTTAGGATTGAAAAATGGTGTCAAAGGGTTGAAACCTAAAACATCCCTCGTGAGTAATAACAACATCTCGCACGGGACTAATGTAACTCGTTTAAACTAACTGCATGGTCACATGACCCACTATTTGAGAGAATGGAGATAATTTGAGAATATCTACACTTGGGCTTCAAAACATGGCGTTAGAGAGAGAAATCCCAAAACACCACCCAAATGGCCCCGTGAGGAGCTCGAACACCTAGCTTAGGACCAATGTTACCCGTTGTAACTGACCGTCTGGTCACACGGCCCCTTAATAGAGGGATCAACACTAATTTGAGAATATCTACACTGATGCTTGAAAAAATCGCATTAGAGGGAAAAACCCCGAAACACCCTCCAAACAGCCTCGTGAGTAAAACCAACACCTCATACGGGACCAATGTAACACGTACGAACTAACTGTGTGGTCACAAGATCAAACTACATTTTGGCTTCAAAATATGGTGTTAGAGGTTGAAACCCCGAAACACCTCCCAAATATCCCCGTGAGTGGCTCCAACACCTAGCACGGGACCAATGTTACTCGTACGAACGGACCACATGGTCACGGTACCCCTAGTTTTAGAGCATGGCTATAGTTTGAGAATATCTATAATTAGCCTTGGAAACATGGAGTTAGAGGGATAAACCCCAAAACATCCCCCAAACACCCCTGTGAGAGGCACCTACACCTCGCATGTGACAAATGTAACTCGTATGAATTAATCGCGTGATCACAGCACCCCCAGTTTGAGAGCATGGTGATGATATGGTAATATCTATACTTAGGCTTAAACATAAGGCGTTAGTGGGCGAACCCACGAAGCACCCCCCAAACGTCCCCTTGAGTGACACCGACACCTCTCACGAGAAAAATATAACTTGTAGAAACTGACCATGTGTTGTCGAGACCCCTTGTCTGAGAGATGGGATAATTTTAGAATATCTACACTTAGGCTTTAAAACATCCCTTGAAAGGACGGAGCCCCCAAAACTCCGACCCAAATGGCCCCATAAGTGGAACCAACACCTCGGACATGACTAATGATTGTGTGGTCACGGGACCCACGATTTGAGATCATAATGATAATTTTAGAATATCTAAACTTAGACTTAAATAAATGGAATTAGAGGGAGAAACCAAGAAATACCCACCAAATAGCCTCGTAAGCGGTACCAACACCTCATACGGGACCAATGTAACTCATAGGAACTGACCGTGTGGTCACGGGGCCCGTAGTTTGAGAGCATACTGATAATTTGAGAATATTTGTGTTAGGGTTTTAAACATGGCGTTAGAGGTCGAAACCCCAAAACTCCCCCAAAACGTCTCCATGAGTGGCACCAACACCTCCCATAGCACCAATGTAACTCGTGGAAACTGACTGCCTGATCACGAGACCATTGTTTTGAGAGCAGAGGGATAATTTGAGAATATCTACACTTAGGCTTAAAAAAGGAGTTTGAGGGCAAAACTCTGAAACACCTCCCAAATGGTCGCGTGAGTGGCACCAGCACCTCACTGGGACCAATGTTACTTATAGTTACTGGTTGCATGGTCACGGGACCCATGGTTTGAAAGATCACTGATTATTTGCTAATCTACACACTTAGGTTTAAGTAAATGGTGTTAAAGGGAAAACCCTCGAAACACCCCCTAAACTTCACCTTAAACGACACCGACTTCTCGCACAGGACAAATGTAACTGTAGGAAAAGACCGTGTGGACATGGAACCCACAGTTTGAGAGAATGATGATAATTTGAGAATATCTACACTCAGACTTAAAAAAGGGCATTAAGGGGAAAAACCCTTAAATACCACCGAAATGGCCCCATGAGCGGCACCAACGCCTTTTACGGGATAATGTAACTCGTAGGAATTGACTGCGTTGTAACGGGACCCATAGTTTGAGAACACGACGATAATTTGAGAATAACTTAACATAGGCTTGAAAATATGGTGTTAGACGATGAAATCCTGAAACACCACCCAAACAGCCTCGTCAACGGCACCAACACCTCGCATGGGACCAATGTAACTCATGGGAACTAAACGCATGGTCATGAGACCACCAGTTTGACAACACAGAGATAATTTGAGAATATCTACACGTAGGATTACAAAAATGGCGTTATAGGTTAGAACCCCGAAACACCCCCCAAACGGCCTCGTGAGTGGAACCAACCCTTCGCACGGGACCAATATAACTCATAGGAACTGACCGCATGGTCACGTGACACATTTTTTGAGAGCATGATGATGATTTGTGAATATCTACACCTAGGTTTGAAAAATGGCATTAGAGGGGAAACCCCAAAACAACCCCAAAACGGCCCCATGAGCGGTACCAACATCTTGTACGGGACCAATGTTCCTCTTAGGAACTGATCTCATGATCATGGGACCCACGAATTGACAACACGATGATAAGGCATGAAAAAATTACGTTAGAGGGGAAAACAACGAAACACCCACCGAATGGGACCATGAGCGGTACCAAAACCTCGTACGCGACCAATGTACCTCGTAGGAACAGATCGCATGATCAAGGGACCCTGGGTTTAAGAGAATGGGTATAATTTAATAATATCTACACTTAGGCTTGAAAAAATGGCATTAGAAGGCAAAACCCTAACCCTCCCCCCCCCTAAAAAAAAATACTCCCCCGAGAGTGACACCAACACCTCGCACACGACTAATATAACTCGTAGGAACTGACTACGTGATCATATGACACCCAGTTTGATAGCAAGGCTATAATTTGAGAATATCTACACTTGCACTTGAAAAAAAGCCATTAAAGGGATAAACCCTAAAACACCGCCAAACGACTCAATGAGAGGAACCAACACCACGCATAGGACCAATGTAACATGTAGGAACTGACCGTGTGGTCACGGGACATCCTGTTTGAGAGGACGATGATAATTTTAGAATATCTACACTTAGGCTTGAAAAAATGGTGTCAGAGGGAGAAACCATGAAACCCCCACAAATGGCCCTGTGAATGGCACAAACACCTCACACGGGATGGATGTAACTCGTAGGAACTGACCACATGATCACGGGATCCATGGTTTGAGATCACGATGATAATTTTACAATATCTACCCTTATCCATAAAAAATGGCATTAGAGGGAGAAACATCGAAACACCCCTTAAATGGCCTCGTGAGTGGCACCAGCACCTCGCACGGGACTAATGTAACTCGTAGGAACTAGTCGCATTGTCAAAGGACCCCGATTTATGAGAACGGTGATAATTTTATAATATCTACACTTAGTCTTGAAAAAAATGGCATTAGAGGGTGAAACTCCGAAAACACCCCTAAATGGTCTCGTGAGCAACACCAAAACTTGCGCGAGAACAATGTAACTCGTAAGAACTGATCACGTGGTCAAGGGACCCACGATTTGAGATAGCGAAAATAATTTGAGAATATCTACACTTAGGATTAGAATATGGCTTTAGAGTGAGAAACCTCGAAAAACACCCCAAATGGCACCGTGAGTGGCACCAATACCTTGCACAGGACCAATTTAACTCATATGAACTGAACGCATGGTAACGGGACCCATGCTTTGAGAGCACATCGATAATTTATGAATATCTACACTTAGGCTTGAAGGAATTCGAGGGAGAAACCACAAAACACCCTTCAAACCGCACTGTGGGTGGCACCAACACCTCGCACAAGAACAATGTAACTCGTAGCAACTAACGCGTGTGTTATGGGATCCTAAGTTTGAGAGCACAATGATAATTTGAGAATATATTCACTTAGGCTTGAAAAAATGGCGTTAGTGGGCAAAACCCCGAAACACCCCCCCAAACGGCCCATTATTAAGCATCACTACCTCGCACGAGACAAATGTAACTCGTAGGAACTCATCGTGTGGTCATGTGAACCCCGGTTTTAGAGCATGATGATAATGTCATAATATCTATACCTAGGCTTGAAAAAATAGCATTAGCGGGAGAAACCCGAAAACACCCCCAAAAATGGCCCCGTAAGTGGTACAAATACATAACACGCGACCAATCTAATTCATAGGAACTTACCGAGTGATCAAGCGACCCACGGTTTGAGAGAACGGCGATAACTTTTTAATATCAACACTTAGGCTTAAAAAAAGAGTTAGAGGGAGAAACCCCTAAACACCCCACATATGGCCTCGTGACCAGCACCAACACCTCGTACGGGAACAATGTAACTCGTAAGAACTCACTGCATGGTCACGGGACCCTCGGTTTGTGAGAACGAAGATAATTTGATAATATCTACACTTATGTTTAAAATAATTGCATTAAAGGACGAAACTCTAAAACACCCACCAAACGTCTCCCTGAGCGGCACCAAGACCTTGCACCGGACTAATGTAACTCGTAGAAACTTACAACGTGGCTATGGGACCCACAATTTAGGATCACGATAATAATTTAAGAATGTTTACACTCGGGCTAAAAAAGGGAATTAGAGGGCGAAACACTGAAATACCACCCAAATGTACCCACGGGCATAACTAACACCTTGTACGGAACAATGTAACTCATAGGAATTGACCTCATGGCAAAGGAACCCATAGTTTAAGAAGTCAACGATAATTTGAGAATATATACACTTAAGCTTGAAAATATGGCGTTAGTAGGAAAAACCCCAAACACCACCCAAACAGTCTCGTGAGTGGTGCCAACACCTCGAATGGGACCAATGTAACTCATTGGAACTAAACGCATGGTCATGGGACCACAAGTTTGAGAGCATAGAGATAATTTGAGAATATCTAAACTTAGGATTGAAAAATGACGTTAGAGGGTGCAACCCAAAAACACCCCCCAAACGGCATCGTGAATAGCACCAACACCTTGCACGGGACCAATGTAACTTGTAATAACTAATCGCATGGTCATGTGACACCCTGTTTGAGAGCATGATAATAATTTGTGAATATCTACACTTAGGCTTGGAAAAATAGGGTTAGAGGGTGAAACCTCGAAACACCCCCAAATGGCCATGTGAGCGGTACCAACACCTTGCACGTGACTAATACACCTCATAGGAACTGACATCGTGATCACGGGAGCCATGGTTTGAGAGCACAACATTAATTTCACAATATCTATACTAAGGCTTAAGAAAATTGCATTAGAGGGAAAAACCATGAAACACGCACCAAATGGTCCCATGAGCGGCACAAACATCTCGCACGAGACTAACGTCACAGGTAGAAACTCACCCCGTGGTCATGGACCCCCGATTTGCGAGCACGCTGATAATTTGAGAATATTTACACTTAGGCTTAGAAAAATGGGGTTAGAGGGAGAAACCTCAAAACACCCCCCTAACGGCCCTGTGAGCAGCACCAAGACCTTGCACGTGACCAATGTACCTCGTAGGAATAGACCACATGATCACGGGACCATCAGTTTGAGAGAAGGGTGATAAAATTTGAATATTTACACTTTGGCTTGAAAAAAGGCATTACAAACCCTGAAACACCCCCCAAACGTCCCCATGAGCGACACCAACACCTCGCACAAGACCAATGTAACTAATAAGAACTGATTGTGTGGTCACGAGACCCCCAGTTTGATAACAAGGATATAATTTTAGAATATCTACACCTAGGCTTGAAAAAAAGGAGCTATAGGTATAAACTCGAAACACCCCCAAATAGTTGCATGAGAGGCACCAACACCTCGTATAGGACCAATATCACTCGTAGGAACTGACCTCCTGTTCACGAGACACCCGGTTTGAGAGAAATATGATAATTTGAGAATATCTATACACTTAAGCTTAAAAAAATGACGTCCGAGGGTGAAACCCTGGAAATCCCACAAATTGCCCCGTGAACGGCACAAACACCTCATCTGGTAACAATGTAACTCGTAGAAACTCACCGCGTGTTCACGAAACCCACTATTTGAGATCACGGTGATAATTTTACAATATTAACGTTTAATTAATAAAAGATGGCATTAGAGGTCGAAACCTCGAAACACCCCTTAAATGGCCTCGTGAGTGGCACCAACACCTCGGACGACACCAATATAACTCATAGGAACTAATCGCATGGTCATGGGGACCCTCGATTTGTGAGAACGACGATAATTTTATAATATCTAAACTTAGGCTTGAAAAAATGGCGTTCGAGTGTGAAACACCAAAAAAAAAAACAAATGGTCTCGTGAGCGATACGAAGACCTTGCACGAGACCAATGTAACTCACATGAACTGATCATGTGGTCACGGTACCCACGATTTGAGAGTGCGACTATAATTTGATAATATGAACACTTGGTCTTGAAAATATGGCATTCAAGGGAGAAACCACAAAACACCCCCCAAACAGCACCATGGGAGGCACTAACACCTCGCACAAGATCAATGTAACTCGAATGAACTGACGCGTGTTATTATGTGACCCCCAGTTTGAGAGCACATCCAAAATTTGAGAATATTTACACTTAGGATCGAAAAAATGGTGTTAGAGGGCGAGATCCGGAAACACCCCCCAAACGGCCCTTTCATAGGCACTAACACCTCGTATGGGACCAATGTAACTCGTAGGAACTGACTGCCTGGTCAAGTGACACCTGGTTTGAGACCACGATGATAATTTTATAATGTCTATACTTATGCTTAAAAAAATGGCGTTAGAGGAGGAAACCTTGAAACACCCCCCAAACGGCCCCGTGAGGGGTACAAGCACCTAGGATGAAACCAATGTAACTTATAAGAACTAACGGTGTGATAACGAGACCCACAGTTTTATAGCACAACTATAATTTTTGAATATCAACACTTAGGTTTATAAATAGAGTTAGAGGGAGAAAACCCGAAACACCCTACACGTGGCCCTGTGAGCGGTACCAAACCCTTGTACGGGACCAATATAACTCATAGAAACTAACCGCATGGTCACGAGACCCCCATTTTTAAAGCATGTAGATAATTTGAGAATATGTAGAGTTAGGCTTGAAAACATGCTGTTAGAGGGAGAAACCCCTAAACATCACCCAAATGGCCCCATGAATGACACCAACATCACGCACGAGACCAATGTAGCTCATATGAACTGACTACGTGGTCACAGTACCCACAGTTTGACCAAACCAAAATTGTTTTAGAATATCTACACTTAGGCTTGAAAAAATGGCATTGAATGGAGAAACCCCGAAACATCGCCCAAACGGCCCCATGAGTGGCCTAAACACCTCGTATCGTACCAATGTAACGCGTATGAACTTATCACGTGATCATGGCAACCCCAGTTTGAGAGAATGGTGATAATTTTAGAATATCTTAACTTAGGCTTCAAAAATGGCATTAGAGAACGAAATGCCAAAACACCCCCCAAATGGCTAAGCGACACCAGCACCTCGCGCGGGACAAATATAACTTGTAGGATCTCATCGCATGTTAATAGGGACCCTAGTTTGGGAACATAATGATAATTTTAGAATATATACACTTATGCTTGAAAAATGGCATTAGAAGGAGAAACCCCGAAACTCCCCCCAAACGTCTGGGTGAACGGCACCACCAAATTGCACGGGACCAATGTAACTCGTAGGAACTAAACCCATGGGCCCGAGACCCCCAATTTGAAAGCACGATCAGAATTTGATAATATCTCGCATAGTCTTTAAAAATGGACTTAGAGTGCGAAACCTCGAAACACCCCTAAATCGCCCTTGAGTGGCCCTAACACCCCGCATGGGATCAACGTAACTCATAGGAACTGACCGCATGGTTACGGGATCGATGATTTCAGAGCATGACAATATTCTAAGAGTATCTACACTTAGGATTGAAAAAATGGCTTTAATGGGCTAAACCTTAAACAGGATATGGTCACGACTGAGGTTTTGGAATGTCCAGAAAAGAAACAATATTATGCCTAATTTTTTTATAGTTGAAATGGTTACTGCCAAAGTAGATGACCATATCTATTTTTCCTCATGCGCAAAAAGAGTCATAGCCTACGACTATTACTATTTTGGTGATGTCAAAGTTCGGGTCAGGCCTTGAGCCGTGACTGAAGTCGAGGCCATTGTCATTTTCAAATGGATTGGTCATGCACTTGACCTATGATAAAAATGCGTGATCATTTTAATATTTTTAACAATGGGTCACGACCTTGACTCGTGACTAGAGCCATGACCATTGTCATATTCAAATGGATGGGTCATGGACTTGAGCCTTGACAAAATCTTTGACCATTATAGTATTTTGAGGGGTGAGTCATGGCCCTAATATGTGAATACATTCATGATCAATATCATATATTAAAGGGCCACGGATAAAGGTCGTGACCAACAATGTGTATGGGTCATGGCTATAGTCTACGACCATCTGTCATGAACCCCTACATCCATAACCTTTTAGGTATGTGACCCTTCGTTTGGTCAGGTACATGGCTTATGACCTACGATGATGGTCATGCCCAAAATGGTTATGGCCCTTGGCGACGACCCACAGTCCTTGTTAGGGACTTTGGTTCTGACCATTTTCATAATGTGGTGTGGTGTTTCCCAAAAGTTTATGGTTGATTGATTATTATGAGTTAACTAATGGATTATCTACTTTTTTACCCTTTAGTGAACTAATTATAATGGTATTATTAACTCAAACCTCTTTGACTTTCTCTACGTCATCCTAAATAAACTCGTTATGAACCGTATTTGTTAAACTGACTATTGATAATGAAATTTTGAGTTCCAATATAATAATGTTCTTATAGCCTGATAAATATGGAATTATAATCTTACTATTGACAACATTTGAAACTCTGATTGTATACACACTCCAACTCTCATTTATATATATATCATTGTTATGGAATGGGTAGGACCTCCTTAGCATATTTGTGTTAATTCCTTCCTTCTCTAGATGCACCAAGAGGAAGAAGATAGTATATAAGATATAGAAACCGATCACATGTTTGCATATGTGATGGTATGGGCAAAGATTAAACCATATGGGTGGAAGGAGTTGCGCTTTTAAATTTTTTATATTATCGTGTGCAGTAAAAACGTGTAACTCACCCCTGCGATGGTTCAGCCCTATGTAAATTATTAATAAGGATTAAAGTTATTTTATTCCTCCTTAGCTTCAATTCATTTCTTTATGTGTACTTTGTAATACCCCGTATTTTTATAGCTTTTAAATTATGGGATTTACTAAATTAAATTTGAGATAAATTAATTTAATTTTAATCCGGAATGTTGCTTTAAATATTTACTAGGGTGACGAGAGTTAGTAATTATTGGAAATTTGTTATCTGTTGAATATTAATGGATGAGTACAGTAATATATGAGGTTCATTTTTATAATATTGTCACGTGTGAATAAAATGATAATTATGGAAATCTAAGTCGGGACGCGCCTGTGTCGTGTCGGGACTAAATGTTGATTAATAAAAATGAATATTTTATAAGTTGTCCGTATGGTCGTTTTGAGTGCGCCAACTTGTCCGAAAGGGTCGAGATAGGCAGAAAAGTGTACCCGGGGGTTTAGTTTGAGTCTCGGGGCGTTTTTAGGCCTAATTAGTACCCCGGGAGGGCATTTTAGTCATTTTGTATTTTTGGGTAATTAAACCCACGAAAATTAAAGGGGTTATATAAGATATCTAGGTTTTCTTCTAGGGTTAGAACAACCAAAGACAAATGACGGCCATAGGAGAGGGAAGGAGAGAGATTCCAAAGCAATCCAAGGCCCGAAATCCATCCATTTGCACCGCCTCCACCACCAACGCGTAGATCGCGAGACGAGGAACGCAACCACACCAAATTTGGCACCAAACTAGAACGTTGAAAATCTCAGGCAAGTGTTTATCTTGCTTATTTTTATTGGTGCATCACTCATATTAGTGTAGGAATGATTGGGGTGAGTTGTATGGAAGAAAAACCCCATTTGAGATAGCAAGTTGCATGTCAGGATAATTTAAATGATATTCTGGAAACCCTTTTTTCATGTAGAGGATTAAACCACGAATTTATGATGTTTTATAAGAAGGAAATTCTGGAAAAGATGTGTTAGAACCATGTTTAAGAGAATTATAGGGTTCTTGATATTTACATGAATTTTGAGTTGTTAATCCATGCTTAGTGATAGAAATCTACATGCTTTACGTTTTTAATATCTGGTATGATGATATAATGTTAGTAGTATAAATTTTGGGACGATTGGGATTGAAAAATATGGATTTGGGGAAGGTTAGAAGATGAAACCCCTAACTGCAAAACTGCAGATTTTCGCAGACCTGCTTGATCGATCGATCGAGCCCAGAGCTTCGATCAATCGAAGGTTCGATCGATCGAGCCCCAGACTTCGATCGATCGAGCCCTACTGGCAGACTAAAGTTTCCCCTTTTAAAGTTGTTGAATTGATTCAAAATGAAGAAAACTCCTTAGACATCCTTGTTAAGATAATTTGGGAGATAATGATGACCAGTAAGATTCATTAATGAATAAGAGACCTTTAATGTAAGGCGAAATCTATATTTTTGGGATATTTTACATAAGGGACAATGTAAGTATATGTTAAAGGGGAGATACACGTAAGAGAGAGTTACGTTGGAACATAAATGGATACCTACTGAATTGGAAATTTGGGAGAATAGAGTCCATGAGGGTTACGTAGTAAGTTGGAAAAACCCTTCGAATTAAAGTGAGAAACGAACCATTATACGTGATAACAAATAATGGGAAAATAAGGATAAATGTTGTGAATATGGGTTATGAGATAAACCTAAATTGATATAATAAAAGTGGTATATTTATATGATTGTGTATGCATATATTATATACTTGTGAAAATCATGCCCGCGCTACTTGCTATCCCGGAGGTTACTGCGCTGGGACGATCTTATCCTGTGTTGCCTTATGGGGGATATTGACTGGTACCCTAGAAGATAGGAATCCTAGGTACGGATTGTCGGATCGATAGTCGGACGGTCCTAAGAGACGTGAGGGTATGTACTGACCTCTTGGACTTGGATAATATGCTTCGCCTCAATGTTGTTTGTGTATGTATTTGTACAGTTCAAGAGTGATTCCGAACTTATATTCCCTTTAGTGTGATTGATACGGGGATTGGATAGCAGAGTATGCCCGCACCATAGTTTTTATGTGGGGTGCCGTTACGATATATATATTATACGAGTAGTTAATACATATATATGAAATTCTGAAATTTGGAACTACCTACTGTGATTTGATATGTAGGACATGGTTGATGACTCAAATTATAAATACTTGTTTTGAGAAAGTATAATATGACACTGGAAAACTTTATTGATTAATAAAGTAAAAAGGAGAACTTTGGATTACAAATTGAAATCTTACGTTTTAAATACTTGTGTTGTTTAGTTGTAAATCCTGCGAATAACCTAAGATAAGTTAAATCATTGGGGAAAGATAGTGTGGTATATGACGAGATAGACCATTGGGAAGGTTAGTACGATAGGTGTGCACATTAGAAGAGAGGTGAGAATTTCTCAAGAGAGTGTCGCACTAATATGTTGTTGCATTGGCCTGTAATCAATTTAAATACTTGCTAAACGAATTTTTAAATCATATACACTATCGGGCTCTGACCCGTTTCCTTTTCTCCTTCTCTCTTGTATATATATATATATATATATGTATATATTACAGGTTCCCAGCCACATGGGCGTCTTGCATAGGGTCCTTTGGCAGGAACGAGCTGTAGCTTAGGTGGGAGTTGCAGGCCTGTTGTTTAGACGACTTCATCCATTTGATTCTACTCCTAGTTCAGTTTTATCCAACAGGGGCATGTGTCGCCCTCCTTCTATTAATTAGTTGGTATTGTTAGAGATTGTAATTCTTTTAAATTCAATATCTTTATTTCGGGATTATAAATGTCAGGATGTTTTCCGTAGTATTTTAATGTTGGGATTTATTATTGTTGGCTAAACTCTTAAATGTTCATTTTATTCTTCTACTTATTGCGTGACTCTTTAGATGTTAATGGTTTAAGGTTTTATAACCGGATTTAATAAAATGAGAATAAGGTTTTAAATGGTTTTGACACTTAGCTTAATTATTTAGGGTGTTTAAATTGGAAAAGTATTTTAACGAGAGTGATGCTAAGAATGAACCAACTGTTCACCTTGATTTTAATTTAATAAAGGAGTGATCGCCCGGTATTTAATTAGGCAGGGTGTCACAGGTGGTATCATAGCATCAGGTTCTAGTGTCCTATCAGAGCCCGGTATTTAATTAGGCGGGGTGTCACAAGTGGAATCGATTCGCCCATGCGATTTGGACAAGGATGGGGCTATGGGTTATGAACCCTAGTTTTCCCCAAATCCTAATTTCTTCTATTTACACACATCCAACAACAATTATCTACCCCAAATCATCCTCCATGATTATCAACTACCATAATCCACAATTTCATCAACATAAACCATGATTAGGGTTCAAACACCATAAATCCCATTTTTTATCCATAAATTCTAATACACAACTATCACACAATTTACTCATCTTAAACCATATATTAGCAAGTAGAAAACTTGCCTTGATGTGGGAATTCTAGATTCTAGGAAGGTGAGTGCAAGATCAACTCTCCAATCTTCAATTTCTCTCCAAAAGTCTCTTCTTCTCTCTGTCGCTCTCTCTAGGTTAACAAATGCACTAAAGAGAAATAAAAGGCTTAGGAAGACTAAATCGTAGCATTAGTATAAAATGATCAACTTAAGTGGTTAAACCGCAATAAAATGACTCACAACTACGCATTTATGTTGAAACCAGTCAAAAGTGGCCGAACCATAAAAATATAATATCGAACTTATTTCGACTATCTCGCACATTTCGGGACTAACTACGCCTTACAAATTATCATTTGGAAATTTTATAAATCCTTTCAAGTTCAGGTTTCATTTTCAACCATGAATGTTATTTAATGCACATGACACTATAAAATGCAACATGATGATATTTACTTACACATACAGTAAATATGCAATAATTCTAGTAAATATTAACTTTTACTATTGAATTAATATTTACTCCATTATCCAACATTTTACATAATTACTTCACATAGTAAATTAATATAAAATCAGTTCTCAAAAGCGAGGGTTATTACACATTATAGATTAAAAACCTTCAATTTTGTACAGATTAACCCCTACAATGTTCCCAGATTTCATCCTAAATTCACCCATTCGCCTTTCTCAATGCAACTACATCATCTACACCAAATTGGGGCATCAAATTCACAAATCTTAATATCTCTACATATTTATAAATCCCAAACATGAAATCCCCAATTTCTAATTAAACTAAATGGCAACCTATTAATTAAATCCTGCCTTCTTTAACATGAATAGGAAAATGAAAATTAACAAATGCAAGTTAAACCACTTTCCTTAATTTGGAGATAAAAGCCTTTGGATGAAGATGGATTGAATTCAAAGATCTCCTCTTGTTCTTGAAGCAATCTCCTAAAATCCCCAAATTCTCGTCTAAAGTTCTCCTCTAAAGCTCTCCCCCAATTTTAGTCATCGAAAATTATTTTAAGTTGCCTTACCCTTTCACAATTATGGTTAAAAACTCTAATCCCGTTTTTGGGCTTATGAGCCTTCTAAAAAGGGCCCAAACACTTATGTTGGAGCCCAATTAACTCTAAAAAGGTCCCGAAGACCAAGTTATATTTATGGCCATTCATTTCCAACTATTTCGACCCATCCAGACTCATTATGCACTCCGAATTTCCATCCAAATTATTTTATAACATTCTCCAAATTCTTGACCTAAAAATGCGACACAAAATAATCCAAAATATTAAACCTCAAATCGCAATTTAATAAATTCAAAAATTCAAAAATTTCTCAAAATATTGAATTTAATTCCTCCAAATAAAATAAATTCCTTTTCTCACCAAATATTATTCAATTAAGGTCCTTGAATTTACATGGCGTTACATACTCCCCCCCCCCCCTCCCCCCTTACAATGGAATTTCGTCCTGGAAATTCGGATGAGCTTAGTACTCCCAGTCTCAACTTGCCCCGCAATCACTTACCCTTAGCATTGCTACACAAGGCTATTAAGAGAATATAATTAACCAGAGCGCTCATACACCCTGTACCCATTCTTAACCGAACGAAATGAAACCTGACATTTACTAGCCCTTAATCCGTAATATAACTTCAATCACACAGTTATAACATTCCAAATACCCTCCTCTCGGCATGAAAGTATACATATCCACTCTATTAAAAAAATAACATACACTACCGCGCCCTTACTATCACTAGTTTCCTTGCGTGAAAATGAAGCCCAGGCTATATCTCCCCTCTCGACAATAATTCAACCCAACCAGAATTACTTCAGTATCGTCCCTACTCCCCGGGATTTCAATAAACAACATTAATACATTAATGTGCAACACATTTAATATACATAACCATATATATGTGCTAGACCCTATCTCAGGTGAAACCTAGCAACGATAATTCATATCCTGGTACAGTGAAAATTCAATCTTACCATAACTATCCAATATAGCCCCAAACTATACTTACACAGTTGAAACTTGGAAAACATCCACGCTACTCCCATATATCTCGGAAATAGGAATCTCTCAAAAAATGCGACCATCCTTTTAGTATAACCCCCCATTCTCACGTTGTTAACACCAAAGAACTTCTCTATCCCACGGTTCTTATATATATAGGGAAATGATCAAGTGAGGTACCAGTTTGGGGCCTGAATGAGGTGTAATTTTTTAAAATAGAAAAAAAATATTTGGGCTCAATTTTTTTTAATGATTTTTAAACATTTCAGTACGACCATTAGAAAATAATCAACTCAAAATGATTTTTTTTGCTATTTTAAAAAAATCAGCCAAACTATGTCAGTTTTTATGTTGTTTTTAAGCTTTTAAAAACTAACAAACATTAACTGATTTTTTTAACATAGTAAAATTATATATTTTGAGCTGATTATTTTTATGATCCTACTGAAATATTTAAAAACCATTGAAAAAAATCAGCTCCAAATTTTTTTTTTACTATTTTAAAAAAATGGACCTCATTCAGGGTCCTCAAACTGGGGGACTTCTCTCTCTCTCTCTCTCTCTATATATATATATATATATATATATATATATATATATATATATATATTACGACCAACATATCCACTAATATCCGTCTCACTCAAGAATACTAGTGATAGCAAACCATAGGTTATGATGCACTCAATGTCCATTCCAAACACACCCATTCTCAAACATTTCATAATTCGGGGGACAACTTATTCCCATTCCTCTAGAATATACCCAAAATCATTGCCTTTGCATCTTCTCCTCGAATATGCTAATTATTTGCACGGTAGAAGCTCTGGCTCCTCCTAGGATTCCCATACACCCTATATCTCGTGCATCAGTGAACAAACCTCCGATCATCACTTACTTAACCATATTTGTCTTACTTTTAGCCCCTGCATTCTCGGTGTGGCTATATCCTCAAAATATTTCTGATGACTTTACTCATCACTATTAAATTATTTCCGATATTACCTCACCTATTAACTTGTGGTGGAAAGCTTCGCAGTGTTTCTTTCGTAACACTTTCCGGCTCCACTATCCTTATCTCTTAGTGGCTCTCAACTCAACGTATTTTCTCCATGCGTTCACTAATTATCATTGAATCCGATGACCTAGAATCCAATGATGTCTTCACCCTTTCAAGATTTTATTAAGGCTTATGCGTATAACACATCCTAGGAAAACCCAAAAGAACTTTTCAAAATTCACTGTTCCTCAGCATCATCGGTCCTTGATTTCAACAGAACCCAGTCATATCCCCAGTACTCTCAAACATTTCCCCCATACTCACAAGTCTAATCATGGACTCTCGCATCTCTAAAGGAGTAATATACTACTACGCTCGTACTATTACTAGGCCCTCAACGGTAAATATTAATGACGAGCTAAATATCTCTGCTCCACGACAACCCAACATATCGTCAATCTCATCAGTAAGAGTCATATTCACCGGGATCCAATATAACTAGACAAACGTAATTTATGAAGCCTACTTCAAACAATATTTCCATTATGATATTACTTAACCCTCTTCCAGGTGAGACATTTCAAAAAGAATATACATCATATACCAAAACAACAAACACGATATCCTTGCTATGATCGCCCACCATTATGAACCCGTCTGTACCCAATATAAAAACACACCTCTAATATCACATCTCACACGATCTAATCCTAAAAAATATATACAATCTTAGCGTACCCACCCACTCCCGTACAGGTGAAACTGAAGAGCGCTCCGTCACTCCATGGTAAAATACACCAACTACTGATATTGACGATACCTCTACTGAATTCATATTTTACGCTAATCTATTACTAATACTCTACTATTCGCATCACACCAAAACAAACTCCAGTCATCTCTGAATAAAACTCATAGTTTCAAGTTGCCCATAACACTTACGGCTCAATGGTTAATAGACAAAACACACTTGTCCTAACGAAACCAATAACTTTTCTACTGATTCCCTTTCTAGACATCCCACTCCTGTCCCCTACCTCGCTGCGGACAAGATCCACCCATGTGTTTCTACTCTTTTACACATAAGACACATCTCTGTCTCATTACCCTTTATCTAGACCCATCTGCCATATCGGGGTTGCCCTTCTCACTAACCTTGTAGCCTTGACCCTAATTTCTACCCCATATGTCCTTTTGGATCTAATGATCCAATAGACTGGTTATTGGCCTTGATGTCCCTAACTAAACCCACCATCACTTGGTAGAGATTTTATTGATCTCGGTCATGAATCTGTGTCCTCTACTGGGTATCCCATGACCCCATACTGCTTCTAAGAGTAAACTTCCTTGCCTCAAATTTAGACTTGAATGTCATTATACTCCCCCACATGTGATCCCAATCGGTTGTTTGTCATCGCATCCAAACCTCCCTCAAATTCTAACAAATCATTATTTAAAAAAAATCTTTTTTGACCCTTACCCCTTGTCTCGTACACTTGAGGTTTTAATCTGGTACCATCATCCTATAACTGGCTAATCACTATATGCCCAAGATAACATCATAGTCTTCCGAATCCAATGCCAAGAGGTCTGTCATAAAACTCAGTCCTCTAATCACATTGTCTACCCCCTAGAATTCAAGTGAATGTACGATCCATCCCTTATTGGTAACTCCACACACATGAGTAGACTATCGACCCTATATAGTAATTCCAATTACTCGAGTAAAATGAGTTCTAACAAATGTGTGTTATGCACCAGTATAAAAATGAATTATACCATCATAATCATGGATATGGGAACGTACTCTCTATTATCGGTGGCACTTGCGGTGCTAGGGAAATCTGAACATATTGGACGTCGTACACATATCCATACTACAACTGTCCCAACTGCTACAGAATCTGGGTAGCTGGTGCTACTGGAGATCTTTGCACCTAATAGCACTATGGGGCACCTTGCTGCTGTCCCTTACCTCTCTGTGGGAATTCCTTCTTTAGATGGCCCGATTGGAAATAAACAAAAAAATTCTTCTGAACGTCGCTCGGATGCTTCCATTGGCAGTTCCTACTTGGACACTCATTCTTTAAGTGGTCTCGCCATCCATAAATGTAGCAGCGCCTCATGGAACCTCCTTTATAGGGGACCTGCTGACCCCGACGTGGCTTTCCCTGAGATTTGCCCTCATAAACCTGTTGTTGCTGAGTAGGACCTTTTTTGCCCTTTGTGGGATTACGACCCTCTGGCTGGTGTCTTACTGATCTAAATTTCTTTGTTGTATCCCTTTACCGAGAACCCTTTCTCGGTCGTAGAGTTCCACTATCATTGTTGTCGATGGTATCACCCACTTGAATTATTTCCTTTGTCCTCTTGCTCACAAATCTTTAAGCAAGACTATTTGGATACTACAATAGTGAGGTAGTCACATCTTGAGCTACAACTTTGACCATTTATGTGACTGTCACTGTCACTTGTGGTGCTTGAAGCCCTTGTTGTACTTGCCCAGACTTAAACTCTTCAATGTTCCTAGTTTGTCCCTTTCCCTCAAGTGACATCTGAAAATTTAATCGAGTTATATTAGTTTCTGATTTATACAAGTGTTTAAATAACAGATATGCAATCACTAATAACCATAAAGATGAGTCGACAGTCCTAATAATAGGGACATATCTCAAAGAATGCAGCGCTAAAACTAAAGAAAGCCAAACAGATCCTAGGGTCACTAGAACCTGATGCTCGGATACAATCTGTGACACCCCGCCTAATAAAATACCGGATTATCATTCCTATATCAAATTAAAGAGTAATGTAATTTGGTTCATTCTTAGCATCACTATCGCAAAAGTATTAATTACTAACCACCTAGTCTTTAATTAAGCTGATACCAAATTTTATCTGAGCTTTGAATCGAAACCAACCAATATAATAGAAATCCAAGGTAAACAACACAATAGAAAATATAACCATGCCACAAAACTAATAATAGCATTAGCCGAGTAACATTCAGTATACAAGAAATCCACCAAGTGCAAAGTATAAAAGAGATAATTCATACATGTGAAACTGAACATAAAAGAGTACCAGTCCAAAGATACAAACTAATTGTTACTATCTAGAGAGAGAATAAGATAGGCGCCTAAGCAAATATCTCGCAGCATCCACATATGCAGCAACTACGCATCCTGGAAGAAGATCAGGCTTGACACCCCTGTGGTTGGACGCCTAAAAGGTTTTGGAAAGGTTTTATAGCAAGGGTTAGAACCCAAAACATTTGAAAATATTTAGCAAGTGAATTGAAATGCAGGAAATTAAAATGAAAGTATCCTCTTCATATATAAGTTACTGTAGTACACTCTCTTGAGGACACCTCACCCCTCTACTGATGTTCATGCGTAATGTAACTATACATGACTCATCTAGCTAACTACCCCGTAACTAGTCTTGTCACATATATCCCAGTATTTCCCACTACTCTATCCCGAGTGAGTTTAGTACACACTTTATAAGTTATTAATCGCATTAACTTATTTAAGTAATTTCCCATTTGATACCCTAAAAATTTCATAACGTACATCATTTATACATTTCACGCCATGTATTTACCCGTATAAAAAGATGCATGATATATACCTATCACTATATCACAACATCACACGCATGTCGGATATATAAATGCTATCACCAACGTGTAGGAGGAGGCCATAGTTCCCCCCGAAAGTGGCCATTTTATACCATAATGGCTCACCCCTAATAACAGATGCTATGTCCTGGGGATTATACTCATCATGCATTCGATAGCCGGGGGACTCACCCACATTGCGCAACCTCCTAAGATAGCATTAATAATGGTATGCTTTACTATAAATATAAGTCACACAAATATTTATAAATCATATATATATATATATATATATATATATATATATATATATATACACACACACTACACATCACCGTATGTATAAAAAAATCCCGGCTATCGGTGTACTACTTTTATACACAAGCCTAAATCATGCAAGTCTATGGTCCGACTTTATTTCAGTTTATTATACACTAATTAATTTTCATTATCTTGGTGTCACTCTACAAATTATACCCGGACTATCTCGTTTGACCCGAAAGTTGAAATCCCCAATGCATTATTCAATTTCATTCCATTAAATTTACACACTTAATTAATAAGGTTTCAAATCACTCAATATAAACCTTAATTATTAAATTGGATTTATCATCTACTTAATCCAAGGGTGATTTTTCACAATTTCAAACCCTAAATTATAACCATCAATTTCATAATTAACCAACGCATAAACTTACAAACTGGTCTGAAACATGGGGAAGGGGAGAAATCTGTCAGAATTTCACCTGGCGTTCAAACGACCAGCCATGTCGTTCGAATGAAAATGGACCTCGTTTGAACGAGACATCGGGTCGTTCAAAAAATCTTGGTCTTCTCCCTCCTTTTTCATTGCCCAGAAAATCAGTTCGCCATTGTAGATTAAAAACCTCCAATTCTGTACATATTTACCCCTAAAATGTTCCCAAATTTCATCCTAAATTCACCCATTCTCTTTACTCAATGCAACTATATCATCTACACTAAATTGGGGCATCATATTCACAAATCATAATATATCTACATGTTTATAAATCCGAAACATGAAATCCCCAATTTCTAATTAGACTAAACCGTAACATATTAATTAAATCTCGCGTTCTTTAATATGAATAGGAAAATGAAAATTAACTAATGAAAGTTAAACCACTTCCCTTAATTTGCAGATCAAAGCCTTTGGATGAAGATGTTGATTTGAATTCGAGGATCTCCTCTAGTTCTTGAAGCAATCTCCCAAAATCCCGAAATTCTCGTCTAAGGTTCTCCTCTTAAGCTCTCCCCTAATTTTAGTCTTTAAAAATTATTTTAAGTTGCCTTACCCTTCCACAATAGGGGTTATAAACTCTAATCTATTTTTTGGGACTATGGGCCTTCTAAAATGGGCCCAAACACTTATGTTGGAGTTCAATTAAGTCTAAAAGGGTCCCGAAGATCAATATGTATTTATGGCCATTCATTGCCAACTATGAATTGCCATCTGGATTAATTTATAACATTCTCCAAACTCTTGACCTCAAAATGCGACAAAAAATAATCCAAAATAATAAACCACAATTAGCAATTTAATAAATTCCTCAAATTGAAAAATTTCTCAAATTGGGATTTTAATTCTTCCAAATAAAATAAATTCAATTTCTTTGAAAATATTATTTAACTAAGGTCCTTGAATTTGGAGGGAGTTACATACTCCCCCCCCTACAATGGAAGTTCGTCCATGAATTATGGATGAGCCTAGTACTCCCAGTCTCAACTAGCCCCGCAATCACTTACCCTTATCATTGCTACACAAAGCTATTAAGCGAATGTAATTAACCAGAGTGCACGTACACCCTATACCCGTGCTTACCCGGACGAAATGAAACCCGACGTTTACTAGCCCTTAATCCGTAATATAACTTCAATCCCACTATTATAACATTCTAAATACCCTCCTCTCGGCATGAAAGTATACATATCTGAAGCACCTTATACTTTTGACTCATTTGAGTCTACATTGTATAAGTGCTCATCTAGTTTGGAAATAGTGACAAAATTGAGTCCATTCCCTAGAATCCAAAAAGCCTCAGACTTTACTCTACTCTTCATTCCTCTTTTTTGATTAATTAAAGGTATATTCACAATCACTCACACATATTAGGATTGCATTTTGTTCATATATTTCATTAAATTTTTTGTGTGTGTGGTGTGTGTTAATTTCCCTTAAAACATTTTTTAATACTTTTTTGGGAATTTTTAATGAGTTTTAAAAAGATTTTTTTAAAATTCAAATTGGATTAAAAAGATTTTGGGGTCAATATGTAAATACTGGTTTTATGGTTTTATGCCTATAAGTTGATTTGGGTAGGATTCGAAACCCCTAGAGACTATAGGGTGTGTGTGTACTTATTTTCAAACACGCGTGTGACGTTCGATATCAGTCCTAGACTTGTCACCCTTATACCAGTTAGATTTGTGCTTATTTAAAGACACAAAACCGTTGTCCATTATCGACCCTTGGATCGTTGTTATCGATCCTCTGCATGGGTTTGAGGCCAATCCATGTGAAAACCTTCTCAACCAATCAGAAGCCTTTTAAACTATCGATTTTAGTTCACCGTTGGATCAAAGTCATTATGGCTAGACCAAATCCTAGCCCTTGATTTTGAATATCCTTCTCGATCATTCTCAGCCCCCTATATCTGCATGTGTTACACCAGCAACACAAACACTTACACACTAAAACACTGAAAGTGTTGGTAATAAGATCTTGAAACAAGAGTCGACGTAAAGACTGGAACAAAGTGGAAGTTAGCAAACTGGGAGAGCCGCATCAACAATCAAAACTGCATAGAAGTTAGAAGGAAACCAGTGGGTACATTCCTAAACTTGTATAGGACTGATTTGTGTGCATGTGTGGTATATAGTTTGTAACTCATATATTTTGCTTTAGTGGATTTTTTGTTTGTGACATAGAAGTCACCGTGGATGTTTCCTCAGTTGGGTGAGGTTTTACCACGTTAAAAATCTCTTCTCATTAATCTTTCTATATCTCCTCATCTCACTCTTGCTGGTGTGGTGATTTAAATTGTCTTAGTGTTGTTTTCAAAACTTGTTAACAAATCTTGAACTGATCCCGTGCATGTTTTATTAAACACATCTTGTGATTAACCTGATTTGATTTAAAGAAAAGAATTTCCTCAAAAAATAGTTCGGAGTTACTTAAATAGTTTAATTTTGTATTAAACGGATTTAGTAACGGTTTTTCAATTGGTATCAGAGCTTTGGAAATATTTTCAAAAGATCTTGTGTTTCTAAATTTTTTTTCTTAAAACCAAGACAATGGACGAGAAAAATGAAATATTTGGCAACTTGACCCACCTCCCTCTCTTTGATGGAAACAACTTTTCTTACTGGAAGGTAAGAATGGTTGCTTTCATACAAGGAACCTTGGGAGATTATTTTTGGGATTTTGTTAAAAATGGATATACTTATCCTACAAAACCAGTCACTGAAGGAACTAGTGAGAGGATTAAGAATGTATTAAGTGAATTCACACAAGAAGAGAAGAAAACTTCTCGAAATAATAACAAAGGCAAGAATGCCATCTTTATGTCTATAAATGAACATGAGTTCAAAAGGATCTCATCTTGTGCCACTTCAAAAGAAGCTTGGGATACACTAATTACTGCACATGAAGGTGACACTAGAGTTAAGGCTGCTAAAACTCAAATGCTTGTCCAGCAGTATAACTCTCTAATTATGTTAGACTCAGAATCCTTTGATGACTTTTACATGAAATTGACTGACATTGTGACCAAACTGCATGCTAATGGGATAACATATGACAAACATGAAATTGTATCTAAAATTATAAGGTCATTACCACAGAAATTTGACAACAAAATATATTCTATTAAGGAAATGTGTGACCAAAATCTCACTCATGAATTACTGAATAGTAAACTAAGAACTGTGGAAATAGAATTAGAATTTAAGAAACAAATGACCCAGTCTCATAGGAAATAAACTAGTTCCAATTTGAGTTTTTCCTCTAAGCTGATGAAACCTGAGTTTACTATTCCCAATGATGACTCTGATGAGGAATGTGATATAGATAGTCTGGATAATCAAATTTCCTTGATGTTAAAACAGCTTATGAAAATTGTCAAATTTAGAAATAAAATGTCAAACAGACAAGGCAAGCCAAATTATCCAACTCAGTCTAACTACAAACCTCATGAGAAAGGTCAAGAAAAACATCACAAGGACATGAGACCTAATAAAGTCTTTAACAACATTGAATGTTTTAGATGTGGAAAACTAGGACATATAGCACAAGACTGTAGAGTGAAATTGAACACGTCTAATAAACATACTAGGGCCAACATTTGCAAAACATGGGATGATTCAAGTGATTCTAAAAATGAGGAACCTGAATCATCTATTTTTTTTATCCTTGCATGTCTTTCTTTGCCAAGATAATCTATAATGATGATATGTCTATGCCTGTGTATGAGAATGATGATAATAGCTCTACTTTTCTTGTTATGAATTATGTTGCTACTTTTTAGATGCTTTGATTTTTGATAATATTGCTAGTTCTACCGTGGGGTGTGTGAGTCAAAGGGAAAGCGATAATGATGATGTCAATGTGTGTGTGAGTTTAAGAAATTAATCCTTAGGTGTAACTTCACACACTACACTTAGTGATTCGGACACTGAAGACCTCCCTGATATTCACACACTTTATCTGAAAACTCTCAAGAAAATCACTAAACTAGAGAAGATAGTTAAAGATCTCACCAAGAAACTAGAAGACCTAAGCCTGATGGTTAAACTTAATGCTGAAAAGTATACTAAATGAAGTCAAAATTTTTTATCAAAAATTGAAGAATTTGATTAAAGAAAATGAAACTCTGGAGAAAAAATATAAAGGGACATTACTAGAATTGGAACAATCCAAAGAGAAGACAACAACAGTTTTAAAAAAAATTGCAAAATTTGAAAATAATTCAAACTGTTTTGATGGTTTTGTTGCTGATTCAAAAACCAATTCTGATGATCGAACTGGAATAGGGTTTTTCCCAAATTTGAAACACAAACTAAAAACTTTGAACCAATTAAGTTTGTGTCAGGAGGCAAAAGACCTATAAAATCATATACATATTTTCATTCCTTGAAAAATGAGTTTTGATGAAAAACAATCAAAGTTTGATTTTGGGGAATCAAGTAACTCTAAGTGTGAAATTTTACCTAAGGCTAAATATGTCTTCCCCCGATGAGGAAGAGTGATTTTGCCTTTCAAACCGTACTTCCTAGGAATAAGGTTCAAACCCAAAACTCCATGAAGCCTAGGTTTAGAGACTTTCCTAAACAGATTCCCTCTTCAAGAAATTTATATTTCTCTTACTGTGACTTATACAATCATTCTTTCGAAGGATGCTATTCTAGACGCTTAGTTAACCCTATCTGTAACACTCCTGTATATCGAAACTTTAACTATTCTAGGGGAAGTTGTAACAATTATGTTATGCCTAGACAACAAGAAAAAACTCTAACTATAGAAAACGAAAGAACAAACCTAAAATATCATTTCCAAGAAGGATTCCTAGACACTTTTCTAAACCAAAGGCTCATACATTCCATAAAATTCAACCTCATGCGCAAAATATTTTTCCACAGAAATCTAATGCTCACAAATTTTATCAAATGAGAGAAAATAAGTGCAAAATGAAACTAGAGCTATTTGGGTTAGAAAAGATGAGCTAGTACCCCAGATGAAGTGTAACATTGTGATTACTGCTTTAAAAGTTGAACACACTCCCTCTTGTTGGTATTTCGACTCTGGATGTTCAAAGAACATGACTAGGGATGATACCAAACATCTAAACAAAACCAGCTATACTGGAGGAAAAGTTGTGTTTGGTGATTGTGTATCATCTCAAATCATTGGTAAAGGAACTATCCAAGAAGAAGGATTACCTTTACTTGAAAATGTTCTTCTAGCAAAATGTCTTAAGGCTAATCTACTTAGTGTCTCGTAATTTTGTGACTCAAATCATACTGTCACCTTTTTCAAGAATATTTACAAAATTTTAAATGAAAAAGGTGAGCTCATAATTACAGGACTCAGGACTACTGACAATTATTATACTGTCCAGAATAGTACTGAGGTTTGTAACATTGCCAGAATGGATGACAATGAGATATGGCATAATCAAATGGGTCACATAAATAACGAAAATCTTAGTAGATTGCCTACGTAAAAAATAATTAGAGGTATTCCTAAGATCAAACTTTTTTCTAATGTTGTCTGTGGGTCATGTCAAGAAGGAAAAATTGTTAAGGCCTCTCATTGCCTCTCATATGGGCCTAATGGGTCATTTTCGAACTGTAAGTCTCTATGGATAGAGTTACATTCTTGTTATGGTTGATGACTTCACCAGATTTACTTGGGTAGCTTTATTAAAACAAAAGTCTGACACTTTCTAAACCTTTTTGAAGATTTTACTTCGAACTGAAAATGAGAAAGATACTCATGTAAATAGAATTCGTAGTGATAGAGGTGAATAATTCCTAGATACTGGTGTTATAGAGTTTTTTGATTATAATGGTTACAAACATGAATTTAGTGCTCCTAAGACTCCTAAAAAAATGGTATTGCTGAGAAAAAGAATCGTACCCTTCAAGAGATGGCACGTGTTATGATTCATGCCAAGTGTTTACATAAGTATTTTTGGGTAGAATCATTCGTACTGCATGTCACATTATCAATAGGGTCTATCTTAGAAAGAATTCTAATCAAACTCCTTACGAATTACGGTATGGAAAAAAGCCCAATCTTAAATACCTTAGAACCTATGGTAGTACGTGTTGTGTCTGCAAAGACAAAGAACACTTATCCAAATTTGAAACTCGTGGAGATAAAGCCATCTTCCTAGGATATTCTCCAACAATAGATCATACCGTGTCTATAATCTTCGCACAAAGAACTTAATGGAATCTATAAATGTTATTGTAAGTGACACTACTTAGAGAGTAAGACTAGAGAACCAACTATTATGGAAGAGTCTGAAAATGTTTTAGAAAACGACTGTCCAGAAATAGATGATTCTTTACCAATTGAGATACCTAAAGTACCTAATTGGGTTTCTAAAGACCATCCCATAGATAACGTTATTGGTAACCCCAGTGAGCATGTACGTACAAGATCTCAATTAATAAACTTTGCTCATTATGCATGTTTTGTTTCCCTTATGAAACTAAAGAATATAAATCGTGCATTGAATGGTCCTCCTTAGATTTCTGCAATTCAGGATGAACTTCTTCAATTTGTCATTCATGATGTTTGGTATCTTATATCTAGGCCTGATCACAAAAAGGTTATTGACACACGTTGGATATTTAAAAATAAATCTGCTGAAAGTGGGATAATCATTAGAAACAAAGCCATATTAGTTACTCAAGGATACTCTCAAATTGAAGGAATAGATTTTAACGATACTTTTGCTCCTGTTACTCGATTAGAATCTGTTCATCTTATCTTTACCATAGCTTGTTACTTACATTTTACGCTTTACCAAATGGATGTCAAATCTGCCTTCCTTGATAGAATATTGACCGAGGAGACCTATGTAGAACAACCAAAAGGGTTCATTAACCCCTAATATCCAAATTATGTCTTTCGTCTTAAAAAGGCTTTGTATGGCCTAAAATAAGCGCCAAGAGCCTAGTATGAGCGCCTTTCAAATTTTCTATTAGACAAAGGTTTTAAGAGAGGTAGAAGTGATGAAACCCTTTTTGTCAAACATTTTGACAAACATATTTTTATAGCTCAAGTTTATGTTGACAATATCATTTTTGGATCAACATCTCCTTCAGAAGTTAAATCTTTTTCTAAAATTATGCATAAAGAATTTCAAATGTCTCTTATAGGGGGGTTACAATTTTTCTTGGTTCTTTAAGTCAAACAGAATTCATAAGGATTATTTGTTTCGCAATCAAAATATGCTTTAGAGATTGTCAAAAAATTCGGTCTTGAGAGTGAAAAAGATGCTAAAACTCCCATGAGTACTACGGTCAAATTATCGAAAGATGAAACTGGTAAATCCATAGATCCAACACTATATCGTAGTGTGATAGGAACCTTGCTATACCTTACTGCCTCGCGTCCTGATATTATGTACGTTGTTTGCATATGTGCTCGTTATCAAAATAATCCTAAAGAGAGCCATTTCGTTTGTGTTAAAAGAATCATAAAATAAATAAAAGGCACTCTAAATTTAGGACTTTGGTACACCAATGATACACCTAGAAATATAATAGGATACACTAATGCCAATTTGGTTGGGTGTACTGATGATAGTAAGCGCACATAAGGATCATGTTACCATATAGGTAATAATTTGGTAGGTTGGAGTATTAAGAAACAAAATTGCACTTCTTTATCAACAGCTGAATCTGAATACATAACCGCTGGAAGTTGTTGTCCCCAATTACTTTGGTTTAATCAGATGATAAATGATTATGGTATTCAATAAGAACAATTACATCTTTATTGTGATAATCAAAGCGCTATCAATATCTCTAAAAATCATGTTCAACACTCCCGAACTAAGCATATAAAAATTGGACATCACTACATAGGCGAATTAGTTGAAACTAAGGAATAAGAAATCAATTGTCTTCATACTGATTTGCAACTCGCAGATATGTTTTCCAAACCCTTGGATTACAATAGATTTATTGCATTGCGTAAATCGATAGGAATGGTTTGTGCTGAGTAAACTCTTGGACTAGCATATTTTTTTCCTTTGTCCATTTGAGATAAAATGGGGGAGAAATTTGAGTCTTATGAGTTCATTTTCTTTGTACATATTTCTAAAATGCTTGATCTTAGTATTCTTTGCAGGAATTTATACCATTGATTCTTTTAGGCTATTGGTTTGTAAATAGTTGAGTTATGTAATTTTCTTTTCTAGGAAATGGGTAGATAAATTTTTTGTATAGAAATAGGTTTTTCCTTATTTCTTTGTTTCCCTATGAGTCCTAGATGACTCAAAGAAGATTTTATCTCATATTTCCAAAGGGGGAGATTGAAGCACCTTATACTCTTGACTCATTTGAGTCTACATTGTATAAGTGCTCATCTAGTTTGGAAAAAGTGACAAAATTGAGTCCATTCCCTAGAATTCAAAAAGCCTCCGACTCTACTCCGCATTCCTCTTGTTTGATTTATTAAAGGTATATTCACAATCACTCACACACATTAGGATTGCATTTTGTTCATATATTGCATTAAATTGTTTGTGTGTGTGGTGTGTGTTAAGTTCCCTTAAAACATTTTTTAATGATTTTTTTGGGAATTTTTAATGAGTTTTAAAATGATTTTTTCAAAATTCAAATTGGATTAAAAAGCTTTTGAGGTCAATCTATAAATACTGGTTTTATAATTTTATGCCTATGAGTTGATTTGGGTACGATTCGAAACCGCTAGAGACTATAGGGTGTGTGTGCATTTATTTTCAAACACGCGTGTGAGGTTCGATATCAGCCCTACGCCTATCACCGTTATACCGGTTAGATTTGTGCTTCTTTAAAGACACAAAACCGTTGTCCATTATCAGCCCTTAGATCGTTGTTATCGATGCTCTGCAAGCGTTTGAAGCCAATCCATGTGAAAACCTTATCAACCAATCAGAATCCTTTTAAACTATCACTTTTAGTTCACCGTTGGATCAAAGTCAGTGTGGCTAGACCAAATCCCATAATTTGATTTTGAATAACCTTCTCGATCCTTCTTATCCCCCTATATAATGAGGCTTACCCTCATCCTTTGAGAGACTTTTTGCCACTTCGTCTAAGTAGAGATAGAGGAGAAAAGAGAGAGAAACTAGAGAGAGAGTTAGAAACCCTAATTCGTCCAAACACAACTTCAAACCCTAATTCATTTTTCTAAAACCATTTACACCAAACACCAACCTTGAGTGTTTGAGAGTTATTTCTGTGTTGGTTTGAAAGCTGTTTCGCGGTTTAACCTCTTGGTTTTAAGATCTTGTGTCCAACTTAAACATTAAGTTAAATATGTATTTTTGTGTCATAGAAATCATGGATCCAGTCATTTTATGTTATATTACACTTAGATCTGCATTCTTTGTTTCTCGTCTTGAGAAATATTTTATTGATTACTTTCTGTAAATGTTTTAAACTTCAAATCAACAAAATAATTTTCTATTTCTAGTTCTTTTGAAATAAGACTGTAATACCCCGTACTTTTGGCTATATTTATTTTTGGGATTAATTAATTAAATGCGTATTAATTGGAAATTAATCCGGGTTGAAAATACTAACGAGATGCGAGTTGGTATTTGATTATGTGCATACATGTTTTATATGAATATTGAATTATGAAAAATTTGTCGTGAGATTGATATACGGCATTTTGGAAATTTTGTTAAGACGCGTGTGACCGCCACGTCACGGTATAATATTTTGATTATAAAAGTGAATTTAAATTCTATAAACCGTATGGTCGTTCTGAGTGCGCCAACGCATCCGAAAGGGTCGGGATAGTCAGAAAACACTAGCCGGGGGTGTAGGTTGGATTTCGGGGTATTTTTAGGCCATACCGACAACTTAAAGGGTATTTTGGTAATTTTGTATTTTGAGAAATTAATAATGACGAAAATTAGGAGTCTTAATCTGATGTGGGTTTAACCCACTAACCAACCCATATTAACCCATTAAGCTATGAAGGTTATCATTTAGGTTTCCAACTTTCCCAAAGAAAACCCTAGCCACCGTAGCCACCTTGGAGAAGAAGCTTGGGGAAAGAGAGAGAGAGGGAATTCTGCAGAAATCTTCACCAAACCAACACCAAAATCAGAAATCGAATCAAGGCAAGTGATTTAAATTACATTCTTTATGCAGTGAATGTTTCTTCCATGTTAGAAATCTTGATAATCTATCTTAATTAAGAGTTAAAGGAAAACCCATGAAATTGGAAGTTATTAGCTTAATTTTGGGTATAGGTTTGCATGTAGAAACATTGCTTGAAGATTAAATTCAGAGATTTCATTTTTATGTAGTGTAAAAACGGATTAAATTCTGGGATTTGATGATGTTAAAAATCTAGGGTTCATGTTCTTCAAAAATTGGGGAAAAGTATAGAATCTTGTGATTTAATGATGTTTAGGATGCATTAATGCCTTAAAAGATGTTAGTATATGACCTTAGCATGTTTTAGGATGATTAGAGAACTTAAAACATTGTTGGAACGAACTTTGGAGAAGATTTAAGGAGTAAGAATGGTGAAAAATGAAATTTAGAGAAATCTGGGATGAAACTGGTAGGTCGTTAGAAGCCCCTCCCCAGGTCGTTCGAACGAACTCGTTCGAACGAGCTTCTAACGAGTTGACCAGTCGCTTCTAACGAAAGGGAACTTCATTCGATAACTTCATTCGAACGAGATCTCGTTAGAAGGTACAGTTCGTTCGAACGAACTGGATCTCGTTCGAACGAGACTTCTAACGAGCTGACAGTGTAATCTCGTCCGAACAGTCTCGTTCGAACGAGACTTCTAACGAGCTGGCAGTCTGGGCCTTTTTGGACTGTTTTGATTTTTGGAGTCCTGTAAACTTGTTCGAGGATATAGATAACATTCCGATGATGATGTAATGATAGAATTGGGACTTTTGGGTACTTATGAGAAGGAAATTATATACGAGAGTTAAATTTAATGAACCATTTGGGTTGAGACGTGAGTGTCTACTACGACGTGAGAATAGATTATGGCGCGTATGATTATAAACCGGAATCGTATAAAGTGTGTAAATTATATATTGGTAATAGAATGAGAATAGTACTACAATTAAACTACGGGATTACTAAGACGTGTGTTTACTTAGTATTGGTATATGAATTGTGTGTATGACATACCTACCATACTTGCTATCACGGGAGGTTTGCGTTCGCTTAGGGCCCTCTAATCCTTGTGTTGCCCGGATTTAGACTGGTTACCTTGATGAATATAGGTCATAGAAAGACTTATTGGGATATTAATAAGTCCGCTGATCGTGGGAGCGTAGGTATGTGCGTGACCCAAGTGATGTGAATGTGTTCGCCTCCATTATTTGTGATGTTGTTATCTGTGAACTATTCCTGAGAGATTCGGAATATGTAATCCTTATGTACGTGATGTACCGGGATGGATAGCAGAGTATGTGTGCACCGCAGCTTAGTTCTCAGGGTGCTTGTATTGTATATTTATTATGTGAATAATATACACTTAATTAATGGGAACCTTCATGTTAATGTTATGAATATAATTACGGTATTGTTTCAGGAAAAACATAACGGGTTAGCTGATAGTGAAATATATTTCATATTGAGCATCTGAGTTTACGTTAAATCCCTATTTATTTGCGAGCGTTATAATGTTAATAGAACCGAGTAATAAGGGTAGGACCTATGACAGTCTAGCTAGATATGATGTCACTTAGCAAGTGGTTTGTGTCGTTGTAGATGGGTACTCACGTTAGGAGTGCACAGTTAGACGAGAGGTGAGAATATCATGTGAGTGCACGTCCTAACATGTACTTTGCATTTAATGTTTTAAATGTTTTTAAAGCACTTGCAGGTTTTTAAAATATAACTCCACATTCGTGCTCTGACTTGTTTGCTTTCAAATCTATTTTCTTTGTAAAACCATTTTAGGTGCCCAGCCACAAGGACACCATGCATAGGATACTCATTCTGGTGACGAGCTGTAGCTGTTTATGGAAGCTACAGGGATTTGCTTGTAGACGCTTCTATCACTTGGATTCCAGATTTATTATCTATCAGTTGTAGGGCATGTCGCCCATTTCTATTAGAGTTACTTTTCCATTACAGTTATCAGACTTTGGCATGTATTGATTTAGTATTCAGTTTACTTTTCAGTTGTGGGATTGTAGTGAGGAGTTTTTCCTCCAGACTTTATTTACTTTATGTGATGGTTATTCTATTTACTTCTTTATGGTGAATGGTGTTATCATTCTTTATTACTCTTGTTGCATGTTAATCAGAATTTAAATAAAATTTGGCACTTACTTTTTAAATACTAGGTGGTTAGTAATAATAGAAATGTTTTCGACAGTGATGCTATTAACTGAGCCAACTTGGCATTTTGAATTAATTTAATAAAGGAGTAGCTACCCGGTATTTAATTAGTCGGGGTGTCACAGGTGGTATCAGAGCATCAGGTTCTAGTGTCCTTTAGGATCTGACGGCTTATTATGTTTCCGCTAAGCTTCTTTGATATAGAGCCCTATATTTTAGGACTGTTGTACTCTTTTTGTGTATGCTTCGTTCTTCAGCTATCTTAAGTTTATAAACAGCGAACTTATAAACTTTGTTCTTATTTCAGATGCCTCCACGACGTGCACGACGAGTTCCCATGGATGCAACGCCCGAACCCCAGCCCGCTCTAGTTCAGGGCATGATGAACGCCGCTGAGGTTGCAGCTATAGTAGCCCAAGCGGTAAATGCCGCAATTGCCGTTGTTCAGCAGGCACCACCTCAGGCGCCGGTTACCGCGCCAGCACAGGCAAATGCATTCCCGTCTGCTTGGGAGCGTGTACGTGACGCTTTTCAGAAAGGGCATCCGCCAGAGTTTGCAGGTAGCTCAGATGTGGTAGTCTCGATCCAGTGGAGGAAGGATATGCATAGGCACTTGAGGATGTATGAGTGAACGGATGTTCAGAAGCAGGTGCTAGCTACTTTCAAGCTAGTTGGATCTGCGCTACAGTGGTGGGAGTCTATTACCACCATGGAGGAGAGGGATACTCTCACTACTCAGGACTTCTGGGTGCGGTTTGACCGCAAGTACTTCCGTCGGCTGTTCACACGGAACTGAGGAGGAAATTGATGAGTCTGAAGCAGGAGGGTAAGACTTTGGCCGAGTATGAGGCCGAGTTCACGAATCTGTTGAATATCGTTCCAGATGAGATACCAACAGAGAAGAAGAAGATTGAGAAGTTCAACGACGGGTTGACTTGGAGGATCCGTCAGCATCTGTTAGGGAACCTTTCTTTGGCCACGTATTCTGATGTGGTTAACGCTGCTTTGTTACACTGCCAGGACCACCGCTTTCATATGGCTGAGAGTAAGAGGTCGGGAGAGTCTAGCCATCAGGGCAGGACAGGAGGATATGGTGCCGGTGGGGCACAATTTGTCCAGGGGTAGAGACAGGGTGAGAAGGGTTCGCAGCAAGGGGATTAGAAGAGGTTCCGATCAGGGAACTACAGACAGGGACAGGGAGGTTTCCGTCAGGGCCATCAGGGTCCAAACGGCCATCAGGGCCAACAGGGGCAGAATGGGCAGCAGTTTCACCAGGGCCAGCAGGGCCAAGGGAGGAACGGTAACGGCCACCAGGGCCGGGGACAACAGGGTAGAGAGGAGGGAACTTCCCAGGGAAGTGTTTTGTTTGTGGCAAGACTGGCCATAAGCGACATGATTGTCCTGATAGGGGCAGGGCCCCACAGCAGCAGCAGCAGGGTGCTCGCCAGGAGCCACAGAGACCTATGTTTCCCGCCGCTCTCCCCACACCGCCACAGATGGCAGCATTGCCACCCATTCCAGCGGTCCCAGTCCAGCAGGGGCAGCTACAGTATGGACGTGTCTACAACGTCCACCAGGCTGCAGTTCCACAGGCACCGCCCGCGATTGAGGGTACGTTTCCTATCCATGGCACTATGGGTCGGGTGTTATTTGATACGGGTGCTACACATAGTTATATAGCTACACACTTCGCGAAAGCTTTAGGATTGTTAGCTACGGCAGAGAGCACAGTGACGTGTGTCGACTCACCATTGGGGAGTGGGTCACTTATTTTCTTTATATGTCGGGGAGTGGGGGTAGAGATTGGTGGTTTGGTATTACCTGCAGACATGTTGGTATTAGATATGCATGTTCACGATGGGGTTAACGGTATGGATTGGCTCGTAGCTTATAGGGCCATGATTGATTGCTTTAGCGGGAGCATTGTTTTTTTCCATTCCGGGGCAAGAGATGTTTGTAGTGGCGATGCCTCGCCCAGAGGGATGATCGACCGCTCATCTATATTACATTGAGGAGGATACCTCTAAGGAGGTTGTGATTCGTTTAGATTCTATCCCAGTAGTCAGGGAGTATTCAGATGTGTTTCAGGAGATACCAGGCATACCCCCCAGTCGAGAGATAGACATTGTTATAGACCTATTGCCGGATACGAGGCCTATAGCACGCGCACCGTACCGTATGGCTCCAGCTGAGATGAGGGAGTTACGGGATCAGATAGAGCAGCTTTTAGGTCAGGGCTTTATTCGCAGGAGTACCTCACCTTGGGGCGCTCCAGTCTTGTTTGTGAAGAAGAGGGACGGTTCACTGAGATTGTGTGTGGACTATCGAGAGTTGAATAAGGTCACGATACGGAATAAGTATTCGCTGCCTCTAATCGATGACTTATTCGACCAGTTGAGAGGAGCTTCTTTCTTCTCGAAGATTGATTTGAGATTGGGATACCATCAGTTGCGTATCAGGGAGGAGGATGTCTCGAAGACTGCGTTCTTGTCGAGATATGGTTATTACGAGTTTCGGGTTATGCCTTTCGGTTTGACCAACGCTCCAGCAGTGTTTATGGACTTGATGAACAGAGTGTTCAGGGATTTCCTAGATCAGTTTATCATTGTCTTCATTGATGACATTCTGGTTTACTCCCAGACAGAGGAGGAGAACGCCGAGCATTTGAGGCAGGTTTTGCAGACACTTCGTCAGAACGAGTTGTATGCAAAATATGAGAAGTGCGGGTTTTGGCTGAAGGAAGTCCAGTTTTTGGGACACATTATTTCCGACCGGGGGATATCTGTTGATCCGGGGAAAGTATCCGCGGTAAGGGAGTGGGGACAGCCCACGACACCGACTGAAATTCGTAGTTTCTTGGGCTTAGCAGTATACTACAGGAGGTTCATTCGGGGATTTTCGAAGATAGCGGGTCCTTTGACACATCTGACTCGTAAGGGTGTGCCATTCATCTGGAGTGATGCCTGTCAGTTGGCATTTGATGAGTTAAAGGACAAATTGACCTCAGCACCTGTGTTAGCATTGCCGAGACCGGGAGTTGAGTATTTGGTTTACACCGACGCGTCTTTATAAGGACTTGGAGGTGTATTGCAGCAGGAGAGACAGGCCATAGCTTATGCTTCCCGTAAGCTTAAGACTCATGAGAAGAATTATCCCACGCATGATTTGGAGTTGGCGGCAGTGGTATTTGCCCTACGGATTTGGAGGCATTATCTTTTGGGGGAGAAGTTCCAACTGTTCACGGATCACAAGTCCCTACAGTACCTGTTCACGCAGAAGGAGTTGAATATGCGGCAGCGTAGGTGGCTTGAGTTTGTGAAAGACTACTAGTTCAACATCCAGTATCACCCAGGTAAGGATAACGTGGTAGCAGACGCGTTGAACCGCAGTCCAGCAGATGAGGTGGCAGAGGTGTGGAAGGCAAAGTGGAAGGAATTGGGACACCAGGATGCAGTGGCCCGATCTTTCATGTCTGTGATGACTGTTACACCGCAGATTGTCACGAAGGTAGTACGGGCACAGGCTAATGACTCGTTCTGTCAGGAGCAGATAGTTCGATTACTAGCAGAGGGAGCCGAGTCCTATACCGTCAGCTCAGACGGGGTATTACGCTTCAATGGGAGATTGGTAGTTCCGGAAGGGGAGGAATTGCGACACGATGTGATGGCCGAGTCGCACGGCTCACGGTTCGCGGTACATCCCGGAGGGGACAAAATGTACCAAGACATGAGACGACAGTATTTGTGGAGCGGTATGAAGAGAGATATCGTTGAGTTTGTTTCAAAATGCGCCACTTATCAGCTTGTAAAAGTGGATCATCAGAGACCAGCAGGACTGCTACAGCCATTGGAGGTCCCAGTGTGGATGTGGGAGAGCATATCCATGGACTTTATCACGGGGTTGCCTACGTCGCAGAGGGGTCACGACTCCGTTTGGGTAATTGTGGACAGGTTGTCCAAGGTCGCTCACTTTTTACCCGTAAGGACTGACTACACTACGGGACAGTATGCCCAGCTCTTCATTTCGGAGGTTGTAAGACTTCACGGTGTACCCCTAAATATCGTGTCTGACAGAGACAAGATATTTGTTTCGAGGTTTTGGGAGAGTTTCCAGGAGGCCATGGGCACGGAATTACAGTTGAGTACGGCTTATCATCCGCAGACTGATGGGCAGACCGAGCGCACAAATCAGATGTTGGAGGACATGCTACGCATGTCCATTATTGACTTCGGGGGTGGATGGGAGCAGTACCTTCCACTGGTGGAGTTTGCTTACAACAACTCCTATCAGTTCACTATTGGCATGGCTCCGTTCGAGGCATTGTACGGTAGGCTTTGTCGTTCCCCAGCATGTTGGTTAGAGGTGGGGGACAACAAACTACTTGGGCCGGAGGTGATTCAGGATACTTCGACAAGGATTGAATTGATTCGGAGTCGCATTCGGGTAGCTCAAGACATGGAGAAGAGTTATGCTGATGCGAAGAGATTTTTCAGGGAGTTCCAAGTAGGGGACCAGGTTTTGCTCAGGGTATCTCCTATGAAGGTGATTATGCATTTCGGGAAGAAAGGGAAATTGGCACCAAGGTATGTGGGGCCGTTTCCTATTATTGAGCGAATCAGACCGGTTGCGTATAGACTTGGACTACCGGAGCATTTGCATCGGATTCACGATGTGTTCCATATTTCCTCGCTGAGGAAATACCTTAGAGATAATTTGGCTCATTCTCACATTGCTGTGGAGGACATCGATCTCCAGCCGGATAGCTCCTACGAGGAGGGGCCGATTGCTATTTTGGACCGAAGCGAGTGGAAACTGCGGTCAAAGATAGTTCCGTTAGTGCGTGTTCAGTGGCGACATCACAATGTCGAGGAGTCCACATGGGAGCGCGATGATGAGATGCGCGAACGTTATCCAGAGTTATTTTTAGCAGGTACTTTCTAGTTTCGAATTTCGAGACGAAATCCAGTTATTAGGGGGGAAGTATGTAATACCCCGTACTTTTGGCTATATTTATTTTTCGGATTAATTAATTAAATGCGTATTAATTGGAAATTAATCCGGGTTGAAAATACTAACGAGATGCGAGTTGGTATTTGATTATGTGCATAAATGTTTTATATGAATATTGAATTATGAAAAATTTGTCGTGAGATTGATATACGGCATTTTGGAAATTTTGTTGAGACGCGTGTGACCGCCGCGTCACGGTATAATATTTTGATTATAAAAGTGAATTTAAATTCTGTAAACCGTAAGGTCGTTTTGAGTGCGCCAACGCGTCCGGAAGGGTCGAGATAGTCAGAAAACACTAGCCGGGGGTGTAGGTTAGATTCCGGGGTATTTTTAGGCCATACCAGCAACTTAAAGGGTATTTTGGTAATTTTGTATTTTGAGGAATTAATAATGACGAAAATTAGGAGTCTTAATCTGATGTGGATTTAACCCACTAAACCCACTAACCAACCCATATTAACCCATTAAGCTACGGAGGTTATCATTTAGGTTTCCAACTTTCCCAAAGAAAACCCTAGACACTATAGCCACCTTGGAGAAGAAGCTTGGAGAAAGAGAGAGAGAGAGGGAATTCTGCAGAAATCTTCACCAAACCAACACCAAAATCAGAAATCGAATCAAGGCAAGTGATTTAAATTACATTCTCTATGCAGTGAATGCTTCTTCCATGTTAGAAATCTTGATAATCTATCTTAATTAAGAGTTAAAGGAAAACCCATGAAATTGGAAGTTATTAGCTTAATTTTGGGTATAGGTTTGCATGTAGAAACATTGCTTGAAGATTGAATTCAGAAATTTCATATTTATGTAGTGTAAAAACGGATTAAATTCTGGGATTTGATGATGTTAAAAATCTAGGGTTCATGTTCTTCAAAAATTGGGGAAAAGTATAGAATCTTGTGATTTAATGATGTTTAGGATGCATTAATGCCTTAAAAGATGTTAGTATATGACCTTAGCATGTTTTAGGATGATTAGAGAACTTAAAAATTTGTTGGAACGAACTTTGGAGAAAATTTGAGGAGTAAGAATGGTGAAAAACGAAATTTAGAGAAATCTGGGACGAAACTGGTAGGTCGTTAGATGCCCCTCCCCAGGTCGTTCGAACGAACTCGTTCGAACGAGCTTCTAACGAGTTGACCAGTCGCTTCTAACGAAAGGGAACTTCGTTCGATAACTTCGTTCGAACGAGATCTCGTTAGAAGGTACAGTTCGTTCGAACGAACTGGATCTCGTTCGAACAGTCTCGTTCGAACGAGACTTCTAACGAGCTGATAGTGTAATCTCGTTCGAACAGTCTCGTTCGAACGAGACTTCTAACGATCTGGCAGTCTGGGCCTTTTTGGACTGTTTTGATTTTTGGAGTCCCATAAACTTGTTCGAGGATATAGATATCATTCCGATGATGATGTAATGATAGTATTGGGACTTTTGGGTACTTATGAGAAGGAAATTATATACGAGAGTTAAATTAAATGAACCATTTGGGTTGAGACGTGAGTGTCTACTACGACGTGAGAATAGATTATGGCGCGTATGATTATAAACCGGAATCGTATAAAGTGTGTAAATTATATATTGATACTAGAATGAGAATAGTACTACAATTAAACTATGGGATTACTAAGACGTGTGTTTACTTAGTATTGGTATATGAATTGTGTGTATGACATACCTACCATACTTGCTATCACGGGAGGTTTGCATTCGCTTAGGGCCCTCTAATCCTTGTGTTGCCCGGATTTAGACTGGTTACCATGATGAACATAGGTCATAGAAAGACTTATTGGGATATTAATAAGTCCGTTGATCGTGGGAGAGTAGGTATGTGCGTGACCCATGTGATGTGACTGTATTCGCCTCCATTATTTGTGATGTTGTTATCTGTGAACTATTCCTGAGAGATTCGGAATATGTAATCCTTATGTACATGATGTACCGGGATGGATAGCAGAGTATGTGTGCACCGCAGCTTAGTTCTCGGGGTGCTTGTATTGTATATTTATGATGTGAATAATATACACTTAATTAATGGGAACCTTCATGTTAATGTTTTGAATATAATTACGGTATTGTTTCAGGAAAAACATAACAGATTAGCTGATAGTGAAATATATTTCATATTGAGCATCTGAGTTTACGTTAAATCCCTATTTATTTGCGAGCGTTATAATGTTAATAGAACCGAGTAATAAGGGTAGAACCTATGACAGTCTAGCTAGATATGATGTCACTTAGCTAGTGGTTTGTGTCGTTGTAGATGGGTACTCACGTTAGGAGTGCACAGTTAGACGAGAGGTGAGAATATCATGTGAGTGCACGTCCTAACATGTACTTTGCATTTAATGTTTTAAATGTTTTTAAAGCACTTGCAGGTTTTTAAAATATAACTCCACATTCGGGCTCTGACCCGTTTGCTTTCAAATCTATTTTCTTTGTAAAACCATTTTAGGTGCCCAGCCACAAGGACACCATGCATAGGATACTCATTCTGGTGACGAGCTGTAGCTGTTTGTGGAAGCTACAGGGATTTGCTTGTAGACGCTTCTATCACTTGGATTCCAGATTTATTATCTATCAGTTGTAGGGCATGTCGCCCATTTCTATTAGAGTTACTTTTCCATTACAGTTATCAGACTTTGGCATGTATTGATTTAGTATTCAGTTTACTTTTCAGTTGTGGGATTGTAGTGAGGAGTTTTTCCTCCAGTGTTTATTTACTTTATGTGATGGTTATTCTAGTTACTTCTTTATGGGGAATGGTGTTATCATTCTTTATTACTCTTGTTGAATGTTAATCAGAATTTAAATAAAATTTGGCACTTACTTTTTAAATACTAGGTGGTTAGTAATAGTAAAAATGTTTTCGACAGTGATGCTATTAACTGAGCCAACTTGGCATTTTGAATTAATTTAATAAAGGAGTAGCTACCCGGTATTTAATTAGTCGGGTTGTCATAGGTGGTATCAGAGCATCAGGTTCTAGTGTCCTTTAGGATCTGACGGCTTATTATGTTTCCGCTAAGCTTCTTTGATATAGAGCCCTATATTTTAGGACTGTTGTACTCTTTTTGTGTATGCTTCGTTCTTCAGCTATCTTAAGTTTATAAACAGCGAACTTATAAACTTTGTTCTTATTTCAGATGCCTTCACGACGTGCACGACGAGTTCCCATGGATGCAACGCCCGAACCCCAGCCCGCTCTAGTTCAGGGCATGATGAACGCCGCTGAGGTTGCAGCTATAGTAGCCCAAGCGGTAAATGCCGCAATTGCCGTTGTTCAGAAGGCACCACCTCAGGCGCCGGTTGCAGCGCCAGCACAGGAAAATGCATTCCCGTCTTCTTGGGAGCGTGTACGTGACGCTTTTCAGAAAGCTCATCCGCCAGAGTTTGCCGGTAGCTCAGATGTGGTAGTCTCGAGCCAGTGGAGGAAGGATATGCAGAGGCACTTAAGGATGTATGAGTGCACGGATGTTCAGAAGCAGGTGCTAGCTACTTTTAAGCTAGTTGGATCTGCGCTACAGTGGTGGGAGTCTATTACCACCATGGAGGAGAGGGATGCTCTCACTATTCAGGACTTCTGGGTGCGGTTTGACCGCAAGTACTTTCTGTCGGCTGTTCACACGGAAATGAGGAGGAAATTGATGAGTCTGAAGCAGGAGGGTAAGACTGTGGCCGAGTATGAGGCCGAGTTCACGAATCTGTTGAATATCGTTCCATATGAGATACCAACAGAGAAGAAGAAGATTGAGAAGTTCACCGACGGGTTGACTTGGAGGATCCGTTAGCATCTGTTAGGGAACCTTTCGTTGGCCACGCAGTGCCGTGTTGAGAATCGAGAGGAGTTTAGTCTTTATATTCATGATGCTAATAACTCATATATAATTACTATAATAATTATATATATGGCTTTATGCCTTATAAGGGCATCACTAGAATACAAGATTCTAGTAATTGAGATTGATGGTGTATGTTGATGATGTGGACATGATTGGATCATGTAATTTTATATGTTCAACAAATGAACATTATAAAGATAACTATAACAATTACATCAAAGATAATTTATATAACTTAAAGTAAAGAAATAATTGTAGGTTGGGAGATAGGGTAGATGGTTTCACTTAAATACTTTATTTGGGTTTAAGTTAGAATCCTCTTACCTAACTAGAATCAGACATCCTTTTGGTGACACGTGCATACGCTTAGTGCGTGCTTTAGATGAGAGGTGATTTGAATTTTTATGGAGTGTTCGATTCCAACTAAATCATGTAATAATGCATTTATAATTATTATGCATTTTAATACACTTGCTATAAAATATTTTCCAAACTCGGGCTCTGACCCGTTTATATTTTCCCCCTCCATGTATATATTGTATTACCTCAAGTGTTCCTCCGCAAGGATGCCTTTGATATGCCTCCCTTCAGGATTCGTGGAGCTGTAGCAGTAGCGGACTATTACGGCAATTTGCTTTAGTCGATTCCTATCTATTGTACATCTAGATTAGGATTCAGTTGTATTGGGTTAGTATTCAAGTGTTGTAGATTAACACTTTCTTATTTCATTTCTCACATTATTGTATTGTCTATTACCCGACAACATATTCGGGTATATATATATATATATATATATATATATATATATATATATATATATATATATATATATATATATATATATTACAACTATTACGACCAATATATCCACTAATATCCATCTCACACAAGAATCTTAGTGATAGAAAATCGTAGTTTATGACGCGCTCAATGTCACTTCCAAACACACCCATGCTCAAACATTTCATAATTCGGGGGACAACTTATTCACATTCCTCTAGAATGTACCCAAAATCATTTCCTTTGCATCGTTTTCTCGAATCTGCTAAGTATTTGCACAGTAGAGGCTCTAGCTCCTTCCAGGGTGCCCATACACCCTATATCTTGTGCATAATTGCACAAACCTCCGATCATCACTTACATAACCATATTTGTCTTACTTTTGGCACCCGCATTCTCGGTGTGGCTATATCCTCTAAATATTTTTTATGACATTACTCATCACTATTAAATTCTTCTCGATATTACATCACCTATCAACTTTTCGTGCAAAGCTTCGCAGTATGTCTTTCGCAATACTTTTCGGCTCCACTAGAACTGTCTCTTTCTGGCTCTCCACACAACGTATTTTATCCGCACCTGCACTAGTTATCATTAAATCTGATGTCCTAGAATCCAATGACGTCTTCACACTTTCGACATTTATTAAGGCTTATGGGTATAACACATCCCATCAAAGCCTAAAAGAAGTTTTCCTAATGCACTATTCCTCAGCATCGTCGATCCTTGATTTCCACAGAACCCAAAGCATGTCCCCAGGACTCTCAAACCTTCCAACCATACTCACAATTATAATCATGGATTCCTGCATCTCTAAAGAAGTAATATACTACTATGCTTGTACTATCACTAAGCCCTCAACGATAAATATTAATGGCGAACTGAATCTCTCCGCTTCACGGCAATCCAACATAGCTTCAATCTCATCACTAAGAATCCTACGCACTGGGATCCAATATAACTAGATAATTGCACTCTATAAAGCCTATGTCACACAATATTGTCGCTATGATATTGCTCAACCCCCTTCTAGGTGAGACATCTCAAGAAGAATATACATCAAATACCGAAACAACGAACACAATATCCTTGTTATAATCGCCCACCATTTTGAACCTGTCTGTACCCAAGATAAAACCACACTTCGAATATCACCTCTCACGCAAGCTAATCCTCAAAAATATATATTATCCCAGTGTACCCACCCTTTCCCCTACAGGTGGAACTGAATAGCGCTCCGTCACTCCATGGTAAAATACACCTACTAGTGATATTGACGATACCCCTACTAAATCCATTTTCTATGCAAATCTAGTACTAATACTATACTATTTGCATCACACCAAAACTAACACCAATCATCTCAGAATAAAATTCGTAGTTTCAAGCTTCCCATAACGCTTCTGGCTCAATGGTTAATAGACATAATGTGACACACCCCAACCCAGTTACTTAGAATTAATTCTGAAAGTCAAAGTGAGTCAAACCATAATTAATCTAACCAAACCATAAACACGGGTTTTAATTTCAGAGTCATCATTGTAAATCCATATAACTGAAAGCCTTTTTACAACATGAGAGTAGTCATGTCTGTAAAAACTTTCTTGAAGGATAAGTTAACTTAATTACATCATTTATGTTTACACAAAATCATTGTTTCTCCAGTTCCTGGCTAACCCAACCCGATTTCCAAGATTTGGCAGTGACATCGCATTACCTGGAAAAAAATGTGAACATAGGAATCGTGAGAAAAATAGCCCAGTGAATGCATCACTAATATACTACTTCGTGAATATAAATGCAATAAATCATGTCCATATAATTATGTATTAACTCATCCGACTTATTCATAATGAATGACCAACTTTTCCGAATCATGATTCACATATCCTGTCTAAATTGACAATTCTCCCCCATTCCTGGTCGAGGAGTAACCCCTTGTCATTAATAGGCAAATCTCCCCCATTCTGGGTCTGGAAGTAACCTCCCATTTCGGTAAACCGAAACGCGAAATTTTATATTCATAATATTATGATCATATTCGTAACAATATACAAATACATCATTCTAGTGAGTACACTCACCTTGGGTTGTCAACTATGTATTTATGTTTCCTTCGGGTGGAGATGAACTGGGTTGATTAGACCTTACACCTGTCAATCCAACTAAATCAGTATTGAATATCAATCATAATTACTATCCTAATATAATTACGTAACTTTCCATGACTATACAACAACAATATAATTCCACTTCATTCACATTCCATGAAACATGACTAAAGAAAAAATAATGGTATACATGTTGATAAAGTTATGAACATTCAACCGTAGGAAATACCTCTTAAGGGATTTATAACTAAATCCAAGTAAATATGAAAACATACTTCTCAATGTATATACACATGAAACATGTACTCAAGATACTCTTTGGAGTGAGGAGATAATAATATTCTTTTATGGGATATTCAGTATGGCCTCAAATTATTGTCTTCTATACACAACCATCATATATTCCCGAATTGTATAAATACAGGTGTCCAACCTTATCAATATGAAAATATATACTAATATACTTTCCATTACAAGTGATGGTGTGATTTTCCAAGCTTCCTAGAGCAATTTATGACTATTTCTTTACAACACAAGAAATCTGCCCTACAAGATCCTCTGTTGTTCCTTCGACTTCCAAGAATTTTGATAATTTTTCTCCAGTATAACTTTCCATGATTATCAACCCATTTTCAGTATGAATACTTAATAGTACTTGATTAAAGTTTCATAATTTTTTGACTTCTTTTTCTATGTAAAAAGTTTGACTAAACTCAGGGCATACCGAAATAAAATATATAAACAACAACTATGTACCAACTTGAAATCATCATTAAGGTCTAACCACGAGGAGATAAATTTTAATTTTCGGATATGATATGAACATATTAGTATAGGTTCATATCCAATTGGAATTTCACAATTCTAGTAAGTAAACAAAACGATATACAAGTTTGAATACAAGGGGTTTCAATACAAAGCAATTTTAAGGGTTTGTATATTCAACTTTACTTAAACTTTCATCTAACCAAACCTATATATAAAGGACTGAAATTTTAGTAAAAAAATGATTATTTCTATCCTATAAATTAGTAATATAAGAAAAATAACAAGATTTGATATTAGGATTACCTTTCGGACTTGTACCTAATTTCTACGGATTTTTTCACACTTTTTCTCCTCACTTTTTCTTCCTAAACATCTTGTTTCTCTTTCCTCAAGCTAAAAACCTTTAAAACTGAACCTAGGCTTAATTTGTATGAGTAAATAGGTTATAATAAGAGTTTTAAGTTGGCCAAGGCTGCCTCCCAAGCCATCCAATCAAATTAAAACATTTGGTTTACTAAAAGACAATTTACCACTTAAAGGGAATGGACAGATTTGCCCTTGGTTAGTAATTTTGGTATAACTTCTTACTCGGACCTCCGTTTGATGCATCGTTTGTTGTGTTACACCCGTAACTCACATGTATACAACCATATAGTTTTCACCTCAAGTCAATTGTAATTTTATAAGGGTAAAAACTAGTCTTAAACAGGGATATTTCTACCGAAATTAACAAAATTATGTGTTCGTATATAACTCGACATTTCACGATTTATGAAAGTAGGATTATACTAAACATGATGACTTAACATTATATATAATAATAAAATATTATCCATGTCATATAATCTAATCACGATTTAAACATAATTTATCATAATCATATTCGGCTTATCATAACTCACCCCCTTAAAAAATTTCGTTCCCGAAATTTAATATAAAGGTCACTTACCAAATAAATGGGGATACTGTTTCTTCATGCTATCCTCCATTTCCCAAGTTACTTCTTTAACTCCATGGGTCATCCACATAACTTTAACTAAGTGAATAACTTTATTCCTCAATACATGCGCCTTACGATCAATAATTTCCAATACTTCCTCGATGTACGACAAGTCTTCCTTTAGTTTAATTGGTTGAGTTTTCAACTGATGAGATGGATCCGCCAAATAATTACGAAGCATATTTACATGAAACACATCATGTAAATGGGATAAATCTGGAGGTAATGCTAATCTATATGTCAGGGTCCCAATTCTTTCCAACACCTCATATGGTTCAATGTATCTTGGACTTCGTTTACCCTTTTTCCCAAACCTCATGATGCCTTTCCATGGTGAAATACGCAGGAATAAAAATCTCCCTTCTGAAATTCCAATGGATACTTCCTTTTATCTACATAAAATTTCTTCCTGCTTTGCGCTATCTTTATCCATTCCCGAATCATTTTAATCTTTTCTGTTGTCATATCTATCAATTCAGGACCCAAAATTTTCCTTTCACCCACTTCATCCAACACAAAGGCGTTCTACATCTCCTCCCATATAAAGATTCATACGGAGCCATACTAATGGTGAACTGATAACTATTATTATACGAGAATTCCACTTATGGAAAATGATCATACCAAGTACCTTTGAAGTCAAATACACAAGCTCGTAACATGTCTTCTAATATTTGAATCGTCCTTTCGGATTGCCCATCGATTTGTAGATGAAATGCAGTGCTGAACTTCAAACTTGTGCCCATGGCATTCTGCAAACGAGGCAAAAACTTACAAGTGAACGTTGGATCTCTATCTGATACAATTAACACTGGTTTCCCATGTAAACGGATAATCTCCTCAACTTACATATGTGCATACTTGTCAATAGTATGTGGTCTTAACTCGAAGCAAATGGGCCGGCTTCGTCAATCGGCCTACAATCACCCAAATAGAATCATGCCCCTTTAGTCATCGGGGTAATCCTGTAACAAATTCCATCATTATATGTTCCCACTTCCATTCCGAAATATGCAATGACTGTAACAATCCCGCTGGCTTCTGATGCTCCGCCTTTACTTGCTGGCATACTAAACATTTAGCTACGAACTCTGAAATCACAGGTTTCATATTGTTCCACCAGTAATAGTCTTTCAAATCTCTGTACATTTTGGTACCTCCTAAATGCATAGAGTAAATCAAACTATGTGCCTATTCTAATATATCGTTCTTTGAGGGTGGATCATTCGGTAGACAAATCGTACTTTTATAACACAACGATTCATCATTCTTAATCTCAAAGTCACTCTCTTTACCATGCAGGACATATTGTTTCTTATTCTCAAGGAATGGATCACTGATCTACAAATTTCGTCTGTGTTCTACCAATAAAGGTCTCACTGTGACATGTGATAATAATCCTCCCCTTTTTGAAAACTTTAATTCAATCCCCATCGATGCCAAGTCAAGAATATTTCCAACACGGGCACACCGTATGCAACCAAGAATCCCTAATGATTTTTGACTCCAAGCATTTGCTACTACATTGGCATTCCTAGGATAATGATGGATGGTACAATCATAGTCTTTAATCATCTTTATCCAATGCCTCTGTCTCAAATTCAGTTCTTTCTGTGTGAACAATTATTTTAAACTTTGATGATCTGTAAATATCTCACATGTTTCTCCATACAAGTAATGTCTCCACAACTTTAAAGCAACAACAATGGCTGCTAGCTCCAAATCGTGTGTTGGGTAGTTTCGTTCATGCGTCTTTAATTGTCTGGAAGCATATGCTATTACCTTCCCATTCTTTATAAGAACACATCCTAACCCCTGAAATGAAGCATCTGTATAGATCATAAAATACTCATTCCCACATGGAATAGTAAGTATAGGGGCTGAAACCAACCGATTCTTCAATTCTTTAAAACTCCGTTCGCATTCCTCATCCTACACAAACTTCACTTCTTTACGAGTTAACTTTGTTAATGGTAATGCTATTGATGAAAACCCTTTAATAAATCTGCGATAGTAAACTGCCAATCATAGGAAACTCCTAATTTATTTCACATTCTGAGGACTCTCCCATTCAACAATTGCTTCCACCTTTGAATCAACATATATCCCATTTCTCGAGACAACGTGGCCTAAAAATGTAATTTCATTCAACCAAAACTCACACTTGCTGAATTTAGCAAACAATTTATTCTCTCTCAAAATCTACAATACAGGTCTCAAATGTTTCTTGTGTTCCTCCATTCTATGTGAGTAAATCAACACATCATCTATGAATACAATCACAAATGAATCAATGAAAGGGTGGAGAACCCGGTTCATCAAGTCCATAAAAACTGCTGGAGCATTAGTCAATCCAAATGGCATCACTAAAAACTCATAGTGCCCATATCGAATCCGAAAGGTTGTTTTGGAAATATCACTACCATATACCTTCAATTGGTGGTAACCCGATCTCAAATCAATCTTCGAAAATACTATGGCCCCCTGTAATTTATTAAACAAATCATCGATACGAGATAGAGTGTGCTTGTTTCTAACGGTCACCTTATTCAATTGTCGATAATCAATACATAATCGCATTGTCCCATATTTCTTTTTCACAAATAACACTGGGGATCCCCATGGTGAAACACTAGTCCAAATGAAACCTATGCTTATCAGATCTTGTAATTTCACTTTAAATTCTTTCAACTCTTTCGGTGCCATTCTATATGGAGCAAGGGAAATTAGACCAGTACCTGGAATTAATTCAATTGAAAACTCTACTTCCTTGTCGGGTGGCAATCCTGGTAATTCCTCTAGGAAGACATCAAAAAATTCTCTAACCACTGGTATATCTTGAATTTTAACTATCTCTTTACTAGTATCAACAACATAAGCTAAATACCCTGTACAACCTTTATACAATAACTTTTTACTCTTAATTGGTGAGGTAAGACAATTAGGGACAACATTCCTTTCCCCTATAAATTGGAACTCGGGTTCACCAGGAAGATGAAATGTAACTTCTTTTCGAAAATAATCAATGGAAGCATGATACGATGATAACCAATCCATCCCCAATATAATATCAAAATCCCGAATGGCCAACGGTATTAAATCAACATAGAAATCTCACACACCCATTCGTTAGACACAATCTTTATAAACATGCTCCACCAGAATTATGCTTTCCATTGGGGTAGAAATATATAAGGAACAATTGAGAAATGAACATGGTCTACCCAGATATCAAACAATATGTAATGACACAAATGAATGTGTAGATCCAGGATCAATGAGTTCATATAAACCTTTATTGGAAATAGAGATTTTACCTGTAACCACTTTCGGTGTAGCATGGGCAATTTGCAGCGTCATCGCAAACACTTTTCATCCTGCCCTCGATCCAATTGCTTGTTCTATACCTCTTCCCCTGGTGGCACTGCCTGGAGAGGATCCTTTATGAATCCCCACACTCCTGACTGAAATCACTCTTGATAAGATAGGACAATTCTTTCTCAGATGGCCCTTCTGATGAGAGTTAAAACATTCTATATTCAGTATCTTTAGGTAATTTCTCTTTATATGACCCGATGTCCCACAAAAGAAACAAACATTCGGATCTCCTTACGCTGAAACACCTGAACCTCTCCCACCGCTAGCTTCACCCCTTTGCAAACTACTTCCCATACTTCTACCCTGCTGAAATTTTTGCCCTCTGACTCTCGAATATTCTGTATCACTGCCTTTTTAATAATTTGGGTTGAATATACTTCTCTTTATGCCTCGTTCTCGATTCCCTCTAGCTTCATGCACATTCCTTTCTACAAGCATGGCTTTGTTCATCAAGGTTGAATAGTTAGCAGTCTCTAAAGCCGACAATCTAGATTTAATGACTAAATCAATCCCATCGAGAAATCGGGTGCACAGATCTTCCTCATCCTTATAAACTTGGAAGCAAACAGAGAAAAGGCTATAAGTTTAGCTTCGTATTCTCTAACTGTCATAATCCCCTGATTTAACATGAAATATTCCTTCTCCTTTTATTTTCGATACATTGGGGGAAAATACTTATCATACAAAGTTTTAACAAAATCATCCCATGAGATCACATTCCCACTTCCTGGAGTAATCAACAAATGTTTTATGGCATCCCACCAATATTTAGCTTCTCCTTTCAACATATACGTCGCCAAGGCCACTCGTTGATTTTTAGGCATTCTCATTACCCCGAAAATATGTTCAATCTCTTTAACCCATACTTCCGCCTCTTTTGGATCAACCGCTCCTTCAAATGAAGGTGGATTCATTTTAATAAAATTCTCGTGTGAAGAACTCATTTCTTCCCGGTGTATCACCTCCTCAGTCCTGGCCAAAGCTTATGCCTCCAGTTGCCTGGACTGTTGTTCTTCCATCTGAGCCATAAATCTAGCTTGCTGCTCTGCCATTAAAGTCATAGTACGTGCCATTTTTTGCATATTTGTTAGTTGTTCTAGCTCGGATTCCACATTTATCTGAACAGGTTGTTCAACCTCCGCTTTGCTGCCATATTTGAAGCCTCATCTTCTATTCTCACATTTAAATTCTCTTGTTCCATTCTTTTATATCTAAAATCAATCAAAGATATAACAACATGCATATATACATATTTTTCCTAACATAATCGTTAGTATCAGACAAAACATATTTCTAACATTCACTGCCAAATCTAGACTCTTCTCACTCCAGAACCTCTAAACCTATGCTCTGATACCAAAAGATGACACACCCCAACCCAGTTACTTATAATTAAGTCTGAAAGTCAAAGTGAGTCAAACCATAAGTAATCTAACCAAACCATAAACACAAGTTTTAATTTCAGAGTTATCATTGTAAATCCATATAACTGAAAGCCTTTTTACAACATCAGAGTAGTCATGTCCATAAAAACTTTCTTGAAGGATAAGTTAACTTAATTAAATCATTTACATTTACACAAAATCATTGTTTCTCTGGTTCCTGGCTAACCCAACCCGATTTCCTAGATTTGGCAGTGACATCGCATTACCTGAAAAAAAATATGAACATAAGAATCGTGAGCAAAATAGCCCAGTGAATGCATCACTAATATACTACTGCTTGAATTTAAATGCAATAAATCATGTCCATATAATTATGTATTAACTCATTCGGCTCATTCATAATGAATGATCAACTTTTCCGAATCATGATTCACATATCCTATCTAAATTGACAATTCTCCTCCGTTCCTGGTCGAGGGGTAACCCCTTATCATTAATAGACAAATCTCTCCCATTCCGGGTCGGGGAGTAACCTACCATTTCGCTAAATAGAAATTAACAATTTTATTTTTATAACATTATGAACATATTTGTAACAGTATACAAATGCATCATTCCAGTGAGTACACTTACCTTGGGTTGTCAACTATGTATTTATGTTTCCTTCGGGTGGAGCTGAACTGGGTTGATTAGACCTTACACCAGTCAATCCAACTAAATCAGTATTGAATCTCAATCATAAGTATTATCCTAACATAATTATGTAACTTTCCATGACTATACAACAATAATATAATTCCACTTCAGACACATTCCATGAAACATGAGTAAAGACAAAACAATGGCATACATGTTGATAAAGTTATGAACATTCAACCGTAGGAAATACCTCATACGGGATTTATAACTAAATCCAAGTAACTATAAAAACATACTTCTCAATGTATATACACATGAAACATGTACTCTAGATACTCTTTGGAGTGAGGAGATAACAATATTCTTTTATGGGGTATTCAGTATGGCCTCAAATTATTGTCTTCTATACTCAACCATCCTAAATTCCCAAATTTTATAACTAAAGGTGTCCAACCTTATCAATATGAAAATATATATGAATATACTTCCCATTACAAGTGATGGTGTAATTTTTCAAGCTTCCTAGAGCAAGTGATGACCATTTCTTTATAACACAAGAAATTTTCCCTACAAGATCCTCTGTTGTTCCTTCGACTTCTAAGAATTTTCATAATTTTTCTCCAGCATAACTGTGGGTACCCAAAATTTAGAACCATGGGCCTGGATCAGTAGCGTAGTCCTGGAAGCCCAAATTCCGGGCCCCTCATCTCTTATATTGATCCGGTCTCCCCCACGTTCCCACAATTGGAAATTATAGGGGAGATCGAAAACGTGGAGAAATCCATCACCTCCACTTACCTACATGTACATGTATATATTAAACCCTAGGTCCAGGGAAAAAGGACAAGATATATTCTCTGTAATTACTCACTGGAGTAGATAGAAATAATATCGACTGCACCACCGTGGACGTAGGCACATCTTTGCTGAACCACGTACATTCTTTGTTGTGTGATTGGCATCTTGTATTCCTTGTTCTTCCTTGATAATTACTTATCTTGTATTTATTTTTGTTGCATAATAATTGTCACCACAATTGGCGCCGTCTGTGGGAAGCGTTCATCTTTCCCTGAGAAGAGCCCACGTCAAGGAAGGAGTTTGAGATGTCTTGTCACAGCAGCAATTCCCCCCTAGCAGGAGATATTCAAGAGCCACCTGCTCCTCGCAGGATTAGGTCTGAAGTCCGACGTTCAGATCAGAGAGCTCGCCTGGAAAGACCAGCCTCAGAAGAAAGTCAGGGACCAGCGAGGTCCACGCAGATATCCATATTGATTGATGCGTACGAGGCAAGGCTCCACAAGCAGAGGGAGTCTTCTCGCAGATACGAGGCTGAGAATGCTCGTTTGAAAAGAAGACTGGAAAGACTGGAGAGGGAGCTTCGTCCTGATAACAGGAGACGCCCATATCGCACTCCTATCCCTCAGTCTATCAAATCTCGCAGCCGAGGAAGGAGCCCTAGGCGAGAATCTCAAAGGGACGAAAGAGGCGAGTCAGAAGACGACCTCCGCGAACAGCTGCGAAGAGCTCGCCGCTACCAGAGCCCTGCTCGCAGCGATGGGAACCTACGAAACATAGTTCGTAGGGAGATGGACTAGCATCCCGCTCACCACGGAACAAGATCAACCAGAGAACTCGTGAGGCAAGCTCTCAAAACTCAGATGAAGTCACCTTTCACGAGGGAAATCGAAGAGGAAGAAGCTCCCAAGAAATTTACCATTCCAAGGTTCAAGATTTACGACAGAAAAACTGATCCCATCGGACACGTCAGGCAATACCGACTGGCCATGACCCTCTAGAGTCACCGAGATGCCCTGATGTGCCGCATTTTTCCCTCGAGCCTTCATGATGTAGCACAGAAGTGGTTCGAAAGGCTCCCCCACCGGTCGATCAAGAACTTCAAATCCCTAGCCGAAATTTTTATGGCCCGATTCATTACAAGTAGCTCCCATCCCAAAAGGATGGATTCTCTGCTGAAAATGAAGAAAACGCCTCAAGAGACCCTCCGAGATTACGCAAAGAGGTACTGAGAGTTATTCAATGAGATCGAGGACTGCACGAAGGAAGTGGTAGTGTCCTCCTTCAAAATTGGGCTCCCTAGTTCTTCCCTCCTCTACTAGTCCCTGACAAAAAAGGAAGCTATGACTATTGACGACCTAATGGCCCCAATTGAGAAATACGCAAAGGTGGAGGATGTCATCCGCCCTAATATAGGAGAGAACGGTCGAGCTAAACTATCTACCAAGGGAAGTGAGAAAACTGAGAACCAGAAGAAAGGAGGAAAGAACGGAGGCAAAAATGGCTCCAAGAACGGAGGAAACCATGATGCGTCGAAAGTATTCCAGGCGGTCAACACCGTCTTTAAAGAACCAATTTACAAAATTCTCCCGAAGATCAAAGATGAGCCATTCATCAAGTGGCCTTGGAAAATGGGAGGAGATCCCTCGAAGAGGAACAATGCATTAAGATGCGCTTTTCACAAAGAGGGAGGATATAAAACCGAGCACTGCAAAGCTCTAAAGTCTCACCTCTAGGAGTTGGCCCAGTTCGGGAATTTGAATAACTTTGTGGAAAAGAGGGCAGAGAAAGTGGCTGCCAATCATGAGGCGAGACCCGACAACATGCTGGAGGATGATGTTGGACATGAGTTTGCAGTAATCCACGGAGTATCTGACGTCAAGCAGATACAAGGGAACTTGGCTCGAATGGAAATGAAAAAACTTACAGCGGTAATGCAGGCTTTTCAAATTGATCCAGTAAAGTCAAAGTCAGGAAAGCGTCGACAAGCAGAGGACGTCAACTATAACACGCATATTGTTTTCAGGGATGAAGATTTAGTGGGAGTAAGGACCCCACATCATGATGCCCTAGTCATTACACTCAGGATAGCCAACTCTGGCATCGACAAGCTGCTCGTCGATCAAGGAAATTCATCCGAAGTAATGTACCTCGACCTATTTAGGAAATTGAAGTTGAGCATCGCCGACCTAAAGGAAGCTACTGTTCCTTTGGTCAGCTTCGCTGGAAAAATTACCATGCCCCTCGACAAGATAGTGTTTCCAGTTCGTGCAGGGAACGTCTCCAAGATGATTGAGTTTTTGGTAGTCGACATCGAATCACCGTACCAGGCCATCCTCGGCAGAGTATGGCTTTATACGATGAAGGAGGTCTCCTCGACCTACCATCAGAAGCTCAAGTATGTAACCGAGCGAGGATTAATGGAGATCCACGGCGACCAAGCGCTGGTGAGAAAGTGCTTCATAGCAGCCATCCGACCAAAGCCAGAGAAGAAGGCCGGTCAACCCTGCGAGAAAGTTGAAGAGGGTGTGATAACTTCCAAGTAGCAATTAAAGTATGGAAGACCTGGAGTAGAGGAGACCAGGCTCCTCCCCTCCGAGCGTGTCACCGAGGACCTTATAGAAGTTATAGCTTAAATTGGTGACAGTAGCCGAGTCTTCTTGATTGGAGCATCTCTCACCGACCAAGAACAAAAGGAGTTGACGACCTTGCTGAGACACAACATAGATGTTTTCGCATGGGAACCATACGACCTGCCTGGAATCGATCCTAGTATGGTCTATCATCAGCTGCACGTCGACCCCACACTCAAGCCAATCACGCAGAAGGCACGGAGAACTACACCCGAGAAGGCTAAAGCAGTCGAAAAACTGCTGGATGTAGGATCCATACGGGAAGTGAAATTCCCCAAGTGGTTGTCCAACCCAGTAGTAGTTCCGAAGAATAATGGGAAGTGGAGAGTTTGCATTGACTTCATTGACCTCAACAAAGCATGCCCTAAGGATAGTTTCCCCCTCCCAAAGATAGGCCAACTAGTAGATGCCACTGCAGCTCACGAGTTAATGAGTTTCCTAGACGCATACTCAAGATATCACTAGATCCCCTAGTATGCCCCATACCAGGACAAAACGGCGTTCATCACGACCGTTGGGTTATATTGCTATAAGGTCATGCCATTTGGGCTCAAGAATGCGGGGGCAACCTATCAGTGGCTGGTCACAAAAATGTTTAAGGATCAAATGGGAGATACAATGGAGGTCTACATCGATGACATGCTCGTTAAGAGAAAGAAGAAGGAAAATCACCTCTCAGACCTGTCAAAGACCTTCGAAATCCTCAGGAAGTACCGAATGAAACTTAATGCGAGAAAATGTTCCTTCGGTGTCCAGTCAGGAAAATTTCTTGGATATTTGGTCAGTAAGAGAGGCATAGAAGCTAATCCAGACCAGATCGATGCAATTAACAGGGTACAACCCCCTCGAACAATCCACGACGTGCAGAAGCTCACTGGAATGCTCGCCGCCTTAAATCTCTTCATCTCCAAATCCTCCGAGAAGTGCAAGCCTTTTTTCCAGCTTCTAAAGGGGAGTAAACTGATAGAGTGGAACCCAGACTGCTCGCGAGCTTTGGACGAGCTCAAGTCCTATTTAAGATCTCCACCTCTGCTCGTCATACCATAGTAAATGGATTCTTTGTACCTGTACCTCTCGGTATCCAATCACACTATCAACTCTGCGTTAATATGCGAGGTTGGAAGAATCCAATACCCCGTTTACTACACGAGCAAGACCTTATTAGATGCCGAGCAAAGGTACCTGCCATTGGGAAAGCTCGCCTTTGCACTTGTAATAGCCTCGAGGAAGCTGAAGCATTATTTCAAAGCTCATACTATCATCGTCCTTACATCACATACCCTTAAGGCATACCTAAGGAAAGTGGACTTATCGGGAAGGCTGTCTAAGTGGTCAGTCGAGCTCGACCGGTTTGACATCCAATTTTAACCAAGGATAGCTATCAAGGTTCAGATCCTTGCTAATTTCATAGCCAAATTCACGGGCGAGGAACTCGCCGACCAACCTCAACCAACAAGGCAAGAGAAGAACCAAGCAATAGAGAGAACCTGGAGACTCTTTGTTGATGGAGCCTCCAACTCAAAGGGGGCAGGGGTAGGCATTGTCCTCATTACTCTAGAAAACGCAATCCCCGAACAAGGAATCAGGCTTGGATTTGCAGCCTCCAACAATGAGGCAGAGTACGAAGCCCTAATAGCCGGTCTCCAAAAGGCGCAAACTCTAGGAGCAAAACCTTTACAGGTGTTCGGCGACTCTCAACTACTCTCCAATCAGATAAGTGGAGATTACAGTGCAAAGGATGAAAGAATGGCAACCTACCTCGCCTTAGTGAGAGAATTAATGTCAAGCTTTGAAGATATCAACATCCAGCAGTTTCCCAGGAGGCAAAATAGTAATGCTGATGCCTTAGCAGCCTTGATTTCGGCAGTTGACTCTGACCTTAAGAAGGTCATCCCCATCGATTTCCTCATTTGTTCAAGCATTAACCACAACAGCAAGTTACCAAACGTGGAACAAGTAATCCAGGTGGGATCAGCTCCCAGATGACAAGAAAACTGCCCACCAGATAAGAGTCAAAGCTGCTCGCTTTCACTTATCCACAGGACGTTACTTGTATAAGAAATCCTTCTCCGGTCCCTACCTTAGATGCGTCCACCCAGGTGATGTTGAGAAAGTGCTACACGAGCTTCACGAAGGAATATTTGGAAGTCATATCAGAGGAAGGTCTCTAGCCTTTCGAGCAATTAAGGAAGGCTATTGGTGGCCATACATTCAAAAGGACTCCGCAGTATATGTTCGCAAATACCTGAAATGCCAATTCCACGCTCCTATGGCCCATAAACCCACCAACGATCTGAAGTCCCTATCCAGCCCATGGCCCTTCGCCCAATGGGGAATGGACATCGTGGGACCGTTGTCTACCGCCGTCGGCAATCGCAAATACCTGTTGGTTGCGACTGACTACTTCACCAAATGGATCGAGGCTGAATCCCTGTCGAACATTCGAGATGCTGATATGATAAGGTTCATATGGAGAAATATAATCACTCATTTTGGAATCCCCAGAACCATCATAACCAATAATGGAACGCAGTTCGAAACTGGCCCCTTTCGGAACTTCTGTAACAAACACGAGATCAGGCACCACTTCAGCTCGGTGGCCTACCCTCAGAGCAATGGAAAATCTGAAGCTTCCAACAAAACTGTGATCGATGGATTAAAGAAGCGATTAGAGCGAGCCAAAGGCGCTTGGGTAACAGAGCTACCCCATGTTCTATGGGCGTACCGAACCACTCCTCGATGAGCAACAGGAGAAACCCCATTTTCGCTGACATATGGCATGGAAGCAGTCATCTCACTAGAAGAAGGTTTTCCAATAATGAGATCCAACCTTATCGACCAAGGCCTGAATGATGAAGCATTGCTCGCCGAACTCGACCTAGACAACGAGCGTAGAGAGATGGCCCTGATGAAGCTAGCGAGCTATCAACAACAGCTCACAAAGCATTACAAAAAAAGGGTTAGCCCGAGGACATTCCAAGTTGGGGACTATTTTCTAAGGAAGGTCCTGGGAAGCACAGTAAAGTCGTCAGACGGCAAGCTACGCCCAAACTGGGAAGGACACTTTAAAGTAACTAAAGACGATCTTCAAGGTGCCTATCACTTGGAAACGATGGAGGGCAGAGAAATACCACGAGCATGGAATGCAGCTAATCTTAAGAATTTCTATTTTTAGATATTTTTATTATATTTCTTTTGTTTTGAAAATAGAAGTTCATTTTCCTTATCACTAATGAAAGTTACTTAGTTTGTTACACTCTGATTGGTGACAGTTGCATTCATCGCACATCTTTTCCAAATAACAAGCACATTGATTACTATAGCAGGGGAATACCCCTCCTCAGGTCATCGTCATAAGACACGAGAGACCTCTTAGCATTGCCCCTGGCAATATATAAAGCCCTACAGAGGATTCTTAGGCGATATAACCAAATCTTATACTGGTCATCAAACCTACTTCGGTTGAACAAAATCCTGATCGGATGAAGACATCCAATACCCTTGCGAATTGCCCTACTTAGGCCTAAGGGAGTGTGACGACACAACCTAAAAGGTAAAGTGGGGCACAATGGTACTTTGATATTATACTAGACTGGGGGGACACTTGCATGACAAAACAAAAGAGATCATAAAGTAGCAAGGATATGAAAAGTAGGATATACACGTTTAGTTGGCAAAATTGCCCAAAAACACCAATTTTTTTAATCCATCTTACTTACAACGATAATAATACATGTTTAGTCGTCAAGCTCGCCCAAAGCATTTGCATTATCAAAAATAAAAAAAAATAATAGCAAGTGGCAAAATCTCAAGGGGGTGGAAGCCTCCGAGCAAGATAGTCAGCCACTCGAGCTCTTCGTCCGTCATTAGGAGCAGGAGAAAACTCTTCCACAACCTCATTCGCATCTGACTCCAATAATTGTCAAGGAATAGTATCGATGGGGATCCATCGATCGTCCCTCCTGAATGGGTTGGGCACCAGAGTGGAGGAAGACATCTCATGACGATACCATAGCACCGAGTTCCTCGGGACTTGTAGCTCCTTCAAGGCACTTAGCCATCCCCTGATGAAAGAAAGCTCCTCAAACTCTGATAGCCTTGTTGGAGCATCCGACCAGCCTTGATCATAACCGTCAGCCCACGCTTGTCGAGGACCTTTCTTGAACAACTGCTGCAACCGGGTGATGTCCCTTTGAAGCCCAGCATCAATTACATAAGCTCGCTGAACATCACCACAGAGTTCTTCCATTTCCTTATCGCAAAGTTCTTCTCCTTTCCTGCTTCTTCTCCTGGTGCTCCTACTAAATCGTGGAAGGGGAGGGCGGGTGAGACTTCACGACATGGGAGGGGTAACATTATGATCAGCTCCAGCTCGCGATGATGAGGAGCCTTGTAATACATCTCGAACAGTGCTCGATGCATGCTCCCTAAGTTGTAAGACTTCCCTCCTCAGGTCTTTATTATCTTGCTGAAGGAACTCCCCAACTTGGTTGACCTCGGTGTCCTCTAGGAGTCTTGTTCTCAGCACATTGACTTCCTCTTGCACTGAGGCACCAATGTCCTCGATCTCCCGGAGCCTATCCTTTAGCTTAGCCACTAGCTCGTATTGTTCCTTATACTTCTGATTTCTAGACCTGAGGGACTTGCAAAGCTTAACAACAGCCTGACAAACTTCAGGGCTCGCATTGGGACCAAGGTTCCTACCCAACCGGGAAGTAGCAGGAATATAATCATCCACATCAACTAACTACAAGTGAAAGAAAGATAAAGGAGAGAAAGAGATCAGGACAAGAAGAAATGAAGCTTTTTCATTAATAAAAATTGAAGTTACATCAGACTGAAGAAAGAAAATTTACAGACTAGAAAACGCAAAAATATAAAGACCCTATCAATTAGCAACCTCAGGAGGCCTAGAGGTGGATGGCCCCTTCTCCTTATCAACATCAGCAGGAGCACTGTCCTCGGCAGGGATGACCTCTATCCCCTCAATAAGAGAAACATCAGTAGGAGTCGCCTGAGGGACAGGATCAGGGCCTTCAATAGCTGGGGAAGGGTCCTCGTCTATCACTGGCCTCGGCCCTGGGTCATGCTCGTCTAAAAGTGGGGATGCAACATCCACCCCAGCAGCTACGAGAGCCTTATTCCATCCTTTCTTGAAGTTCAGACGGCTGATATAGCCTATCTGAACTTCAACATCATCATATGTCGCAGCCTAGCCGGAATTGTAAGAGTCTTCCTTGGCAGTGACAGCCTCGGACTCCTTCTTCTTCAGCTCTTCAGAAAACACTCTTTTCTCCTCCATCACAACAAGTTTGTTCGAGCAAACTAGGTCGTAGGCCTGCCTCAGCTCCCTTAGATCCGTGATCGCCGCATCCTTCTCCTTGTTCGCAGTGGCAAGAGCCAAGTCGGATGAGATCCGAGCAGTTTCAACAGCCTTAAAATTGGCCTCGAGCTCCTTACCCTTAAGCTTCAGGGCAGAGTTTTCTTGCTCCAGTTCACTGTTCTTCTTCACCAGCTCATCGCGTGAATGATACAGCACGGCGAAGTCAGTAACAAACTATGAAAAAGAGAAAATATTAGAAGAGGAAAATGAGGGAAGTCAGAAAAATGCAAGGGAAAAAGAAACCTCACCAGAGCAAGCCTCTGACTATCCTGAAGGGCCAGGTGCTCTGAACCTACTGCCCTTTTGCGATCAGCCGGGAGGACAGCTCTCTCGAGCAGAGCCGGGGCTAACTGAGGAGAAATTTCCACGGAGGCCCCTTCAGGCAGTGCACCCTTCTTTTTTCCTCCTCCTTCTCGCTATCCCTCTTCTTCCTCTACTCTGATCTCATCTTCTCTTCCAACTTCTTCCTCTTTTCTTCCTTTTTCCTCTCTCTCTCACATGCTCCTCTTCCTTCCTTCTCCTCTCTTGCTCCTGAGCGGAGGACTGGGAACCAGTAGCCACGGCCCCAGAAGTGGCTTTTTGTTTCTTTGACCTCTTTGCAAGGAGCACGTGGTCCTCATCATCATCATCCCTAATCAAGTTCTTCCTCGGAGGAACCATGTCTTCACTTAAACTACTAGAAGTGCTCGACGATCTTCGAGCTTCAGAAACCTCCTCACGGTTAGAGGAACTACTACTATCAAAGCTCCCTCCACCCAAATTACTCACGGCTCCTGCAAAGTCACTTTCAGAGCTGCTCTCCTCCTCGTCCAGCTGGATAGGCTCTGCAACAGTATCTTCGAAGGAATCAAACTCTGGTATACTATCCAGAGGGCTCGCTATGAAGCTGGAGCCAACGTTCTTATACTCGAGCAGGAAGGCAGCAGATCTAGGGTGCTCACCGTCACCTAAGGGCTCCCTGATTTTCCAAGCCTTTTCCAATTCTAAAAGGCGAACCTCTTTAAGTGCAGGTTCCAAGTTCTTTGACTTCGTTGCGCAAGAAAAAGCAAAGAAGGGTTAGAAAGGTCACAAATCAGCAAAAGTTGGAACAACAGTACAATGTCTACCTATATATTCCTCCCCGTAAAAAGGAACAGAGAACCTCTCAGACCTTGACCCTTCAAATTAGGGAGGGAATTGCCAATTCCTAATAAGGAAACCTTCTTGCCAGTAGTCCTTGTGGGAATCAAGTAGATTTACTACCAATACCCTGTCAGGGCTCCTAGCTTTGAGGTAAAGGACACCTGAGCTAGTTCGAAAAAAGGAGTAACAGAAACAAACCTCGGTAAGTCCTAACCTAGTACCATACAATTGATTTATTCAATGGACACCATTTACTATTTTCCACACATTGGGCGAGCATTGTGCATGAACAATATTGAAATAGCCAAAGAAATGCAGGAACAAATCATTGGGAGGGAAAGTGAGTCCCCCCTGGGAAAGCAACAGAACATGGATCCAATGAGCATCATCTATATCCCTAACATTCCTAGGAGGGGAGGCACAACACTCAATATCTACCCACTCAGGAATGTTGTAAAACTTCCTAAATTAAGAGATTGACCTATTCCCAATCTTCGCCATTGGAAGACCCAAGAAAAGCTACAAACCAAAGAGAAAGTACAAGGAAAGGGCACAAGAAACTTACAAAATAGAAGATCGGTTCAAGTGATGAAGAAGCACAAGCTTAGACAATCGGTTCAAGTGATGAAGAAGCACGAGCTTAGACAACTAAGAAACAATGGGAATGTAAACTGAGAGAAGAAGGAATGGGCTGCTAGAGTTCTCAGAAGATAGAAGATTACTGGAAAGGATGAAGCGACGGGAGAAAAAGTGGCTATCCCAACAGGCCTTCAAATTCTAATCATAATGCACAATAAGTGAAGCGAGTGCCGCCAAATCAACTTCACAGCTTTTGAGGAATTGCAAATCAGCCATAATGGATGATCATTTAAATCCATTGAGCCCATAAACATAGCCCAACAAATTTAGGGGAAATTGTGGGCACCCGAAATTTAGAACCATGGGCCTTGATGAGTAGCCCAGTCCTGGCGGCCCAAAGTCCGGGCCCCTCATCTCTTATATTGATCCGGTCTCCCCCACGTTGCCACAATTGGAAGTTATAGTGGAGATGGAAAACGTAGAGAAACCCATCACCTCCACTTACCTACATGTACATGTATATATTAAACCCTAGGTCCGGGGGAAAAGGATAAGATATATTCTCTGTAATTACTCGTCGGAGTAGATAGAAATAATATCGACTGCACCACCGTGGATGTAGGCGCATCTTTGCTGAACAACGTACATCCTTTGTTGTATGATTGGCATCTTGTATTCCTTGTTCTTCCTTGATAATTGCTTCTCTTGTATTTATTTGTGTTGCATAATAATTGTCACCACAATAACATTCCATGATTTTCAACCAATTTTCAGTAGACATACTTAATAGTACATAATTAAAGTCTCATAATTTTTTGACTTCATTTGCTATGTAAACAGCTTGACTAAACTCAGGGCATACCGAAATGAAATATATAAACAAGAACTATGTACCAACTTGAAATCATCATTATGGCCTAACCATCAGGAGATAAATTCTAATTTTAGGATATGATATGAACATATGAGTATAGTTTCATATCTAATTGGATTTTCTCAATTCTAGTATGTATACAAAAGGATATGGAAGTTTTAATACAAGGGGTTTTAATACAAAGCAATTTTAAGGGTTTGTATATTCAACTTTACTTAAACTTTCATCTAACCAAACCTATATATAAAGGACTGAAATTATAGTAAAAAAATGATGATTTCTATCATATAAATCTGTATTATAAGAAAAATAACAAGATTTGATATTAGGATTACCTTCCAGACTTTAACGTAATTTCTACGGATTTTTCCACACTTTTTCTCCTCACTTTTGCTTCCTAAACTTCTTCTTTATCTTTCCTCAAGCTAAAAACCTTTAAAACTAAACCTAGGATTAATTTGGTTTACTAAAAGACAATTTGGTTTACTAAAAAACTGAACCAATCCATCTAATCAAATTAAAACATTTGGTTTACTAAAAGACAATTTACCACTTAATGGGAATGGACCGATTTTCCCTTAGTTAGTAATTTGGGTATAACTTCTTACTCAGACCTCCATTTAATGAACCGTTTATTGTGTTACAACTCTAACTAACATGTATACAACAATATATTTTTACCTCAAGTCAATTGTAATTTTATAAGGGTCAAAACAAGTCTTAAACAGGGACATTTCTACCGAAATTAACAAAATTTTGTGTTCGTATATAACTCGACATTTCACGAATTATGAAAGTAGGATTATACTAAACATGATAACTTAACATTATATATAATAATAACATATTATCCATATCACATAATCTAATCATGATTTAAACATAATTTATCATAATCATATTAGGGTTGTCACATAATGCACTTGTACTAGCCCAACCAAAAATTTTCTGTTGATTCCCTTGCTAGACATCCCACTCTAGTCTGTTGCCTATATACGAACAAGATCCACCCATATGTTTCTACTTTTTTACACAAAAAACACATCTCCGTGTCATTCCCTTTTCTCTAGCCCAGCCGGCCATGTCGGGGTTGTCCTTCTCATCGACCTCGTATCCTTGACCCTAATTTCTATCCCAAATGTCCTTTTGGATCCGCTGATCTAATAGATTGGTTGTTGGACTTTATGCCCCTAACTAAACCCACCGTCACCCGGTAGAGATTTCATTGATCTCGATCATGAATCTGGGTCCTCTACTGGGTATCCCATCACCCCATACTACTTCTAAGAGTAAACTTCATTGCCCTTAATTTAGAATTTAATGTCACTATACTCCCCCACATGCGATCCCAATTGGATGTTCTTCATCCATTGGTAAATCATCCCTTTCGCACCTCCCCTTGATTTCTAGCGGATCGTTCTTTAAAAAAAATCTTCTTTGACCGCTACCCCTTGTCAACTACACTTGGGGTTTTAATTTGGTACCATTGTCCTATACATGGCTAATCACCCAAGATAACATTGTAGTCCTCTGAATCCAATGCCAAGAGATTTGTCGTAAAACTCAGTCCCCTAATCACATGTTTACCCCTATAATTTAAGAGAATGGACGATCCATCCCCTATTAGTAACTCCACACACATGAGTAGACTATCGATCGTATATAGTAATTCTAATGACTCTAGTAAAATGGGTTCTAAAAAATGAGTGTGATGCACTAGTATCAGAATGAATTCTACCATCATAATCATGGATAGGGGAACATACTCTCTATTGATGATGGCACTTGCAGTGCTAAATAAATCTAAATATATCGGACTTCGTACACATATTTGTATTGTAACTATCCCAACTGCGACAGAATCTGGGGAGCTAGTGCTGCTGGAGATCCCTGCACCTGATATCCCTGTAGGGTACCTTGCTGCTGGAGCCTACCTTTCTGTGGGAACTCCTTCTTCATATGTACCGATTGGAAACAAATGAAACAATGCTTCAGAAATCATCCCAAATGCTTACATTAGCGGTTCATACACGGGCACTCTTTCTTCAAGTGGTTTGCCCGGCCATAAACGTAACAGCACCTTCGGGTACCTCCTTGATACAGGCCCTGCTGACCCTGATGCGGCTTTTCCTGAGAATTTCCCTTATAAAAATGTTGTTGCTGAGTAGGACCTTTGTGGCCCTTTATGGTATTATGACCCTATGGATGGTGTCTTACTAATATAAATTTCTTGGTTGTATCCCTCTACCGAGAACCCTGTCCCTGTCGTGGGGTTACACTATCATTGTTGCCAACGGTATCACCCACTTGACTTCTTTACCTTGTTCTCTTATTCTAAAATATTTGAGCCAGACCATCTGACACGACTCAGAATGTGTTTCTAAAGTGTGTACTCTCTAGGCTCAAGTGCAAGCCTGTAGTTCAAGTAATAATCCGACAAGTCGGGTATCGATCCTCAGGGAAAAAGGACAACGGAGTTGTGACGACGGGATAAGACGGAGGAATCCTAACGATGACTCTAAAAAGAAAGGAAAAGATTTGATTTTGGTTTTTGGGATTGATTAAACTAAATGCAATTATGAAATTATGATGAGATATGCAACTAACTAAATTATCTGAATGAGAAATGAAGAATTAAATTAAAATTGCTAAACTTAAATGATGAGAAAATAGGATGGGAATACAATCCCCCAACCCTAGTGTAGTGTAGTGACAACGTCAATCTTAAATTTATCCGATTAATTCAAACCCGAAATTTAGTACTCCCAAGCATTATGTATATGAGGTTCAAGCCCGCGTCATACCTAATCTGAGGATGAGTAAATCGGCATCGCGGTAATTACATTCAAATTGTGCTCTAAATCATCACGAGTACCCAAGGGCAAACGAGATATAAAGATCCACAATTATTATGAAATTACACGATACGATCAAAATTAATCATTAAATTCATAGGATTAACGCTATACACATGCACTAACACATCAGGTTGGGTTCATGCATCCCAACCTTTAAAACCTAGCCGGACATGTTAAATGGACTAACGCATGAAAGAATAACGTTGCATGTGTATGAATTCATGATAAAACTAGATTTAAACATTTAAATATATATGATGAATGCAGCAATAATTTGAATCAACTACGAAAAATACGCATGCAAGAACAATAACAAGAATCTTGAATTAAAACGTGAAAAGCAAACCCGAAACAGTGAAATCTTGAAGTAATATAATCTCTTGATGTTCCTAGATGTTTCTCCTTCTTCTTCTCTATCATAAACCGAGTAAAACTACTCCTAATGGCTACTCCTAAGTTGTGACCTACGTTCCCTACAATATTGGAGTGTTTTAAACCTAATAGGAGACTTGGGAACCAATCAGCATAAAAGACAAAATTCGCGCATCAGGTACCCCGAACCGGTTCGGGTGTACCTGCGAATCGGTTTGCCCCCCAAACCGGTTCAGGTTGGGGTTCGCGAATGTGTGCTGGCCTGGAGTTCAACACTTAGAATTTTTCTGACTTTTCACTTCTTTTCTTAGATTTTTCTTCAACTTCAACTGAGCATAACTTTTCAACCGTAGCTCGGATTTGGGTGCCGTTTCTTCCAGTGTTCTCGTTTTTCCGAGGTCTTAAACTTTCCAGTTGACTTCTGCTTCCGGATCTAGCTGAAAAATTACCAATTTGTCCTTGAACTTGCCTTCTTAGCTTTTCTAGCATTGTCTTGCTTCCTCCTTTGCACTCCTTGCATACTTAACCTGTAAAACCAATAGGAGAAGCACAAAACACGAAATACTCGCCATGAAGGTTAGTAGCATAAAGGTGAATCAAATCCATATATGTTACATCACTCGGGCTCACAAAAGTACCGAAATTAGGGAGATAAATATACAATATTTATGCCCAATCAAACCCCCCTAACTTAGAACTTTGCGCATCGCGAGCAATGTAAAAGAATGAGAATATGAGTTAAGGATCCATCAAAGACTTTATTGGGATGGAGTACCTCTTTTGCGGGCAAGATATTGCATTTAGCGCATGCAACAAGGCTTTAAACCTATAGGTTACCCTAGTAGGACGAGTTGTGTCTCGTGAGGGTTTACAGTGAATATACCCACAAAATTCGACTCAAAGAAAATTCAAAATACGCAAAAATTGATCCATTCAAACTTTTCCAGAAAATAGTCATCATTAAGTCATATTTATGAGTCTCAAACCGTAGTGTGTGTGTGCGAAGCCGGAAATATAACCGCCAATTTCCACCGATTGATCATTACGTTACTTATCCGAAAATTCGTTTTGATTTCAATTTCTCACGGAATACTCTCTCAAACGAACCTCTCGGATTATGGCTATTCTCTCGGCATGTGTGATATAAAGATTAAATGTAATTGAAGCAAATTCAGGCATGCAATTAGAAAGACGGAAATTTTATGGCGAAAGGATCTCTTCAACGGACTACGATTTTTAAAAACGGGAACATTGCCTTATTTCGCGCACTTAGCCTCTTATATTATCTTTTGGTGTCTTAACTCTCCACGCGGTAATCAATTTTCGCAATTTGGACTCGGTTAGGACTTTTTCGGGTTGAAGGTTGCATTGGGTAAAATGAAGGAGGTATGGAAGGTTGGAATTGGAAAAGTCATTCGTGATGTCCATTTGTGCATTTTCCGGGCTATTTCTCATTTTCTTTTCTTTTTTTTATTTTTTTATTGAGCATACTATTTTGTTTCTTGCCCCTTTATATGCACTTTTCGGACTTAAAATCTGAATTTATCAATTTTCACAATTCCGGCTATTTTGGATTTTTCGGGTTGTCAAACGACAGGAAAAAATCATTCGGCTCAATTTGGGTTGCAAAAGGGGTGATTTTTCGAATCTTTTTCTGGCCAATATTTTTGGGATGACAAACGAGGGCCTACTTCATTGTCCAAAATGCCAATTGCATTACCATATGCGTTTCGAGGTGAAGTTAAATTTAGAGACTAATTTGGCACGTTTTTCAAGGCAATATTGCACACCTTTTTTCAAAATCGATCAAAATGAAATAATTGAGATCATTGACAACTTATTAAGCGCTAAAAATAACCTTGAGTTAACAATTAACTCGGATTGATTTAAAATCTTGCAAAACGTGATAGGCTCGAATCTCACCGGGTTTGTAAATCTCCACATTTATTCGTTAAGTCGTCAATTTTCGCTCAATTTCCATCTTTGGTCAATTTCGGCTTTGTGTATGTTGGATATTTACAATTTGAGACTCCAATTCGAATTTTAATGATATGTTTAAAAAATTTGAATTCTAATTTTTATTTATTTTGAACAAAAATATTTTTGGATTTTTCAAAATTTTATGATTTTTTCGGAAATTTTGGGCATTTTTGAAAATTTGTAAAGTTTTAGAAATACGCACTTGTGACCCCCCCTAACTTAGACTTTTACATTTTCCTCAAGCAAAAAGGACTAAAATCTAACTCAAAGCGAATAATAAGTGCGGAAAATTAAAACAAACAAATATGAAAAAATGCAAGCTTGTATTATAAACAATGAGAAACCTGTGTTACATGAGAAATGGGGAAACAACTGTGAAAAATGTGAAAGCCCTACCACAACTAACAATTACACAAAAATATAAAAACAATGATAGGTCATGATGGAGGTGGGTGGGAGGTGGAGGGTTCATTCGGATCATATGGGTCATAATAGAAAGGGGGGGCGGACCGCCAAAGTTGAGGTGGTGAAGGTGGACTTGGAGTTCGTACATCATCCGGGTATCTCGTAGGTAGTCCGCTTGGTCTTGATTGTATTGGTTGATGAACCCTTAGAGACGGGCCTCAACCGCCGAAAGGCGACTATCAAAGTTTTCCCCCGGGGGCTCGAAATCGGAATCCTCCTCATCATCCTCAACTTCTTCCTCGTCGACGTCCATCATCGGGTCGTCATGAGCTTCCTCGGGCACATCCTCTTCATGAATGGGACGGTCGGGGTGAGCTACGCGCATTTGGCGTTCGCTTCTAGTGGTGGAAGTGCCTCCAATGGGGCGAGGAAGGCGAATTTGTTGCCCGGGGTCATCCACTCCCGCTTCCATCAATAGCTCCGTGATGAAACAGGCGTAAGGTAGTGCAGTTTTGCCGTTCTCATCGTAGGTGGCATTGAGGATATCCTCATAGAAGAGTTGGGCAAGGTTGATGGTGCTCTCGGAGTCCAAAAAGTAATAGAGGAAATTAGCGTGCCGTAACAGGACCACAGAGTCATTAGTGGTTTGGTGGATGGCCCCACAAGCAATGAGGTGCGTGAAGCGCACCGTGGCGGCCAAACCACTAATAGGAAAGGACTCGCGCACCCATTCTACCCGGGTTCCATGCGTGCGATGCATTCTTCTTCGGTATGGGGGGTAGCGTTGTTGGGGTATTGGAAGGGTACGAGGAGGATCACCCCTTTGGCACGCATTTTTGCGTGCGATGATAGCCGCCGAGAAGGGAATAGTGATGTCGTCAAGGTACGCCCGTGAAGTGTGGAGGATTTGCGAACTAAGGTCGCATAATATTGGCGAATGGCGGCATCAAAGACGTTATTGCTCGTAGGGGCGAGGAAAGAGCACCACCCGCAGCGAGCAAATAGGGCGGTGACATCGCCCGGAAGGTGGTCCCAATCCACGAAACGTTCAATATGAATGGGGCGCGTATGTGAGAAGTAGTGCTCAGCCCAATGATGTTCTTGGATGCATCGAAAGACCCCCTTACCCGGATCGGCAAGGATGGTGGTATCATCATATTTCTTTGGGCGGAGGTTGGGGCGGCGTTGGCGCGGCATATTGACGGAAAGAGGGAGAGAGAGAGAGAGAGAGGAAATATGGGAGAGAAACGAGTGAGGGAGATTGTTTTGGTGTGATAAATGGAGGAGGGGTGGTGGGGTATTTATAGGTGTGAATGGGTGGGTTTTTGGTGGGAAATATGAAAGGGTGGGAAGGAGAGGAGGGAAAGGGTGAATTGGGTTGAATTTGGGAGGGGGGAAGGATTTGGAGGGAGGAAAAACGAAGGGGAAAGAAGGGGGAAAGAATGGAGGGAAGGGAATGAATTTGGAAAAGAAGGGGGAAGAATCTGTCAGGTACCCCGAACTGGTTTGGGTGTACCTGCGAACCGGTTCGCCCCCCCGAATCGGTTCAGGTTGGGGTTCGGGGTAGCAAGCTGGTCCGAACGCTGGAATTCACTATTCTCTCCGTTTCGAAGTGCTCTCTCATCCTCTAACTTGTGCATAAGGCCCTTAAAAACCTTCTAGACCCTAGGGCTCCCTAAAAATCCTCGAATTCAACATCGTGATATGTGCTAGCTCCCTCGAAATGCGTGCTAACCGATCTCTCTTGTAACTCAGGCTCTTGACTCCTAACTAACCTATTCACAAATGACTCCTATACACACAATTTCACCCCATACGCATTGGGGGTGCGACGACCTCACTTTCTCAGCTCAATTGATCCCGTAAACGGGATCCGACAACCAAATTGTGTCGACCTCTTCTGCACACGCCTCAAGATATGGCTTTAGGCATTGTCCATTTACTTTGAATGTGTTTTCCCCTTTTAAATCGTCTAGTTCAACAGCTCCATGGGGAAAAACGTTCTTAACGATGAACGGGCCGGACCATCGTGACCACAACTTGCCTTGAAAGATGTGAAGCCTAGAGTTGTAGAGAAGAACTTTTTGCCCGGGATGAAACTCCTTTCTTCGAATGATGCTATCATGAGCAAGTTTCATCCTCTCGTTTGAAATTTTGGCGTTCTCATACGCATCATTGCGTAGTTCTTCTAGCTCATTCAATTGAAGCTTACGGGCTTCACCGGCTTTGTCTAAAGCATAATTCAATTGCTTAATTTCCCAATACGCTTTGTGTTCGAGCTCAACAGGAAGGTGGCAAGGTTTTCCATACACAAAACGGAAAGGAGACATGCCAAGTTGATTCTTAAATGCGGTACGATAGGCCCATAGCGCATCGGTCAATCTAAGGGACCAATATTTCCGGGTAGGATTGATGGTCTTTTCAAGAATGTTCTTGATCTTTCGATTTGCTAGATCGGCCTGCCCATTTGTCTGTGGGTGATATGTCATCCCAACCTTGTGGACGACGCCATACTTTCTCATGAGCTTCTCGAATGGCCTATTGCAAAAGTGCGTGCCATTATCGCTAATTATCGCTTTCGGTGCACCGAAGCGAGAAAGTATGTGTTCCTGTAGGAACTTTATCACCACCTTGTTGTCATTAGTCTTAGTAGCAATAGCTTCCACCCATTTAGAAACGTAGTCTACCGCGACTAGGATGTATAGGAAACCAAAGGACGGGGGAAAAGGACCCATGAAGTCAATACCCCAACAATCAAATATCTCAATGATGAGTATGGGGGTAAGGGGCATCATATCGCGTCGAGAAATGGCTCCCATACGTTGGCACCTATTGCATGACTTGCAAGCGTCATTTGCATCCCGGAAGATTGTGGGCCAATACAGGCCGCATTGCAGAATTTTAGCGGCCGTCTTTTTCGTCGAGATATGGTTTCCACATGCTTCCGAATGACAAAACTGGATGACTTTCGGGATCTCATCATCCGGTACACATCGTCGGATGATTTGGTCGGCGCAATATTTAAAGAGGAAAGGATCATCGTATAAGAACATGCGCGACCAATTAAGAAACCTCTTCTTATCTTGCGTTGTCCAATCGGGAGGGACGGCTCCCGTGACAAGATAGTTGACTATGTCCGCAAACCAGGGATACGAAGAAGTGGCAAATAGTTGCTCATCCGGAAAATGCTCGTCTATGGGTATGGGATCACTATGTACGTCGGACGAAAGCCGAGACAAATGGTTGGCAACGGCGTTTTCTACTCCTTTATTATCCTTGATGGAGAGATTGAACTCTTGTAGGAGTAGGATCCACCTTATGAGACGCGGCTTGGCGTCTTTCTTCGCAAGTAGGTACTTTAAAGCCGCGTGGTCGGTGAAAACAATAATGGGAGAACCAATGAGATAGTAATGGAACTTATCGAGGGCAAAGACTACCGCTAGCAACTCCTTCTCTGTGGTAGAATAATTGAGTTGAGGTCCGGTAAGAGTCCGGCTAGCGTAGTAGATGACATGAGCTTGCTTATCTTTACGTTGGCCCAAAACGGCCCCAATTGCGTAATCGCTTGCGTCACACATAAGTTCGAATGGTAAGGACCAATTCGGAACTTTCATGATGGGAGCAGACACTAGCATGCTTTTCAACTTGTCAAAGGAGCTTTGGCATGCCTCTGTCCACTCAAACGGGTCGTCCTTCATAAGTAGGTTGCTTAAGGGCCTAGCGATGGCACTAAAGTCCTTAATAAACCTTCGATAAAACCCTGCGTGGCCCAAGAAAGAGAGCACGTCTTTTAGCGATTTTGGTGGGGGAAGATCAGCTATGACATCTATCTTAGCCCTATCAACCTCTATTCCGTTGGATGAAATAATGTGGCTAAGAACTATTCCCTCAGTGACCATGAAATGGCACTTCTCCCAATTCAGCACTAAGTTTTTGTCCACACATCGGGTAAGTACTTTTTCCAACTTGTCCAAAAAATGATCGAAAGAGGTGCCAAAAACGCTGAAATCGTCCATGAACACCTCGAGTCCTCTCTCGACCATGTAGCTAAATAAGCTCAACATGCACCTTTGAAAAGTTGCGGGTGCATTACACAAGCCAAATGGCATACGTTTGTAGGCAAACGTACCAAAGGGGCAAGTAAAGGTCGTCTTCGCTTGGTCAAGTACATCCACCTCAATTTGGTTATATCCGGAATAACCATCAAGGAAGCAATAATAAGGATGGCATGCAACTCTCTCAAGCATATGATCAATGAATGGCAAGGGGAAATGATCTTTCCTAGTTCCCGCATTGAGTTTCCGGTAGTCAATGCAAATGCGCCAACCGGTGGTGGTGCGTTGGGGAACAAGCTCTCCCTTAGCATTCTCAATCACAGTCATACCCGACTTTTTTGGGACGATTTGAATAGGGCTCACCCATTTGCTATCCGAAATTGGGTAGATAATCCCGACATCCAATAGTTTGATGATCTCGGTTCTCACAACATCTTTCATATTGGGGTTCAGTCTTCTTTGCATTTCTCTAGAGGGCTTCACATACTCTTCGAGATGAATCTTGTGAGTGAAAATCAGAGGACTTATCCCCTTCAAATCAGCGATGCACCAACCAAAAGCACTTTGGTGTTTCCTCGGAATTCTCAACAGTTTACCCTCCTGCCCTTCATCTAGGCTAGAGGAGATAACAATAGGAAATGTCTCATCCTCTCCTAGGTATGCATATTTAATATGGTAGGGGAGTTTCTTTAGTTCGAGGGTTGGAAATTTTTCACTGGAGGGAGACATGTGTGTATCCCTCGGAGGTAATTCCTCAAACCTAGAAACCCAAGTAACCTCTCTCACGTCCCCGTCTGGCATACTCTCATCGAGTAATTCTCTCAACCTTCCAACCTCCCTCTCGAAGTGGGTATACGTCCCCTCACACTCATAGTTCAACGCTAAACAGGACTCTAAAGCGTCACCACATAAATTTTCCTCAAAGTACACTTCTACTACTTCGTCGATGAGGCTCACCGCGTGAAGATCATCTTCCTCCCCTGCATTTTGGCCTATGTGGAAGATGTTTGTATCCAAGGTCATGTTCCCAAAAGTGAGTTGCATTCGCCAATTTCTTGTGTTGATGATTGCATTAGCTGTAGATAAGAAAGGGCGACCAAGGATGATGGGAACATGATTGCTCGAGTTAAAGGAGGGCTCCGTGTCCCAAATGAAAAAATCTACCGGGAAGTAGAAAGTGTCAACTTGGACGATCATGTCCTCGACTATGCCTCGAGGGATCTTCACTGATCGATCCGCTAATTGGAGAGTGACCTTTGTGGGCTTGAGGTCACCCAAATCGAGTTGCCTATAGATGGAGTAAGGGAGTATGTTTACACTTGGTCCCAAGTCAAGTAAGGCTTTCTCAATTTTATTATCTCCAATGATGCAGGATATGGTGGGTGCACCGGGATCTTTGAATTTAGGCGGGAGATCATTTAGTAGAATAGAGCTCACGTTCTGAGCTAGAAATACATTCTTTTTTACCTTCATCTTTCTTTTTACCATCAACAAATCATTGATAACTTTGCCATAAGCTGGAAGTTGTTTGATGGCATCGAGAAAGGGTAAATTTAGCTTTACTTGCTTAAGTACTTCTAGCACTTCATCACGTGGATTTCCTTTTTGAGCGGGAATCAATCTTCGAGGAAATGGTGCTGCGGAGGGTGGTTTCACTACCACCTCAGGATCACTAGTGTCTTCCTTATCACTCTCGTTCAAGTGGACATCTTCGGCCTCTTTCGTGCCGGGCGAAATCTCCTTGTCTTTTGTTGTGTCATGTGGAGGAGGTGATAAATCAACGACTCTTCCACTACGAAGAGTGGTCACTGCTTGACATTGCTCCTGATGTTCAGTGGATGTGGAGCTAACACTAGTTTGACCTTGTGGAGGTCATTGGCCTTGGGCAGGGAACTTGCCCTTCTCTTGAACACTCAACGAGGATTGTATTTTTGACAGATTTGCATTTATGTCGCCGATCAGACGATCATATTTGGCATTGTTTGCAGTCTGACTTGCAATGAATTGATTCATGGTATCCTCGAGAGTTCTCCACTGTGGCGGGATATAATTTCCATGGGTTGGCGGTGCTTGCACATGTCCTTGCATGTGTGGAGCTTGTTGAAATTATTGTGGTGGAGGAGGGGCAACATGCGAAGGAGGGTTCATTGCGGCATGTTGTTGCCCGTAGCTAAAACCGGGATGGTTTTTCCACGAAGGGTTGTATGAATTCCCGTGCGGGGCACCGAAATTACCCTTATAGCCTCTTATACCACTAACTTGCTCTTGCAACATTACTTTGTAGGCGGGTATCGTCGGGCATTCCTCAGTTGAATGTCCCGCCTCACAAATCGCACACACCTTCACGACAGGGTTTTGGATAGATCCAACTATCTCACATAAGTCTCGTAATCCTTTCTCCATGGCGTCCAACCGATTGTCCGTCATGGAATTCTTATCTACGTGGAATAGTCCGGATGCCGATGGAGCAGTGGTGGGTTGTCGATTTCGATTTCGAACATTCGGGTCAGAGGTATCCCAAGATTGGGTAGTTTATGCGACATACCTCATGTGAAGATCAGCATCATAGGCATCTAGATCGACAAACGGACCTCTTCCCATAGTTTCAACAAGTTGTTTGGAGTTAAGATTTAACCCATTATAGATAAAGGAGATGATTTACGACAGATTAAATCCATGATGGGGGCATGAAGCCACTAACTCGTTGAAACGTTCATAACATCGATGGAATGGCTCATTTTCATGTTGTCTAAACGCTTGAATTTTAGCCTTGATAGAGATTGTTCGATGTGTTGGGAAGAATTTCTTGAGAAATTTAGACTGTAGCTCATTCCAGGATGGAATCGAGCTTGGAGGTAAAGACCATAGCCAAGCTTTGGCTTTATCTTTAAGCGAGAAGGGGAAGAGTTTGAGACGGATTACCTCTTGTGTGCAGTTTTGATCATTGAGGGTATCACACATGTCCTCAAATTCCCTTATATGGAGGTATGGCTTTTCAGAATCCATACCGTGGTAATGTGGTAGTGTCTGGATCATCCCATTTTTGAAACGGAACTGCCCGGCATTATACGGGAGTATAATGCATCCTGGAGTGACAGTGCGCTCAGGATATAAGAATTCTCTCAACGGGCGGTACGGAAGCTCGTCCTCACCGGTAGGTGCATTACTATGTTGCGACATCTCTCTCTCACTTGACGATTCGGCGCTCTCACTGGGTGTGCACGAAGTGTGTCCTAAGAAGGAGAAGGGAGTGTTACTAGAGATTGACTGCGACGGTGTAGGCGGTGGGATCCAAAACTGTGGGGCGTTCGGAGTGTGGGGACTATCAGGATTATACTCAACGAGTGGATTTTCGTGAATGCTGGTTGGAGTATTATGGGGTGTGGGAGTGGTTTCAGAATTTTGCATTAAATCTTAGGAGAGAGGATAATTGTGAATCTTTTTGTGCTTTTTATTTTATTTTATTTTTATTTTTTTATTTTTGGTCAAAGCTTTGGATTAACTCGATCTAATCCTAAGTCTACCTAATTCTCCGGCAACGGCGCCAAAAACTTGACACAACTCAGAATGCGTCTCTAAAGTGTGTACTCTCTAGGCTCAAGTGCAAGCCTGTCGTTCAAGTAATAATCCGACAAGTCGGGTATCGATCCTTAGGGAAAAAGGACAACGGAGTTGTGACGACAGGATAAGACGGAGGAATCCTAACGATGACTCTAAAAAGAAAGGAAAAGATTTCATTTTTGTTTTGGGGATTGATTAAACTAAATGCAATTATGAAATTATGATGAGATATGCAACTAACTAAATTATCTGAATGAGAAATGAAGAATTAAATTAAAATTGCTAAACTTAAATGACGAGAAAATAGGATGGGAATACAATCCCCCAACCCTAGTGTAGTGTAGTGACAACGTCAATCTTAAATTTATCCGATTAATTCAAACCCGGAATTTAGTACTCCCAAGCATTATGTATACGAGGTTCAAGCCCGCGTCATACCTAATCTGAGGATGAGTAAATCGGCATCGCGGTAATTACATTCAAATTATGCTATAAATCATCACGAGTACCCAAGGGCAAACGAGATATAAAGATCTACAATTATTATGAAATTACACGATACGATCAAAATTAATCATTAAATTCATAGGATTAACGTTATACACATGCACTAACACATCAGGTTGGGTTCATGCATCCCAACCTTTAAAACCTAGCCGGACATGTTAAATGGACTAACGCATGAAAGAATAACGTTGCATGTGTATGAATTCATGATAAAACTAGATTTAAACATGTAAATATATATGATGAATGCAGCAATAATTTGAATCAACTACGGAAAATACGCATGCAAGAACAATAACAAGAATCTTGAATTAAAACGTGAAATGCAAACCCGAAACAGTGAAATCTTGAAGTAATATAATCTCTTGATGTTCCTAGATGTTTCTCCTTCTTCTTATCTATGAAAAACTGAGTAAAACTACTCCTAATGGCTGCTCCTAAGTTGTGACCTACGTTCCCTACAATATTGGAGAGTTTTAAACCTAATAGGAGACTTGGGAACCAATCAGCATAAAAGACAAAATTCATGCATCAGGTACCCTGAACCGGTTCGGGTTTACTTGCGAACCGGTTCGCCCCCCCGAACAGGTTCAGGTTGGGGTTCGCGAATGTGTGCTGGTCTGGAGTTCAACACTTAGAATTTTTCTGACTTTTCTCTTCTTTTCTTGGATTTTTCTTCAACTTCAACTGAGCATAACTTTTCAACCGTAGCTCGGATTTGGGTACCGTTTCTTCCAGTGTTCTCGTTTTTTCGAGGTCTTCAACTTTCCAGTTGACTTATACTTCCGGATCTGGCTGAAAAATTACCAATTTGCCATTGAACTTGCCTTCTTAGCTTTTCTAGCATTGTCTTGCTTCCTCCTTTGCACTGCTTGCATACTTAACCTGTAAAACCAATAGGAGAAGCAAAAAACACAAAATACTCGCCACGAAGGTTAGTAGCATAAAGGTGAATCAAATCCATATATGTTACATCACTCGGGCTCACAAAAGTACCGAAAGTAGGGAGATAAATATACAATATTTATGCCCAATCACGATCTTTACACTGCAATAGTGTTGTAGTCACAGCTTGTGAAACAACTTCGACCATTTTCGTCACTGTCACTTGTGGTTCTTGAAGCCCTTGTTGTACTTGACCAGACTTAAACTCTTCGGTGGTCCTAGTTTTTCGCTGTCCCTCAAGTGACATCTGAAAATTTAATCGAGTTGTATTAGCTCACAATTTATACAAGTCTTAAAAAAGCAGATGTGTGATCACTAATAAACTTAATGATGAGTCGACAATCCTAATAATAGGGCTCTATCTCAAAAAACGCAATGCTAAAACTAAACCAAGCCATACAGATCCTACAGACACTTGAACCTGATGCTCGGATATCATCTGTGACACCCCGCCTAACAAAATACCAGATGATCAGTCCTATATCAAATTAAAGAGAAATATCATCTGGTTCATTCTTAGCATCACTGTCACAAAAGTATTAATTACTAGCCACCTAGTCTTTAATTAAGTTGATGCCAATTTTTTTCTTACCTTTAAATCGAAACCAACCAATATAATAGAAGTCCAAGATAACCACCACAAGAGAAAATCTAATCATGCCACACAACTAATAATAGCAATAGCCTAGTAACATCGAGTATACAAGTAATCCACCAAGTGCAATATATGAAAGAGATAATTGATACATAACAAACTGAATATAAAAGAGTACAAGTTCAAATATACAAATGAATTGTTCCTATCAAGAGATAGAATAAGACAGGCGCCTAAGCAAATATCTTGCAGCATCCACATATACAGGAACTACGCATCCTGAAATAAGTTCAGGCCTGGGGCCCCTATGGTAGGAAACCTAAAAGGTTTTTAAAATGTTTGATAGCAAGGGTTAGAACCCAAAACATTTGCAAATATTTAGCAAGTGAATTGAAATGCCGGAAATTAAAATTCAAGTATGATCTTTATATATAAGTTAGTGTAGTACACTCTTTTAAGGACACCTCACCCCTCTATTAATGTGCACGCCTAATGTAATTATACATGACCCATCTAGCTAACTACCCCATAACTAGTCTTGTCACATATATCCCACTATTTCCCACTACTCTATCCCGAGTGATTTCAGTATACACTTGATAAGTTATTAATCACATCAACTTATTTAAGTCATTTCCCATTTAATACCCTATAAAAATTTCACAAGTTATATCATTTATACATTTCACACCATGTACTTACCCTCATATAAAGCTGCACCATATATACCTATCACTATATCACAACATTCACGCACATGTCGGATATATAAATGATATCACTAACGCGCAGGAGGCGACCATAGTTCCCCCCGAAAGTGATTGTCCCATACCATAACGGCTCACCCCTAATAACAGACGCTATGACCTGGGGATTATACTCACCCTGCATTCGCTAGCCAAGGGACTCACCCACATCGTGCAACCTCCTTAGATATCATTAATATTGGTATGCTTTACTATATGTATTAGTCACACACACACACACACACACACACACACACACACACACACATATATATATATATATATATATATATATATGTAAAATAAGTTACAAAACTTATGTATCTCATAAGATCAAAAGATGATGTCATGAGATGATTTTTCCTACAATGTCTCTTTTACCTTAAAATTTTTAGATTCCCCCTCTTTTAACGCACTATAATTTGTTCCCCCTTCTCTTTAAGATTCAAAAACAAGGTTAAAAGAGAATTTGCATCCATTCTCACACTTTACTCCCCCGTTCCCGTACCCATCTTCACTTTTATTTATTGGCAATGTACAATAACTCTTCCATATAATTGTTTCGTTGGTCCAAGGTAATCCTTGTGCAAATCGTTGTACAACAACAACAACAACGAAATTGTTATACAATTTTTCCCCTTAAACCTAGGTAATCGTTTTGTTATTTAAGCTTTTTTTTTGTTCGCTGCTCATGGTTGTAATCATTTAGTTAGCTTCTTGTTTTCTTTTTTTTAAAACCTAGACATGTAATCGTACAACAACAACAAAAAAAGACAACGACGAAATCACTGTACAATTTTTCCACTCTTAAACCAAGGTAATCGTTTTGTTCTTTAACCAGTTTTTCTTGTTCTTTAATCATTTATTTTTTGGCTGTAATCATTTTGTTGGCCTCGGTTTTTTTAAACCTAGACCTATAATCATTTTGTTGTCTATTTTTTAAACCTAGACCTCATTTTTTTCATATATAAATCGTTGTACAACAACTTATAAATCATTGTACCATTTTTCTTTTAAACTAAGTTCCCTGATTTTGTTCAAGTTCCGTGATTTTCTTCTTTAATCATTTATTTGTTGGTTGTAATCGTTTCAATTCTTTTTGTTTTTTTTAAACATATACATGTTTGGTTGTAATCATTTTGTTGGTTGTAATCGTTTGGGTCCTTTTGGATGTAATTAGTTTGTTTGCTGTAGTCATTATTTTGCAAGTTTGATAACAGTTCAAGTTCCTTCATTTGTTTCATATACGGTCTATTTTTTAATACCTTTTTGGTCATGTTTCATACCTGTTTGGTTAGTCTTAACATAGGCCCTTTCTGAACAATTAATCAGTCGTGTTCGTAGTGTTGATTTATCAATTTTAGTAGCTGAACTGAAAACTCACCTATTGACATACTACACATACCTTGCCAACCTACTACACATACCTTACTAATTTATCAGTTTGTAAGAAATCGACTTAATTTCTTAGAGGTATTAGTCATTATAATGACTTATTGACATAAAAAATGACCTTATTTCTTATAGGTAGTAGTCACTATAATGACATACTACACATATCACCGACTCACGTACTAATTTCTTCCCATATTCATGCCATGTCCTAAATCATTTGCTATTTCATTTAAATTTTTTGAATTTTATATGTTTCCTTTAATTTTTCAGGATAAAGGGAAAAGAAAGGAGAAGTCCTCCTCACATTCTATAAGTTTTTTCATACTAACTATGGAAAGCTATGATAATGTTTAAATATTAACATGCTATAGGTTGGATATGCTCTTTATTTTCTTCCTCACTTTTTTATTATTTTTTTCGTAGATTCATATCCCGCATCGAAAATACAACGTTGTTGTTATTCGTGATGTTGTCCAACCTAATGATATAGCTATTGAGGTACCTATTCGTGATGTTGTTATTCATTGTATTGATATTTGTTTGGCATGAGTTTTTTTTTACATGAGTGGGGTTTTAGATTTACTTTGTTGCCGTGAATTTCTTGACATGAGTGTGTTTACAAATGTTTTTAGTTCTGCACCTTCGCGTCATTGCTTGCTGCTATCACAACCACCGCAACATTGTTTAATGTTTATTTATAAATGTTAAACATTTATAAACAGGTTAAGAGTTTATAAACAGGTATAAACATATATAACGATGTTTATTATGAAGTGATAATATATTTATTGGTGTTTTTTTCATTAATCAGGGAAAATTGTCACATAAACAAAGGAAACTCCGCGCATTTTTTTTGAATTATTAGGTTTTGCACATGGTGTTTTTGTAGAATACTCTTAAATAAGTGACGTATGAGTCACTATTTTTGTCATTGAAGTATTTTTTGTACCTTCAACAGGTGGATATTCATATAAATAAAGGAAATTTTGTCCATTTTTTTTTTAATTTTACTTATTTGTATTGAATTAAATTAGCTTGACCATTATTTTGTTGTTATTATGTTAGTTTTTCTCGATTATCGCCATAATTTTTTTAAAGAAGTTTGTTTCGTTCAAGTATTTGTTTGATGAATTTGGACATTTTGAATATCGTACAATTAGTTGTTACCCCTTAACCAGGGTGGATAGTCCAATATACAAAGGAGACTATGTCAATTATTTAAAAATTTGACACTTTGTTAATTTGAGGCACAATGTGACTATTTGAACGTTGTGGGACTATTTTTTATTCTTAAGAAGAGTGGTTAGTCATATAAATAAAGGAGATGATGACCAATTTTTTTTAAATTATATTTTGTCTTCTTGGCCAATGAAATTTTTGCCACCTTGCAATTACTTACTTCGAAAATTTTCTCCATTTTGCGATTATCAGCGTACCTTCAGACATGGGCATACCCTAGTACATATATATATACTACACATCACCGTATATATATATATATATATATATATATATATATATATATATATATATATATATATATATATATATATATAATAAATCTAAGCTACTGGTGCACTACTTCTATACACAAGCCTAAAACAGTCAAGTTTATGGTCCGACTTAATTTCAATTAATTATACACTAATAATTTTCATTATCTTGGTGTCACTCTACCAATTATGCTTGGACTATGTCTCTTGACTCGAAATTCAAAATCCCCAATTCATTATTCAATTTCATTCCATTAAGTTTACCCACTTAATTAATATGTTTTCAAATCACTCAATATAAACCTTAATTCTCAAATTGGATTTATCCTCTACTTAATCCAAAGGCGAGTTTTCACAATTTCAAACCCTAAATTATAACCATCAATTTCATATTTAACCAACAGAGGAATAATTCATCATAAATTTGCAAAAATGTTTGAAACAGGGGGAAAGAGAGAAATCTATCAGAGTTGCACTTGTCGTTCAAATGATCAACCATGTCATTCAAACGACAATGGCTCTCGTTTGAATGACACACCATGTCATTTGAACGACCCTAGTATTCTCCCTCCTCTTTCGTTGCCCAGAAAATCAGTCTGCCATTATAGATTAAAAACCTCCAATTCTGTAAAGATTAACCCCTAAAATGTTCCCAGATTTCATCCTAAATTCACCCATTCGCTTTACTCAATGCAACTACATCATCTACACCAAATCGGGGCATCAAATTAACAAATCTTAATATCTCTACAAATTTATAAATCCCAAATATGAAATCCCCAATTTCTAATTAGATTAAACCCTAACATATTAATTAAATCCCACCTTCTTTAATATGAATAGGAAAATACAAATTAACAAATGCAAGTTAAACCACTTGCCTTAATTTGTAGATAAAAGCCTTTGGATGAAGATGTTGGATTGAATTCAAGTATCTCCTCTTGTTCATGAAGCAATCTCCCAAAATCCTTAAATTCTCTTCTAAGGTTCTCCTCTTAAGCTCTCCCCCAACTTTAGTATTTGAAAATTATTTTAGGTTGCCTTACCCTTTCACAATTAGGATTATAAACTCTAATCCATTTTTGGGCCTATGTGCCTTCTCAAAAGGTCCCAAACACTAATTTTTAGCTCAATTAAGTCTCGAAAGGTCCCTAAAGCCCAATAAATATTTATCGCCACTCATTTTCGATTATTTCGATCCATCTGGACTCAACCGTTCACTCCGAATTGCCATCCGAATTCATTTAGAACAATCTCCAAATTATTGACCTCAAAATGCGTCACAAAATAATCCAAAATGTTAAACCTTAATTCGCCAATTAATAAATTCATCAAATTTAAAAATTTCTCAAATCATGAATTTAATTCCTCCAAATAAAATAAATTCCTTTTCTCCCAAAATATTATTTAATTAAGGTCCTTGAATTTAGGGGTTGTTACAATACCGCTACCCACGTGGCTAAAAGACAAATTATTTTAAAAAATTAGAACTTGGCCTTGATGATAAAAGAGGCTAATAATAAAGATCAAGCCCATGTCAAGAGTAATAGTCGTTCTGGTGTAGATGAAGATAGTCATGGGGTTATTACATTAGTTTAAGGCTATCACTCATTCAAGAAGAATATAAGAATGATAATGGGGACGAAAACTATGATGATGTTAGGTCAGATAAAATGTCTTCTAAAGAAAATATTATGAATATGAAGAGCCAATTTTGAATTTAGATGTTAATGATGATAGTAATGTGATTAATTTGTTGTGACAATCCACTTATTTTAATCATGGGTGATCGATCTTTATCCAAATATGTAGGAATCTCATTTGGTTCATTTTAGTATCACATTCAAAAACTTTTTAATTTACTACCCACCTAATTTAAATTAGGTCGGTGCCAAATTTATTTTTCATTAACATAACCACATGCGGAAAATTAGAAATATTATAACTCATCCTCAACAAATATAAGAGTTTGAATCATCAAACAATAGATAGATAAAAATGATATTTGAATAAACCATCGGTTAAAAAAAGAGAATCTAAGCCATAAGTCTACAAAAATAAAAAGAAATCCAAATACTTCGTCTAATAAATAATACTAATAGTGTATCAACTGAAAGGAACAACATGCCCATATGAACTACTAAATCAAAATCCTAGTATAGGAGTGAACAACTGAAGCATCTACACAAAGTCCTCCAAGCCTCCATAAATGCTGCAGCTGTGCATCCCTAGAATGAGTCCTCGGACTTGGTGTCCCTATGCCTAGATACCTAAAATATTTTTGACACGGGTTAGAGATTAAAACCTTTTGAAAAATATTTAGCAAGTAATTTCGATGAAACAATTAAATATGCATTAACACTTTTCATATTTAAGCGGGTGTTGCACTCTCTTGAGATCTTACTAAGCCCTCAACTATTGGGTACCCATAATGCTTACCTCCTGACCCATCCAGTTATAATACCCCACTTAACTAGAATTGTTACAAATATTTCTGGAAGCCTACTTTATCCTATGTATTTCATCCCTTTGATTAATAAGTTATTTTACTCGTTAACTTACTTAGTCAATTCCACTTTAGTTGGTTATATAACATTCACGCTAGTTATATATTTAATACAATCACATTGTATGTATTTCACCCATATATAATTATCTACTCTATCATATACGTGCAAATATACTACAACAATCATACACATGTCGCGCATAATAACCATCCTTTCGAGTACTAACTCATTGGATGATTGTCTCTACAATGCTATTATATCTCAGGTACACTCACTCTAACTTGATTACCAGAAGTCAATTAATTCACACCAAAATAGGTAAATAAAATCACAAATGTAGTGGAGACGGTCTTATTCCCCAAGGAGTGCGATCCAATCATACCCAAACCATCTCACCTAAAAAATGAATCACACTATGTTTTCACATAAATATCATACACATCGATATTTATAAAGTATACACACATATACTATTTCTATTTTCGTATATATATAATAAAAAAAATGGGCTTAACCATGCCCAACACCCATAGCAATAGCCCATAATTCCCGAGTCTATTCATTGGCTCTTAATTTAATTAAACTATCATTAATTAAATAATCAAGATAACGTCACCCTACTGGAGTATTCGAGCTTATCCACCCAAACCGTTCATCAACTATTTCTGAACTCATCTTACTTAGATCATAATTCAAAATTATTCATCAATTATATATCTCACAATAATTCTTCCAACATTTAATAACCCCATTATTCCTAGGTGATTTAACCTCCTTTTAATTGCCCTAATAATATTCTCTAATTATAATAGGTTTCTCAATTCTCTTGAACCTCCTGAAAATCACCCAGACTATTAAAACAACCCAAATTTGTGACAGTTTAAAAATTGAATTGGTTTGGATCTTGCATCGAATCGATTTGCGTCCTTAAAAATCCGAATCGGTTCAATTATGGGGCGAACCGGTTCGATATTCTGATACAGCAAACCCAAACTAGACTTTTAAGTCCCAAATCAGATCCTATATCCTTATAGATGATAATAAACCTTCATCAATATGTATAGAATTTAAAGAGATGTAACTATGATGATTCTAAGATTCATAAATCAGTCTAAAACCAAATATAGGACTAAAAATCACCAATTCAATCAATCGAATAGATTTATAATAAAATCCCCTAATGTATCCACGGATTTAATTCCCTAATCCAAATAAGTATAACCCGCCCACATATCTCTACCAGATTTGATTTTCAGTAATTATAATTTGCCTAGAACATCAAATTTTCATCCAATTAAATACATGAAATTTGTTTCACCCCCAAATCCCCCTTTTTAACGTGAGAACCTTCACCAAATCAATTTTAATTCTACACCTACCATGATATGAACATAATTTCTGCAAATTATATTGAAAGCAAGTTAATCACTTTCCAGTTTAGGTTTGTAGGGTCTTATTACGCATTGTAGAAGATGAATTGACGGTACCATACCCAATTCCTCTTTTATTTGGCTCCTAAAGCTCTGCTATTTTCTTGCTTATCTCTTATCTCAATTTTTGGGGTTTAGATTATTTATTGCTATCTCAAACCCTTAGACCTCTGTTTATAATCACTAATCCCAAAATTAGGACAACGGGCCAAGCCTAATTGGCTCAAATACCCCCGTGTGGGCCGATTATGTCTAAAAAAGCCCCGATACCCAATTACTTTCTCCGGGTATACTATTTTGACAGTCTTGAGCCATATGGAACCAATCGTGATCTTGAAATCGTCATCTGAGTCACTCTACATAAATTTTTCATATCGACCCAATATAGTCTACACGCGACTCCCGGTTGGGATATAACACCATCACATCGATATCACTCGCTATGACATATAATAATTTCTTATTATTCACTTAGTAATTTTATTCTAAAAATATTAATCTTTATATCTCCCGAATAACATTTTAATAGACACACAATATTTAATTCAATTGAATTATGTCACATGTGTAATATAATATAACCGAATTAATTAAATTTTAAATACTCAGAAATTCGTAATACTCCACTTCCTAAATCTAGTACTATGAAATCACATTCGGCCAAATTCAATAAGGGTACTAATTCAGCTCTATCTATCGACTCCGACAGGGAAAAAAGGGAAATAATCAAATTGATACTGAAGTGAGCAATTCATTTGCACATTTGGAAAACCTTCAAGATGAGTCATACATTAGTGTGGGCACTAGAAATGCTCAACAGTCTAACAATGTGTCTAAAAATGTAAATACTTCAGCTTCTCGCAAATCTTTGGAATCTTTTCCTACTTAAGTGTTGAAGAGAAATCGGCCCCAAATTATAATTTAGTCCCAATTAAGCCTTCGTATCGGGGATAACTATAAATTCGTACTTTTTTTTTTCTTTTTCTCTATGTTTTCTGTAGTGCTTGTAAGTTCCCTTTGGAGAGGCTATTTCTCCATTTTTATTCATCAATAGATTTTATTTTCATGTTAAAAAGGAGATCTTACTAAGGTGTTTCTAGAACAATTGTTGAGATTTAGGGAGGGAGAAGAGTTAAAGCCAATTATGGAGGGGAAGACAAAGAGAGTTCTGTTGCTTTCAGGTAAAATAAATAAACAAAGTGAGAAGATGCATTATAAATAGGTGAAGGAATTTTTAATGGGTGGGAAGAGAGCAAGGAAAAGACGTGTCATTTATGGGTTGGTGTATAAAGAGAAAGGATGTAGTTTATATCATAGTTTATCTATTGGGAAAAGGCTTTGTTGAGTTGAGTTGAGTTGAGTATAGTATCTATGGTTGATACATGGACTCAATATTTCATATAAGAGTCCGTTTTACAATTTATATATAGATATAAACTCATTTTTAACCCCGCGCAATATGCAAACATTTTATAAAATTTTGTGTGGCATATTCTATATTCAATTTTTTTTATGAAATTTAGTGTACACATGTTTTTTTTTTTAATAAAGAATTTAAGGACTACTATAATTTTGTCATATTGAATCTAATAGTATTAAATTAGCTAGTGTTGTCTAAAGGTATTATACTAAAAAATATAAATTAAAAGATATATACCATTTAAATGGGAAATCATTGAAAGAAAAACCTGTAATTATATATCTCCCCTAAAACCTCTCATGTTGCATCCACCCTACATTTCAAAATAGTGTGTTGCTTATGGTTTCTTCAATGCCAAACCGTATTTTGAAAAATATGTTCTCATTAAATATATAAATATTCGTGTGTAATTAAACTCTTCTTAGATTTTTGATTACATAAGTATAAATGAGTTGAGTTTATTTAACATGACCAATCAAAACTATTTTAACCATGACTATCTTAGCCAAAAGTATTCATGAATCGTCATGATAATAAAAATGTCAATTATATATGTCAAATGCATATTTCATTGCATGGTCCCCCCAAAAATGGAAATAAAAATAAAAATAAAAATATAACATGCCTCTCTTTATAAAGATATACATGAAAGAAATATTACTATAATTATTGGACCAATTCCATTACTTATTTACCTAATTCAATAAAGTCTTATTAATGCCCCTGCACATTCAATCATCCCTAACGCCTATTTCAAATAAGATAACGTCGTGGCATTATTGTAGCTCTACCTCAACTAATAAGAACCTCACATTACATCATTTTTGTTCAACCTTTACCTAATATCAGTAAAGGCCTCGCATTACATCAGTTTTTATTCAACATTTACCTAATATCAGTAAGGGCCTCACATTACATCATTTTTTATTCAACATTTACCTAATATGGTTATGAGGGAATAGACGCGCAGTTGTTCCAATGATGATAACAATATCTTCAAGCCTCACATTAAGTGACAGAATGACAATTTGTATACCATCTGTAGGGCGTTAGATTTATTATGGCATTTTCAAATGTTGTCTGCGATGCTTAAAATGGGTACTAAATATATATAGATATACATAATGAGGGTTATGTACATATCAAACGGTACATATCAACAGTGCATACCATTGATGCAGACTTATTTTATTAATAATTTTGAGTTGAGTTTTTTTATATAATGTGTAAACATTTTAATAGACCCATATAAAAAAAATCAACTCAAAATAACGTTTTTTGCTATTTTAAAAAAATCGATCAAACTTTTGTAGCTTTTAACAAACTGCTTTTAAAGCAGTGAAAGTTTGTCCGATTATTTTAAAATAGCAAAAATGATCATTTTGAGTCAACTTTTTTTATATCCGCCTATTGAAATGTTTAAACATCATATAAAAAAATTCAATGAAAAAATAATTTTTTTCCTATTTTAAAAAATTGGTGTGCACCGTTGGTATGTACATGAGCCTCTCACTATATAGTATTGCTCCTGTGTGAACATTAAGAGTGCGGACCGAACATATGTCACTTGACAATTACCCTATAAATTACCGGCTAAATTATAGGCACACTCTCTTTCTTTTCTGGGCTCACCTTCAGGTGACACATGTTCGATCTACACTCTTAAAATACAGACTGATCCGTAAAATAGTGTATATATATATATATATTGCAACGATATAACCCTAAATTTTACATCTGTTTTGGAATTAGGTTTGTACAACTCGAGATCTTCGTATCTTCTATTTTCTACTACGATGCTGAGTCTGTCCAATTGCTCAACGAGAATTTATTCACATGTTCGCTTTTGTTACTACCCAACAAATGTTTATCTTTAAATTGAGAAATTGTTGGATGGGTAATTAATTGAAGCGCCTAGCTTACAAGACATAGAACTGAACAAACAGATTTAATATGGTCATGCAACTCGTTCTCTCTCTTCTTAATTGCTAACCCGACTCTACACTTTCTTTCTCTCTTTAAATATAGTGGGCAATGCAACAATTATACTGGTGCTTAATTTTATACAAGTATAATAATCTAATTATTAGAACAGGAATCCAATTTCAAAACTCTGAAATTTCAAAATTTTGTACATTAATATTTTAGAACTCAACCCTTCGTCATTTAAATCAATTAAGAAATTTGATTTTTAAAATCCAAAAAACTCCAGAATGAGGAATAAGAAATATACCATTTTTAATAGATACAGATTTTATCATAGTTAATTAATTTATAGTCCGCCAAAATATTGTATTTATGTTTAGTCTAACATATTCTTAATTTAGTAAGAAGGCCACTAGTAATATTGTTGTTGATGTGACAACAGGGGTGACAATGTATGTTTTTGAGTCATTTATGCTGAACACGCCACAACATGACATGACAAACGCCATTTGTATATGACACATTTTTTTTCACCTAACACTAACATGATCCCTTGAAAATATGGCACGACACGATTACAATTATTAATGATTTTTATATGGATTTAAACACGTCAATACACAAAAACGAGTAAACATGCGAATAACACAAGTCATAATTTTTACACAATATGAATGGGTCAAGAAACCCCGTTATAACCATGACATATTTTTGATGTTGGGTTAATTTTGCGTTGTTTTGTGTGATATGTTAAATAGATATTTTTACATGACACTACCACATTAGTTTTCCTAGTTGGGGTAACTATCGTTATTAGTTAATTGAAGGATTTACTTGACACTTTTGATATTTTAGGTGGCATTTAAAAACGAATGGCACATGTGTAACAATTTTATATGGAATCATTAGCTGCCAGATATTTAAATTTTCACTTTCATTTTATAAAGAAGCAGGTGGAACGAACACGCCAATGAGTTATGTCATGACATATGTATCAATGAGTCCTTTGTTCGTGGCATGTCGCAGTCTTATTCGTTCGTGGTCCGGGCTCCATATGGCTAGTTGCACTTTTGTATCCTATCATTTTTTGCCTATCAGTTATTGTAGAGGTTGGAACTACTACAAGATCTGTACCTCATTAGCTCACAGTTTCCCTCTATAAAAGGCCGTAGAACCATGTATTCTTTCTACACAACTTCTTCCCATTTAGTTTCTTGTACGATTGTTTGATAATCTTTTTTTGTGAGTGATAGAAAAAGGAGAGATGGGTCTAACTGGTACTCTGGTTAGCAAAATAGAAATCAAATCATGTGGAGATTTATTTCATGAACTCTTTAGAAACAAACCACACCATATACCAAACATAAGCCCCCGCCATTTACAGGGTTGTGAATTGCATGATGGGGAATTCGGTACTGTAGGCTCTGTTATCTTCTGGAACTATTTTCATGGTGAGGCAGTCACTATTTTAAATTCAAATACCTTATAACATTACTCAGATAATAGGTTAATTATTTACGCAATATGGTTTCTTACTATTATATTACTATTTGTACGATCCTTATAGAGGTTTAGAGAGGTCATTAGGCCGGAGTATTTGACCCAAAGTAATGGGGTGAAAAAAACATAAATAAATAAATAAGCACTAAAGGTAAAACGTACTAACAAAAGCATTACTCTCTCAAATCATTAGAAAATATTAATAAAGTGTTATGTAGAGACTAAGTAATCATAGAGAATTTACAATCATTTCAACACACCTTATTTGGTTTGTTTCTTATTTATATATTTTAGTTAATAGTAGATTTGTGAGGGTTTTAAGATTTAATTGTTCACGTTCTTAACTTTTTTTTTGTCAAGATTATCTTTTGATATTTCTTATTGAAATAAGTATTAACACTATTTTCAATTTAGGATTGTTTAGACTTAACCTCAACTTTGTCACTTAATTATTTTGCACCCCAAAATGAGCAACAACATTACTATCATGTTAGTCTATCTCGTGTGATGCCTAAAATGTCATTATAACTCTCTATATATGGAGAAGATAAAAAATGAACCTTAAAAACAGGCCAATTTTTTAAAAATAGTAAAAAATTGAGTCAAGAATTTTTGAAGGTACAAAAAATGTTAAGGAACCAATAAAAGTTAGTTTAAATTATTTTTTTTCTTTTTTAATAAAATCATCAATATATGTCCGTTTTTAAGTTTCCAAAAAATGATATATATTTGATCGAGTCTTTTAGAATTGAAAAAAAATACATTTTTCGTTTGAAGTTCCTGAAATGTGTAAATACGTCACAAAAAAAATTCAATTTTTGTCACTACTTTAATAAAGTTGATTCGTGTTTTTGGTCATCTCTTTTATATATATTGGGGGTCCATTATCTCTCTCTCTCTCTCTCTCTCTCTCTCTCTCTCTCCATATATATATATATATATATATATGTGTGTGTGTGTGTGTGTGTGTGTGTGTGTAGTCTCAAGTGCGGACCTCATATGTTACGAACTCTGTGCGAACCATCTTTCTAAATAAAAAATATTTTTGTAATGAAACTTCTTGGATATGATCTTTATAGTGAAGAGACCATCTCCAAATATTTTCATCTAAAGATTCAATCAAAGAATGGGTGAGATGATTATTAAAAGTTTCAACGGTCGAAAATGAATATTTACACTATTTTTTGCATATCACCTTATCTCACCAAGTTTTTCATTGAATTGTTTTATGAATTTTTTTGGAAATGATCTCCTCACTATGAAAAGTATATCCATGAAATTTTATTAAACAAATTATTTTTTTTACTATTTAAAAAAAATAGTATATACCGAAGCGTGTAAATAAAAATCCTTATAAGGGACTCTCTCTCCCAAATGATAGTTTTTAATAAACATGACTTACAAAATATTGGTACTCTCAGAGTATCAATTCATTTTGGTCTGTCCAGATATTGTTATGTGATATATTAAGATACTCAATTTTTTTTAGGGGATGGGAAAAACTATATATTTTTTATCTCGTAGCTGACGAAGGAATGCATGTGCATTAGCTATACGATTTGATGTTTACATGGATTGGTCATTGATTCGTATATAGGAGAAATAGATGATAATCTGTATCTAATATAAAAGAAATTAATTAAAGTTCAAGGCGAACCCAAAATTTTGAAATGGAAATTCTAACTTCTCTATGGACAATGACTAGATGGGAAAGCAAAGGTTGCTAAAGAGGTTATTGAAGCAATAGATGAAGAGAAGAGGTCAGTAAGCTTCAAGGTTGTTGAAGGAGATCTCATGGAGATATACAAGTCTTTCTTAACCACTCTTCATGTTGATAAACATGGAGAAAACAACTTGGTTACGTGGACCATTCAGTACGAGAAGTTGAATGAGGATGTCCCTATTCCTAACACAATCATGGAATTTCTTCTTAACGTCACTAAAGACATTGAGACTCATCATCTCAAGGAGTAGTGTTTGATGTGGCGTTTGCTCTACTTAATTATTCAAAATAATGCCTCTATCACTAGGTATGAGACTCTATGTTAGTAAAGTCGCTTATAAAATAAAATGAAAAAAGTGTGTGTAAAACTATCTTATGCCATAAGTTTGTTTCCTTGAATATATATTGGTGTTTAAATATCAACAAATAATACATGTTTGATGAATAATCATTGTCTTTCTCCCTTTCTCTCACACACATATAGATGTGGTCTACTCTTTAGAATGATTACTATGTTGTTACTTACGAGTTATAAACAAAATTACAAAAAAACTTGTGTAACTTGTGATCTGATCAGAGATTTAGTTACTTTAGTGGAATGGATTGTTCCTCTGATACACCTATCCTATAATATGTAATCGTTTTACATGTATGGATTCTTCATTCCGAGTTGTTTTTATATCTCTTTTTGTAAGAGAAAATTTTCCAATTGAGTCCATTTGTATGTATTTGATTTATTCCTTGAACAAAACTTGTTTGGTCATAGATAGATCTTATTGGACATAATCTCCATATAGTCTATGATGCGTTTGAGTTGAATACATAGCGGCCAAGATTTAAGGATTTATTATGCCGAGTTTTATTTGTTCATGTTTCTCATCTTTGTTGTATTCCGATCTCGCAGGTATGAACGCACTATATTTATGAAGTTGAAAAATGTTTTAAAGGATGGATATTTTGTTTATAAATGTTTTTATCTTCATTTATTCTTAGATAAACATCGTTTAGAGTCATATAGAATCGTCTCCTTTCAGTTTCATGTTCAAACGACATGTGATGTTGTTCGAACGACATGTTGAAGTTATTAGAATGACTTGCCAACTTAAGTTTTATATTTATAGAATTTTTGTCCCAGAATTTCGAGGTGTGTACAGAACAAAATACAGTTTTATAGTTTCATTTTTTCGCACAAAAGTTTTCCATGGTTTGTCGACGATTGAAACCATACTTACAGTTTAAAAGATCTCAGCTTTCATATACTATTGGTATAGAGATATTATTTGCATCATCAGGGTATGTTCATCACTTTGATCAATTGATCGTTGGGTATTGCGATGAAGAAATAGAGGAGTTTGTATTCTAAATCGTAGGTGGTTGTCAAAGCTACATCGATGGACACCGAGCCATCCGTGGACGCATTTTGTGTGGACAAGTGTGACACCCCGCCTCATTAAATATCCGACGATCAAGCCTTTATTAAATCAAAACAAGATTTCCATCTGGTTCATTCTTAGCATCACTATCGAAAACCTTATTAATTACTAACCACCTATTAGTTAATTAAGCCAGTGTCAAAATTTTATCTTTTAATAACCAAGACAAGATATCATGCGGAACTAAAATAGAAATATCACATAATAGAGTAAACCAACGGCTACAAGCCAAACCAAAAACTAACAGATAGTAAAAATCCCAAACATTCTAAACTGAAGAAATCTGAAATAAATGCTATGAGCACCATGTTCGAAATACGTCTGGAATAGAATTCCTATACTAGGAACAAGTGAAAGAGGCAACTACTCCAACTCCGGCATCATCCATATAGGCCGCAGCTACGCAACCCTGGAATAGGATCAAGTCTTCATGTGGGTGTACACCTAAATGATTTTGAAAAAATATTTGACTGCTAGGGTTAGAACCCAAAATATTTTGAAAATATTTAGCAAGTGATTAAAATGCTGTAATTTATTACGCATGATTGCTTTTCATATTTAAGTTTGTGTCGCACTCCCTTGAGGACCCGCTCATCCCTCAACTATTGTGCATACCTAATGCTTTCTTTATAACCCACCTAGTCATTTAACCCGCAACTAGATAACTCTTTTATGCCCCACCACTCTAGCCTGGGTATATTTAATATATGATTCATAAGTTATATAACATATCAACTTAACTAATCAATTTTCACTTAAGAGATTATAACATTCTTCACGAGTTATGTATAATTAATACATTTCAATACATGTATGTTACTCTCATATAATTATTCACACCATTATATACGTAGAACCATATTACAATATTTACACTTTTTTTTATAATTAAATGAATTCATTAAAAACCAAACGCCGAGGGAGGGAACCCGTATAGAGGAAGTATACAATGCAAAAGCAATACAAGGGAAACCAGAAAAAACTAACAGACACCTTCCATACAGACTCCCAAATTACATCACCGATCGGATCTCCTCCAAAAACTCAACAAAATCCTAAGTCGTGACAGAGATCTTCCCCTTGGACCAGCTAAGAAGGTTGCTTAAAAATAAATAACGAAGTCTCGAGGGCGCCATCTCCATTCCTTCGAAATAACGAACATTCCTCTCCTTTCATATCGTCCACATAATGAAATGAGGAACCAAACACCAAAGCCTTTTGTCTCCCACCCACCCCCAAGGAGGCTTCCACGCCTCTAAAAGATCCATCACTGACGCAGGCATGACCCATACGGTCTTAGATATGGCCAGGAAAATATCCCATAGGCCTCTCGTGACGCTGTAGTGTATAAGAAGATGGTTGGTCTTCTCCTCTTCCTCCTCGCATAACCAACACCGTCTAACGAGGCAATATCTCCTCTTCTGCAGACCTTCCATCATCAATATGGCCTATCTAGCCGCTGTCCAAACAAAGAATCTCACCTTAGTCGGTGCCTTAACCTTCCAAATCTTCTTCTATGGGAATCGGTCCCAGGGGATTCCCCTGTCACTCAATATAGCATAATACCCCCTAACCGTGAATGCCCCCATCTCCGCCCCCCTTCCACCATAAAGAGTCATCCCTTGCCGTCGAATGTGGAGCCGATCTCAACCATTCAAAGAACGAATTTGCCTCTTAGAGTTCCTAGTCCCAAAGCCTTATCCTAAGATGAGGTCTCCATGTGACACCCTCACCACTGACATTCACATGATCTACTACTGTACCCTCTTTATTCACCCCTAGGTTATATATGCCGGGGAACAAATCCTTAATCGACCCATTCTCGCCCCATTTATCCACCCATAACCTAGTCTTATCCCCTTTACCTATATTAAACTCAGTATTTCTAGAATAATCCTCCCAGTCCATCTAAATATGCTTCCACAAACCCACTCCATGGGCTATAGACCCCACAACCGACCTCCACACCATCTGCGATGAACCCCACCTCGCTCCAACTACCCTTCTCCACAATCTATTTTCCTCCCGAAGGAAATGCCACAGCCACTTCCCAAGAAAATCTCTATTAAACAATCTCAAGTTCCTCATCCCTTCCCCACCCTCTTTAATTGGCCTGCAAACCTCCTCCCATCCAACTAAGTTATGCTTAAAACCATCTCGTGTGCCTCTCCACAAGAAATATATCATAAGCTTCTCCATTTTTTTACGCACAACCACAGTTAGAGGCAAAATGGACATGTAATAAGTAGGCAAACTTGACAATCAACTCTTGATAAGAGTTAGCCTGCCCCCCTTCGATAAAAACCCATTATTCCATCATGTCAGCCTCTTTCTCATTCTTTCCAAAACCGGGTCCCAAATCACCTTGGACTTATACCTGGCTCCAAGAGGCAAACCCAAATAGGTATTTGGAAAGTACCCTCTCCTTCCACCTAGAATACTGACGAGCTCGTTCACATTACCCTCTTACCCTATCGAGATCAACTCACACTTCCCCGTATTGATCTTGAGACCCGACACCGCCTCAAAACAAATCAGAAGCATCCTCAAAGAACAAACTTGCCTACGATCAGCATCGTAAAAAATAATTGCATCATCAACAAACATGAGATATGAAATTGAAATCATACCCGTGCTTGAAGACCCAAATCTCAAGCCCCTAATCCACCCAGTCGCGACCACCCAACCCATCATCCTACTAAATGCGTCTATGATCAGGATAAATAAGAAGGGGGATAACGGATCACCTTGACGAAGCCCACGTGAACTAGGGAAAAAATCCTCAGGAACCCCGCTAATAAGCACCGAGAATCTGGCCGTAGAAATTCACCTCTTAATCTATCTGTACCACCGTTCTCCAAAACCCATCCTTCTTAATAAGTAAAGAAGGAACTTCCAATTCACATGATCGTATGCCTTCTCAATGTCGAGCTTACAAGCAATGTCAGGATTCCCACTTTTAGACCTCGCCTCCACACACGTTAGCCACTAAGACGGCGTCAAGAATCTGCCTCCCCCCAATGAAGGCATTTTGGGACTCCGAAATCAAAGGATCAATAACCTTCCTGAGCCGAACAGATAAAACTTTGGCTAGAAGGTTATAAATGCTTCTAATCAAACTAATCGGCGTGAAATCTCTAATATCAATCGAGCCACCCTTCTTAGAAATTAGGGTGATAAATGATGCATTTAACATTGGCAAAAAGTAGCCCCAATCATGAAACTCATAAAAAAAGGCCATCACATCAGTCCTGACAACCGTCTATAATTGCTAGAAAAAAGCCATCGTAAAACCGTCTAGACCCGTCGCCTTATCCCCGCACATTGACTTAAGAACCTACAAAACTTCTTCTTCAGAGAACATAGCCTCCATAGCTTCTGCCTCGGAAGCAGGAATACTCTTCAACTCAGCCCCATTAAGAGAAGGACACCATTTCTCTTCTTCCCTGAACAAATCTTAATATTAATGAGAAATAGCCCCCCTCACCCCTCTCTCTTCTTCGAACACCTCACCCGCAACAAATGTTTTCCCAATGCGATTACCCCTCATGTGCAAGTTGCCACCGAGTGAAAAAATTTGGTATTCGAGTCCCCTTCCCTCAACTACAAAACCCTCGATTTCTGTCTCCAACTAATTTCTTCTTGGATTAACCTCTTACCTACCTCTTCTTCTTTAGTCCCTCTCCCTCTCCTTTACTCCTCAGAGAGCCCTTCTCTCCCTTTTTTCTCATCTAACCTCCTAACCTCTTCCATATAACTCACTGTGACCAGGCGCACCTGACCGAAGACCTATCTATTCCACCTTTTGATATCTTCTTTAAGCAAACCCAACTTTGTTGCTAATCTAAAACTGTCATTCCCCTCCACCCCATACCCCAAGCACCACACACTCACACTCTCCGCAAAATCCTTCTCCTTGAGCCACATATTCTTAAATGTGAAAGGAATCCTCCCCTCCCTCCACCCCCCACACTCTAACAGAATTGGGAAATGGTCGGAAGTAACCCTAGGTAAATTATATTGTATCACCACTGGAAAATGCTCCTCCCACCTCTGAGAAGTAAGATTTGTTGAGTTTGTTTGTAATTGCTTATTAAGATAGTGGTACATGAAGTTCCTATTATCCTTGTCGCCATATATTTTCATACATGCACAATATTTGATCATTATTTTATGACTTCTAATTTTCAAGCGTTTGAGTTTACATAAAGAGATAGAGAGATATGAAGGGTTGATTATTGTTAATAAATATCAATTTAAATAGATAAATTATCGTAAAAAACTACAAAATATTATTCAACTTTATCAGTTAATATATACAAAAGAGTTAACTTTGAATAGAACTTAATAGAACTAAAAATACAAAAATGGTGGAAAGAGAGAATGAAAGAGGGAAAGTACCCTTGTATTTATTCAAACATTCGTAATTTAAAAACACACATCACACACATCTAATAACATAATCAAATGGGGTAACCCGCTAAATTATCAAACAATACAAATGCTAAATAAAATAAACTAGATAATCATATAATTCATTGAAATTGAGATGTAGTGTAAAATGATAAAATGAACATATAATGTCTTGAAGACGATGAGTCCTGAATAGATTAAAGAGTTTCTTTTAGAGATATTACAGATATAGTCAATATTTGTAATTGACTTTCTAGAGAGAATGCTTATGTCTATAATTTTCAACATAATTACTATCTCTTCCCTATATCTTCCAACAATGAATTCTTATACACAAAAAATTTAATATACAAATGCAGTAAGAAATGGTGAACAAATTTCTTCAGTGAAGCAAAAGTAACAACTCTTATTCCACAAATTTTTCTAACATTGCTTATCATTTTATCAAACTCTAGAAACCATATTGTCATCAAGATGAACGTGTTATCAAAATATCAAATGAGATCTAACAAGATTCATTAGAAATGTGCAAGTCCAGGCTTGTGGGGTGACTATTAGTATCTGAGGAATTCCTTGTTAGACACCTGGGAACCTTAAAAGCCATGGAAGCTAACACCTAAAGGAAGGGTTTTAATACTCTATATTTTGAATCCATGGATGACATCTATAAGGCTTGGATGATAGGTCAAATCCAACTAAATGTAGGGTTTTTCAAACTAACGAATTGGTGTAAAAATTTTAAGCCTTCAAGTTTTGTCTCATCAAATGCTCGTGTTTTGGTTCGTTTTATGGATCTTACGGATAAATTCTGGCATCCACACTTGCTGCATAAAATTTTCGAAGTTGTCCTATTAGGATTGACAAATAATTCTTAGAGCTGAAGTTCAGTATGTTTGTTAGGATTCGGGTAGACATAAATTTCTCATATTATTTTCCCAAGGTGGTTATAATAAAGGATGAGAAAATGCAAATACCAATTAATATAATTATTAAAAATATGTCGATGTTTTGTAAGTATTGCGGATGCATTGGGCATCCTATTTCTTCATGTAAAAAGGTTAAGAAAAATTGCATTCTATTGCATACCCATTTGAAGAACCATATTTCTTGGATAATATTAAAACCCATGCTAAAAGTCGACATATGGTAAATAGCAAACTTGAAAAAAACACACAAATCATTCAATGTTTAATCAAATACAAAAGGACTAATTATTTTTTATGACCAGGTCCATACTCTAGGTAAGATGAAAAAGAATGGTGTTAAAATTCAAGGTATTGAGATTGTTAAGATTTCAATAGATTCTGCCGATTTGTGTGGGGAAGATAATGATGAGGCTACTGAGGAAAACATCGTGATAGAGGAGTCCAAATCTCTTATTGTTTCACAACAACCGAAAATTCAGAATACTCAAGTTATTTAGGAGTTTGGAACGAATAAAAAATATAAGAACAAGGTTAAAAATTCTGGGAAGTTGGATCAAAACAATAAGTATCACTCAATAGAGAAAATGACGTCTCTTTCGAATCCAATTTTTTAGGATATCTCACCCACGAGGCTATTGAAAACAGTAGTCTACTTTCTCACCTGTGTGAGCATACCCCTAACCATGTGGCTGATACAAAAAATTAATTTAAAAAATAAAAACGTGGCCTTAGACGATAGAAGAAGTTAATAATAGAGATCGAGCACAAGTCAAAACATACAGTCTTTCGGGTGTAGCTAAAGATAGTCATGGGGTTATTACATAATTTCAAGTCCATCAATCGTTCAAGAAGAAATAAATGACTAAGAATGATAACATGGAAGAAAATTACGATGAATGGGTTAGATAAAATGCCTCCTCAAGAAAATATTATGAAATGGAGTATTCAATTTTTTATTTGGATGTTAATGATGGTAGTATCGAGATTAGTTTATTGTGATACACCGCTTATTTTAATTACGGGTGATCAGTCCTTTATCAAAATAAAAAGAAATCCCATTGAGTTCATTCTTAGCATCACTCTCGAAAACATTTTAATTTACTACCCACCTATATTAAATGAAGTCGTTGTCCAATTTATCTTTCAATAATGTAACCACACGCAGAAAAATAGAATGTTATAACTCATCAGCAACAACTATAAAAGTCTGAATCATCACATGATAGGTAGATAAAAACGAATACTGAAAACACCATAGGTTCCAAAAAAAGAATACAAACCCCAAGTATAAAAAAATAAAATTGAATCGAAATACATCGCCTGATAAAGAAAACTAAAAATGTATCAACTGAGAGGGGCAACATGCCCAAATGAACTACTGAATCAAAATACTAGTCTAGGAATGCATAACTAAAGCGTCTAAACAACGTCCTGCATGCCTCCACAAATGATGCAACTATGAATCCCTGGAATGAGTCCATAAGCTTGGCGTCCATGTGGATGGACACCTAAAATATTTTTGACACGGGTCAAAGCCCAAAAATTTTTGAAAAATATTTGCGAAGTAATTTCGATGCAATAATTAAACATGCATTAACACTTTTCATATTTAGTGGGGGGTCGAACTCTCTTAAGTTATTACTCACTCCTTAACTATTGTGCACACCTAATAGTTACCTCTTAACCGATCTAGTTATACTACCCCATTTAACTATACCTGTTACAAATCTGTCTATCACCCTACTCTATCCCGAGAATTTCCTTCCTTTGATTCAAAAGTTATTCTACTCATTAACTAACTAAGTCAATTTCACTTTAATTGGATTAGCCAAAATTTCTATTGGGATTGTTCTTCTGAGCTCAATTCTTATTGTTGATTCTATCCAAGCAAGGGCATTAGCTCGGGCATTTTCTATTCTTAGGATCCTATTCATCTGGAGGGTGAAAAACTTAGTAATAATTTTCATGGTATAATCAAGATACTTGGTCATAAATTATCATTTCACTCCATATACATGAAATACTTGATTAACAACTAGCTGTGAATCACTATGCGCCACAACTTACTCGGCACCTCTAAATTCTGTCCAACTATCAAGACTTTTTATTCCACCTCCTTGTTTTGTGCTTTGAACTGAAACCTAAGAGCATACTCAATATGAATATCTTCAGGAGTATTAAGTATTATACCTGATCCACTGCCAGTAGCACATGGAGATCCATCCACGTATAAATTCAATAACGGGACATCACTGTTGGAACTTTATGTTGTTAATGACCCTATAACATTTACACTAGTTATATATGTAATACAATCACACTGTATGAATTTAATATGTATATAATTATATACTTTATTATATACATACAAATATACTACAACAATCACACATGTCACACATAATGACCATCCTATCGAGTAATAACTCACTAGATTCTTGTCTCTAGAACACTATTATATCCCAAATATACTCACTCTACATCGATTACCATAAATGGCTTAACTCACACCTAAATAGGTTAATAAAATTTCAAATGTAGTGGAGGCATTCATTTTCCCCGGGAGTGAGACCGAATCATACCCAAAGAGTCTCACCTCAAAAATAAATCACACAATAAAATACCAGACGATATGACTTGGGGACTATATTATCCCTGCATTCACTAGCCAAGGGATTCGCCCACATCGTACAACCTCCCATGATAGTACTAGAGGGGTATGTTTTCATATAAATATCATACACATCGATAAAAATTATCTCGATTTCCATATATATATATATATATATATATATATCCATGTGTGCGTGTGTGTGTGACACCCCACTTAATTAAATACCAGGTGATCAGCCATTTATTAAATTAAAAGAGGTTTCTCATCTGGTTCATTCTTAGCATCATTGTTGAAACCTTTTTAAAACTTACTAACCACCTAGTATTCAAAAAGCTAATGTCAAAATTTTATCTTTCATTAAATAGATAAACACGAGGAATAGAAATAAACTTAATCCATACACAGTCATTGAGTCTAAAATAATACTGAATAACCATCGACTGGAAACCCCAAAACAATAATCCAACAAATGTATATGAAATCGAAATACTGAGTCTAAAAGTAAATGGGCAACACGCCCTAAGTGAAATTGCAACCGAAATAGGGTTCCTAATCTTGGAAAAAAGAAATGATGCGGCTAGCTCAAATCCTGCAACTATCCACACACGTTGCAGCTGTGTAACCCTGGAATAGATAAGTCAAGTCTGGTGTCCCTATGGCTTAACACCTGAATTTTTTTTTAAGAAAAGAAAATATTTTGCAAACAGGTCAGAGCCCGATTTATAAAAAGTATTTTGCAAGCATTTTATTGCAATAAATGAAATTTGCAGTATATAATGTTCATAATTGATTTGACAGTCGCACTCACTTGAAGACCATCTCAACTTTCTTCTATAGTGCACACCTATCGCATTCATTTATTTCATTTAATCAATACTTAAACCAACTAAGCCATACTAACTATCTGAACTAGCCCGCTAATCATCCTGTCGTAAATTAAGCACATTCTTTCAATTAACATACATAATTCTCATCTATATAAATATGCTAAAAAATCACATCAATACTGTCAATAAATAGTCACAAATTATCTCGAGATAGATGCCCATATAACTTAATATACTAAATATCACATTTGTATTGTCGATAGATAGTTACACAATATCTATGGCCATATAAACATATCACTCACTATGCATATATATATGTAGCATCATCATAGCTTAATCTTATAATATGCATTTATCGTACATGCTATCGGGGTTTAGGCACATCTTTTGTCACCACTGGTCATCGGGTTCGAATCTCACCACTGATCCCAAATCGTAAGCAAATAATGGAGGCGGTTATAAATAAATAGGCCCTAGTATTTTTATACACCTTCCTTAAAGACCTTTGTGACATCCCCCTCTCTTCATGGCAGGAGCCACCTGAGCAGTCTAACCTTGAGCTCAGTCTAGGCCTCGCTGGAATAGCCAGGGTGGGACCGTCCACTACGTGCAACCTCCTATATAGCATCCTAAAGGTTCCAAATAAATACACATAATTTCATTAAAATCACATGCATATATATATATATATATATATATATAACTTGCACAACTTATATATATTCCAAATATTCCCGAGTCCGAACGTAATTCCCATGTCCCACACTACTTGCCTACACCGCGCTATTTATTTTTACCATATGATTATACTTTTCGCCTCTTATATACTCTAATAGGTTCCTATTGGTCTCATTAGTCCCTATAATTTTATGTTTCAATTTTGGGAATGTTTTGTGACTATTGACAACTCTAATGGCATTTTAGACCCTTGCTCGTTTATGCCTAAATTATTTAATCATTATAACAACGTACTCCATTAAACTAGTTATGCGTGGCCATGAACGACGTGCAAATTCGAGTTCGTATGACCAAGATATTCACATTTACAGTTTCACCCAAAGAGTAAATAATAATAAAAAAAAATTATACCCTCCTTACCTGTCCACGAGCCAACCAAACCCAGACCCCCGGTCGACCGGCCCTGGGACCCCGATCGACTAGTACCCTCAAATATGAAGAATTCTACTACTGTAAATATGTGATTTCTCATGTTTGAACCCCCTTTTCCCTCAACACAATGCCTAATTTCATTCCTTAATGTTTTTCCGGAATAATCATCATTGAAGGGTTCCATAAATCAACCATATTGATGTTTACAACTTCTCCAAATTATTTTTTTGCACAACATTTAACCTAAAATCTTACAGATTCTTAATTTTCACCATAAATGATTTATTCATCATCTTCTTCACTTACAACCCAAAAATTTTACAATTTAAATTTATACTCTATGATAATCCAAATTTCCATATTTATTAATCATAAATTCAACTAATAACATCACTAAGTACAAATCAAATTAAAACAAGAAAATACTTGCCTCTATGGATTAAATCTGAGGATCTCTTCACTAAATTTGTCCAGAATGTCCCTTTCCTTCTTTTTCCTTTATCCTTTCTCTCCTCTCTCAAACTTAGGCTTTATAATTTGATTAACTACTGCCCAACTCTCTTAAACTTAGGTTTTAAAGTGTTAATCCTAGTTTTAGGCTAATGGGCCAAGCCCAATTGACCTAAAACCTCCCGTGTGGGCCCAATTATGCTTACTAATGCCCAGAGACCCAATTAGTACCACGAGTACTCTTTTCTGACTATCTCGACCCTTCTGGACTCAACTATGACTTGTAAATTTCCATCCGAGTTATTCTATAAAATTTTCTGAATTCGACCTCAAAATACGACACACGCTAAAATAAAAATAATTTGAATTAATTAAAAAATCTAAATTTAAAATTTTAAAAATTATATTTCACCCAAAAATAATTAAATTCCTATATCCTCGAAAAATACGGGGTGTTACAATATACAAAAAACAAATCCGGTTAAACCTTGCCTATCGCCAGTAGCACTAGTCCATAATTTTTGAGTCAATTCCCATGCTCTTAATTTAATTAAACTCTCATTAATTAAATAATCAACTTAGTGTCACCCTACTATAGTATTCGAGCTTATACACTCAACCATTCATCAACTATTTCTGAACTCATGTCACTCCGTTCAAAATTTACAATTATTCATTAATTATATATCTCACTATAATTCTTCCAACTTTTAATTACCCCATAATCACTAGGTAATTTAACCTTTTTTTAATGGACTTAATAACATTCTCTAATTATAATAGGTTTCTCAATTCTCTTGAACCTCATTAAAATCACCCAAACCATCCTGAAACGGTTTCTCAATTCGCGAGTGTCAAAAAACGGAACCGGTTTGGCCTTTGTATCGAACCAGTTCACGTGCTCAGAAACCTGAAACGGTTTGATTCTAGGTCAAACCGGTAGATTATACCAAGACAAAAAAACCCAAACCATACTTTTAAATCCCAAATCCGATTCCACCAGCTTCTAGATCATAATAAACCTTCATCAATATGTATAGAATTGAAGGGATGTAACTATGATGATTCTTACATTCATAAATCAGTCTAACAATAAACATTGGACTTAAAATCACCAATTTAATCAATCAAATGGGTTTATATCAAAATCCTACAACATAAACCTAGATTTAATTCCCTAGTCCAAATTAAGTATAACCAGCCCATTTATCTCTACCAGATTTGATTTTCGATAATTATAATTTGTCTACGACATCAAATTTTTATCCAATTAAACACAAGAGATTAGTTTCACACCAAAATCCCCTTTTTTCATGTGGGAACCCTACCCAAATGAATTTTGGTTCAACACCATCATGATACGAACATTAATTTATGCAATGAAATTGAAAGCAAATTAATCTTTGCTGTCTAGGTTCGTAGGGTTTGATCACGCATTTTGGAAGATGAATTGACGGTAGCACGCACAATTATTCTTTGAATTTGTCTCCTAAAACTCTCCTCTTTTCTTCCTTCTCCCTTCACTCAATTTCTATTTTTTAGATAATGAACTGTGTCTATCTCAAGCCCTTAGGCCAAGGTTTATAATCCCTAATCCCAAAATTAGGCTGACGGGCCAAGCCTAATTGCCTTAAATACACTCGTGTGGCCCTATTATGTCTAAAAGGCTCTGGAATCCAATTATTACCCTCGGTTATACTATTTTGACTATCTCGACCCATCCGAAACAAACCTTGACATCGAAATTGCCATCCGAGTCACTCTATATAAGCTTTTCATCTTGACCCCATATAGTCTACATGCGACTCCCGGTTGAGATATAATAACTCACGTCGATATCATTTGCTACGACATATAATAATTATTTACTATTTAATTAGTAATTTAATTCCATAATTAATCTTTATCTCTCCCGATTAATATTTTAAAGGCACATAATATTTAATTCAATTAAATTACGTCACACGTGTAATTTAAAATAACATAATTAATTAAATTTTAAATATATAGAAATAGGGGGTGCTACATTTATATGTCGAAAACCCTAATATTCCACTTTCTAACTCTAGTACTATAAAACCACAGTCCACCGTATTCGTTAATGGTATGTCAAATGGTTCAACTCTATTTATCGACTTAGTTGAAAAAAGGGAAATAATCAAGTTGATACTGAAGTGAGAAATTCATTTTCACATTTGGAAAACTTTAAAGATGAATCATACATTAGTTCGGGCACCAGAAATGTTCAACAGTCTAAGAGTGCTTCTAAAAGTGTAAATATTTTAGCTTTTCATAAGTCCTTGGAGTCTTTTAATGCTTAAGTGTCGAAGAACAATTGGCCCAAAATTATAATTTAAGGTCTTCTGCATATCGATCTAAACCTTATAATTTCTCATATGTAACACCCATTACTTTTGAGCATTTATTTATAGTATTAAATTACCTCATGTGTGTGATTTAATATAATTTACAAAATTAATGGGAATTTAAGATAAATATTAACTTGTGTATAAGAGTAAATATTTATAGGAATTGTATATTTACTAGTGTGATAATGTAAATAGAATCATACGTTGTGATATTTTGTCGTATGTGAGTATAAGTGACGGGAATTGATTATTTCTCAACAGGGGCATATATGTGTGAGTTATATGAGGTTGGGATAGGAATTTTTATTATTTGAATCTCGGATGACAATTTGGAGTGAACGGTTGATCCGGTATGGGTCGAGATAGTCAAAATGAGTGCCCAGGATTGTATTTGGGTCCTGGGGTCTTTTTGGCTAGTTAGACTCAGTTAGGAGTATACAAATCGTTTTGTGTGTGTATTATCATTTAAAGGTGGGATAAATAGAGATATGGATTATTAGGTTTATGAGAGAGTTAGCCAATCTCATTTTTGAGAAAAACCATTTGATAAAAACCTAAGTAAGAGAGAGAGAGAAGATGAACCTTGGGGTTTTCTAGCCATATCCTCAACTACGAAGAGGATTTGGAGTCTACAACTTTAATGCAAGTGATTAAACTTGCTAAATAATTCTTGTGTTTAAATTATTATATATTTAATTGGTGGGTTGTTATGTTTTGGGTATTAAAGGTTAAATGTTGCTTTTGTTAATAAAGCCTTAAAATTGATGTTAGATATGGTTAAATTTGGATTTCGTTAATAAATTCTTGAAGTTGATGTTATATATATCCATATATTTTGCATGATCGAAATAATCGATGAAGTTAGGTTAGAAATGGGTTTTAGAGATTTGGGTAAATCTCGTAAGGAACAAAACTTGAACAGGCCGGATCGGTTCGAATTGTGATCCTCGGATCGATTCGTTTATGAAGCAGCGAGCCAGTTCATTTTTGAAGCCATCAGTTTGGTTCACTCTCTTCAGTGCAGCAGACTGGTTCATTTTTGAACCAATCGGTTCAGTTTGCATATTACATATTTCTAACTCTTCTCCAACTCCTTTTCAATTGGGCTTAGTGATTGAGACCCCTCTATTATGAAGTGATATTAATTTTTATGATGTAAAAAGAGGGTTAATGATACTACATGATGGTAGGTAGACATCGAGACGATTATAGAAGTATATTAGGGAGATTAACACTCCAGTTCCTTATTTAATATATTAGATATGGGCTAGTTGAGACAAGTTGTGTGTCCCGAGTTATTTTATACTTAAGGATTAATCAAATGTGCGATTCATTATTAAAGCTTAAGTGAGTGATTGAGTAATAAAGGGAATCGGGAATATATGTGAGGGAGTATCATCTAGTGTAATGAGTGATATACACAGGTAGCCAAGTTTATTGATATATATTTTCGAATATGAGAAAGTCGGTATATGTGATATATATATATATATCTTGTGTGTATGATATATTATTTGGAACATACACCTCCAATGCTATCATGGGAAGTTGCACGATGTGGGTGAATCCCGTGGCTAATGAATGCAGGGAGAGTATAGTCCCCAAGTCATAGCGTCCAGTATTTATACGGTGTGGCTTTTATCATGCGTGGGACGTTTTGGATATTATTTGTCTCACTTTCAGGTGAGGAACTATGGCTACTTCCCATACGTTTGTGCTTTGTTTCACCCAATCGGTGTGAGGGTCCGACTATTGGTATCCAGGATGGTGTGCGTATCCCCTGGAAGATGGTAGCACTTAGAGACTGCATCTAGCGAGCTAATGCTTTGAAGGATGGTTTGTATACATATAATGAGTGATATGTATGTGTATGTTTTATGAAATGATAAATCATGTTTAATAATGAGAGTGATATTATACAGGATTCAATGATTAATGTGTGAAACAATATGCTTATAAGTAGTGAAAGTTGTTAGTGATGAATTGATAAATGATCATTGACAGTGATATTAAAAGCGGCCATAGTGGTTGAATTAGATATGTGAGTGTGTGTGTTAACGCGTAAGTACGAGGTTGGGTGATCCTTAGTTGAGTCGGGTAGATTAACTAAGATTTAAAATACATATGTTTAGGTGAGCGCTATAGTTGAGGGGTGAGTATGAATCTCATGAGAGGGCGGTACCAACTTAATTATGGAATTTCACATTCATAATTATTATGTAATTTAAATAACTTGCTAAAACATTTTTATAAACTCGACTCTAACCCGTATATATCTTTTCTTTTTTCTTGTCCTTTTTTATATGTTAAGCTATCCCACCACAAGGACGCCAACGATGAGCTTCAATTCCACAGTCTATGGAGATACAACATATGTGGAATGTTGCAGGATTTTTTACATAGACGCATCTTATTTTTGTTAATCTAGTTAGGGACCAACCATGTTAATCAGGCGTGTGTTGTCCAAGTGTCATATTGATGTCTATGCTTTATATTTCAAACATTTGTTATATTGTATGTGTACTTTAACCGACATCTTATTCAGTTATTTTTGTTATACAGTTATTGTTATATGTGCACATGTCCCTGTTTTGCAATTGCTGTTAATGGATTATTGTAATATTTATAACTGGAAACTTTTGGCATCGGCTATATTATTATTTATGTGTGGTTAGTTATATTTTTGGTTTGTGCGTCACTGATGCTAAGAATGAGCTATTTGAGATTCGTATTTTATTTTAGTAGTGGGCTCGCCACCCATTATTTTAATAAGCGGGATGTCACAGATGGTATCAGAGTATCAAGTTCTAGTGTCTTTAGGATCTATGAAGACTTTCAACGCTCTACTGTAACATTTTTGACGTAGAATCCTATTTTTAGGACTGTTGTATTCATTGCGCATTTATGTTCTTCTGCTATGAGAAATAACATTAACGGTAGTTTGATACAATCTACAATTGTTTTAGATGCCGTAAGAAAGGGGTCACCCGACTAGGAAAATAAAGGGGCAAAGTATGCGGTGCCCTAATTATCGTAGGGAACAATAAATATAGCAGAGGTTGCCATAGTGCTCAAGCATTTAATGCAACCACGAGTGCTATGGCTCAACAGTTTCCTTAGGCTCAGCAGCAGCCGATAACACCGGTAGTTCAAACCCATACGGAGCCATCTGCGTGCGAGAGAGTTCGGGTAGCCTTCCAATAAGGTCATCCTACGAAATTTCAGGGGGGGAGACGATGTGATAGTGGCGAGTCAGTGGAAAAAGGATATCCAATGTCACCTTCATATGGACGAATGTAGTGATGTTCAAAAGCAAATACTTTCCACTTTCAAGTTAGTAGGTGCGGCTCTCCAGTGGTGGGATTTTGTTACTAGTTCAGAGAATAGGGACACGATTCCCATAATGGATTTTTTGGTTAGATTTGATCATAAATATTTTCCTCCTGCAATTCAGATAGAAATGAGATGGAAACTGTTAGATGTGACTCAAGGGGATCGATCGGGGGCCAAATCTGAAGATGAATTTTCCTGGCTAGCAAATTTTGTTCCCGACGAGGTAAATACGGAGGATAAGAGAATATCAAAGTATAATGGTGGTTTAAATTAGAGGATTCGACAATATTTTTTAGGGAACCCAACATTGTTGACATTCGCAGATGTGGTGAATGTTGCATTATTGCACTGTTATGATCATGATCTTCCCCTGAAGGGGAATAAGCTACTTAGGTATCCTATTCAGTCGAGTAAGTCAGGAGGAGATGGTGCCAGTGGGGCATAATTGTATCAGTAATAGGGTAACCATCAGAAAGAGTGGGATCTCCATCCGGGGGATTGGGATAAAAGACAACGTCCCAGAGGTTTTAGATCTGATGGCAGTGGTTTCAGGAAGATCCATTAGGGCTCCCAATAATATTAAAATGATACCCAGGGCCAAATTAGGCCCTGGGCACAATGGTCGAGGCCAATAGGGTAGAGGTTTCCAGGCCAGCGACAAGGGCAATTTCTAGGTAGACAACAGGGTCAGAGGTTGGAAAATTTAATGGGCCGTTGCTTTCAATGTGGGTAGGTGGGTCACAAGAAGTCATAGTGCCCCCAACAGAATAGGGTATAGATACCAGGAGCCCAGCAGGTATAGCAGGCACCATACCATCTCCATCTCCCATCCTAGTCATCCCACCCTAGTAAGGACAAATGCATTTTGGAAGAGTATATAATGTCCAAAATGAGATATTACCATAGGTAAAACAACTTCCACCAACAATCGATGGTACGTTACCTATCCTTGGGCATATGGGTCGGGAGTTATTTGATACGAGAGCATCTTATTTAGTTAAAGCAGTTTATTTTCGCGTGTGCGGCTAGATTGTTAGAGTCAGCCGATACCCTTTTAATGTGTGTAGATTCTCCATTGGGTGGTGGGGTACTTATCCGCTGCATACGTAGATGTGTGGAGATAGACGCCGAAAGATTGAGTTTAGCATATGAATTACATGTGTTAGATATCATCGGATGCGATGTTATTTTCAGAATGGACTGGTTGGCATAATATCGGGCAATGGTGGATTGTTTTGGGAGATCCATTGTATTTTCCATTCTGGGCCAGGAAAAGTTTTTCATTTCCATGACCCTTCCAGAGGGAGGTTCGAGTACCCATTTGTATTATATCGAGGAGGAGACCCCATAGGAAATAGTTGTTCTCATAGACATGATTTCGGTAGTCAGGGAGTTTGCGAATGTTTTTTAGGAGATACCAGGCTTACCGTCGAGTCAAGAGATCAAGTTCATTATTAATTTAGTGCCTGGGACTAGGCCGATTGCACAAGTGCCATATCGTATGGCTCCTTTGGATATGCCGGAGTTACGAGACCAAATTCATTAACTTTTGGATCAGGGTTTTATTCTGTGGAGCAAGTTACCTTGGGATGCCCCTGTATTGTTTTTGAAGAAAATCGACGGTTCTCTTCGGATGTGTGTGGATTAATGAGAGTTGAATAAGGTGACCATCCGAAGTAAATATCCATTACCTCGTATCAGCGATCTATTTGATCAATTGAGAGGGGAAACATACGTCTCTAAAATATATTTGAGATTGGGGTATCACCAGCTATTTATTAGAGGGCAAGATATCTCTAAAACTGCATTTTTGACCCGTTATAGAGCTTATGAGTTTTTGGTTATGTCGTTTGGATTAACCAATGCCCATGCAGTGTTTATGGATCTGATGAACAGGGTCTTTCGGGACTTCTTGGACCAGTTTATGATTGTGTTCATTGATGATATTCTGGTCTATTCTCGGACAGAAAGTGAACATGTCGAGCATTTGTGTTTTGTTTTGCAGACCCTTTGGGATCATCAATTATACGCCAAGTTCGAGGAATGTGGGTTTTGGTTGCGTGAAGTGCAGTTTTGGGGTCATATGGTGTCAGAAAATGGCATTTTAGTGGAGCCGAGCAAAGTTGCATCAGTGAGGGAGTGGGGTCAAGCCACGACACTAATGGAGATCCATAGTTTCTTGGGATTTAAGGGATATTATCGCCATTTTATTAATTGATTTTTGAAGATTACAGACCCTTTTAACGAACTTAACCAGAAAAGGAGTGCAATTTGTGTGGGATGAGTACTGTCAGTTTAATATTTGATGAGCTAAAGGACAGGTTAACATCAGCACCCATAGTCGCATCCCTGTAGGGACTAAGGGGTGTGCTACGACAGGAGGATAGGGATATCTCTTATTCGTCTCGCAAGATCGAGTCCCACAAGATATATTATCCCACACATGATTTGGAACTAGCTGAGGTAGTTTTAGCCTTGAGAATATGGAGGCATTATCTCCTGGGGGAGAAGTTTAGTCTTTTCAGAAATCACAAATCACTGCAGTACTTGTTCACTCTGAAGGATCTCAATTTGAGGCAGCGTAGGTGGCTGGAGTTCATGAAAGATTATCATTTTGATATCCAATACCACTCGAGAAAGGCTAACATTATAGTCGACGTGTTGAGTCGATGGCCCACCTGTGGCCATCCCCCTATCCTCACGGTGGGAGGGTCGAATGAAGAGGGGCATCTTCAACATCGAGAGGATCTTGGTCTCGCGCATACCTCTCGAGAGTGCTTTCGTCAGTCTATTTTACTCAAAACAGACAAAAGAAAACGAGATTTATCCCGAAGGACAACATACAAATACATACTGATACATACGAAACCAAAATGATTCAAAAAGGGTCCGGAGGCAAACTTACGAAATGGGAAGGTGTTAGGCACCCATTCCTCCCTTACGGTCTCTCATGGGTTATTGATATTTTCCTTTATTTCCGCGTGATATGTGTTCATGTGTATATGTAGCGGAGATAGGAATCATCAACTTGTATCATGGAAGATATAAAGCGTGTCATCCGTAGGAATATTCCTAAAAGTAATATTAGAAAATAGGATTTATGCGATTATCCTAGCGTTGATCATTATAAGGGAACGATGGTGCATGAGGGATAATATGCCACTAAGAATGAATATATGTTTATAGAGAGAGTCTAAGAGATTTAAGTTTAAAGAACGTAGAAAGATAGAAAATGAGAGAAAAGTAGGAATAAGACTCGAGTCTTGGGTTTTACCCCGAGACGCCTACGTAGCTTATAGAGGCATCAAAGTCCACGTAGTTCGTATGCAAAATGAGGGGGGGGGGGGAGATTTATCCCATAAATCCAATCGGGGACTTCTCTTATATATGTGTGTGTGTGTAAAAAAGCATTTTAGTTATGAAAAAAGTGTGAGAATTCCCGTTTGGAATTTAAGAGCAAATCCTCTTTTTTCTTGTTTTTTTGGGTTTTATTTATATGAAAATAAGAGATGTGCAATAATACTAGATAAAAAGTATATTAGGATATGTGATATGAGAGAATAAAAGTGCTACGTAATAAACAAAAATAATGCGAATATAAGAGAATTTAAAGAGAGACTTGAAAAAGTTGGACCTTATTGGAGATCTTGAGCTTGATCTTGGATGTTGGAGAGCATCCCTTGCACTTGGGTGATGATGGAGGATCCTTAATTCACCAATTTTGATGAAAAATGTGATGAAAGGTGAAGGTTGGAAAGGGATTTGGATGTGGAAATCACACTGACTTTGAGATGGGTTTTTGAGCTCGCTGAGAGTGATGGGTTTCAAATATTGTCCCTCTAGAATGAGGTTAGACCCTCATTTTTATAGGTATAGTGCATTTCCGATCGGCATAGACCTGGTCTTGCCAATCGGAAGGTGTGTTTAGGCACACTACCGATAAGCAGGGTTTGGAACCTACCGTTTGGCAGTCTCTTTCAGGTTCCTTCAAAAAATCGATCATAGAGCTCAAACCGTTGATCCGAATCGTGCACGGGGCTAACCGTTGGAAACTTACTTAAGAGACCTTCAAAATTATTTGGATTGCTCTTGGGTCTGGGAGTTGACTTTAGGCGAAATGTGGCTCGGAAGCGTTCGTCGGTCCTTTGGACGGGGAATTATTGGACGCAAACGGATCATTCGCTCGCATGGTAAGTCAGAATCGCGAATGGGTTAGACCGTTGGAAAGGTTAGGAGATGTACTTAGGATTTCCAAAGAGCTTGACTCAATTTGGGTAGTTGACTTTAGTCAACCGGGGCCTGGGTGCGCTCGATGACCTTTCAGAGTAAAATGGATTGTTCGTCCGTACCGTAAGTCAAAATCGTGCACGGGGGGGGGGGGGGGGGGGGACCATTGGAAAGGAGTTTTAGTGATCTTAGAAGATTTATTTAGTCTCGGTCGAGTTAAAGAGTTGACTTTGGTCAAACGGATCCTGGGAGCGCCAGGTGACCTCCTGATCAAGTTTCGGGGGAAAACTGGTCATTCATCCGCACCATAAGTAAGAATCGTGCACAGGATGGACCGTTGGATAGGGGATTCAGTTCCCTTTGAAGATTCATTCAGTCTCAATCAAGCTGAAGAGTTTTACTTTTTGTCAAATGGAGCCTGGGAATGCCCGATGGCCTTTATGTCAATACTCGGGGTATGACTTAGGTTTGTAGTGATAAAGGGAGGTGCTAGGGACCTAAGGAGAGGTTAGGGGATGCTAGAATGGGGTGTCTAGAGAGCCCCTCGTTGGGTGAGTTTGCAACAAACGATAGCCGTCGAATAGAAATCACATGATGCCTTTGAAAGAAGATGACCAATTCAGAGGGTCGAGGTCGATTGTAAGGACCTAGGAATGTGGATGACCGATTCTGCGGGTCGAAGCCAATTCTGAGGGCTTAGGGATGAGGGTGACCGATTTTGCGGGTCGAAGCCAATTTAGAGGGCTTAAATATGAGGGTGACCGATTCTGTGGGTCGAAGCCAATTCTAAGGGCTTAAATTGTGATGACCAATTATATGGGTCAAAGCCAATTCTGAGGTCTTAAATTGTGATGATCAATTCTGCGGGTTGAATCCAATTCTATGGGCTTAAATTGTGATGACCAATTCTGCGGGTCGAAGCCAATTCTGCGGGCTGTAATACCCCGTATTTTCATGGCTTTTAAATTATGGGATTTATTAAATTTAATTGAGATAAATTAATTTAATTTTAATCCGAAATGTTGTTTTAAATATTTACTAGCGTGACGATAGTTAGTAATTATTGGACATTTGTTATTTGTGGCATATTACTGGATGAGTATAGTAATATATGAGATTTATTTTTATAATATTGTCACGTGTGAATAAAATGACAATTGTGGAAATTTAAGTCAGGACGCGCCTGTGTCGTGTCGGGACTAAATGTGGATTAATAAAAGTGAATATTTTATAAGTTGTTCGTATGGTCGTTTTGAGTGCGCCAACGTGTTCGGAAGGGTCGAGATAGTTAGAAAAGTGTACCCGGAGGTTTAGTTTGGGTCTCGGGGCATTTTTAGGCCTAATTAGTACCCCGGGAGGGCATTTTGGACATTTCACATTTTTGGGTAATTAAACCCACTAATAAAGTTTCATCTTCTAGGGTTAACACAATGAAATACTAATGACGGCCATTGGAGAGGAAGAGGAGAAGCTCTCCAAGGAGTTCTAGGCCAAGAACACCTCCGATTGCACCACCGTCACCACCAACGCGTAGATCGCGCGACGGGGAACACAACCACATCAAAATCATCTGCAAATCAGAACACCAAAAATCCCAGGCAAGTGTTTATCTTCCTTATTTCGTTGATGCATCTTTCATATTGGTTTAGGAATGATTAGGATTAAGAGTTTGATTAAGAAAAGAGTTTTAATCAGATACAAACACTAAAAAAATTATTTCGGACGATCGGACTGTTGGAATTAGATGAAATTTTAGAGAGAATTAGCTAATGACGATAGGAAGCTACAGAAAAAAATTCATCTCGATCGGACCGTTCAATATTTTTTAATATTTTTTTTGGATATTCTGGAAACTCTTTGTCATGTAAATGATTAAGAGTTTGATTAAGAAAAGAGTTCTAATCAGATACAAACACTAAAATTTTTATTCCGGACGATCGGACCGTTGAAAATGGATGAAATTTTACAGAGAATTAGCTGAAGACGAGAGGAAGCTACAAAAAAAAATTCAGCTCGATCGGACCGTTTAATATTTTTTTATATTTTTTTTGCTAGACAGTTTTATGTTTTGAGGACTCTTAGAGAAAAAAAAAACCAATTAAGTATATATTAAAGGGGAGACACGTAAGAGAGAGTTATGTTGGAACATAAGTGGATATCTACTGAATTGTACATTTGAAAGAATATAGTCTATGATGGTTACGTAGTAATTTGGAAAAACCCTTCGAATTAAAGTTAGAAACGAACCATTATACTTGATAAATAATAATGGGAAAATAAGGATAAATGTTGTAATTATGGGTGATGAGAGGAACCTATATTAATATGATAAAATTGGTATATTTATATGATTGTATATGCATATATTATATACATGTGAATACCATGCCCGCGCTACTTGCTATCCCTGAGGTTACCGCGTTGGGACAGTCTTATCTCGATGGGACCTTTATGGGGGATATTGACTTGTACCCTAGAAGATAGATATCCTTGGTACAGGCTATCAAATCGATAGTTCAGACGGTCCTAAGAGGCGTGGGGTATGTACTGACCTCTTAGAGACTTGGAATCTATGCTTCGTCTCAATCTTGTTTGTGTTTATATGTTGATACAGTTCGAGAGTGATTCCGAACTTGTACTTCCCTTAGTGTGAGCGATACATGGATTGGATAGCAGAGTATGCCCGCACCATAGTTTATTTGGGGTGCTGTCATAATATATATATTATACGAGTAGTAAGTATATATATATATATATATATATATATGAAATTCTGAAATCTGGAGCTGCCTACTGTGATTTGATATGTAGGACATGGTTGATGAATCAAATTGAAATACTTGCGTTGAGAAAGTATAATATGACACTGGAGACTTTATAAATTAATAAAGTTAAATTGAGAATTTTGGATACTAGTTGAAACCTTTTTAAACAACAGTATTGTTCAGCTTTAAATCTTTCGAATAACTTAAGATAAGTTAAATCATTGGGGAGAGATAGGATGTTATATGACGAGATAATCCGTTGGGAAGGTTAGTACGATAGGCGTGCACATTAGAAGAGAGATGAGAATTTCTCAAGAGAGTGTCGAACTAATATGTTTTTGCATTGCCCTGTATCAATTTAAATACTTGCTAAACGAATTTTTAAATCATACACACTATCGGGCTCTGACCCGTTTCTTTTTCTCTCTCTCTTGTATATATATGTATGTATCACAGGTGCCCAGCCACAGGGGCGTCTTACTTAGGATCCCTTGGAAGGAACGCGCTGCAGCTTAGGTGGGAGTTGCAGGTCTCTTGATTAGACAACTTCGTTCATTCGGATCCACTCTTAGTACTTTCATTTAGTTGGGCATGTGTAGCTCTTTTCATTATTCCGTTGTTATTGAACATTTGTAATTCAGTTATTTCCAGTACTGTTACTATGGGATTTATTCAGTTTGGATGTGTGACTTTAGATTTTGTATGTTGACATTCGATTGACGAATGTTTTAAATTTATTTGAATTATGTTGCAGAATTGATGTTGTGTAATTATTACTTTTTGAATGTTGTTAATAAAGTAAATAAATAATTTTTCTTTAAATAAAATTTGGAAAGTTATGTATGAAAATGGTTTTGACACTTAGCTTAATTAATTAGGGTGTTAAATTGGAAAATTTTATTTTTATCGACAGTGATGCTGAGAATGAACCAACTGTTCACCTTGATTTAATTTAATAAAGGACTGATCGCCCGATATTTAATTAGGCGGGGTGTCACACGGGCTTAAATTGTGATGACCTATTCTACAGGTTGAAGCCAGTTATGCGGGATGATATCGTGATGACCAATTTTATGGGTCGAAGCCAATTCTGCGGGCTTAAGTTGAGATGACCAATTCTGCGGGTCGAAGGAAATTTTGCGTGCTTAAATTGTGATGATCGATTCTACGGGTCGAAGCCATTTCTGCGGGCTTAAATCAATATGTTCTTGGGGAACTCTGCGGGGAAATTACCGCATGATTTTGATTTGAGCCGGGGAGTTGATTTCTGGGGAAATCCTCGTATCTTTTGGAGATTTTTCCATGTAATAGCCAGTTTGATGCTGTAAATTCCACTGGGGAAGTGATTAGGTGGTTCATGGTTTGCTCGGGGAGACCCGAGACATTTGGAGAATAGGAGATGATCCTGAAGTTTGGGATGCCTTAGGGGTCCTCCTGGGACGTTATCGGGAGGATATTTACTTGTCTTTTGAGGGTTCCATTGGGGAAATGGGGGTTTCTCTTGAGGGAGTGTGAAATTTTCTTGGTGAAAATGTTCTAAATCCCCTCCGGGATTTTTAGGAATTTTTTAAAGATTTTTCAGGGTTTTCTGGTATTTTTTTTAGAGCTTTTTTACTAAATTTTGAGGGGGAGCCAGTCGGCATGGTGTATAGGGTGCCATTTTGTAGTGGCACGGACTTTTGGACTGCCTGGATAAGGTAAAGGGTTTGTGTCGATCGGTAGGTGGGAGTGAAGTGCCGATCGGCATGAACCCTGACATCCTATAAAAAAGGGGGCGGGTTCCACTCATTTTTCACACTTTTTGCCTTCTCTCTTTCTGTAATTTTCTTCTGCGAATCATTCTATCATTCCGAAATTGAAAAAATTGCCGCTTTCGTGAGCACTGCAGTACACCAGGAGTGGTTGGCTGTTGACGACTGGGCGAACGTGGAATGGAGGGCCAGGGCGCCTCTTGCTTTGAGGAGCGAGAACTCTTTTGATGCATTCGAGCCGGTTGCGGATTAGAGGAATTTACAGCAGGAGCCATCGCGTCATCGTTGTTCTAGGATGGTGAACCCTGGTGGTTATGTAAGTAAAATGCCTTTTGACATTCCCTTTTTTTTTGGTGATTTCCTTTTTTCTTGGATTTTGACAAGGTTTTTCTTCAACGGTCTGATGTTTCTTTATCGGCTATATGTGCCCGCGGGACAACGGGGTTTAAGGATATTTGGGAGCATCTTCCACCTGTGGTGCATTGGGTGGTATCGTCAGCAAGCTTTGGGAGGTTGGCGTCTGTGATGGATGAGACGCCTCATTTGACGGCGATTTTATGCGCTCTGGGGGAGAGGTGGTGGGTCGCTACTCACATCTTCCATTTTGGTTTTGGGGAGATGACTGTGACTCCCATAGATGTGCATCAGCTACTGGTGCTAAATTGTGATGGAGAGTAGAGAGAGGTGGATCGCTCTTTACGGGTGAGGACAGAGGTGGTGCGGGCGGCGCTAGGTGACGTGGGGAGGATAGTGTCTCGAGATTCCATCCGTTTGTCACTGCTAAGGGATGTTTTGCTGGGTAGGGTGATTGATATGGAGGACGGGATGCAGGTAAGGAGATGGCCTGGTTGTTAATTTTGCTGGGGATAGGGGGATTTCTGGTGGCATCGAGTGGCGACGTCGTCCACTTATGGTTTTTGCCATACTCGAGGATGTTTTCCCACATCCCTCTCTATGATTAGGGGATCCTGACTTTAGAGACCCTTTATTTTTCTCTGGATACATTCAGCCAGTGCTACCGGTAGTCTTTCACTGGAGCCACATATCTGCTTGAGGTATTCTTTAATTTTGTGCATTTTCCTTTCATGCATTTGAATTTTCCTTATGCGTCTCATTTTGATTGCAGATTTTTGTCTTGGGCAGACGTGGTTCTATGAGGTGATTGGGTGTAATACCCAACTGATTTCTCTAAAGGATGAGATTGTTGGGGATTTTTGCCGGTTGTATGAGTGGCAGAAGGCCAATCGGCAGTCGAGGAGGTCTCTCTCTTTGGAGGCGGTGCACCAAGTCTTGAATGGACTGACAAGTGATATGGTAAGACTTTTTTCTTGTTCTGTCCTAGTCTTTGTGTGCTCTTATTCTGTATTTGACTTATATCTGTTAGGGATTATTTAGGTGACCTTTCACCCTCGGGGGACGACCATTCAGGACATGGGGTTGACTGGAGTAAATGCACAGATGAGGCGTTTGCTGGTGTATGAGTTTGGCCACTCTTGGTATCTCGGGGAGAGGGTGGTCTGACAGATTTTTGAGGAGGAGGTTGTGGTTCCACCTGCGAGGCCTCCTATGTCTATGAGGAGGGAGCGGCTGTTGCCAGAGGATGCAAAGATCGTGGCTATGATTGGCGAGCCTTATCTATTATACACCGATATGGCTATGCCATACGATTATATGGACTTTGTGATGAGTTGGATGATGGCTCCCAACATATATGATGCACTGCCCTTCCCTCTTGTGGGTTCGAGTCGTCCTGTGGGGTCCTCCCACAGCGGTGGCGGTCCGTTGACATCTGCGGTGGCGGTGACTTTCGAGGTCCCCTTTATGTTGTTGCATACCCCTTCATACAACATCCGACGGGCTGATGGAGGGATGGTTCCTATGTTGCATCGTCCTCATGCGATGGACCCGAAGGAGTTGATCTTGACATAGGAGGTTCTTCGTCCTTTGGTATATCTTTCTGTTATTCACTTTTCCTTCTTTTTGATTTCTTTTGATCCTTTCTGCTTTATACTAATTTTTCCTTTTCTTGTAGTAAGTTCGGGTGTCCACTACTTGGCTGAGGGATATTAGGGACCAGATATCTTCGACAACTGCCCATATTCGGGATGCGGTTCCTGTTCCTTCTTGCTTGGTGCCATCTGCCTCATCCGGGGAGGAGTCTAGTTAGAGTAGCAGTGGTACGTCATCTCGCTACAAGGGAAAGAGAGAGCATCGCAGGGATGAAAGCTCTTAGGAGAGAGGGGTAAGGGTAAGTGTGTGAGAGAGAGAACGTGGGTTCGGGCTGAGTCTCGTTATTTTTCTACTTTTCTTTATTTTCCTACAAAAATGATGTAACACATAATAATATCTATGCAATGCAATGTAGTTTTTTGGTTATCTTCTGTTAATGATGAATGAATGCATGCACATGCACCTTTTACTTTGCTGTTGAAACCGTAAAAATAAATATTTTTGGGATTTGAAGGAAAGTTTTATGAGAATTTATATAAATATGGAAAGGGAATTTTTGAAATTCTGTTGAGAATATCAATTTATTTTTATTGAGATTTCTGAATTTGACAAAAGAGGAAAAAGGAAAATTTCCAAAAGTAGGGGGTTGCCGATCGGTAAGCACCTTGTTCTGCCTATCGGCGGGTCAATCCATTTCCATCAATTCAAAGCTTTGATTGGTACCCTCCTCAGCCTTTGGTACCTTATGGGGTAGGTTTCCCTCCGATTTCTGCACGGTTTATGTCTTTTGTGAGGGTTTTCAAGTATAAAAAGGGGTAAGGGCGGAGTGTTTTCATCACACCCTCACATTCTATCTTTCTTATTCTGTGAGATGGCTCTCCCTGGTAGTGTTGAGTTTATCAACTACCTCAAGACTTTGGAGGCGATGTGCTCCTACAATGTTATTTACGATGCTTTCAACATGCGTCAAGTCTCTTTGTAGCCTAATCGTCCAATAGAATGGAACATGAAAATGGAGGCGGTATAGTTTTGGTACCCCGAAGACCATATATTCCTCTTTGGCTTGGAAGAAGTCTGTCCGACTTATGAGGAATTTTCTTCCATATTGGGAGTAAATCCTATTGTGGCGGCTGCTATGCCTGAGTTTTCTCGATCTCCCTGGGAGTTGTTGGTTGAACTTCTCCGCGTCCCGCTCTTAGCGTATAGATCCTTAATCACTGGAGGAATAATTTATCTTATGGAGGTACCGCGGTCTGTGCATTTGCAGGAGTTTGGTGATGCTAGATATGTCGGAGTCGTTGTTCTGGGCTTGGTTTCAAAATTACAACTGGTGACTGGGAATCTATTAGTGGACCCCACAACTTGCGGCTATTAATTCATGGATGTCCTATCATCATAATCCTAGAACGATGATACTCGCAGAGACTTTGAATGGCCTGGATGCTTGTTGAGAAGGCCGTTCCAACTTTCTGAGGGGAAGCCGTGTGATGCTGTTCATGTGGTTGTCTGAAAGATTTCGTTTGGTGACTCCTCTGGAATATCCTTTATCGGTTGTACCAAACTTTTCTTCGCACCATTTCATCCGTGTTGGTCTGGATATCGAGAGATGAGAGAACTGGTTTGTGGAGCATGGGGATCTAAATCTGTACTAATCAGTTCCTTGGTGGGGACAATTGCTGCCTATTCTGGAACTGGGATAATACTCGTATGTTCGGCTGGTTGGTCTCAGACAGACCTCTTTCTATTTCCCTTGGCGACTTCTATGCCAATTTGGATGGGAGCATGTCGTGCCACCTTGGACACTGGATTTCTTTTCCGTAGAGGTCAGCCAGAGCATCTGCACATGAGGCTTGGATCTTTATAAGAGAGTCGGCATCCATCGTCCCGTCCCTCTCAGTCTGTTGGGAGAGTTTGGCACATCCTCAGGGATTATATGAAGTGTTTGTGGATAAGAGTGGTCAGCAAGATGTTAGTAGTGGAGACTAGACAAATGTGGCTTATCTTATCCGATAGCATGGAGGGAGGTGTTGTAGTTTTTCCGAGGCTGGTTTGAGCTTATCGGTCCATGGGACATCTGCAACACTCTATTCAGGCGGGGGAATCTTAGGGACCCCAAGAAGTAGCTGATGATGATGGAGCGGGCTCTTCTAGTAGCTGTGGGTAGGACACTTGGAGAGTTTGTTTTGTAACGGGGAATAAATTTGAGAATTTTATTTGGCTTTCTAGAAAGGTAATGGGAAGGGAGTTATCCGTTCCTTTTCTTATGTTATTGTACCGTAATTTCTTATTAGTGAAATAAACAAGTTTTTGATCATCTAGCTGTGCCTTTTGATGAATTTTGTATTTTGAATTATCTATACCGATCGCTAAGGAATGCATAATCCTTTTGTTCAAATATATGTTAGAATGAACTGTCATTCTCGGAGATAAGAAAAGAATAGTTTTCTGTGAAAAAGAAAGGGTCGTAATCATACAAGATGTATGAACTGCCTACGTACCTCTGGGGGTTTTTGAAATTTTTTAATTTTTCTGAGAATGGTTTTTGCAGAGGATCCGACCCATGTAGTTATGGGTAGAGGGAAATGAAGAGATGTTTTTAGAATACGAGAGAGATGAGAAGATTCATTGCGTGCCGAGATTTCGAACTAGGGGTAGAACTTCTTGAGACGGTCTAGGTTGACTAGATGAGCCATCTCTTCTCCATCTAGGTCGGTGAGCACGACAGTACCACTGGACAAGATCTTCTTGACAATGTATAGGACGCTCCAATTGGGCTTGAATTTCCCACCGGGGTCCCAAATGGGCTCTACTATATCGTTGAGGGCTAAATGCCCCTCTCGGACATCGCGGTCATTGACTCTCTTATTGCATGAACGCGCTATTCAGCGATGGTACCCTTGTATGTGATACAATACTTTTAATCTCCTTTTGTCCAAGAGTGATAGCTTGTCGAGGCGGCTTTGATGCCATTCCTTCACACTGACTTGGATTTCGAGCATGACACGAAGTGAAGGGATTTCTAGCTCCACGAGTAGGACTTCGCCCATGCCATAGACTAGAGATTAAGGGGCAGCCCCAGTAGAGGTTCATATTGAGGTTCGATAGCCCCAGAGTGCGTATGGGATTTGGTTGGCCCAATCTCGACAGCTTTCGGTCATCTTACTAATGATGGCTTTGAGATTTTTGTTGGCTGCTTCAACTGCACCATTGGTTTGAGGTCGACGGGGAGAAGATTTGTGTCTCTGAATCCCATACTCGTTGACCACTTTTGTGACTTTTTCCTTGAAATGCAACATGTTATCTGACCCCATCTCGTGCGGGACCCCATATCAGCAGACGATGTTTTTCTTGATGAATTGGGACACTTTCTTGACATTCAGGATTGCATATGATTCATCTTCAACTCATTTGGTGAAGTAATCAATGCCAACCAGGATGAACTCATGCCCGTTGAAGGCCTTGGGTGTAACTTTCCCTATGATGTCGATACCCCAAGTGGAGAACGACCAGGGAGAAGTCATGTTGTACAATTCACGCGAACGTAGGTGTTGAAGGTTGGAAAATTGTTGGCGTTTGAGGCATCTCCGGACATAGGCAGTGCAATCCTGGATCATGGTGGCCGAGTAGTAGCCTTGTCGAATGATCTTCTTTGCAAGCATGTGACCGTTCATGTGGGGCTCGCATTCCACGCTGTGGATCCTCTACACTACCTCTTCAATGTCAGCCCCTGTGATGTAGTGTAGATGGGTTCCATCGAAGTTTCTCTTGAACAATGCTTTGTCACAGATGATGTACTGGGTAGCCAGTCTTCGAAGGGTTGCCCGATCTTTCTTTTTGGAACCCTCGGGATACCTACCATGCTTGAGAAGGTGGCATATATCATAATACCAGTAATTAGCTAGCTCTGGATCTTCTTTAGTGATGAGCTCAATGTGGTAGCAGTGGGTTGGTTTGTCTTGCTTTTGGACTAGGAAGGGGGTCATTGTTATTCCTTCGAGCATGTTGACCATGGAGGCCAAGGTAGCAAGGGCATCGGCTATATTATTCTTTACTTGAGATAAGTAGGTGATGTCTTGGAATTGAGAATCTAGTTCTTCTAAGTGGGCCTGAAAGGGTTGGAGTTTCTCATCCTTGAATTTCCATTTTTTGAGCACTTGACAAATGATGAGGGCAGAATCCCTGTAGACATCTAGATATAGAATAACTTTCTTGAGAGAAACTTTGAGGCTTACCGTACATGCTTCATATTTAGTCATGTTATTGGTGCAGGGAAAATTCAACTTGATAGCGATGGGAGTGTGGGAGTCATCTAGGGTGATCAAAAGTATCCCAATACCATATCCCTTTTTATTGGCAGCGCCGTCGAAGAATATTTGCCATTGAAGGTCATCTTGAGCGGTGTAGAGGATGTTTTCATCTGGGGAATTCGGAGATCCAGTTGTCAGCTTCTTTCATGGGGTAGTCAGTGAGGTAGTCATAGATGGATCTTCCTTTCCTGCCTTTCTGTGTGATGTACACAATATCAAACTCATCTAGGAGCATCAACCATCGAGCCATTCAACTGGATACGGCGGATTTCTCAAGAAGGTACTTGATGGGTTCCATTCGGGATACAATCTTAATGGGGAAGGAGAGCATGTAGTGTCACAACTTTTGGGTGACCTAAACAAGCGTGACGCGTGCTTTTTCCAAAGCAGTGTAGTTGACTTCGTATTCGAGCAAAGGGAGACCAGGCTATGGTGGCATGAGTACCGGAGGTTGGGTCAGATATTGTTTTATTCGATTAAAAGCTTCTTGGCGGGCCTCGTTCAAAACCTTGGTTGAATCCTTTCGAATGAGTTTGAAAATAGGTTCGCAGATGGAGCTTAGCTGGATGATGAGCCGACGATGTATTGCAATTTCCCAGGGAAACCACGAATGTCTTTTTACGTTTAGGGAGCTACCATCTCATGTATGGCTTTCATCTTGGCAAGATCTGCTTCTATCCCTTTCTCACAGACCATGAATCCTAAAAGTTTTCCCTTTCTAACGCTGAAGACACATTTATGTGGATTGAGTCTCATCTGATACTGGCATAGTCATTCGAAGAACTTTCAGAGGGCGGGAACGTGACCTTCTCTAATTTTGGATTTTATAATCATATCATACACATAGACCTCGACTTCTTTATGAATTAGATCGTGCAGGATGGTTGTGGCAGCCCTCTGGTAGGTAGCCCCAGCATTCTTGAGACCGAATGGCATAACAGTGTAGCAAAAGGTTCCCCATGGGATGATGAACACTATTTTTTCTTGGTGATCTGGGTGAATTTTGATTTGGTTGTACCCCGCAGACCCATCGACGAACGACTTGAGAGCATGACTGGCTGTGTTGTCCAGGATCATGTCGATATTGGGTAATGGGTAATCATCCTTTGCAGAGGCTTTGTTTAGGTCCCGGTAGTCTACACACATCCGAACTTTCCCTCCTAATTTTGGCACAGGAACTATGTTGGCTATACATGTAGGATATTCGATCACACGAATGAAACCTATGTTTAGCTGTCTGACCACCTCTTCTTTGACATTGAGTGACCATTCGGTATGGAGCTTTCTCAACCTTTGTTTAACCGGCTTGTAATCTAGAAGAGTGGGTATCTCATATTGAGCTATTTGAGGATAAATGTCGGGCATATCATCGTAGGACCACACGAAGACATCCACGAATTCCTTCAATAATTCTTTGAGTTATAACGCTCATGCTCGTCGAGGGTAGCCCCTTTCCTAATCTCGTGTAGTTGGCTACTAGAACCGAGGGTAACAATGACAGTCTCTTCTTCATTAACTTGAACGTGGTTATGTTATTTTTTATTAACCTTATTTAGATCAGTTAAGAATTTTTCATTTGCAAAATCATCATCATCAAAAGTTTGATTAGAATCTAAACAGTTAATGTAAGGCACACGAAGATACTCAAAATCTTCATTTATTTCATTAATAGGAAAAATAGCGTTGAGAAACTCATCAAATGAGGTCTCAATTACATTTGAGCAAGGATAGACAATAGAAGAAGAAATGGGGTAAACATTGGGGTTAAGCGGGATTTCAACAGGTAGAACCGGCGTAGCATGCCAGTTGAGGAAAGGTGTGTCAGCAACTTTAATTAAGTGGGATACATCTACTGATGTAGTGCCTGAATGAACCATGCAGAGTGTCAGCCTAGTGTCTGCAAGTTGAATGAGTCCTTAGAGTCACTTCTGTCGGAATCTTCGGTATCTCTGACGAGTGTTTGTACATGGTGTTGGGAACTTTCGGCCTATGGGTAGCTATCTTGGAAAAACATCTCCATTACAGGCTTCATCTTCTTATCTGTATGGTGATACCAAGGTTTCAAAAATCCACAAAAGGGTAATTCCTCGCCCTTTTTGATGAATCGTCCATTCAAGGAGTCACCTGGGATGGTCTGGATGCAGTCTAGTCCTGTCTTTGGTCGAGACTGGTGGATCATTCTGAGATCTTGTTCTTATGGTTGATACCCAAAACCACAAGGAGAGAAATCTTTCTTCAGTTCAATGGGCTTAAGTATCCCTTGTTGTCTTTGTCCTGGCCCTAGTCCGGGCATGAAATGCATGTTTCTGAACATCTGAATCACATTGACGTTGCTATGAGGGTCGTATTTCGGACAAACCCTTTCTTTGAAATCGTCCCCTACCGGGAGTAGAAGTGGCTTAACTCGGAATCCTGATAGGAGCATATCATTTGACCCGTGTTGTATCTCAAGGATTGGACTTCTAGTACTTGCACCCTCGGCATTATTATTGTCCCCTAAAATGGTGATGACTCGTCCATTGGTGAAGAAATTCAATTTCTAATGGAGTGAGGAAGACACACCCTTGATACTGTGGATCCAAGCTCATCCGAGTAACTGGTTGAAATAAGCTGAGATGTCAATAACTTGGAATTCAACAACAGGGTTTATAGGGCCAGCACCTATTACAAGTTTTATGGATCCTATCACTTCTTTACGAGTATTATCATAGGCACGTACAACAACGGAGGTTAGAGTGAGGTCACTTTCCTTTAGTCCTAAGCATTTGAAGGTTCTTAATGGGCAGACATTCAAGGCGGATCCATTATCGATAAGAGAGAGTGGTACGATGTTCCCCATAACTTCGACGGAGATGTTAAGTTCATGATTGTGGTTTGGCCCAATTCTGGGGATTTCTTCTCTGGAAAAGGATATCATTCGGGTAGAGTTCAAGGATCCGACTAAATTTACCGCTTCTTCTACTGTGGTAGAAGGAGGAACTGTGGGTCCAGTGAACAATTTGATCAAAGCATTTCAGTGCAGCTGGGAATACAGAAAAAGCCCCCATAGAGTGATGTTAGCTTGAGTTTTCTTCAGTTGATCGAGGATATTGCCTTCCTCAAGGGTTATTTCTAGAATAGTAAGGTTTTCAACGCCCTTCCCTTTGTCATTGGCTGGTAGTGAGCTTGAGATCTTCTAATGCCTCCCTGATCTGGTCATGTGATTTACCGAAGAAGGGAAGGACATGAACCCTATTTCTTCGTCGATCTCGGGTTATTCTGCCACTTTGTAAATTTCTCCGAGGAGTTCTTCAAATGATATCATCACACACATGCCGACTACGAGACCAGTTTTATCGTAAGCTTGATCTGCATTTAAAAACTCGAATTCTTCCCTCCATCTAGTGGTAATAATTATGTCCTTCCATGTAAAGTCAATGCATTCCATAACTTCAATGGCTTCTTCGTACAAGTCCTCCCATTCCTCGGGGAGATGTAAGGGTGAAGGGACCAGGCACCCTTGTAGCTTTAGAGTATCAAGTAATTCGGTCATACTACAACTATTATTGGTTTGCCTGAATAATTCTACCATGATTTGGACAACATCATCTAGGCTGACTTCATCAGATGGTACCAACCAACTGTCTGATTCTCGAGCCCATATATGTGCTTCCATGAACAGTGTACTGAACCTTTGGTAATAAATTATCATATGTGAGGGCTATGTCAGCCCGAACTGCAGGAGTTGGTTTAACACTTCTGATAATTCCATACTTCCATCTTCAGAACGGGTAGGGACAACGATGCATGCTCTGGTAAGGAGTGAAAGTGGTTGATCAACAAGGCTAATAGGGTGTAGTAAGAAATATGGGCAAGTTTGGAGAGGTTTGGGAGAGTGTATGGGTGTGATTTGAGTTTACAGATCAAATTCTGGGTTCATTTATAGGAATATAATATTGGTACGATTTGGGAGTGGGTTGTAAGGAGTGTTTAGCTTAGGATTGGATGGTGGGGCAATGGTACCCTGGTCAATTAGACCTTGGATTATGTTTAGGAGGTGAAAGCATTGGTCGGTGGTATGAACAGAAATTTGGTTAAAGGCGCAATGGGCATATTCCTTGAAGTTTCTTGGAAATGGATTTGGCAATGGGCGGGGGTCTAAGGGTTTAATGAGGTTTCGGCTTAACATGGACTAATAAACTTTGGAGAGGGGAGCATGGAGCTCGGTGGTTGGTTGAGAGATGTTGTTGATGGTTGCGACTGCAGGACTGGCAGGTTTATCATATTTTCTGGGGGTGAACCGTCCGAACACTTTCTTTGGATTAACCTTTGTCTTAGCAAGACCTTCTTCAATTTCTAATCCTGCTTCTCTCAGAGCTCGGAACTGGGGATAGTATTGTCCTCCCATTGTTGCTTGGACATGGGGTATGACACACCCCAACCCAATTACTTATAATTATATTTTAAAGTCAAAGTGAGCCATACCATGATTAATTTAACCAAACCATAAACACGAATTTTAATTTCAGATTCATCATTGTGAATCCATATAACTAAAAAACTTTTTACAACATCACATTAAACCAAATCTGTGTTTCTCCTGTTCCTGGCTAACCCAACCCAACCTGCTAGATTTGGCAGTGACGTCGCGTTACCTAAAAAAAAATGTGAACATAGGCACAATGAGCAAAATAGCCTAGTGAATGCATTGCTACTATACTAAAACATGAATTTAAATGCAATAAATCATGTCCATATAATTATGTATTACTTATCCGTATCATTCATAATGAATGACCAAGTTTTCCGAATCATGATTCACATATCCTGTCTAAATAGATGATTCTCCACCATTCCTAGTCGAGGAGTAACCCCTTGTCATTAATAGACAAATCTCCCCCACTCTGGATCAGGGAGTAACCTCTCATTTTGGTAAACCGAAATGAAAATTTTTATATTCATAACATTATGATCATATTCGTAACAGTATACAAATACATCATTCCAGTGAGTACGCTCACCTTGGGTTGTCAACTATGTATTTATATTTCCTTCGGGTGGAGTTGAACTGGGTTGATTAGACCTTACACCCGTCAATCCAAATAAATCAGTAGTGAATCTCAATCATAAGTATTATCCTAACATAATTATGTAACTTTCCATGACTATACAACAACAATATAATTCCACTTCAGTCACATTCCATGAAACATGAGTAAAGACAAAACAATGGTACATATGTTTATAAAGTTATGAACATTCAAAAATAGGAAATACCTCATAACGGATTTATAATTAAACCAAAATAAGTATGAAAACATACTTCTCAATGTATATACACATGAAACATGTACTCAAAATACTCTTTGAAAAGAGGAGATAACAATATTCTTTCATGGGGTATTTAGTATGGCCTCAAATTATTGTCTTCTATACTCAACCATCCTATATTCCTAAATTGTATAAATACAGGTATCCAACCTTATCAATATGTAAACATATATGAATATAGTTTCCATTAAAAGTGACGGTGTAATTTTTCAAGCTTCCTAGAGCAAGTTATGACCATTTCTTTACAACACAAGAAATCTTCCCTACAAGCTCCTCTATTGTTCCTTCGACTTCCAAGAATTTTCATAATTTTTCTATAGCATACCTTTCCATGATTTTCAATACATTTTCAGTACACATACTTATTAGTACATAACTAAAGTTTCATAAATTTTTTAATTCATTTGCCATGTCAAAATATTGACCAAACTCAGGGCATACCGAAATGAAATATACAAACAACAACTATATAGTAACTTGAAATCATCATTAAGGCCTAACCCCAAGGAGATAAATTCTAATTTTTGGATATGATATGAATATGTGAGTCTTATTTCATATCCAATTGGAATTTCTCAATTACATTAAGAACACAAAAAGATATGCAAGTTTGAATACAAGGGGTTTCAATATAAATCAATATGGCCTATAAACACTACTTATCTCACATATGAACCAATACATATTATCACAAAGGATAATGGATTTTTAATCAATAATTCACGATTTATATACTTTGAAATACGTACAATACATGATTAAAACAATATTAACACATAATTTTACCTTGGAAACACCTTAAGATTTTTCTTGGAATTCTTTTCCTAGCTTTTAAGTATAATACATGATTAAAACAATATTAACACATAACATATTATCCATATCACATAAGCTAATCATGATTTAAACATAATTTATCATAATTATATTTGGGTTGTCATAACTCATCCCCCTTAGAAAATTTTGTCCCCGAAATTTAATTTAAAGGTCACTTACTAAACAATTGGGGATATTGTTTCTTCATGCTATCCTCCGTTTCCCAAGTTGCTTCTTTAACTCCATGGCTCATCCACGTAAATTTAACAAAGGGAATGAATTTATTCCTTAATACTTTCTCCTTACGATCAATAATTTCCATCGGTTCTTCAATGTATGACAAGTCTTCCTTCAGTTCAATTGGTTGAGTTTTCAACTGATGAGATGGATCTGCCAAATACTTTTGAAGCATTGATACGTGGAACACATCATGTAAACGAGACAACTCTAGAGGTAATTCTAATCTATATGCCAGGGCCCCAATTCTTTCCAACACTTCATATGGTCTGATGTATCTTGGACTTAGTTTCCCGTTTTTCCCAAATCTCATAACGCCATTCCATGGTGAAATATGTAAGAATACAAAATCCCCCTTCTGAAATTCCAATGGATGCTTCCTCTTATCTGCATAAAATTTCTGCCTACTTTGCCCTATCTTTATCCATTCCCGAATTATTTTGATCTTTTCAGTCATCATATCTATTAATTCAGGACCCAAAATTTTCCTTTCACCCACTTCATCCCACACAAAGGCATTTTACATCTCATCCCATATAAAGATTCATACGGAGTCATACCAATGGTGGGCTGATAAATATTATTATACGACAATTCCATCAATGGCAAATGATCATCCCAACTACCTTTGAAGTCAAATACACAAGCTCGTAACATGTCTTCTAATATTTGAATCGTCCTTTCTGATTGCCCATCCGTTTGTGGATGAAATGCAGTGATGAACTTCAAACTTGTGCCCATCGCATTCTGTAGACGAGGCCAAAACTTAGAAGTGAATGTTGGATCTATATCTGATACAATTGACACTGGTGCCCCATATAAACGGATAATCTCATCAACGTACATACGTGCATACTTGTCAATAGTGTAGGTAGTCTTAGCTGTAAGAAAATGGGTCGACTTCATCAATCAGTGTACAATCACCCAAATAGAATCATGCCCCTTTGGTGACCGGGGTAATCCTGTAAAAAAATACATCATAATATGCTCCCACTTCCATTCTGAAATAGGCAATGACTGAAATAATCCCGCCAGCTTCTGATGCTCCGCCTTTACTTTATGGAATACTAAACATTTAGCTACGAACTCTGCAATCTTTTTTTTCATATTGTTCCACCAGTAATACTCTTTCATATCTCTGTACATTTTGGTACCTCCCGGATGCATAGAATAAATAGAACTATGTGCCTCTTCTAATATATCCTTCTTTAAGGGTGGATCCTTCGGTACACAAATCCTGTTCTTATAACACAATGATTCATCATTCTTAATCTCAAAGTCACTCTCTTTACCATCCAGGACATCTTGTTTCTTCTTCTCGAGGAATGGATCATTGATCTGCAAATTTTGTATGCGTTATGCCACTAAATGTGTCACTGTGACATGTTTTAATAAGCCTCCCCTTTTGAAAACCTTATTTCAATCCCCATCAATGCCAAGTCAAGAATATTTCTGACACGTGCACACTGTATGCAACCTAGAATCCCTGATGATTTTTTACTCAAAGCATCTGCTAATACGTTGGCCTTACCAGGATGATGGTTAATGGTGGAGTCATAGTCTTTAATCAGCTCTATCCAATGCCTCTGTCTCAAATTCAGTTCTTTTTGTGTAAACAAGTATTTCAAGATTTGATGATCCATATATATCTCACAAGTTTCTCCATACATGTAATGTCTCCATAACTTCAAAGCAAAAATAATAGTTGCTAACTCCAAATCATGCGTAGGGTAGTTTCGTTCACGTGTCTTTAATTATCAGGAAGCATATGCTATTAGTTTCCCATTCTGCATAAGAACACATCCTAGCCCCTGAAATGAAGCATCTTTATAAATTATGAAAGACTCATTCCCACACGGAATAGTAAGTATAGGAGCTGAAACCAACCGCTTCCGTAATTCTTTAAAACTCCTCCCACATTCTGCATCCCATATAAACTTTACTTCTTTACGAGTCAACTTTGTCAATGGTAATTCTATTGCAGAAAATCCCTTAATGAATCTGCGATAGTAACCTGCCAATCCTAGGAAACTCCAAATTTCTGTCACATTCTTAGGACTTTCCCATTCAACGATTGCTTCCACCTTCTTTGGATCAACACATATCCCATTTCCCGAGACAACATGCCCTAAAAACGCAATTTCATTCAAACAAAACACACACTTGCTGAATTTAGCAAATAATTTCTTCTCTCTCAAAATCTGCAATACAAGTATCAAATGTTTCTCATGTTCCTCCATGCCACGCGAGTAATTCAACACATCATCTATGAATGCAATAAAAAATGAATTAATGAAATGGTGGAATACCCGGTGCATCAAATCCATATAAAGTACTACATCATTAGTTAATCCAAATGGAATTAACAAAAACTCATAGTGCCCATTTCGAGTCTGAAAAGTTGTTTTGGAAATATCACTGTTCTTTACTTTTAATTGGTGGTAACCCGATCTCAAATCAATCTTCAAAAATACTGTGGCCCCCTGTAAGTGGTCAAACAAATCATCGATACGAGTTAGATGTTACTTGTTTCTAATGATCACCTTATTCAATTGTCCATAATCAATACATAATCGCATTGTCCCATCTTTCTTTTTCACAAATAACACTGGGGCTCCCCATGGAGAAACACTAGGCTGAATGAAACCTCTGCTCATGATATCTTTTAATTGAACTTTCAATTCTTTCAAATCTATTGGTTCCATTCTATAAGGAGCAAGGGAAATCGGACCAGTACCTGGAATTAATTCAATGGAAAACTCTACTTCCCTATCAGGTGACAATCCTGGCAATTCCTCGGGGAAGACATCAGAAAATTCTCTAACTACTGGTATATCTTCAACTTTAAGTGCTTCCTTACTAACATCAACAACATAAGCTAAATACCCTCTACAGCCTTTACCCAATAATTTTTTACTCTTAATTTCTGAGATAAGACAATTAGGGACAACATTCCTTTCTCCTATAAACTGGAACTCGGGTTCACCAAGAAGATGAAATGTAACTTCTTTTTGAAAACAATCAATGGAAGCATGATATGATGATAACCAATCCATCCTCAATATGATATCCAAATCCCGAATGGACAATAGTATCAAATCAACAAATAAATCTCATTCCCCATTCGTAAGACACAATCTTTATAGAAATGCTCCACCAGAATTACACTTTCCATTGGGGTCGAAATATATAAGGCACAATTGAGAAATGAACATGGTCTACCCAAATATGAAATAATATGTAATGCCACAAATGAATGCGTAGATACAGGATCAATGGGTGAATATAAATCTTTATTTGAAATAGAAAGTTTACCTGTAACCACTTTCGGTGTAGCATGGGCATCTTGCAGCGTCATCGCAAACACTCTTCCTTCTACCCTCCATCCATCTTCTTGTTCTGTACCTCTTCCCTGGTGGCACTACTTGGAGATGATCCTTTATGAGGCCCCACACTACAGACTGAAACCTCTCTTGATAACATAGGGCAATTCTTTCTCAAATGACCTTTCTAGTGAGAGTTAAAACATTTTATATTCAGTAACTTTGGGCAATTTCTTTTTATATAACCTGATGTCCCACAAAAGAAATAAGCATTTGGATCTCCTTGTGCTGAAACTCCTGAACATCTTTCACTACTAGCCTCACCCCTCTGTGAACCACTTCCCATACCTCTACCATATTGAAACTTCTGCCCTCTAAGCCTTGAATATTCTGTATCACTACCTTTTTTATAATCCAGGTCGAGTTTGCTTCTCTTTAAGCCTTGTTCTCGATTCCTTCTTGCTTCATTCACATCATTTTCTACTAGCATGGCTTTGTTCACCAAGGTTGAATAATTTACAGTCTCTAAAGCCGACAACCGTGATTTAATAACTAACTCTAGTCCATCGAGAAATCGGATACACATGTCTTCCTCGTTCTGTACAAACCTTGAAGCAAACCGAGATAAGGCTGTAAGTTTAGATTCGTATTCTCTAACTATCATGCTCCCATGATTCAACATGAAATATTGTTTCTCCTTTTGTTTTCGATACATTGGGGAAAAATACTTATCATTCAAAGCTTTGACAAAAATAACCTATGAGATCACATTCTCACCTCCTAGAGTACTCAACAAATGTTTTGTGGCATCCCACCAATACTTAGCTTCTCCTTTCAGCATATATGTTTCCAAGGTCACTCGTTGATTTTCAGGCATTCCCATTACCCCAAAAATAAGTTCAATCTCTTTAACCCATGCTTCTGTCTCTACTGGATCAACTGCTCCTTCAAATAAGGGTGGGTTCATTTTAATAAATTTCTTGTGTGAAGTACTCCTTTCTTCCCGGTATATCACCTCCTCCACCCTAGCCAATGCCAATGCCTCTAGTTGACTGGCTTGCTGTTCTGCCATGTGATCCATAAACCTAGCTTGTTTCTCTTCCAATAAAGTCATAGCATGTGCCGTTTTTTGCATGTCTGTCAATTGTTCCGGCTCGAGTTCTATATTTCCATGAGCAGGTTGCTCAACCTCCACTTCTACTGCCATATTTGAGGCCTCATCTTCTATTCCCACATTCACATTCCCTCCTTCCATTCTTTTATATCTGATATAACAACATATATATATATACGTATCTTTCCTACATTAATCATTAGTATCAAACAAAACTTATTTTTAACATTCACTGAAAAATCTAGACTCTTCTCACTCCAGAACCTCTAAAACCTAAGCTCTGATACCAAAAGCTGACACACCCCAACCCAGTTACTTATAAATAAGTTTGAAAGTCAAATTGAGTCATACCATGAATAATTTAACCAAACCATAAACACTAGTTTTAATTTTAGAGTCATCATTGTGAATCGATATAACTATAAACCTTTTTACAACATCAGAGTAGTCATGCCTATAAAAACATGCTTGAAGGATAAGTTAACTTAATTACATCATTTACATTAAACCAAATCTTTTTTTTCCCTGTTCCTGGCTAACCCAACTCGACCTCCTAGATTTGGTAGTGACGTCGCGTTACGTAAAAAAAAGTGTGAACATAGGCACCATGAGCAAAATAGACCAGTGAATGCATCACTACTACACTACTACATGAATTTAAATGCAATACATCATGTCCATATAATTATGTATTACTTATTTGGCTCCTTCATAATGAATGACTAACTTTTCCGAATTATGGTTCACATATCCTGTCTAAATAGACAATTCTGCCCCATTCCTAGTCAAGGAGTAACCCCTTGTCATTAATAGATAAATCTCCCCCACTCCGGATCGGGGAGTAACCTCTCATTTTGGTAAACCTAAATTAACAATTTTATATTCATAACATTATGATCATATTCGTAACATTATACAAATACATCATTCTAGTGAGTACACTCACCTTGGGTTGTCAACTATGTATTTGTATTTCCTTCGGGTGGAGCTGAACTGGGTTGATTAGACCTTACACCTATCAATCCAACTAAATCAGTACTGAATCTCAATCATAACTATTATCCTGACATAATTATGTAACTTTCCATGACTATACAACAACAAAATAATTCGACTTCAGTCACATTCCATGAAACATGAGTAAAGACAAAACAATGGTACACATGTTGATAAAGTTATGAACATTCAACCGTAGGAAATACCTCATAAGGGATTTATAATTAAACCCAAATAAATATGAAAACATACTTCTCAATGTATATACACATGAAACATGTACTCAAAATACTCTTTGGAAAGAGGAGATAACAATATTATTTCATGGGGTATTCAGTATGGCCTAAAATTATTGTATTCTATACCCAACCATCCTATATTCCTAAATTGTATAAATAAAGGTGTCAAACCTTATCAATATGAAAACATAGATGAATATAGTTTCCAGTACAAGTGACGGTGTAATTTTTCAAGCTTCCTAGAGCAAGTTATGACCATTTCTTTACAACACATGAAATTTTCACTACAAGCTCTTCTATTGTTCCTTCGACTTCCAAGAATTTTCATAATAATTCTACGCCATAACTTTCCATTATTTTCAACACATGTTAAGTATACATATTCATAATTTTTTGACTTCATTTGCTATGTCAAAATCTTGACCAAACTCAGGGCATACCGAAATGAAATATACAAACAACAACTATTTACCAACTTGAAATCATCATTAAGGCCTAACCCCAAGGAGATAAATTCTAATTTTCGTATATGAGATAAATATATGAGTCTAATTTCATATACAATTGGAATTTTTCAATTATAGTAAGCACACAAAAAGATATGCAAGTTTGAATACAAGGGGTTTCAATACAAAGAAATATGGCCTATAAACAGTACTTATCTCACTTATGAACCAATACATAGTATCCCAAAGTATAATGGAATTTTAATCAATACTTCACGATTTATATACTTTGAAATAAGTATAATGCATGATTAAATCAATATTAACACATAATTTTACCTTGGAAACACCTTAAGAATTTTCTTGGAATTCTTTTCCTAGCTTTTAATGTAACCCTTTCTTCCTTAACTTCTAGCTTATCTTTCCTCAAGCTAAAAACCCTTCAAACTGAACCGAGGCTTAATTTGGCTAAAGAAATAGGTTAGAAGAAGAGTTTTAAGTCGGGAAAGGCTTCCTCCCAAGCGATCAAATCAAATTAAAATATTTGGTTTACTAAAAGATAATTTACCACTTAAAGGGAATGGACAGATTTTCTCCTTGTTCGTAAATTCGGTCTAACTTCTTACTCGAATATCCGTTTGATGCACCGTTTATCGTGTTACAATCCTAACTCACATGTATACAACTATATAGTTTTCACGTCAAGTAAATTGTAATTTTATAAGGGTCAAAACTAGTCTTAAATAGGGATATTTCTACCGAAATTAACAAAATTTTGTGTTCGTATATAACTCGACAGTTCACGATTTATGAAAGTAGGATTAGAGTAAACATGATGACTTAACATTATATATACTAATAACATATTATCCATATCACATAAGATAATCATGATTTAAATATAATTTATCATAATTATATTCGGGTTGTCACAGGGTAAGAAGTTCTTCTTCACTATGTTGACTTGTTCTTCCTCGGATGGTCGATTGGTCATGGTGGCTGCCTTTTCCCTCCATCGGGCTATGAAGTTACTGAATGATTCCCCAGAGTTATATTTGCGAAGCTCTAAATCTCGGCGGGTGACCTCAAGTTCTTCGTTGTATTTGTATTGCGACATGAATTCATGGGCAACATATTCCCAGCTACGGATTTTGGACTCCTCGAGAGACAAAAACCATCGGAGGGCGCTATCCTTCAAAGTTTGCTGAAATAATTGGGCCATTACTTCTTCAGAATCCCCTAGGAGAGTCATGGAACGGTGATAACTGCGAAAATGAACAATCGGGGGTCCACTTCCTCCGAATTTCTCGATATTTGGCATCTTGAACTTCTCGGGTAACCTCGCCTTAGGATAAGGAGACATATGGGTGTAGTCTATGTAATTTATAGAGATTCGGACTTGGTAGACCTTATTAGTTAGCATCTTTAGATCTTCTTTTACCTTGTTCAACTTTTCCTCTTTTGGATCAATGATTATAGGCAAGTTAGCCCCAGGCTGGGCAAGGTTTGGCATAAGAAGCTGGGTAGGCGGTGGCCCATTAATAGGAGGGGCACGTGGAGTGTGATGATACTCTTAGAGAACCCAAATAGGCTCAGGTGGACCCATAGAACGAGGGAATAGGTCCTCGGGCTCTTGAGGAAAAGGAACCTGGTTTCGTTGCATCTCTCGGACCTCAGTCTGGAGGTTGTCAATCTTGGACACGAGCTGAGCTAAAACTTCCGTCAGATCTGGCTGCGCAACTGGTACTTGATATGTGTTCTCCATGGGAAGTGGATGGATACCCGACTCGAAAGAAGTAGCAGGGGAACTAACAAAACTCTAGGGTGATTTGACTGAAGACCGAAGACAATAAGGAGCCAGGCCAAGGGAGTGCGACCGACCTGAGAAGGCGTAAAATGGGATTTATTTTTGAGAAAAAGAATGAAAATATTTTTGACATTTTTTCTTTTTGAGATTGAAAGACAAAATATTTTTGGATTTTTTATAAGAAAAGAGAAATATTTTTGGATTTTTGATAAAAAAGGGAGAAATATTTTTGGATTTTTGATAAAGAAGGGAGGAATGTTTTTGGATTTTTTGTTTATAAAGAAAGGAGAAATGTTTTTGGATTTTTGATAAAGGAAGAAGAAATATTTTGGGAGACTATCATGATTATTATTATTATTATTATTATTATTATTATTATTATTATTATTATTATTATTATTATTATTATTATTATTATTATTATTATTATTATTATTATGTTCTCACTTGTATTAAATTCTCCTAAGTGCAAAATATGAAATGACGGACGGGACCCGAGCCTGGAAAAGTTGGGTTTGTAACATATGAAAAGTTATGGCTAGACTTGTAACCAAGCTCACGGGTAGGTTCCCATTTTAAAAATGTGCAAAAATTTAGACGGCAGGCCGACCCGGAATTTTTTTCGAGTTTTGGGTCGAAATAGACAATCTAACATGTGTGCACTAGGCTTGACACCTATATGGGGGTATGCAGTTGGTTTGGTGAATCGAAAAGGGTTACCCCCTTTGGCGTGACTTCCACGATAAACGTCTTGCTTTTGAGAGAAATCGGTACATGTGGACAAGCCATTTGATATACCTGAGTGTACGTGAATTACCTCACTATATACCTCATGGAAAAATCATGTGTGAGAGAGAATTCGATATACTCGGTGTACGTGAATGAGTTCCCTATGACATACCTCCCGTCATGACTTCGGTCAAGCGGTACGATGCAGAAGAACCATTCGATATACGTCGAAGGTACTTGGGAAATGGAAGGTGAGAGTCATATCTCTTAGGCTAACTGCGTCCTTCCGGACCAGCGTCCATCACGAAGTGACCCTCCAGTTACTCGATAAAATTTGGTCATTCACAATGCTCTTTAGTGATGTCATGTGAATCATGCATGATTGTCTGATTAGTATGTTATGATGAGATTATCTTTCTTGATCATGCCCAATAGGGAGCAAAGTACAAGTACCAATGGTATACCAAGTATGTATGGGTGATGCATGCAACATTTGACCATATGTGATCCTAGGTTCATATGGTGTGAAGTGTACATGGACAATCTTCTACAAGTTTGTTAATAGAAGCATAAGCATGAGGTCCACATGAATAGTAAAGGGGAACATGAAAAATAGGGGAAAATATAAGCAAATATAACACCCATGTAAATAGAGTCTAGTCCTCAAAATAAAATCCCCAGCGGAGTCGCCACTATGGCCATCTCCCGATCGTCGCGGCAGGAGGGACGAATGAAGCGAGGATTCTTCAAGGTCGAGAGGATCCCGGAACCGCGCATCCCTCTTGAGAGTGCTTCGGCCGACGTCGGTGATGAGGTGAAAAATGTAGAGAGATGGAGTCGCTAGTCTATTTTACTCAAAACAGACAAAAGAAAAAAGGAGCCATCCTGAAGGATAGCATCCAAAGACATACTGATACATACGAAACCAAAATGATTCAAAAAGGGTCGTGAGGCTAAGTTAAGAAATGGGAAGGTGTTAGGCACCCATTCCTCCCTTACAGTCTCTCATGGGTTATTGCTATTTTCCTTTATTTCCCCGTGAATATGTGTGCATGTGTATATGTAGAGAGATAGTAATCATCAACTTGTATCATGGAAGAGATAAAGCGAGTCATCGATAGGAATGTTCCTAAAAGTAATATTAGAAAATAGGATTTACAAGATTATCCTAGCATTGATCATTATAAGGGAACGATAACTCATGCGGGATAATACACCACTAAGAATGAATATATGTATATAGAGAGAGTCTAAGAGAGTTAAGTTTAAAAAACGTAGAAAAATAAAAAATGAGAGAAAATTAGGAATAGGACTCGAGTCTAAGGTTTTACCCCGAGACGCCTACGTAGCCTATAGAGGCATCAAAGTCCACGTAGTTCGTATGCAAAACGAGGGGTGGAATTTATCCCATAAATCCAATCGGGGACTTCTCTTATATGCGCGTGTGTGTAAAAAAGTGTTTTAGTTGTGAGAAAAGTGTGAGAATTCCCGTTTGGAATTTATGAGAAAATCCTCTTTTTCTTGTTTTTTTGGGTTTTATTGATATGAAAATAAGAGATGTGAAATAATACTAGATAAAAATTATATTAGGACATGTGAGATGAGAGAATAAAAGTGCTAAGTAATAAAACAAATTAATGCGAATTCAGGAGAATTTAAAGAGACAGTTGAAAAAGTTAGACCTTCTTGGAGATCTTGAGCTTGATCTTAGATGTGGGAGAGCAGCCCTTGCACTTCGGTGATGATGGAGGATACTTAATTCACCAATTTTGATGAAAAAGGTGATGAAAGATGAAGGTTGGAAAGGGATTTGGATGTGGAAATCACGATGACTTCGAGAGGGGTTTTCTGAGCTAGCTGAGAGTGATGGGTTTCAAATCTTGTCCCTTTGGAATGAGGTTAAAGCCTCCTTTTTATAGGACTAAGGCATTACCGATTGGCATAGCCCTGGTCCTGCCAATCGGCAGGTGTGTTTAGGCACACTGCCGATAGATAAGGTTTGGAGCCTGTCGTTTGGCAGTCTCTTTCAGGTTCCTTCAAAAAATCAGTCGTAGAGTGCAAATAGTTGATCTGAATTGCACAAAGGGAAACCCATTGGAAAGGTACTTGAGAGACCTTCAAAAGTCTTTTAGAGTGCTTCAGGGTCCGGTAGTTGACTTTAGGTCAAATATGGCTCGAAACCATTTATCGGTCCTTTGGATGGGGAATTATCGGATGCAAACGGATCGTTCGTCCGCATGGTAAGGTTAGGAGATGTACTTTGACTTTCCAAAGAGCTCGACTCGGTTTGGGGAGTTGGCTTTGGATAACCGGGGCATGGAAGCGCTCGGTGACCTTTCGAAGTAAAATGGATCGTTCATCCGTACCGTAAGTCAGAATCGCGCATGGGGCGGACCGTTGGAAAGGGGTTTCAGTGATTTTCAAAGATTCATTTAGTCTCAGTCGACCTGAAGAGTTGACTTTGGTCAAATAGAGCCTGGGAGCACCCGATGACCTCCTGATCAAGTTTCGGGAGAAAATGGGTCATTCGTCTGCATTGTAAGTCAGAATTGCGCACGGGATGGACCGTTGGAAAGGGGATTCAGTTCCCTTTGAAGATTCATTTAGTCTCGGTCGAGTTAAAGAGTTTGACTTTTGATAAAATGGAGCCTGGGAGTGCCCGATGGCCTCTAGGTTTGTACTCGGGGTATGACTTAGGTTTGTAGTGATGAAGGGAGGTGATAGGGACTTAAGGAGAGGTTAGGGGGTGCTATAATGGGGTGTATACACCACCTAACTGTAAGCGGAAGTGTGGAGATCCAAGTTGAATGAACTTCACCCGAATCATGCAGTTGCTAGGGTATGTATGGTCGTGTTGACTGTCTCACCCGGGATTATGATGCAGGTGATGGAAGCACAAGCTGGGGATAAAGATTACATAGATAAGGTGCAAAAATTATTATTAGAGGGAATGGAATCCTACTCTATCAGTTCTGAATGTGGATTACGTTTCAACAGGAGGCTGTTAGTCCCAGATAATAGGGATTTGAGGCAAGCTATTATGTTAGAATCCCATGGGTTAAAATTTGTGATACATCTCGGCGGAGATAAGATGTATCAAGATATGCACAGACAGTAGTGGTGGGATGGCATGAAAAGGGACATAGTTGAGTTTGTCTCCAAATGTGCCACTTGCCAGTTAGTGAAAGTGGACCATCAACGACCTACCGGAATGTTACAGCTATTATAAATTCTGGTATGGAAATGGAAAATTATATTAATGGATTTTATCACAGGATTACCGATGTCATAGCGAGGTCATGATTCCATTTGGGTTATTGTGGATTGTTTGACCAAGGCGGCACACTTTTTACATGTGTGGAGGTATTTCATGATGGCACAGTATGCCTAGATTTTTATAACCAAGATTGTGAGGTTACATGGGGTGCCAATTAATATTGTGTTCGACTGAAGTAAGATCTTTGTGTCTCATTTTTTATAGAGTTTCTAGGATGTAATGGGAACTGAGTTGTGGTTGAGTACGACATATCACCCGCAGACTTATAGGCAGACTAAGAGAGTTAATGAAATATTGTAAGATATGCTAAAAATGTGTATGCTTGAGTTTATGGGAGGTTGGGAGAAATACCTTACATTGGTAGAATTCACATATAATAATTCTTACCAGTTCACTATAGGTATAGCACCTTAAGAGGCATTATATGGTCGACCATGTTGTTCACCCGCTTGTTGGTTAGAAGTGGGGAATAATAAACTTCTTGGACCTGAGATAATCCAAGATACTTCTGCTAAAATTAAACTTATTCGGAATCACATATGAGTTGCCCAAGATCAACAAAAAATCTTTGACGATGGGAATCGTAGGCATGTGGAACTGGAAGTGGGAGACCAAGTGTTGTTGAGGGTATCCCGTATGAAAGGCGTGACGAGATTTATGGAGAAAGGCAACCTTACACCAAGGTATGTTAGGAATTTTCCCATTATTGAGAAGATAGAGCTTGTGGCATATCGATTCTATTTGCCAAAACATTTACTGAAAATTCATGATGTGTTTCACGTCTCATCGTTGAAGAAGCATAGAAGAAGTGAGAGGGATTATTGGCCTATTTTGTTATAAGAAATTGATTTGCAACCCGATATCTCACATGAGGAACAACAGTTTTTCCTTTTAGACCATAGTGAACGTAAGCTACGGTCGAAGGTAGTGCCATTGGTTTGAGTTCAACAGGAACACCACAACGTCAACGAGTCGACGTGGGAATGAGAGGATGATATGCGAGACAAGTGTCCTTACCTCTTTTTGAAAAATGTACCACATAAGTTATTTAATTCAATATTAAATTGTTTAAATGGATTCAAATAGTTTTTTGAACAAACTCTTTAATCAAAGCAAACATCTAACACAAGATGTGTATAAAGGATTATATCAACGAGTTATTTAAGGCATAGGTGTACCAGTTTAAAAAAATAAACTTATATAGGTTCTAAATCAGCACAGTCTTAAGAAGGTGATGAGAGGAAGAGTAAGTATGAGAGAACACAAGATTTTAGCGTGGTATAACCCCACCCAATTGGGGAAACATCCACGGACGTCTCTACGCCTCAAAATAAAAATCCATTAAAATAGAGTTAATATATTATAAACTATATAACAAACCAAACACACAAACAGACCTAATCTAAGTCCAGAATGTTTACCAAGTTGTTTTGATTATTCGGACTCCTCTAAATCAGCACAGTCTCAAGAATCTTTCTACCAACAATTATTTAGTGTTGTAGTGTGATAACTGTAAGTGGTGAAGTTCCTAATCACATGCATGCAACCAACACACACTTATATTGACAATTTCCTAACAAATTACAAATAATGTTATGAGTTGTAGTAAGGATTTATGAATCACAGTTTGTTTGATAGTCTCAGACTAATGATCTTTATTTTTATCCACAGATCAAGAGGGAATCTTGATATTAAAAAGAGCCAAAATCCTCATCACTTTCTTTTTATTTGATATACACAGTTATTTCACAAATTGTGAAATATTTACGAAAGTGTAAATCCCCAATCAAGATCTTAACTAGATCTAATTCCGATTTTTCTCATAAACTGTAAACATAGATGGATTTGTTGTTTTTGGTTTTGAAAACAACAAGTAAGAGTAAAATCAACTAACAAATTAATATTTCTTGAAAAAAGAAATCAAACTATGGAACTTATACGTGAGATATATCACATAGTTTCATATCTCAACTTTCTATGAAAAGAAAAAGAGATCTAGACTTCGTGACTTGGTTGGACAAGGGATTAGAGAGTTGAGAGGATGAATCTTAACAAATACGAACTCTCTCAAACTCACAAAGGTTTTTCTGAAAAACTTTGTCGGAGTTTGATTAGGGTTCTCTCTCTCTCTCTCTCTCTCTCTCTCTCTCTCTCTCTCTATCTATCTATCTATCTATCTATCTATCTATCTATCTATCTATCTATCTATCTATCTATCTATCTATTTATCTATCTATCTATCTATCTATCTAGTATGACACCCCGACTAATTAAATACCGGGTAGCTACTCCTTTATTAAATTAATTCAAAATGCCAAGTTGGTCCAGTTAATAGCATCACTGTCGAAAACATTTTTATGATTACTAACCACCTAGTATTTAAAAAGTAAGTTGTCAAATTTTAATTAAAGTCTGATTAACATGAAACAAGTGTAATGAAGAATAATAACACCATTCACCATAACGAAGTAAATAGAATAACCATCACATAATGTAAATAAAGTCTGGAGGAAAACTCCTCACTACAATACCACAAACTGAAATAACTAAACTGAATACTGAATCAATACATGCCAAAGTCTGAAAAACTGAAATGGAAAGATGTCTCTAATAGAAATGGGCAACATGCTCTACAACTGATAAATACTGAATCAGGAATCCAAATGGTAGAAGCGTCTAAAAGCAAATCCCTGTATCTTCCACAAACAACTACAACTCGTCACCTGAATGAGTATCCTATGCATGGTGTCCTTGTAGCTGGGCACCTAAAATGGTTTTATAAGAAAATAGATTTGAAAGCAAACGGGTCAGAGCCCGAATGTGGAGATATTTTAAAAACCTTCAAGTGCTTTAAAAACATTTAAAACATTAAATGCAAAGTACATGTTAGGATGTGCACTCACATGAAATTCTCACCTCTCAACTAAATGTCACTCCTAACGTAAGTACCCATCTAAAATGACACTAATACCTAGCTAAGTGACATCATATCTAGCTAGACTGTCATTGGTTCTACTCTTATTTCTCGGTTCCCATTTACGTTATAATGATCTCATTTAAATAGGGGCTTAACGTAAATTCAGATTTTCGATATGTAATATATTTCACAATTGGGTATCCCGTTATGTTTTCTCAAAACAATACCATAATTTCATTCACAATATTAATATGAAGTTCCCATCAAGTAAGTGTATATTATTCACATCATAAATATACAATACAAGCACCCCGAGACTAGCTACGGTGCACACATACTCTTCTATCCATCCCGGTACATCACGTACATAAGGATCACATATTCCGAATCTCTCAGGAATAGTTCACAAATAACAACATCACAATTAATGGAGGCGAACACAGTCACATCACATGGGTCACGCACATACCTGCACTCCCACGATCAGCAGACTTATTAACATCCCAATAAGCCCTTCTCTGACCTATGTTCATCGAGGTAACCAGTCTAAATCCGGGCAACACAAGGATTAGAGGGCCCTAAGCGAACCCGAACCTCCCGTGATAGTAAGTATGGTACGTATGTCATACACATAAAGTCAATACATATATACTATGTATGCACACGTCTTAGTAATCACCATAATATATATTGGTACATATCTCTTCTCGTACTTACACATAATACTACACCATTTATATGTTCCCGGCTAATATAATTAATTAGACCGTCAATAGCTCACATCGTAATAGACACTCACGTCCTACTTCACATTTTTCCTTAGGTTCAAACTACACTTCTAGGTTTGACTCCTCATTATATCCCAAACATCCCAAATATGTCAATTACTCATCAAGGAAAGGCTATCTCTACCTATACGCAAGGTTACTTGGCACTCGGGGTCAAAACAGGCTAAAAAGCCTAAACTGTCAACTCGTTCGAAGTCTCGTTCGAACGAGGCTGTTCGAACGAGACTTCGTTCGAACGAACTGAGTCTTCTAACGAGATCTCGTTCGAACGAAGTGGGCTTTCTAACGAGATCTCGTTCGAACGAGTTTATCGACCAAACTTCCCCCTCGTTAGAAGTCAATGGTTAACTCGTTAGAAGATCGTTTGAACGAGCTCGTTCGAACGACCTGGGTAGGTCTTCTAACGAGTGACCAGATTCAAGCCCAGAATTTCTACTTTCGTTTTTCACCAATTTCTACTCCTCAAAACTCCTCTAAAATTCGTCCTAACAATGTTTTAAGGTCTCTAATCAATCCTAAACATATCAAGGTCACATACTAACGTGTTTTAAGGAATCAATTCATCATAAACATCATTAAATCATCAAGTCTCTTCACTTTTCCCCAAATATTCAAGAACATAAACCCTAGAATTTATAATAATCAATTTACTCAAATTAGATCCGTTTTTGTTACATCCAACATATATTAACATCAGGGTAATCATCTCTATACGATTCTACATGCAATTTCTTCTCAAAATTTAGTATTCTAATTCCAAACTCATGGGTTTTTCATTAACTTTCAAGAACAAATGTAAATCTTAGAATTTTCTAACATGGAAGAAACATTCTCTGAATTAAACGGAATTAAATCACTTGCCTCGAGTGTCTCTGAATTTGGTGTTGATTTGATGAAGCTCTCTCTCTCTTTCTGCAGAATTCCCTTCTATCTCTCTCTCTCCAAGCTTTTCTCCAATGGTGGCTAGGGTTTTCTTTGGGAAAGTTTTGGAAACCTAATCTGATAACCCCCGTAGCTTATTGGGTCATTAAGGTTTGGTTAGTGGGTTTAGTGGGTCTATTCCCAATCAGATAAAGAATCCTAATTTTCGTCACTTTTAATTCCAAAAAATACAAAATTACCAAAATACCCTTTATGTTGCCGGTGTGGCCTAAAAATACCCCGGGACCCAAAATAAACCCCCGGCTAGTGTTTACTGACTATCTCGACCCTTCCTGACGCGTTGGCGCACTTAAAATGACCATACGGTTAATAGAATTTAAATTCACTTTTATTATTAAAATAATTATATCTTGACGCGACATTCTCACGCGTCCCAATAAAAATGTCCAAATTGCCGTATATCAATCTCACGACAAATTTCATAATTCAATATTCATATATCATCATATATACTCAATATAGTCAAATACCAACTCACATCTCGCTAGTATTTTATCCGGATTAATTTCCAATTAATTCTCATTTAATTAATTAATCCCAAAAATAAATATCACAGAAAATACGGGGTATTACATACTTCCCCCCTAATAACAGAATTTCATCCCGAAATTCGGAACTAGAAAGTACCTTGTAAGAATAACTCTGGATAATGTTCGCGCATCTTATCCTCGCGCTCCCATGTGGACTCCTCGACATTATGATGTCGCCACTGAACACGCACTAACGGAACTATCTTTGACCGCAGTTTCCGCTCACTTCGGTCTAGAATAGCAATCGGCCCCTCCTCGTAGGAGCTATCCGGCTGGAGATCGATGTCCTCCACAACAATGTGAGAATGAGCCAAATTATCTCTAAGGTATTTCCTTAGCGAGGAAATATGAAACACATCGTGAATCCGATGCAAATGCTCCGGTAACCCAAGTCTATACGCAACCGGTCCGATCCGCTCAATAATAGGAAATGGTCCCACATATCTTGGTGCCAACTTCCCTTTCTTCGCGAAGCGCATAATCCCCTTCATAGGAGATACTCTGAGCAAAACCTGGCCCCCCACTTGGAACTACCTAAAGAACCTCTTCCCATCAGCATAACTCTTCTGTCGGTCTTGAGCTACCCGAATGCGACTCCGAATCAACTCAATCCTTGCCGAAGTATCCTGAATTACTTCCGGCCCAAGTAGTTTGTTGTCCCCCACCTCTAACCAACATGCTGGGGAACGGCAAGGCCTACCGTACAACGCCTCAAATGGAGCCATGCCAATAGTGAACTGGTAGGAGTTATTGTAAGAAAACTCCACCAGTGGAAGGTACTTCTCCCATCCACCCCCAAAGTCAATAATGCACATGCGTAGCATGTCCTCCAACATCTGATTTGTGAGCTCTGTCTGCCCATCGGTCTGCGGATGATAAGTCGTACTCAACCGCAATTCCGTGCCCATGGCCTCCTGGAAACTCTCCCAAAACTGTGAAACAAATATCTTGTCTCTGTCAGACACGATATTTAGGGGCACACCGTGAAGTCTCACAACCTCTGAAATGAAGAGTTGGGCATACTGTCCCGTAGTGTAGTCAGTCCTTACGGGTAAAAAGTGAGCGACTTTAGACAATCTGTCCATAATTACCCAAACGGAGTCGTGACCCCTCTGCGACGTAGGCAGCCCCGTGATAAAGTCCATGGATATGCTCTCCCACATCCACAGCGGGACCTCCAACGGCTGTAGAAGTCCGGTCGGTCTCTAATGATCCACTTTGACTAGCTGGAAAGTGACGCATTTCGAAACAAAATCAGCAATATCTCTCTTCATACCGCTCCACCAATACTGCCGTCTCATGTCTTGGTACATTTTGTCCCTCCGGGATGTACCGCGAACCGTGAGCAGTGCGACTCTGCCATCACCTCGTGTCGCAATTCCTCCCCTTCCGGAACCACCAATCTCCCATTAAAGCGTAATCCCCCGTCTGAGCTAACGGTATAGGACTCGGCTCCTTCTGCTAGTAATCGAACTATCTGCTCCTGACAGAATGAGTCATTAGCCTGTGCCCGTACTACCTTCGTGACAATCTGCGATGTAACGGTCATCACAAACATGAAAGATCGGGCCACTGCATCCTGGTGTCCCAACTCCTTCCACTTTGCCTTCCACACCCCTGCCACCTCATCTGCTGGCCTACGGCTCAACGCGTCTGCTACCACGTTAGCCTTTCCCGGGTGATACTAGATGTCGAACTGGTAGTCTTTCACAAACTCAAGCCACCTACGCTGCTGCATATTCAACTCTTTCTGCGTGAACAGGTACTGTAGGGACTTGTGGTCCGTGAATAGTTGGAACTTCTCCCCCAAAAGATAGTGCCTCCAAATCCATAGGGCAAATACCACCACAGCCAATTCCAAATCATGCGTGGGGTAATTCTTCTCATGAGGCTTAAGCTTACGGGAAGCATAAGCTATGGCCTGTCTCTCCTGCTGCAATACACCTCCAAGTCCTTGCAAAGACGCATCGGTGTAAACCAAATACTCAACTCCCGGTCTCGGCAATGCTAACACAGGTGCTGATGTTAACTTATCCTTCAATTCATCAAATGCCAACTGACATGTATCACTCCAGATGAATGGCACACCCTTTCGAGTCAGATGTGTCAAAGGACCTGATATCTTTGAGAATCCCCGAATGAACCTCCTGTAGTATCGTGCTAGACCCAAGAAACTACGAATCTCCGTTGGTGTCGTGGGCTGTCCCCACTCCCTCACCGCGGATACCTTCCCCGGATCAACAGATATTCCCCGGTCAGAAATAATGTGTCCCAAAAACTGGACCTCCTTCAGCCAAAACCCGCATTTCTCATATTTTGCATACAACTCGTTCTAACGTAGTGTCTGCAAAACTTGCCTCAAATGCTCGGCGTGCTCCTCCTCTGTCTGGGAGTAAACCAGAATATCATCGATGAAGACAATGACAAACTGATCTAGGAAATCTCTGAACACTCTGTTCATCAAGTCCATAAACACTGCTGGAGCGTTGGTCAAACCAAAAGGAATAACCCAAAACTCGTAAGAACCATATCTCGACAAGAACGCAGTCTTCGAGACATCCTCCTCCCTAATACGCAACTGATGGTATCCCGATCTCAAATCAATCTTCGAGAAGAAAGAAGCTCCTCTCAACTGGTCAAATAGGTCATCGATTCGAGGCAACGGATACTTATTCCGTATCGTGACCTTGTTCAACTCCCGGTAGTCCACACACAATCTCAGTGAACCGTCCCTCTTCTTCACAAATAAAACTGGAGCGCCCCAAGGTGAGGTACTCCTACGAATAAAGCCCTGACCTAACAGCTGCTCTATTTGATCTCGTAGGTCTCGCATCTCTGCCGGAGCCATACGATACGGTGCGCATGCTATAGGTCTCGTATCTGGCAATAGGTCTATAACAAAGCCTATCTCTCGACTGGGGGGTAGGCCTGGTATCTCCTGAAACACATCCGAATACTCCCTGACGACTGGGATCGAATCTAAAGGAATCACAACCTACTTAGAGGTATCCTCCTCTAGGTAATACAAATGAGCGGTCGAGCCTCCCTCTGGGCGAGGCATCACCACTACAAACATCTCTTGCCCCGGAATGGCAAAAACAATGCTCCCACCGAAGCAGTCAATCATGGCTCTATAATCAGCGAGCCAATCTATACCGATAATCACATCGTGAACATGCATATCTAATACCAACATGTCTGCAGGTAATACCAGACTACACATCTCTACCCCCACTCCCCGGCATATAAATAAAATAAGTGACCCACTCCCCAATGGTGAGTCTACACACGTCACTGTGCTCTCTGCCGTAGCTAACAATCCTAAGGCTTTCGCGAAATGTGTAGCTATAAAATAATGTGTAGCCCCCGTATCAAACAATACCCAACCTATAGTGCCATGGATAGGAAACGTACCCTCAATCGTGGGCAGTGCCTGTGGAACTGCTGCCTGGTGGACATTGTAGACACGTCCATATTGTAGCTGCCCCTGTTGAGCTGGGACTGCTGGAATGGGTGGCAATGCTGCCATCTGTGGCGGTGCGGGGAGAGCGGCGGGAAACATAGGCCTCTGTGGCTCCTGGCGAGCACCCTGCTGCTGCTGCTGTGGGGCCCTGCCCCTATCAGGACAATCCTGTCGTTTATGGCCAGTCTTGCCACAAACAAAACACTTCCCTGGGAAGTTCCCTCCTCTCTGCCCCTGCGGTCCCCGGCCCTGGTGGCCATTACCGTTCCTTCCTTGGCCCTGCTGGCCCTGCTGAAACTGCTTCCCATTCTGCCCCTGTTGGCCCTGATGGCCGTTTGGACCCTGATGGCACTGACGGAAACCTCCCTGTCCGTGCCTGTAACTCCCTGATCGGAACCTCTTCTGATCCCCCTGCTGGGAACCCTGATCACCCTGTCTCTGCCCCTGAACAGATTATGCCCCACCGGTACCATGTCCTCCAGTCCTGCCCTGATTGCTAGACTCTCCCGATCTCTTGCCCTCAACCATATGATAGCGGTGATACTGGAAGTGTAACAAAGCAGCGTTAACCACATCAGAATAAGTGGCCAACGAAAGGTTCCCTAACAGATGCTGACGGATCCTCCATGTCAACCCGTCGGTGAATCTCTCAATCTTCTTCTTTTCTGTTGGTATCTCATCCGGAACGATATTCAACAGATTCGTGAACTCGGCCTCATACTCGGCCACGGTCTTACCCTCTTGCTTCAGATTCATCAGTTTCCTCCTCATTTCCGTGTGAACAGCTGACGAAAAGTATTTGCGGTCGAACCGCACCCAAAAGTCCTGAATAGTGAGAGTATCCTTCTCCTCCATGGTGGTAATAGACTCCCACCACTGTAGTGCAGATCCAACTAGCTTGAAAGTAGCTAGCACCTGCTTCTGAAAGTCCATGCACTCATACATCCTCAAGTGCCTCTGTATATCCTTCCTCCACTGGCTCGAGACTACCACATCTGAGCTGCCTGCAAACTCTAGCGGATGCGCTTTCTGAAAAGCGTCACCTACATGTTCCCAAGCAGACGGGAATGCATTTGCCTGTACTGGCGCAGTAACCGGCGCCTGAGGTGGTGCCTGCTGAACTACGGCAATCGCGGCTTTTACCGCTTGGGCTATAATGGCTGCAACCTCAGCGGCGTTCATCATGCCCTGAACCGGAACGGGCTGGGGTTCGGGCGTTGTATCCCTGGGAACTCGTCGTGCACGTCCTGGAGGTATCTAAAATAAGAATAAAGTTTATAAGTTCACAGTTTATAAACTTATAATAGCTGAAGAACGAAGCATACACAAAAAAGTACAACAGTCCTAAAATATAGGGCTCTATATCAAAGGAAACTTAGCGGAAACATAATAGCCGTACAGATCCTAAAGGACACTAGAACCTGATGCTCTGATACCACCTATGACACCCCGACTAATTAAATACCGGGTAGCTACTCCTTTATTAAATTAATTCAAAATGCCAAGTTGGTCCAGTTAATAGCATCACTGTCGAAAACATTTTTGTGATTACTAACCACCTAGTATTTAAAAAGTAAGTTGTCAAATTTTAATTAAAGTCTGATTAACATGCAACAAGTGTAATGAAGAATAATAACACCATTCACCATAACGAAGTAAACAGAATAACCATCACATAATGTAAATAAAGTCTGGAGGAAAACTCCTCACTACAATACCACAAACTGAAATAACTAAACTGAATACTGAATCAATACATGCCAAAGTCTGAAAAACTGAAATGGAAAGATGTCTCTAATAGAAATGGGCAACATGCTCTACAACTGATAAATACTGAATCAAGAATCCAAATGGTAGAAGCGTCTAAAAGCAAATCCCTGTAGCTTCCACAAACAGCTACAGCTCGTCACCTGAATGAGTATCCTATGCATGGTGTCCTTGTGGCTGGGCACCTAAAATGGTTTTACAAGAAAATAGATTTGAAAGCAAACGGGTCAGAGCCCGAATGTGGAGATATTTTAAAAACCTGCAAGTGCTTTAAAAACATTTAAAACATTAAATGCAAAGTACATGTTAGGACGTGCACTCACATGAAATTCTCACCTCTCGACTAAATGTGCACTCCTAACGTAAGTACCCATCTAAAATGACACTAATCCCTAGCTAAGTGACATCATATCTAGCTAGAATGTCATTGGTTCTACTCTTATTTCTCGGTTCCCATTCACGTTATAATGATCTCATTTAAATAGGGGCTTAACGTAAATTCAGATTTTTGATATGTAATATATTTAACAATTGGGTAGCCCGTTATGTTTTCTCAAAACAATACCATAATTTGATTCACAATATTAATATGAAGTTCCCATCAAGTAAGTGTTTATTATTCACATCATAAATATACAATACAAGCACCCCAAGACTAGCTACGATGCACACATACTCTGCTATCCATCCCGGTACATCACGTACATAAGGATCACATATTCCGAATCTCTCAGAAATAGTTCACAGATAACAACATCACAATTAATGGAGGCGAACACAGTCACATCACATGGTTCACGCACATACCTGCGCTCCCACGATCAGCAGACTTATTAACATCCCAATAAGCCCTTCTCTGACCTATGTTCATCGAGGTAACCAGTCTAAATCCGGGAAACACAAGGATTAGAGGGCCCTAAGCGAACGCGAACCTCCCGTGATAGCAAGTATGGTAGGTATGTCATACACATAAAGTCAATATATATATACTAAGTATGCACACGTCTTAGTAATCACCATAATATATATTGGCACATATCTCTTCTCATACTTACACATAATACTACACCATTTATATGTTCCCGGCTAATATAATTAATTAGACCGTCAATAGCTCACATCGTAATAGACACTCACGTCCTACTTCACATTTTTCATTAGGTTCAAACTACACTTCTAGGTTTGACTCCTCATTATATCCAAAACATCCCAAATATGTCAATTACTCATCAAGGAAAGGCTATCTCTACCTATATGCAAGTTTACTGGGCACTCGGGGTCAAAACAGGCTAAAAAGCCTAAACTGTCAACTCGTTCGAAGTCTCATTCGAACGAGGCTGTTCGAACGAGACTTCGTTCGAACGAACTGAGTCTTCTAACGAGATCTCGTTCGAACGAAGTGGGATTTCTAACGAGATCTCGTTCGAACGAGTTTATCGAACAAACTTCCCCCTCGTTAGAAGTCAATGGTTAACTCGTTAGAAGATCGTTCGAACGAGCTCGTTCGAACGACCTGGGTAGGTCTTCTAACGAGTGACCAGATTCAAGCCCAGAATTTCTACTTTCGTTTTTCACCAATTTCTACTCCTCAAAACTCCTCTAAAATTCGTCCTAACAATGTTTTAAGGTCTCTAATCAATCCTAAACATATCAAGGTCACATACTAACGTGTTTTAAGGAATCAATTCATCCTAAACATCATTAAATCATCAAGTCTCTTCACTTTTCCCCAAATATTCAAGAACATAAACCCTAGAATTTATAATCATCAATTTACTCAAATTAGATCCGTTTTTGTTACATCCAACATATATTAACACCAGGGTAATCATCTCTATAAGATTCTACATGCAATTTCTTCTCAAAATTTAGTATTCTAATTCCAAACTCATGGGTTTTTCATTAACTTTCAAGAACAAATGTAAATCTTAGAATTTTCTAACATGGAAGAAACATTCTCTGAATTAAACGGAATTAAATCACTTGCCTCGAGTGTCTCTGAATTTGGTGTTGATTTGATGAAGCTCTCTCTCTCTTTCTGCAGAATTCCCTTCTATCTCTCTCTCTCCAAGCTTTTCTCCAATGGTGGCTAGGGTTTTCTTTGGGAAAGTTTTGGAAACCTAATCTGATAACCCCCGTAGCTTATTGGGTCATTAAGGGTTGGTTAGTGGGTTTATTGGGTCAATTCCCAATCAGATAAAGACTCCTAATTTTCGTCACTTTTAATTCCCAAAAATACAAAATTACCAAAATACCCTTTATGTTGCCGGTGTGGCCTAAAAATACCCCGGGACCCAAACTAAACCCCCGGCTAGTGTTTTCTGACTATCTCGACCCTTCCGGACGCGTTGGCGCACTCAAAATGACCATACGGTTAATAGAATTTAAATTCACTTTTATTATTAAAATAATTATATCCTGACGTGACTGTCTCACGCGTCCCAATAAATATGTCCAAATTGTCGTATATCAATCTCACGACAAATTTCATAATTCAATATTCATATATCATCATATATACTCAATATAGTCAAATACCAACTCACATCTCGCTAGTATTTTATCCGGATTAATTTCCAATTAATTCTCATTTAATTAATTAATCCCAAAAATAAATATCACAGAAAATACGGGGTATTACATCTATCTATCTATCTATCTATCTATCTATCTATCTATCTATCTATCTACCTCTTCTCTTTTTTCTTCTCAATTCTTAAATGAGCCAAAAGTCTCTAAATGTTACCCACTTGGTGTATATTTATATTACTCACAGAAGGATCTGGAAGGGTTGGTGAGAATCTACGGTTGATTAAATCGAACACAAATGATATAAATCTAATGGCTTAGGATGCACTGCCGTTAAACACATTCTGATTGGTTCTCTCAAATATCACAAGGATTATTACAAGGACATGCTGGTCGTTGATAAGTAAAGATCCATGGGACAAGATTACGTCTTAAGTTTGTGGTATGTAACAATCACAAATCTAGTCGCTCACTGACCAACATGTGTAAGGCATGGATGAGCCCTCAAACGCGTGTTTATGAGTTTTAAAAAATCTCATTTTCTACCACAAAATTCATTGCCGCTTTCGGATCCTACCCAAGCAAGCTTTTAGGAAGAACAGGAAATTATCAATCAACCCATAACATTTTTAAAACTAACTTTTAAATGTTTAAAAATGTTTTAAAATTTTCTAAAATTATTTAAAAAATCCCAAAAATTATTAAAGAATCATTTTATCGGAATTAACACCCCCCCCCCCCCTAAATTATAGTGAATCCAATGAATGAATGCAATCATAGGTGCAGTGTTGGTATTCTACCTTTGAGACTATTAAAAGGAATTGATATGTAGTGTCTGAGGCTCTTTGGCAGACTAGGGAATGGCTCACATTTTGAAACTATTTCCAAACTAGACAAGCTCCTATATAATGTAGACTCAAGTGAGTCGAAGATATAGGGTGCTTCAATCTCCCCCTTCAGAAATATGAGACAAAATATCCTTTGAGTCATTAAGGACTCGTAGGGATTCAAAATATATAAGAAAATCGCATCCCTATACAAAATTCTATCTACCCCATATCCTAGAAAAGAAAATTACATTACTCAATTAAATACAAACCAATACCCTAACAACATCTTGATAACACGAGATACCGATACCCTGAAAATGAGATAACAAAGATCAATCACTTTAGTTAAAATAATCAAAATATTGTCCAAGATTGGACTCAAAGTTTCTCTTCCATTTTGTCTCAAATGGACAAAGGGTTACACACAGATAAGAGAGAAGTATCAAAGCATAAACATCAATGAGACATTATAATTAGAATCATAACCATCACAATTGATTTATGTAAGGATTCAAACCGTATATTGTCTAAAGGTTTGATGAATAAATCAGCTATTTTTAATTCAGTTGGTAGGTAATTACCTTCCAATTCCTTTGATTCGACTAATTCGCGTATAAAATGATGTCATATTTTAATATGTTGAGTACGAGAGTGTTGAACAGGATTTTTGGAAATATTAATCACGCTTTGATTGCCATAATAGAGATGTACATTTGTTCTAGCCAAAGTAATCGAGCATAGCAGCTGCCTGCGGCTATATATTCAGATTCAGCTATGGATAAGGAAGTGCAATTTTTTTTCTTACTATTGAACCCTACCACATTATTACCTATGTAATAATATGCTCCTGATGTACTTTTACAATCATCGGAACACCCAGCCCAATCAACATCGGTGTAACCAATTATCGTGCTAGATGTGTTATTTGTGTACCAAATTCCTAAGTTGAGAGTTCATTTAATATATTTTATAATTCGTTTAACGCAATGTAAATGACTTTCTTTAGGGCTATTCAGATAGCGGGCACACACATAAATAGCATACATAATGTCAGGATGGGAGGTAGTAACGTATAGAAGACTTCCTATCATACTACGGTATAAGATTGAGTTGATGGTTTTTCCATGTTCATATTTTGATAGTTTAACCGAAGTACTGATGGGAGTCCTAGCATCTTTGGCAATTTCTACACTGAACTTTTTTACAATCTCTAAAGCGTATGTGGATTGTGATACAAATAAACCATCTGAATTCTGCTTCACTTGAAGACCTAAGAAGAATTGTAATTCCCCTATAAGTGACATATGGAATTCTTTACACATAATGTCGGAAAATGTTTTAACGTTCGTTGGGGAGGGAGATCCAAAATTAATATCGTCTATGTATGCTTGGGTTATAGTAATTATATCTATCAAAGTGTTTGACAAAAAGAATTTGGGCATTTCCTCCTCGCTTAAAACCGTTGTTTAGAAGGAAGGTAGATAATGTTCATACCAAGCTCTCGGAGTTTGTTTTAACCCATAAAGAGCTTTCTTAAGACGGTAGATGTGGTTTGGATGATGAGGGTCATTGAACTCTTTAGGTTGTTCTACGTAGGTCCCTTCAGTTAAGATACCATTAAGGAAAGAATATTTGACATCCATTTGATACAGTGTGTAATTCAAATAACATGCTATAGCAAAGAGTAAGAGAACAAACTCAAAGAGAGTGGCCGGTGCAAAAGTCTCCTCAAAATCTATTCCTTTAATCTGAGAGTAGCCATGGGCAACTAATCTAGCCGTATTCTAAATAATCATCCCAGATTCATCTGTTTTATTTTTAAAAAGCCAATGTGACCTAATAACCCTTTTATTTTCTAGCCGGGGTACAATATACCAAACATCATGAATGACAAATTGAAGAAGTTCCTCCTTCATAGAACTTATCCACAATGGGTCATTTAGTGCTTCATTAACATTCTTTGGTTCTATAAGTGAAACAAAGCATGCATAATGAGCAAGAATACGTAGTTTGGGATATTATACAAACTGGCTCAGTTGGGTTACCAACTACATTATCTAAAGGTTGATCTTTAGAAACCCAGTTAGGCACTTCAGGGTCTCAGTTGATAAAGATTCATCTATCTATGTAGAATCATAAGTTAAAGTGTTTTCAGATTCATTCACTATAGTTGGTCCTTTGATCTTACTCTCTACATTTATGTTACTTACAACCAAGGTTCTAAAAAACGCGGGGTGTGAAGGCCAAGCCTTAAGCCTTAGAAGCCTAGGCGGGTCTTATGCGTAAAAAGGCGTGAAAAGGCATTTAGGCCTTCTTAATATAATTTTAATATTTTTTAACCATAATAAGGTAATTAAAATATTAAAATTGTACATATCATAAAAATATGTCTGAATATATGCAAATTAAAATGCTATTCGATCATTTTGGATGAGATAATGGTTCGTTTAGTAAAAAAATTCTTTAAAAGGCGATACCGTTTCACTAAAGCATTGCTATTTTTACAAAAAAAGTGTGGCTCAAGGGTTTTACCAATAATAAGGAGTGAAAAACTTAAGGCAAGGTGTTTCTCCCAAACCTTAAGCCTAGGCGTGCCTAGGCGGAGACTAGACGGGTTTTTTAGAACAGTAAGTTACAACCACATTAATGGATTCCATTAAGGTTTTGTTATGAAGATTGTAGACATGGTAGGCTCTACTATTTGGTGAATATACTAAGAAAATAGCTTTATCTCCTCGGGTTTTGAATTTAGACAGATGTTCTCTATCCTTTCATACATAACAGGTGCTACCAAAGGTTCTAAAGTATTTTAGGTTATGTTTCTTCCCATACCAAAGCTCATAGGATGTTTGTTTAGTTTTTGTCCTTAGGTATACTCGATTGATTATATGATAAGCTGTACGAATGGATTTTACCCAAAAATATTTAGGTAAGATCTTCGCATGAATCATAACGCGGGACATTTCTTGAAGAGTACCATTTTTACGCTCTACAATTCCATTTTATTGAGGAGTCTTAAGGGAACTGAATTCATGTTTGTAACCATTATAGTCAAAATATTCGATGACACCATAATTTATAAATTCACCTCCTCTATAACTATGAATTTTATCTACTTTGAAGTCCTTTTCATTTTCAATACGAACTAGAATTTTCAAAAACCTACGAAATGTTTTTGACTTGTGTTTTAAAAAGGCAATGCAGGTAAAACGAGCGAAATCATCAACCATAATAGGAATATAACTGTTTCCACAAAGACTAACCGTACGAGAAGGAACCATTAGGTCCATATGGATGAGTTCTAAAGGTTTAGTGGATAGAACTTCTTTAACTTTCTTATGGGGAGCCTTAACAATCTTTCCTTCTTTACAAGGACCACATATGATGTTTGAAATTGGTTTGATTTTTAGAAGACCTCTAACTATCTCTTGAGAAAACTATTTACCATGGCTGTCGTAATTAATTTGACCCAACACTCATTTAGTGTTGTAGTGTGACAAGTTTAAGTGGTGAAGTTCCTAATCACATGCATGCAACCCACACACACTTATACATACAATTTCCTAACAAATTACAAATAACGTTTTAAGATGCAGTATGGATTTCTAAATCACAGTTTGTTTGATAGTCTCAGACTACTGATCTTTATTTTTATCCACAGATCAAGGGGGAATCTTGATATTAAAAAGATCCAGGATCCTAAAAAGTTAATTTTTATTTGATATACACAATTATTTCACAAATTGGGAAATATTTACGAAAGTGTAAATCCACAATCAATATCTTAACTATATCTAAGTATGATTTTTCTCATAAACTGTAAACAAAAAATGGAATTGTTGGTTCTGGTTTTGAAAACAACATGTAAGAGTAAAATTAACCAACAAATGAAGATTTCTTAAAAAAATAAATCAAACCAAAAAAGTTATACGTGAGATGTATCACACATTTTGAGATGTCAACTTTCGATGAAAAGAAAAAGAGATATAAACTTCGTGACCTAGTTGGAAAAAAGATTATAGACTAGAGAAGAAATACGAAATCTCTCACACTCACAAAGGTTTTTCTGAGAAAAATTTGGCCGGAGTTTGATTTGGGTTTTCTTTCTCTCTCCCTCTTCTCTTTTTTCTTCTCAGTTCTTAAATGAGCCAAAAGTCTCTAAATGTTACCCACTTGGTGTATATTTATATTACTCACAGAAGGATCTGGAAGGGTTGGTGATAATCTACGGTTGAGATTGAATAGAATACAAATGATGTAAATCTAATGGCTTAGGATGCACCACCATTAAACACATTCTCATTGGTTCTCTCAACTATCACAAGGATTAGTACAAAGACATGCAGGTCGTTGATAACTAAAGATACAAGGGATAAGATTACATGTTAAGGTTGTGATTGGTAACAAAAACAAATCCAGACGCTCACTGACCAACACGAGTAAAGGAAGGATGGGACGTCAAACGCGTATTTATGATTTTTAAAAAATCTCATTTTCTACCACAGAATTCACTGCCGCTTTCGAATCCTACCCAAGAATGGTTTTAGGAAGAATAGGAAATTATAAATCAACCCACAACATTTTTAAAACCAACTTTTAAATGTTTAAAAATGTTTTAAAATTTTATAAAAATTATTTAGAAAATCCCAAAAATGATTAAAAAATCATTTTTATGGGAATTAACTTAGGTGCAGTGTTGGTATTCTACCTTTGAGACTATTAGAGGACTTGATATGTAATGTCTGAGGCTAATTGGTAGATTAGGGTATGACTCACATTTTGTCACTATTTCCAAACTAGGCAAGATCCTGTATAATGTAGACTCAAGTCAGTCAAAAATATTTGGTGCTTCACTTTTTACCAGGCACACTTGAATTTCAAGGACAAAATTCCTCCGTAAGGGGGGGAGTAAGTAACACCCCTTACTTTTCAGCATTTATTTTCAGTATTAAATTACCCTGTGTGTGTGATTTAATATAATTTAGAAATTAAAATGGGAATTTAAGATAAATATTAATTTTTGTAAAGAGTCAATATTTATGTAAATTGTAGATTTACTAGTGTGATAAAGTAAATAGAATTATATGGTGTCCTATTTCGTCGTATGTGAATAAAGCAACGGGAATTGATTATGTCTCAACTGGGGCCTATATGTGTGAGTTATATGATGTTGGGATATGACTTTTTAGTATTTGAATCTCCGATGAAAATTTGGAGTGCACGATTGATCCGGGATGGTCCAAGATAGTCAAAATGAGTGCTTGAGGGTTGTATTTGAGTTCCATGGTCTTTTTGGCTATTTGGACTCATTTAGGGGTATATGAGTCCTTTTATGTGTGTACTATCATTTAATGTTGGGATTAATAGAGATATGGATTATAAGGCTTGTGAGAGAGTTAGCCAATCTCATTTGTGAGAAAACCCACTGGAGAGAAACCTAAGGAAGAGAGAGAGAGAGAGATGAGAAAACTTGGGATTTTTTGGCCATATCCACAACTACGAAGAGTATTCAGAGTCTACAACTTTAAAGAAAGTGATCAAACTTGTTAAATAATTCTTGTGTGTGAATTATTGTAGAATTAATTGGTGGGTTGTTGTGTTTTAGGTATTAAGATTTTACTGATAAACCCTTGAAATTGATGTTAGATATGGTTAAATATTGATTTTGTTGATAAATTCTAGAAGTTGATGTTATATATATATATTTGATGGTGTAAATAATGGGTGGAGTTAGGCTAGAAATGGGTTTTAGATATTTGGGTAAATCTCGTAGCGAACAAAAATTGAACGGGATGGACCGATTTGATTTGTGGTCCTCGATTTGGTTCGTTTATGAAGCAACGGACGGGATCATTTTTGAAGCCATCAGTTCAGTTCACTATCGTCAATGCAGCCGTACGGTTCATTTTTAAACCTATCATTTCAGTTCGCATATTCAGATTTCTAACTCTTCTTTAATTCCTTTCCAATTGGGTTAGTGATTGAGAACCCTCTAATATGAAGTGATATTAATGTTGATGATGTAAAAAGAAAGTGTGACACCCCGAACTAATTAAATACCGGGTAGCTACTCCTTTATTAAATCAATACAAAATGCCCAGTTGGTTCAGTTAATAGCATCACTGTCGAAAACATTTTAATGATTACTAACCACCTAGTATTTAAAAAGTAAGTTGTCAAATTTTTAGATTAAATCTGATTAACATACAGTAAAAGTATAATGAAAGAATAACAACCATTCACCATCACGAAGAAATAGAATAACCAACAAAGTAATAATAAGTCCAGAGGAAAACTCCTCAGAACAATCCCACAACGGAAATGAGTAAATCAATGTATACTGGATTAATTACATGCCAAAAGTCTGAAAATCTTAAATAGGAAATGTTTCTAATAGAAATGGGCGACATGCCCTACAACTGATGAAAGCTGAATATAGAGTCATGATAGATGAAGCGTCTACTAGCAAAATCCTGTAACTTCCACAAACAGCTACAGCTCGTCACCCGAATGAGGATCCTAAGCATGGTGTCCTTGTGGCTGGGCACCTAAAATGGTTTTTACAAAAATAGATTTGAAAGCAAACGGGTCAGAGCCCGAAAGTGGAGAGTATTTTAAAATAGCAAGTGCTTTAATGATATTAAAACAATGAATGCAAAATACATGTTAGGACGTGCACTCGCATGAAATAATCACCTCTTATCTAATTGTGCACTCCTAACGATTAGCACGCATCTAAGTGATATTTATATCTAACTAAACTGACATGAGTTCTATCCTTTCTACTCGGTTCTCTTTATACATTCTAACGTCATCAATTAAGTAGATGGCTTTACTTAAATTCAGATTCTCAATTATTAGCAATACAATTCATTACAGGTTATCCCTTTATAGTTACTCAAAGGGTTTATGTATTTATACTCACAATACCAACATGAAAGTTCTCCTTAATTTAAGTGTATATTATTCACGTCATAATTATACAATACAAGCACCCCGAGACTAAGCTGCGGTGCACACATACTCTGCTATCCATCCCGGTACATCACGTACCTAAGGATCACACATTCCGAATCTCTCAGGAATCGTTCTCAGATAACAACAATCACAAACAATGGAGGCGAACACAGTCACATCAAATGGGTCACGCACATACCTACGCTCCCACGATCAGCAGACTTATTAACATCCCAATAAGTCCTTCTCTGACCTATGTTCTCGAGGTACCAATCTAAATCCCCCCGTAGGCAAACAAAGATTAGATGGCCCTAAGCGAACGCAAACCTCCCGTGATAGCAAGTATGGTAGGTATGTCATACACATAAAATCATGTACATATACTAAGTATGCACACATCTTAGTAATCACCATAATTTATTTGTGGTACACTTATCATTCTCGTACCGATTTATAATGTTACACATTTCACATGTTCCCGGTTAATTCAATTATTTAAGGCGACAATAATTCTCTCATCGTATTAGTCACTCACGTCCTATTCCATAATTTCCATTCAATTCAAATCACACTTCTATGTTTTACTCCTCAATATATCTCAAATATCCCAACTATATCAATTTACCATCAAGGGAATGTTATCTCTACAATTAAACAAGGTTACGGGACACGCGAAATCAAAACAGGCCAAAAAGCCTAAATGTCATCTCGTTAGAAGTCTCGTTCGAACGAGGCTGTTCGAACGAGAGTTCGTTCGAACGAACTGGGCATCTAACGAGATCTCATTCGAACGAAAGGCATCGAATGAACATCTCTCTCGTTAGAAGGCAAACTGTCAACTCGTTAGAAGCTCGTTCGAACGAGCTCGTTCGAACGACCTGGGCAGGTCTTCTAACGAGAGGCCAGTTTCGAGCCCAGAATTTCCTTTTTTCGTTTTTCCAACTTTCTACACCTCTAATCCCATATACAATTCGTCCCAACATCATTTTAAGGTTTCTAATACACCCTAAACATTCGTAGGTCATAATTAAACATTATTATAGGGCCAAATCTTCCTAAACATCATCAAATCCTGAAATCCCCTCAGTTTTCCCCAAATCCCATGAACATGAACCCTAGAAAATTATATTCATCCATAGACATAACTAAATCCGTTTTTATGATATAAAAGATGTATTTTCATCTGAATAATCACCCTAACATTGATCTACATGCAATCTACTCATAAAATTATAAATCTCTAAATTCAATTCAATGGGTTTTTATCATTCTCCAAGAACAATACAATTTCCTAAATTTCCTACGCATGGAAGAAGCATTCTTTGCAAAAATGAAATTAAACCACTTGCCTTATGTCTTTCTCTGATTTTGAGATTGAATCTTGAAGGTTGAATTGTCCTCTCTCTCTGCAGAATTATCTTCTCTCTCTCTCTACAAATTTCTTCTCTAAGGATCACAATGGAGGTGGAGGTTGGTTTTTGGCAAGTTTAAGGTTTCTAAACTTCTCCCGTAGCCCACTACCTAGATTGGGGTTGGAAATGGCTTAGTGGGTTAAGACTAAGTCAGATTTTTAACACTAATTTTCGTGGGTTTTAATTCCCAAAATTCCAAAATTACCAAAATACCGTTCTAAGTTGCCGGTATGGCCTAAAAATGCCCCGGGACCCAAACTAAACTCCCGGTTAGTGTTTTCTGACTATCTCGACCCTTCCGGACGCGTTGGCGCACTCAAAACGACCATACGGTTAATAGAAAAAAAAAACTCACTTTTTAATTAAACTAATTATATTCCTTACGCGACCTGTCACACGCGTCCCAACAAAATTTCCAAATTGCCGTATTTCAATCTCACGACAAATTTCCTGATTCAAAATTCATATATAGCCATATATACTCATTAAAATCAAATACCAACTCGCATCTCTCTAGTATTTTTATCCGGATTAATTTCCAATTAATACACATTTAATTCAATTAATCCCATAAATAAATATCATAAAAATACGGGGTATTACATACTTCCCCCCTAATAACAGAATTTCATCCCGAAATTCTCAACTAGAAAGTACCTGGTTAGAACAAATCTGGATAATGTTCGCGCATCTCATCCTCGCGCTCCCATTTGGACTCCTCGACATTATGATGTTGCCACTGAACACGCCCTAACGAAAGTATCTTTGACCGCAGTTTCTGCTCACTTTGGTCCAAAATAGCAATCGGCCCCTCCTCGTAGGAGCTATCAGGCTGGAGATTGATGTCCTCCAAAGCAATGTGAGAATGAGCCAAATCGTCTCTAAGATATTTCCTTAGCGAGGAAATATGAAACACATAATGAATCCGATGCAAATGCTCCGGTAACCCAAGTCTATATGTAACAAACCCAATCCGCTTGATGACAGGGAATGGCCCCACGTGTCTGGTGCCAACTTCCCCTTCTTCCCAAATCGCATAATCCCCTTCATAGGAGATACTCTGAGTAAAACCTGGTCTCCCACTTAGAACTCCCTGAAGAACCTCTTCGCATCAGCATAACTCTTCTGCCGGTCCTGAGCTACCCGAATGCGACTCCGTATCAATTCTATCCTCGCCGAAGTATCCTCAATTAATTCCGGCCCAAGTAGTTTGTTGTCCCCCACCTCCAACCAACATGCTGGGGAACGACAAGGTCTACTGTACAACGCCTCAAATGGAGCCATGCCAATGGTGAACTGGTAGGAGTTGTTGTAAGCAAACTCCACCAGTGGAAGATACTGCTCCCATCCATCCCCGAAATCAATGATGCACATACGCCACATGTCCTCCAACATCTGGTTTGTAAGCTCGGTCTGCCCATCGGTCTGCGGGTGATACGCCATACTCAACCGCAATTCCATGCCCATGGCCTCCTAAAAACTCTCCCAAAACCGTGAAACAAATATCTTGTCTCGGTCAGACACGATATTTAGGGGCACACTGTGAAGTCTCACTATTTCTGCAATAAAAAGCTGGGCATACTGTCCCGTAGTGTAGTCTGTCTTTACGGGTAGAAAATGAGCAACCTTGGTCAATCTGTCCACAATTACCCAAATGGAGTCGTGACCCCTCTGTGACATAGGTAACCCCGTGATAAAGTCCATGGATATGCTCTCCCACATCCACATTGGGACCTCTAATGGCTGTAGAAGTCCTGTCGGTCTCTGATGGTCCACTTTTACCAGCTGACAAGTGGTGCATTTGGAAATAAACACTATAATATCTCTCTTCATCCCGCTCCACCAATGCTGACGTCTCATATCTTGGTACATTTTGTCCCCACCAGGATGTACCGCGAACCATGAGCCGTGCGACTCTGCCATCACCTCGTGTCGCAGTTCCTCCCCTTTCGGAACTACCAGTCTGCCATTGAAGCATAATCCCCCGTCTGAGCTAACGGTATAGGATTCGGCTCCCTCTGCTAATAATCGAACTATATGCTCCTGACAGAACGAGTCATTTGCCTGGGCCTTTACCACCTTCGTGACAATCTGCGGCGTAACAGTCATCACAGACATGAATGATCGGGCCACTGCATCCTGGTGTCCCAACTCCTTCCACTTGGCCTTCCACACACCTGCCACCTCATCTACTGGCCTACGGCTCAACGCGTCTGCTACCACGTTAGCCTTCCCCGAGTGATATTGGATATCAAACTGATAATCCTTCACAAACTCAAGCCACCTTCGCTATTGCATATTCAACTCTTTCTGCGTGAATAGGTACTGTAGGGACTTGTGGTCCGTGAACAGTCAAAACTTCTCCCCCAAAAGGTAATGTCTCCAAATCCGAAGGGCAAATACCATTGCCGCTAACTCCAAGTCATGAGTGGGGTAATTCTTCTCGTGAGGCTTTAGCTTACGGGAAGCATAAGCTATGGCCTGACTCTCCTGCTGCAATACACCTCCAAGTCCTTGCAAGGACGCATCGGTGTAGACTAGATACTCAACTCCCGATCTCGACAATGCTGACACAAGTGCTGAGGTTAACTTATCCTTCAACTCATCAAATGCCAACTGACAGGCATCACTCCAGATGAATGGCACACCCTTATGAGTCATATGTGTCAAAGGACCCCTTATCTTCGAAAATCCCCGAATGAAACTCCTGTAGTATCCTACTAGGCCCAAGAAACTACGGATCTCAGTCGGTGTTGTGGGCTATCCCCACTCCCTCACCGCGAAAACCTTCCCCGGATCAACAGATATCCCCCGGTCGGAAATAATATGCCCCAAAAACTGAACCTCCTTCAGCCAAAACCCACACTTCTCATACTTTGCATACAGCTCGTTCTGACGTAGTGTCTGTAAAACCTGCCTCAAATGCTCAACGTGCTCCTCCTCTGTCTGGGAGTAAACCAGACTGTCATCAATGAAGACAATGACGAACTGATCTAGGAACTCTCTGAACACCATATTCATTAAGTCCATAAACACGGCTGGAGCATTGGTTAAACCAAAAGGCATAACTCGAAACTCGTAGGAACCATATCTCGTTAAGAACGCAGTCTTCGAGACGTCCTCTTCCCTGATACGCAACTGATGGTACCCTGATCGCAAATCAATCTTTGAGAAGAAAGAAGCTCCTCTCAACTGGTCGAATAAGTCATCGATTCGAGGCAACGGATACTTATTCCGTATCGTGACTTTATTCAACTCCCGGTAATCCACACACAACCTCAACGATCCATCCCTCTTCTTCACGAACAACACAGGGGCACCCCACGGCTAAGTACTCCTCTGTATAAACCCCTGACCCAATAACTTTTCAATCTGATCTCCTAGCTCTCTCATCTCAACTGGAGCCATACGGTAAGGTGCGCGTGCAATAGGCCGAGTGCCCGACGTCAAGTCGATCACAAAGTCTATCTCTCTACTCGGAGGTAATCCAGGTATATCCTGAAATACGTCGGTAAACTCTCGAACAACCGGAATCGAATCAAGTGGTATCACCACTTCCTTAGAGGTCTCCTCCTCTATATAGTACAAATGAGTGGACGATCCTCCCTCAGGACGAGGCATCGCCACTAAAAACATCTCCTTCTCGGGAATGGCAAAGATAATATATTTACTAAAACAATCAATCATGGATCGGTACGCAACAAGCCAATCCATACCAATAATGGCATCATACTCGGTCATCTCTAATACTAACATATCCGCGGGTAAAGTAAACCTCCCGATCTCTATACCGACGCCTCTACATACACGTGAAATCACGGAACCCCTACTCAACGACGAATCTACACAAGTAATCGTACTCTCGGTGGTGTCTAATAGCCCAATGGAGTGTGCAAATCTCATAGCAATAAAACAGCGTGTAGCCCCCGTGTCAAATAAAATACGCCCCATAGTCCCCTGAATAGAGAACATATCCTCAATGGCTGGTGGATCCGGTGGGGCTACGGCCTGCTGAAGCTGATATACTCTCCCATACTGCAGCTTCCCCTGCTGAACTGGGACCACTGGGATGGGTGGTAATGCTGCCATTTGTGGTGGTGCCGGGAGGGCGGCGGGAAACATAGGTCTCTACGGCTCCTGTCGAGCACCCTGCTGCTGCTGCGGGGCCATGCCCCTATCCGGACAGTCCTGGCGTTTATGTCCAGTCTTGCCACAAACGTAACACTTCCCCGGGAAGTTCCCCCCTCTCTGTCCCTGCTGCCCCCGACCCTGGTGGCCGTTACCATTCCTCCCCTGGCCCTGCTGAAACTACTATTGACCATTCTAACCCTGCTGGTTCTGATGGCCGTTCGGACCCTGATGGCCCTACCGGAAACCTCCCTGTCCGTGTCTGAAATTCCCCGATCTGAACCTCTCATGATCCCCCTGCTAGGAACCCTGTGCACCCTGCCTCTGCCCCTGAACAGAATGTGCCCCACTAGCACCATTTCCCCCAGTCCTGCTCTGATGGCTAGACTCTCCTGACCTCTTGCTCTCATCCATGTGAAAGCGATGATCCTGGTACTGTAACAGTGCAGCGTTAACCACGTCAGAATAAGTGGTCAACGAGAGGTTCCCCAATAAATGCTGACGGATCCTCCAAGTCAACCCGTCTGTAAATTTTTGTATCTTCTTCTCTTCTGTCGGTATCTCATCCGGGACAATATTCAACAGATTTGTGAATTCGGCCTCATACTCGGCCACAATTTTACATTCCTGTCTGAGATTCATCAACTTCCTCCTCATTTCCGTGTGAACAGCTCATGGAAAATACTTGCGGTCAAACCGCACCCAAAACTCCTATATAGTGAGAGTATCTCTCTCCTCCACGGTGGTAATAGACTCCCACCACTGCAGTGCAGACCCCACTAGCTTAAAGGTAGCTAGTATCTGCTTCTGGACATCGGTGCACTCATACATCCTCAAGTGCCGCTGAATGTCTTTCCTCCACTGACTAGATACCACAACATCGGAGCTACCTTCGAACTCCGGTGGGTGTGCTTTCTGAAAAGCATCTCAAACACGTTCCCAAGCAGATGGGAATGCATGTGCCTGAACTGGCGCGGCTACTGGCGCCTGAGGTGGTGCCTGCTGAACCACGGCAAGTGCGGCATTCACCGCCTGGGCCACAATGGCTGCAACTTTGGCGGCATTCATCATGCCCTGAACTAGTGCGGGCTGTGGTTCTGGCGTTGCATCCCTGGGAACCCTTTGTGCACGTCGTGGAGGCATCTGAAACAAGAATAAAGTTTATAAGTTCGCAGTTATAAACTCAAAATAGCTGAAGATCGTAGCATATACAAAAGAATACAACAATCCTAAAATATAAGGCTCTATATGAAAGAAGGCTCAGCGGAAACATAATAAACCGTACAGATCCTAAAGGACACTATAACCTGATGCTCTGATACCACCTGTGACACCCCGAACTAATTAAATACCGGGTAGCTACTCCTTTATTAAATCAATACAAAATGCCCAGTTGGTTCAGTTAATAGCATCACTGTCGAAAACATTTTAATGATTACTAACCACCTAGTATTTAAAAAGTAAGTTGTCAAATTTTTAGATTAAATCTGATTAACATACAGTAAAGGATAATGAAAGAATAACAACCATTCACCATCACGAAGCAATAGAATAACCAACAAAGTAATAATAAGTCCGGAGGAAAACTCCTCACAACAATCCCACAACTGAAATGAGTAAATCAATGTATACTGAATTAATTACATGCCAAACGTTTGAAAATCTGAAATAGGAAAGGTTTCTAATAGAAATGGGCGACATGCCCTACAACTGATGAAAGCTGAATATAGAGTCAAGATAGATGAAGCGTCTACTATCAAAATCCTGTAACTTCCACAAACAGCTACAGCTCGTCACTTGAATGAGGATCCTAATCATGGTGTCCTTGTGGCTGGGCACCTAAAATGGTTTTTACAAAAATAGATTTGAAAGCAAACGGGTCAAAACCCGAAAGTGGAGAGTATTTTAAAATAGCAAGTGCTTTAATGACATTAAAACAATGAATGCAAAATACATGTTAGGACGTGCACTCGCATGAAATACTCACCTCTTATCTAATTGTGCACTCCTAACAATTAGCACCCATCTAAGTGATATTTATATCTAACTAAACTGACATGAGTTCTATCCTTTCTACTCGGTTCTCTTTATGCATTCTAACGTCATCAATTAAGTAGAGGGATTTACTTAAATTCAGATTCTCAATTATTAGCAATACAATTCATTACAGGTTATCCCTTTATAGTTACTCAAAGTGTTTATGTATTTATACTCACAATACCAACATGAAAGTTCTCCTCAATTTAAGTGTATATTATTCACGTCATAATTATACAATACAAGCACCCCTAGACTAAGCTGCGGTGCACACATACTCTGCTATCCATCCCGGTATATCACGTACATAAGGATCACGCATTCTGAATCTCTCAGGAATCGTTCTCAGATAACAACAATCACAAACAATGGAGGCGAACACAGTCACATCACATGGGTCACGCACATACCTACGCTCCCACGATCAGCAGACTTATTAACATCCCAATAAGTCTTTATCTGACCTATGTTCTCGAGGTACCAATCTAAATCCCCCCGTAGGCACACAAAGATTAGATGGCCCTAAGCGAACGCAAACCTCCCGTGATAGCAAGTATGGTAGGTATATCATACACATAAAATCATGTACATATACTAAGTATGCACACATCTTAGTAATCACCATAATTTATTTGTGGTACACTTCTCATTCTCGTACCGATTTATAATGTTACATATTTCACATGTTCCCAGTTAATTCAATTATTTAAGCCGACAATAATTCTCGCATCGTAATAGTCACTCACGTCCTATTCCACAATTTCCATTCAATTCAAATCACACTTCTATGTTTTACTCCTCAATATATATCAAATATTCCAACTATATCAATTTACCATCAAGGGAATGTTATCTCTACAATTAAACAAGGTTACGGGACACGCGAAATCAAAACAGGCCAAAAAGCCTAAATTGTCATCTCATTAGATGTCTCGTTCGAACGAGGCTGTTCGAACGAGAGTTCGTTCGAACGAACTGGGCATCTAACGAGATCTCGTTCGAACGAAAGGCATCGAATGAACATCCCTCTCGTTAGAAGGCAAACTGTCAACTCGTTAGAAGCTCGTTCGAACGAGCTTGTTCGAACGACCTGGGCAGGTCTTCCAACGAGAGGCCAGTTTCGAGCCCAGAATTTCCTTTTTTCGTTTTTCCAACTTTCTACACCTCTAATCCCATATACAATTCGTCCCAACAACATTTTAAGGTTTCTAATACACCCTAAACATTCGTAGGTCATAATTAAACATTATTATAGGGCCAAATCTTCCTAAACATCATCAAATCCTGAAATCCCCTCAGTTTTCCCCAAATCCCATGAACATGAACCCTAGAAAATTATATTCACCCATAGACATAACTAATTCCGTTTTTATGATATAAAAGATGTATTTTCATCTGAATAATCACCCTAACATTGATCTACATGCAATCTACTCATAAAATTATAAATCTCTAAATTCAATTCAATGGGTTTTTATCATTCTCTAAGAACAATACAATTTCATAAATTTCCTACGCATGGAAGAAGCATTCTTTGCAAAAACGAAATTAAACCACTTGCCTTATGTCTTTCTCTGATTTTGAGATTGAATCTTGAAGGTTGAATTGTCCTCTCTCTGCAGAATTATCTTCTCTCTCTCTCTACAAATTTCTTCTCTAAGGATCACAATGGAGGTGGAGGTTGGTTTTTGGCAAGTTTAAGGTTTCTAAACTTCTCCCGTAGCCCACTACCTAGATTGGGGTTGGAAATGGCTTAGTGGGTTAAGACTAAGTCAGATTTTTAACTCTAATTTTCGTGGGTTTTAATTCCGAAAATTCCAAAATTACCAAAATACCCTTCTAAGTTGCTGGTATGGCCTAAAAATGCCCCGGGTCCCAAACTAAACTCCCAGCTAGTGTTTTCTGACTATCTCGACCCTTCCGGACGTGTTGGCACACTCAAAACGACCATACGGTTAATAGAAAAAAAAATCACTTTTTAATTAAACTAATTATATTCTTGACGCGATTGTCACATGCGTCCCAACAAAATTTCCAAATTGCCGTATTTCAATCTCACGACAAATTTCCTGATTCAATATTCATATATAGCCATATATACTCATTAAAATCAAATACCAACTCGCATCTCGTTAGTATTTTTATCCTGATTAATTTCCAATTAATACACATTTAATTCAATTAATCCCATAAATAAATATCATAAAAATACGGGGTATTACAGAAAGTTAATGATACTACACGATGGTAGGGAGACATCGGGACGATTATGCAAGTACATTAGGGAGATTTATACTCTGGTTCCTTATTTAAGATATTGGATACGGGCTAGTTGAGATAAGTCGTGTGTCCGGTGTTTATATTAAACTTGTGGATTAATCAAATGTGTGATTGATTATTGAAGCTTAAGTGAGTGATTGTGTCATAAAGTGAATTAGGAATATATGTGAGGAAGTATCGGCTAGTGTAATGAGTAATACACACAGGTATCTAGGTTTATTGATATTTACTTCCGGATATGATAAAGTAGGTATTCATAATACGTATATATATATATATATATATATATATATATTGGGTGTATGATATATTATTTGGAACATACCCCTCTAGTGCTATCATGGGAAGTTGCGCGATGTGGGTGAATCCTGTGGCTAATGAATGCAGGCAGAGTATAGTCTTCAGGTCATAGCGTCCAATATTTATACAATGTGGCTTTTATCATGGGTGAGATGTATTGGGTATGATTCGTCTCGCTTTCAAGTGAGGAACTATGTCCGCTTCCCATATGTTTGTGCTTTGTTTTACCAAGTCGATGTGAGAGTTCAAAGGATGGTACTCGGGTTGTTGTGCGTATCCCCTCTAAGATTGTAGCACTTTAAGACTGCATCCAGTGAGTTAATGCTCTGAGGGATGGTTGTTATACATATAATGAGTGATATGTGTGGGTACCTATTTTTTATTAGCCCATATGATTAGTCGAGCTAGACCATAAGGGATAAGTAAGTGTCTGACCCAAATTATGAGCTTCGATCATAAATCAAACCCGAGATAAGACCGTTTCTATCCCCAAGAATCTCGGAGAGAGATTCAAGGGATTCAGGGTTTATCGTGTTAGTTAAACCACATTCAATGTTCGCAGTATATGGTAACCCATGTCCGGGGGCATAGGGGCATGTAACAGATACGTTCTTGAGAGATACTTAATAAAAAAAAATTGACCTCTCCGTGGATGTAGGTGATCGGGCATAAATATTTTATATTTATCACCTCAATTTAGGTACCTTTGTGAACCCGAGTGTTGCAACTGATATGGATTTAACTCTTAATTATGATACTAACCTTCGTTGGCAAGTATTTCGTGTTTTATGTTTCTCTTATGTGTTTTATAGGTAAAGTATGCAAGAGGTGCGAAAAAGAAATCGAAACAATGAAATAATGGCTAGGAAGGAAAGTTCAAGGGCATTTTCGTAATTCTTCATCCTGATCCTGGAGATGGGGCTAGAAAGTTGAAGAGCTCAAAACAACGATAACACTAGAAAAAATGGTACCCAAATATGATCTACGGTTAAGGAGTTCTGATCATTTGAAGTTGAGAAAAAAATCCAAGAAAGAAAAGAAGAAAGAATGAAAATATTTCTAAGTGTTGAATTTCCAGCAAGTTCCCCAGAACCACAAGGTGAACCAGTTCGGGGGGGAACTGATCCCGGGTACATCCAAAACCGGTTCGGGGTACTTGATGCGCGAATTTTGACTTGAATGCCGATTGGTCCAAAGAGTTCTAATATGTTACAAACTCTTATAAAACGTATTTGTATCTTTATAATGACTTAGAAAAGATAGTTTTGAAGAGTTTTTCGTAGAGAGGAAGGTAGGAGAGTAGCTTAGAACCATAGAAAAAAATTATCCATCAAGTAGGTACTTTAATTATTTTAATTACAAGTTTTCTTTAAATAAAGTTTGTTCCTTTCTTTCTTAATCTTGTAGTTAATTTATTTATAGGCTTTCTTTATTTTCTTGGTTTCCAATTCATTTATACATGCTTAGAGATAATTTTCTTATTGATTTAATTACATCAAATGTATGATTCATGTTTTCAATTAATTGCACCATGTTAGGCTAGATTTTTAAGGGTTAGTGTGTATGAACCCAACCCGATGTAATTTAGCCATGTACAAACTAGGGTTTGAATTGAAATTTGAATGAATTGTGTTGTGTAGTTGTCACAACCATCATAGACCTTTTTAGCTCGGTTGACCCTAGGTAACAGTGGTGTTTAAGGATGTGATGTGCGTGTAGCTATTGCGATACTGCTTTACTCATCCTTTGATTATGTATGATGTGGGCTTGAACCTCATATACGTAATGCTTGGGAGTACTAAAGATCGGGTTCAATTAAATTTCTAATTCAAAATTCTAGCATTCTATATGGTAAATTTACTAGGTTTTGGGGGATTGTATTCCCAACCTGTTTTCCCTTCATTCTTGTTAAGTCATTCTTAATTAGTTTATTTTGCTGACATAGTTAATTCAGTATTTTAATTTATTGTGCATTTAGTTAATTAGTTATTTACCATCTCAATCATCTTTTTATTTATTTTTAGAGTCAAGTTAGGGTTAATAGTCTTACCTTTGTCATCACTTTCACTCATCCTAGTTCCCTGAGGATTCGATACCCAGACTAGCCACTATACTCCGCAAAAGTGTAGTTAAGGTTTAGGTTTTTATATTGCGGTTGGAAGCCGATAACCACAATTAGCATATTACACGGACGCTCGGTTTCCACCTCGATCAAAATGGTGCCATTGTCGGGGACTTAGGTAGACGTGGGTTAGATTTCGTTAATCTAAAACTTTGAAGAAAAAAAGAATCAAAAAGTACAGAAAGATACTTCATCTCTCAAAAACCTGTTCATGCAAAATTCTGAACTCACTCTAACTACCCAAAATACTCCAACCACCATTCACGAAAACCCGATAGTTGAGTACGACCCGGATAGCCCTCACACTCCAAACGTTCCACAATTCTGGGTTCCACCTCCTACACCTCCACACTCAATTGCAAGTAACACTCCGATATCCCTTTGAGGACACACCAAAGAGCACGCTCCAAGCATACCAAGTGAGGCTACAGAGTCATCAAGTGAGAGAGACATGTCACAACACGGTACTGTAGCCGCGGGTGAGGAAGATGCCCTATACTACCCTTTGAGAGAAATCTTATATCCCGAGAAAAATGTCACTCTGGGATGCATTTTACTCCCGTATAATGTAGGGAAATTTTGTTTTAGGAATGGGATGATCCAGATACTTCCCAACTACCATGGAATGGAATCAGAAATCCATATCTCCATGTTCGGGAATTTGAGGAGGCGTGCGTGACCCTCAGTGATCAAACTTGCACAAAAGATGTGATCCTCCTCAAACTCTTCCCATTCTTGATAAAGGACAAGGCTAAGACTTGGCTATGGTCTTTACCTCCAAACTCGATTGCATCATGGAACGAATTTCAATCAAAATTCCTTAAGAAATTCTTTCCTCCACATCGAATAAACTCCATCAAGACTCAAATTCAAACCTTTCGACAATCAGAAAATGAGTTGTTTGATAGATGTTACGAGCATTTTAACGAGTTAATAACTTCGTGCCCTCATTATGGATTTGATAAATTGCAAATCATTTCCTTCTTCCATAATGGGCTGAATATAAATTCCAAATAACTTGTTAAAACCGTGTGTGATGGACCCTTTGTTGTCCTAAACGCCAACGATGCTGAGTTACACCTGAGTTATGTCGCCGAGACTACCCAAGCATGGGATACATCTAACCCTAATGCTCATAATAGAACTATCCAAACGACCACCACTCCACCGGCGTCCAAACTATTTCATGTAGAAAAGGATACTATGACGGACGGTCGACTCGATCTACTTGAGAAAGTAATGCAAAAAGTAATTGAGATATGTGTAAGAGGACCAACTGGCTCCATCCCGAACCCCATTGAGAAGGTGTGTTCTATTTGTGAGGTGGGACATTCAACAGAGGAATGCCCGACGATACCCGCCTACAAAGTTATGCTTCAAGAGCAAGTGAGTGGTCTAGGAGAATTTAAGGTAATTTTGGTGCACCGCACGAGAATTCTTACAACACTTCATGAAAAAACCATCATGGTTTTAGCTATGGACAACAAAATGCCGTGATGAATCCTAATTCACATGTTTCCCCTCAACCACCATCACACTTTCAACAAGCACCATACATGTAGGGACATGTGCAAGCACCACCACCTCCAGGGCCATATATCACTCCACCGCGGAGAAATCACGAGGATACGATAAACCAATTCATCACTACCCAGAATGAAACGACTACTAGACATGAGCGCATGATTGATAAGGGCGCGAGAGGTGCGACACGTGTCAGACGCCTATCGTTGTTTTCTATCTCGCCGCGAATATACAAACAAACCTAAATTACAGCTACACTTGCGGGGTAAGCACAGCGGTAAGTCGGGTATCGAAAATCCACAGAGACAAGTTGCTAGAATTTAAGTGATTTAGTGCTCCGAAATAAAAGAATAAAAGATAATTACAAACTAAAATGGAAAATACGCATAAAAGGGAAAGATTAATTTAGGCAAGTGTATATTAAACTAGATTAAGAAAGCGAGTAAAACTATAGGTTGCGTCGAATATCCCTCACTCGAGTTAATTTGTATAAAATGGATACATGGGTCGACGAGTTATTTAGAACGTGTCTCATTTCGACAGTTAATTGAACCAAGGATTGTCACGCCCGTAAATCCGTATAAAAGCCTAATGAGATTTTGGCGTCAACAAATGCCATGGGAATTGCGCACGCAAGGTCGTAAGCACGGGACATACATGATATGCCATGTAAAATCTCCTAGACTTAATAACTAGGACAATGCACCCGAAATAGACCTGTAAATACCATCACCAAATCAAAGCAACATGTCAACTCGAGTGAGTTTAATTCAAACACAACCTAATTTAAATTTGCTAGAAAGCATATTAAAAACGCAGTAAATAAACACCATAAATAAATGCAGTAAATCTACACTAGAAAGCAATGAAATAAAGCATGTGAATGTAATTATGAAAGCTTGTAAACCTACTTAACAAAGAAAAAATTAAAGGAAAACAACTATATTAATGGAGAGGATGATGAATAGTGCAACTTATAAGCCCAATTGGATGTCAATCAAAAGAGAATCAAAGAAGAACTCTCCAAAACGCTCAAACCCTAAGCTACAACTCTCTAAAATCTATTCTACAACTTCTTATTTGATTATTACAACAAAATTGCTTTATATAGTAAGTGGGAAAAAAAGAAAAGAAGAAAGAAAATAAAATCAAAATATCTCCTGGAAATAAGGGATCGATCGATCGACCCAAACCGTCGATCGATCGATGGTGAGTAAATAAGCACACTGTCGAGAAGGATCGATCGATCGACCCAAACCATTAATCGATCGATCAAGCAGGTATCAGCCCCCTGCATGCTGCTTTGGGATGTTTGCCTTTCTCGTCCGCTAGAATCGCCGTAAATTCTTCATACGGACTCGGAATCGCGCACCGTTCGTGGACACGAGAAACTTGCAAGGAGGGCTACAACGTTTGTGCAGATGTTAGGCCAGGTGCTCAAGCTGTGAAAAGACTAAAATTCCTTTAAACGTGCGACTGCGTACGGAAATCGAGCGAAATGCGTCCGATCTTCATTCTTAGCATCCAAATACATATAAAAGCTCAATTAACCCCTGTAAAACATGCTAACATAGAAATCCGAGGTTATCTGGTTAACGAGCATATATATAGGGAATAAGATACTCGAGGGGGCTAAAATGCGTTGGTTCGAGGGATGAAATACGCAATATTTGCGTATGATCACACCCCCTAACTTACACATTGCTAGTCCCTAGCAATGAAATAGGATGCAATAAGAACTATATGCAAACCAAAAGCAGGAGATAGTAAAAAAGTATGGTATAAATGCATAAGGCCACTTTCGCGAGTGATTTGATTGCATTTAGTGTTTGCAATAAGCCGTTAAACCCCTAGGTCACCCTAGTGGATGAGTGTCGTCTAGTGAGGGTTTTCAGGGATGGTACCCACAAACATTATATGGTTTCCTCACAATATCCCCAAACCAACATGCGACAAGCCCAACAAAAGCAAAAAAGATTTCATACGCATTATTAGCAACATGAATGAATTCAAACAAAAGTCCAAATCATTAACATTATAGAATGCACCTCATAGAACTAAAACCTTAAATGTGGGGGGGGGGGGGGGGGAGCGAGCACATGCAAAGTGTGATTTGACAAAAACTTAAATAAATCGGATACTAAATTAACGTAATCATATATTCAATCCTCACAGGCATTACACTCATCAAGAGAATTCACTTGAAACAAGGAGGTAACACACGGAACATGCGGGCATAAAGAGTAAATGTAAATGGAAATTAGGTCGCGCACATGTCACAAATGAAGAACGCTATATGTAAACTAAAAAACTATAATCTTAATGGAAGGATGCCACTCATTAAAGGAGGTGAAATGCATTTTCACAGATGATCAAAACTATTATGACTTTTAAATTAAATGCACCCTAAGATCACATAGGACTTGTATAGGGTTATAATGTAGGCTAGACGAGGGTACGAAACGAAGGATATGTATGTACGGATTCAAATTGTTTGGGATGAAAACTCGGGATAATGGGACGATACGGGGAAAAATCAAAATTGGAAAACAAGTTCCAAATGGCATTAGATATATCATCGGGGAGAGTAATCAAAGCTTATTGAACTATATACACAACATTTACAACTTTCTCTTTTCTTGTTTTTCTCATTTTTTCTTTTGTTTTCTTTTGCTTTTTGCTTTCTCTTTTTCACTCTTTTTCTTCTTCTTTTTTCTTTACTTTTCAAACTCTCATGTGCCCAAATTGCAACCGACATCACAACAACAACATTCAATCCCAAGTAACATTCCAAACAAAGGTATGGAAGGTGTATATATGGGCTAAAACTCCAATTTAGAGTTGGTTATGGGATTTTGGGTTATAAAATGAAAGGCTATATTTAGGCTCAAAGAGGTTAATGAGGGTAAACATATAAGGTGAGGTCCAGGCTAATATGCGTAATATAACAAAGATGGCCTATGACCATTTTCAAAAGTTTACGCAATTATAGAGTCAAAACAATATATGAAAATCATGCTCAAGTAATACATTTCAAGTATGAACTCAATTAATGAATGGTCAAATGAAAGAATAGTGAGATTACCAACGAATTCAACGTTTTCAAAGATGAAAGAATAGTGTATAACACTCACAAATGATGAAAGGTACAAAGCTTACTCGGTGTAAGTATGTACAATGCAACAAAATATTACCAAGTTATAAAAATGTTAAACCAAATCGATAGAACGATAAAAGTGCATGTTCTCATGGGATTAAAGTTTAATTCATGAAGTTATTCACAATATCAATAATCGAGACTAAAGTCTAATAACTTCTAAAATTGAGAACAATCATCATTGGGTTGTTAATTGGATCGGGAAATTATTCAAATTTATCATTGAAAACAAAGGCAAAAAGCCCAAAAAAGGAGAAAAAAGAAAGAAAATCTTTTTGAAATTTTCAATTTTTCTAAGAAAAGCATACTAAGTAACTAACATGTGAGAAAAAACATGGACTAAAATAAGAAATGGAAAGACTATCCCACACCCCCTAACTTAAAACTTGACATTGTCCTCAATGTACATTAAGAACCCAGTCAAGGAGAGGAAAAGAGCGATATTACCCAAAATTGGAGCGATCCCCATAAGAACAAGTCCAAAGAATCTACAAAACACGTTAGTACCGAGCATAGAAAAAAAAATAACAAAAAGTTAACTAATTACACTAGACTAAATTAAAAAGGAAATAAAAAATAGAAAGGAAGAAAGAATAAAAATCTAACTATATACAACCTACTATTTAGGCTTCACACTAACTGTACACTAGAAGTCTAAATAGCTGAGGGTCCACCATAAGAAAGATTTGACTTTGGAGGATAATCAGTGTCCCCTCACATACAAGCATGCCTTCCAAAAAATATGTATTCCATTTGAACAACGAAAGGCATGTGTAAGGCGGAAGAAAGGATCCATCGTCAATTAAAAGTCTTGGAGGGACAATGGGGGGTTTGGATTGAACCGGTGACAAAAACATGTGGGGACCGAGAAAAGCAGAATATCCTCTCAAGGATTTAGCAAGCGGAATGGGAGGTGGTGCACACGAGGGCAAATATGAGATCGTGGAGGAATACTGGAGGAAGTACTCCTCATCGGCGAAAAGGTTTAAAACATTAAATTTTGAAACCGAATGATCTAGTACTTGTGACAGTGTGATAACAGAGAATGAAAATGGGGATGAAAGAAATTCAAACTCATGAGATGAATCAGCATCGCATGAAGATTGAGTTACGAAGGAAATAATATCATTTTCAATGAAATGTTCTTCTTTGGGGGTCAAAGAAGAAATCATTTCATTGAAAATAGATATTACGTCATTTTCATCCTCACTTTCAATATCTATTATGCAATGGGAAAAGTCTTGAATGGTTTGTTCCAAAGTAGGCACAAAGTCCTCATTTGGTTCAAAAATTCTTCGACTTCAAAAGTCTCAGAAGCAAAGTCGTCGTCAGATTCGAATAATCAATCCAAGTCTTGCTCCCAACAATGATTTTGTTCCCGATAACGATTTTCAATTTTCTCATTCTCATACATACGCAAACCCTCACCGGATGTCACAGGTCGAGGTGCGGATCCATGAAAATGGGAGCTTTGAAAATTACCATCGGACTTAAATTAAAACTCATTATTATAGGAATTTTGAAAACTATTGCAATTCGTTTCAAAATTCCTATTATAAGGAGGTAAAGGCCCAAAATCATTATCATCATCATCAAAATTCCAATAACCCAAATTTTGTCTTTCGCTATACTCGCCGAAAGTCATATTTGAATTTGTAATACTCTGGGATTCTAAGTATTCACCGAAAGTCAGAGGTTTGATAGAATTTTGAGAATTATAACAATGATTACCGAAAGAATTGGAATAAGACATGCTTAACCCAAAAAAGGCTAGAAGTGGCGAATTCCACAAAGTAGGTGCGCGAGGAATTAATTCAAGCGTTTCTAAGTGCTCAAATGTGGAAGTCTTGCAAAAACATTAGCAAATAATACAAATAGAAAGAAAATACTATGAAATACAAAATCAAATAGGTCTAAAACTAACTCATCCCCGGCAACAGCGCCATTTTGATAAGCACGCGAGAGGTGCGGCGCGTGTCAGACGCCGATCGTTGTTTTTCGTCTCGCCGTGAATATACAAACAAACCTAAATTACGACTACACTTGCGGGGCAAGAACAACGGTAAGTCGGGTATCAAAAGTCCACATAGACGAGTTGCTAGAATTTAAGTGATTTAGTGCTCCAAAATAAAAGCGTAAAAGGTGATTACAAACTAAAATGAAAAAGATGCATAAAATGGAAAGATTAATCTAGTCAAGTGTATATTAAACTAGATTAACAAAGCGAGTAAAACTATAGGTTACGTCGAATATCCCTCACCCGAGTTAATTTGTATAAAATGGATACATGGGTCGACGAGTTATTTAGAATGCGTCTCGTTTCGACATTTAATTGAACCAAGGGTTGTCACTCCCCTAAATCCGCATAAAAGCCTAATGAGATTTTAGTGCCAACAAATGCCCAAAAAATTGGGCACGCAAGGTTGTAAGCACGGGACATACATGATATGCCCCGTCAAATCTCCTAGGCACAATAACTAGGACAATGAACCCGAAATAGACCCATAAATGCCATCACCAAAGCAAAGCAATGCGTCAACTCGAGTGAGTTCAATTCAAACACAACCTAATTTAAATTAGCAGAAAGCATATTAAAAATGCGATAAATAAATGCCATAAATAAATGCGGTAAATCTACACTAGAAAGCAATGAAATAAAGAATGTGAATCTAATTATGAAAGCTTGTAAACCTAATTAACAAAGCAAGAATTAAAGGAAAACAACTATATTAATGGAGAGGATGATGAATAATGCAACTTACAAGCCCAATTGGGTTTCAATCCAAAGAGAATCAAAGAAGAACTCTCCAAAACCCTCAAACCCTAAGCTACAACTCTCTAAAATCTATTATACAACTTCTTATATGATTATTACAACAAAATTGCTTTATATAGTAAGTGGGAAAAAAAGAATAGAACAAAGAAAGTAAAAGAAAAATATCTCCTCGAAACAGGGGATCGATCGATTGACCCAAACTGTCGATCGATCATTGGTGAGTAAATAAGAACAATGTTGAAAAGGATAGATCGATGGACCCAAACCGTTGATCGATCCATGCATGCTGTTTTGGGATGTTTGCCTTTCTCGTCCGTTAAAATCACTGTAACTTCTTCATAAGGACTCACAATCGCGCACCGTTCAGGGCTACAAATTCCGTGTTGATGTTGGGCTAGGTTCCCAAGCTGTGAAAAGACTAAAATGCCCTTGAACGTTCGACTGCGTACGAAAATCGAGCGGAATGCGTCCAAACTTCATTCTTAGCATCCAAGTACCTGTAAAAGCTCAATTAAACCCTGCAAAATATGTTAACATAGAAATCCGAGGTTGTCTGGTTAACGAGCATAAATATAGGGAATAAGATACCCAAGGGGGCTAAAATGCGTCAGTTCGAGGGATGAAATACGAAATATTTTGTATGATCAATGATCAACGACATAAATGAGACTATTTGAAAAATGCAATCATCGTTGAGTATCTAGGAGAAGGGAAAGTTTCCTTCCCAGAGTCAAAGTCCTCTCCAAGGTCAAACTATTGTTAGCTCCACACCCCATGACCATCCTGAGCAATGTAGCGCAATTACCCCTCTATGTAGTGGGAGAGTAGTTGACTTGTCACCTCCCCCACAATACGTACCTAAAAAAAGGAGGTTTCTCTTGGCACGAAAGAGGTCGAATATGCCCCTTTAATTGAGAGTGATAAAAAAGATAACACTGGCAGATCCAAGGTCATGGTGAAACCCCCCACCACTGCCCCATACCCTCAACGGTTGGTCCCACACTCCAAAGAGACTTCTTGGGATGATGTTTTGGACGTCCTCAAGGAAGTAAAGATTAATTTACATTTTCTCGAGACTATACAGAAAACTCCCGCATATGCTAAGTTCATTAAGGATTTACTTACGGTGAAACACAAGCTAAAGGTAAATAAGAACGTCTTTTTGGCCTAGAATGTCGTATGATTTTATCGAGTGACCTTCTGTTAAAGTATAAAGATCCGGGTGCACCCACCATCTCGTGCATAATGGAGAAGAACTGAATCAAAAAGGTGCTAATAGATTTAGGGGTGAGTGTTAACATTCTACCCTTGGGAGCCCTTAAGCCCATAAATATGACTCTCCAGCTCGCGGATCGTTCTGTGAAGAAGCCTCGGGGAATCATTGAGGATGTGATTGTCCAAATAGACACTTTTTACTTCCCGGTGGATTTTGTCATTTGGGACAAGGATCCCTCTATTCTACCGAATAATCATGTTCCCGTTACCCTTGGTCGCCCATTCATAGCTGTGGCTAATGCACTCATCAATAATCAGAGAGGGCGAATGCAATTAACATTTTGGAACATGACCCTCGAGAAAAATATTTGTAATATTATCAAGAACGAGGGTGACAAAGGAGAACAGCGAGAGACGGATCATTTAGAGGCAGCACACGAGCATGGGAGGACCCACATACGAGAGACAATATGGATATGCCTTGTTACATCAAGTGAGAGAAAAAGTTGCAACATGCAGCGAAGGGTAGGGGAGGTATGCTTAGTAACTCAAATAAAGAGTGTGAGTGATACCTTGAGTGTGACAGAGAGCGATAATTTAGAGGGAAGTGGGAGAGGTTTGTTTGAGTGCTTAGATGAGAGCGAATGACGAGACACGATAGATACGTTTCTCCTCAATTTCTAACCAACCACACCACTTAATAATTTTGGGATGGAGCGAGGACGGAAGGACGTGGGAACGAAGCAAGAAAGAGATCTATAGGAGTTGATCCTAGCGGAATTTGAGAGAGAATTCGGGCAGGTGGATGAGAGCCTTAACGACGAAGTCCAATCTCTATTGGACTCATGGAGTCATTTAGGAGAGAGCGAGTGAAAAGATAAAATTGATGAGTTTCTTCGCAATGGCCATCCACCCATGCAACTTGAGTCCTCCGGGGTAATTAAAGATAAGACTCCAGTCTCATTTGACTTAGAGCCCGACCCACGTAGTACGCATCACGGGGATCCTTTTTTGATTAAGTATGATGAGTCTCCCAGTCTTTCCTTTATTTATGGACAAGGGCCCAACTTATTCCGATTATTGGTGTATGACAGGTAGAGGGGAGAGACTAGGAGAGCAACGGATCCCGTGCAAGGGGTTGGGTGATTTTTGGAGAGAAATGAGAGGTCATCGCACCCCCATGCGTATAGGGTGATTTTTGTTGTATTTTTCAGTCATGTATGAGTGTCATATAGTGTCTTGGTGCATTTTGATAATTTCCTTAATTTATTTATCGCACTTATTCTTTTTCTTCTTTAGATTTTTGTCCTTTTGATTGAGGACAATGCAAAAGTCTAAGTTAGGGGGGTGATAAGCGCGTTTTTCTAAAACTTCACAAATCTTTAAAATGCCAAAAAAATGAAAAATTTTGAAAAACCAAAAATATTTTTCTTCAAAATAAATAAAAATTGGAATTTAAAATTTTCAAAAATATCACCTTTTTTCTATTTGAAGTCTCAAATTGTTAAATGTCAATTGCACTAAGCCCAAATTGACCAAAGATGGAAATTGTGAGAAAATTTACGACTTAACGAATAAATGTGGAGATGAACAAAACCCAGTGAAATTTCGAGCCTATCGATATTTTTGAGTTTTTAAATCAATCCGAGTTAATGGTTAACTCAAAGTTTTGATTTGGCATTTGAAATAAGTCGTTGATGATCTCAATTCTTTCTTTTGATCAGTTATGGGAAACATTTATGATGTTGCCTCGAAAAGTACAAAACTCTAAATTAAATTAATCTCGAGACAAATATGGTAAATTAATATGTAATTCGGACAATGAAGTAGGCCATCGTTTGTTACCCAAAAACTTTATCCCCAAAAAGATGTTAAAAATTATCCCCTTCATAACCCAATTGAGCCAAATAAAATTTTTCCTTTTCGTTTAGTAACCCGAAAAACCCAAGTAGCCTGGAATTGTGAAGATTGAATATTCATCAAATAAATTCTGAAAAATGCATAAAAAGAGGCAATAAAGAAATAGTAGAAAAATGCTCAACAGAAATAGCAACTAGAGAAAAAGAAGAGAAAATGGGCAAATACCCGAAAAGGCACTATGGGTCATCGTAAGAAAAAAATTTCCAATTCCGAAGTTCCCAACCATTCCCATGTTACCCAATACACCTTTATCCTGAAAAGTCCTACCGAGTTCGAATTGAAAAATTGATTACTGCGTGGAGAGCTAAGATACAAAAAGATAATATGGGAGATTAAATCATGTGAATTTGAGGCGATGTTTCCCGTTTCTTAAAAACCGTATTCCGATGAAGAGATCATTTCACCATATTTTTTGGTCCTTTCAACATAGTATGCGTGAATTTGTGTTCAATACATTTACTTTTTATGGCATGCATACCGAGAGAATAGCCATAATTCGAGAGTTTCATTTGTGAGAGCGTCCCATGAGCATTTGAATCATAACGAATTTTTGGAAACCAATGTAATGATCAATCAGTGGAAATTTGAGGTTAATTTTCGGCTTGGCACACACACATGACAACTTGAGACTCTTTTGAATATGAATTTATGGTGAATTTTTTTCGGAAGGTTTAAATTGTACAATTTTTAAGTAATTTGATTTTTCATTGAGTCTAAGTCGAATTTTGTGGGTATATTCACTGCAAAACCTCACGAAACAAAACTCGTCCTACTAGGGTAACCTAGGGGTTTAACGGCTTGTTGCATACACTAAATGCGGAAAAAGGTATTCTATTACAATAAAATGTTTATAAGAGTTGTGACGTTATTCTTTTTCTTCTACATTGCTTGGGACGCGTAAAGTTCTAAGTTTGGGGAATTTGATCGGGCATAAATATTATACATTTTTATCCCATTAATTTCGGTACCTTTGTGAACCCGAGTGGTGAAATTGATATGGATTTAGCTTTTAATTATGATACTAACCTTTGTTGTCAATTATTTCGTGTTTTGTGTTTCTCTTATGTGTTTTACAGGTAAAGTATGCAAGCGGTGCGAAAGAGAAATCAAAAAAATGAAAGAAAGTCTAGGAAGGAAAGTTTAAGGACATTTTCATAATTCTTCAGCCTAATCCCAGAGGTGGGGCCAACTAGAAAGTTAAAGAGATCGGAACAACGATAACACTGGATAAAATGGTACCCATATCCGAGCTACGGTTAAGGAGTTATGATCATTGAAGTTGAGAAAAAAAATTCAAGAAAGAAAAGAAGAAAGCATGAAAAAATTTCTAAGTGTTGAATTTCCAACAAGTTCCCCAGAACCACAGGGTGAACCGGTTTTGGATACATCCAGAACCGGTTTGGGGTACCTGATGCACGAATTTTCACTTAAATACTGATTGGTCTAGAGAGTTCTAATATGTTACAAACTCTTCTAAAACGTATTTGTATCTTTATAATGACTTAGAAAAGATAGTTTTGAAAGGTTTTTCATAGAGAGGAAGGTAGGAGAGTAGCTTAGAACCATAGAAAATAATTCTCCATCAAGTAGGTACTTTTATTGTTTGAATTACAAGTTTTCTTTATATAAAGTTTGTTCATTTCTTTCTTAATCTTGTAGTTAATTTATTTACAGACTTTCTTTATTTTCTGGGTTTCCAATTCGTTTATACATGCTTAGAGATAGTTTTCTTATTGATTCAATTACCTGCAACATAGGATTCATGTTTCTAATTAATTACACCATGTTAGGCTAGATTTCTAGAGGTTGGTGTGCATGAACCCAACCTGATGTAATTTAGCCTTGTAAAAACTAGGGTTTGAATTGAAATTTGAATGAATCGTGTTGTGTTTGAGGATGTGATGCGCGTGTAGCTATTGCAACACTGCTTTACCCATCCTTAGATTATGTATGATGCGGGCTTGAACCTCATATACATAATGCTTGGGAGTACTAAAGAACGGATTAAAATAAATTTCCAATTCAAAATTCTAGCATTCTATACGGTAAATTTATAAGGGTTTGGGGGATTGTATTCCCAACCTGTTTTCCCTTCATTCTTATTAAGTCATTCCTAATTAGTTAATTTTTCTCACAAACTTAATGCAGTAGTTTAATTTAGTGTGCATTTAGTTAATTAGTTATTTCCCATCTCAATCATCTTTTTTTTTTTAGTCAAGTTAGGGTTAATAGTCTTACCATTGTCATCACCTTCACTCGTCCTAGTTCCCTGAGGATTCGATACCCAGACTAGCCACTATACTCTGAAAGAGTGTAGTTAAAGTTTAGGTTTTTTATTGCGGTTGGAAGACGATAACAATATTAGTGTATTACATGGACGCTCAGTTTCCCCCTCTATTAGTAGGCAATTCACCGAACCTCATATATTCTTGCGTTGTGATTGTGATTGCATGTTATTCTTGGAGCATTCATCAACAAGAGGCAACGATGTCTCAACACATAAGCAATATCCCTCAAACAGGGGACATTTAGCAGCAGCCTATCCCTCCAAGCGTAAGGTTTGAAATTTTCCATTCAAACCCTAGGCTGCGTCGAGAGAGACAAGTCTCTGAGGAAAGCAATGGGCCACCCAGGTCCACACAAATTTCTAAATTAATAGATGCATATGAATCCAGAGTCCAAGAACAAGAGGAGGCCATACACCGGCATGAAGGTATAAAAGGTAGAAGCGAATGGAGAGAAGAGGCCCGATAATGTCCTCAAGGAGGATATCAGCCATGAGTTTGTGGTAATTCACGGAGCGTCGAACATCAAGGAGATTCAATGAAATATCGCTCGGATGGAGGTCAAAAAGCTTATTGGAGTCGTGTAGTGTTTTCAAATTCACCCAAACAGAACTCGGTCTGGGAAGCGTCGATGACCGGATGATGTCGATTATAATAAGCACATTGTGTTCACTGGTGAAGACTTGGTTGGGGTGAGAGCCCCCCATTATGATGCAATGGCCATCACACTTAGGATATCCAACTGGGACATCGATAGATTTCTCATCAACTGAGGTAGCTCGTCTGAAGTGATGTACCTGGAGTTGTTCAGAAAGTTGAAGCTGAGCGTAACCGACCTCAAGGAAGCCACTGTTCCGTTGGTCGGCTTCACTGGAAAGAATACAGTTCCTTTTGGGAAGATTATCCTGCTAGTGGGAAACATTTAAAAAATGATAAGTTTTCTAGTAGTTGACATTGAGTCTCCATACCATGCCATCCTCGTCAGGGGGTGGCTTTATGAAATAAAGGTCATACCATCAACGTATCATCAATAACTCAAGTGTGTAACAGATCGGGGAGTGGTTGAGATACATGGAACCCAAGCTATGGCCAGAAACTTCTTCATCATAACCATTCGCCCCAAGAAGGAAAGAAAAACTTATGAACCGAAGAGTGAGGAGGAAGACCAGGAGGGGTTGCAACCCTCTAAATACCAGCTAAGGTATGACCAACTAGGGCTGGAGGAGACCATTCTCTATCCCTCAGAAAGGGTCGTTGAAGAGCTAGAAAAAGTTACGAATGAAAGTAGCTAGATTCAGAAAAATGTTTTTGATTGGAACCTCCTTAACCGATCGTGAGAAAAAAGAGTTAGTTACTCTCCTTCGGATAAACTTGGATGTTTTTTTATGGTAACCCTACGAGGTGGCTGGGATAGATCCTGTTGTTGCTTATCATCAGTTGCATATTACCCAACCTTCAAGCCAATCGAAAGGAAGGCTCACCGAACAGGTTCCAAGAACAAAAAAGAAGTAGAGAAAGATGTTGGCAAACTATTGGATGTAGGTTCCATACGAGAAGTCCAATTCCCTAAGTGGTTATCCAACCCAGTAGTAGTTCCCAAGAGCAATGGAAATTGGAGAGTTTGTATCGACTTCACCGACCTCAACAAGGCCTATGCCAAAGATAATTTTACCCTTCCAAAGATTGATTAATTGGTCAATGTCATAACATCTCATGAGAGGATGAGCTTTTTAGATGCATACTATGGATACAAAAAAATCCCCCTTCACATACCGGATCAAGATAATATCTCCTTCATAACCACCATTGCTTTGTATTTTTACAAGGTTATGGCTTTTGGCCTTAAGAATGTACGAGCGACATATCAGCGCCTAGCTACGAGGATGTTTAAAAAGAAAATGGGGGAGACCATGGAGGTTTAGATTGATGACATGATCATTAAGAGAAAGCTCAAGGATGATCACCTTTCCAACTTGATGGGGACTTTATATATCCTCAGGAAATACCAATTGAAAGTCAACGTAAGTAAGTGTTCTTTCGGTGTCCAGTCAGGAAAATTCCTTGGATACCTGGTCAACAAGAGTGGAATAGATGCTAATCTAGACCAAATTGATGCCATCAACAAATTCCATCCCCCTCAAATGATAAGGAATGTACAAAAGCTCACCAGAATGATCGTCGTGCTCAACCGCTTCATTTCAAAATCCTCAGAGCGATGTCAATAATTCTTTAAGTTATTGAAAATAAATAAGGGTCTGACCTAAAATGAAAATTTTTCTAGAGCCTTAGAAGGACTCAAGGCCTATCTCAGAAGCACTCATTTGCTCATGATTCCTAGAGAAGGTGACCATTTATAACTTTTCCTTGCTATATCAGACCATGCCGTGAGCTCTGCCTTGGTGTGTGATAGAGAAGGAAGCCAACATCCAGTCTATTATGCAAGCGAGTCACTTTTAAAAGTCGAGCAGTGATATCTATCCTTGGAAAAGCTCTCCTATGCATTGGTGATAGCCTCGATGAATCTAGCTTATTCAATATTCGTGGTCACTTCACACCCTCTTAAAGATATTCTGAGGAAAGATGACCTCTCTAGTCGACTGTCAAAGTGGTTAGTCGAGCACAAAAGGTTCGGCATCCACTTTCAACCCAGAATAGCCGTCAAGGGGAAGATTCTAGCTGATTTTATCATTGAATTCATTGGAGAACAGACTGAGATAAGAACTAGTTGACCAATGAAAATCATATAGCGATCAGAGATTGAACCTTAATTTAATGGAGCCTCCTAGTCAAGGGGGCATGGGTAGGCATCATGATGGTAATCCTCGAGAATATGGTGCTCGAACGGGGCAGGGGTAAGCATCGTGCTAGTAACCCGCAAGAATACGGTGCTCGAATAGGGCATCAGACTGGGATTTGAAGCCTCCAATAATGAAGCAAAGTGTGAGGAACTGATAGCTGACATGTACAAAACACAAGTACTCGGGGCAAGGCACCTTCAAGTCTTTGGCAATTCGCAGCTAGTATCGAACATGATAAACGATGATTTCAACGCAAAAGATGAAAGGATGGGATCTTACCTTGCCATCATAAAGAGACTCATGGACAACTTCAATAGGATAGACATTTAATAGTTCCCGAGGGGACATAACAACCATGTAGATGCCGTAACTGCTTTGAGTTATAAAATAGAATTTGACCTGAAAAGAATGATCCAAATAGACTTCCTTGTGCAACCCATTATTAATCGAGCTAATGAATTTGAGCAAGCCTCCGAGTAGGTCCTCCACATAGAAAGATCACCAAGTTGGATGGACCCCATCATAGACTACTTACAGAGTGATACGCTGTTAACTGACAAGAGGTTGGCACATCAAATAAGAGTTAAAGTTGCTCTCTTTCACTTATGTCCTGATGGGAAATTATGTAAGAGATCCTTCACTGGACCCTGCCTCCAGTGCATTCATCCACAAGATGTCGAGCAGTATCGGCACGAAACTCATTAGGGAATTCATAGAAGTCATGCAGGAGGAAGGTCATTGGACTTTCGAGCAATGAAGGAAGGATATTGGTGGCCATATATGCAGAAATATGCCGGAGTCTATATGGGAAAGTGTGAGAAATTCCCAAAATACTCACCTATGGTCCACCATCTCGCCAGCGACCTCAAGTCATAAACCAGTCCGTGGACCTTTGCCCAGTGGGGTTTGGACATTGTATGACTACTACCTATTGCAGTAAGGAATCAAAAGTATTTATTGGTCTCCATAGACTTCTTCACTGAGTGGATATAGGTAGAACCGTTCGCGAATATTCGGGAGATATGAGGATATTCATATGGAAGAACATAATTATCTAATTTTGCATACCCACCATCATTAATGATAACGGGACCCAGTTCGAGAGTGATTTCTTCCAAAGTTTTTGCAATGATCATGGGATCAAGCATTATTTTATCTCTATAGCATATCCCCAGAGCAATATTCATGCTGAGACATCCAACAAGACAATGATCTATGGAATGAAGAAATGCCTGGAGTGGGCTAAAGAAGCTTGGGCGAACGAGTGAACCCACATCCTCTGGGCTATCGCACGACCCCAAGGCGAGCAACTCGGGAAATTCCCTTTGCGCTCACGTATAGAATGGAAGAAGTCATTCCTTTAGAATATGGACTCCTTACCATGAGGTCTACAATGGTCGACCAAGGACACAATGATGAAGCATTACTCACTGAACTTGACTTAGCTAATTAATGGTGAGAATTGTATATAGTTAAGTTGTCAGCCTACCAGCAATAACTAGCTAAACGGTACAATCGAAAAGTCAATCGAAGAAAATTTTAAGTTAGGGACTAGGTCCTAAGGAAAGTCCTTGGCAGTGTTGTGAAACCATCAGATGGAAAATTGGGACCAAACTGGGAAGGACCTTTCAAGATAGTGAGGGATGACTTGCAAGGGGCCTATAACTTGGAAACGTTGGACGGCAATGAGATACCAAGGGTTTGGAATGCATCCAATCGAAGAAGTTCTACTTCTAGACTTTCTTTATATGCGCATTATTAGTTTAGGCAAATTTTTATTTACAAACTAATGTTGCTCTTCGTTTAAAATTTTGATTAATAAAATGTTATTGGCTTTGGCATCCCATATACATTGGTTATCCCAATTATATTTCGATATACCCCCTTTCCAATCTACAGGCTTCACTCCTTTTATGAGTATAGTTGAATTCCTGGACTATAGTAAGTGATATGCCGAAAGTGCACCCTCATACTCAAGGTCACTAACCTCGGCCTGTATCATAGCCGAGTTGATAAAAAGCTCCCAACTGCCGTCAGAAAGGTCATATTTTGCAAGGTCGACCATCCATTTACCAACCTCAGCTGACCATCAGCCGAGGTTAGCTAACTCTCATAGGGAAAATCTATTTCCAACATCGTACTCTTCCTCAAATGATATTACATCCTACCTTATACACAACCTCGGGCAGTCTTCTAGGCCGAGTCCATATCGGCGACTGACAAGACAAAGCGACACTATCAAACTTCACCAACCTCGTACTCGGCCAGGCTAAGGTTACAACAGTTAATGATGTAAGTCTGAGCATATGCAAGCACACAAAAGACTTGGAACACGTGGGCAAATTAGTTATAACCAAATCATTCCCCCCACATAAGGGAATATTTTGGTCATCATTATTCACATGAGATCATCCAAGTGTCAACAGGTTATTAGTTCAATCCTCATACACATTCGCGTTTCATGCTTGGGGGGTATATGACGCCCCCAAACATTATATATACATGCCTTCTCCTACCTTGGAAAGGGATCGATAATTGTAACCCTCGCTGAAACTCTGTTGGTTTACACAGTAGAGAGAGAAAGCTTGAGGGGTTATATATATAGCCATTAGTCCCTTCATCTAGTGAAATTACTCACACACTCATAGTGTACATAGGCCTCAACTGAACCACTTATATAGTAGTGTCTCTCCTATTCTACTCACCTCCCTCTACTAGATATTTATACTTTTGTGCTGCCATTATTATTACTAGAGTGAGCTCATCAATAACTCATCTGGTGGTGCTGTTTATAGCATCATCATTTTAGCGCCGTCTGTGGTAACGAGAAGTTATGTCTTCCTTTATACAGCTTGACCTCACTGGAAACTCTGGGAGTGAACCAGTCCTCCCTCTTCGTATGGTGCTATTTCACCATTGAAAGAGATTCATTAAGGTTCTCAAGCTCCTCAGTATTTTGATTATTCAGCTCTTCACTGCTCAAACATATGGCACCAGAGTTACCATCTCCACCGTCTGGTGTTAGAGGACTCAGTTCAACCCAGGCACCACCCCAGTCCAAAATGGCTGAGGTGGCAGTAGCTTTGAAGTCCTTAGCTGCAACTCAGCAGGCGATGCAGGAGAAATTTTCCCAGCTAAGCTAGAACATAGTAATGAGACCACCTGGGATCTCACCGGAGATGATTACTCCGGTAGCTGCTCGACCACCTCATGAGGCCAGGGGACCAACCGAGGCACCACAAATGACCAGCCTACGCCTCAGCAGAGGAGATATATTGCTGACCTTAGGCGTTTACATCTGGGGAGGCAAGGAAACCCTTGTCCTGAGGATATTTATGATGACATTGAGGCAAAGGATGCTCCGTAAGACTGTTAGGAGTCGTATGAGGTCTCAAATAACATTGTACGTCACGTCTAGTAGAGCCGAGGTCGGTGTGAAAGATGAGATTATGATTCATGCTAAAGAGGATCAAACTTTCATCGCTTGAGTAGAGGGTCGGCCTTTAAAAGGCTCGGTCCAGTTAATGATCTAAGAGAAAGGCTGTCCAGATCCAGAAGTCTTGCTGGCTCTAGAAGAGAAGGAGGAGACTGTCGTCCCCATAATGGTCGATCCCAACATGGCCGAGACTATGGTTAGGGGGAGTCAATAGCCGACATTGTGCAGCAGCTGGGGAACCCTTAGTCCACCCTTTGGAGGTAGATGGGGACAACCTCGGCGAGGCCGACGTTGCTAAATCGTGGAACGATTTCATTCAAAGGGTGGAAGAGAAGATAGGGAACTTCGTAAAAAGCCGAGACATATTATAGAGGGGTTATTCATAGGGCTCACCATTTGTGGCAAGTATTATCAATTTTCCAACCCCGGCTAAATTTAATCCTCCAGTGGTGTCCCCCAAGTACGATGGAAGTAATAACCCAGTCCATCATATTGAAATGTATCAATTTGTAGTGAACATTTATTCAATCTCTGATGAGATGAGGTGCCAAGCTTTCTCAAGAACTTTGACTGGGGCTTCACATATCTGGTTCACTTCTCTTCCTAAAAATTCAGTTGAAAATTTTAAAGGCCTGGCCGAGCAGTTTATTTGCAACTTCTGTTTTGGGGTAATACCTCATAAAAATATGGCTCATTTGTTTTATGTAAAGCGAGGGAAGAATGAAATCCTCAGGGACTACATCATGAGGTTAACCAAGGAAAAAATAGAGATAGAAGATTATGAAGAGACCATAGCCATGACAACCCTTATTCGAGGGCTTCAGAAGGGAAAGCTACTTTGGAAGCTTGCTGAAGACCATCCTAAGTCTATGGTCGAGTTGTTAGCAATAGTTGGAAAGGTCATGAATGCAAAGGAAGCAATAATTGCGAAGTATGAGGATGATAATGGAAGTAGCAGTGGGTATTTTTTTTAAACCTCGCCCTAGATAATAAGTATTTAAGGATAGTAGAAATATTTTATTCAAAGGAAAATTTGAGGAATAAATATATAATGGAATTACGCCATAATGACACGAAAAGTAATTAAGGAGAAAAATAATTTCCACGTGACATGGTTTGTATGGATGCACATTAAAGCCATAATAGTCTTAGGAATTATGTTGGTTAAGTTTAATGCAAAAATGCCAATGAACGACACGCTTAATATAACGCGACTTTTGTCAGCATGCGTCGCGCAGGACGCGAACTTGCACGATTTTTGTAGGTCATTTTATTGGGGTTAAAAATAATTTGACCATATTTATGGGATGATAAAAATAGGCCTAAGAGTGCCATGGGGTCAAAAGTCAAAAAATGAATAAATAAATAAAATATTTTTTTTTTTGTCAAAAAATAAAATTGCTCAGAAAATTTTGAAAAATTGTAGATCGACTTAAAATTTAATTTTGAGCAGTTTCTATTCTTTGACATTTTCAGAAAATGTTATTTAGACCTATTTTAAATCTATTTTCAGTTTATCACTCTTACACTCCCACAACTCTCAAACACTTGTGAAAATTCGTATCTCTTCCGTCCCCTCTCTAAACAACTACCAAAACTTCATATTTGTGACATATTTACACCCCAAAACAACCACCCAAGGATTATATAACTTAAGGAAATCTTGGAGCTTATATTTTGGAGCTAAAGTTGGAGTTTTGGAGCATTTCTTGGAGCTTAAAGAAAGAGTTCCTAGAGCACATATAGAGCTCTCATGGAGGATGCATTTGGTAACCCCTTGAGTCCACCTTTGAAGGTGGGGGTTGCTCCTCCTATACCACCATCTTGGAGTTTTAAGAGGTGGGAAAATATTACTTTGATTGAGGGTTAGAGTTTGATAATTTTTAGAATGATAGTTACATATAGTAGACTTGATATATTTAGTATTTAGCTACTTTACAACTTTATGTTGTTTAGTCATCATATCATCATTTGATGTGTAGAAATGAGTTTTTAAGAAGTAATTTTGATGAGTTCAAAAGGTGGATAAATTTCATAATATTAACCTTGAACATTTTATCGAATAAAATGTGTTAAAATGATGGTTCAAAGGTAAATAATTCAATTTCAGGTTTAGGAAAATATTGGGCTAATATAGGCCATTTTTACGAAATAAAAATGGGACTTTCTTACCAAAATGATGAAGTAGAAGAAGAAATTGCGCTTTTACTTAAATGGGTATTTTTGAGATGCATAAACTCAAAATAAGAAATAATTGGGGTTGATATGAAAATAATCAAAGTATAAAATGCTTACTTTTAAATGGATACTTAAGAGTAGCTAAAGAAAGTAAAGAAGGCCAAATGTGTTGATAATGGCCAAATGTGTATTGAAAGTGTGTACAACTTTTTTGAAAACATAAATGGAAATAAAGTCTTTTTATAAAATTTAGAATTTATTACGGAAATTATGTTGGAAATATCCGAAATACACTTTGAGAAGTTATAAGTTGATTTTTGGCGAAATTAGTATGTTTAAACCGATTTAAAAGTATAATATTTGTGTGAAACAAATAGTAGTGGCATTGTCGTAAATACAGTGGATAGTATGCTGCCAAGAAAATATTTGGCAATTAAATGTATTAATTAAAATTTGATAAAAGGAGATTAATGATATATATTTGCTAAGTGAAAATAATGAGTTTCACTGAAATGATAAGTGTGAAGTATGGGTAAAAATATAGTTTTTGACAAGTGTTAAATGGTTAAAAGTGTTTTGAGAATTAAGTTGGAAAGTTAGTAACTATTTTGGGAACAACACTTGTTAAATGGCTAAATACGTGTTTGACAAGAGGTGGGTAAATTGGTAAATTTATGTAAAGCGTAACATTTTTATGAAATAAAAATGTCAATGAATAGTTTGGAAGAAAAAGGAAAGAATTGATTTTCCAAGTGAGAATAAATGTGAACATTGAGAATAATGTTGAAACACGTGGAAAAGATAAGAACGGATACTTGAATGATGCCAAGAATTAAGTAGGTCATGACGTCCTTAGTGGTGAAAGGCCCCAAAGCCTGTACAGATGAGCATATGGCGACTAGAGACCGATGGTGTAGTGCCCGTGAAATCCAGGAATAATGGCTAGACTCCAGGGCAAATATTGATAATTCTTGTAATAAGAAATGAAGAATGAGAATATTCTTAAAATTAATGCGAATAAATCTTTGAGATTTGTAAAAGGTTGAAAAATGGAAATAAACAAGTTTTTGTGAAACAATAAATATTTTGTGTCGTGTGGAGTATAAGTTTCTCAACGAAAATGAATATTTTCCAAACACGAGGTGTGCGTGTCATAAAGATTGTCTTAATGAGAATATTAAAATAATGGCGAAGTAACTCTAGTGTGAGTTGATAAACGCTGAATAGATGAATATTTTCAAGAAAATAAAGGTTTTTCGTATAAATGATTAACCGTGTGCGTTAATGGGAAAGAATGTGATTTTAAACAAAGATTATCCAAAATGACTATTTTAGGAAAGTGTATGAATGGGGATAAATTATATTTTTGGAATAAAATGATTTAATACATCGGAGCATGTTTTTTCAAAAGTATATATGTAGATATATACATATTTTCATGAGCATATAGTGAGTGAGTATTCTTTTATGCTGTCCGTTTCTATGTTGCATTTGTATAAATCCCACTAAGCCCTTCACTCACTCCATCCTCTTTATTATGGTAGATTGTATGCGGTTCCGTACTTTGAGAGCATTTTACAGGTAATATTTACTTGCATTAATGCTAGTAGCTCTGTTTACTTGTCCCTGGGGGCCCTTTCCTTGGGTCCCGCACGTAGCTTATTTTATATTGGAATCGCATGCTAAGCAAAGCGTAATCTTATTTAATAATAAAACTAGAATAGTAAGATTATTTAGGTTGTTCATTGCACTCCACACCTGACACTCGAATCGGATTAGGGTCGATCCCATAATAACCCTTAAATCCGATTCAGGGCGTCACAAGTTTCAAAGGAAAAAGGATGGATCTTATTTATTTTTCGACATGTCTTCTTCAGGACCAAGTCTCCTACATTTATAGGCCTTGACTTCACCCTTTAGTTGTAGAATCTCGCAGTTTTCTACTGATAGGCTGCATGTCTTATCTCTACATCCTCTCTTCTTTCCTTGATCAAATCAAGATCAAGTCTTCTTTCTTCCCCATTCCTCTGAGGGTCATATGTCTGAATTCTATGAGTATGAAGTCCTACCTCTATTGGGATGACAACCTTTGAGCCATGGGCTAACATAAATGGAGTTTCTCCTATTGGTGTCCTCACTGTTGACCTGTAGGCCCAAAGCACATCATATACCTCCTCTGTCCATTTTCATTTGGCCTCTTCCAACCTCTATTTTATCCCATCAAGGACTGTTTGAATTATGAGCTTAGTATGGCCATTTTCCTGGGGTCGGCCAGGAGAAGAGAAGAACTGTTTGATCCCCACTCTTTCACAGTATTTCTCTAGGAAAATATTCTTTAATTGGGTTCCATTGTCTGAGATGAGGGTATTTGGAAGGCCATATCTCCATATGATGTTCTTACAGATGAACTGAAAAGTCTTACGTTCAGTGATTGTGATCATTGGCTCGGCCTCTACCCATTTGGAGAAATAACCAATCGCCACTATTGAGAACTGATAGTGGTTTACAACTCTTGGCAAGGGTCCTACCAAATCAATACCCCATACTACAAATGGCTAAGGGTAGCTAATTGAAGTTAGAGGTTGGTGAGGCTGATTAGGGATGGTGGAGAACCTCTAACACTTATCACACTTCTTCACAAACAAAGGTGCGTATTTGGCCAAGGTTGGCCACCAATACCCCTGAGTGATTATTCTCTTAGCCAACGGCCTCCCTCCTATATGAATTGAATAATAACCTTCATGCACATCGTACAAGATGTGTGGAACCTCTAAAGGGTGGAAACACATGAGGAGAGGGAGCAGGAATCCCTTTTTGTACAAGATATCTCCTACAATTGAGAACTTAGCACTTCAACTTTTGCCTTTTCAACTTCGACTCTGGCAGCTCTCCCTCTCTAATTTATCTAATAAAAGGGTCCATCCATGAGGCTCCCATATTCAAATTTAGGCAAGGTATAGCAACCTTTAGAGGAGAAACTCTATTTATGTACACACCAATATAAATGCTTTGATACATGCTTCTGCTCAATGATTATTACTTCTCTAAAGGTTACTACACCTTGCCTAAATCTGAATATGGGATCCTCATGGATAAACCCTCTTATTAGATACATCAGAGAGGGAGAGCTGCCAGAGTCAAAGTTAGAGAGGAGAAAGTTGAGGTTCGGAGCTGCTAAGTTCTCAATTGTAGGAGACGTCTTGTATAAAAAGGGATTCATGCTCCCTCTCCTCAGGTGTGTCCACCCTTTAGAGGTTCCACACATCTTGCACGATGTGCATGAAGGTTCATGTTCAAGTCACATTGGAGGGAGGCCGCTGGATAAGAGAAGAATCACTCAGGGGTACTGCTGGCCGACCTTGGCCAAAGACGCATGTGCGTATGTGAAGAAGTGTGATAAGTGTCAGAGGTTCTCCACCATCTCTCATCATCCTCACCAACCTCTGACTTCAATCATCTCCCCTTAGCCATTTATAGTATGGGGCATTGATTTGGTCGGACCCTTGCCAAGAGCTGTAAACAACTATCATTTCTTAATAGTGGCTATTGATTATTTCTCCAAATAGTTAGAGGTAGAGAGAATGATCAAAATCACTAAGTAGAAGACTTTTCAGTTCATCTCGAAGAACATTATATGCAGTTATGGCCTTCCAAATTCTCTCATCTCAGACAATGGAACCCAATTCAAGAATATTTCCCTGGAGAAGTACTGTGAAAGAGTGGGGATCAAACAGTTCTTCTCTCCTCCTGGCCGACCCCACGTAAACGGCATTCTGAGGTCATAAATCGAGTAATCCTTGATGGAATCAAAAAGAGGTTGGAAGAGGCCAAAGGAATATGGATATAGGAGGTATATGTTGTGCTTTGGCCCTACAGGATGACAGTGAGGACACTAACAGGAGAAACTCCATTTACGTTAGCCCATGGCTCAGAGGCTGTCATCCCAACAGTGGTAAGACTTCCCACTCATAGAATTCAGATATATGACCCTCAGAGGAATGGGGAAGAAATAAGACTTTATCTTGATTTGATCAAGGAAAGAAGAGAGGATTCATATATAAGACAGGCAACCTATCGGTAGAGAACTATGAGATTCTATAATCAAATGGTGAAGTTAAGGCCTATAGCTGTAGGAGACTGGGTCCTAAAAATGACATGGCAAAAAACAAATAAGCTCCATCCTAATTGGCATGGTCCTTATAGGGTAATTGATGAAGTTGTACCTGGTACCTACCGATTAGAAAATCTAGAAGGAGAACCTTTCTCTAACCCTTGGAATATCGATTGCTTAGAGAAATATTGCTTATGATGTTGCAATTGTTCTTCTCTTTGTAATACATGTATCAACTATAATAGAGGATGTCAATGAAAAAGTAAAAACATTATGTTAATGCTCTTACTCCGATGTTTGTGTATTTAAAATCATTAAGTTGGTGAAAATATGAGGAAAAACATCATAATTTGGTGACCTCAGACCTTAAAACATCATTAAGTTGGTGAAAATATGAGGTGAAACATCATAATTTGGTGACCTCAGACCTTAAAACATCATTAAGTTGGTGAAAATATGAGGTGAAACATCATGATTTGGTTACCTCAGACCTTAAACACCATTATTTGATGAAAGTTTAAGACGTAAAAACATCATAATTTGCTGACTTTAGGCCTTTGACATCATTATTTGGTGAAAGTTTAGGAGGTTAAACAATAAAAGTTGGTGATCTCCGGCCTTAAAACATCATTATTTGGTGCAAATTTAGGAGGTAAAAAATCGTAACCCGATGACCTCAGACCTTTAATTTAAGAGATAAAACATCATAATTTGGTGACCTCATACCTTTAACACCTTTATTTGGTGAAAATTTAAGAGGTAAAACATCATAATTTGGTGACCTCGGACCTTTAACATCATTATTTGGTAAAAGTTTAAGTGGTAAAACATCATAATTTGGTGACCTCAAACCTTTAACATCATTATTTGGTGAAAATTTAAGAGGTGAAACATCATAATTTGGTGACCTCGGACCTTTAACATCATTATTTTGTAAAAGTTTAAGAGAGAAAGTATAAGTTAAATAATAAAACACCATACAAAGAAACAAAATCAGAAAAAGCCAAGCTACTTATGACCATATCATTAAGAGGGTTCAAAATTACTAAACAGAGTATCAAGAGCCTTCGTCAGAGTACATAAAAACTAGAATTCCAGACAAAAGTTCATCAAAATTACAACTATTGAAAATCTTCATAGGGAAAAGGCGAGCAGCAAAAGCAGACCCACCAACAACTTTAGTCGTCTGGTCAAGGCCAATGTTTCTGACTAAAACTCTAACGTCATGATGGTTACTATCTTCTGTCTCTATTTCTTCAAGGGGTGCCGTCTTGGCTCGAGCTGCATCACTTTCTTAAACCTCTTTTAAAGCCTGAGAAAATCGAGGATCTCCAAAGCCAAGACCGACAAAGTCCTCTATAATCAAGCTCCCAGACTCATTCTCCTTCATGGCTACCCATTTCCTAGACTCTTTGATGGCCTTCTCTAGGTACTCAAATTCAAAGCTGACAAATTCATTGGAGACATTGTAGTCCTCGATGGCCTCCTCAGCAGCATCTTCCGAAGCAGCCTTAACTACAGAGTCAACCTTAGACTAAAGAACATCATCCTCGGCCTTCAGAGCTTTATCATGATCCTTCTTGAGCTAAGGCATGTCGTTGTCCCTCTACTTGTTGACTCCGTTCAACCTTGCAACCTCTGCATTCATAAAGGCCTCAACCTTCTTAGCTTCCTTACCCTTTTCTATAAGGGGGATCCTCTTTAAGGTCCAATCAATAAGTAGATGAAAAATTAAGCTATTGTGTAGAGAAAACTCAGATGTATGAGTAATAGTTTCCATGAAGCCTAGGTAACACTTGAAAGAAAGAGCAAAAAACTGATACCTGGATTGACTTGTGGAGAGAAAACTTGGCCAATAAAGGGACATCCAATGCGCATAGAAAATGCTTGTCTTCTTCAATCATTATTATGCAAATAGTATCGGCGGACTTCAGACTGTGGCCGATCAGGATATCTCCAACTTTGAGCTGAGATAAATGAGTAACCACGGCATCGTCTGTAGAAATGGGTATGGCACGATCCTTGGCCTGAGTCTTTATTAGCCTCGTATACGTCGGGTCATCCGTGGACTTCTTCTTTTTGTTAGCATCGACCCTGGTGTTGCCGATGTTATTTTTTGATGCCGGTGATGGTGCAATCTTACCACCTCGCTTTTCCATGAGCTTCACTAAACTGGGTGACGACATTTCCCAAAACTGGTTGGGTATGCCTGCTAGGCGCTCTGCAAAAGACGAGTCTTTGAGTTAGTCAGTCAAGAGATAAAAAAATATAAGAGGCATAACTTGGGTAAGAAAAATGAAGACTTACGAAGCCTTTCCAAGGGACCACCCCCCAAACCTGTCTGTGAAAGGTAATATGGGGTCATCAGATGCTCATATTTATTGAGACGACCCTTCTCGCCTTGATTGCGAAGGTCCTCAATGTTCTTGTAACAGTCCTAGCTAAGACCAGGGTCGGCTTTAGCAGCAAGGGAGACCTTCCCCTATCTCAGGGGATCCTTGAAACCAACGTTCCTGAAGCCTCATTTGAACCAAATTCCCATGCCTCGGAAATAAAGAAATACTAAGGTTTCCAATTGTGGTTTAAAGTTTGGGTAACCAAGAGCATTTTCTTATCTAATTTCCTGGCTAAGAAGTGATAGTAGTTGGGATTATATATGGAAAATGAGGGAACATAGCAACCTGTTAAAACTCTAACTGGAAGGTATGAATGGTGAACAACCTTCCAAAGGACGATGGACCCAATCATAACCCTCTAGGAATTTAGGGACAGTTGCGAAGGGGAAAGATTTATATGGGAGTGTATAGCTCCGAGGGTTGGGTGGATAGGAAGACGAAAGCCCAACTTAAACATCTACTCATAAATACAAATTTATCCATCTCGGCCATCGAATTCCCTATCATCCTTCCGAGGTTTCATAAGGATGATTGAAGAATTTATGGAATATAGGTGCCTAAAAGAAAGAAGTGCGTACTCGTTCACGATAATGTCATACTCGGTCACCTCAGAGGTATCAAGTTCATTCCCTTCATCATCATCACCATCACCAGCAACGTCGGTCTGGGCAGTTGTAGGTGCTCCACCAGGAAACCTCTTTGTATATTCAACCCCGATGGCAGACGATAGGGGAATGACATCAATAAGATGGGTAATTGCCACACTGGGCCCTAAGATTTCAACAACGGAAGACCTACGTGAAGTGCTAGCACCTTGGTGGTATGAGGAACGACTTAAAACCTCAGATTCCTCAGGAACCTAACCTTGCATAGGATAATAATCCATAACCTCTTGAAAAGAGACTACAAATTAGCCTGCTTCAGACACTGACATAGGGTCTTAGGCAGATGACTCAGACATTAGTACAGGAACATTAATAACTGCTGTCGTCTTAGAACCCTCGTCCGACTCAGGGTATATAATCTTCAAGGGTGGAGGAAAAAATGGTCTGAGGGGAAAGGCCTCATCCCTACGAGCTTCCTCTTTGGATAGATCTATCTACCTAATCTTCTCAAATCTCTTCTCATGCATAGACGAAAACTCTTTAATGAGTTTGTACAAACGTCTGAGCATTCAGAGGACGAGACTACACTTTGAGGGTTTGAACTAAAAAAGGACAAACAGGCTAACAACTTGTGATACTTGAACTAAAGATCAAACGAGGAATCCAAAGGGTTCACCCTAAGAACACCAAGAACACCATAAGCTAGTTCACCGGAGAAGATGATCGGAAGTTCACCGGAAAACCTAAAGGGGGAGAGATTTATGGATGAGATAATCTCGGAGTAACCCGGTATGGCTCCTATGCTACCTAACTACTGCATTCCTAACCTTAAAACCACCTAACAGTGTAAAAAACCCTCGTTAGAAAAAGAAAAAGCCTCCATAAAAGCTTAAACTATGAAATGAAAGTTAACAAATGAAGAGAAAGATAAAGAGAACGATACTTGGGTGGGTATGAACGATGGAATAGATGATAAAGCACATGGAACCTTGGATGCAAGAAGACTGAAAAAATTATTAAAGAAAAGTTTCAGAAGAATTTCTCAAATGGGAAGAAAAGGGAAGAAGGAAGAAAGAGGAAAGAGAAATCAATTTAAACCTTATGATGATTAAGCGCCAAAACCAAGACAACTCATCATTTCACGTCGAAACCATAAAAGGCGTCATCGTATCAGCTGCTATCTTGGGGCATGTGCCAACTAGTTCTAAGCTTGACATGTGTCCAAATGACTACTCATACATTCCATTAGCCAAGAATATACACATACCCCTCGGCCATCTCTGCACATAGACGGCTAAGGGCTATGGGGTGATTGATATGCCCAAAGTGCACCCTTATACTCGGGGTCACTAACCTCGGCCTGTCTCACAGTCGAGTTGACAAGAAGCTCCCAACTGCCATCAGAAAGGTCGTATTATGCAAGGTCGGCCGTCCATTTACTAACCTCGGCTGGCCATCAACTAAGGTCAGTAGAGTCTCATGGGAATAAGCTATTTCCAACATCGTTTTTTGCCTCAGCTGACATTACATCCTACCTCATGCACAACCTCAGACAGTCTTCCAGTACAAGGGCATATAGGTGACTGATAAGACAAAGCGACACTATCGGACTTCACTAACCTTATACTCGGCCAGGCCGAGTTTATACCAGTTAATGACACAAGTCCGAGCACATGAAAGCACACATAAGGCTTGGAACACGTGGGGAAATCAGTTTTAACCGAATCATTCCTCCTATATAAGGGAATATTTTGGTCATCATTATCCACATGAGATCAGCCACGTGTGAATAGGATATTGGTTAAATCCTCATACAAATATTGATTGCATGTTTAGGGGTTACAAGACACCCCCAAGCATTATATATACATCCCTTCTCCTACCTTGGAAAGGGATCGATAATTACATCCCTAGCTAAAACTCTGTTGGTTTACACAGTAGAGAAAGAAAGCTTGAGAGATTGTATCTATTGCCATTACTGCCTTCATCTAGTGAAATTACTCACACACTCATATTAAACGTAGGCTAGATCGGCTAAACCACTTATATACTAGTGTTTTTCCTCTTCTCCTCACCTCCCTCTACTAGATATATATACTCTTGTGCTGTCATTGTTATTGCTAGAGTGAGCTCATCAACACCTCATCTGGTGGTGCTGTTTACAACATTATCAGTTAGATTTGCTAATTTACTTCAATCAAAGGATCTCTTTAAACTATCCCCCTATGATTGCAATACAGTGTTTGGTCTATCCTAAGTAAATACATCCAAAGCATAATTAGTAGGGTCGACAGGTAGCCCTCCCTAGGCATTTGTCCAAGATCACAATTGGTCTCTTAGGTTGCTCCGATAATAAATAAAGACCTACAGGGATCCTTAGGCAACACGATCATCTCCGGTTGGTCGCCAACATAGCTTGGCTCCAAAATCCCTCTTGGGTGGATTGCCCATTAACCAGGTGCATTCTCTCCATCGCCATACTTAGGTCTAAGGTAGTGTGATGACACGACCTAAAAGGTAAAGTGGACGAAATAATATGGCTAAGGCATACTAGACTGGGGGAATGCTCAAGTGAAACTAAACTATAAATAACATTTAGTCGGCTCAAGCGCCCAAAATAATGAGATTTTACTTACTAATAAATGGAAAGCAAGAAACACATGTTTAGTCGGCCTATGGACAACACATAAATATTCAATTATATTTTTTACTAAAGAGTTATGCGGTTACATGTACAATAGTAAAGAATCAACCAAGACCTATGAAGGTTTTGGTCGGTGAGCAAGATAGTCTTCTACTCAAGCTATCCATCCATCCTCATAATAAGGAGTAAAACTCTCCACAGCCCCCTTCTAGCATGGCTCCAGTTGTTGCCTTAGAATAACATCTATAGGGAACCAATGGTCGTCCCTTCAAACAGGATTTGGCTCTAAGGTTGGGGGAGTGATCTCATGCCTATACCATAGGGGAGAGCTTTGGGGAACCATCAACTCCCTGAGAAGACTCAACTACCCTCTAATAAAGACCATCTCATCGGCCTCCTTCAGCTTTGTGGGGGCATCTGCTGATCCTTGATCGTATCCGTCAGCCCACACCTATCAAAGACCCTTTCAAAATAAGTGTCGCAGACTTGTGACGTCTCTTTGGAGTTTGGAAGTGATTACATATATTCATCGAACCTTCCCCTTTAGCTCAGCAATCTCCCTCTGGGTACTGACATCATCAGGCCTGGCTTGTGGGGTGAACTATGATGAGGAACCTTAGATAATTCGAGGAGCTTTGCTTGGAGCATTCTCCTTAAGGCGTGAGACCTCCCTTCTTAGGGCGTCATTCTCTCTCTGCAGCACCTCCCCTACCTGGTTAATATCGGATGCATCCAGAAGCTTCGCTTTGAAGGCATACATTTCTTCCTAAATAGAAGCGTCAATCTCCTCTATTTCAACAATTATGTCCTTTAGCCTAGAAATCACCTAGGACTGGTCATTGTAATCCTTGTTTCTTGCCTTAAGGGACTTGAGAATCTGAATGAAAGCTTAGCAACTTGGGCGCTTATATTTGAACTAAGGATTTGGTCTAGACGAGAATTAGCAGGAATAAAGTCATCAAGATAAAAAAACTATAGGTAGTGGACACAATATAACACATGAATTAGTGAATGCAAAATTGAGATTTCTTTCATTAATCATAAAGTGGCATCGAACAAATACAAAGTACATCAGCTAGACAAAAAAATGTACAGATGGAAAGAACGCCTATAATTCTAACTAGTGGCGTCAACCTGCTAGGAAGAAGCTAGGTGTGTACCCTTGTCAAAAGTAGGATTATCATCGACCTCTCCTATGCTAGGACCTGATGCACCCCCTTCTATTGGGACAATATTCACTCCCTGGCTACTAGAAGGAGCGTCAATAGTAGGGGCAACAGGCTTCACAACAGCTCGACTGATAGGGGTATCCTCAATTATAATGGGCTTGGGGACTGGATGGTGCTCGGTGAAGAGAATGGAGTCAGTGGCAACCAAGGATCGATACCATCCTTTCTTGAAGTTTTCTCAGTCTATGTAAACAATATGGCCGTCAACATCCTCGTATGCTACCTCCCAACCCTCGTTGTAATCGCTCTCCCAAGTAGTAGACACCTCTGCTACCATCTTGCCACCTTCTCGGCTAGTAATTTATTGGCATCTAATAGAACTTTATTCTCCTTTATTACGGCAAGCTTTCTTCTAACCACCTGGTCATAGGCCTCGCGCTTCTCTTTCATATCCTTTGTCACATCGGCCTTATCCTGAGCGAATGAAGCTCCGGCTTCTATCAAAGCTTTCTTGAAAGACTTTAGGGCCTCTTTGTAAGAGCTCAAACCCTCTTCGATCTTAGTATTCCTTCTAGACAGATCATCTCATTTGCGTATTAGGACAGTGTAGTCAGACGCAAACTCGAAAGAATGATAGATGTTAATGAATAGTGTAAGAGGAAAAATCAAGTCAGAAAGATAGAGAAAATGGGACTAGCCTTACCAAAGCAAGCCCTTGAGATGATTTTACCGCTAACTGGTCAGGACCCATGCTCGATGAACACTCATGGTCTGCCGTGAGCACTGTCTTCTAAAGCATTAGTGGAGCAAGGTGAGGGGCCAAAACCACAGAAACTCCCTTAGTTGGAACAGCAACATGCACCAAAGAGGCCTGCGAGGCCTGTGACTTTTTCCTTCTAGCTTCTTCTTTTATCTTTTATCCTTCTATCTGTCTCTCCTTTACTCTCTTCTTTTCTTGTTCTCTCGTATTCTCTCTTTCTTTATCTCTTATCTTCTTCTTCTTTCCACTTCCTCCCCACCTCATTCTCATAGGCTACTATCTTGGAACCACCAATAAAATCCTCAGGCTTTTGCTTTCGAAACTTTAGCATTTTAGACAACAGGACATCACCATCATCATTTGGGATCAAGTTCTTTCTTCTTGGAGGAGCCGTCTCTTCCTCACTAGACTCTTCTACACTAGATCCTTCTTCACTAGACCCTTCCTTGCTGGACCCCTCTTTGCTGGATCCTTCTTCTGTGGATCCTAACTCGCTGCTACCACCTCTGCCACCTTTAGCACTACCAAGCTCCGAGCTTCTCCCTTCTTCATCATCTAGTTCGACTGGTTAAAGAGCACCAACGTCTTAAGGGAAATTAAGGTGGGGAATAGTGTGTACTGGACGAGTAATAAAACTAGTGGTAATATTCTTGTACTCCAACAAGAAAGCAACAGATCTAGGGTGTTCACCCTCAGTTATAGAGTCCCTTATCCCCCAGGCCTTTATCATCTTAGCAACTCGGATCTCTCGAGGAGTAAGTTCTTAATTTTTAGACCTCGCTGAAAAGGGGAAAGAAAAGATCATCTCCTGTCCTGGGATGAAGAACACGATGGTCCTCTCGAAACAATCTACCATTGCCCTATATCATGCCATCCAATCCATGCCTAGGATGACATCATATCCTTCCATATCTAACACTAGGAGGTCCGCTGCTAAACTCAGTCCTGCAATTAAAATGTCCACTCCTCTACAGATCGAATGTTTAAGTGAACCACTACCCATCGGTGACTCTACACACATAAGGAGACTATTCGTTGTCTCTAGCGAGCCGATGTCCCTAGAAAATCTAGTCTGAATAAATGAATGCGATGCCCAGTATCAAAGGTATCTTACCATCATGCCCATGGATAGAAAATGTACCCGCTACTACTGGCGGTGCCTGAGGTGCTGGAGGAATGGGGATATCCCGAACGTTGTACACACGCCCGTAGTGCATCTACCCCGATAGCTGTGGGCAGGTGGAATTGGTGCTTCTAGTGGCATCTGTCCCTGCTGCCCCTATTGGGCACCCTGATTACGTCCCCTCCCTCTCTATGGCACTCCCTCTTAAGATGTCCCGTCTGGCCACAAACAAAGCAACACCTATGACCGTCTCCCTATTATTGGCCCTACTAGCCCTGACGAGGCTGGCCATACTGGCCTTCTTCATTTTTCCATTGGACCTGTCGGACTTAAGGAACCTACTGTTGCTGATTAAGGACCTGTTAGCCCTGTCTTGACCCCCAACCTCCCTATCGGAAACCTCCGGGCTTAAATTTCTTAGCCAGATTTCCCTGATGACTACCAATCTACTGCTGAATTTCGCTAGTGTCACTACTACTTTCCTTAACCTGCTGGATTGGCTCACTTCCCCTCTTGCTTCCTTTCAAATGGAAGCGATGATCCTAACAATGCAATAGATCATTATTGACAACTTCGGTATATGTCACCAGTGCGGTATTTCCAATCAAATGCTGCCTGATTCTCCAGGCCAAACCAGTCACAAACTTAGCCTTATTTCTCTCCTCGTTCCTCACCTCATCTGGCATAAAATTTGCCGAAGGAGTGAACTCCTCCTCTTACTCTGATAGTGAGCGCTCTCTTTGTGTTACCTCACCAAATTTCCTCCTCATCTCGGCCTCAACTACTGGAGGAAAGTACTTGCGGTCGAAGAAACCCAAAAATCATCAATGGTCATTGAATCCCTGTCTCCAATAGTGGTGATGGAATCCCACCACTGTAGAGCCACCCTAGTCAACCTGATGGTGGCTAATGCGCAAGTGATGTTACATGTATTTCTTCCACTAACATGCTAGTATCACATCTGAACTCCACCGAAACTCCGATGGATGGCTTTTCTGAAAGGCCTCTCGTACTCGTTACCACTCTGACGGCCCCAGGTGGGATAATACAACTAGGGCCACTGGCTGCTAAGGCCGAGGCTAAGGGAAATGTGCTTCCATGGCTTCCATTACTGCATTGACCGCCAGGGCCACCACCTCCGCCATCTAAGATGTCGTCACTAATCCTGGTGGGGCTGGCTGTAGAACCTTTGGCTCCTGTTGAGCCTCCCTCACCTCATCCCTAACTACTGCCCTAGTAGGTCTACCTCTATTAGGCGGCATCTAAAATTCAAATGATTTGTATTATTTTAATGTTAATACAAAACTAAATAGCAGGAGTACGATAAGTTATAAGCAAGAAGATAAGAAACAATCAAAATAGTAGGGCTTTATATCAACAGAACGCTACGCTGAAACATAAAAAGTCATACACACCCTATGGACACTAGAACTTGATGCCCTGATACCATCTGTGACACCCTGCCTAGTAAAATATGGAGTAATCAGTCCTATATCAAATTAAAATAGGAATCTCATTTGGTTCATTCTTAGCAACACTGTCAAAAACTTTTTAAAACTTACTAACCACCTAGTATTCAAAAGTTGGTGCCAATTTTATCTTTATTAATCTAAGACCAAATAAGTGCAGAATTAAAATAAAAACCAATGCTAATAGAATCCATCATCACATAGAATAATAAAAAGTCTTGCCGAATAAACCATCGGCCCAATCCAAAACAATGTAAAACAGATAATAAATCTCATACAATCAAAAAGGAAAATAACTAGATAAAACTGATAGCAACATGCTCGAAGTAACTGATGTAAATCCCTACACTAGGAATAGAAAAGACAAAAGCGCCTATCCAAATCCTGTAACATCCACATGTGCTGCAGCTGCAAATCCCTAGAATGAAATTAGGCCCGGCGTCCCTGTGGTTGGACACCTAAATGTTTTTGAAAAATATATGATAGCAACGGTTAGAACCCAAAACATTTTGAAAATATTTAGCAAGTGATTAAATTGAAAAAAAATAAAAATGCATGAATACGCTTCATATTTAGTCTAGTGTCGCACTCCCTTGATGACTGACTAACCCCTTAACTACTGTGCATGCCTAATGTTTTCTTTATAACCCACCTAGTCCTCAACTAGATACTTGATAGAATACTCTCGTGACGTACTACACTAGCCCTATATATATATATATATATATATATATATATATAAGTTATTCATCACCTTAACTTAAATACTTATCTTCCCTTTAAGTCCATATAGCATTTATACTAGTTACATGATTATTACAATTTACTCCATGTATTTAATTACCCGTATATAACTATTTATCACATTATATACGTATAAGCGTATTAAAACATTCACACATATGTCGAATGTATTAGTTGTCCATCCTCCCGAGTAATAACTCACCGGATGTATTCTCTAAAGTTATATAAACCTAGGATACTCAGTCCCACCTAGAGTTTCGATACAACTATGGTCCACTGAATTGGAACGTAAATAATAAACGTAATGAAGGCAGTCATATTTCCTTCCTGAAAGTGAGATAAGCCCATCACCCATATAATAGACGCGATGACCTGGGGATATACTCACCATACTCCTCAAGTTAGTGGATTCACCCACATCGCGCAACCTCCCTCGATGGCACTAGAGTATATGAATTAAATAAATATCTAATCACCTTTATTTAACCACACACAATATATATACTATCACACGACCGTATATATACCTTAAGTTTAATCTTGGCTTTACCGTGTACAATGTCTGTAACACTTAGCCTAAAATATTCTCGAGTCTATGGTCTGACTCTAAATTAAGATATTCCTCACAATAGTTAATTAAATACTTTGGCGTCACTTAATCAATATATCCGGACTCGCTCACTTGGCCCGATTATTATTCAAAATTCAAATGCCCAAATTTCATTAATAAGTTTGTCACACACTTATTAATTAATTCCATCCTTAATGTCTCTGTCACATTAAATATAAAACAACCTTATATCCTGTTCTTAAAATCCCAATCCATCCCAGATTTAAGACGCTTCCTTATTGTACCTAATTCTCCCTTAAATGGATTGAATTTTTTCATCTCGTTCGAACGAGACTCCTGGTAGTTCGAATGACCCTAATATTTTTCCCTCTTTTCGTCCAGAATCATTCCTCTGCCATTAACAAAACCTTAAAACCTTTCTTACAAAGTAACCAACCCAAAATTTGCATAGTAAGTCCTACGAATCAACACAAATCCCAAAATCATTACTTCCCAATTTATATCTCCAATTGCAACTAAAGAAATGAATTTAAATGATATTTCCCACAACTTTTGCAGTAAAAAACATCTCAAATCTTACAATTTCTTCACAGTGTGATATGAATTCATAAGCCCTATCATATAAATCCTCAAAACTTGATTCGTAACATCCGTAAATTTTAAAACCCAATTTGTATTTACCCAACCCAAAATCATGTTTTTAACACCTACCATGATATGAATTTAAATCAGCAATTTATATAAAAGCAAGTTTAACTACTTGCCTTATAATTGGTAGAGTCTGATTAATCCTTTGTTGAAGAACACCTCCCTTGTTCTTCCTTTTTGACTTCAAAGAGTTCTCTCTTTTGTTACTCTATGTTCTTAGATTTCTCTCAATTGTGTTATGGTTGCCTACAACTCCTAAACTTAGGTTTTTATTTCCAAATCCCTTTTTAGTCATACAAGCCTAAATAAAATGGCCCCAATACTCCCGTGGGGGCCCGGTTGTGCCCAAAAATACCCCGTGACCCATTTACCACCCCGGGTGCACTTTTCCGACTTTCTCGGCACATCCGGACTCAACAATGCACTTTGAATTGACATCCGAATTAATTTATAAAATCCTTATCTCACACCTTAATTTGTCTATACCCGACTCCCATTGAGATTAAAAAATACCACGTCACTTCTACACGTTATGGCGTATTTAAATTTTTACTATTCACTTAGTAATTAAATTTCATAAATATTAACCATTTACTCGCCGATTAGTATTACCAAAATTAATTCAATTAAAGTACGACATGTAAGTAATTTACTATTTTTCCAAAATAATTAAATATTTAAATGCGCAGAAATACGGGGTGTTACATATCTCTCGGCCCGAAATTCAATAATTTCAATCCATCATTCAATTTATTTCAATTAAGTCTACCTACATAATTAACAAGGTTGCAATGCACTAAATCTTGTACCTTAAATATTCAAATTCATTAATCCTCTAATTAATTCATTGGTGAACATTCACCAATTGAAACCCTAAATCATCACCAAAGTTGCAGAATTAACTAAAGTAGAAACTGTGTATATCTCAAATATATAACCGGCCTGAATCGAGGGAAGTAAGAAATCTAACAGGCTTAACAGGCCGTTCAAACGACAAGCACTATTGTTCAAACCACAATGGCTCTCATTTGAACGAGATACCAAGCCGTTCGAATGACCCTACTATCATCTCCTTCCCTAATTTGCCCAGAAACCCAGTCTACCATTGAAACATTTAAATCCTTCATTCTGTACAAATTTCTTCATCAAAATGTCCCCAAATTTATCCTAAATTCATACTTTTATCATATTCAATCTAACCCCAACAATGTCATTAATTAGGGCATTAAATTAATCAAATCTTAATACCTCTACAGATTTATAATTTCCAATAAAAGAAATCTCCAATTTCTCATGAACACAGACCCTAACATATTAATTGATTCCCACCTCCTTTAATATCAATAGATAAATGCAAAACAAAAATTTCAAATTAAACGAGTTGCCTCCATTTGTAGATCAAAGCTTTTGGACGAGGATGTTGGATGGAATTCAAGGATTTCCTCTTGTTCTTGAAGCTATCTCCCCCAATTGTCTTCCAATGGGTCTCCTTTTAAGCTCTCCATAATTCCGTATTCTAAAATGACTTTAAGTTGCCTTAACCTTACCCAGTTAGGGTTAAAAACTCAAATCCCGTTTTTGGGCCTATGGGCCTCCTAAAAAGATCCCAAACTCTTATTTTGGAGCTCAAATATGTCTAATTATGTTTCGAAACCCAATATATACACATGGACACTCATTTTGGACTATTTTGACCTTACCGGACTCAACCGCATGGTCAAAATTGCCATCTAGATAATACTTTTTAAAATTAACTTCCACTCGTCAATTTATTTAAATGTACTCACTTTTAAATAACCCAATTAATTAATTCTCATTAATTTACGACACAAGTAAATTACCAATTACCGAATTAATTAATAAAATTAAAACCCAGTAATTATGAGGTCGTGCGTCTACAAAGTTTAATTCATTTTATAGGGCATCTAACATGGAGCTTTCATCAGATTCACAGGTCATAAACCAACATTAATGTCCACTATATATAATCACCAAGATATCCCCAATTTCATATCAAGAACCCTAAGGTTTCTATCCTCAATTTCAAGAATTCAATACCGAGATTTTTGGGTCACAATCCTTTGTTAAAACAAGTCCTCCACATGCATAGAATAATCTTTTAACATCAAATCATCATAATTTAACCTAAAAACCATATATCTTAGGAGTTCATTATAATTTATCTATAAATACATTGAAATTTAAATTGAGCAAGAGAATTATTGCATTAAGAAATCGTGGAAGAAAGCCCCTTGAATTCTCTTTATTCCTTGCCTTTTTCTCCCTTTTTCGTTCTTCTCCTTTTCTCTCCTAGTAGCAGTTACATTTAGGTCTCTCTGATTAGTATAGGGGAAGTGATTTATCTCCCCTTAAACACTCATTAACCTTTAATCCTGAATTGGGTTAAAAACCCAAATTTTGGACTCCTAAACGGGTCCAAATTCACACTTACTCAAAAGTTTCCCGACTCATGTAGCTATGGCTCGAGACTATTTCCAAAGGTCTAAAGCACCTAAACAAGCCCATATACGCCTCTAGATACGTCCCGAATTATTTTATTCCAACACTATACATGTTTAATTGTGTCACACCTAAATTATGTATTCTCTACAACACATGCATCTATTATAAACATTAGCATACAAAGTCAATAACATTTAATTATACCATATCAACAAATTTTATATTCGAAATTAATAAATTAAATAGTTCGATTAAGTCCACTTTCTTTAAAAAAAATTATTCCAAAAATATTACTTTTACTATTTATTGTAGAAAATGACGGAATATTACACCTTTAACTTTTTGAGTGATCTTCCAAGGCTTGTTTAATTTCCATGCTTTAATTTCCATTCTGTTTATTCTATATTGACGTAGTAATTTTATATAGTTAATATACTTTGGTAATTGTAAATAGTAAATACATATACAGTACGTACACATCCCAATTTTCACCCAGGAACAAATTCAAATGTCTGCATCCCAATTCTTACGCTGGTATTTATTTATTTACCTAGTACACATCCCAACTCCCACAGATACCTCTGTAATTATGACGACACAAATTGAACATAACACCAGGTACATATCCCAATTTTAACCCAGTCACAAATTCGAATGTCGACATCCCAATTCTTCCGCTGGCATTTATTTATTTACCTCGTACATATCCCAACTTCCACACATACCTCTGTAATTATGACGACATAAATTGAACATGACACCAGGTACACATCCCAATTTTCACCCAAGCACAAATTCAAATGTCTGCATCCCAATTCTTACGCTGACATTTTTTTATATACCTGGTACGCATACAAACTTCCACACATACCTCTGCAATTATGAAAGTACAAATTAAACATGACACCAGGTACACATCCCAATGCTGACCCGCATACCATATTTATAATTAGATCGGTAAATCTTGATGAATTATAATAAAACTTATTAAACTTCTAAGAAAAACAAATCATGGACTCCTCCAGTTTTAGCGATGAGGGGCGAAATCTTTTGATACAGTATGCTCAATTTAATGAAGGTGGATCATCAGATGATTCAGACGAGGAGATGATAATTATGATGGAGATTATGCGATGGTGTGCTGGAAAAAAAAATATAATTCACAATGGGAAAGAGCTCGAAATCAGACGTCGAGTTAATCGTAGGAGAGAAAGGGGTCATGCAACACCATGGGAAGATTACTTTGGTGAAGATAAGGTATATAATGAGTATTTTTTTCGAAGGAGATTTAGGATGTGGTACAGTGTTTGCAATCTCATCCTTGAATCTATTTGTCATTATGATAACTACTTTGTTCAGAAGAACGACGCTTGTGGTTGTACAGGTTTAAGCTCCCATCAGAAAGTGTTGGGGGGAATTCGACTATTAGATAATGGGGGTTCCCATGACGTGTGGTATGAGAAATATTCCATGAGTGAAACCAATTTATTAGAAACATTTATTAGATTCACAGAGGCAATTATTAGGATTTTCGATCCCCAATATGGCAAAAATCCAACTGAAAGCGACGTTTTAAGGTTACTACATCAAAATGCTAGTACAGGTTTTCTAAGAATTCTAGGCAACATAGATTGAATGCACTGGCATTGGAAAAATTGCCCAACACCATGGCACACTCAATATAGTGGTCGTAAAGAGTCACCTACTATAATCCTTGAAGCGATTTCCTCGTACGATCTTTGGATTTGGAAATCATTATTTGGGTTGCCTGGTTCTTACAATGATTTGAATGTCTTGCACCGATCTAATGTCTTTCAGGAATTGCGTAATGGGACGGTAGATCCCATTAATTACAATGTTAACATAAATTCTTACGATATGAGCCACTACCTTGGAGATGGCATTTACCCTCCATACGCTTCAATAGTAAAAACATTTAGGAACAAAAATGGTATTACACAAAAACAAAAATTATTTTGCAAGTACCAAGAAGCATGGAGGAAATATGTTGAACGTGCGTTTGGTTTAGTACAAGCTTGATTCTCAACCATTATGAAATCTTGCATTATAATGCATAATATGATTATTGATGATGAATGTAGAGACTGTCCATGACAAAATGAGTACGGACACAATGATGAAACACCTGTAATTATGAGGGGCTAAACCAATTTCGATGACTAACTCATACAGGATGCTAAGATAAGAGACGTAAATAAACATCAACAGTTACAAAATGATTTGGTAGAGCACATTTGGAACACCCACGATGATGAAATGGTCGGTTGATGAATTTATTGTATTTTTTATTTTAACCGTGGTTAAATGTTTTGTTTGTTCCATTTTCAATTTGTATTTGTAGGATTGTCGTAGTGATCATATAAATGTTATTCTATATAAAATAATGGTTTAACTGACAATATTCTATAAGCGAAAATTATTAAACAATACTCACATTTTATCTATTTAAGGGTGGCATTTCATTTATTAAGATGGATAGTGAATCACTCTCCATATACCGAAATAAAAAAAATGAAATACAATTACGAGGGTTCAATACATCTATTAAAAACACTACTGGTCATTAATTGAATCGCTTGGACCAGAAGACCCGATAGAGTTCGACTGTAACTCAGATATCGCAACTTCGGTCGCAGCATCCATCACTATTAGGTCGTTGAACCTTTTAAAATAAAACTGCTTTTGTATTTCATTTATATGGTTCATATCCAGCTCCATGATGTACGATTGCTCTCGTCCTAGGCGCACGAGCCGATCTTGCTTTTTGGTGAGTTGATTAGCTCGCTTCATCAGAATGAACACATCCATTTGTGAGTCAAAATTATGGGTACGGTTATTCTTCCACTCCTGATTTCTTTTAAACATTGCATTGAATTATTTGCAATGTTTAAGTACCGCATTGTTACAATCCAAGCTGTCAGAACGCGCTCGTTGACGTGCACATTGTTTCTTACCCTTCCTGCCTGGGGGTCTATCTGATACGTCTTGTACCCCCGAAATGTCATCTTTGCCTACGGGTCTAGGGATATCATCATTTCCCGCTGTATTTCTTAACTCAAATTTTGGTAAATCTTTCAAAATTTGATAGAAGTTATCGTACGTAATTTTTTTTTTGTTTCAGCGCGGTATGCTTCTTGTACATCTGTAACCACTTGGAACTCATTCATCCCGCTTTCCATATTATTTAATTGGTGATAAATCTTCGCAACATATAACATGATGAGATGCAATATATGATTATAACGAGTCGACAACAAAGATCTCATACGAGAAATTATAATTCCATTTGCGACGTTATTCTCATTCATTATGATATCCCAATATGTGCCCGACGGCATCGAGTTTCCTTCAATACTTTGGGTGGTATATTTAGCATAAACGGTACATAAGAATTCATCTTCAAACAGAGTAAAATTAGATTGTCGAACAGTATTCGAAGCATTTGGTTGAGAAGACGATATATTTTTTGTATAAGTATAATTTTTTTCGAATGGGATTAAGAAAATACAAAGGGAGAGAATTTTAGGCTAAAAAAGGGGTGAGAATGATATATTGATAACTTGTTTGGGCTTTATTTATAATGAAATGGCCGTTAATTTACATGCGGTAAAAATATTCCAACGAACTTGTATTGTTCGTAGAAACTTGCTACGAATTTCTTTTATTCGTAGGAAGTTCCTACAAACTTCTGATCATCGTTGGAACTTCCTATAAGTAAAAGAAGTTCGTAGATAGTATCTACGAATAATACAAATTCGTTGGAATATTTACCGATTCATTAACCATTCAGTAAATTTGTCAAACCCTTACCATTTCTTCTACCATATTTGGCATTTGCCTCTCACCATTGCAGCCCTCGCGATTGCCAACTTTTCAAAATTTATTGAATTTACTCCACACCATTGTGGATGCACTTAGAAAGAATCACCTTAAGTCTTTCAGATGTGATTGTGTGTTGTCCTTTAGCAAAAATCAGTCTTCTTAACATCCTTGACTTGCATGCTTCTAGAGATTCTTACTTTTTAAATTTAGCCCTTTAATGATTGTTCTATTCTTCATAATTGAGTTATAATACTAATATTTCTTTTAGATTATTGTAATTAAGTGATTTTTCATCTTTAACATTTTTTATAGTTTATGGAAAAGTGTTTGACATGTTTCCCAACTCAAATATACACTCAGTGTCTGGAGTTTTGTCTATGATTTTCATTTTTTAATTTTTTCCTTCCGGGTTCTTAATATTTCACTTTGCCTAACAAGCATTTTTAACTTTATTTTTTGAGTTTCTCGTTTTGGGAAGAGATGTTAATGGTGCCGGGAGGTTTATAGTGTTTCGGTTGGGTGTCATACTGAGTTTCATTTGAATATTGGATGATATTAGTGATTTATGAGAAATGATGTTAAATGTTAGCTTTATGATTCTACATATTTCAACCGAGAACAAGAAAAGAGTTATGTTTCATTAAAAAGAAAAATATACAAATTAACTTTGTGTAGTATCTAGAATAGGGGTGTAGATTATTACAGGCCTCCGAGGAGGTGAAAAGTAGTCGGTGATGAAAAGTAGTTGGAGTATAAGTCTTCACATATATTTTACTTTCTCGATAGCTATTAGCCTATTTGACTTTCTCCATATTTGGAGTTTTTTAGACTACACCCCTCCATTAGTTCTATACATCAAAATAATCTACCAAATATTTTATCTTTCGTGAAGCACCACACGTATTCAACTATTTTACCTTCTTATAGCAATTCTATTGATTTTTTATTGCATTTTTATCGTGTTATAATATCTGTTCTTAAAGTGAAAAAAATAGTTTTAACACTTTTTATCATCATTGGTGTGTTCGTTTAGGTTACGACATAAATTCTTATTCTTTTACTTAATATAAACACCCTCCAGAGACACGATACTAAATGATAACAATCATTTACACTTAGTTAAACACAATAACACGCATAAAAATACGAATAGCACGTGTTACAATTTTGTCACAAGCACAACAGAATACCACTTCTTGTTAAAAACATAAAATGAATACGATACAAACGCAATATACCGTGTGAATTTCAGGTCAATTTTGTGTCACTACGGTTCAAATTTCTTATTACATACAATATTTTTTTTCAAAATATTATATTTAAATTTTTTTATAAAACTTAATTTTTTTTAAAAATGTATATTTTTGTAAACTTCATTTTTTTCAAAATTTTATAAATCTTAAACATTTTTAAAGACTTTATTTTTTGGAAAAAAAACTAAGTTTTGACTTTAATATATTACTAATTTTTTCTTTTAGACTTTAATGCAACGACATGACACGAATAGGGAGATTTATAATTTTCACACCACATTAACTACTATTTTTTACACGAATAGCAAGAGTAAAATTGTGATTTAATCGTATTATTGTATTAATGTTAGGTAAAAAAACACAACCCCTAATGACACAGTTAATTCGTCCAGTTTTATTGAAAAAAATGAAGTCGAGTTTGAAATAAATAACAAAACAATTTTTAATGCCCATTTTAACAAATAAATTAACTAGTTTTTTGCAATTAATATATAATAGATCCGAGTCAAAGTAACTAATCATGATTTATAATTAATTAGTTACTATTTATTTTATTTGTCGAGCATTCTTCTTCCTTTTACAAAATTTGATCGATCACAAATTTGTTTCATTCTATTACCTAGGTAATAAGATTATGAATTGTGCTTATCATGAGGGAATCACAATTTTTTTATTGTATTTGTGTTTTACTGCTTTTGTATTATTTTCAACATCGCAATTTGGTGAGGAGAATGGCACAAAAAAATTGTGCCAAAATGAATGAGAATGGCCTCAGATATTTTGCGTCATATTGTGCAACCCCTTTTTGAATTCCCTTGGCACTATTCACAAGTGAAGTTGTTTGAAAGGTCAATTATGTTTGGCATACATAATGTAGGTTTAGGGAGATTGACCGGTTTTTAAGTTTGTATTCATGTTTTAGTAACTTCATTATTTTGACGATATTTAATTTTATACCTTTTTCGAATTTATAATTATCGCAAAATTTTGATCTATTTAAAATACTAACTCTTTTACACCACTAATTTAAATCAAAATTTTGAAATAAACATGACACATATGTCTTTAGAAATGTCAATTTCAGATCAATGTGCTCATTTTTCTTTCGTGTTTAAAATTTTCCACTACCTAAAACAATTTAAACAAATAAATTTGAGGAATAATAAATCATCAAAATATTTTCACCATTCCTATATATATATATATATATATATTCATTTTTTTAAACTCAACCTTATACATATAACTAAGAAATGCAAACGATTTTAGATGGGTTTTGCACGAAAGCGAGAATAAAGGTTATCACAACAACATATTTTTTATGATTTTATTAGTAAACAATTATTTATTTGTTTGAGATATTTTTTTAGTAGTGCGAAAACATTAGCTTTTTGAATGATAGAACTTTTATTTTAAGAATTTAATTGTTACATTTTTCATAATTACGTCATTGTTATTTCGTATAATGTTAATTACAAGTATATTTTTATTGTTATTTTAATTTTTTGCCTTAATAATTGTATTCAGGTATTGTACATGTGTTGCGTGTCGGAAAACCGAACCAATAGAAGGGATAGAATAGATAAATAATATGAAATGATAAAAATAAATAATAAATAATAAAGAAAACAAGAAGAAGCAAAAAATTGAAAAAAACTAAAGAAATCAAGTTGGTTGAAAAAGTGAGAAGTATCATAGGTGAATAAAACATATAAAAATAAATGACGAAAAAATTATTTAGAGTGTTTGCATGTGTGCTTATAGTATATTTCATTTTTCATTTAAATGACCTCATGATGTGGGGTGGAAAAATCGAAAGTCAGCCAAATAATATGAAGTACATTAAAATTGAGGTGGTTAGATAAAATTAAGGAGTTGAAATAAAACCTCCCTTATGTAAATTTCCAATGCATAATTGATATCATTCCACAGCCACATTATTACAAGGAAAGTGCTATATTTACTAATTTTTTGCACCATGTTTTGTGTACCAAGTGTATCAAAGTATTGTACTTTAAGTATATGCACAACAGTGTTGTTGAGGACAGTTGCATCCTCATCCATTTCTGCCAGTCGGGAAGCCAAAAGCTCCCTATCAACTTTCTCACCTGAAAGAGGAATTGCAACAATAAAAACGATTATTTATTAATAGATGTCGCGGTATTAATTAGAGATTGGATTATTACCTTCCGTGGCCATCTCTTTGGGAATAGATTTATTTGTGAAATAGCCTGCTTCAAAAATAGAAGCTGAGTTGACAACTGTGCTGAACTTCTTCTGCTCAGCAGGAACTGTTGCGGCTCTACCAACTCTCTTTTCTTGTTGCTCACTCAAATGCAAGGTGTCAAGTGCTGTAGAAAAATGCAAAGGTTAGTACAAAAGAAAAATGAGAAGAATAATATACAACTATAAAGTAGGGATGTGGCCATAATTCAAAGATTACCAAGCTTAGAGGGACATCCCCATTGCCACGGCATCCTAAAAGTTCTCTCCCTCAGTCTCTTACGGGTGGATCTCCCACCTTTCTCCAGAAATGTAAAAATATTCTTCCTTCTAGTTCTTTACACTGGTAGGCCTCCCATAATAAAGGGTCTCATCTCTGCCACGGACTGAAAAGTAATAGTACCGGGAAAATTTTACGCAGTTTTCCTTTGGGCGGTAGAAGTAGAAAAACTCCGCAGGAATAATGTCTTTCCCAAATTTTGTCTACCACAGCACAATAGCTGTAAGAATGGCCCTCCAGCCATTGGGATCTAATTGGGATGGGGATAACTTCATCGTCTTAAAGATCCTTCTAACTCGAATAGGGATAAGTACCCGCAACCCTTAAATGAAAGAGTGGAGGCAGAAGCAGACCCCATCGTCGGCAAGCGTCTGTTTTGCGGCAGGTGCTGAGAACATTAAACCCTCAAGAAACTCGAAGGCCTCAGCTACCTGAACAACCGATTCTTGGGTCATAGTGCTGCGGACACCAAGTGAAGCAGGAGGTATCTCAACTCCCCCAAATGTGCTAGCAAGTATATCCTTATCCTGAGGGGGCCTCATGTCGTGGCATTCTCATACATGTCCATTGGTTGATTGTTAGAATGGGCCTCTCCTCCATGGCCGCAGAATCTGGATTTGAATCTGAATCTAGTACCACATAGTTGGGGAAATTGTTTAGTTGTAAATATCCAATTGATTTTAAAGGGAGCACTGAAAGAAGTTTGGGAGGAGAGTCTCCAAAATGTTTGTTCCAAAAGCCTCTCAGAAATTTGACTGGGTCAAAGTTCATATAGTTGTAGCAGTACCAGAAAAGTAGAGAGTTCGTAGTTAGGTGCAGCAGCAAAAATGGTCCTAAGGCCTCTCATAGGTCATGACAGGTGTAATGATATATCAAGATTGAGGATGAACAAGAAATTTTAGGCCAAATTGGCTAAATATACCGAGTGGTGGGTTCTAAAGCCCTAGAAGTTAATTGTCGCCGTGGCATACTGTTTTAGGGGAAGGATGTGTTATCTTCTTACATGCCGTAGTCATTAAACTATGGACGAAATACCGAGGACTCTAATCAGAGAATCTAATGAAAAAAATAATATTCTATCAAAAGAGTTGCTTCATGCCATAGCCTTTACTTATTACAAGACACATATGTTTATTAAACCAATTAAAGGTTTCTCTTGAGTCAGGACAACCTTAATTTATTATCGAGATATTACCATGCCGTTACTCCTCCTTCAAACAGGTTAGTATTTAGTCTGGGTAAATTCAAAGATCAAAAGCCCAAGAATATGAAGAGTCCCTCTGAAGAACGTCAAGAACATAATGGGAATTCAGACTCCCTAAATTCTAACCCAAACCAACAGAATCCATTTATTGGGTTAACATTGAAGATTGATTCAGTACATGATCGGTTACCTCGTTCAAATCCAAACAACTATGTGAATTCAAATGGGCTCGATTAGTTGGGAATTTTGCAAAAACAAATACAGATGAAGAATCATTCAGTTACAACATGAACTTCTCAGAAATACAAGTTTAGACGGAAGCAAACATGATTACAATTCAACAAAACACAATCAAGTAAGTTCAATTCATGATGAGTTTAGCAGATATAATTCAAGAGTGGGTGATTCATAAATGCAAAAATTCAGAAGTTTAGTTGATGAATTTTGAAATATTAACTGAAAAAGCTATTAAAGAGGCCGTTAATTAAAAAAATTACCTAGAAATGAAGAAACCACCATAGCTCAGCCCCGAACCACCTTCAACTACCTTAGAACCACCATTCGCAGCTGCTAGAGATTGCCAAAAAATGCAAGGAGAAAAATGCGCAGAAATTCGCTCTCGATATGCTCTCAAGGATTTGGGAAACGTAATGAAGTCCACAGATGGTACAATTTATATAAGAGGGCTAGGGAAGGCGAAGCGTCATCTTGTAAGTACCGCGGCATTTTGAGTAGACGTGACTACTCAGCCGCAACGCCAATCGCAATCTATTGGCACTACGACTTGGGGGCTTATTTATAGTATATATATTTATACCACCAGCTGCGAACCATTAATACCACGATATTATCATCAATCGGATGCGGCCCTAATTCCTATTGAATACATAAATGCCTTGTATACATGCTGGAGTCTTTAACATATAGGCGGCAACCACTTATTCTCTACCTACCGCATCCCTGAATGTACAGACTGCGATCGCATTTGTAATATATACGTCGCAGACCTAAGCTCATTAATCAATTGGCCGCGGCATCTCTCATCACAACAGCAATACAATGCACACCTCCTATATATAGAGGTTCACACGTGGAGAAGAAAGGGGGATCCATTTTCTTAGACCAACACTTACCTAAGAGATGAGTATTCTCTCCTCGACGATCTCCAGACCACTCGGTCCAGCTTGGGGCTACTCACCGGCATCACAGCTATCTCTCTAGCACACCGGAATCCTCATAAACATGTATTCTCTTCTATTCGCATGCTTGTACTCCTCTTTAGGCACAACTACAATGTAAAAAATGTAATACGTCGTATTTTTATGGCTTTTGAAATTTGGGGATTTATTAAATTTGATTGAGTAATTAATTTAATATTAATTTGGAATTTTATTTTAAATATTTACTAGCGTGGCCAGAGTTAGTAATTATTAAGAAATTGTTGAATATTAATAGTTGAGTAAAGTAATATATGAGATTGATCTTATTAATATTGTCAGGAGTGAATGATATGACAATTTTGGAAATTAAGTCGGGACGCGCCTGTGTCGTGTCGAGACTAAAAATTATTATTATAAAAGTGAATAAATTATAAGTTGCCCATATGGTCGTTTAGAGTGTGCCAACATGTCCACAAGGGTCGAAATAGCCAGAAAAGTGTACCCGGGGGCCTAGTTTGGTCCTCAGGGTGTGTTTAGGCCTATTTGACATCTCGGGAGGGTGTTATAGACATTTTGTATTTTTGGGTAATTAAACCCACGAATTTCCCTAAGTTATATCAGCCGTTATAAGTTGTCTTTTAGGGTTAACAAACACAGAACATAAGAACGACCATTAGAGAAGAAGGTAGAGAGATTTCCAAGCAATTTAAGGCCTAGAATTCACTCGATTGCAACGCCACCACCGCCAAAACATTTATCGTACGACGAGGAACGCAGCCATACCCTCTTCATCATGAAATCAGACATTCGAATCCCAGTTAAGTATCTATATTTCTGATTTCTAGTTGATATTCCTTCCATGTTAGTCTAGAAATGTAAATCATATGTTTTAATTGAAGAATTATATGTTTTGGACGAGAATTTATATGTTGTAGGGAGAATTCATGTAGTCTAAAATCTTGATCATATGTAGAGGATTACCCACGAATTTATTAAAATATTTGGAAACAAAATCTGGATTAAAATAGAGATTCGTGGTTATTCATGCAAAAAATTGGTTTTATAAAGAAATCTGGGATTAAACCCTTTTTGATTGATTCATTGAGGAATTATCGATGTCGTTATGTTAGAACTCGTTTATATATATTACTTATACATTTGGATTACTTTGCTGGGAGTTTGGGATGACATTATAGAGGTTTGGAGGAGTTAAGAGGATTGAACCCATAGGTTGAAATTTGGAGAAAACTGAGCAAGAAATGCTTGATTGATCGATCGCCCAAGAGCATCGATCCATCGATGATCGATCAATTGACCCCATTCCTCGATCGATCGATCCCTCCTGAAAAACTGCATGTTTGTCCCTTTTTTGTTTAATCTTGATAAAATACGTGGGAACCCTTGAATATCCTTTTAATAGTATAATGGGACATGAAGAGGACCAGTAGGGTCTAAGTAGACTCAGTTGAATGAAATTTGATACGAGATGAAATTATGGGTTAACGGGGGGTTTCGTCGCACATTAGAAATTGTGCGTACGTTCACTAAATAATTGAGATTCGTGAAAGACTTAGACCATAAGGTTAGAGAGGGCGTACCTATGGTAATAATATTTGAGTAATAAGGAATACTTCGAGAGATGAGAAGTATGTATGAAATAAATTATAAATGAGAATAAAAGAAATGAATCCGTTATGCGAGATAATTGAGTAAATTTGTGCTAAGTATGGATAATAATAATTATGGGTGATGAGCGAATCTAATTTTGGTAAATGTGAATACCTATATATATGACCGTGTGACTGTGTACATATATTAGTTATTATGTTTGTTAATAATCATACACATGTTACTTGCTATCACGGAGGTTGCCACGCCGGGACAGTCTTATCTCGATGGGACCTTTAAAGTGGGTATTGAGTTGTACCCTAGAACATAGGATTCCTTGGTATACGCTATCTTAGAATGATAGTCAGATGGTCCTAAGAGACATGAGGGGTATGTGCTGACCTCTTAGTGACTTGAAACTATGCTTCACCTCCATTTTGTGTCTATTGTGTTAATACAGTTCGAGAGTGATTCCGAACTAGTATTTCCCTTAGTACGAGTGATACGGGGACTTGATAGCAGAGTATGCCATCCCCACAAATATTAAGTGGGGTGTCGATAGTATATATATTATATGGGTGATTAGTATATATACGTATAAATATGGAATTCTTCTACTATGAATACAAGTATTTAAGTAGTGAATTAATGCTCCAAAGTTTATAATAAGTATTCGGGAACTTTATAACTGTACTGAGATGTATCATGTAAAGAAAATAATCATGAAGAGAATAATCTCTAAACTAATTATCATAGCCTTGTGACTTATCGAAATGAAATCATTGATAGATAAGTTAGATAGAATTCTAAGATATTTAGTCGTACGGTAGGCGTGCACATTAGATGAGAGGTGAGAATTCTCAAGAGAGTATCGCGCACTAACATGGTGGTTGTATTAGACGGTAAGCATTTTAAATAATTTCTAAACTATTTTTAAAACTATTTTACACTCGAGCTTTGACCCATTTTCTGTCATTTTCTCTCTCTCTCTTGTGTGTGTGTGTGTGTGTATATATATATATATATATATTATTGGTGTTCATCCACAAGAGCGTCAGGTGTAGAATCATTTAACTGGACGTGCTGCAGCTTGTGTGGGAGTTGCAGGTCATTGTAGTAGACGCTTCCTCCTTTGGTTCCTCAGACTTCTGTTTTGTTCCTTTAAATAGGGCATGTGTCGCCCATATCCAGACTCTTGTTTGGAGTTGATAGGTTTTGCAGATACTTCTATCATCTCTGTATTTGGTTTTTGTTTGGCATTATTTTATATATATTACAGTGTCAGTGGTCGTGGTTATTTATGTGGATTTGAATAATCTAGTGGGAATGGTTCATTGGATGACTGGTATCTTTATCATTTGCATTATTCAAATTTTTTTATCTTTAAAAGTTTTTTAGAACGAAATTTAAATAAAATAAGGACATTAAATTGTTTTGACACTTAGCTTAATTATTTAGGGTGTTTAAATTGGAAATATTTATTTTGCGACAGTGATGCTAAGAATGAACCAACTGTTCACGTTGATTTTAATTTAATAAAGGACTGATCACCCGGTATTTAATTAGGCGGGGTGTCACATGCGGTATCAGAGCATCAGGTTCTAGTGTCCTTTAGGATCTGTGCGGCATATTATGCTTCCAGCGTAGCTTTCTTTGATATAGAGCCCTACCTTTAGGATTGTTGATTTATTTGGTGTGATTTCGTTCTCCTGCTATCACGTATATATTAGTGAATCTTATTTGAGTTCGGACGTATTCAAACAATGAATTATGGTAGATGATGGTCATTGGGCTAGTAGCGGGAGGCAGGGCTTAGTGAGGTCATGAAGTATATTTGAGGATGATGACCATAGTCTATGTCACCCCTATTATGGCACGAGAGGCCAGAACTGTAAAGACGGCTAGGATGCAACCTACAAATTCCAAGTGCTGCTATAGTCGAAAGTGATGCCAAGTTATACTCATGCAACGTAGTACACTTGGGAGAAGGTCAAATGGAAATTTAAGGAGAGTCATCAGTAGAAGTTCTAGAAACGCGGGAATTGTGTGTGTTAGCCAACGAAGGTGCTATATTCAAAGGCTTGGGCAAATGCTAGAGTGTGGTTAACTAGAAGTGAAAATTTGGGGAAAAAAAAAATTCTTGATTGATGGGAGCCAAGTTATAATAGTGGGAATCAACCACCACATTTAGTAGTGAAATGTTACGTCAATGGAAGGACCTTAGGTACAAGTTAAGCGCACGTTCCTTCATTAGTTGTTCAGAATAAGATGTGAACGTTGTTCTGAACCCATCACGAAAGGGCCGGACAGGGGTCCATTTGTAAAAATGAATTTAAACTTTTAGCAAATCTTATATCAGCGGAAGTGAATACAAATGGTAGAGAGGATTTCAAGTGGGAGATCAATTCGTGAGGAAAGTTAACAACACTTAATGAGAATTCTGTTGGATAGTCGATCCATATGGTGATAATGTCACGCATTGTCCGTAGATATGTTAACGCTCTTATGCGAAGGGAGCTAAGTAATCGAAGGATTTAGTTGGAGAGTGAGACTAGATGAAGTGCAGTTAGCAACGCGTTGCAAGGGGAAGACCCATTGGGGGACTCATTTAAATGATTCAGATTGTTGAATTCTTACCAAGCGATGGTGAATTCAATAAGTATTATTGAAGACAGTAGCATGTTCCTTAGGGCTAACAAAGCTAAGGGAACGATGGGGGTATCCATCAGGATTGAGACTATTTAAGTTCGAGAAAAGGACAACCCTAATAAGGTCAGTATGACAGGAGATAAGAGTTGAGTTATTTTATTGAGAGTAAAAGCACACGAGTTAGAAAAATTCGAAGCGAGAAAAAGACAAGGGTATGGTGCTTGCAAGAGAAATGGTTAATATAATTTTCGATTTGGTTCAGATAGACGTGTTAGGTCCCAAAGACCATTAAGTAGCCAAGGCGATTGGCAAAGTAAAAGTATGAGTTTTATCCTTGGAGGATGAGGCGTGTTTTATGTGATGCGAGCGAGCCACTACATTTTTTTATTGCTAGATTCTCATGTGAGAAGAGTTTAGTGCGTATATCTATAACATTATTGTTATGTGAATATTTTCCCTAGCGTAGTAGGATTTTCTTCCGTGTTATCCGCGGAGGATTAACGGGTGTATTAATAGTGTTATATACTTTATTGATATTACTCGTATTAGTGATGCGTTATACGGGTATGATAATATCCAGATTATGGTTTTATAAGTAATGATTAAAACGATAGTGGGCAGTGATTGCAAGGCTATAGGGGTTGCTTCCCTAGTGCATCATGTTTTGTTCTGGCGAGACTTCACCTGCAAGGGGGTCGGGATCGCACTTATATTATATTATAGAGGCTTAGTAGGATATAGTGGTCTGGAAATGTTTAATCCCGAGGTGTTTTGGGGCTTTGTCGTTATGATTCAGTGTGTATTGAGTTTCCCGTTGAGCGGAGAAATTTCACTGATTATTATGTTTAGCGCTCTGGACTTAGTGATCGGAGGAGCGTATTATTATATTTATCCTTTATAAATGTGGAAGTTAATACTTATATTCCTATATTTAGGAATGGGATTTTGAGAGTACCGATTGTATACGTACGAGGTTTATGGAATGTGATTACCACCAATACTGAGAAATAGTTCAGTTGGTAAAAAGTTCTTTGTTTTAGTACAATTGCGGGAGGAGATGTAGTTTTTCTATTAAGAGAAGGAATAGAGGGGTGCAAGTTATGGATGGAGGACCCAACGGATTTCGATAACCGACATTGCTAGGTAGTAGTGTATCGGGGGTTCCTTGTTTGGATTTATCTTTACGAGACATCCGACGCATGAAACTTAGCGTAAGGTTGGAAGTAGAGATATGTTTGGTCATTAGTCCATGAGTCCAATACCTCGGTCATCATAGGAGCCGGTAATTATGACTGTCAGTTAGATTTAAGTGATAATTTAAGGCCAGTGGAGCTTGTTGTGTGGTAAGGAAACATTGAAAGTTTTGTTTTATCACCAAGAGTTTAAGGGTGGAACTATGATATGGAGGATAAAAATTTCAATTTTTAGGGTGATTAAGAGTCCCCAAGTGTTGTAAACATGTTGTGAGAACAAGGGAAATAAAGAATTGGGTGTTATTTGTGAAGTGTAGGTGATGCTTACATCAGTATGCACAGTTTATAGGGTGTGTGGGTATCCTGGTTAGCTGTTGCTTGAATCGTCCGAGTTGAAGGGACGTGGCAATAGATGCGTGGAATATATGTTTGTGAGAATAACATAAGGAAGTAAAAGTGGTAGTGTGTATTAAGCATGGTGTGAAGGATAATAATCCATATATATGTGTGTGCGATTAGAGTAGCACACACAAATTTAGTTAGAGGGTTATGGGAAGCCATTTAGGGGTATTCTTTGAAAAGGATAAAATTTAACTATTATGGAAAAAACTCTGAGCAGAGTTTTACCTAGTCAAGTGTGGAAAGTGACTTGCGCGTAGGTTGAATGATGATGTTAGTAAGGTATAAAGGTTCACTAGTGCACATCGTGGAGAAAAGTGGACGGGACGGAACTTTTAGTATACGCTAAGGAGAGAAGGGGAGTGTTAACTATCACTTAATGTGAGTCATTTCAAGTAGAAGTCGATGTTGAGCGGTACATAGCGAGTATTATTCACAAACACCACTCATAAATATAAATCATTTAGAACAAGAGGATCAAACAGAGAATTTTGTAGCAAGACTACTATTCCTAAAATGGAAGAGAGCAATTCGGTGACTCTCTTGGATGGGGAGACAGCATCAAGGTAAGGTCACGAGTTCCTTAGAATGTGTGGAACAAGTTGACCTAAAAGAAAGTAATTATTATTCTTTTGGGTGGTATACACTATTAAATAGTGTGCCCCAATCTTTTTTTTTAAATCAGAATCACGCTGGTAAGGGGTTCTTCCCGGTATTATTCTGAACTAGAATAGGATCATTGAACCCCACTTTCAAACCAGGATTTCTGGAAACAGTAGGGATAACATTTCGTTTTAAGTAGGTTGCATCACCCTTAGCCTGGGAGTAGGGGAGGTGATTAACGATTAGTGGAGCCATGTGAAAGTAATTTTGAATTAATGGTGATCATTTCATTTCCATAACGGATGTAGCTAGCGAGTGAAGTATAGTATAGTAGAGTTTCGTGGAAGCGCTCGTACCTATTTATTGTGGACAAACTGCTAATTGAAATTTTGTGTGAAAAAAAACTGAATTATTTTTCCTTCTGGTTGTTTAGAGGTGAGTGGATAATCAGGATTTTTGATCGGCCGAGTTAGAGTTTGATGACTATGGTGGAATTACCACAGCTGTTTTAGGTGACTTTTGAATGTCGTAAGAGTTACGTCGCCAAAAATCGAGATTCAAAGAACTGACAAGAGTGGTCAAATGTTCGCGTGGTTTCTCTAAAAAAGGGAGTTTTGTCTTAGATAAATACGAGTAATTGTTACGTAGTGAGGTGCGACCTCCCATTAATATTGAGACAATGAGGGCCAATGATGCGTAGCCTCATCCTATTCGAATTGCAATGGATCAGAGCATAATGTGAAGTGTCGTTTTTGAGGTGTGACTCTATAACTGTTAGTATTGAGAGTGTTAAATAAGCTTACTATGAGGTGGGGGGAAATGTAGTAATTCTCCCTACCCTAAAGTCAGTTTTGAGTTTTAATAAAGTACCCAGATCTATTTTTACTAGGCATTCCTTATTTTTTGAATTTCGAGACAAAATTCCATTATTAGGGGGAAGTATGTTATACCCCGTATTTTTATGGCTTTTAAAATTTGCGGATTTATTAAATTTAATTGAGTTATTAATTTAATATTAATCCAAAATTTTATTTTAAATATTTACTAGCGTGGCAAGAGTTAGTAATTATTAAGAAATTGTTGAATATTACTAGATGAGTAAAGTAAAATATGATATTGATCTTATTAATATTGTCATGAGTGAATGATATGACAATTTTGGAAATTAGGTCGAGACGCGCCTGTGTCATGTCGGGACTAAAAATCATTATTGTAAAAGTGAATAAATTATAAGTCGCCCGTATGGAAGTTTCGAGGGTGCCATCTTTTCCAGAACGGTAAAAATAATAAGAAAAGTATACCCGGGGGTTTGGTATGGGCCTCGAGGCATTTTTAGGCCTACTTGACATCTCAGGAGGGTATTATAGATATTTTGTGTTTTTGGGTAATTAAACACACGAATCTCCCTGAGGTATATCAGCCATTAGGAGTTGTCTTTTAGGGTTAAACAAACACAGAACATAGCAACGACCATTATAGAAGAAGGTAGAGAGCTTTCCAAGCAATTCAAGTCCTAGAACTCACTTGATTGCACTGCCACCACCGCTAAAACATAGATCATAAGATGAGGAACGCGACCATACCCTCTTCATCATGATCAGACGTTTGAATCCCTGGAAAGTATCTATCTTGCTAATTTCTAGTTGATATTCCTTCCATGTTAGTCTAGGAATGAAAATCATATGTTTTAATTGAAGAATTATAAGTTTTTAAAGAGAATTTATATGTTGTAGGGAGAATCTATGTAGTCTGAAATCTTGATCATATGAAGAGGATTACCCACAAATTTGTTATGATATTTGGGAAGAAAATCTGGATTAAAATAGAGACTCCTGATTATTCATGCAAAAATTTGGTTTTATAAAGAAATCTGGGATTAAACCCTTTTTGATTGATTTGTTGAGGAATTATCGATGTCGTTACTTTAGAACTCGTTTATATATATTACTTATACAATTGGATTACTTTGATGGGAGTTTGGGATGAAATTATAGAGGTTTGGAGGAGTTAGAATAATTGAACCGGTAGGTTGAAATTTGCAGAAAATTGGGAAAGAACTCATTGATCCATCGATCGACTAAGACAATTAATCGATTGATGATCGATCGATCGATCCCTCCTGGAAAACCAAATGTTTTTCCCCCATTTTTGTTTAATCTTGATAAAATACGTGGGAACCCTTGAATATCCTTTTAATAGTATAATGGGACATGAAGAGGACCGGTAGGTTCTAAGTAGACTCGGTTGAATGGAATTTGATACGAGATGAAATTATGGGTTAACGGGGGGTTTCGTCACACATTAGAAATTGTGCGTACGTTCACTAAATAATTGAGATTCGTGAAAGACTTAGACCATAAGGTTAGAGAGGGCGTACCTATGGTAATAATATTTGAGTAATAAGGAATACTTCGAGAGATGAGAAGTATGTATGAAATAAATTATAAATGAGAATAAAAGAAATGAATCCGTTATGCGAGATAATTGAGTAAATTTGTGCTAAGTATGGATAATAATAATTATGGGTGATGAGCGAATCTAATTTTGGTAAATGTGAATACCTATATATATGACCGTGTGACTATGTACATATATTATCTATTATGTTTGTGAATAATCATACACGCGCTACTTGTTATCACAGAGGTTTTCATGTCGGGACAGTCTTATCTCGAAGGGACCTTTATGCGGGATATTTACTTGTACCCTAGAACATAGGATTCCTTGATACAAGCTATCTGAGAATGATAGTCAGACGGTCCTAAGATACGTAAGGGGTATGTGCTGACCTCTTCGTGACTTGGAACTATGCTTTGCCTCCATTTTGTGTATTGTGTTAATACGGTTCGAGAGTGATTCCAAACTAGAATTTTCCTTAGTACGAGTGATATGGGGACTTGATAGCAGAGTATGCCAGCACCATAGATATTATGTGGGGTGCCGATATTATATCTTTTATATGGGTGATTAGTATATATACGTATAAATATGGAATTCTTCTACTGTGCATACAAGTAGTTAAGTAGTGAATTAATGCTCCAAAGTTTATAATAAGTATTTGGGAACTCTATAATGGTACTGAGATTTATCAGGTAATGTAAAAAATCATGAAGAGATTAATATCTAAACTAATTATCATAGCCTTGTGACTTATCAAAATGAAATCATTGGGAGAAAAGTTAGATAGACTTATGAGGTTTTTAATCGTATGGTAGGCATGCACACTAGATAAGAGGTGATAATTCTCAAGAGAGTGTCGCGCAGTAACATGGTGGTTATATTAGCCGGTAATCATTTTAAAACTTTGTAAATTATTTTTAAAACTGTTTTACACTAGGGCTTTGACCCGTTTTCTGTCATTTTCTCTCTCTTGTATATATATATGTATATATTACAGGTGCTCAGCCATAGGGGCTTCAGGTGTAGAATCATTTGACTGGACGTGATGCAGCTTGTGTGGGAGTTGCAGATCATTGCAGTAGACGCTTCCTCCTTTGGTTCCTCAGACTTCTGTTTGGTTCCTTTTGTTAGGGCATGTGTCAGCCTTGTTTAGACTTGATAGGGTTGTGGATACTTCTATCATCTCTGTATTTGGTTTTCATTTGGGATTGCTTTATATATATTACAGTGTCAGTGGTCGTGGTTAGTTATGAGGATTTGAGTAATCTAATTGGAATCGTTCGTTGGATGATTGGTATCTTTATCATTTGCAATATTCAAATTTGTTTATGTTTAAAATATTTTTAAAACAGAATTTAATTAAAATAAGGACGTTAAATTGTTTTGACACTTAGCTTAATTATTTAGGGTGTTTAAATTGTTTTGACAACACATATAATGAGAGTGTGGCACCAAAGTGGACGTAGGCTCATTATTATAGCCGAACCACTCTATATCTTGTTCTTTTTATCTCTCTTACTTGATCCATTTGCTTATTATGCACTTTATACTTGATTTGCTCGTATGAGAACGACAAGTGAACGAGTTATCGTATTATCAACTGAGGCGGTGATCCCAAAATACTTTAGACTTTGATAAAAGTTACAAACCTCAAAAAGTAAAACTTGCTACGGGATCTGAAGGCTTTTATATAAAAGAATTTTTTGAGAAAACTAAAAACCATTTATAAAAATTTCAAAAATCTTTTTTTAGTAAAATATCCCAACACTTTTAATATGAAATGTAAATGGAACTTAAACATAATTTTACCAAAAAATTCTTGTTGGGCATGAGTGTTAAAGCCTTCTTGAAATTCGGATCATCTTTTGTAGATGTTATCTTCCTCAATTCTTCGACGACTTGTAGTGGTATACGACATAATTAGTTGTGATGGACAGTGTCCTTATAATGTCTCCCTGCTCAATAATAAGTCAATCCAACCTGAATCACCTAAAAAATGTACCTACTCCCCGGGGTTTCAATTAATAATATTTATTCTTTAATATGCAACACATTTGCATACATTACCGTATTTATATGCTAGACCCTATCTAAGGTGGAACCTAGAAACGATAATTCATAGACTGGTATATCCCCAAGTTGTAGCAACACAGTTGAAATTTGGAAAGAATCATCCACCCTACTTTCATAATTATCGACAGTAGAAATCTCTTGTATAATGCAACCATCAAGTTAGTGTACCTTCCACGCTTTTATAGTTAACACTAAATAACCCTGATATCCCACGGTACTTAAATATATACACTATGGCTATTTCGGCCAACACATTCACTAATATCCGTCTCACTCGTGAATCCTAGTGGTAACAAACCATAGGTTGTGACGAACTCAATGTCACTTCCAAAGACATCTACCCTCAACATTTCATAATCCGTGGAACATTTTATTTCCATTCCTCTGGAATATACCCAATATCATCGCCTTTGCATCTTCTCCCTAAATATGCTAAGTATCTACACAGTAGAGACTCTGGCTCCTCCTCTGGTGCCCATAGACCCTATATCTCGTGCATATTTGCACAAACCTCCAATCATCACATACGTAACCATATTTATCTCACGTTCAGCCCTCGCTTTCTCTGCGTGGTTATAACCTCCAGATATTTTTGAAGACCTTACCAATTAATATATAATTCTTCCCGATATTTCCCCACCTATCAACTTATGGTGAAAATCCCCATAGCGTTTCTTTCACAACACTTCCCACCTATACAACCTCTATCCCTATACTCACATGTCAAATCATGGACTCCTGTGTCTCTAAAGGGGTCATATATACTGCGCTCCTACTACCACTAAATTCTTAGCACCAAAAAGCAATAACGAACTAAATCTCTCTGTTCCACTATAACTCAACATACCCTAAATTTCATCAGTAAAAGTCCTTGCACATCGGGATCCAATATAACTAGACAATTTTGTTCTCTGAAGTCTACTTCACAAAATATTTTCATGAGCTTGATCATCTTTCAGGTGGAACATCACACTACCATTCCTCCTATCCTGGGACAATAAATATGATAGCCTTGCTATAATTGCCCACCATTGCTAACTCATTCATACCCAGGATAAAACCACACCTCGAACATCACTTCTCAAACGAGATAATCATTAAGAAACACATATCATCTCAATGTACCGACCCATTCCTTTCAAGTGGAACCGAAGAATACCTCGCTACTCCATGGTAAAAATACACATACTAGTGATATTAATGATACCTCCACTAAACCTATTCCATACGTGACTCTAGTAGTAATACACTATCGTAGCCCATTTACATCACACAAAATAGACCTCCATTATCTCGAAATACAACTCATATTCTCAATTGCCCATAACACTACCGGCTCAATGATTATTAGACACAACACCCTCGTCCTAATCAAACCAAAAACTTTTTCAATAGATGCCCCAACTAGGCATCTGGCTCCTGTCCCCTGACTCGCCGTGGAAAAAATTCCCCCAATGTGTTTCCACTCTTTTACAGATAAGGCACCTCTCTGTGTCATACCCTTTTTTCTAGCCCCACTGGCCCTTTGGGATTGTCCTTCTCACCTAACTATTAGTCTTGACCCTGATTTATACTCCTATTGTCCTTTTGGATCCGCTGATCCCCTGGGACTAGTTGATGTCCTAGACGGACCTAACTGAACCCATTATCACTTAGTAGAAATTCTATTGAACTTGGTCATAAATCTGGGTTCTAGGTATCCCTTCCCTTAGGGCCTCTCTAGAACTAAAATCCATTCCCACTCTTCTGAAATATTCTCTAATTCCCTTAGCTATTCTCTCTTAAGAGAATCCATACAAATGTAAATGTACAACCTTGACGACAACGACACCAGTCATCATATGTGTATCTCTTATCCTCTCTTGTGTTATATACCAATGGGTCTATTATTAACTTACAAACCCTATTAAATTCTTAGTATCCCTCTCATCGATTATCAAGTTTATGAATTCCGTCAACTTTCCTTCCCATCCGTCCACCGTCTGACCCTTTTGGAAAATTACAGAAATCTCCCTTGCCTCTCAATTTAACCGCTAGTGAGAGGATTCATTATAAATGTGGTGACTGACTCGCACCACCCATACTGCTTCTAAAAGAAAACTTCTTCGCCTGAAAAATTTACGCGAGTGTCCCTACACTCACCCACATGTAAATCCAATTGGATGTTCTCCATCCTTTGGTAAATCACCCTTCCTCACCTCCCTCGAATTCTAGCGGATTGTTCTTCAGAAACAAAATCTTCTTAAACCCATACCCATTGTCGTTTACACTTGGGGTTTTAACCTTTCACCATCGTCCTTCCCGCCAGATCTTGGGGAAACTACTTCACCCCAGCGGTTTTTCCAACTTCAATGGTTAAAACAATATGGTGACTCCTACCACGTCACTATTTCTAGAATATTCTATGTATTTTGATCAGTCCTCCCTCCTAGAATCCTTCTAACGTCCCACGTTTGTCATTCTATAATGTTCGATCCGCCACACTCGATCAAAACTGTATATAAATCACATGAACTATACCCTATAGTAGGAGAATGTAAATTGCAAACGCGAAGGAATACAACAACCCTATAATAAGGCTCTATATCAAAGAATGCTATGCTAAAATGTGAAAAGATGCATCAATCCAAAGGACATTTGAACCTGATGCTCTGATACCATATGTGACACCCCGCCTAATAAATTACTGGGTGATTAGTCCTATATCAAATTAAGTAGGAATCTCATCTGGTTCATTCTTAGCATCACTATCGACAACCTTTTGAACCTTACTAACCACCTAGTATTCAAAAGACATGGTGCCAAATTTTATCTTTTTATTAAACATCACTAACAACATGCGAAATAATATATAATAAACCATTCACACAGTCACTGAATTAGTAATACTGAAAAGGAATAAATATAATCATTGCCGAGACAACCACCATTTACAAATCAAATACTAAAAATAAACCCCAATAGGAATAACTGAATACATCATCTAACTGAAATCTAATGGAATAACTAGGGCGAGATGCCCAAATGGAATACTTTTTGCATCCAACTCTTGGAATGAAATGACTAAAGAGGCTAAGTCAAAGTCCTGCAACATCCACATTTGTTGCAACTGCGTAACCCTGGAATAGAAAAATTAGGGCGTCCCTTCGGCAGGACACCTAAAACGTTTTGAAAATGTTTTAATGTAACAGTTAGAACAAAAAACATTTTGAAAATATTTACCAAGTGAATTTAATATTGTTAGTGCTTATGCACCTCAAGTAGGATTAGATGAGCACACTAAAGTACAATTTTGGGAACAAATGGATGAACTAATTCAAGAAATACCCCTAGGTGATAAAATCTATATAGGTGGAGATTTTAATGGCCATGTAGGAGAAGATCGTGTAGGATATGAGATAGTGCATGGAGGACATTGTTTTGGAGATTAGAACGACGGGGGAGAGTCTATCTTAGATTTTGCGATGTCTTATGATTTTGTACTAGTAAATACATGTTTTAAAAAGAGGCTTCAACACTTAATAACTTATAAAAGTGGAACACATAAGAGCCAAATAGATTTTTAAATTACTAGGAAAGGAGACTGATTAACGTGTAAAGATTGTAAGGTTATCCCGGGAGAGAGCTTAACCTCACAACATAGGATAATGGTGTTGGATATAAATATTAAAAATCAATCACGAGTGCGAAAAGTGAAGATTAACCCACGAACTAGGTGGTGGAATTTAAAAGGAGATAATTTAGAACTATTTAAAGATAAAGTATTAAATGAAGCAACATGGAATAGTGATGAAGAAACTAACATAATGTGGAATAATATGGCCACATGCATTAGGAGAATATCAAAAGATATTCTTGGAGAATCAAAAGGCAAAGGGCCACAGTCTAAAGAAACTTGGTGGTGGAATGAAGAAGTACAGAATATAGTAAAAATTAAAAGGGAGTGCTTTAAAACATGGCAAACAAATAGAAATGAAGAGAATTTTGAGAAATATAAATGGGCTAAAAAGGAAGTTAAGAAAGTGGTAAGAGATGCTAAGTTACAAGCGTATGATGATCTTTATACAAAATTAGGAACACAAGAAGGGGAAAAAGTTTTTATAAGCTTGCTAAACTTAGGGATAGGAAAACAAAATATTTTAATAACGTTAAGTGCATCAAAAGTGATGATTCGAGAGTCCTAGTCAAAGATGATGAAATTATGGAAAGATGGAAAAACTACTTTGAGAGGTTATTAAATGGAGATAATGGGAGTAGATTAGATATAGAGGAACTTAGGGAGACTCGAGAAAATATATTTTTCATAGAATTAGGACAACAGAGGTCTGGTTTGCTCTAAAAAAATATGAAAAAGGGAAGCCTTTAGGACCATATGGTATCCCTATTGAGTTTTGGAAGTGCTTAGGGGAGGATGGAGTATCATGGCTTACAAAATTATTTAATAGAATTTTAATGACTAATAGGATGCCCGATGAATGGAGAAAAAGTATTTTAGTACCTATTTATAAAAAATAAGGGGGACATACAAAGTTGTTCAAATTATCGTGGTATTAAGTTAATGAGTCATACAATGAAACTTTGGGAGAGAGTGATTGAATATAGATTGAGATTGAAGACAACAGTATCTGAGAATCAATTTGGGTTTATGCCTGGGAGGTCAACAATGGAAGCAATCTATTTATTGAGGAGATTAATGGAGAGGTATAGAGAGAAAAAGAAGGATCTTCATATGATTTTTATTGATTTGGAGAAGGCGTATGATAGGATACCTAGAGATATAATATAGTGGGTTCTACATAAAAGAGGAGTGACTCACAGATATATTGATGTGATCAAGGATATGTATGATGGTGCGATGACTACAGTAAGAACATCAGCTGGAGAAAGTAGTGAATTTTCAATTATGGTAGGGCTACACCAAGGTTCAACATTAAGTCCTTATCTCTTTGCGCTTGTTATGGATGAGTTGACTGGACAAATACAAGATGAGGTGCCATGGTGTATGCTATTTGCAGATGATATTGTTTTAGTCGATGAGACTAAGATGGGGATAAATGCTAAGTTGGAATTGTGGAGAGAAACTTTAGAAACAAGAGGATTTAAAATAAGTAGAACTAAAACAGAATATGTGGAGTGTAATTTTAGTAATAATAGGAGGACAAATGGAGATGTGGTGAAATTGGAGGGTCAAGAAATACCTAGAAATGACCATTTTTGTTATTTAGGATCGATTATACAAAAAGATGGAGATATTAGTGATGATGTTACGCATAGGATTAGAGCAGGCTGGGTTAAGTGGAGAAGTGCGACCGGCGTTCTGTGTGATAGGCATATACCTTTGAAGTTAAAAGGAAATTTTATAGGACGGACATTAGACCCGCCATGTTATATGGGATAGAGTGTTGGGCAACCAAGAAACAAAATGTGCAGAAAATGAGTGTGGCGGAGATGCGAATGATAAGATGGATTTGTGGTAAAACTCGAAAGGATAAAATTAAAAATGAACAAATTCGTGAAACGGAAAAAGTAGATCCTATAGAAGATAAATTGAGAGAAAATCGACTTAGATGGTTTGGACACATTAAGCGTAGACCAATGGATGATCCTGTAAGGAAGAGTGATTTAGTTAGTATTGATGGTTACCCAAGGGGTAGAGGTAGGCCTAAATTAACTTGGTGGGATATTATAAAAAAGGACATGATATCATCTGGTTTAACCGAAGATATTTCACTGGACAGAATGGAATGGAAAAATAGGATTCATATAGCCGACCCCAAATAATTGGGAAAAGGCTTTGTTGAGTTGAGTTGAGAATTAAATTGAAATAAATTAAAATACATGAATGCCCTTCATATTTAAGTTATTGTGATGCACTCTCTTGAGGACACCTCACCCCTCGACTAATTTTCACACCTAACGTACCTCCATATGACCCATCTAGCTATCTACCCTTAACTAGTCTTGTCATATATATATCCATATCCAACTATCCCCACTACTCTATCCCGAGTGATCTTAGAATACGTGTTATACATTATTAATCACACTGACATATTTAAATCATTTCTCATTTGATATCATATAATAATCGCACAAGTTACATTATTAATAAATTTGTCATCATGTATTTACCCGTATATAAATGTACCATATATATGTAATATCATACTACAACATTCACACATACATGTCGTAGATATATAACTATTCCCACGAGTTTGCACTCATCGGCAGTTCTCTAAAAGCTATCATACTCGAGTATACTCATCCACCCGAAATACTAATACCATTAGCTCCTTAAATTAGAAAAATAAATCACAACGGGTTGGAGGCGTATATAGCTTTCCCCGGAATGAGAGTGAATCATACCTAAAGAATCTCATTCTTGATTTCGAACGCTATGACCAGGGGACTATACTCACCCTGCATTCTCTAGCCAGGGAATTCACCCATATCGTACAACCTCCCATGATAGCACTAGAGTAGGTATGCTTTCTTATAAATATTATACACATGTATATTTATAAATCATATATATAAACTACACATCACCACACACACGCGCGCACACACACACACACACACATATATATATATATATTAAATCTAGGATACCAGCGTACAAATATCTATAACACTAGCCTATCCTTTCCAAGTCTATCTACCGACTTGATATTAAAATAATTTAAAATAATTATTTATTTCTTACTCAAGTTGTGTCACCCAACTAAATTTCCCAGACTTTCTAATTCAGTCCGAATTCTCATCTCATAGAACTTATATCACAAATTTAGGTTATCATCATTTTTATTTTTAATGTCCCATGATTTATTTTATAACCTTATAAAAAAAATAACTCGACCAAATCTGTTCCTAAGACTCCTAGCACTGGTCCAAACTTTACCCAAGTCAATATCCCGACTCTATGGAATCAGTCCCGCATTAACACTACCGGCTCAATGTTTATTAGACATAACATCCTCATCCTAAGCAAACCAAAAACATTTCCATATATGCCCCTACTAGGCATCTAGCTCATGTCCACTGACTCGCCCCGAACAAAATCCCCCCATGTGTTTTCATTCTTTTACACATATGGCACATATTTGTGTCATCCCCTTTTATCTGGCCTCACCGGCCCTTTCGGGGTGTCCTTTTAACGAACTTGGTAGTCTCTACCCTGATTGGTAATCCTATTATCCTTTTGGATCTGTTGATCCCATGGGGCTAGTTGATGGCCTTGACGCCCCTAACTGAACCCACCGTCAGTTAGTAGAAATTCTATTGAACTCGATCATTAATCTAAGTTATGGGTATCCCTTCCCTTAGTGCCTCACTAGCACTAAAAATCATTCTTACTCCTCTGAAAGATTCTCCAATTCCCTTAGCTCTTCTCTCGAGAGAGCATCGATACAAATGCAAATGTACAACCTTGACGACAACGACACCTATCATCCTAGTTGTATCTCATATCCACACGCTTGTGTTATCTACCCACGGGTCTGTTATTAACTTACAAACCCTATATATTCTTCATATCCCTATCATCGGCTACGAAGTCTGTGAATTGCGTCAACTTTCCTTCCCATCCGGCCGTTGTCTGACCCTTTTGGAAAATTATTGAAATCTCCTCTGCCTCTCAATTTAACCTCTAGTGGGAGGATTCATAATAATTCACACCCCAAATTCCTCGTTACTCATGGTATCACCCCATGAATGTGGTGACTGACTCCCATCACCAATACTTCTTCTAAAATAAAACTTGTTCGCCCGAAAATTTGACTCGTGTGTCACTACACTCCCCTAAATGTGAAACCAATTGTATGCTCTCCATCCATTGGTAGATCACCCTTCCGCACCACCCTTGAAATGTAGCGAATTATTCTTCAGAAATAAAATCTTCTTCGACCCTTATCCCTCATCGTCTATACATGGGGTTTTAACCTTGAACCATCGTCCTTCCCGACTGCTATTGGGGCAACTTCTACACCCCAACGGTTTCTCTAACTTCCATTGTTCAAATAATATGGTGACTACCGCCTCACTATTTCCAGAATACTCTATGGACTCTGATGATTTCTCCTTTCTGAAATTCTTCTAGCGTCCCATGTTTGTCATTCTCTAATGTTCGATCGGCCACACTCGACCAAAACCGTATATGCATCATATGAACAATAACCTATTGCAGTAGAATGTATATCATATACATGAATGAATACAACAACACTATAAAACATATCTATATCAAAGAACACTACACTGAAATGTGAAAAGTTGCACAGATCCTAAGGACACTAGAACCTGATGCTCTGATACCATCTGTGACACCCCGCCTAGTAAAATATTGGGTGATTAGTCCTATATAATATTAAACAGGAATATCATATGGTTCATTCTTAGCATCACTATCAACAACTTTTTGAAACTGACTAACCACCTAGTATTTAAAATACATGGTGTCAAATTTTATCTTTTTATTAAAAATATCTAACAACATGCGAAAGAATATACAATATGTCATTCACACAATCACTGAATCAGTAATACAGAAAAGTAATAAATATAATCATTTCCGAGATAACCAATAACTACAAATCAAATACTAAAAATAAACCACAATAGGAATAACTGAATACATCATCTAACTGAAATAGCATGGAATAACTAGGGTGACATGCCCAAATGGAATACTGAAAGCATCATACTCCTGGAATGAAATGACTGAAGCGGCTATGTCAAAGTCCTAGAACATCCACATTTGCAGTAGCTGCGTAACCCTGGAATAGAAAATTTCCGGCGTCTTTGTGGCTGGTCACCTAAAAGGTTTTGAACATATTTTATAGCAAGGGTTATACCCAAAATATTTTGAAAATATTTGCCAAGTGAATTTAATTGCAATAAATTAAAATTCTTGAATGCTCTTCATTTTAAGTTAGTGTCGCACACTCTCTTGAGGAAACCTCATCCCTCGACTAATGTGCACACCTAACATACCTCTATATGACCCATCTAGCTATGTACCCTGTAACTAGTCTTGTCATATATATATCCATGTCCTACTTTCCCCACTACTATATCCCGAGTGAGTGTAGAATATGAGTTATTAGTTATTAATCACATTAACTTATCATAAGTTACATTATTAATAAAATTTTCATTATGTATTTACCCCTTTATAAATGTACCATATATATGTAATATCATATTGTAAAATGGTGATTGCCTAAATAAGCTCTGATACCAATTTGAAAATGTCGTATATGACTGTGTGATAATGATTTAAATAAATTTCGCAAGTTTCCAAGTAACCCTTATTTAATTATGGACTACTTTCAAATCATATAAATTCAGCCCTTAAACATGCATCTAAATCATCCCATAAAATATAAAGCATGCAATACAGTAAATATGCTGAGACACAGATTTCAGGAAAAAAAACCTTTCGGGTAAAACCTTTATTTCCTTATGAATATACAAATCGCAACTTACAATTACATAGAGAAATCTGCAATGGATCAACACGCAGCCAACCCACAAAGACACGCAGTCTTGAACTCAGCAAGATAATACACGCAGCACCCTCCAAGGACTCGCAGCCCAAACAACAAAGGAAGAACCACAGCTCTCCTCAATGACACGCAGTCATAACACTTTTTAGAGACTCCCTCAGCAATTACATGCAGCCCTCGGTTGCAAAGATCTCTTCACAAAGGTTGAACAAACACACGGTTGTGTTATTGGGTTACCAAAAAGATTCACAATGGTTTGGCAATTATGTGAATCAAAACATGAGTCTTGGGACTCAAAAAATATGAAGACTAGAGAAATTGGGACTCTAAAAAACGTATTCAAAAGTCTTACAAAACTGCTCCCCCGAAGTTGGTATTTATAGGGAAACAAATGAAGAGTTTTACAAAATAAAACTTCTGAAATTCTATCCAGCGTACAGGGACCTCGAACCGGTTCCCCCCCCCCCCCCCCCCCCCGAACCGGTTCGGGCTGGGTTCGGGGAAACTCGCTGGAAAAGGGGATAAACACTTAGCAAAATTTCGAAGGTTTTTCTTGAAATTATATCCATTTTCAACGGACCATAACTTATTCACTGTAGCTCAGATTGAGGTACCGTTTCTGTCAGTATCTTGGTTGTGGCAAGCTCTTCAACTTCCAGTTGACCGGTTCTCTGGACGGTGGTTGTAAAATTACCAAATTGCCCTTGAACTTCCCTATCGAGACTTCTTGCACTGTTTTGACTTCTCTTGCGTACCACTAGCATAAAGTCTCTAAAATCTTGAAACGTGAAGTCATTGAGGCAGATGTGGGACATATGATGGAGATGTTGAATGCTAAATTCCCAGAATTCGGATTGAGTCCATCGAGTGAGATCTTGAAGTGACGTGACAAATGTAGCGGCGTACGACACACACAAATGTAACATGTTGGACATGATAAAAATGTCCTTACAAATCTCCCCCTATGTCTATGCCGGTACATACATAAAAAATCCGAATTATCAAATACGAAATTGCCTATACAAATCTACCCTCCTATGAACCCAAAATTGGAAAAGCTACAAATGAATAGTCTCCATCGTTTGTTCTTCAAATCTTCAGGAATCTCAAATCTTGTCTCATCAGGGTGTGCAATTCAGAGATCATCAATGTAGTACCTACACACATGAGATAAATAAAAAATAAAAATACCAAGTGACGTATCGAGTTTGAAATGAGATAAACATAGATACCAATATATGATAAGCATAAGTCAAATCTCAAAACTCCCCCAAAATTCAAACTCCCCCAAAATAAGATAATTCTTTCTCCCCCTTTTTATGATGTCCCCAAATAGACAAATAAGAAGAATGAATCAAGCAAGCAAAATTGAGGTGTCACGGTATTCAAAACAAGGCATCAATAAATATGGCAAACACGCTCTTGCAAGGAGATGCTCAAAAAATCTTCACAAACTATTTTTGATTTTTCAATTTTTCGTACAAAAAATAGATACCATTTGAAAAAAATGTAAAACATGATACAAAAAACACACCATGGATTTAAACTCAAACAACCAAGTCATGGAAATGGAATGAATGGATGTGAACAAATTCGATAGGTAAATCAACTCAATCAATCATACGTGCATGATGCATATGTGTACCCCTAACGAATGGACATCAAACGTATCCTTAGGTGTAAAAAATTTATTGAATTTAGATGACATCGTCTTATGCAAATCAACAAATCAAAGTCAAAGTGATTTCCACACCAATAACGTCCAAAACTATATAGCGCATTTTCAAGAATTTCAAGGACGTGTGAACCCATTTTAAATTCTCCATCCAAACTCCCTCATGCATATTTTCTTTTAGCGGTGTATAAACTAAATTCTCAAACTTTGGAGAATTGGTGCAAAAACGTAAATGGCCCATAATTGACATAAATATCTTTTTATTACCTTTCAATTTTGTTGGGCTCTTTTAACCTCTTTGGACCCCGGATAATAAAATTCCTCCATTTTTTAGTTACAATTTAACGGTGGCTTAGTATTCGCAAAGGCAAAATGAACCTTTCGCAACCCTTTTCCGTTTTCAAACAAAGCACACAAACTCAAAAAACGGTTCTTATATGCGCAATTTTCTTATCAAAATTTATCGCGCTTGGTTCGTTTTAAGGTCAGCATTAAAGTGAAAACACCCAACCAACATGTGATAAGACAAGCACAATAATCAAAAAAAATCGTGCATGTGTGCAATAAAGGAAATCATGAGTCAAACATGTAGGAAGTAACACTTGATTACATCTTAATGACTCCAAACATCATAAAGCACAAAGATTACATGACCTATTATCTCAAAACACTATCAAATAGTCACATGAAAATAATGAAATGATGTTGTATCTTGGTCATCCTAAGTGTTCATCCATAAAAGGTGCAAAAAAAATCTTTTTGGATTTTTCAAAAATTTTATCAAAATAAAATCTTTTTGTAGTTTTCAAAATATTTCAAAAAAAATAAAACATACAAAAAGTACACATCTCATAACACTGGCAAACAAATATAAATCATGAAACCACAACTAGTGTATGACAAACATGCAAACACAATCATCTATATGATATGGCAAGAGAAGAATCGTGTGCAAACAAACGGGAATCAACTTGTCTAAAGTCTAGTGTCTCTAAAAGTGATTTCCTAACGTAAATATATGTGAAACGTCGTGTGGGGGATTTAGGAACCAAGGGAACACTAGTCATAAACTTCCTAGGCCATTTTCCATGATCAAAACATAAACGCCTAAGGTGACCTTTCCTACCATAACGTGAACATGTGTAAACGGGTGGAACGACACCTACGGGTTGACCTTTTCTAACATCCATGAAATTGGTTGACCCTCTAAAACAAATAATGGTTTTGGCTTTAGCACTAGAAGCATGAGAACAAGATGAGCCATTACCATCACTATCAAACCTACTTGAGTCTGTCAAATCATTTTTTAACTTCAAATTTTTTTACCCGAGCAAAGAATTAGACTCTTCCAATCTGAGGGATTTCTTTTTCAAATTATCAATTAAACTTAACAGTTTATCGTGCTCCCCCTCAATTAAAACAAACTAATCACTAAGAGTCTTTTCACGTGCCATAAAATCATAGATTAATTTTTTATCCTCGACGGCACAAACGGAAACCCTAGAATTTTTTTAAGTCCTCTAATTCCTTTTCTAAAACAAGGACTCTCCCATCACTCTTCCATTTGGAAATTTTCAAAGAATCAAAATCAATACACAAATTGCCAAAGTGCTCACGATAAATATAACTTTGATTTTGAAACGCTTGCAAATATTCAATCTTACTTTTAAAGAGAGAATTTTCTTTTTCCAAAACTTTAATTCTTTTGCAAAGTTTCAAATTGAAATTTTTTAAATTTTCAGCACGGCGTGAACTTTTTAAAAAATAGGCTCCTCTTTGAATCGGCATTCCATTGGAAAAATTGCAATTTTTCACAAAACTAATTTTTCAATAAAAAAAAATATCACGCGGTTTTGCGGAAAATAGGAATACGCGATAAATTAGTTTAACCTTATCTGATACCAATTTGTAAAATGGTGATCGCTTAAATAAGCTATGATACCAATTTTAAAACGTCGTATATCACTGTGTGATAATGATTTAAATAAATTTCGCAAGTTTCCAAGTAACCCTTATTTAATTATGGACTACTTTCAAATCAATAAATTCAGCCCTTAAACATGCATCTAAATCATCCCATCAAATATAAAGAACGCGATACAGTAAATATGCTGAGATACAGATTTCAGGAAAAAAACCCTTTTGGGTAAAACCTTTATTTCAATATGAATATACAAATCGCAACTTACCATTACATAGAGAAATCTGCAATGGATCAACGCGCAGCCAACCCACAAAGACACCAGTCTTGAACTCAGCAAGAGAATACACGCAGCACCCTCTAAGGACTTACAACCCAAACAACAAAGGAAGAACCGCAGCTCTCCTCAATGACACGCAGTCATAACACTTTGTAGAGACTCCCTCAGCTATGACATGCAACCCTCGGTTGCAAAGATCTCCCCACAAAGGTTGGACAAACACACGGTTGTGTTCTTGGGTTACCAAAAAGATTCACAAAGGTTTGGCAATTGTGAATCAAAACATGAGTCTTGGGACTCAAAAAATATGAAGACTAGAGAAATTGGGACTCTCAAAAACGTCTTCCAAAGTTTTGCAAAACTACTCCCCAAAAGTTGGTATTTATAGGGAAACAAATGAAGAGTTTTACAGAATAAAACTTCTGAAATTCTATCCAGCGTACAGGGACCTCGAACCGGTTCGGGTCCCCTGCAAACCGATTCACCTCCCCGAATCGGTTTGGGCTGGGTTCGGGGAAATTCTCTGGAAAAGGGGATAAACACTTCGCAAAATTTCGAAGGTTTTTCTTGGAATTATCTCAATTTTCAACGGGCCATAACTTGTTCACCGTAGCTCGGATTGAGGTTCCGTTTCTTCTAGTATCTTTGTTGCGGTAAGATCTTCAACTTTCCAGTTGACCGGTCATCTGGATAGTGGCTGTAAAATTACCAAATTGCCCTTAAACTTCCCTATCGAGCCTTCTTGCACTGTTTTTACTTCTCTTGCGTACCACTAGCATAAAGTCCCTAAAATATTGGAACATGAAGTCATTGAGGCAGATGTGGGACATATGATGGAGATGTTGAATGCTAGATTCTCGGAATTCGGATTGAGTCTGTCAAGTGAGATCTTGAGGTGACGTGACAAATGTAGCGACGTACGACATACACAAATGGAACATGTTGGACATGAGAAAAATGTCCTTACACATACTACAACATTCTGATATACACATCGTAGATTTATAACTATTCCCCCGAGTAGGCACTCATCGGGTGTTCTCTAAACGCTAACATACTCGCGTATACTCATCCACTCGAAATACTGACATGATTATCTCCTCGAATTAGAAAAACAAATCACAACGTCTTGGAGGTAGAGATAGTTTCTCCCGAAGTGAGACTGAATCATACCCAAAGCATCTCATTGATGATTTCGATGTTTATGACCAGGGGACTATACTTTCCCTACATTCTCTAGCCAGAGGATTCACCTATATCGCACAACCTCCCATGATCGCACTAGAGTAGGTATGCCTTCTAAATATTATACAGATAAATATTTATAAATCAGATATCTACACTACACATCACCGCATATATATATATATACGTAAAACTAGACTATCCTTTCCAAGTCTATCTACCGACTTGATATTTAAATAATTTCAAATAATTATTTATTTCGTAATCAAGTTGTGTCACCCAACTAAATTTCCTGGACATTCTTATTCAGTTCGAATTCTCATCTCGTAGAACTTATTCCATAAATTTAGGTTATCACCATTTTAATTTTGAATGTCCCATAATTTATTATATAACCTTATAATAAATTTAACATGACTAAATCCTTGCCTAACACTCGTAACATTAGTCCAAATTTTACCCAAGTCAATATCCCGACTCTACGAAATCAATCCCGCATTAACACTTCCGGCTCAATGGTTATTAGACATAACATCCTTGCCTAATCAAACCAAAAACTTTTCCAAAAGATGACCCCACTAGGCATCTAGCTCCTGTCCCCCGACTCGCCGCGACAAAATACCTCCATGTGTTTTCACTCTTTTGCACGTAAGGCACCTCTCTGTGTCATCCCCTTTTTTCTGGACTCACCGGCACTTTTGGGGTTGTCCCTCTCACGAACCTGGTAGTCTAGAACCTTATTGCTACTCCTATTATCCCTTTGGATACATTGATCTCCTGGGGCTAGTTGATGGCCTTGACGGCCCTAATAAAATCCACTGTCACTTAGTAGAAATTCTATCGAACTCAATCGTAAATTTGTGTTCCGTGTATCCCTTCCTTTAGTGCCTCACTAGCACTAAAATCCATTCTCACTCTTATGAAAGATTTTCTAATTCCCTTAGCTCTTCTCTCTCGAGAGCATCGATACAAATGTAAATGTACAACCTTGATGACAATGACACTAGTCTTTCTAGCCACATCTCCTATCCGCGCTCGTGTTATATACCTAAGGTCTATTATTAGCTTACAAACCCTATTTGATTCTTCGTAAGCCTCTCATCAGTTACGAAGTTTATGAATTTTGTCAACTTTCCTTCCCATCTGGCCACTGTCTGACTCTATTGGAAACTTACTGAAATCTCCCTTGCCTCTCAATTTAACCTCTAGTGAGAGGATTCATAATAATTCGCACCCTAAATTCCTCATTATTCACGGTATCACCTGATGAATGAGGTGACGAACTCCCATCACTCGTACTGCTTCTAAAAGAAAACTTGTTCGCTGGAAAAATTAACTCGAGTCTCACTACACTCCCCCACATGTGAACGCAATTGGACGTTCTCCATCCATTGGTAAATCACCCTTCTACACCTCCTTCGAGTTCTATAGGATTTTTATTTAGTAATAAAATCTTCTTCGTTGCTTACCCCTTGTCATCTATACTTGGGGTTTAACCTTGCACCATCTACCTTCCCGACGGCTCTTGGGGAAACTATTGCACCCCAACGGTTTCTCCAACTTCCATTGTTCAAATAATATGGTGACTACCGCGTCACTATTTCTTGAATACTCTATGGCTTCAGATGAGTTTTCCTTTCTATAATTCCTCTAGCGTCCCATGTTTGTCATTGTACAATATTTGATCTGCCATGCTTGATCGAAACTGTATATGAATCACATGAACTATACCCTATAGCAGCAGAACGTAAATCGCATATGTGAAGGAATACAATAGCCCTATAATATGGCTTTATATCAAAGAATACTACGCTAAAATGTGAAAAGCCGCACATATCCTAAGGTCACTAGAACTTGATGCTCTGATACGATCTCTGACACCCCGCCTAATAAAATACCGGGTGATCAGTCCTATATCAAATTAAATAGGAATCTCATCTGGTTCATTCTCAGCATCACTATCGAAAACTTTTTTAAACTTACTAACCACCTAGTATTCAGAAAACACGGTGCCAAATTTTATATTTTTATTAAACATCTCTAACATCATGCGAAAGAATATATAATAAACCATTCACGGAATCACTGAATCAGTAATGCAGAAAAGGAATAAATATAATCATTACTGAGACAACCACCAACTACAAATCAAATACTAAAAGTAAACCACAATAGGAATAACTGAATACATCATCTAACTGACATAGAATTAAATAACTAGGGTGATATGCCCAAATGAAATTCTAACTGGATCATACTCTAGGAATTAAATGACTAAAGCGGCTAAGTCAAAGTCTTGGAACATCCACATTTGTGGCAGCTGCATAACCCTGGAATAGAAAAATTATGGCGTGCTTGTGTCTGGTCACCTAAAAGGTTTTGAACATATTTTATAGCAGGGGTTCGAACCCAAAACATTTTGAAAATATTTACCAAGTGAATTTAATTGCAATAAATTAAAATGCATTAATCCTCTTCATATTTATGTTAGTGTCGTGCACTCTCTTGAGGACTCCTCATCCCTCGACTAATGGGCACACCTAACGTACCTATATATGACCCATTTAGCTATTTACCTCATAAATAGTCTTATCATATATATATATATATATACTACTTTCCCCACTACTCTATCACGAGTGATTTTAGAACACGAGTTATAAGTTATTAATCACATTAACTTATTTAAATCATTTCTCATATGATATCAAATAACAATCTCACAAGTTACATTAATAATAAAATTTTCATCATGTATTTACCCGTATATAAATGTACCATATATATGTAATATCGTACTACAACATTCAGGCTAAAACACATCGTACATATATAACTATTTCCCCGAGTAGACACTTGTCGGGTGTTCTCTAAATTCTATCATACTCGAGTATACTCATCCACCCGAAATACAAACATGATTATCTCCTTGAATCAGAAAAAAAAATCACAACGTCTTGGAGGCGGTGATAGTTTCTCCCGAAGTGAGACTGAATCATACCCAAAGGATCTCATTCTTGATTTTGAAGGCTATGACCAGGGGACTATACTCGACCATCATTCTCTAACTAGGGGATTCACCTATATCGCAGAACCCCCCATGATAGCACTAGAGTAGGTATGCTTTCTTCTAAATATTATACACATAAATATTAATAAATCATATATATACACTACACATCACCGCATATATATATATATATATATATATATATATATAGATAGATAGATAGATAGATATATATATTAAATCTAGGCTACCCGCATACAAATATTCGTAACACTAGCCAATCCTTTCCAAGTCTATCTACTCACTTGATATTTAAATAATTTCAAACAATTATTTATTTCGTACTCAAGTTGTGTCACCCAACTAAATTTCCCGGACATTCTTATTTAGTTCGAATTCTCATCTCGTATAACTTATTCCACAAATTTAGGGTATCACCATTTTTATTTTGAATGTCCCATAATTTATTATATAACCTTATACTAAAATTTAACTCGACCAAATCCTTGACGAACACTCGTAGCACTAGTCAAAATTTTACCCAAGTCAATACTCCTACTCTATGGAATCAATCCCGCATTAACATTATATTAGACATAACATCCTCGTCCTAATCAAACCAAAAACTTTTTCAAAATATGACCTTACTAGGCATCTGGCTCATGCCCCTGAGTCGCCGCAAAAAAAAAATCCATCCATGTGTTTTCACTCTTTTACACATAAGGCACCTCTATGTGTCATCCCCTTTTCTCTGGACTCACCGACACTTTCGGGGTTGTCCTTGTCATGAACTTGGTAGTCTTGACCCTGATTGCTACTCCTATTGTCCCTTTGGATCCGTTCATCCCCTCGGGCAAGTTGATGGCCTTGACGGCCCTAACTAAACCCACCATCACTTAGTAGAAATTCTATTGAACTCGATCATAAATTTGGATCCCGAGTATCCTTTACCTTAGTGCCTCACTAGCACTAAAATCCATTCTCACTATTCTAAAAGATTCTCCAATTCCCTTAGACCTACTCTCTAGAGAGCATCGATACAAATGTAAATGTACAACTTTGATGACAACGACACCAGTCATCCCAGCCGCCTCTCCTATCCACGCTTGTGTTATTAGCCCATGAGTCTATTATTAACTTACAAACCCTATTTGATTCTTCGTATCCCTCTCATCGGTTACAAAGTTTATGAATTTTGTCAACTCTCCTTCCCATCCGGCCACTATTTGACCCGTTTTAAAAAATTACTGAAATCACCCTTGCCTCTCAATTTTACCTCTAGTTAGAGGATTCATAATAATTCACACCCCAAATACCTCGTTATTCAGGGTATCACCCCCATGAATGTGGTGACTAACTCCTATCACCCAACTGCTTCTAAAAGAAAACTTGTTCGCCCGAAAATTTGACTCGAGTGTCAGTACACTCCCCCACATGTGAACCCAATTGGACGTTCTCCATCGATTGGTAAATCACCCTTCCGCACTTCTCTTGAGTTCTATAGGATTGTTCTTTAGTAATAAAATCTTCTTCGACCCTTACCCCTTGTCGTCTATACTTAGGGTTTTAACCTTGCACCATCGTCCTTCCCGACGCCTCTTGGGGAAATTACTGCACCCCAACGGTATCTCCAACTTCCATTGTTCAAACAATATGGTGACTACCGCGTCACTATTTCCAGAATACTCTATGGCTTCTGATGATTCCTCCTTTCCGCGGTTCTTCTAGCGTCCCATGTTTGTCATTGTATAATATTCGATCCTCCATGCATGACCGAATCTGTATATTAATCACATGAACTATATCCTATTGCAGCAGCATATAAATCGCATACGTGAATGAATAGAGCAACCCTATAATATGGATCTATATCATAGAACACTATGCTGAAACGTGAAAAGCCGTACAAATCCTATGGACACTAGAACCTGATGCTCTGATACCATCTTTGACACCCCACCTAATAAAATATCGGCTGATCACTCCTATATCAAATTAAACAGGAATATCATCTGGTTCATTCTTAGCTTCACTATCGAAAACTTTTTGAAACTTACTAACCACCTAGTATTGAAAAGACATGGTGCCAAATCTTATATTTTTATTAAACATCTCTAACAACATGCGAAATAATATGTAATAAACCATTCACATGATCACTAAATCAGTAATGCAAAAAAGGAGTAAATATAATCATTGCCAAGACAACCACCAACTACAAATCAAATACTAAAAATAAACCACAATAGGAATAAATGAATACATCATCTAACTGAAATAGAATTAAATAACTAGGGTGATATGCCCAAATGAAATTCTGACTGGATCATACTCTAGGAATTAAATGACTAAAGCGGCTAAGTCAAAGTCCTGGAACATTCACATTTGCGACAGCTGCATAACCCTGGAATGAAAAAATTCTGGCATCCTTGTGGCTGGTCACCTAAACGGTTTTGAACATATTTTATAGCAAGGGTTAGAACCCAAAATATTTTGAAAATATTTAGCAAGTGAATTTAATTGCAATAAATTAAAATGCATGAATGCTCTTCATATTTAAGTTAGTGATGCGCACTCTTTTGAGGACTCCTCATCCCTCGAATAATGTGCACACCTAATGTACCTCTATATGACCCATCTAGATATCTACCCCGTACCTACTTTTGTCATATATATATATATATATATATATATATATATATATATATATATATATATATATATATATATATATATATATATATATCCTACTTTCCCCAATACTCTATCCCGGGTGAGTTTCGAATACGAGTTATAGATTACTAATGACATTAACTTATTTAAATCATTTCTCATTTGATATCATATAACAATCTCACAAGTTACATTATTAATAAAATTTGCATCATGTATTTACCCGGTATAAATGTACCATATATACATAATATCATACTGCAACATTCACACATGCAACTCGTAGATATATAACTATTCGCCTGAGTAGGCACTCATCGGGTGTTCTCTAAATGATATCATACTCAGGTATACCTATCCACCCAGAATACTAACGTGGTTAGCTCTCGGAATCAGAAAAACAAATCACAACGTGTTGTAGGCTATCATAGTTCCTCCCAGAATGAGACTGAATAATACCCAATGCATCTGACGCTTGATTTCGAACACTGTGACCTGGGGACTATACTCGCCTTGCATTATCTAGGCAGGGGATTCACCCACAACGCGCAACCTCCCATGATAGTACTAGAGTAGGTATGCTTTCTTATAAATATCATACAAACAAATATTGATAAATCACACACACACACACACACACACACACACACACACACACACACACACACACACACATATATATATATATATATATACTACACATCATCGCATATATATATATATACATATATATTAAATCCAGGATACCCGTGTACAAATATCTGTAACACTAGCCTAACCATTCCAAGTATATCTACTGAGTTGATATTTAAATATTTCACAAAATTATTTATTTCTTACTCAAGTTGTGTCCCCAACTAACTTACCCGGACTTTCTTATTCAATCAGAATCCTCATCTAGTTGCTTTGTTCTTTGGCTCTCCTCAATTTAGTCTTCTAAAATGAATTAAAGTTCCCTCACCATATCACAATTAAGGTTATGAACTCTAATCCCATTTTTGGGCTTATGGCCTTCTAAAAAAGGCCCAAACACTTATTTGGGAGCTCAAATGTGTCTAGAAAGATCTCGAAACCCATATTATACCTATGGACACTTATTTTTCGACCCATTCCGACTCAACTGCGAACTCCGAATTGCAAACCAAATTAATTTGTAACATTCTCCAAATTTTTTACCTCAAAATGCGAAACAAAAATTGTCCAAAGAATTAAACATCAATTTGCTAAATTAATAAATTCCTCAAATTTAGAAATTTTCCGATCAAGAATTTAATTCCTCCCAATAAAATAAATTTTCTTTCTCGCAAAATTTTATTTAGTTAAAGATCCTTGAATTTATGGGGTGTTACATATCTTTGGTGCCTTTCCCTTTTCTTCCCATAAGTGTGAGTCTGAGAGTTGTGGAATAAGGGTGGGGGAGTGGTTTACCCCCACTCAACCTTTAATTAGGATGCTAATCCCGAGTTGGACTCTTGGCCCAACTTTTGGACCCCCAAATAGACCCGAATCCCTTAGTTAATTGATCCAAAACTCCCCCTACCCATATAGTCTTGACCTAATACCATTTTTAATGGATTAAACCTTCTAAATGAGACCATATAAGTCCCAAAATAGGTTCCTAATTATTTATGCCAAAATAATTACTTTTAATTTGTGTCTCACATAATTTATAAAATTTCCCTTTATTATATGCAAAGACATATCCATGCGCAAAATGAATCATACACAGAAGGATACTAAATAACAAGTTTCCACTTAACATTTTCGAATAAAATATTTATTTAGATTAAATTTCCAAAATTAATTATTTATTCCAAATTATTATTTCATTAATTATATAAGAAAAAATGTGTGGTATTTCAAATGATTTAGACTCTTAAATGGTGTGAATACTTTATATTCAATGTTTTTGCATATCATTATTTTTTTATTTAATATACGATAAAATTTGACACCGGCTTAATTAACCAATAGGTGATTAGTAATAAATTTGTTTCGACACTGATGCTAAGTGTTGATACCAAATTTAGTCTACTGACATGGCTCAATTGAATGAAGACACGTGGCAATCTACATGGAAATGACAGACATTTCTGAGGAACTCATACGCTCCGAGAACCCATACTATAACGAGGAGTACTGATTCCCCGAGGAACTCACATTCTCCGATGAGCCATGCTACTCCGAAGAACTCTTCGAGGAACTCACACTCTCCGAGGAACAAGACCTCTCCAAGGAACTCTTGAGTACCCAGAAGCTTAGGCGGTCCGAGCAACTCAGGCGGTCCGAGCTGCATCTCGAACAAAGCATTAATAGTTGGATAACCAACAGTTCGATTGATTCATTAAATACTTATCACTCAGACGCACATGCATAAAGGGCATTGAATGTATTACCCTTTCGTATGTACATCATTTAATGTATTACCTTTTCACATTACAGCCTCAGGGCTATAAATACATTGTACAATCCTCATTGTAAAAGGATCGGAACCCCGGATCCCCAGACCCGAAATTGTTGATTGAACTTGTAATCGAGATATTCCCAAAACACTCAGCAATAAAACAACAGTGGACATAGGCCATTCTTATAAGGCTGACCCACTTTAAAATTCTTTGTCTCATTTATTTATCTGTGATTGAATAATTAGAGTGATCTAATTTTTTACATAAACAGATTGGCGCCGTCTGTGGGAAAGACTGGTAATATCGTTTCTCACCAAAAACAATCCATTACGAATGGCTGACATTCCGAAATCTAGCAATCAAAACGCTGGAACCCCTCCAAATCCATCTGCTCTGCCAAATATTCCATATCTGGCTGGAATAATGACAAATCTGGCTCAGGGCTAGACCGTCATGCAAGAAACAATGCGACAACTCATCCAAACTCTCCATAGCGGTGCATAAGCCCATTCAGGACCACAAAGTATTAAAAAAAACACTCGTGAACCATCCTCACGCACTAGGCATACCAATTTATATCGCAATGAAGAATCTGAAGATTTCTCTTATCAACCTAGACGAACTTCGTCAGTGCGAGCCACAGATACTGAACAACGTGTCACTCTCTCTCCAGAAAGGACTAGTGCGCTAGAGAGGTTAAGAAGGGTATCACCTTTTGATCGATTAGGACTTGGAAGGAATAGAAGTCCTCCTAAAGTCGTATCGAGGAGTTTTCGACGACCATCAGATTTAAGGGAAGGATCTGCCCAGTCGCGACCAGCTGCTCGTCAAGATAGATCCTATGAGCGACCAGCTGCTCGACAATATAGATCTCAGGAAGCTACTTCAACGCGATCAGCTGCTCAAACCAACAGGCCCGAGGAAGGGAATGATGCATGGAAAGGCTCTATTCAAAGGATGGAGGATAGATTAGGGGAAATGGCTAAGGCCAAGAATCCTCTACAACGAACCTTTGTTCGAGGAACACCTTTTGTCCAGGCCATTGTAGATTTTCCAACACCATCAAAGTTCAAAGCACCTGTTGTGACTCCCAAGTATGATGGAAAGACTGATCATGTCCTCCATATAGAACAATACCAAGCTGCAGCCGACATCTATGTTGTTCCAGATGAGATGAGATGCAGAGCATTCTCGGGAACTCTTACCGGATCTGCTCAAATCTGGTATAATAATCTTCCTCGGGGTAATATCTCAACATTTCTTCAACTGGCCAAGTTATTCATTGGGAATTTTTGCTTTGGGGCAAAGCCAGTTAAACGAGTAGCACACTTGTTTAGTGTTAGACAAAAGGCTGGTGAGAGTACCATAGATTATATAACTCGTTTTAACAATGAAAACTAGAAGTCATTGATTATGAGGAGAAGACAGCGATTACTACCTTGATGAGTGGACTATTGCCGAACAAGTTGTACTACACTTTGGCCAAAGATCCACCTAGAACCATGTCGGACCTGATGGGAAAAGCATCCAAGATTATGAATGCCGAGGAGGCTATGGCTGCAAAGAAGAATATGGATGCTAAAGAAACCAAGGTGGAAGGTGATAAAGCTAAGAAGAAAGAGCATAAGAACAATGGTAATGACAAACATTCAAAAAGTAGGTCGGTATGGGATGTAATAAAGAAATATGATAATTATACTCCTTTGAAGAAGGATATCAACCATGTTCTAGAGGAAATCAAGAACAACGAGGAACTAAACTGGGCAAAGAAAATGAAGGCAGACCCTGACAAGAGGAATAAGGCGAAGTATTGCGAGTTTCATAAAGATCATGGCCATATGATCAAGAACTGCATAGCTCTTCAGAACGAGATTGAAACACTCATACGATGAGGAAATCTGTCAAAATATGTTGATCGTGGAAGCGAAAGAAGAAATAATGACCGAGTAAGAGAGAGGTCTAGATCCCCTCGTCGAGCAGAGGAGAACAAGAAAAGAAACCATGAAGTTGATCCAGAGGATGACCCTGATCTTCCCAAAAGACCAAGGCAGCCAGAACGAGAGGTATTTTCAATACGTTTTGGGTCATTTGACTGTAATGTTATAACAGGTGGAGATGCAGGAGGAGGAGACCTTACTGCAGAGAGAAAAGCTTACCTCGGTGAGGCTCAAGCTTGCTCGTACATTCAGCGAATAAATCTAGCTGAAGAGGATCGCCTGAGAAAGGTGAACAAAGATAAGTTGGTCATTGGGTTCTCAAAGAATTACCTTGCAGGTGTTCTTTATCCTCATGATGACCCACTGGTGATCAAGATGAGAATGAAGGAGGTAATGATTTCAAGAGTACTGGTCGACAATGGTAGCTCGGCAGACATCATGTTCTACTCGTGCTTCGATAGTTTAAATCTAAAGCTATCTCAATTGGAGCCTTATCACAGACCCCTCATCGGTTTTGCTGGCGAGAAAGTTTTTTCACTTGGGACGATCAAGTTGGATATATTCACTTGGCCTACTTGTCGGACAGAAAGAATACGCTTCTTCGTGATGGATAAGAACGTTCAATCATCATACAATATCATCATGGGAAAAGTAGGATTGAAAAAGTTCGAAGCTGTACCATCTACAGTGCATCAGTGCTTAAAATTTCCAACAAATTTTGGAGTAGGAGTTATTAAAGGTGACCAAAAAGTAGCTCGGGAATGCTATTATTCATCCGCCGAGCAAGAAGAACTGGAAGAATCAAAGAAAAAGACTACTACCTATCAAGTAGATGAAGGTGCAGAAATTGAAACATTGGATCCTCGAGATGAGTCGCAACTCGTGAAGGATCAAGTGGTGGAAGCTACTGAAAACATCATTCTGGACGACGAACACCCTGAGCGAACTACTCAAGTAGGTTCGTCGTTGGAAGCCTCATTAAAACAGGAATTGATAACTTTCCTTAGAAACAGAAGACAAATTTTGCATGGAGTCATGAAGATATTCCTTGGATAGACCCAAACTTCTTATGTCACGAACTCAATGTGAATAAGGAGATCAAGCCTGTGAAGCAGAGAAGAAGAGTATTCATCCTCGAGAAGAATCAAGCTATACAGGAGGGAGTCGAGAAGCTCCAGAAAGTTTGCTTCATTGAAGATGTTAAATATCCAGATTGGTTAGCCAATGTGGTGATAGTAAAGAAGAAAAATAACAAGTGGAGGATGTGTGTAGACTTCACCGACCTCAATAAAGCATGCCCAAACGATCACTTTCCATTGCCCCGAATTGATCAACTGGTGGATACTACTTGGGACACGAGTTGCTGAGCTTCATGGATGCTTATTTTGTCTACAATCAAATCAAAATGAAACCTAAAGACAAGGAGAGTACTTCTTTCATTACCCCTAGGGGAACTTATTGTTATAATGTTATGCCTTTTGGTTTGAAAAATGCAGGTGCGACATATCAGCGGCTGATGAACAAAGTCCTCACTGAACAAATCAGTTGCAATATGGAAGTCTATGTTGACGACATGCTGACGAAAAGCAAGAAAGCTGCCGATCATCTAGTTGACTTCAGTCAGACTTTTGATCAACTGGATAAATATCAAATGAAGATGAACCCGACGAAGTGCATATTTGGAGTACGAGAAGGCATGTTCCTCGGGTACATAGTCAATCAACGAGGCATTGAAGCAAATCCGGAAAAGATCAAAGCTCTATTAGGGCTGCGATCTCCAACGACGAAGAAGGAAGTACAGAGTCTCACAGGACGAGTAGAAGCACTCAACAGATTTGTGTCACGAGCAACTGATAGATGTCTCCTATTCTTCAAGACACTCAGAAAGACTTTTGAGTGGAATGATGAATGTGAGAAGGCTTTTCAAGACTTGAAGAAATACTTGGGAGCACCCCCACTGTTGTCCAGGCCAGTGATGGGAGAAAAATTGTATTTGTACCTTGCAGTGTCCGAGAATGAAGTTAGCTCGGCGTTGATTAGAGTGGAGAATGGAGTGCAAAAACCAATTTACTACACAAGTAAGGCCTTCCGAGGAGCAGAGATCGGATATCCAAGGCTGGAAAAGTTAGCACTGGCGTTGATTGAAGCGAGTAGGAGAATGAGGCCATACTTCCAGGCTCATACTATAGTCGTATATACTGATATGCCATTGAGGCAAGCCCTTCATAAGCCAGAAAAATTAGGGAGATTGATGTACTGGGAAATAGAGCTCGGTGAATATCATATAGTTTATGAACCCAGATCATCATTAAAAGGGCAAGCTGTGGCAGATTTTATAGCAGAGTTCACCTATCCTGATAACCTCGAGGAGCGAAAGTTGCTCGCTAATCAACCTCTGGATATTACAGGGTCAACAAACACAAGCTCGGACCAATTCCGATTGGTAAAAGGGCATGTGGATGTTACAAGATGTGGTGCAGAGATAGTTGTGATCACTCCGGACGAGGAACAAAAGTTTCTTGCTGATCAACCTGTGGATGTTACAGGATCAACAAACACTAGCTCAGACCAATTTAGATTGGTAAAAGGGCTAGTGGATGTTACAAGATCATCAAATTCGATCTCAGACCAATTTCGATTGGTAAAAGAGCAAGAAGAGATGATCGACGAAGAGCAAGAAATATCCGGGGAGGATGAAAGGAAGCAGCAAATATTTATGGATGTTACAAGATCATCAAATTCGAGCTCAGACCAATTCCGACTGGTAAAAGGGAAAGAAGAGATGATCGACGAAGAGAAAGAAAAATCTGGGGAGGATGAAAGGAAGCAACAAACATTTCACCAAGGAACTCTGACAGAGAAGAAATTTGAAGAAGAGTTACCTATATGGAGGCTATATGTAGATGGTTCATCTTGCACTACAGGATGTGGCGCGGGGATAGTTTTGAGCACTCCGAATGAGGTCGACATGGAATACGCCCTGCGATTTCAATTCAAAGCTTCCAACAATGAGGCTGAGTATGAGGCCATGATTGCAGGTCTTAATTTGGCAAAAAATATGGAGGCGCAACATGTTATTATTTTCAGTGATTCTCAATTAATTGTCAATCAAATGTTGGGAGTATATGCAGTTAGAAGATAATTAATGATCAGATATCATGCAAAGGAAAAGGAGCTGGTGTCAGAATTTGCCACAATTCAGCTAGTCAGAATACCAAGAATGGGTAATGCGAGAGCCGACGCCGTAGCTCGACTAGCATCAGCTACTCGTTCCGAGCTACGACGAACAATCCCAATTGAAGTTTTAGCTGGTCGGAGTATAGATGAAGATCTGACGATGAACTTTATCACCCTTGATTTAGGACCATCTTGGATGGATCCCATCAGGGCGTACATTGAAGAGGGAGAATTACCAATTGACAAGCTCGCAGCCAAGAAATTAAAGTTTAAAGCTGCTCGGTATGTATTAACTAACGGTATTCTTTATAGACGAGGAATTATGGCAGGTTTGTAGAGATGTGTACATCCCTCTGAGGTGAAAGAATTGATTGAGGAGATCCATGAAGGGTCCTGTGGAGCACATGTAGCAGGTCGGACGCTTTTGCAAAGGGTGATGACGCAGGGATACTACTGGCCGACGATGAGAGCTGATTGTATAGCCTATGCCAAGAAGTGTGATAAGTGCCAACGCTTTTCCTCCATCCGAAGAACTCCACAAGCATTGTTGACACCCATCACTTCCCCTTGGCCATTTGCCATGTGGGGAATTGATTTGGTTGGGCCACTACCTCGTCGTCGCAGTGGATTATTTTACTAAGTGGGTAGAAGCTGAGCCACTCATTGATATGACGCACGAGAAGGTGTACCAATTTTTTTGGAAGAACTTCATTTGTCGATATGGCCTCCTTCATGCTTTCATCACAGAACATGGAACACAATTTGATAATGAGGAGTTCGCTGCCTATTTTCATCAGTCAAATATTTAGAAGGTCCACTCAGCACCAGGCCATCCTCAAAGCAATGGACAAACTGAAGTTACAAACAGAACGCTGCTAAATGGCTTGAAGAAAAGATTGGGTGATGCGAAAGCAAACTGGATCAACGAGCTATAATCAGTACTTTGGGCTTACCGAACTACTCCCCGAGTAGCAACTGGAGAATCACTATATATGCTGGCGTTTGGAAGTGAAGCTGTTATACCTGTCGATTTGGGCCTCCCAACACACAGGGTACTGAATTTCAAGTCCTCTGTCAGCGACTTAATGAGAAGATTGGATTTAGACATGCTCGAGGAAGTTAAAGAAGAAGCAACCATTAGAAATGCTGCTTACCAGCAGCGAACAACTTTATTCTACAACAAAAGGGTGAAGAAGTGCGACCTGAAAGAAGGAGACTATGTGCTGAAGAAAGTCATTCAAAAGCACAATAAACTGGAGGCAAACTGGCATGGACCATACCGAGTTACAGAAGTTGTTCGACCAGGAACTTATCGAATAGCAACTTTAGAAGGCGAGGAATTTAAGAATGCCTGGAATGCAGAGCACCTGTGCAAATATTATCAGTGATGAATAAAATGAAGATATTCTGCAGAATTCTTTCTTTTTATTGAAAGTTTTTCGGGGAATAAGTGCTACACACTACTCGGGGAAAAACTTGGCAAAGCTCAGGCTACTCAAATTTTTCTCGAAAATGCCAACTAAGGTTGGTCGAGAAACCAATATTCCTCCGGGAAGTAAAGCTACCAATATTCCTCCGGGAAGTAAAGCTACCAATATTCCTCCGAGAATTAAAGCTACCTATATTCCTCCGGGAAGTAAAGCTACCAATATTCCTCCGGGAAGTAAAGCTACCAATATTCCTCCGGGAAGTAAAGCTACTTGTATTCCTTCGGGAAGTAAAACTTTTAAAACTATATGTTCCTCGGGAAATCAAAAAAAGTATTCCTAAAACTATGTGCCAATTTATGTTGGTTAGGAAGTAAATATATTCTCGAAAATGCCAACTAAGGTTGGTCGGGAGCTACAACTATTCCAAAAATACTAACTATAGATGGTCGGGGATAAAAACCCACTAACTGTAGTTGGTCGACGAGGAAAATTTACCGACCTTGGTTAGTCGGACACATTTTATGAAAAAGAAAAAATCTACTAACTATGGTTGGTTGGGGATGAAAACCCACTAACTGTAGTTGGTCGAAAAGTATAATTTAACGACCTTGGTTGGTCGGAAACTCTTTAAACATTTTTATACTCGTAACTTTATTATTAAGTGATCGAGAAACATTTTTTACACTCGTAACTTTTTAATTATTACTAAGTTGATCGAGAAACAAAACATCATTTTTACCAGGTGACTACCATAAATTCAAACTACTCGACAATAAGTTGATCGACAAACTACACAATATTGTTATCTTTTTTAACAGATATGCATGCACAAATATAAAGTGTTTGATATTTACAAGACAATAGCAATTAAAATAAAAAATAAAATGAAAGTCTTTCTTTAAATTCAAAATAAATTACATTGATAAGGAAATGAAAGTTACATTGATATTGAAATATATACTAACTACTACATCAAAATTCCTATTCTACTGGTCTTTTCCCCTCTGCTTTTTACACAGGTTCCTCGCCAACGGGCGGATCATTTAAAGCCAGAGGAGAATTTATAAAGTTGAGATCCTTCAACATCCTGACATTCATCACGGATGGTCGATCTAAAAGATGCTCAGGACGAGATACCTCAGCTTTTGAATGAAGATTGTAGTCACCGAAATACTTTGAAATCAAGCTACGAGGAATGGCCCGTGCAGGGATCCAACTCATATCCAATTTATACGGTGGCACAGGTAAGTCGAGAAACCTGGGATCATGGTAGTCCCATAGGTAATGACCCTGTTCGAGTTGCAGCACACCTAGGGCATTCAACCAGCCCTGCTTGTAGCCCTCATTATTGGCATTCTGGATATGATCATCCAAGTGGTATAGTGCTTCGTTGTATCCAGCCATCTAGAACTCCCTGGGCTATTTATGGAACTGATATGTTAGTCTGTCCAGCTGCTCGTGGAGATTTTTGACGAAGAGCTCTTTGTTCTCCAAGGTGGATTTCTGCTCAGAGAGCTGCTCTTCCAAGTCCCTGATCTTCTTTGACATTTCAGCCAGCGCCTGGTTCTTCGTCATTAACTAGAAGGCCTAGTTCTCTAGGGCAGACTGAGTCCTTTGTTCCTCGACAGGAATTCGAGGTGCTCTTGCTCGTCCCCGAGAAGAAGAAGAAGGGCCAGACCTTTTTAAGGTTTCCAACTCGTCCCTCAATTTGGCGTTCTCGACCTCCAAGAATGAGAATCCCTCATCAGTCACTGGGATCAAGGCGTTTGAAGAAGAGGCTGCAGACTTCAACTATGATAGCTCTTTCTGCAAGTTGTTGTTCTCTTGCTCCAGCAACTCGGCAATCTGTCTGCATTCCTCGACCTCACCTCTCAAGGTTCTCTCCCTCACATCGTACCCAGCAAAAAGCTTCTCGTAGCCCTTGTCGGCAATGATCTGTTGGTACTTTTCTCGTATCCCTCATGCAACAGGGCAGTTGATTCTTTATATTATAGCAAGGTCTTCGAGGGTGCCTTGGATATCCTCGATCATATCATAATAGGCCACATTATTGGCCACTGCTCGATCAAGTAGACACTTCAGATATTGATGTGCTTTAACTGCCTGTTCTGAAGCATATTGGCCGAGGATGTCGACAACTTGTGTTGCACTCAGGTTTGTCTGACCAGCCTTAAAGTATTCATTACATTATCGCAACAGCTTTGTATCATGGGCAGATAGTAATTCCATCCTGGCCAGAAACTAGCAGAGAAAGAAAAAGCAATAATCAATGAGAATCAAGACAGAGTATGAAGATAGACAACAGTATGCAAAAAAGTCCAAGTTTTATTAGATCATAAAGTTCGGAGTTACATATTCATGGTTACAATTGACAAAAGAAAAATAAAGATAAACCCGTACAACTCTACACCTTTTCCTTATCTCCCAAAACCTTCTCGGGAGGCTGGAATGAGGAAGGAGGTTGCTCGGAGGGAGCAGGTAGTTGCTCGGGGGGCGCCAACAGTTGCTCGGAAGAAGTAACGGTTTGCTGAAGTTCCTCGACAGCAGGCTGGATGGCTGGGGGATGATCTCCCATCACCATAGAAGACTCTTCGGAGGAAGCTTCGTCCTCTTCTAAATCTTCAGGAGTTGGAGGGGGACCAGGGATGTGTTGCTGAAAGAGTTCAGAATTTTCATCCACTTTTATCTCTTGAAGAGCAGCAACCCATCCATCCCTAAAGTACTTGAGGCTTCCATAGTCCACTTGCGACACCATGGAAGCCAATCCCTTGTTCCACCCTTTGTCCCAGCCAGCACTGAAGGACTTATTCACAACCATTTTTCTCTTCAACTTCTCTGAGGAAAGCTTCTCGGATAGTAGGTTATCAGCAGCTTTAAATTCATTTTCAATCTCCTCCTTCTATCGACCTTCTTCCCGAAGTTGAGCCAACTCCTCCTCGGCAGCCTTGAGTTTATCTTTAAACTCTCCAGCAGTTTTGAGCTTCTCTTCAAGCTCTTTATTTTTCCCCTCCAAATCCTTTATTCTCTTCTCCAACTCCTTGGAAGCGTCAACATCTCGAGCTTTTTCTTGCTCGGTGGAGGCAAGCTTTTTCTCCCAGATAGCTTTGTCAGTGGCATATTGTTGGCGAGAATCGTCCAAAGACTTGATAGCTTCTTCCAGAGCTCCCTCCACACTGGACGAGGAGCATGAAGCTTTAATTTCTTCATCTTTCTTTAGAATTATATTAAAGCAGCTCGTCAACTGTGAACATAAAAAGAAAGCAAGTCAGAAGCAGAAATGACAAAGGAAATATGAAAAGTTCAAAGTAAGAAGACTTACAGAAGCAAGATGGCGAGCAGATAATGAAGTGACCATGTCCCGAGTAAGGTTTTACTCAGTACCTTGGACCTCGGGAATGATCCAAGACTTTACCGAGCTCATGGCAGAGCTCGGGGGAACAAAAGTTGGAACCCCAGTCCCAGTAGCTGGGGGCTGAGTGATGGTGTCAGCCAAATTGACCAAGGAGCTCTTCTTCAGCCTCCTCGGGGGAACAGGAATAGATTCAACCAAGGAAGAACCCTTGGTCGGTGATATTACAATCACCTCTCCAGGAGCAGCAGACCTGCTCGGAGCCACTGTGGGCTTCTCCGCAACCTTCACAACAGCAGCCGAGGAAGGTGCATCATTCTTCTTTGTCCCCTCCCCTGGGACATCAACTTTACTTCTTTTTGCCTCTCCAGAACCAGAGACAGGCTTCTCGAAGAGAGTGGGAGGTATTCTCTTCTTAATTCTTTCACTCAAAGGGACGTGAGATTCAGGTGAAGAACTGGTGGAAGCTGGTACTGGCTCTGCGTCACTTATTACTGGACGAGCAGTAAAAAAGGTTATGTAGCTCTTGTACTGCAGTAGATATGAGGCTGATCTAATGTGCTCGTCGGCAACACTCTGATGCAGACTCCAGATAAGTTTCAAATGCCTTATATTAACATCTGCTTCTTTTGAGCACTTTCTTTTACTGTCAACTGCAAATAAAGAAATAAATAAATATTGAAATATCAGTAGCACATTTTATCAAACACAAAAGAAGCATAATTTCAAAATAAATAAAATAAAATAAAAATAACCTATCCCATTGCCATAGGGAGGGCATCTGGGACCCTGATAAACTTCATCTCCAGATAAAGGAGCATGTTGCCAATTTTTTATGACAACCCCGTGCTCAAAATAATCCCTATTAGCATCTGGGAGATTGACTACTAAGGCCCTATTCAAAAATCTAGTTTTTAAATAAAAGGTGTTATCACCAACTGCCCATCTATAACAAAACATAATCTCAGGAATTCCTATGCGAGTTCCATGGATTTGATTTAATCTATGCACCTCATTAACTATTCTCCATGTGTTGGGGGCTATTCTTGCAGGAACAACGTCAAAGTAATGACAGAATTCCAGACACAAGGGATTGGGTGGAAAAGAAAATCCACACTCAACAATAAAGAGGCTGGGGAACCAATGTCCCTCAGCCAAACGAAAATAATTAGAAGGCTCAGAAAGCTCTTCCAAAACAACCCAGGAGGGAATGGAAAAGTCAGAGCGAAACTTATCAAGAGATTCAACAGGGTAAACCATGATGAATAAAAGAAATGAAGAAGAAGGAAGAAAATCTTACAGAAAAAGAGTGGATCTGATGACAACGGACGATGGAAGAGATGAATACACAGAAGAGAAAGAGACGATGGAAAACTCGAAAGTACAAATTTGAAAAGGTAGAAAACGATGGGATATTCTGCAGCGTTTAAATACTCTACCTTGGGAAAAGGAAAAGTAATGATTACAAAAAGAAACGATTACGCTACCGGCGGCTAAAAGGACAAAAAGAGCGCGGAAATCTAAGCGAGTAGAAAAGTTCAAAAAAACATGATTCTACGTATTTGGAAGGAGAAATAAATACGAAGGAAACACTCCTAAAAATCAGGAGGACTATTTAAAGCTACCATATTCCGAGAAAGAATGTTTCATACTCCTCAAATTTCGAACTATGAAACATTGGGGGCTTCTATTGATACCAAATTTAGTCTGCTGACATGGCTCAATTGAATGAAGACACATGGCAATCTACGTGGCAAGGACAGGCATTTTCGAGGAACTCATACGCTCCGAGAACCCATACTATAACGAGGAGTACTGATTCCCCGAGGAACTCACATGCTCCGAGGAACCATGCTACTCCGAATAACTCTCCGAGGAACTCACACTCTCCGAGGAACAAGACCTCTCCGAGGAACTCTTGAGTACCGAGAAGCTTAGGCGGTCCGAGCAACTCAGGCGGTCTGAGCTGCATCTCGAACAAAGCATTAATAGCTGGATAACCAATAGTTCGATTGATTCATTAAATTCTTATCATTCAGACGCACACGCATAATGGGCATTGAATGTATTACCCTTTCATATGTACATCATTTAATGTATTACCTTTTCACATTACAGCCTCACGGCTATAAATACATTGTACAATCCTCATTGTAAAAGGACCGGAACCCCGGATCCCCAGACCGGAATTTCTTGATTGAACTTGTAATCGAGATATTCCCAAAACACTCAGCAATAAAACAACAGTGGACGTAGGCCATTCTTATAAGGCTGAACCACTTTAAAATTCTTTGTCTCATTTATTTATCTGTGATTGAATAATTAGAGTGATCTAATTTTTTACATCAACACTAAGAATGAATTATTTTGTAAATCTTGTTCAATTTAATAAAGGCTTGATCACCCAATATTTAATTAGGCGGGGTATCACAGCAGGTAGGAGACTACTTAGTCTAAGTCATTCCTTTTATTTAGCTATTAGTTATACAACAACATTACTATTTATTCTCTAGCTTTCGATTACTTTGAATTTAATAAAGAACAAAATAATATTTCATTCTCCAAAATTATTTCTCTTTAATTAGTTCTATACACGAAAATAATCTACCACATATTTTATCTTTCCCAAGTATTTTACTTTCTTATAGCAATGCAATTGATTGTTGATTGCTTTTTTATTGTGTTATAATATCCATTCTTAAAGTGGAAAAAAAAAAACAGTTTAACATTTTTTATTACCATTGGTGTGTGAGTGTTTGGGTTACGACATAAATTCATATTCTTTTACCTGACATAAAAGCCATCCATTCGAAACACGAGGCTGAATTATAACAATCTTTTACACCTAACTAAACACGATACCACACATAAAAATATGAATAACACATTAAGACACGAAAATATAACTAACACGTGTTATAACTTTGTCACCAGCACAACACAACACGACTTCGAGCGAAAAATCATGAAATGAAGACGATACAAACGCAACATACCGTGCGAATTCGGGGCAATTTTGGTAAACTAAGTTTTGACTAAGTTTTGACTTTAACATATTACTAATTTTTATTTTTATTTTAGACTTTAATACAAAGACATGACACAAATGAGGGGATTTAAAATTTTCACACCGCATTTAGTACTATTTTGGACACAAATAGCAGGAGTAAAATTGTGAATTAATCATGCCATTATATTAATGTTTGGTAAAAAACACGACACCTATTGACACCGTTAATTCGCCCATTTTTTATTGAAAAAAATGATGTCAAGATTAAAATAAATATATAAACAATTTTTTAACGCCCATTTTAATTAATAAATGAATAAGTTTTTTGCAATTACTATATAATAGATCTGAGTCAAAGTAACTAAAAGTGATGAAGATTCCAAAAGTGATGAAGATATGACTCCTTTGGAGAATATTAAAACCAGCGGCGAGTTATCACAATTTAATCCTATTAGTGTTCAAATTCTCGATGACAGCGGCATTAATTTATTCATGGATCTCCCCGAACTTGATTCGGCATCTGCCGTGGATTTCGATCTCATCTCGAATGATATAAATTCCACTGCGAAAAATGAAAATTGTAACATCGTCCGCAAGCGAACGCATTCAAGAAATCGTAGGACCTAAGTGCTTCTTAAATTGGCTTTAGATTGTTGTTTCCATTTTGCAAGAGTACTACTTATTTAGGTCCTTCTTTCCGATTGAGTCAAGTTATGCTTCTTTTTTCTTTGCCACCTGTGGGGCTTTTCCATCATCTTATCAATAAATTGTTTTTTGAAAAAAAAATAACTAAACACGGTTTATAATTAATTTGTTACTGTTTACTTTACTTCTCAAGAACATTATTCTTTCTTTTACAAGATTTGGTAGATAACGAATTTGTTTCATTCTATTACACGAGTAATAAGTTTATGAATTGTTCTTATCATTAGAAAATGGCAATTTTTTAATGTATTTGTGTTTCATTACTTTTGTATTATTTTCAACATCACAATTCATTCTATTCACTACTGAAGTTGTTTGAAAGGTCAATTATGTTTGGGATACATAATGTAGGTTGAGGTTGACCAGTTTGTACGTTTGTATTCATGTTTGTGTAATTGAGTTGTTTTTTTAGTGATTTGGCCTATGTTGTTCATTATTTTTATAATATTTAACTTTGTACCTCCTTTGCATTTATAATTATTACAATATTTTTATTTATGTAAAATATTATTTCCCTTGCACCACTAACTCGAATCAAAATTTTGAAGCAAATATGACGCGTTGATGCAAGTAGACATAAATACGTCTCTAGAAATGTCAATTTCGAATCAATGTATTGATTTTTCTTTCGTATTTAAGATTCTCAAATACCTATAACGATTAAAACTAATAAATTTGAGGAATAGTAAACCATCAAAATATTTTCACGGTTTATATATATATATATATATATATATATAGATATATATAGAAAGTCTCATGTAAAGACTCCTTATGGTGCATACTCCGTTACATACCATTTTTTTAAATAGTAAAAAACTGAATTTTAATGAAACTTCGTGGATATGATCTTCTCACTATTGAGATCATATCCATTAATTTTCGTCAAAAAATTCAATTAAAAAGTGGGTGAGATGATCGCAAACATTTCAACTGTCGAAAATGCATATTTATATCATTTTTCTACATCTCACCTCATCTCAACGGTATTTTTATTGAATTTTTTGATGAAAAGAACTGGAGAAGATCTTCCCACCATGGAGATCATACCCATGAAGTTTCATCGAAAAATTTATTTTTTTACTATTTAAAAAAAATGGTATGTACCGGGATCTGCACCGTAAGGAGTCCTTACTGGAGAGGGTCTCTCTCTCTCTCTCTCTCTCTCTCTCTCTCTCTCTCTCTCTCTCTCTCTATATATATATATATATATATATATATATATATATATATATATATATATATATATATATATATAAAACAAATGTAAACCATTTTTTCTTGGCTTTGCCCAAAAGCGAGAATGAAGATTATCACAACTAATTTTTGATGATTTTGTTAGTAAATAATTATTTATTTGTTTGAGACATTTTCTTAGTGGTGCATAAACATTAGTTTTTTTTAATGCTAGAACTTTTATTTTCAGAATTAAATAGTTACATTTTTTATAATTACGTCATTATTATTTCTTATAATGTTAATTACAAGTATATTTTTTATTGTTATTTTAATTTGTTGCATTAATAACTTAATTCGTGTATTGTACGCATGTTGCGTGGTCAAAAAACGTACAATAAAAGGAAGAGAAAAGATAAATACTAAGAAATGATAAAAATAAAAAGAAATAACAAAGAAAACAAGAAGAGGGAGAAAATGAAAAAAAATTAAAGAAATCAAGTTGGTTTAAAAAGTTAAAAGTATAAAGATGAAAAAAACATATAAAAACAAAAGATGAAAAAATATTTTAGAGTGTTTCCATGTGTGCTTAAAATGTGTGAATTTAAAATTGTTTTAGGGAGGAAAAAATGAAAGAGAGGGAGAGGGAGAGAGAGGTGAAGTTCCATGCGGGAGGGTGCTCTTTTAGGCTGGTTACTGTGAGGGATGGTGAAAAACACAAATTTAGGATTTGCTTTACAGTAAAGGGAGTGGAAAAGGAGATTGTTTTGGTCAAAGGAGAGGTGTGGTGGTTGAGTTGTTGCCTGTGGACTGCATCCACTGATGCAGGAAAGTTTTTGTAGATGAGACAAAGCATAGGGAGGAAGATATATTCCTATTCTTCCTGGAAGGGTAAGAATCCTTGTTCAACATTGTTATCAGGGGAGAATCGTCTAGATAGCATATTCAAATTCCCGAGTCCACCCTGGGTAGGAGATGGGGCTCAGTGGGGGAAGTGTTTAGAAGTGTAGAACCTAAGGTATATTATAATACTGCGCATGTCGGAGGTGGAAATAAGGGTAAGAGAATAGAGGGCAGGACCTATTTACAGGTAGCAGCGGTGGAACCACGACCCTGCTTGTCCATCAATATCACAAAAAACCTCATGCTTGAGACTAATCTCATAGTCAAAGACGAGTCGTGCAACTCCCGTTTGGAGTTTTGCAAAAGAATGCTTGTTGGGAGGTTTGGTGACCCCAATAGTTCACCACCGGAGGTTGAGAAAGTGACCTCATGGGCAGTAACTCGTTGAAAACCAGTGGGTGCATTTAAGGTCAAATTGTTGCAATCCTACTCATTTTTGTTTGTGTGCGCGAGCAAGGAAGAGGCTGAGAGGGTCTTACATGCAAAGAAACGGAAGTTTGGAGAGGTGTTAGTGTTTCTACAAAGGTGGCATCCCTGGATGCGATTTGACGCTGATTCTTGAATTCTTGGCTATCGTTGGATACGAGTGATGGGTTTGCCATTGCACTTGAGGGGGTAAGAAGTGGACAAATCCATTGGGAATTGTGTGGGGGGTTCATCAAAGTGGATCATGCCACTTGGGAAGAGGAGGAACTTCAGTGGGTGAGAATATTAGTGCATGGAAAGAAACCTATTCCTATGAGCATTTCCATAGGAGTGGGAGGATGGGGTAGTGTTAAGTGTGTGGGATGAGCTCCAATCGTGTTTTACCATTGAGGATAGTGCTCGATTGACTAAAGACGGGCGAAGATCACGCCGGAAGTCACAACAGGTAATAGATATACACACTTCCACTGGCAGACAGGCGGTGACAGAGACGGGATGAATGGTTATGGGTTCGGCGGAGTGTCTGGTGGAAGTAAGTGCGATGCATGAATGTGCTGATGAAATAATAGCGAACAGTAAAGTAACCGGTACTAGAAATGAAGCTTCTAAGGTGGAGGTTATTAAGGATAAATCGCAGGTAGCTGGTACGGTGTCCGAGCTGGATTCTTGTGTGGAAATGGTAGTTAATATTGAAGCTAGCAATTCAAGAGAAGCCGTCGAGGTAGAGGTATTAAATTAAATGGTGGTAGCAGCTGCTATGGTGATCGGGCCGGAGAGAAAGGAGGAACAACAACGGTCACATACAAATGGCAGCGGTGCCGAAGTGCCAACGGTCAGAAAAGGAGGTGGGTTAAATATGTTAAAGTTAGCAGACAGGGGGGCGGGTAAAGCTGCTGCCACAACATCGGCTATTGTGGGATTGGGAAATGGGGGAGTGGGGGTGCAACCTATTATGAATTGTGGTGAAATGAATTGTTTAAGTTCAAAAGTAAGTGGAAGTGGCATAGAGCCTATTGATCGTGGAGTTAACAAGGCAGAGTTGTTTAATGGGTTATGTCCCAAAAATATGGATAAAGGGATGGAGGAGATTAGGACGGCGGGAGCAGGCGTGAAAGTGGATGCTCTGTTAGCTCTTGAAGTAAAAAAAGTAAAAATATTTGTTTGCCAACTGAATTAAAAGATGTAGAGGTGCAGAAACGGGTCTCAAAAACGAAAAAATGGTGGGTACGGAAGTTGTTAATGGTATGAGAAAGGGAAGAATAATGTCTACCTAGGTAATCAATTTTAGGTCTGAAAAATATAAACACGTTTAGGATATTGGGTAAAATTGCAAAAAAAAAAATCAATAGCGGGGAAGTTGAGCAACGGGAATTTATTAACTCAATCGGGGTATCAACTAGAAGGTAAAATAAATAACCAACTATACGGGGACCTAGTGTATAGTAACAAGACTATGGTGGTAGAGAGTGAAAATTCTAATATGAAGGGGGTGGGGGTGGGGGTGGGGGAGGAGGCTCATATTTTGATGAATTAAATGAGTCTAGGCTATGGGTGGACTTAGAATACGTTGGCGTCGCTCACGTGGCTGTTTGGGGAGCGCTAAGGGGTTTCGCCTCCCGACAACACGTTTTCGAGCCTTAGTGCGGATATTCTCTATTTTGGGTCGTGCTCTCAAACTGGGGATCCCATGATCACGCGGGATACGTTGGTCCCGTGCGAGGTGTTGCCATAACTCAGGGGGACGTTTGGGGGGCGCTAAGGTGTTTCGCCCTCCGACGACATGTTTTCAAGCCTAAGTGTGGATATTCTGTACTTTGGATCGTGCTCTGAAACTGAGGGTCCCGTGACCACGTTGTTGGCTCCTGTGGTCTACGTTGCTCCCGTACGAGGTGTTGGCGCAGCTCACGGGACCGTTTGGGTGGCGCTAAGGGGTTTCGTCCCCCGACGGCATGTTTTCAAGCCTAAGTGTAGATTTCTCTATTTTGGGTCGTGCTCTTAAACCGAGGGTGTCGTGACCATGCAATCGGCTCATGAGGGATACGTTAGTCCCGTGCGACGTAATAGCGCCACTCACAGGGCCGTTTGGGGGCGCTAAGGGGTTTCACCCCCTATGGCACATTTTCAAGCCTAAGTGTGAATATTCTCTTTTTTGGGCCGCGTTCTCAAACTGGGGGTCCCATGACCATGTAGACGGCTCGTGTGGGCTACGTTGGTCCTGTGCGAGGTGTTGGCGCCCCTCACGGGGCTGTTTGGGGGGCGCTATGGGGTTTCGCCCCTGACGGCATGTTTTCAAGCCTTAGTGTGGAAATTCTCTATTTGGGTCGTGCTCTCAAATCGGCCCATGACCGAGTGGTCGCCTCGTGCGGGATACATTGGTCCCGTGTGAGGTGTTGGTGCCCACAGAGGGTCGTTTGGGGGTGCTAAGGGGTTTCGCCCTCCGACGATAAGTTTTCAAGCCTCAGTGTGGATATTCTCTATTTTGGGCTGCGCTCTCAGACCAGGGGTCCCGTACCCACGTGGTCGGCTCGTACGAGATACGTTGATCCCCTACAAGTTGTTGGCACTATTTAGGGGGTCATTTGGTGGCACTAAGGGGTTTTGCCCTCCGACGACACGTTTTTAAGCCTAAGTGTGAATATTCTATATTTTTTGTCGTGCTCTCAGACCGGGGATCACATGACCAAGAGGTCATATCGTGCGGGATACATTGGTCTCATGCGAGCTGTTGGTGCCGCTGAATGGGACGTTTGGGGGGTGCTGAGGGGTTTCTCCCTCCGACGGTACGTTTTCAAACCTATGTGTGGATATTCTCTATTTTGGATCGTGCTCTCAGATCGAGGGTCTCATGACCACGCCGTCAGCTCGTGTGGGATGCGTTGGTCACATGCGAGGTGTTGGCACCGCTCACGGGGTCGTTTGGGGGCGCCAAGGAGTTTTGCTCCCTGACAGCACGTTTTCAAGCCTAAGTGTGGATATTCTCTATTTTGGGACGTGCTCTGAAATTGGGGTTCCCTTGACCACACGATCGGCTCGTGTGGGCTATGTTGGTCTTGTGTGAGGTGTTAGCACCGCCCAAGGGACCGTTTGGGTGGCGCTAAGGGGTTTCGGCCCCGACATCATGTTCTCAAGCCTAAGTGTGGATATTCTCTGTTTTGGGCCGTGCTCTCAAACTGAGGGTCCCGTGACCACGCGATCGGTTCGTACAGGCTACGTTGGTCCCATGCGAGGTATTGATACCACTAAAGGGGACGTTTGGGGGCGTATGGGGTTTCGCCCCCCGATGGCACGTTTCCAACCCTAAGTGTGGATATTCTATGTTTTGGGTTGTGCTCTCAAACCGGAGGTTTCGTGACCACGCGATCGACTTGTGTGGGATTTATTGGTCCCGTGCGAGGTGTTGGCGCCACTGATGGGGCCTTTTGGGGGGCGCTAGGGGGGTTCCCCTCCCCCCCCCCCCCCCCGGCAACACATTTTCAAGCCTAAGTGTGGATATTTTTTATTTTGGACCACAACTCAAATCGGGATTCCCGTGACCACGTGGTCAGCTCGTATAGGCTACATTTGGCCCGTTCTTTGTGATCTCTCCCCTAAAAGGGCCGTTTGGGGGGCGTTAAGGGGTTTCCCCTCTAACGTTACATTTTCAAGCCTAAGTGTGAATTTTCTCAAATTATTGTCATATTCTCAAACTATGGGTCCCGTAACCACGCGATCGGTTCCTATGAGTTATATTGGCCCCGTGAACGGTGATCGCTCCCCTAAAGGGGCCACTTGGAGGGTGCTAAGGGGTTTCTTCCTCTAATGCCACGTTTTCAAGCATAAGTGTGGATTTTCTCAAATTATTGTCATTTTCTAGAACTAAGGGTCCCGTGACCACGCACTCGATTCCTACAAGTTAAATTGATCATGTAAGAGGTGTTTATACCTCTCACGAGTCCATTTGGGATGTTCTTTTGGTTTTCGCCCTCCAAAGGCATATTTGGTAAGAAAATCTAAACACTCGTGACACGGGAACACTAGAACCATTCTCTGAACGATCTTTGGAGTTTTGTTCCCGTGCTATGACTGTTCAGATAAAGTTATTTTATGAACATTGAATGAATGAAACTGGATATTGCGTGAATGAAGCTAACCAACAAATGTATATGTATAGGAACATGTGGAAATTGAGCTTGGTCAATTTGATCCAATCACAAACTCAAATAACTTTATTCTCAAACTGAGTCTCTTGTGAAAGTAACTAAATATTCAACTGAGCATAACATATTATCGAAAGTTAACTTACATATATCATATTAAACATTCGTAAAAGTAACTAAACATTCATACATCAAAGTAAAGTTCTAATACAATGTCAATATCAAATTAGGATACAAATAAGATTGGCAAGGTTAACATAATATTTTGATACTCAATCTTCCTCTAAATCAACTAAAAGATCTTTTAAATTAGGGTTGTCATGAAGAGATGACTGAAACTCTTGTGGAGCCTTCAATGCATCCACTTCAGTAGTCATATCCTTTGGTGCATGCACAATAATACACCAATTGCCATCGTTTATGCACTTGGAGTAGAATACATTCTTTACATTTTGAAAGGCAAAAATAAAAGGCTCGTCGACTATGCGATCTTTACTCTTCAGCTTTGTTAAATCTACCATAATAAGTTTGGAGTCAGAATCAACTTTGCAAGCATTAGTAGTATCCTCCACAATTACCCAATCACAATAGAATACGGTTTCTGTGAAATCTAAGTAATCAAGTTCAAGGATTTGTTGGACTATCCCATAATAGGTTAGCACCGTATTCTTTAGATTTTTATCACTTCTGCTAGCGATACAGGTGGTCAAGGCAGAAATTGATATTCCACTAATTTGCATCAAAAGTTTTCCCTCATATTGATATGAAATGAATTCAAAAATATTGGTGCAGAATTTCTTAAACTCTTTTGGACGAAAATTAGGGCCTTTTGCTAGGCGTACAAGCCTGGAAGAGACATCACCTCTTTTTAGAACTTGCATTTACTAATGAATTTGTATTAAGTCAAATTTTTATCACACACGAATAAATAACTGCACACATAAGATGTGAAGTTTACCTCTTTTGATACCCATGTATTAAAATCAATTATCGTGCAATTTCTTCTTTGATTTTGAGCAATTTCATCTCGTACATCCTACGGGTAAATTGCAGAGTTTAGATCGTAAAATATAAAGTAGATATAATCAAAGAAGAAGCATTCAATAGATAATCTCTCTCTCCGTTCTTCGACTCCATCTTGATATTCGAAGATATAACGAGCTCCTTGCTCGTATTGTATATTTGTGAGTTTCACCTCTTTAGGATTCCCAAATACTACTTCGTCCTCAAACTCCCCAAGTTCCTCAATCACTACTCCTCTACAATGATTGAACCTCCTCACCTCTTGTTCTGGTATATATTCCCTAGCATATAACGATGATTCCACAGTTACGTATTCTGTAGCAATTGACCCTCTAATATAGTGTGTATTCTTTACGTAATATTTGAAAGTTTTCATCAAGCGCGCAAAAAGATACATCCAATGGTACCTAATGGGACCACATAATAAATCTTCATCGCATAAATGCAAAAGCAAGTGGATGTTGATATCGAAGAAAGACAGAGGAAAATATTTCTCTAATACATAAACTACCTCGTCTAAAGTTGATTTTGCGGCTCTAACGTGCCTTCTGTTTACCACTTTTGCACAAACTAGGGTAAAATACAAACTGATTTTCATAATTTCCCGACAGAGATCTTTGTGTTCATAGAAGCAATGCCGAAATAACAGAGGGATTAATTGGATGATTACATGCCAATCATGAGACTTGCACTATTTTAAGTCATTTGCTTAGTAGTTAACGACCCTACATAAATTACCAGAATAACCAGTTGGAGTCTTCTAGTTGAACAATGTGTCTAAGAGGATCTTCTTCTCACTAGTAGTCAAAGTGAAAGCAGCCGAAAGGGAGAAATTATTCCTATTGTAGGATCATTTTTTAACCATAGTTTCTTCTTCATATTCATATCATGTATATCTTGGCGGGCCCGCTCTCCATCTTTCGAATGAGATCCACCTAAACATGTTCCTACAAATGTTCTACAACATTCTTCTTTATTTGCATCACATCAATTACATGCCATACATGATCATCTTTCTAATACAGCAAATAAAAAAATATTTATCGCCTAGACCATGGTTTTCATTTAGTAGGGTCGTTCGGATCTCTCCTTACTTTACACTTCAGGTTTACAAACTTGGGAGTGTTTTCCTACGTACCTATTCCTCGTAGTCGCACCCGTCGCCTTCTCCTCGACCTCTTGTCAAAAAATTCGAGTAGTTTGCATCTGGCGCTCGTGACCAATAGGATGAAAATTAGAATTGTCATTCCTAAAAGGGTGACTAGTCGAAAAAAATCTGCGATTAGCCGTGTAACTCATCTTACTACTATATTGTAGCCAAATGGCTTCAGTTTCTATAATACCCCGTATTTTTTATTGAATTGAAATTGAACTAAAAAAAACTATGCCAGTATATATATTCGAAATGTTTGGAAATGAAAAGTTAAAATGAATTCATTGAGAAACGAATGTGCGACTTAAATCTTTGAAGTGAGTTAATGCGTAAAAGGATTAAGAGGGTTAAATTTCGGGCAATGGAATTTTTGTAAATAAAATAACCCTAGGTATAAATACAAAAGAAGAGAAAAAGTCTTCATTTTCTCATTTCACAAAAGATTGATAGGGTTTGGTAGAGAGAGAGAGAGAGAAAGAAGAGAAGAAAGCTAAGAGCATTTCAACAGGATTCAACTTCTACATGCAATCCAAGGCAAGTTAATAACATATATGTGTATAGTATGTATCTATAATGAAATTTCACATGAACATGTATTTGGATCCCTAAATTAATATGGAATTGATGTTAAAAATGATATGCAATGTATTAAGATCACCCTCCATGTAGATTCAAACACAATAACATCATTATAGGGATTGAGTTATTGAACAACCTCTTAAATTTGAGAAATCTATGAAATTGAGAAAATCATCATATCAAAAATTGTTTTGAGCTGCTTTGGTTCTGAAAATGGATGTTTGGTCGGAGTTGCCAGGAAGAAAATCTTATTCTGGAGAACTTTTTAGTTTTAAGTTCTTTCAAAAACGGATCGGAAAATCCTCGAATATGCGTTTTATAGTTCTACGCAGAAAGTTGTCGTGAATAGGTCCGAAGTGTATATGTTAGTTTCGGGTCTGTTTTAAGCAGGCTATGGCAGCGTTTTCACGAGTCCTTGTAGAAAGTCCCATTCCGAACATCCTTTTATATATTTGCGCAACAAGTTGTCGTAAACAGGGCTAATTGTATATGTTAGTTTCAGGTCTATTTTATGCAGGCTATGGTAGTATGCTGGCATGTCCTTCTAGAAAATCACGTTCCGAACAACTTTGTAGTTTTAAGATTTCCCAAAAACGGATCGGAAGAGCCTCGAATCTGCATTTTAAATTCTGGGCAGCATGTTGTTGAAATAAGAGCGCTAAGGGTGTTCATGTTTTTAGAAAGATAATTGTGGTGTAGTGCCTAATATTCTAACTTGATCAAATACTTATGGTTATTAGGGATATATAACCTTGAAATGGTTTGATGTTGAATCAGTAAATTAATGGTGTAAATTATGTTATATTATAAATAATGACTATTGTATAACTCGAGTAAGAGACTTGACACGATTGTATATATATACATAAGCGTGAAATTATTTTACATGTATATTGTCGAGTATACACTATACTAGTCCTCCAATCAACGTAGGCACATGTTGAATGCGATTTTTTGTGATTGATCCGGTTAGATTCCGCTCGAGTGTCGTCTCGAAGATAAACCACCGGAACTGGACACATAATTGTAATTCAGGTTGGATAGAAAGACCTTGGAACGCCATGAGATTTAGGACTTTGTATGATTTCCCTTGCCACGTAATATTGAGGAATATTCGTGTGTAGGCCTAGTGTTACCACTTGTTCCCCAGGGTAATGATAGTGACCCGATATGACTTGTTGTGTGAGATATTATGCTTGCGTCTTAAAGTAATATCCCGAATCGATGCATTTGATATTATACTTGAAGGAAATATTTTGATATGTTAAATACTAAAATGAGATTAATAATGATTAATCATGATACAATATGAGGCTACACGTTACTTGTGTTTGGGTTGGGTAGTCACGACATAGGAACATTGGTTGGGCAATTAAATAACTTGATTACTGGAGAGGAGTGATAACTAGTGTGCTTTCATTATAAGTACATCTTATAATCTTATATCTTGTTTTCTTTCTTTGAAATTCGTCTATCTTGCTTCTTTCTCCTCTCCTATATATAAAATAAATGACAGGTCCTCGTCCCGATGGACAATGGGCTATGGAGCTTGATTAGATCATATAAATCTTAGGATTCCTGTAGCTGAGGAGTTATTTTATTTTAATTTATGTCGGCTGTTTTCCTTTTCTTGAGGGTGGTATTAGAGATTAATATCACTTTGTTTATACTTGGGATTTGAGAGAATTTTTGTATTACGCTTTCTCTTTTTGTGTTGGGCCGCATGTATTGGCATTTTATATTTTTAGTTTGAGATTACTGATGGATTATTGCAGGTTTCACTTGTTATAGTTGTTATTATATGATTTGGTTACACGTATGAGAGTGTACATGTTTACTTTACTGCATTTATTTAAATTCTGCTTCTAATGACAATATATTGACGCTCCGCTTTAATTTAATTGGGCGTACAGTTTCCTCCCCACATATGGGACATCCATAATAACCATGAACATTACAACCGAACAAGGTCCCATAAGTAGGAAGGTCATGGATCGCCCACATCACCATTGCTTTATGTGTGAACTCTTCACCCTTATTAGAGTTTAATGGCGTCACGCCTTTATCCCATAACTCTTTAAGCTCTTTGATTAATGGGGCTAAGAATATATCAATATCATCACCCGAAACCTTCAGCCCGGGTATCAATAAAGATAATAATGTGAACTCCTTTCGCATGCACAGTGTCAGAGGGAGTCTTAAAGGCTACATTAGAACTGAACAATAGATTTAACTAGTACTTAAATTATCGAAAGGGTTAAACCCCACCAGTTGAGATTGCAAGACAAATATTGCATGGTTCTTTTGCAAGTTCCTGGTGTCGTGCATTTGAAATTTTCCGGACGAGTGAATCAACGGGATGACGTATCATATTCCTACCCACCTCTCATCGAGCGTTCCATGTCATGGCCTCCACTATCCATAGAGCACTAAATAATTATTTTAACCGTGGCCCAAGTGCAAAATACTTCAAAACCTTTTGTGGGACTTGAGAGCTCTTTTGATATTTTGTGGGACTTGCGAGCTCTTTTGATATTTTGTGGGACTTGCGAGCTCTTTTGTGGTTTTGGTCGTGGTGGACTCCGTAAGCATTGTCAATTAGGTCAGTTAATGGACAATGTGTTGGAGAATCATTTACCACTTCCACTCGTTGGTGTTCTATGACGTGGTCGGTTATTGGTAATTTATCGATAACATAAGTACATATTTTTCACCATGGTATGTCCACTTGTTATAGTCTTGACAAACTCCCCACATTATTAAATGTAACTTATCATCTTCTAAAGATTTATATTTTTCATTTATACAATGGGTGCATGGACACGGAATCTTCTCACTTTTAAGGTTCTTAAAAGCGTATATATAATAAATTCTTGAATGCCTTTAATATAACTATTAGTTATTCGGTCAGTCCCGCCCATCCACTCTTTGTATTGTGGAAATCTATTTAATAATCTTCAAATTACAGTCCTGTGTTAACATGATAAAATAAATATCACATTGCATAAATATCATGTTGCATAGTAAAGAACTAATATAGTATCAAAGCAAAGCACTAATATAAGTCAACAACACACCAATGAATCAAACTATGAAATAACTTAAATACAAGAACACGCCAATTAACAATACTACAAAACCACTTAAAATAAAATTAAATAAATTTGTCTAGTGATATTACTACAGCATAAGAAAATTATTACGACATCTTCATCAAGCAATAAACTAGTTAAGTGGTAACATAGTCTACATAATTTTTCAAAAAATTCCCTTCTCCACTGTTGACGTGCGCTGGAACAGTTTCACAACCCTTATATACTGTATCAACCACGATATGCCACTCACCCTCTTGCAAAGGTAGATTATGCACTAAAGACCCTACGATAATGGACATGAGCGTGCAGATCCCAATGACAAATTTACCGCTCAGGTCCTGTATATAGTATATCTCACCATAGTCATCGTGGGTTATCGACGATGATACAAGACATGTGCCATGATGAGGCACTGAGAAAGGGAATGTTGAAGGAGGAACCATAATGTATAGGTAGAAATAGGGAATGAGGAAAATTTTGAGGAATCCATGGCATCTGTGGAGGGAAATCGGGATGCATTGGGGGCTACAGAGGCATACGACTGGTTAAAAGGGACATAATATGTGCAAGTTTATCATTCACACCTCCCAATTCATTTCGAAGCCCTATTATATCCCTTTAGTCCTAGATTGACGTTCATCGTTGGACGCCAAATGCTTATTAATAGAAGAAAGCTCGTCCACAAGAGGTGCGGTGTGTTTGAATCTTTTTTTTTTCATATACGACCCCAAACACCTCGTCCTCCCTCTATGGTCCTTCCCAATGGTTTATGCGATGGAATCATTCTCAATATCCTCGATCGGTCTTGAATCTGACTGACTACTGATAGACTCTGTTGATTCTAGAGTCTTGGCTAAGTGAGGAGGGAAATTATTATCTTTGTCCCATCTAGCATCCACGTAGAAGTTGGCCCCATTCATTGTTTTTCCTTCATCCGGGCTACCTTTGGTAACGGTCATCCACTCGTTCTTTAAATCTTTATAAGATTTTGAGCCAAGCCGATAGACATCAGTTTTTTGGCCCTATTCTTCTTGTTTTTCTCCCTTTGCAGCATTCTGGAGTCCTTCACCTCATTTTCTAGAAAATCATTCCATTGAGAGATTGGAATCTTAACGTTTGAAGGTACTTTGTCATTGAGTGCAAAAATATCAGAGCTTGATGCTCTTTTAGGTAAATGCTTCTACCAAAGGTTTCTCTTATATGTTCGGAGTTTTCCAGCAACCCGAGAAAGCACCTTAATTTTTGAGTTGGAGGAAAATGAAAACCATTTGCTGAGTTGCTTATAGATGCCATCTTTAATAGCTTTATCTACGAGCTTCCAATTTTCAGTTCCACCCACTCCCACATTCATTTTCGCCAAGGATAAAAACTGGACTTTAAACTGTTGAACGCGATTCTTATCCCTCATGGGGTTATTTACCAAAAAAGAGAACCCAATGCGCTTCTTCTCAGCTGACCCAACAGTTTTTGGAGCGTTGGGTGTGTCTGTTAGAATAGTGGGAGGAGTACATCGTCTACTGCAACTCGGAGTAGTGGAGTGAACAGTGTGTGGAGTAGAGGAGTGAAAAATTGGTGGAGCTGAGTATTGCTAACCAATTGGTGATGAGAATTCTCCTTGTCGTTGTTTGTTGTTGTTGGTTGGAGCATTGGTTCCATTACCGCCCGACATTATCTACAAAATAGTAAAAGTTAAATGTGTATCTATAATAATAGATGCATAATTTCAAAGTTCAATATGAATATATATATAACAAAATAAATTTTTTGACCATATATTATAATCTACTTGTTCATGGTAAGACTTTAACAAAAGTTCAATGTGTCTGATCTCAATCCATTATTGATTTATGTTTAAAAACCTAAGGATTTTTACATGTGGCCAATTAGGAGGAAGCGTAACTATAATGGATTCATAAATGTCAGTGACATGAACTCAAAATCTCATCCTCTTCAGCCTGTTGGCAAGATCGAGTTTGACGTGCATATGTCGTGAGACATCACACTATTTGCCAATGCTCTTTATACGTAATTCTATCCATAATGGGTGAATTTTTTTTCGTCCTTCTCTAACAATGTAATCAAGGTTAGTGCTCAATCGGGATTATGTACGTGATATATATATTGTACAACTTCATCCCAACATTATGGCAGGGAAAACAGAATATGATCGAACAAGTACCCTTGCTGGAAATGAACTCCATGGTTTATGAGGTAGTTAAATTGTTCGATATTCCTATTCCCATACCAATAAATCAGAGTACCCACTTTATGAGGATCATAAATGAAAGAGGTACAAGTGCAGACCAATTGTAGCCTTTCATACTCTTGTTGCCATTAATTATCACAGTGGCTCATTTTTCCCGAGAATAATGAACGAGGGCGTGAATATGATTCCTATAAATAATGGCTATAATGAATCATTAACTAGTTAATGTGTATGAGGGCATGGATATGATTCCTACAAATGATGTCTCTAATGAATCATCAACATTTAATTATATTATGTTTTGAATACCTACTTTTGTCATTTAGGCCAACAATCCCTAAAATTAACCCTTATGTTTGGTATTTTTTTAATGGTTTGGTATTTTTTTAATGGAGAGGTATTTTTTAATATTTCTTCCTCAATTTTTAACCAACAATAACCATTTAATTAAAATTTGCCCTCGTTTGAAAATTAAACCAACAATATCCGTTAAATTAAAATTTTCCCTAGTTTGAAACTTAAACCAACATTAATCATATATAAGTATTTTTTTCTAGAATACAGACACAATACACACAATGATAATTTATACACACATACGTACACAATACACACACGTATACACACACACACATATATATATACACACACACACACATAAATACACACACAGAAATATACACACATAATGAAATAAATAACATGGGTTTGGAAATACACACAATGTGAAGTAATTAATAAGGGTTTGAGATTATACACACACGTATACGCACACACACATAGAAATAAACACACGTATCCACATAGAAATACACACACACACATATACACCCACACATAAATACACGCACACAGTGAAATAAATAACAAGGGTTTGGAAATACACACAATGAAATAACAAGGGTTTGGATTACCTTTGAGATTGAGAGAATGAGAGAGCTTGAGATTGAGGGAAGTGAAATCGCCGGAGAGAGGGAGGGAAATCTCATGAGAGAGGGATGGAAATATGTGCTTATAATTTTTTGAGGGAAATGAAAACCTATTATATGTTTTTAAGTATAAAGACCACGGTCACGGCTTAGGGTCGTGACCTACAACGTGACCCCTTTATTTTTAACACATCAGCGTGGAAATAAGACCATGGTCATGGTCGTAATCCGTGACTCACTCCTAAGAATGGTCATGGTCATAAGTCGTGACTATAGTGGTGTGTATTTGTGTGCCTGGTCATGGAAATGACCTTGACTCCATCCATGACCACATTTGGCGGGAAACATGGTGCCATAATAGTCACATCTGGGCCACGGTTGTCAGCTGTGACCTTGAGAGCACGGTTAAAGGCCATAACAACCTACAAGTCGATCCATGACCACACTAGGTCTTGTAATTGGTCACGCTCATTTTGCATGTAGCCACGAATCTTGGTCGTGACCCCTTTTTCGTGACCATTTCTGATTTTTGGTGTAGTGCGGGTATGTGGGTTAAGAGATGCCAAGATAATAAAATTTATTAATGCGTGGTTCATTGAATTTGAGTCGGGAAATTGACTCAGGTATAATTTTGGGGCTATTGCTACGATGGCTTAGGAAGGGATTTAACCGAATTAATTTATTGTGGGGTTATATAATTAATTTTGGAATATTGAAAATAAAAAGGGGTGCTAACCTTAATATGTGGAATTTGGGGAATAAGTTTTATAAGATGAAATCTCGGACCGAAGGCGCAATTATTTTGATGGTTTAGTTGGGTAACACAAATTGAGTAATAAATAAATAATCGTGGGAATTATTTAAATATCAAGTCAGTAAATAGACTTGGGAATGTTAGGCTAGCGTTACGGTAATTGTACACGGGTAGCCTGGATAAATTGAATATCTATGCGGTGATCTGTAGTGTGTGTGTATATATATATATATATATATATACACATACATATAGTTGTATGATTTATAAATATTTTTTTGAGTAATATTTATAGGAAAGCATACCTCTCTAGTTCTATCAAAGGAGGTTGCACAATGTGAATGAATCCCCTGGCTTTAGGTGCAGGGTGAGTATAGTCCCCAGGTCATAAAGTCTGTATTATTAAGGGTGATACGTCTTTGGTATGAGTGGATCTCATTTCCAGGGAAACTATGACCGCCTCCACTGCATTTATATTATGTTACTGATTCGGGGAGCTAACCATGTCAGGGGGGGTCCAGGTGCATGAGTATACTTGAAAATGATAGCATTTTAGGGAACATCCGGTGAGTGTCTACTCGGGAGGATGGTTATATATTTACAACATGTGTGTGAATGTTGTAATATAGTAATACGTATATATGGTGAAAATTTATATACGGGAAAATACATGATGTCAATTGTATTGATTATATAACTCGTGAGAATGTTATATGGTTCCAATTGAGAAAAGATTAATCAAGCTAATGTGTCAAATAACTTATATATCTTATATTAAACATATATCGGACTAGAGTAGTGTGTTAGGAAGGATATTATGGATAACTAGTTACCGGTAGGTGACTAGGTGGGTTATGTAGAAAAGCATTAGGTGTGCATAATAGTTGAGGGGTGAGACGGTCCTCAAGGGAGTGTGACACTAGCTTAAATATGAAGAGAATTCATGCATTTGAATTTACCATAATTTAATTCAGTTGCTAAATATTTTCAAAATGTTTTGTGTTCTTACCCTTGCTATGAAATATTTTCAAAACCTTTTAGGTGTCCAGCCACAGGGATGCCCTAATTGTTCTATTAAAGGGTTACGTAGCTGCATCATATGTGGATGTTGCAGGGTTTGGACTTAGTTGCTTCAGTAATTTCATTCTTAGAGTAGGATGCATTCAGTATTCCGTTTGATCATGTCGCCCTAGTTATTTCTTTTGTTCTAGTCTGATGATGTACTCATTTTATTATTCTTGTGATGTATATTTTTTATTTAGGTTTTGTGGCCGGTGATTTTCTCGATAAGGGTTGTAATTATTCGTTTTTAGTATTATTTGATCAGTGATTGTGTGAATGCTTTATTATATATTCTTTTGTACGTTGTTAGTGTTGTTTAATAAAAAGATAAAATTTGACATGATGTCTTTTGAATATTAGGCGGTTAGTAAGTTTTAAAAAGTTTTCGACAGTGATGATAAGAATGAACCACATGAGATTCCTATTTAATTTGATATTGGACTGATCACCCGGTATTTTATTAGGTGGGTTGTCACAAATAGTATCAGATCATCAGGTTCTAGTGTCCTTAGGATCTATGCGGCTTTTCACATTTTAGCTTATCATTTTTTGATATAGAGCCTTATTATAGGATTGTTGTATTCCTTTATGTATGAGACTTACGTTCTCCTGCTATAATGTTTAGTTGATGTGATTCATATACGGTTTCGATTGAGCGTGGAAGATTGAATAATATAAAATGACAAACGTTGGACGTTAGAAGGATTGCAGGAGGGGAGACTTAGCATAAGCATGGGGTATTCTGGAAATAGTGACGCGATTGGAGTCACCATGATAATTGTTTGAACTATTGGAGTTGTAGTAACCGCTGGGGAGAAGTGGTTGCCTTATGAAATGTCATTAATAACGATGATGCAAAGTTAAAATCCCCAGTGTAGATGACAAGGGGTAAAGGTCAAAGAAGATTTTATTTCATAAGAACAATCCGCTAGAATTCGAGGGAGGTACGGAAGGGTGATTTACCAATGGATGGAGAACATCAAATTAGGATCACATATGGGGGAGTGTAGTGACACTCATGTCAAAATTTTGAGAAATTATGTTTGCTATTAGAAGTGGTATGGGGTGATAGTAGCTAGTCACCACCTTCATGGGGAGATACTACGAATAATAAGTAATTTGGAGTGCGGATTATTACGAATCATCTCTCGAGCATTTAAATAGAGAGGCACGGGATATTTCAATCAATTTCCAAAAAGGCCGAACAGTGTCCATACGTGAAGGAAAGTTGATGAAATTCGCAAACTTCGTAACCGATTAGAGGGATAGAAAGAATCAAATAGTTTTTATAAGTTGATAATAAACCCATGGGTAGAAAATACAGGCGTGGATAGGAGATCCGGCTAGGATGATTTGTGTTTTTGTCGTCAAGGTTGTACATTTAGAATTTGTATCAATACTCTCGTGAGAATGGATTTAAGGGAGTTAGAGAATCTATCAGAAGTGTAGATTGGATTTTCAAGTGCTAGTGAGGCACCAAGGAAAGGGTTACCTAGTACAGGACCTTGATTAATGATCGAGATGAATATAATTTCTACCAAGTGATGGTGGGTTCTTTTAGGGTCGTCAAGGACATCAACAGGTCCTATGGGACTAGCGGAGCCAAGGGCACATTAAGGGTATAAATCAGGGTCAAGACTACTAGGTCCATGAGATGGACAACCTCGATATGGTCGGGGGAGCCATAGAAAGGATAATGACATAGTTAGGTGTCTTATGTGTAAAAAAGTAGAAACACAGGGATGTCTAGCAAGGGCAACATTTAGAGAACTTTTTGGTTTGGTTAGGGAAAGGGTTTATGTCTAGTAAACGTTTGAGACATCAGTGTAACTGAAACTACGAGTTTTTTTCCTAAGATAATTGGGGTTCATTTGTTATGATGCGAGCGGGTCATAGTATTGTATTAGTATTAAATTCACGTGAGTAACTGATTTAGTGGAGGTGTCATTAATATCACTAGAATGTGTAAATTAATCATGGATTAGCGACGCTCTCTTCAGTTCCACCTGTAAAGGAATGGGTGGGAACATTGAGATAACATATATTTCTCCAAGGATTAGTTCATTTGAGAAGTGAAATTCGAGGTATGGTTTTATCTTGGGTACGGACAGGTTCGTGATGGTGGGAGGTTATAGAAAGGCTATCGTCCTCGTTGTTCTAGGGCAAGATGTATATTGTTATGATTTCTTACCTGAAAGTGGGTCGCAATGATATTTTTTATAGTAGACTTCAGAGTAAAATTGTGTAGTTATATTAGATCCCAGTGCATAGGGACTTTTACTGATGAGATTCGGGGTATATTGGGTTACTGTGGAGCATAGAAATTTGGCTTGTTATTAATTTAACGCTGAGGACTTAGTGTTAGTGTGACCACATTAGTATATTATTCCTTTTGATATGCGGGAATCAATGAAAAAACTTGTCAGTATGGGAACATGGTTTGAGTGTGCCGGGTATATACGGTGGGTTCTATGCAAAATTGAGGATCCATAATTTTGAGGAATAGTGAATTGGGAAAAGTTCTTTTGGTCTTTTCTATGAGATGTTGTGAGCATAAGACTTAATAAACATCGGGAGTGGAGAGACTTCATGGGATGCTAGGGCATCAACTTTAATGGTAATTAGTAAATGTGTGGAGAAAACACGTTGAGCGGAGAACCACTAAGAAATAGGGCTAGTGGAGCCAGGAAGTGTTGCGAAAGAAAAACTGGGAAGATTTTCACCACAAGTTAATAGGTGGGGAATTATCGGGAAGAATTGTATAGTAAATGGTAAGGTCATCGAAAATACCCATAGGATATAGCTGCGCTGAGAATTCAGGGTTAGAACTTGAGATAAATATGTTACATATGTGATGATCTGAGACTTGTGCACATATGCACTAAATATAGGATGTATGGGTACTCTTGGTGGAGCTGGGGTCTCTCCTAGTCAGTTGCCTATCAGTTTTGGGAAAAAATGAGGGCAATGATTTTGGGTATATTCCGAAAAAAAGGGGAATAAGTTGTCCCTTGAAGTGTGAAATGATTATGGGTATGTATTAAGTGAGATTGAGTGCATCACAACCTATGGTTTTTTACCACTAGGCTTCGTGAATGAGACGGATATTAGTGGATGTGTTGCCCGTAATAGCCATATTATATGTAACGTGGGATAGTGGGGTTCTTTGGTGTTAACTACATGAGAGTGGGAGTTACACTAAGAGGATGGTTGCATTGTACGAGAGATTTTCTACTTTTGAGAATTTTAGAAGTAGGGTGGATGATTTTTCACGTTCCAATTGGTTAGCTATAGTTTGGGGCTATAGTGGTTTGTTATAGTAAGAACGAGTGTTCGTAATACGAGGGTATGAATTGTCTTTGCTAGGTCTCACCTGAAATAGGGTCTAGCGTATATATATATATATATAAATATATATATATATATATATATAAATATATATATATATATATATATATATGAGTGTATATGATGATAATGTGTTACATAATAAAAAGTTAATACTTGTTAATTGAAATCCTTGGGAGTAGCGACGTTATTAAGGTGATTTAGGTTGGGTTGAATTATTGTCGAGCGGGGAGGCATAGCTCGGGATTTATTTTCGCACAAGGAAACTAGTGATAGTAAGGGAGCGGTAGTGTATGTTGTGTTTTTTAGCATAAATAGTGGATGTGTATACTTTTATGTTGAGAGACGGGTATTTGGGGAGATGTTTGGTCATTGGTATATAGGTTGGGTACATTGGTTAATATATATATATATATATATAGATAGATAGATAGATAGAGAGAAAGAGAGAGAGAGAGAGAGAGAGAGAGAGAGAGAGAGAGAGAGAGAGAGAGAGAGAGAGAGAGAGAGAGAGAGATGTTTGTGTGTGTGTGTGTGTGTGTGCAGATTGTGAGATCAAAGTGATAGTACGATTTAAGGCTGGTAAAAGTCGGGTATCATTTGTGTGATTAGGCATGGGTACAGGGTGTATGGGAGCCTTGGTTAACTATATCTCTTAAGAAATATGTGTAGTGATCCTAAGGGTAAGTGATTAGGGGGCTAATCAAGGCTTGGGAGTACTAGGATTGCCTGAATTTCGAGGATAAAATTCCATTATAAGGGAGGAAGTATATAACGCATCATAAATTTGAGGACTTTTAATTTAATTATTTTTGGGAGAAATAAAATTTATTATATTGGGAGAAATGAAATTTACTATTTGGAGAATTTATTTAAATTATAGGATCTATTTAATTTGACGAATTAAGATTTAATTATTCGGATTATTTTTGTGTCACATTTTTTAGGTCAAAAATTTGAGAATATCATAATATAATTCGGATGGCAATTTTGAGCGCATGGTTGAGTCCGGATGGGTCGAAATAGTTTGAAAAGAGTACCCAGTGGTAGTAAATGGGTCTCGGGGTATTTTAGACATATTTAAGTCCACATAAGAGTGTTTGGCCGCTTTTTTTAAAGCCCACAGTCCTAAAAACGGGATTGAAGTATTAAACCCTAAAAGTGAGAGGGTGTGACAGCCATAACATATTTTTAGAAAAAACCCTTATAGAAAGAGAAAATGGGTACAAGTGGGAGAAGCCATGGGAGCCAAAATCAAGAACAAAAGTGAGTGCTCTTCATCAAATATTCGTCATCTTCACTAACGGATTCAGACCCTATGAACCCTAAGCCAAGTGGTTAAACTTTCTTTTAAATTAATTGCAGATTTCTACTCATATCATAGTGGGTGTGATAAGATGACATGGTTTTTGGGTTAGTTGATATCTAAATTGGGTTTTTATCGGTAGGGTTGGATTGTAGAACAACTTCTTGAATTTGAAGAAGTCTATGAAATTGGGTAAATTAAATCGTCATTTTGAACCTGTTTTTCGACGTTTTGGTTCCGAAATGGTGATTTTGTCCAAGTAGCCTTGTATAAAATTATGTTTTCTACATTTTGTTCTCTGATACATTTTCCCCAAAAATTATCTTTAAAATGCCTAAAAATGGCATTTTAAAAATCTGGGTAGATTCGCGGGGTTAATTTTAAGAAATGTTATTTTTAGTTGTTATTTCGTTAGAGGTTTCCTATATTGCTTGATTGTGATTGTTGTTTTATAATAAGTACATTAGGCCTAAAGTAGAGATTAGGTTTACATAAAGTTAGATAAGTGAGTATTGGGATAATCGATAAAATAATCCATAAGGGAATTATGATTTAAATTAAGTGATTTAAGGACCTTAGATTAATAAGTGTACAAGACTTATTGAAAATAATTTTGTATAATAAATTATAACTATTTTATTTTTGGACTAAGTGAACAAATCGAGGTATGTTGGTTGAGAGACGCCAAGATAATAAAATTTATTAATACGTGGCTAATTGAATTTCAGTCAGGATATTGACTCGGGTATAATTTTGGGGCTAGTGCTACGAGGACTTAGGCACGGATTTAGCATAATTAATTTATTATAGGATTATATAATAAGTTTTGGAATATTTAAAATAAAAAGGGGTGTTTACCTTAATATGTGGAATTTGGGGAATAAGTTCAACAAGATGAAATCTCGGACTGAAGGAGCAAGTTCAGGAAGTTTTGTTGGGTGACACAACTTGAGTAATAAACAAATAATTATGGGAATTATTTAAATATCAAGTCAGTATATAGACTTGGGAATTTTAGGCTGGTGTTACAGTAATTATGCACGGGTAACCTGGATAAATTGAATATATATGATCAGATGTGTATTATATATATATATATATATTTATGTGATTTATAAATATTTGTGTGAATAATATTTAAAGGATTGTATACCCCTCTAGTGCTATCAAAGGAGGTTGCGCGATGTGGGTTAATCCCCTAGCTTGAGGAGCCAATTGATTATAGTCCTCAGTCCATAACATCCTTATTATCAGGGGTGAGACGTCTTGGGTATGAGTCGGTCTCATTTTCGGAGGGAACTATAACTGCCTCCACTTGCATTTATTTTGTGTTATTGATTCAGGGAGCTAACCATGTAAGGGGGTCTAGGTGGATGAGTATACCTAGAAATTATAGCATTTTAGAGAACATCCGATGAGTGCATACTCAGGAGGATGGTTATATATTTACGACATGTGTGTGAATGTTATAATATAGTAATACGTATATATGGTGTAGATTTATATATGGAAAAATACATAATGTTAATTGTATTGATTATATATAACTCACGAGAATGTTATATGGTTCCAATTGAGAAATGATTAATCAATTTAATGTGTTAAATAACTTATAAATTTATATTAAACATACTATAGCTAGAGTAGTGTGTCAGGAAGGATATCATGGAGAACCAGTTACGGGGTAGGTGACTAGGTGGGTTATATAGAAAAGCATTAGGTGTGCACAATAGTTGAGGGGTGAGCCGATTCTCGAGGGAGTGTGACACTAGCTTAAATATGAAGAGCATCCATACATTTTAATTTACTGCAATTTAGTTCACGTGCTAAATATTCTCAAAAAATTTTGGGTTCTAACCCTTTCTATAAAATATTTTCAAAACCTTTTAGGAGTCCATCCACAGGGACGCCGGAATTGTTCTATTCTAGGATTACGTAGTTGTAACATATGTGGATGTTGCAGGATTTTGACATATCCTCTTCAGTCATTTCATTCCTAGAGTAGGATCCAGTTAGTATTCCATTTGGGCGTGATGCCCTAGATATTTCTTTTGTTCCAGTCCGATTATATACTCGTTTTATTATTCTTGTGATGTATATTTTTTATTTGGGTTTTTGTAGTCGGTGGTTTTCTCGGCAAGGATTGTAATTGTGCCTTTTTAGTATTGTTTGATTTAGTGATTGTGTGACTGATTTATTTTATATTCTTTCACGTGTTATTAGTGATGTTTAATAAAATGATAAAATTTGACACCTTGTATTTTGAATACTAGGTGGTTAGTAAGTCTTAAAAAAATTTCGATAGTAATGCTAAGAATGAATCAGATGAGATTCCTATTTAATTTGATATAGGACTGATCACTCGGTATTTTATTAGGTGGGTTCTCACATAGATTTGAAACGTAGTTTTTTTTTTATCTAAGTGAAGATGAGTCTCTGATTTGGTTAGGATTAAATACTAAATCTTTGAAGCTTTATCAGATATAATAGATCGAAAAGTTCTCATTCCGAACTTTATCGGTGTTTCGTTATTTCAAATGAAGAGATGTGGGTCTGGACATAATTAATGCTGGAGGTTACTTCAACCGAGAGGCAATGCCAGATGTTGTCGTCACAATAGGAAGTGTTGTGAGTTGTTGTCTCTTGATTTTCTAAATTGAAGTATGAGATGGGGTAATGGAAGAGATATGTTAGGAGAGTGATCAAGAAACGAGTTGTATTTTGGGGAATGGACTATTTTCACAAAATCCTTAAAAAAATTTAAGTGTAAAACTTCTATTATGATTTTACGACTATCAACTTTTCTTTTATAAAAATGATACCTATCTATTTTTCCAAAGTATTTTTTTATAATAGAGTTTTCATAAGTTTTTTTTCCTTTACGAACCTAGTTCCTATTTTTTTGGCTTAAAATGTGGTGTTTTATTAAAAAATATACTAGCGTAAAAATGCCAAATTAAATTTGCATCGTTATTTTTTTAGTCGTTTCAATGTATATATCCTCCATTTTCCTTCTAATAAGAAACTTATTATACAGAATACTTAGTTTTTTAATATTACAATATTGGATATGTTTCTTGTATTAACACTACAAATATGATTTTGTAGTGAAACAAGTGCAGATATAATTTAGCAAACTAGAGACGGAGCGACGATAATACGACGATAAAAAGTGGTTAAAAGACATTACATATAAAACATCAAAAAGAAAAAAAAGAATTTTGATGTCCCACAATTAATTTTACAATCTGACAAAGTAGTAGTCATGGCGGGAGTTTTTACTACATGAGGTTTGAGGGAATTCTTAGTCCAATGTTTGACAATAAAACTAGATTTAGTACTTTTTTTAAATAAAACACGTCACTCTTAGCAAAAAAGGGGGGGGGGGGGATAGATTTAATAAAAAAAAAATCTTTTGGACGATTTTCGATTTGAACCCGATGTTTCAATAGTTATAATGTTAACACTGGAGATTAAAAATTGATTCAATTCTACTCTCCACTACGTCGTCATTAAAAGTTGTAACAGAGGTGCTGACTTCATTTTATTTATTCTTGATTAAAGTTTTTACTTATTTTTAGAAAAAAAAATCATTTACTTTTTCAAAAAAAAATGGCCATTATTTTTTTTTACAAGAACTAGGCGTTTTATTTTATAAAAAATAATAAATTTGTTTTCTTTTCAAGTATTGGACTAAGAATGTCATCGAACCTCCTGCCAAGAAAACTCTGCCACACCTACTTCTTTACCGAATTGCAAAATTGAATTTGCATTGTCAATTTTTTTTCTACTTGTTATTGATGTTTTAGATGTAAATAATTATACCACTACTTATTATCCTACTCTCAACATTTTATCGTTATTAGTTTACAAAATTGTATTTGCATTTTGAAACAACATCAATTTTCTAACGTAAAGGCAGACCAGACATGATACACCGAAGTAGGGATTGATTGTCAATTAATAACATTCTTAGCACCATTTACGAATGTAGTTTTCTTTTTATAATTTAAGGCCCAATCTTGAAAAGTCACAAACACATCTATAATGAGTAATTAGATCCAAACCATCAACAATAATATGAATATCCAACTAGAGTAACATAAATCTCTACCCACATAACGTAAATTTTTTTGGCTTAAGCCCTTACAATGTTCCAAATGAATATATAACTAAATATGAGAATCACCGATGCTAGAACCAACTGAGCTGAAAACGGAGAGCAAGTAAGGCTGCAAGACTGATATGCATAATCCCGCTGTCCCTGTCTATGAGCATCTTGGGGGCATTTAAATTTGGGTCATAGCCTGAGGTATGCAAGAATTAACTTGAATAATTTATGATTACAATAATACAGTCAATGCATAATGAAAACCCCCATTTCGTCACTCGCATGCGTATAACACCTCACCCCTCATATTAGTGTGATATTATTCTCGCACCCCAATACGTCCCACATAATGACTTGTGACAACATCTCAATTACAGAATGATTATATCAATAATTCATTAATTAAATGTAATCCCTACATTTAAATTGTCAACTTATATTAATTCCAGTCTCATTAGTATAAAGTATATGGCATAAACATCTATTATGCATGACAGTGTCTAGAATAATATTTATTGTGCACATCCTTAGACAATTAATTTTATTTCATAATATCCAGGTAATATATAATATATGTCCTTTCATATATGACACACAAGGTCATCTAACGCTGGTTTCTAATTTGTGCTCTATTGGAATGTCCGGAGGAATCCCTTATCCGTGCGGACAACACAAACACACAAATTGGGGGCGGTCCCTATGCATGACGCCTGTATACGACCCATATCCAGCGGTAATACAGGAATGGTCAGCGTCAAGCCTACCTCTAGTGGGCCGATCCTCCACTTAGTACCTATGTGAACTACACATCGTCAGGCCCACCTATGCCGACATGTGGTACGCAAGCCGACACACGAACTCTAAGCCGATAGGATGGTCCACTAGTATGTACACACACAAATAAATATAATAGTACATATTATTTTTCCCATATAAAATGTAATGGTAATTATTCTATAATTATCGTAAAAGTCAGTCCAATATTTGACCACATTTCTTTAATTAACATTTTACTATCAAATAAATTATTACTTTTATTTCAAAAATAATTACTTAACCATCCAGTTAATTGTGATTATTAAAAAATAAATTGTGGGCATAATATTACTTAATAAATTAATTAACCCATGACCCAAATTTCCATTTTCTCAATACCTCTTTTTTATCCACTATATATAAGGAAAATACGAGTTGGTAAACCATGTTCAGGAAACAAGGCTAAAGTAACAAGGGGACTAGGAGAGAGAAAACCACCACGTCGCTCGAATGGACGTGGATCTCGTTCGTGTGAGATGGTGCGTCGCTCGGACGACCCACGACATCGTTTGAGCAAACACCCATCTCCTTCCTTCCTCCGTTCCTTCTGTATAGTTCGTCCAGTTCCAATTTTACAACCAAGATTTGTTTCTACGCCGTCCAGAAATACATATACATGCCAAACTCAGTTCTATGCCCCAAATCAACCCATTACTTATGTACATTGAAGACTTAATTGCATCAATTTTTTTTCCAAATTACACCAATTATTTAACTCGCAGAAATAGATTATTCACCATGGAATTTACATAAATTTAAGTCCATAATTTACCCCAAACATCCTCTACATGGGTTATCCAATTATCCCTAATTAACTACCCGAAAGCTTAAGGAAGTCTAACATAAATGTCCAGATTTACGACACCTAATTTTCAATATAAATTGTACATGTGAATCATTCATCCATATGTGTTTTCACATCATCAGATCAAACATACTTATACATAATTACCATTAATTTAAAAGAGATAAATATACGCATTAAGAAATAAATTGTAGATCATAAGTTATGGAAGAAATTCTTGCCTTAAAATGGTAGAGGTGATCCCCTTTGATTTCCTTATTTGGTTCCTCATCTATTCTAGCCCTTTTCTCCCTTCATTGGCATTTCTCTCAATTCCTCCCGTAGCTGCAACTTTTATGTTTGTGGAATGTTAGTGGGGGAATGGTTTACCCCCACTTAAACTCTGATCAATTACCCAATCCTGAGTTCGACCCTAAGCTTAACATTTGGACCCCAAATGAGCCCGAATCAATTATCTAATTGGCCCAAAACTTCCCCAACCTATATTTTTCGGACCCATGACAATTTTTAAAGGCATAAATAATCTAAATGAGCCTATATAAGTCCCAAAAAGTGTCCCGAATTATTTATGTCAATAATATTTACTTTTAATTTTTGTGTGAAACATAAATTATGTATTTTCTTTTATTATATGCAATATCATATCCATGCATATTAAGATGAATCACAAACAAGTATACCGAACAACAAATTCCCACTTGACATTTTTCGAATGAAAATATTTATTTGGGTACAATTTCCAAAAATAATTAATTATCCCAAAAATACTATTTAATCATTAATTATTTATAAGAAAATAAGGGTTATTAAAATCTCAACTAATGTATGAACTTTAATGAGTGTTAATTGATCGTGTTAATAATAATTAAAAAATATACGGCGTGATTTGAATTGCAAGTGGATCTCCTTTAGGCAAATGCATATGTCTAGTGATTATTGGATTTTATTTATTTATTTTAATAAGGAATTATTATAAATCAGAAAACTTTTCGAAGCTGATTTATTGTTAAAAAAATACAAAAAAAAAAATTTAAATAGTTAAAACAATTTATTTTTGTGAAAACATTTTTTATTAGAAAAAAATATTTTTTTACGTTTATACATAATTTCAATAAATAAAAAACAATTTAGAAGTTTTTTCAAACAGTTGAAATGTGTTTTTTTAAATAGTTTCTTATTGAAAATAGTTGTTTATAAAAAATTAAATGAAAATATAGATTTTTTATTTTTACTTATTTTATTTACAGGAAAAATAGTTTTTAAAACATTTTTGATAAAAATTTAAAAATATTGTTTTTAATACTTAAAAGAGTTTATTTTTGTAAATATAGTTTTTTCTTTTATATAAAACTATTTTTTTGTTTTTGTAAACAATTATTAATTAAAAAAATAGATTTAAAAAACATTTAGGAAAAGTTAAAAATAATGTTTTTATTGTTAAAATAGTTTATTATTAAAATTAGTTTTTTTTCTAAAAAAATGTTTTTTTTAAATGAAAATACATATTTTAGTTTTTTCAAATGCATATGTGTCGGTGGAAAAAAAATGAGCAATTTATAGGACATAATGATCATCTCATAATGAAATGGCATGGGGGTGGATGAGAAGGGTGTGTAAATAACCATTCCCATTAAATTAGGTAAGTAAATAATGTATTGTAAGTGTCCTGGATATTTAAATAAATTAAATGTTAACATGCATCCTTAGGATAATTGTTTTGTGTCTCAAAATATTAAATATAAAAGCCCCATTTGAATTTTTGTGTCCTATTAAATATATTTATAAGTTATAAGTGTGTTCTCTTAGGATACAAGTTCTTAGTATCCTTAACAAAATACTCTAAACTCTGTTAAATTCCATAAAATGTGCCAAATGTGACAACCCACTCACCAAAACAAGGGGTGGCCAGCCCAATACTCCAATATAACGGAATCATAGATGGAATCATCCTCCGCATCACAATAAAAAGACAGAGTATCCAGGATAACCACCCAATATTTCAGAAAATGGGTTGCCAAAAATTTGGAATTTAAGGTAAATAAAAGAAAACAAACAACTCGATTCCTGAAAAGATAGGGGAAACCCCAAGACATATACAAATAATACCACTAGAATACCATAAAAGGACCGAATATTCTACCGGTCACAATCTTTATAACAACATTTAAAACAAACTTATTAATTTATATAATACATTTCATTAGACATTTACAAAATCTTGGGCCTCTCGCCCGAATAAAAGACTTGATCTTAACAAGAATAAAAAGTGAAAACGTCTATACCAAATGTGTCATGTGATACCCGCAATGCATCACAGCTCGCCGAGGACATCGGAATGGGAATTCAAATCAGGCATCCTTGCGGCGGAGTACCTGAGCGGAGACAAGGTGCATATGCAACAAGAAATGTAAACGGGTCAGGGCCCGGTTCTATATGATTACCAGATGAATAAAGAGTATGACAATTATGAATGTTGAATCATGATGAGAGATATAACTATCTAACTACACAATTTAAAACACAACTAAGCAGGAAGATAAAACAAATAACATTGATCTGAAAACTTATCATGGAGGCCAATTAACTCATATATCTTTTTCCTTAACAGGAAATATATGTAAAATCACAATGTTATGCTCTTTATGGCATTTTTATCTTACTTTTACATTTTGTAAAAATCCTTTCCTTATTAGGAAAATAATCATTTTCAAATGCTCTTTGTGGCTTTTATATGTGCTCTTTGTGGCACTACATCATGCTCTTTGTGGCATATCAAATACATCAAGTCCCACTTGGTTATGAACTGTTATATTTATATACATATAACGAATTCTAAGACCGCCCGTCCGGGTTTCCCCACTGTGCGCGCCCCTAAATGGCCATCATCTTCCAGGGCCTATCATAAGACAACCTGGGCACCTATATCGCAAGACGTCGGGAAGCGGCCATGTGCCTGCGGGGTAGTCAAGACCACACCCGGAATCTCCTACCCATCGCATAAAAATATACAACAATAAGCGCTCACATGGCCTAGGACTATATCCACCCTGCATTCATTAGCCAGGGGGCTTCACCTCACGCGCGGACTTCCCTTATGATGTCATTTAGAGAGGTGTGTTTAAACCATTTTATTTACCATTTTAAAAATCAAGTAAATTATCATTTACCATTTCCAGATTAAGTAAATTATCATTTACTAAAATCAATGCCATTTCCATTTCATTTCATTTCCATGTATATGTCTCATTTTATCAGAAACCATTACCATTTACATTTTGTAAATAATATAAGTTATTATCCGGAGCCATACGATAACTTATATCAACACTACAACCTCAAAGGAGTAAATAAACTCTTCATTATCCCCAAGAATTTTATGGTGTTATTTTAAAACCCAAGATTATCATCTTTCAAAGAAATGAATGAACTTCTAATTTTTTCGCCCAACACACTTTTATGGTGGTAATATAAACCATTGGGACTAATATAGCTCGAATGAGCTCCTACAGTCTCCCGAACATAATATTATAACTCTTACTTTTATGGTAATTGTCTAGAAGATCATCAATAGGCATAACCCCAGAAAAGTCCCTACATAACCCATTCGTAGTGTAAGGAAAGTAACTAACTATTTTACAACTCTAGGACACTTAGTTTACTTCATTAAAGAAGGTTTCTAGGCCCTAGACTTAAAGAAAATGGATAAAAATTGAGTTAGAAAAACAACTCAAAAATAGCCTGATTTCGAATCGATTCGCCCAAGGGTCGAATCGATTCGCCCCAGGCATCGAATCGATTCGCCTAAAAGCGAATCGATTCGGATGACAACCTTAACATTCTGCATCAGCCAAATCGATTCAGCCTTAACCCGAATCGATTCGGGTTTGCAGACCTGTAGGATGACCCCTTAGCGAATCGATTTGCCCTAGGGCCGAATCGATTCGCCCCTGCGATTTGGCCAAGAATGGCTTACGGGTTATAAACCCTAGATTTTCTCCAAACCCAAATCTCTTCCATTTTTATTCCTATCCAACATCCTTAATCTATCCAATATCATCCTACATGATTATTAACCATTATAATCCAAAATTTTATCATCAAAACTAAGATTAGGGTTTAATTCCCATAAATTCCATTTTTGATCTCAAAATGAATATACATAAATATCATACAAATTATTCAACTTAAATCACATATTAGCAAGTAGAAAACTTGCCTTAGGGTTGATATCTCAGATTAAGTTGGAGAAGAAGCAATCCCAAATCCTCCATCTTCAATCTCTCTCTCATTTCTCCATTTTTCTTCCTCTTTCTTTCTCTCCTTTTCTCTCTATGTTTTAAGACATAAAATGAGGGAATGAAATAAGGGGCAAGACCAAAATCGTGGCTTACCATAATTCTCCCAACTTAAGTGGTTAAAACCAAATTAAAATGACTCGCAAATACGCATATAAGCTAAAACCAGGTAAAAGTGCCTGAAATACAAAAATACAATATGGCACTTATTTTGACTGTCTCGCACCTTCCGAGACTAACTACACCCTCTAAACTGGCATCCAAAAATTTTATAATTATTTCGAGTTCCAATATCATTTAAACCAAAATGCCATTTAAAATACATGACACTAAAAATCATATCACATGAAGATATTTACCTACATAATCAGTAAATATACAACATCCCAGTAAATATTAACTTTTATCTCATTAAATTAATATTTACTCCAGTCCCCACATTTTATATAATTACCTTATGCAGTAAAATTAATATAAAATGAGCCTCCCAGAATCGAAGGTTGTTACATACTCCCCCCCTTAAGAGGGAATTTTGCCCCCAAAATTCGGGCATACCCAAATCTGATAAGGGTATACTACTCTAAACTAGGATTCTACCATCCTAAACAAACTACTCATTATTACAACATCCCTAATGGACTTAGACTAAGGTCGACCCTATCGATCTCAGTCAATTATCATTTGTGCTCTAGTAGCACAAGGCGCTCTTCACTAACTATCGATTCTAGCTTCCTAAGGCGGAAGACGAAGCCCACATGACTCGACACAACTAGCCTAATCTTCAGAATTATGCTACATCTCACTTCAGGGCACCCATACCGACTCTAAGTGGCTTAACCCCAACGCTACACAACTTTCCTCGTATTGACGTATCTCCTCAAGGTGTATGGCTTAAAAGCCAAATCTCTAAAGAAATATTCCGAGACCACTCCAAGTCCAAGGAACATATTACCCATTGGTTCCATCCAACGAGTATACGAATTACTCAACCGACCACGCTAGGCCACTCATGATACCATGCCTTAGGAAATGATCCATAAGACCACTCCAAAACCTAATGGTTGCACGGGAATCTCTATCCATACAATTACTACTCCCATCTACTATGTATATTAAGGCGCCCGTTCGTGATATGCCTTTCGGCCATAAGTCAATTTCCTCCTATTCATCCATCCACTTTAGAGTGGTAGGATATACGCCATTTCCATATGGTTCCCATTACTTCACGGAAACTTTTACTAAACCTCCGACACGAATATCTGGTCTCGGCCCACTCAATTTTAATAGGTACCTCCTACGGTTCTACCATTCCTCCATCGAGAATGGGGCGTACTCTTCTACATATGGTCCGTCCATAATGGCCGGAAATGCAACAATTTGGTCGACGATCAAAAATTTTCTCAAATGGGATCATGACTAGTTCGATGCCGGAAGTGCAATACGAACGTCTATGAATACCCTTCTTCGTTCCACTACTACTCTCTTTACACGGGTAGGTGAAATGGTCAATCACAAACATAAATGCTCTTACTACCGAGTCTTCCTAGTCATGCTCATTCTACTTGGCCTTCCATGCCATTACCATCATCTCTGACGAGTTCTCTACTCAACACATCCACTACCCCAATCGCATTCCCTTAGCGAATGAGAAAATATCTAATCACTAGTTCTTCTTAACTCCGAGCACCAACTCGATTCCTCCCACAATGTATTGCAACGACTTGTTCCTTATGAGAAGAACCAAATTCCCTTCCCAGGAAGTAGTGCCTTATCTATTTAAGGTGATCACTACCACAATGAATTTTAATTCAAGCATAGGGTATTACTTCCCACAAGTTTAAGCTTGTGAGACGCATGAACAATGGGTCTATGCTCCAGTACTTTTACTCCCCAATTCTGGCAGAAACCTACTCATTAAACTCACTCTCGAGCTTACTGTCATTGGCTCAGGAGTGAGGGTCCACCTGTCCTTATTAACTCCCCGGAAGTGAAGTTACTAACGTAACATTATTTCTAAGAAAGGCCTCATCTCCTTCGGTCGAACCTACCAAACCTCTCGAGACCCCATAAATCTCGTCCATAGGGATCAAATCTCTTATAGAGTTAACCTACAACTTATTCGTGGTCAACTCCTAACAACCATCCTAAACTAACGCCACCTACCCTCAAGGTCTTACATCCTAAAAATCCTAAGGTCTATCTATATATATCCTACCTAAATCGTAAGCATATAATACTAAATATATCCCTAGTGCCCAAGACCTTACTCAACTTTCGACATTCGCTCGGGTTCATGCGTGGGACGTCTCGCCGAAGCGAAATCCAAACAAGGAACCCTCCCGTTACACTACTACCTCGCATCGTTGGTCATTAACATGTGACGGTCTATGACACATGATCGGGATCGGTACAATTCTACTTACCATAGCATCTTTTAAAGATCTTAACTGATCAGACATTCACTTCCTTTGAAGTCTTTCAGATACATATCCCCCTTATAAAACATGGCCTTCTTATCAAGGCACAATCCCGAAGTCTCAATCCGACTTCGTATCACAGTCTCCCTCACATCGATCAGAGGAGAGAACTATATACAGTGCTTCTATCACGCACTTTAATAGCCCTTAATCACTCTTCTACGTGATTCTCGGCTAAGCATCCAATCCCTCTTCAAACAACAAAATAAATAAAGTAAAAGAGAAAGAAAAGGATAGCATCTCTCCAATCACAACATCGTTAAGTGTTCATGCGGCGGAGTGTCTCATCGAAGCGAAATCCAAACAAGGAACACCTCCGACACATGCCTACTTAACTAGTTGATCATGGAGATAAGCGTAACATGCATAAACTAGACAGACAAACAATCAAACACTCACACAAAATAACTAAATGAATAACAAAAATCTCCTACCTACCTCAATCCACCTCTATAAAGTCTCAACCTGTATCCAGGAGAGAAATTATAGAATAACTAGTTCCATTTTGAACTAAAAGTGTGATAGCCTCGCAATTTTAGTTGCATGCTATCACTCCAAAATAACCAAAATATCTTTACTCTCATTCTATACATAAAATAAGAGAAAGTAAAAAAAAATGGCATCTCTCCACTCCCAACGTCGTTAAGGTTCACGCGTGGAGCGTGCCGCAAAAGCGAAATCCAAACAAGGAACCCCTCCTAAGCATTACTACTTAACTTTGTTGCTCGTGGAGATAAGTCATAACACCCACATACAATGAAAACAAGCAATAAAACACTCAAACCAGGTAACACATACGACACATATACATTTAAAATATCATCACTCGCTTCATAACGAGTGAAGAAAAAATGAAACTTCCATACCACGGAAGTCATATACTTACCCTCCTATAATAGCGTAAATATTACTACAAGCTCAATATACACACCCGAATCTACAGTAAATGCAATACTATGTTATCTTATCCTAAGGAATACATTACCCACTAATAAGGTGGAATTCCCACCAGCATTTTACCAAGCACTCTGGGTCAATACTAATGGTTCTTAGACTCTATATTCGAGCCTTACGCGAACCAACATTATTTCCACCAACTCCCCAACCAGTCACTTTAATCTTGCCCACGTTCTCCACTAAACAAAGTTTAAAATGAGTGGGTCTACACTCCACATCATAGCCATTATTCCGACTCTGGCTGACAATAATTGCCCACGCAGTCCCTTTTACTCTCTCAGTAAAAGAGAACACGCTCTTGGCCTCCTCTTCCTCAGTTCAATGAAACCTCCCCAGGCGGATGTCCACCAATGGGGTTTCATGATTCTTACTCCATCAGAAGTGTTAACGACACCTATTCTGGAGCCTATCATTTCATGATGCACGGTCTCGTCTCCCTAACCGTACAACACCTTATTCACCATCGGTTTTAACCGAACATTTTGTGAACATTCGAGAATCCACCCTCTCCTCAGTCCAGTTATCCCAGAGAAACTCGGCATTGCAAGTATCCATCGGGCTTCTCTATGGGCCAAACTTCGGGCACCCACGAATATGGTGACCACATTTTCACAATCCCAGCACTACTCCTACGGGTGAAGGATTTTCCTCCATTCTACTTAAGGGCACTTCTCCACTTCAATTTAACATCGCTTGAATTTTCAAGCTTAGTACCACTTTCTACTTCTCGAGGTACTTGAGAAAACTACATCAACTGAAATTAGTATCCATAGTAGCAAGACAAGGAAATGCTACCAAAAAGGGAGCGACCTCCAAAGCGGTCCTCATCCCCGACTACAATTTACAGTTCTAAAAAATCCTCCCCATAACGCCCTTCATCAATCGACCTATTGTTCTCACACGAATGCGCACAAGATTCTATAAGTTCTACCTCATGGCAGAAGAGCGAGATCTCACTAGAGAAATCAACAATCTTAATCCTAAGGCTTTATGTCAAATCAAAAGCAACGCTAAAAACTTAACGCGTCCACACAGGTTCCTAAGGACTCTAGAACCTGATGCTCTGATACCATATGTGACAACCCGCTCACCAAAATAAGGGGTGGCCAGCCCAATACTCCAATATAACGGAATCATAGATGGAATCATCCTCCGCATCACAATAAAAAGACAGAGTATCCAGGATAACCACCCAATATTTCAGAAAATGGGTCGCCAAAATTTTTGAATTTAAGGTAAATAAAAGAAAACAAACAACCCGATTCTTGAAAAGATAGGGGAAACCCCAAGACATATATAAATAATACCACCAGAATACCATAAAAGGACCGAATATTCTACCAGCCACAATCTTTATAACAGCATTTAAAACAAACTTATTAATTTATATAATACATTTCATTAGACATTTACAAAAGCTTGGGCCTCTCCCCCGAATAAAAGACTTGATCTTAACTAGAATAAAAAGTGAAAACGTCTATACCAAATGTATCCTGTGATACCCGCAATGCATCACAGCTCCCCGAGGACATCGGAATAGGAATTCAAATCAGGCATCCTTGCGGCGGAGTACCTGAGCGGAGACAAGGTGCATATGCAACAAGAAATGTAAACGGGTCAGGGCCCGGTTCTATATGATTACCATATGAATAAAGAGTATGACAATTATGGATGATGAATCATGATGAGAGATATAACTATCTAACTACACAATTTAAAACACAACTAAGCAGGAAGATAAAACAAATAACATTGATCTGAAAACTTATCATGGGGGCCAATTATCTCATATATCTTTTTCCTTAACAGGAAATATATGTAAAATCACAATGTTATGCTCTTTATGGCATTTTTATCTTACTTTTACATTTTGTAAAAATCCTTTCCTTATTAGGAAAATAATCATTTTCAAATGCTCTTTGTGGCTTTTATATGTGCTCTTTGTGTCACTACATCATGCTCTTTGTGGCATATCAAATACATCAAGTCCCACTTGATTATGAACTGTTATATTTATATACATATAACGAATTCTAAGACCGCCCGTCCGGGTTTCCCCACTGTGCGCGCCCCTAAATGACCATCATCTTCCAGGGACTATCATAAGACAACCTGGGCACCTATATCGCAAGACGTCGGGAAGCAGCCATGTGCCTGCGGGGTAGTCAAGACCACACCCGGAATCTCCTACCCATCGCAGAAAAATATACAACAATAAGCGCTCACATGGCCTAGGACTATATCCACCCTGCATTCATTAGCCAGGGGGCTTCACCTCACGCGCGGACTTCCCTTATGATGTCATTTAGAGAGGTGTGTTTAAACCATTTTATTTACCATTTTAAAAATCAAGTAAATTATCAGTTACCGTTTCCAGATTAAGTAAATTATCATTTACTAAAATCAATGCCATTTCCATTTCATTTCATTTCCATGTATATGTCTCATTTTATCAGAAACCATTACCATTTACATTTTGTAAATAATATAACTTATTATCCGGAGCCATACGATAACTTATATCGACACTACAACCTCAAAGGTGTAAATAAACTCTTCATTATCCCCAAGCATTTTATGGTGTTATTTTAAAACCCCAAGATTATCATTTTTCAAAGAAATGAATGAACTTCCAATTTTTTCGCCCAACACACTTTTATGGTGGTAATATAAACCATTGGGACTAATATAGCTCGAATGAGCTCCTAGAGTCTCCCGAACATAATATTATAACTCTTACTTTTATGGTAATTGTCTAGAAGATCATCAATAGGCATAACCCCAGAAAAGTCCCTACATAACCCATTCGTAGTGTAAGGAAAGCAAATAACTCAATTACAACTCTAGGACACTTAGTTTACTTCATTAAAGAAGGTTTCTAGGCCCTAGACTTAAAGAAAATGGATAAAAATTGAGTTAGAAAAACAACTCAAAAATAGCCTGATTTCGAATCGATCCGCCCAAGGGCCGAATCGATTCGCCCCAGGCATCGAATCGATTCGCCCAAAGCGAATCAATTCGGATGACAACCTTAACATTCTGCATCAGCCGAATCGATTCGGCCTTAACCCGAATCGATTCGGGTTTGCAGACCTGTAGGATAACCCCTTAGCGAATCGATTCGCCCTAGGGCCGAATCGATTCGCCCCTGCGATTTGGCCAAGAATGGCTTACGGGTTATAAACCCTAAATTTTCTCCAAACCCATATCTCTTCCATTTTTATTCCTATCCAACATCCTTAATCTATCCAATATCATCCTACATGATTATTAACCATTATAATCCAAAATTTTATCATCAAAACTAAGATTAGGGTTTAATTCCCATAAATTCCATTTTTGATCTCAAAATGAATATACATAAATATCATACAAATTATTCAACTTAAATCACATATTAGCAAGTAGAAAACTTGCCTTAGGGTTGATATCTCAGATTAAGTTGGAGAAGAAGCAATCCCAAATCCTCCATCTTTAATATCTCTCTCATTTCTCCATTTTTCTTCCTCTTTCTTTCTCTCATTTTCTCTCTATGTTTTAAGACATAAAATGAGGGAATGAAATAAGGGGCAAGACCAAAATTGTGGCTTACCATAATTCTCCCAACTTAAGTGGTTAAAACCAAATTAAAATGACTCACAAATACGCATATAAGCTAAAACCAGGTAAAAGTGCCTGAAATACAAAAATACAATATGGCACTTATTTTGACTGTCTCGCACCTTCCGAGACTAACTACACCCTCTAAACTGGCATCCAGAAATTTTATAAATTATTTCGAGTTCCAATATCATTTAAACCAAAATGCCATTTAAAATACATGACACTAAAAATCATATCACATGAAGATATTTACCTACATAATCAGTAAATATACAACATCCCAGTAAATATTAACTTTTATCTCATTAAATTAATATTTACTCCAGTCCCCACATTTTATATAATTACCTTATGCGGTAAAATTAATATAAAATGAGCCTCCCAGAATCGAGGGTTGTTACACCAAACTTTTAATTTTTCTAAAACAACCTCAAACTATTAAAACCAACATATGATGATTGTGGGGGCTCATTTATTTTTTGTCCAGGAGAGTAGCCGACCAGCCTAACATGGATAGTGGACTGCCCGACCCATATCAGTTAATTATAAAAGACTCGTCAATTTTAACATGTGCTTTGATACATAAAGATATACTCAAATCGATTACCAACAATCTCAGCGTAGATTTTCAGGCACACCACGAGTTATCCACGATCTCTTAATGTACACATACATAAATTGTAAACCCTTTCCCTAGGCAATGGGATGTAACCTCGAGCATAGAGTGACAATAATAAAAACATTGTAACCTCCCCATGGACATAGGCAAGTTGCCGAACCATGTATATCTATTATCATCAGTGTGATTAATTGTTTTCATCTTCATATTGCTTTCTCGATTAATTGTGATAATTTGTTCACTCATAATTGGCGCCGCATGTGTAAACGATTCTTTTTCATATGAAAGAATTCATCAATATAAAAGCTTGTGACGCCTGACTAAAACAGTAACATTCATCAGGTTGGCGATGGGCAAGAAGACCCAGTCCTACCTAGGGTTAGGTTCGAGATTAGCCAGTAACCAATTCCCATGTTTTATCAAGAAAAGTAGCCTTCCGAAGAAAGTTAGGGACCACCTAGGTTTATCGAGATCTCCAGTTTAGTGACCGCTTAAAAAGATAGGCTTCAAGAACAAGAGGAGGCCACATGCATCCAGGTGTAAGAAAATGCTCACTTGCAAAGGAAACTTGAAAGGATGGAGGGAAATCTCGATAGAGATTGATTATGAATAAATTATTCCGACTTAACCCTTTAATTTATAAGTTTTTCTCTCCTCAGACGATGTAAAATCCATTGAATTATCTCATATCTATGATACTGACATATTCTAACAAGTATTTAATGCATGAGAGAAAGAAAGAAACCAGAAGAAAAGAAATGAAGAATAGAAGAAAATTTAGAAGGGCAATATAGTAATTTACAACTTTAATCCGGATGAGGACCCAACATGAAAGTTAAGGACCTCGAGTCTACAAGCACGTAGGAAGAAATGACATCCAAATTCGAGCACCAGAGCAAAATTTATGAGCCTTGAAAGATGCGAGATAATCATAAGAAACTGAAGAGAAAGTAATCAATCGGTGTTCACGATAAAGTAATCGATCCGCTCCCTTTGAAGTCACTGTATATATGTTTAGTTTTGTAGACCGATCCAGATTCTATAAAAAATGAACGGGTATGTACCCTCAAAACGCATGTATACCCTGCGTGAAGTGGACCGATCCGATATAACGAGAAAAGGAATCGATCTGGGATACACCGGACTGAACCGAAATGTTAAGATGACCCGGTCCGGGGGTTAAATTATTTAATTATCTTGTTTTCTTAATAGAGTCTTACATGGATACATCTCTTGCAATTCTTTGGTGATTTATTCAAAACGAATCCCACAACATGGGAGAGCTTATTTTTAAAAAGTTTTAGAGAGAGAAAGTAGAGAAAAACCCTAGAAGTTCAGAGAATTTCAGTTGTTAATTCTCGATTCCAATTTATTCAGTAAAGTTGATTTCTTTCTCATATCTATTGTTTGATTTCAAAAATTCGTAAATAATTAGTTTATTTCCAGTATGTATTAGAACTTTATTCTTCTCTAGAAGTAACTTCAACACTAGTTCAGTTGCATGCATCGTAGTAACCTTAGTTTTTGTTAATTGCACCATGTTAGGGTAGATCTTTTAAGGGTTTGGATGTATAAATCCAACCCGGTGTGGTTTACATGTGTGTAAAATAAGTTACCTGTATTAAATAAATGATCAAATCGTGTTGTGTGGTGATCACAACCATTATATGACTTTTGATCTCGTTTGCTTTAGGTAACCGGAATGCTTAAGCATGAAACGCACGTGTAGATACTATGACACCACTTTATTCTTACTTTTGATTATGTATTAAGAGGTATAGTACCCTCATATATATAATGCTTGAGATTAATAAGTACTAAATTTTATCACTTATTTAATTCATAACTAGTTTTATAGCCGATAACGCACTAGAGTCGGACAATTGCATTCTAACTTATATTTCCCATTCATACTTAGTAAATCATAATTAGCTTACTCTTGCATGTTTAGTTTCATAATTATTTTGATTAAATTGCATTTAGTTGATAAAAAATTTCCCACTTCAATCATTCTTTTTAGAGTCAGGTTAGGGTTGACCATCTTATCGTTTGTCGTCATGAATATTCTTCCTATTTCCCCTGGGATTCGACCCTGTCTTACCTTATTTATTACTAACGCGATAGGCTTGAACTTGAGACTATATCAACACGCATACTCGACACACACATTTATGGTCGCATCAAGTTGTTGGCACCATTGCTGGGGATTTAGGTAGACTATATGTTACATTGGGTTAATCTAAAATGTTGACAAAAAATTCATTAAAATCAAAATAATTTTAGAAAATAAAAAATTCAATAAGTTATAACACTTCTCATAGTCCTCTCATGCAAAATTCGCAACAAACTCCTCAATCAACTCCAAATCACATTCACTAGAATCAATTAGTTGTGTAAAATCCTGATAGCCCACATACTCGTAACGCACCTCAGTTTTGGGTTCCAAAGCCTACACCTCCAAACTCCATAGCAAGTCACACTTCGAGTAATCCTTCAAAAAACCCTTTGATTTACCCATTAGGTTACACTCTGAGAACACCGAGTGAGGATACTGAGTCACTTGAAGAAAGAGACCTGTTTGATCAGGCTATTAATGGTACGGGTGAGGGAGAGGCGCTGTATCGCCCTTTAAAGAGAATTCTTATATCTCGAGCGATCATTCACTCCGGGATGCATTCTACTCCCATATAATGAATGGAAAGTCCACTTTCGGAATGAGATGATCCTAATACTTCCTACCTATTTTGGAATGGAGTGAGAGAAACCATATCTCCACGTTCGTGAGTTCGAGGAGGCATGTGAAACTTTCAGCGCGTAAGGACACAATTATCTAATTGAGTCTTATGTAGTGTTGTCTCAATTCCGAACAAAAAAACTTAAGTCATAGGATAGAGTTCTTGACCATCCATCAATGCTATGACATATTATAGTTGAAGACGTTGCAGCCTACTTTCCAAGAGAATATCATTGTCGAGTTTCAGTGCCACGTTTCACGTCATCAACATCATATTTCAAGTCTCGAAAGGTATGAATGCTTTTATATATTGGTAGTAGACTTGGAATATTATTTAAGGGTTTAATGTTTATTTAAAATAAAGGTTTTGGGCTTAAATAAAAAAATTAACATTCTGACATTTCATTTGAAATTGTCGTTCGAATGAAAATGTCTTTTGAATGACAATTTCGTTCGAACGAGTTTGCGAACGAGTTTACCATTTTGGCCACTGACTTTTCATTCAAAAAGTCATCCAAACGAAATTTCGTTCGGACGAAAATCTCGTTCGATCAAGATTTTGGGGTGGGAACAGTTTTGGCAGTTTTATCCCATTTTCCCACTCTTTTGTCCCAGCTCTTTTTGGAGGTTTAAATCCAATTTCGGGACAGACTTTCTTAGGGACTTTTGCAATATCTTTGAGAGCTTATTGAGAGAAAATTATTCCAAACAAAAGTCCTTGTTTTCATGTGTCAAATTTAACTAGAAAACTCTCTCATACACATGTGTTTACACCCACAAAATTGTTTTGTTTAAAATTCCAAGTATTTCTCTCTCTCTCTCTCTCTCTCTCTCTCTCTCTCTCTATTTGTCTATCTATCTATATATCTATCATATTTACTAGGGTGTACCCGTGCCGATGGCATGGTTATTAAAATGTTTTGAATATTTTTTAATAGTGACGACAACCAAGCACGGTTGGGAAAACTTATTGGCAGTCCCTCATAATTTTTTATGTAGTTTTCCTTTTAGTGTTTATATTTTTTTATCCTTGTGTAGATTCTTACAGGCTTGGTATAAATCCTCACATACCTCATATCTTTGGAAAATGGAGCAAGAAAATAATTTCAAAACAATCAATATGGCTAGATGTTAACAAAAAATTTATAAAATAACACAATAAGATTAGTACTTAGCGCGCGGCTCGAGGCAATTTTGAAATGATCGGATAATGCCAAGGCAAATTTCCCATAAACCATATTCTCATGTTTATTATATATTTCCAAAAAATAAGAGTAGCAGATAAAAGGATGAATTTGATAAATTATGCCTAAAACGATTGAGAGGACCACCCTAACTAAAAAATTGTGTATGGCTTTGACTACAAATGGCATGTTCATAATGCACTTACATATCTAATTTGTATTTATCGCATATGATATCTAAATATATTGAACGGGTCGAAACTATTGTAAAACTTAATCTAGTTGGTTGACAGGGTTAAAAACTCTAGGGTGTACCCATGCCATCGACACAGTAAAAACAAACGTCTAATCGAGTTTTTTCACATTATCGTCTCTTATTTTTCTTAGTTAAGTAAAAAATTTCTAACTCTTGTTAATAGTGTTGTGTCATAATTTATAAGGGTCATGTTCGTGTTTATAAATAAAATTTTAGAACTCATGCTAGGTGTCTTATTTGTGTCAAAAAATACAGATTGCAAGTCTGATTTTAGTTTCCTATTTATAAATATATAGTGTGTATATATATATAAATAACTTGTACAAATATCATGATTTAATTAGCTATAGTATCATCATTTTTGCTTCATTTTTAATTTTTAACACCCGTCAAGCTACAGTGCTTTAACAGCCAGGTGAACCCATCTTTTCAAAATACACGCAGACTTATCATTATCTAAAGATGCATTTTTTTTTATCAAATAATACTAAAAAAATCAAGAAGTAGATTTATACCTTCTACCTATAAATACCAAACTAGTATATATAAACATTAATCCAATTAAAAATTAAAACCGCAATTAGCAACAATCTTAAATAAAAACTACGGATCTTAAAAATACCAAGTCCTAATATTACTCATCACAAAATATCAATCAAAAACCGTCCCAAAGTTCTACTGAACGTCACAACAACTAAGAGAGATGTGGGTCTTCTCCCATCACACGCCTTTAACAACACAGGCCCCCAAACACATAAGGCGCACTATGTAATACATGTATGTGACTTGATTTCAAATATAAATTTTAAATAAATATTAATGTATAATAACTAAAAAATACACCATTTATACAACTTTAACAGATCCAAACTCATTTAATAGTTCTGGCCCAAAAAAAGTCATTTATTAGTTGATTATATAGGCAGATAAAAAATTACACAATTATTCATAATTAAAAAATGAAAATAAACAACATTGATTATTAAAAAACATTCTAAAAATACACAACTACATCGCTGATTATTCATAGATGAACGTATTAAAAAATTGGAAGATAAGGTCACACATGACTAAGTTTTGCATAATATAAGTTCTTGAAGTGTTCTGAATACTTCAAAAACTCGAAACAACATTTATAGCATCTTCATATATTTATGTCCACCGATACATAGATTCAGAATAGCAGTTAACTCGGATTAATAAAAAAATAAAATAGACAGTGAAAAAGAAGAGGGAACTAACGCATTGGCTCCTCTATACCAAGAAGATGTTTGCCCAAGAGTATCAACGGACTTCATAAAAATAGGTTGCTTTTTACCCATTTTTGAAACCTTCGTTGATGATGAAGTTTTACTTCTGTTTTTTTTTATAGTTTTCAATCCCAAAAAAAATCGAAACCAAAAAATTAGTGGTTCTACATAGCCCGAAAACAAAGCATTTATGCAAAACTATATTTTCATCCCATTTCTTGGAACATTTAAACATAACTGTTCCTTGCCGCTGTTGTAGTCCTTAGTCTGACTTCACCATCGTTGGCAGGAGTTGCTGTGACAAAGTCAGCGAGGGTATCTTGAATTTTGTGGCTGGACAGCAGGACTGCTTTCATACAAACACAATAAAGTAAAATGAACTCCACAATATCAATCATTTGACAAGCACAATAATAAAAAATAAAATGAACTTCACAAAAAGAAATAAGATGCACCCAATCGAACTGCTTTCATATCAGTACAGAAGCACCTAAACTCAAGTTTACCCCAAGATCGCCCAAATAAATGACAGCCATGGGTTTGCACTACCAAAAAAAAGTCAAAATCCTCATGTGAGATCTGCACCATGCATATAGAGAAATAGAAAATTGGGTGAAGCGTTATGAGAGAGAAAGATGCATGTTTTCAAATTAAAGCCACATGTTATTTTTTCACCTAGGTTCAGTTGCCGTGCTACTTCTTGGTAAGTGAGATTGCGTGTTAAAAATACTGAATCCACAGGCACTGGCTTTTAGGTGTCACAGAGTTTTACGGATGAGATGTCAGTCTCGAGGCAGTGATCACGTGCGAGCATATTCAACCCTTACATTCAACTCTAAGCCAGCAACTAAACTGGACAGTCCATACCCGAACTTGCTATACCCATACCCCAAACCAGCAAACCATTAATCAACTAAACCCATTTCCATGTAGCACTTGTATTTCCTTATCCACTGGAACTCTCCCATAACAAAACATCTCCATCCGGTCCGGATAGATCTGTCATGGCTCTCTCTCAAAGTTCAAGACTCGAAGATCAAATCTTTGTTACAAATAAACTGATAATAGTTACAAAGTTGAAAAAAAAGAGAAGATTTGAAAAGTGCAAATCATTTTTTGTGAAAACATGGATGAAAAAACAAAAAATTTAAAAATAACTCAGACTACAATCAAGAACACGGGTCTTTTTTTTTTACATAAATCTTCTTTTAAAGAGAAAACAGATCGAAACAAAAAAAAAACTATAGAAATTGGAAATCGAAATTGGTTTCTATAAATAATGAGCAATATCATACCCTTGCTGAATCAAGAGAGATGGATATGTATACCTCCTCATAAGTTTTCACACCATCTTCCCTCTCCCTTGGACCCTCCTCAAGCTAATGCTTAGCAGCCACATCTTTTAAATGCGTGGGTTTTTAGTTTCAGAGTCAAATATGTTATACTAGTATTGGTTTTTGAGCTTGATCAAGGCTTGGAGGATCTTGTTCGGTGTCTGAAGTCATCAACCACACCCTTTTTCTTGATGTCTTGGAGAAGGTGTAACAGTAGTGAGAGGCTCGAGGTGTGCAAGAGGTACGGGTGAAAAATGGGATGGGTGGGAGGCTCGAGGTAGCCTTAATCATTAAGGGTTTGTGTTGAAAAATGAGACAGGTGAAAAATGGGACGTGAGAGGCTCGAGGTTTTAATAATACGTGGGGCCTACAAAAAAATAATAATACGTGGCACTATTTAAAACCCTTAGATTCAAATCAATGCAAACCTCAATGATACATGAGAGGTGAAGGGTTTGTGTTTAGTTTGTGACATGGCGGCTTATATAAAATAGATATAGAAACCTATTTATATAGGTTTTATATAAAGCTTTGTGACATGGCATGAATAGTGAAAATCCTCTCCTCCTTTATTTTATATATATATATATATATATATATATGTATATATATATGTATATTATAGCTTGTAGAGTTTGGCACTCGGTTCACTTTTCTACCCAAGAAGAAAAGAGTTTGGGTCTTGTTTCTTTACCCTAACAATAGAAAAATCATTTTTGTTTATGGTGCGGTGTTCATACTCAAAGAAAAGATTCGTGTGAGGGTGATGAGGTCCAAGAGACTCATCGGAGGATTCCGAGACAGTGGAGGATTCCGCGGTTATTCACTAGGGGAGGTTAAATATGGAAGGAGCGCATTAAGGTTCGAAGGGAGTCGAGTCTATTTTGTAAGTTCTCTTATCGAGTCTTTGTAAAATTCATACCGTACTTAGTGAACTTGTCAGTCCAGGACCATCCGAGGTTTTTTCCCGTTTTGAGTTTTTCCTCGTCCATCGGCACATTGTGGGATTGTGAATTTATTTTATCTGGTGCAAAAATCAACTAGAACACATGCTTAGGGTAAAAAGATAAAATTGGGTTTAATTTGCAATCTTGCTTAAAATTGGTTTAATTAACTTCAAGTGTTATTTTTGTTTTTGAGAAAAACTAAAATTTGGTTTGAGTGAATTTTTTTTTTTGTGTGTTCAGCATTATTCACTTCTTTATGTTTAATTTTAATTTAGTTTTTAGAAATTAAAATTTATGTTTAATTTAATTTTTCATCCGTTTAAAGAAAATAAAATCAAATGAATATTGGAAAATTAAATTATTGTTAGTAACGATCTTTATTTCGCACATATAGGAAATTACAGTGAACGATTTTATAATTGAGGGTACTATCACGTTTTCACAGCAATCAAACATGCACAGAAGATGTTATTCACCTCAAGCTTTTTTCGTTATATCTAAAGGATAAAGCTAAGACCTGACTATGGTCTTTATCTCCCAACTTGATAACATCGTGGAATGAGTTGCAATTTAAATTTCTTAAAAAGTTCTTCCCTCCACATCAAAAAAACTCCATTAATGCTCAAATTCAAACTTTTCGACAACTATATAATGAGTCGTTCGATCGATGTCATGAGCATTTTAATGAGGTAGTCACTTCATGCCCTCACCATGGTGTTGATAACCAACAACGTATCTCTTTCTTTCATAATGGGATAAATATCAACACCAACCACCTCATTGAAACTATGTTTGATGGACGCTTTTTCGAGCCAGATGTTAATCTTGTTGAGATCCACCTTAAGTATGTTGCTGAGATGACTCAATCGTGGAACAAATATGATCCTGATGCCCAAAATCGACCACGTTAAGCACTCACCACTCCATATGCATCCGTTCTGTATCGCGTAGACAAAGATGCTTTGTTAGACCGTCAATTGGACCAATTTTAGAGGAACATGAGATAAATGCTCGATGTACAGGTATGAGAAGCAACCAACTCCATCCACACCCCCATAGAAAAGGTATGTGCTATTTATGAGGCGGTACATTCAATAAAGGAATGCTCGATGATACTCGCCTACGAAGTTATGCTTCAGGAGAAAGTAATGGGAGTAGGAGGATTTAAGGGTAATTTCGGTGCCCTGCACGTGAATTCTTACAAACATTCATGCAAAAACCATCTTGGTTTTAGCTATGGGAAATAATATGTTGCGTTGAATCCTAATTCACACATTTCCCCTCCTCCACCCCTCACTTTCAATAAGCACCGCATACACAAGGACATATGCAGGCACCACCCCCGTACCGTATATCACTCCATCGTGTAGAAGTCTCGATGATACGATACACCAAATCATAAATGCCCAAAATGGAAACAACACTAAGTATGATTTCATGTTCACCGACATAAATGCGAACATTTTTATGTTGCAATCATCATTAAGTATCCAAGAGAAGGGTAAGTTTTCAGCCCAAGGCCAAAGACCACCTTAAAGTCAAAATAGTGTTATCCCTACATCCATAAAGAATCAAGAGCAATGTCAATCCATAACCACTCTATGTGGTGGGAGAGTTGTTGATTTGTCACCCCCCACGCGATACACCCAAGGACAAGGAGGTTTTCCCCAACTGGAAAGAGGCTGAAGATGCCTCCTTGAAAGAGAGTGAAAATGACGACACTATTGAGCCTGAAGTCGTAGTGAAACCACCCATAGATCTCCATTTCCTCAATGGTATGTTCCTCCCCAAAAAGAAAACCCCCATGATGATGTGCTAGAGGTCTTTAAGCAAGTCAAGTTGAATTTACATTTTCTCGATGCCATAAAACAAATTCCTGCCTATGCTCCAGTTATCAAGGAGTTATTGACGGTGAAAATAAGGTTGAAGGTAAAGAAGAACGTATTCCTAGCAAAAAACATGAACTCTATTTTACTTAATGATCTCCCACCAAACTTCAAAGATCCGGGTGCACCTACTATTTCTTGAGAGAACTGAATTGAAAAGTCCTTACAAGATTTAGGGGCGAGTGTCAACTTTCTCCGTTATTCCATTTATAGGAAACTTGATTTGGGTGACCTCAAGCCTACAAGGATAACTGTCCAACTTGAGGATCGTAACGTGAAGATACCAAGAGGTATTATCGAGAACGTGATAGTCCAAGTTGACACCTTCTACTTCCAGGTAGATTTTATCATTTGGGATACGGAGCCCTCCTTCACCTCAAGTAACGATGTTCCCATTATTTTTGGGTGTCCATTATTAGGTACAAATAACGCCTTGAATAACACTTGATATGGGCAAAAGCAACTAACTTTTGGGAACATCACCTTAGAGATAAACATCTTCAACATCGCCCAACATGTGGGTGATGAGTATGATTTTCACGTAGTGGATCTTTTTTAGGAGATTGTAGAAGAGCACATAGAGGAACATTTCAGTGGAGATGTCTTAGGAGCATGCCTCATATTGAGTAGTGAGAGTGAGGGGACGTACACCAACAATGAGAGTGAAACAAAGGAGTTAAGAGAGATATTAAATGAGGGATAATCAGATGAGGACGTGAGAGATGTTAGCTGGGTTTCTAGATTCGAGGAACTACCACCAAGGGAGTCGCGCTCGGTTCCCTCCCATAAATAATTTTGTACCCTAGAATTAAAGAAATCACCCTCCAATGTAAATCATGCTTACTTAGGAGAGGATGATACATTTTCCATTTTTGTCTTCTCTAGCCTAGACACTGAGCAAGAGGGTAAATTACTGGAATTTTAAGGAAGAACCAAAGTTATTTTGGTTGCTACATAGAGGATTTGAAAGGTATAAGTCGCTTGATTTGTACACATAAAATCCACCTCTAGGAGGACATGAAGCCCCCGAGGGAAATGCAAATAAGATTGAACCCTACAATGAAAGAGGTTGTGCGAGCTGAAATTATTAAGATGTTGGACGTCGGGATCATCTAACCAATTTTGAATAGAAAATGATCAGTCTTATACAAGTCGTCCCGAAGAATTTGGGTATGACTGTGGTTGAGAATTCCAATGGTGAGCTAATTCTCCAACGTACCACCACTGGGTGGCACATTTACATTGATTATCGGAAACTCAATGCGGGCACTAGGAAAGACCATATCCCCTTACCATTCATCGACCAAATGCTAGAGAGACTAGAGGGACACCTATACTATTGCTTCCTTGATGGTTATTCTAGATACAACCAAATAGAGGTAGATGTACTTGACCAAGATAAGATGACTTTCACATGTCCTTTCGGTACGCTTGCCTACAAACGTATGCCATTTGGATTGTGCAATGCAACCAATGAATTTTCAAAGGTGTATGTTACGTCTCTTTAGTGACATGATTGAAAGAGGAATTAAAGTTTTTATGGATGAATTTAGTGTTTTCGGCACCTCTTTCGATCTTTTTTTAGCGAATCTAGAGAAAGTACTTTCTCTATGTGTAAAATAACTTGGTGCTGAATTGGGGGAAATTTCGTTTTATGGTCACCGAAGGAATAGTTCTTATCCACATCATACCGTCCAAATGAATTCAAATTGATAGGGATAAAATTGATGTCATAGCCGAGCTACCACCACCGAGATCACTAAAATATGTGCGCTCTTTTTTGGGCCACACGGGGTTTTTATAGAAGGTTTATCATGGAATTTAGCACCACCGCTAGACCCTTGAGTAACCTACTTATGAAGGACACCATGTTTGAGTGGAATGAAGCATGTCAATGTGCTTTTGATAATTTGAAAATCTTGCTTGTTTCCCCTACAATCATGCAAGCTCCGGATTGCTCTATACCATTCGAGCTTACGTGTGATGCGAGTGATTTTGCGATAGGGTTTGTTTTGGGGAAAAGGAAAGACAAGAAAGCTCATGTAATCTACTAGGCTAGCCAAAATTTAATGGGACCACAACTCAATTACTCAACCACGGAGAAAGAATTTCTAGCGGTATTGTTTGGCCTAAACAAATTTCACTCGTACCTCATTAGTTCTCCCATCATATGCTTCACCGATCACGCATCTCTAAAATATCTACTTGCTAAGAAATATGGGAATCAGTGCCTGATAAGGTGGATCCTACTTCTATAAGAGTTTAATGTGTCTATTAAATACAAGAAAAGGAGTAGAAAATGTTATTATCGATCATTTATCCTGGCTTTCGTCCGACGTGCCTGGTGATCCCTTACCCATAGACTAATACTTCCTGGATGAGCATTTATTTGCTACCTCTTCTCCCCCCTGGTTTTTGGACATAGTTAATTATCTTGTCACACGAGTCGTCCATCCCGATTGGACACTGCAAGAGAAGAAGAGGTCGCGTGTTTTTCTATGACGATCCATTCCTCTTCAAATATTGTGCCGACCAAATCATCCGATGATGTGTACAAGATAAAGTGAGACCAAAAGTCATTTAATTTTGTCATTCGAAAGGTTCTGGAGGTCATTTTTTGACGAAAAATATGGTCATTAAAATCCTTTAAAGTGGTCTCTATTGGCCCACAATATTCCCGGATGTTGGAAATTGTTGTAAATATTGCGATAGGTGTCAACGGATAGGAGCTGTTAACCGATGAGACATGATGCCACTAATTCCCATACTCATTGTTGAGATTTTTAATTATTGGGGTATTGACTTCATGGGACCTTTCCCCCTGTCCTTTTGATTCCTATACATCATCACTAAAGTAGACTATGTTTCTAAATGCGTGGAAGCTATAGCTTCAAAAACAAATGATAACAAAGTGGTGATAAATTTCTTATAAGAACACATACTCTCTCCCTTCGGCACTACGAAAGAGATAATTAGTGATAACGATAAGAATTTTTGTAACAAGCCATTTCAAAAGTGTATAAGAAAGTATGGGGTCATCCACAAGGTTGGAATGACTTATCACCCACAAACGAATGGGAAAGCTGAGTTAGCGAATCGTGTAATCAAGAACATCCTTGAGAAAATCATTGATCCTAACCAGGAAGATTGGTCCCTTCGATTGAACGATTCATTATGGGCTTATCGAACTGCATATAAGAAACCCTTTGGGATGTCCCCTTTTCGATTTGTGTATGTAAAACCTTGCCATCTCCCCGTGGAGCTAGAACACAAGTCTTATTGGGCCATTAAGAGGTTGGACTACAACTTGGATAAAGTCGGTGAAACTTGAAAGCTTAAATTGAATTAGTTGGAAGAGATACGCCGTGATTCGTATGAGAGCGCTATGATATCCAAAGAATGGATGAAACTTTAATTATTAATATTTAAAGTTACACCCTCCCTTTAATTAATAATAATTACAATAAGCTGGTGCATTAGTTTAATTAATAATAATTACAATAAGCTGGATGGTCAATAAAATAAATGGAGTAATGTTACACCCTCACTTTAATTACTAATAATAACAGTAAGCCGGATGGTTAAGTATTTTTTTTTTGGAATGGAATTAATAATTTATTAGATGGTAAATTATTCATTAATGAAATGTTGTGGAACTTTGGATGGACTTTTATGGTAATTATAGAGTAATTACCTTTACAAATTATATGGGATAATAATATGTACTATTTTATATTTATGTGTCGACATACCAGTGGACTGTCCTAAAGGCTCGGGGGTTCACGTGTTCGGGATGCGTACCACACGTCGGTATAGGTGGTCTTGACGATGTGTAGGCCATACAGGTACTACGTGGAGTCTCCACCCAGGAGAGGTAAGGTTGGCACTGACCGTTCCTGTATCACCGCTGGGTATGGGCTGTGTACAGGTGTCTTGCGTAGGTACCAGCCTCAATTTGTGTGTTTTTGTGTTGTCCGCTTAGGATGAGGGATTCCTCTGAACTTGCTGATAGAGCATGAATTAGACACCAATGGTGGATGCCCTTGTGTGTCAAATATGTGTAAGGACATATATTATTAATTACTCGGATACTATTGAAATAAATTAAATTGTCTATGGGTTTGGACAATAAATATTATTCTTGGCCCTATAGTGAATAATAGTTGTTTGTGCCTTTGAATTGACACCGATGAGTTTGAAACAAATGTAAGTTGACAATTTAATTGTTGGGACTACATTTAATTAATAAATTATTGATACAATCATTTTATAATTTGAGATGATGTCACAATTAATTATTTGGACGTATTAGGGGTGTGAATAATATCACACTTAGATGAGGGGTGAGGTGTTATACTCATGTCAGTGACGAAGGGGGGTATTTACTGATAATTAATAGTATTATTGTAGTCATAGATTATTCAAGTTTATTTTTTCACAACTAGGGCTCTGTCCAAAATTTAAATCCCCCCCCCCCCCTTCCCCCAATAGGTGCTCCTAGATAGGGATAGATGGATTATGTTATAGCTGTCTTGTAGTCTCATTTTCTCTCTAAGGTCAACTCAGTCATTTCTAGCATAGGTGCTTCTGAGCTTTACTATTTATTTATTTGGAACATTTGTAATGAGCATAAGCCCGAACCTTTTACTTTATGTTGGTTGAGATTTATATTTCTCTAGATGGATATTGGTATTATTATTGGTGGTTTGGATATTCTTATTCATTATGGATGTGTTTGTGACTTTTATAATCGGGGCCTTATATTATAAATATTTTACATTCTCATTTTTGCTAAGGATGGTATTAATTTATAAGCAATCCCTATCTTTGGTGTATCGTGCCTGGCAAGCCTTTACATGAGAAAATAGGGGTTATTACAGTTGGTATCAAAGAACAGTTCTAGTGTCCTTATGATCTTTCGTTAAGCTCATTACGTTCTACATTAAATTCTATGATATATAGGGCCTATACTTAGGACTCATTGTATTTTTACGACTGTTACTAATTCGAACCTTGTTTGCTTTCAGATGGAAAACGGACATAGGGGTAGACCCAGGAAAGTTGTTCCACTCGTTTAGGAGGAGTAGGAGGAGGAGGAGGAGGCGCATCCGAAGCCAACATAGGCACCACATACCCCATAGTTGATCACCCACACCGAAATAACCACTATTATGTCTGAGACACTATCTACATAATTGGAAGACATGCTTTAGCATTTTCCACCACCACAGGCACCTCAGCATCCACCACCATAGTAGGTGGCTATTCCATCACAGGCATCAGGCTACACTATGGACCGAGTGAGGGCTGCCATTGTTAAAGACCATCCTCTAGAGTTTGTAGGATGGTCTGATATATTAGTTGCTAGTCGTTAAAAGAAGGACACCGTGAGGAACTTACGGATGGTGGAGTGCATTCAAGTTTAGAAGTAGATGTTAGCTTCATTCAAGTTGGTGGGGGATGCTCTTTAGTGGTGGGAGGCAGTCACGATTGTGGAAGGGAGGGACAACCTCGCCATTTGTCAGTTTTGGGACAGATTTAAGGGGAAATACTTCCCCTAGATGTGCACTCTAGGATAAGGACCCTATTTATGGAGCTTAAGCAGGAGGGACGTATTGTTTCCAAGTACGAAGAGAAATTTACTTCCCTCTCGTAGTTTGCAAAGGAGGATGTTCAAACAGAGCAAATGAGGATGGATCATTTTATTAAGGGGTCAGCCTAGCATATTAGGAAGGCTCTTCTCTGAAATCCAACCTTCGCGACATACAAAGAGATAGTTAATGCCACAGTTTTTCATTTATAGGATCATAAGGAGAATCTGAGGACTAAGGGAGCAAAGTGACACGGAGTAGAGTCATCTAGTGAGCAGGGAAACACGAGTGGTGGTAGTGGATCTGGGACCAAAAGCACCGGGGCACCCCATTCTATGATCATCATAAGAGGTTTAGGGGCACAGATGATAAACAAAGAAAGGGCTAGTTGGGCCAGGGTCAGACAGGATTGGACCATCAGTACCAATAGTAAAAGGGCCAGTAGGGCCAATAGTATAGAGGCCAGCAAGGCCAATGACATCAGGGCATAGGCCAATAGGGTCGACGTTTTTAGTGGGATTCTGTTCTGAGAAATATCTACATATGCGGTGAGAGGGGACAAACTTCGAGGTATTACATGCGAGGGGACCAGGGAACACAGGGACGGGGAGGTTTCAAAGGAAAACAGTCTCCTCAGGAACAACGCCACCCATTCCAGCTCAGGGAGCAGCTGCAGTAGCTACTCTAGAACCTGTCGCCCCACCTCAGGGGTAGCAACCATTACAGTATGGGTGGGTTTTCCATGCCATAATATAAGATGGGCCTGCGCCTCCACAGGCAATTGAGAGCATGTTTCCCATTTTTTTTCAAGTTGGTCGCACTCTTTTTTATACGGGGGCATCACACTCTTTCGTTAGCACATGATTTTCATGGTAGACGGGTACGGTAAACTTTAATTCATGTATTGTTTTGCCTATAGACTGACCAGTGAGTAGAGGGGAACCCATATGGTTAGTGTGTCGGGGTATCGGTATCGAGACAGGTCTACTTACTTTTGTTGTTGACTTAGTAATATTGGATATCCATGAGTACGACGTCATTTTGCAGTTGGAATGGTTAGCCACTTATAGATCATGTGTGGATTGATATGGGAGGTCCTTCATCTTCACCATTCTGGGGAAGGAGATGTACCTAGTTGTGATGACGCACCCAGGGGTGGGTCGAGCACATATTTGTATTACATCGAGGAGGATACTTCTTTGGATGTCTTGGTGATGCTAGATTACATCACGATGGTGAGACTTTTTTGATCTCTTTGTGGAGATTATGGGGTTACCTCCTAGTCAGGAGATTAATTTTGAAATAGACCTGATCCTGGGCACAAGACCTATTACCCGTACTTCATATCGGATGGTTCCATTGGAGATAAGGGAGCTATGAGAGTAGATTGAGTAGTTTTTAGGGCAAGGGTTTATCAGGAGGAGTACTTCTCCCTAGGGTGTTCCAGTGTTGTTTGTCAAGAAGAAGAACATATCTTTGCGGCTTTGTGTCGATTACAAGGAGTTAAACAAAGTCACGATTCGAAACAAATACCCGATGCCACTTATATATGATTTATTTGACCAGTTGAGGGGTGTTTAGTATTTTTTGAAGATTCATTTCATGTCGGGGTACCATTAGTTAAGATTTTGGGAGAAGGACGTCTCAATGACAACCTTTCTTACTCGTTATAGGTTGTACGAGGTTTTGGTGATGCCATTCAGTCTAACTAATGCACCAACGAATTTCGTGGATATGATGAACCGAGTCATCAGGGACTTTTTGGATCAATTTGTCATCGTATTTTTTGACGATATTTTGAGATATTCTCGATATGCGAAGGAGCACACAGAGCATATATGGGTGGTTTTATAGATGCTTTGGGATCATCAGTTCTATGCAAAGTTCACTCTTTACGGTACATCCCGGAGGGGAAAAGATGTACCATGATATGCACTGTCAATATTAAAGGGATGGCATGAAATGGGATATAGCTGAGTTTATGTCTAGATGTGCTACGTGTCAGGTGATGAAGGTGGATCATCAGCGTCCCATAGATACTATATAGCCTTTGGAGATTTTGATGTTGAAATGGGAAAGAATATCTCTGGACTTTATTACTAGGCTACCTACTTCGCAGAGGGGGCATGATTCGATATGGGTGATTGTTGACAGATTGACAAAGATGTATCATTCCTTACCCGTCAAGAAAAACTATAACTCAGAGTAGTATGCCAGGAGCTTTCTTATACAGATTGCTGATACCAAAAATGGTACCACGAAGTCACAATGATAATCGACCCAAACAATTATGCCAACGGTAGGAAATAAGTAACATAACAGTAAGAAGAGATGAGGTAGAGAGGAAGTAGACACCAAATATAAGTGGTTCGGCCTTTGAAGGGCCTACGTACACAGTGTGAGTGTGTGAAATCCTCCAAATATAGGCTTTCACTACATCAAAACCGACGGATTATCACGGTCATTGACCGTGACAAGTCCAACCTCTCAAGGTCAATGACCGTGACAAGTATGGGGGTGATAACTTTTGTTGTCACGAACTTGTCATGATCAAAGATCGTGACAAGTTCATTACAATTGTCACGGTCTTTGACCTTGACAAGGTTTTTCATGGTTAAAGATCGTGACAAGCCCATGGCAAAAACAATTTGTCACGGTCATTGACCATGACAATTCTCGACAGAATTAAAAATAAATCTATGGGGCAGTTTGGCCATTGCCACTGGCCAACAATATATTTGTACATGTTATAGCGAAATTGTACCTGTTCAAACAACATATATCCAAATAAAATAAAAAGAACGTACCTAATAATTATATATATAATTCAATATCCAAATAAAATAGAAAATACAATCCATATCCAAAAGAAATTGTAACAAATAAAAACAATACAAATATAATCCAAGTATCCTAATGAAATAGATACAAATAATGTCAATGCATAGAATCAACAATAGGTCAGAGTTGGAAGGAAGGCCAAATTATATATGCATTGATATACCCATCAATATACGTCACGCTACATTGTTTGCTCAACCACAATACGGTGTTCTCCTTTTTGGGCAACACATACGTGACGAGGACCTTGTTCTCAACATCTCAAAGGAGACGTCGACGAACCGGCATACCCGGGAGGTTTTATGGTCCTTCAACCCCCTCCCTATAGGCTGTCCATCATATATGGCGAGTAACAACGTGCTCAGCCAATCGATTATTGACATAGTCCGCTCAACGACAGTCAAAATGGGAACTGAATCATATAGCGCGAATTTGCGCATATTGACGATGAAGTAGGTATGTCCACCTCCATGTCCTCTTACTCCTCCACCTCCAAATTCTTCTCCTTCTCCTTGACCCTTCCAAACTTACTCTTCATAAAGGCATACATATCTAGAACCGTCGCCTCCAACCTTGATAGCTTCTCGTCATATGTGTCCACTTGTTGAGCCAACTCGGTGTTGCTCATCTCCATACCGATGATCCTAGACTTCCCCACCGGCAAGCTCACCCTTATTCCTCCCCTTGCGATCAACGCTAAGAACCTAGTTGAGTGCACCAGTAGCCAAAGTTGCCTTGTCGGCATCAGACCGCGACTCATGGACTTCCTTAAGCTTTTCCTGAAATGGCAAAGAGCACACAATTAGTTAATTAAGTAAATAAAAAAATTATAACATAATTAACATAAATTAAACATTTATAACTTATAATCGTGGACACGACTCCCGGGGACACCCCCTTGTCCTTGTTCTTTTTTGTTCGGATTGCCACATAGGCATCGAGCCAATGTGGCTTACCCCCAGGACCACTCTCTGTCTCCTGAAAAAAAAATAATGCAAAATTAGTAAGTAACACAAAATAAAATAATGCTGAATAACATAAAACTATTTTAATAGAAAAATAAAAAATTATGATCATGTAATCCACCTCGGCATAAGACATCTGCTCGGAGTAGTGCACGTCTAACATTTTCGCCCGGTTTTCCCTCCCTGATTGGCTAGATTCCCATTGTCGCTCCTCGATCTCATTGTTGATAAACTTTTGCCACTGTGCCTATGCGATCAGCTCATTCGTCAGAATGGTATCACGCAGTCTGAGAATGGAGTCCCAGGTCTTCCCAAAGTATCGGGCCCCACAAATTCTTCTTCCACTTCTTGTGTTGTTCCCTCAACTACCCCAACATTGAATCACGGAATTGTGGCGGCGTGCCGAATTATTGCTGTCAAACAAATACAGAATAAAAGGAAAGTAAGTGTTAGTTGCTAATAATATAAATATAAATATAAATGTAAATATAAATATAAATATAAATATAAATATAAATATAAATATAAATATAAATATAAATACAAATATAAATATAAATATTAATACAAATACATATATAAATTGAAATTTAAATTGAAATTGAAATATAAATTGAAATTAAAATTGAAATTGAAATTGAAATTGAAATATAAATACATTACCTGTGGTGCCGCCCAAAGAGCCAACTTGAGCTCATTTGGCACCTTCCTCTAACTACTATACCCCAGGCCGATAATCGCCTTCACTAACTCGAGGAATATAGCCAATAATCATGTCTTATTATCAAAGATTGATCCCATATTGCCCCATTTTGGGAGCCTAGGGGCTGAGGAGCCCTCGCCACCTCCGCTGCCGCCAAGCTCTGAAGAAGACATTTATTGTAAAAATTGTTGTTATTAGAACAAATCCATAAGAATTAAAACAATACAAAGCACTAACCATATTATAACAAAACATTGGCAACTTTGAATTAATGCACTAAACTGATCAAGTACAAATGAATTGAAAGAATTAAACCCATGTTTGATAATGATAAAACACTAGAACAGTACACCCACTAGACATGGACTTTGAATTAAGGATTAAGAATTAAATCTACATTGTACAATTCAAAAATATTTTGAATTACACCATACTAAGTAATTTAAGCTTGAACGAGATTTTTATCCTTTGCGCTTTCTCGAAAGAAAGTAAGAACCTTGTATGAAATGCTCGAGTTCTATACATTTGTACTTTCCTCATACACCCTTTCACCGAATACGTAACCATTCAATCGATACTTTTTGTAATTTTATAACATGAACAAGGGTCCAGTGGCTAGACGAGCAAGCCTTGATGTCACATCACACGTCTTTAAGAGCTGAGAATATAGATAAATTAATTAGGTTAGTTTTAAAGTTTTATTGTAATGTAACATTTAATAAAAACCATTTTCATTATAATTACCTAGTGTGATAACCATAGCCTAAATTCGTTGTCTGATTGTGCCATTGTTTTTGGTCTTTTATTCTTCTCACATGCTTCATATTTTCTGCAAAAAATTAATGAGACGAACGTATTACAAAATTAATCATGTATAAAATAATCTAAAATAATGTAAAACTGAAAAATAATTTAAACATAATTTTTCCATTCTTTGACATATTCATGTGTGTCAAATAGATAACAAGCTACTTATTCATATTGCAAACTCGTTAATTTCACTCGTTTGCCCATCATATAACCCCCTCATCGATGAACTCATCAATGTCATCAACATTGGTCGAGTCAGACATATATTCCCGAGTATAGATTGATGTCTCCACAGTCATTTATTCCTCTGTAATCGGTCCTGCAATGTATCGTGTATTCTTGATGTAATATTTGAAAATTTTCATCAATCTTTCAAATGGATACATCTACCGATATCTAACTGGACCTCAAAGAAGTGACTTGTCGCATAGGTGTACCAACGAGTGAAAACTTATGTCAAAGAATGATGGAGGAAATTACTTCCAACACACAAATCGCTTCTATAACCGCCACTTTTTGTGGCCACTATGTGGTCTCGATTGACTACCTTCTCACATAAAAGTGAGAAGCAAATACTAATTTACATAATCTCCCTCCACAAATCTTTGTGCTTGGAAAAACAATGCTTAAACAATATAGGAACTAATTTCATGATCATATGGGAATCGTGGGACTTACACTTATGCAAATCATGGGTAGCATAATTCACAATCCTTTGCAAGTTTGACGAAAAATTAGATGGAACCTTTAAATTATATATTGTGTCTAAAAGAACCTTCCTTTCCTCACTCGTCAAAGTAACCACACCATGAGGAATTATTGCCCTTCCCTTACTATCTTCTTTCAACCACATTTGGCTTAAGTTTCAACAACTTAAGGTCTTTTTGTGCATTTTCTCCATCCTTCGAATGACTCCCCCTAAGGCATATGCCGACAATATGTTCAGTGATGTTCTTCTCTGTGTGCATCACATCTAATACAATGATGTTATCCTCTGCGTATATTCGTGGATTAGTATAAACAAAAGTGTGAACATTTAGTTCTCATTTTTATAAACAATCACCTATTACTTGTTATATAAAATTTATAGTATGTTTTATTTAATTATGTCTTATTCATGTTCATTTTTTAAATTTCAAATTCAAATTCAATTTATATTATTAATTCATGTTTCCTCCATCTCCTCTAAGGGATGAGTCATACTATCCCATTCAAGCACGCATATTTCTAAAATATACTTAACAACTCATGCACATTGTTCCAATTTGAGAAAAATTCCACAACATATCCCCATAGTTCTCCTAGTACATGATGTATATTCGCGAGTGTGAGTGTCATTTCAATTGATAATTGAAATAACACTTAACATCGCATAATCTAGTATGTACCCAGAGAACATTAAGATACGACTGCAGAACTTCCTCCAAAAGTAACAAGTTTAAGCCACTAAGAACATTATTATAGATAAATTATGCATTCCCAAACTGTCCAAATGGTATAATTCGAGATATCTCATTACAGGGGAAACGACTCTCGAACGGGTCTAAGGGCTATTGAATGCGTACGCATAAGAACTAGAAGGCTAATAACTATGATCACTGTGTGTAATTACGAGTATGTTTTATATAATTACCAGAAGTTCGTGGTCGTGACACTCTCTAACGGAAAGAAAGTTGAAAACTCCACCACCCCCAATTTGACAATAATCCAGTGGTCGTGCCACTTCCAAAAATTAACCAACCCGAAAAATTAAGACAATAAAATTATTTTAGTATTTATTAGTGTGAATGAAATTGTGGATTTTAAAAAAACTAAACAACCCACTTCTATATCAAACCACATCCGTCCAATATAATCCAACATCAACAACAAACCAACAAATGTGTATCCCGTACTCCTTCTAATTCATCTACTCAATTAATTCAACATTAACAATTTATAGCCAATTTCAAACCTAAATGAGAATATACAAACAATATTTAGAATGTCAAATTAATTTTATTCTGTAAACAATAGAATTCAATCAATATTAAAAATACCTATTGTAGGAGGGTATTTTAGATAAGATGGAGGCATAACCCCTTTTTGAGTACAGTAATGATAAGTTAACTAGAAAAACATTGGATTAATTATAGGACATACAAACACAACTTAGTGAAGATAAACTAGGTTAAAACTCAAAAATCTTTCGTGTATAACTCAGAGGGTAGTATTGAACTTAGAAGTAACTTATCTAGAGGGAGAGAGAAGTAAGAACCCTAGATACACCTTGGAAGGTAGCCAAACACACCTGAAGAATCTCTATCAAGTATTAAAAGCTTCGTAATAAATGAAAAAGGTAGGTGAGTAAAATCTCTTGTTTTGTAATAATTCTCACTAGAAATAACTTCTGAACTCTCACAAGAACACCATCCTCTTTCTCCAGAGGTGGGTGGGGTCTTTAAATAGCCTCCCACATCATCCCCTAGGCAACTCCGCCATTAACGCCTATGAAAGACATCCCTCATACTTTATGTCACAAACATTAAATACCTGATGCACTAGTTGTATACACATCATAAAAATTAAATGCCAAGAAATGCCTTTTGCCTAACCACTGTGTGTCACGGGGTGGTTGTCACAGAGGTGGCTCACCAACTGTCTGACTGCCCCAAATACCACGGTGGTTTGCTCAAGTGCAGATTTGACGTTGTTTAGTTGACTAGTGACATCACCTATAGTAGATGTGACATTAAGTAGAGGGCTGTTTGGTTCATAATTCAATGCCCGATGGAACTCCAAGCTGCTTCACTCAAGGTTCCATAATAAGGGTCCTTCGGTGTTTTACCAGGTGTATCTAAGATGGTCAGAAGAAGCCCCAATGGCACCTCACTTCTCAATCCTTCAAACCACGTCCCTCTAGAGTTCCCGTGGCGAGGTCATTTGATAGAGCATGAAAGCTCTCCCAGGCCCCTGCCAAGCTTGGTCTCTCACGAGTACTATTTGACCTCACACTAAAACTCATTATTATTCATGTTACATCATTACAACCGTTATAGCTCATGTTCAATATAAACAAAAATATAATATGACTACATAACACAACAAGCAATGAGTTGCCACATTGAACTGCCTCGCTTGAGCTACCACGATGAACTGCCTTGCTTGAGTTTCCACGGATGAGCTGCCTCGGTGCCTTAATCCCAAAAAACTGTTGCTAATGGGTATTTATATCTAATCTCAAAATTACCTTCAAGCCCCCCTACATTTTCCCCTTAGTGAAGAGATTTATTGTTGGAACAAGAAATGTCTGCACAAAACTTCTTGATCCGATCAACCTTCTCTGAACCGAAGCGCTATGACCTATTGGTGTATTGACGAAAGGACATCGCCACTTTTTCCTTACACTGAGTTTCAACCATTCTAACTTTGTTATTTGAAAGTCTTCCGAAAGGCCTGCTAACCTTCTTAGATACTCATTTTGACTCTTAGTAAGTGAAATTATCTTGTTCATGTCATTTGTGGAGTACAATTGTGAGTAGTGATTCATTCGTTGAGACTGCCCCTACTATCGGGCCTTATGAAATTCTCCCCTGTAACATTTTTCTATGTTCGAAAAAGCAGAAATTCTCCCCGATGTCGCCGAGTCACCATTAGAAACCGTTTGGACTTTTGGCAAGGGGACATCGTAGCTCTTTTGAACCGTTGAGGCAGTGTCTTCATTGGGGGTTCGTGGATATGTCTGAGAAAAATTCTGGCACCAAAACTCAAACTTTCTTAACAAGGCAACCCTTTCTATTCCCCTTGCGCCACTACGTAAATGATGTGGCGTTGTCTTTTCAACTGTCAAAACACTTCTCGAAGTGCCACATTCTCATTTGAAATTATTATAGGCGGCCTTGCAGGTGCGGTGGTGGGAAACTCAATAGACATGTTTAAAAAGGGGTTTCAAATGTCTTTTTTTCAGAACCCTTCTCTTTCCTTCATTTTCTTCAAGCTCCCTCCTTGTTTAGAGGGAGAAACTCTGCCAGAACTCCATTGTTGCCAAGCTTTTACTTAGTTTTCTACAGTTCTTTGCCTTTCATCACCTCTTTCATAACCACCTGTGGTTGTGTTCCTCCATTTTTGTGCCCCTCTCCACTTTTTTAAGCTTTTCTTCTTCCATCGTTCTCTGTTATGGATTCTTCTAGTGTTTCCATCACGCCCACCACTAGTGCTCCACCTGTAGCCCCCTTGGATGCCGGTGCGTTAGTGGGAGCACGCCAAGAACAATTACATTTTTATCTCCGATCGCCTATCTTTGGCAAAGATGATGAGTTCTTTCAGGGGTACATAACTTGCGTTTTTCAGCTAAGTATGTCACTTTGCTGCTGGGTGATGAAGACCAAGATTCCACTTCTTGGGACTATTTTCCTTTCGAGGGGACAATGCGGTTTCATCTTGACAGAGGTGACTTCCCCTGGTCCCATATTGATTTCGAAGGACCTAGTGGCTCCCCTTATCACTTTTCTACTTGGAACTCGTTCATGCAGGCCACTTACTCTGATGTTCTTTCCAAGGTTGGTCTCAATCGATCTGCTTGGTTTGGGTAATTTACTCTTTCTAAACACAATGCCGCCATTCAAATCTTGGTCTCTCATTGGAACATCACAACACACACGTTCATTGCTTCGTGGGGAGAGTTTACAGTTACACTTGAGGATGTTTGTGAGCTACTTGGGCTTGAGCCCGTAGGAACTTTGGCTTATCAAGATGAGGCTTTGGATGCCGAAGAGACAAAGGCCTAAGCAGACTTAGATCTAATCTGCAGGAGATGTATCGGTAATTCCAACAAGGCAACTTTTAGTCCCCTCATAAACAACTTCTATCGTACCAACCCCATAGCAGAATTTGGCTGGGCAAAGGTACATCTCTTGATTTGTCAGCATATATACTTGTAATTCTGTCATGTTTTGTCTTTCCTAGCAAGCCCCATGATTAACTAGGCTAGGGGGTATAAGCTTCCTCTGGCATCCATGGCCCTAGGGTTACTTTAAACATGGTTGGACGGGACCCATCTAGACATGGAACGATCCTTGGGCCGATATAACTTATCCAATTTTGCCAATTTTGTTACTCTGACTGGTTTTCTTTCCCTCCACTTTCCCGAGATATCTGCTAACCGCACTACACTTCTTGCTGGGGAAATCATTAAACCCCATTGCCTTTTTTTCTTTCACAAGAAACAGAGTAGGAAGGAGCATATTCGAATCTTTGATAAAAAAAAAGTGGCTTCGTGATGAGGCCTTATAGTGAAGATTCTCTTGCCCATACTTGGTTTTTTTGGTGTTGTATCTAGGGTCCTGGGGCCTACCTCAGAGGATCTTATAACGGAGGACCGTTTATTTGCCGTGGTTTTGGCTTTGACTCCTAGTTATTTTCCCTCTTACACTGATTGGGGGTATTCCTCTGAACATTATAACCCCAACCATTGCAGCCGTAAGTTTGGGTACGACTAAGGGGTTCCTCGGCCAGTATTTCAATATTCTCACCCTAAGGCATCTTTCTCTAAGGCCTATGAATTTTACACCTTGTCGGCTGCTTCCACGATATGCTCAGCCATAAGTGGTCGTGTTACCATTCCTGCTCTTTCTAGGAAGGGGGATGTGTCCAGTGATTTTGTGATGAAGTATTGGCCAAGATAGATAGCAAAAATTCACGAATTCATCCAAAGTCCCCCAGTCTACCCCATTGTTCAGATTTTTCCTTCATTGGAGTTGGGGATGAAAGGAAGTTTCGTTTGGGGAATTGAGTTCCCACTTAGCCAAACACCGAAGGACCCCCTAGTGAGCTAACTCCCTACTGCACAACAATCCTCGTTGTTTCCCCTAAAGTTAAAAAAGCTTCAGCACATAATCCTCCAGCTGGTGGTACATCTACCGCTGTAACTTTTGGCGAAGGTCCCTCGCAACCCCTTTCCCAAAAATCCAAGAAGACCAAAAGTGACGCCTCTTCGAAGCCCAGGTCATCACGCAAATCTCAAGCACCTATTGATGCTTTTCCCATTGCCTCTGTTCCTCCCAATACTGATGTGCCCGAGGAACTACGTGAAGTAGTTATAAAAGAGGTTGAACATCTTCAATAGATATTTTGCCAAACTACGCCCGTGATTCCTCCTACTACGGCCTTTCCCACTATCGTGGTGGATCCCACCCGAAGGGGCTTCATGAAGGAAAAGGGGGCCTTCAAGTGATGGTGTTGCTGGAAAAAGGAAGAAGACTTTGGGCACCAAGGAAAGTAAGAGACAAGCCTTTACAGTTCAACTTGTAATCGTCGCCTCTACTCCTAGGCATTCAACTTCTCCTTCTTCTGAGGCCGTTATACCAAGTTATGATAGTCCTGAGACTGCGGATGATTTCACCGAGAGGGATTATCCTCACTCATATCCGCCATCTTCACCCTTTATCACACCCTCACATTATTCTTCCGATCATGAGGTTGGTCTTTCCATCTTTAGTTGTTTATGACTTAGTGAATTTTCTTCTCTTTTTTAACACTTGTTCTTTCTTTCTTGGTTTCGTCAGGAGGCTGGTGAAGAAGGGTCTTCTCCTCCGATCGGTCCTTTCATGGGCGGATGCTTTAGTGTATATACAACTGAATTATATCCTCCCCATTTGCCTATGATAGGTCTTACCTACTCTCGTCGTTTCTCCTCCCAACGGTCTAAAGATGCTGCTGCAGGGTCTTCTGAAGTAGCACCTCAGCTTGAGGTTCTTCTACCCCTGGTGTCGGCTATAGAAAGTTCCCTCGAGGTAACATATTATCTATTACTTGTTAGGTCTGACATCTTTTCTCTCTTCTACCCCTTTTTTCTATTTAACATGCTGAACTTTGATATATTGGGATGCCCCAGGTTGAAATGGCGTCTTTGTTAGCTAACATCCTTCTTCCCATCATGCCGACGAGACCCATGACTGTAATTCACCCTTTTGGTCTATAACTGAGGTAAGTAACGCTTATAGGTATTTCTTCCCTTTTCTGTACTTAGTCATCGTTTATAACACTTTAGCTTTGTTGCTGATGCTTTCTCCAAGTCTTTCTCCACCCTCTGCTCTTGGTGGTATGTACATTTCTAAGGCCAAGGTTGATGCTGCTGCTCATCGTAACGGTTTTTCTGTATCCACCAGCATTGGGGCATTCCTTGAAGGTCCAATGTCTTCTCCTGATGATACGCTTGTGTTGGCCTTAGTACATTTTAGTGTTAAGGGAAGTTTTCATACCGTTAAGGCTTCTTCAGCAAAGGGACCCATTAAAGCTACTGAGGCAATGATCCCGCCCCCAACGGTTCCTGCTGCTATGGTCTCCATGGCGACTCCCGTTTTCCCCCTTGCTGAGGTATTGTGCTAATTATTCTATATTTCTCAACCCTACAAACTCCACCTATGATGGTGACTTAGCATCGAAAATGATTGTTAAAATTTTTCATAAACTCCACCTATAATGGTCACTTAACAACGGAAATGCTTGTTAAGATTTTCCAAAAACTCCACCTATAACGGTGACTTAACAACGAAAATTCTTGTTAAGATTTTTCATAAACTCCACCTATATCGGTGACTTAACAATGAAAACACTTGTTAATATTTTCCATAAACTCCACCTATATCAGTGACTTAATAATGAAAATGCTTGTTAAGATTTTTCGTAAACTCCACCTATATCGGTGACTTAATAAGGAAAACTCTTGTTAAGATTATCCATAAACTCCACCTATATAGGTGACTTTTCAACGAAAAAGCTTGTTAATATTTTTATAAACTCCACCTATAATGGTGACTTAACAACTAAAATGCTTGTTAAGATTTTTCACAAGCTCCACCTATAATGATGACTTTACAATGAAAATGCTTGTTAAGATTTCTCATACACTCATTATTTCTTCTATTTGTTCGTAGGTTGCACAGGAGAATTACCCACCATTTTTCCCCCATTGCCCCTCCCCATCGGGAACCTACCGTCTCAGAAGATTCTAGCCATAATGATCAAGGTTCCATGATCGGTGCTGCTACTGAGAGCAAATGGCTGTGAGCTTCCTCTGCTCAATCTGGCTCCTCACACGTTCTGCCTATTAGTGCTTCAGTATTCTCCTCACATGCTTACCAACCATCTCTTGGTAGTTGAGCAACTTGTAAACCATCATCCTAAAACGTTCACGGTGGATTGCCTACATTCAAACATCTCTGTTATGAGTTACAAGGTTCAGGGTATGGCTACCATCATTGCTGAAATTGCCAACACTCCAACCTCCAACGTTACCAGACCCCTCCTTAACCAATTCCTGGGCTATCTGAGGGAGCTGGTTCATGACGACTTTTGCTTTGACTGGCTTATCATGCATTTGAAGACTTTGAAGAGCTAACGATTGGACAGCCAGAGGGAACTACTGTAATACCCCGTACTTTTGGCTATATTTATTTTGGGATTAATTAATTAAATGCGTATTAATTGGAAATTAATCCAGGTTAAAATACTAACGAGATGCGAGTTGGTATTTGATTATGTGCATACATGTTTTGATATATGTATTTGGTATTATGAAATTTGTCGTGAGATTTATATACGGCATTTTAGAAATTTTGTTGAGACGCGTGGGACCGTCGCGTCACGGTGTAATATTTTGATAATAAAAGTGAATTTAAAATCTTTAATCCGTATGGTCGTTTTTAGTGCGTCGACGCGTCCGGAAGGGTCGAGATAGTCAGAAAACACTAGCCGGGGGTATAGTTTGGGTCCCGGGGTATTTTTAGGCCATACCGGCAACTTAAAGGGTATTTTGGTAATTCTACATTTTGAGGAATTAAAATTGACGAAAATTGGTTAATTAAATCTGATGTGGATTTGACCCACTAAGCCCATAACCAACCCATATTAACCTAGAAGGCTACGTAGGTTATCATTTAGGTTTTCTAAGTTTCCCAAATCAAACCCTAGCCACCTTAAGCCACTATTGGAGAAGGAGCTTGGAGATAAGAAATTCTGCAGAAAAGTTCTACCAAACCTACACCAAACTCAGAGACAATCAAGGCAAGTGAATTTATTCCATTTAAATTCAGAGAATGTCTTTTCCATGTTAGAAATTGAAGAATTTTGATTGTTCTTGAAAGATTGAATGAAAACCCATGTAGTTGGAGTTTAGATCTTGAAAATTTTGAAGAAAATTGCATGTAGAATGATAGGTAGATGATTTCTCTCATAATAACTGTGATTAGGAGAAATTAAAACGAATTTAATTCTGGGATTTGATGATGATATAAAGTTAGGGTTCATGTTCTTGAGATATTGGTAAAAAGGGTAGAAATTTGTAAATTTAATTGATGTTAGGATGGATTGATCCCTTAAAAACATGTTAGAATGTGACTATATATGTTTAGTATTGATAATAGACCTTTAAACGATTGTTGGGACTTAGTTTAGAAGATTTGAGGTGATAAAATGGATGAAAAACGAATTGGGGAAAAATCTGGGCCGAAACTGGTCAGTCGTTAGAAGCAGTCCCCAGGTCGTTCGAACGAACTCGTTCGAACGAGCTTCTAACTAGTTGACCAGTCGTTGCTAACGAGTAGTGATTTCGTTCGATATCTCGTTCGAACGAGATATTGTTAGAAGGGACAGTTCGTTCGAACGAACTGGATCTCGTTCGAACAGCCTCGTTCGAACGAGACTTCTAACGAGCTGACAGTCCAAACTCGTTTGAACAGTCTCGTTCGAACGAGACTTCTAACGAGCTGGCAGTTTGGGCCATTTTGGACTGTTTTGATTTTTGGAGTTCCGTAAACTTATTCGAGGATATAGATATCATTCCGCAGATGTAGTAATGATAGAATTGGTACATTTAGGTATTTATGAGAAGGAATTTACATACGAGAGTTGTATTACATGGACGGTATGGGTTGATACATGAGTGTGTACTACGACGTGAGAAGATTATGGCGCGTATGATTATAAACCGGAGTAGTATAAATTGTGATAATTATAGTTAGTACGAGAATGCGATATGTACTACGATTAAACTACGGTATTACTAAGACGTGTGTTTACTTAGTATTGGTATATGAATTGTGTGTATGACATACCTACCATACTTGCTATCACGGGAGGTTTACGTTCGCTTAGGACCTTCTAATCCTTGTGTGCCCGAATTTAGATTGGTACCTAGAGGACATAATCCAAGAGAATGACTTGATTGTGAGTTATTGAGTCAGCTGACTATGGAGCGTAGGTATGTGCGTGACCATGGATATGTTGAATTATGTTCGCCTCCATTGTTTGTGATTTGTGTTATCTGAACTATTCCTGAGAGATTCGGAATACGTGATCCTTATGTACGTGATGTACCGGGATGGATAGCAGAGTATGTGTGCACCGCAGCTTAGTTCTCGGGGTGCTTATATTGTATATTTATGATGTGAATAATATACACTTAATTAATGAGAATCTTCACGTTATTGTTGTGAATATAATTACGGTATTGTTTCGAGAATATAACGAGTTAACTAATAGTGTTATATATATTGCACATTGAGCATCTGAGTTTACGATAAACCCCTACTTAATTATGAGCGTTATAATGTAATGGAACCGAGTAATAAGGGTATGACCTATGGCAGTCTAGCTAGATAGAATAGCACTTAGCTAGTGGTTTGTATCGTTAGATGGGTACTTACGTTAGGAGTGCACAGTTAGACGAGAGGTGAGAATATCATGTGAGTGCACGTGCTAACATGTACTTTGCATTTAATGTTTTAAATGTTTTTAAAGCACTTGCAGGTTTTTAAAATAACTCCACATTCGGGCTCTGACCCGTTTTCTTTTCAAATCTATTTTCTTTGTAAAACCATTTTAGGTGCCCAGCCACAAGGACAGCAAGTATAGGATACTCATTCAGGTGACGAGTTGTAGCTGTTTGTGGAAGGTACAGGGATTTGCTTGTAGACGCTTTTATCTTTTGGATTCCAGAGTCACTATCTATCAGTTGTAGGGCATGTTGCCCATTTCTATTTAGAGCATCTTTTACATTTCAGTTTTCAGACTTTAGCATGTATTGTTTCAGTATTCAGTTTACTTTTCAGTCGTGGGATTGTAGTGAGGAGTTTTTCCTCCAGACTTTATTTACACTATGTGATGGTTATTCGTTTTACTTCAGTATGGTGAATGGTGTTATTTATTCCTTCATTACACTTGTTGCATGTTAATCAGACTTTAAATAAAATTTGGCACTTACTTTTTAAATACTAGGTGGTTAGTAATATTAAAATGTTTTCGACAGTGATGCTATTAACTGAGCCAACTTGGCATTTTGAATTAATTTAATAAAGGAGTAGGTACCCGGTATTTAATTAGTCGGGGTGTCACAGGTGGTATCAGAGCATCAGGTTCTAGTGTCCTTTAGGATCTGTACGGCTATTATGTTTCCGCGACGTTTCTTTGATATAGAGCCCTATATTTTAGGATTGTTGTACTCTTTTTGTGTATGCTTCGTTCTTCAGCTATATTAAGTTTATAACCGTGAACTTATAGACTTTGTTCTTATTTCAGATGCCTCCACGACGTGCACGACGAGTTCCCAGGGATGCAACGCCCGAATCCCAGCACGCTCCAGTTCAGGGCATGATGAACGCCGCTGAGGTTGCAGCTATAGTAGCCCAAGCGGTAAATGCCGCGATTGCCGTTGTTCAGCAGGCACCACCACAGGCGCCGGTTGCCGCGCCAGTACAGGCTAATGCATTCCCGTCTGCTTGGGAACGTGTACGTGACGCTTTTCAGAAAGCGCATCCGCCGGAGTTTGCAGGAAGCTCAGATGTGGTAGTCTCAAGCCAATGGAGGAAGGATATACAGAGGCATTTGAGGATGCATGAGTGCACTGATGTTCAGAAACAGGTGCTAGCTACTTTCAAGCTAGTTGGATCTGCACTACAGTGGTGGGAGTCTATTACTACCGCAGAGGAGAGGGATACTCTCACGATTCAGGAGTTCTGGGTGCGGTTTAACCGCAAGTACTTTTCGTCGGCTGTTCACACGGAAATGAGGAGGAAGCTGATGAGTCTGAGGCAGGAAGGCAAGACAGTGGCCGAGTATGAGGCCGAGTTCACTAATCTGTTGAACATCGTTCCAGACGAGATACCAACAGAGAAGAAGAAGATTGAGAAGTTCACCGACGGGTTGACTTGGAGGATCCGTCAGCATCTGCTAGGGAACCTATCGTTGGCCACTTATTCTGATGTGGTTAACGCTGCATTGTTACACTGCCAGGACCACCATTTTCATATGGCCGAGGGCAAAGGTCGGGAGAGTCTAGCCATCAGGGCAGGACTGGAGGACATGGTGCCAGCGGGGCACAATCTGGTCAGGGGCAGAGACAGAATGAGCAGGGCTCCCAGCAGGGGGATAATAAGAGGTTCCGGTCAGGGAACTACAGGAAGGGACAAGGAGGTTTCCGTCAGGGCCATCAGGGTCCAAACGGCCATCAGGGCCAACAGGGACAGAATGGGCAGCAGTTTCACCAGGGCCAGCAGGGCCAAGGGAGGAATGGTAACGGCCACCAGGGCCGGGGACAGCAGGGGTAGAGAGGATGGAACTTCCCAGGGAAGTGTTTCGTTTGTGTCAAGACTGGCCATAAGCGACAGGATTGTCCTGATAGGGGCAGGGCCCCACAGCAGCAGCAGCAGGGTGCTCGCCAGGAGCCACAGAGGCCTATGTTTCCCGCCGCTCTTCCCGCACCGCCACAGATGGCAGCATTGCCACCCATTCCAGCAGTCCCAGCTCAGCAGGGGCAGCTACAGTATGGACGTGTCTTCAATGTCCACCAGGATGCAGTTCCACAGGCACCCCTGCGATTGAGGGTAAGTTTCCTATCCATGGCACTATGGGTCGGGTGTTATTTGATACGGGTGCTACACACTGTTTTATAGCTACACACTTCGCGAAAGCTTTAGGATTGTTAGCTACGGCAGAGAGCACAGTGACGTGTGTCGACTCACCATTGGGGAGTGGGTCACTTATTTTCTTTATATGTCGGGGAGTGGGAGTAGAGATTGGTGGTTTGGTATTGCCTGTAGACATGTTAGTGTTAGACATGCATGTTCACGATGTGATCATCGGTATGGATTGGCTCGTAGCATATAGGGCCATGATTGATTGCTTCAGCGGGAGCATTGTTTTTGCCATTCCGGGGTAAGAGATGTTTGTAGTGGCGATGCCTCGCCCAGAGGGAGGATCGACCGCTCATATGTATTACATTGAGGAGGATACCTCTAAGGAGGTAGTGATTCCTTTAGATTCTATCCCAGTTGTCGGGGAGTATTCGGATGTGTTTCAGGAGATACCAGGCTTACCACCCAGTCGATAGATAGACTTCGTTATAGATTTGCTACCGGGAACGAGACCTATAGCACGCGCACCGTACCATATGGCTCCAGCTGAGATGAGGGAGTTACGGGATCAGATAGAGCAGCTATTAGGTCAGGGCTTTATTCGCAGGAGTACCTCACCTTGGGGCGCTCCAGTTTTGTTTGTGAAGAAGAGGGACGGTTCACTGAGATTGTGTGTGGACTATCGAGAGTTGAATAAGGTCACGATACGGAATAAGTATCCGTTGCCTCGAATCGATGACTTATTCGACCAGTTGAGAGGAGCTTCTTTCTTCTCGAAGATTGACTTGAGATCGGGACACCATCAGTTGCGTATCAAGGAGGAGGATGTCTCAAAGACTGCGTTCTTGTCGAGATATGGTTCTTACGAGTTTCGGGTTATGCCTTTCGGCTTGACCAACGCTCCAGCAGTGTTTATGGACTTGATGAATAGAGTGTTCAGGGATTTCCTATATCAGTTTGTCATTGTCTTCATTGATGACATTCTGGTCTACTCTCAGACAGAGGAGGAGCACGCCGAGCATTTGAGGGAGGTTTTGCAGACACTTCGTCAGAACGAGTTGTATGCAAAGTATGAGAAGTGCGGGTTTTGGCTGAAGGAAGTCCAGTTTTTGGGACACATTATTTCCGACCAGGGAATATCTGTTGATCCGGGGAAGGTATCAGCGGTGAGGGAGTGGGGACAGCCCACGACACCAACGGAGATTCGTAGTTTCTTGGGTTTAGCAGGATACTACAGGAGATTTATTCGGGGTTTCTCGGAGATAGCAGGTCCTTTGACACATCTTACTCGTAAGTGTGTGCCATACATCTGGAGTGATGCCTGTCAGTTGGCATTCGATGAATTGAAGGACAAATTGACCTCAGCACCTGTGTTAGCATTGCCGAGACCGGGAGTTGAGTATTTGGTTTACACCGACGCGTCTTTGCAAGGACTTGGAGGTGTATTGCAGCAGGAGATACAGGTCATAGCTTATGCTTCCCGTAAGCTTAAACCTCATGAGAAGAATTACCCCACGCATGATTTGGAGTTGGCAGCAGTGGTATTTGCCCTACGGATTTGGAGGCACTATCTTTTGGGGGAGAAGTTCCAACTGTTCACGGACCACAAGTCCCTACACTACCTGTTCACGCAGAAAGAGTTGAATATGCGGCAACGTAGGTGGCTTGAGTTTGTGAAAGACTACCAGTTCGACATCCAGTACCACCCGGGTAAGGCTAACGTGGTAGCAGACGCGTTGAGCCGTAGGCTAGCAGATGAGGTGGCAGAGGTGTGGAAAGCAAAGTGGAAGGAATTGGGACACCAGGATGCAGTGGCCCGATCTTTCATGTCTGTGATGACCGTTACACCGCAGATTGTCACGAAGGTAGTACGGGCACAGGCTAATGACTCGTTCTGTCAGGAGCAGATAGTTCGATTACTAGCAGAGGGAGCTGAATCCTATACCGTTAGCTCAGACAGGGGATTATGCTTCAATGGGAGATTGGTAGTTCCAGAAGGGGAGGAATTGCGACATGAGGTGATGGCAGAGTCGCACGGCTCACGGTTCGCGGTACATCCCGGAGGGGACAAAATGTACCAAGACATGAGACGCCAGTATTGGTGGAGCGGTATGAAGAGAGATATCGCTGAGTTTGTTTCGAAATGCGCCACTTGTCAGCTTGTAAAAGTGGATCATCAGAGACCAGCAGGATTGCTACAGCCATTGGAGGTCCCGGTATGGATGTGGGAGAGCATATCCATGGACTTTATCACGGGGTTGCCTACGTCGCAGAGGGGTCACGACTCCGTTTGAGTAATTGTGGACAAATTGTCCAAGGTCACTCACTTCTTACCCGTTAGGACTAATTACACTATGGGACAGTATGCCCAGCTCTTTATTTCATAGATTGTGAGACTTCACGGTGTACCCTTAAATATCGTGTCTGACAGAGACAAGAAATTTGTTTCGCGGTTTTGGGAAAGTTTCCAGGAGGCCATGGGCACGGAATTGCGGTTGAGTACGTCTTATCATCCGCAAACCGACGGGAAGACAGAGCGCACCAATCAAATGTTGGAGGACATGCTACGCATGTGCCTTATTGACTTTGGGGGTGGATGGGAGCAGTACCTTCCACTGGTGGAGTTTGCTTACAACAACTCCTATCAGTTCACGATTGGCATGGCTCCGTTTGAGGCATTGTACGGTAGGCCTTGTCGTTCCCCAGCATGTTGGTTAGAGGTGGGGGACAACAAACTGCTTGGACCGGAAGTGATTCAGGATACTTCGGCAAGGATTGAGTTGATTCGGAGTCGCATTCGGGTAGCTCAAGACAGGCAGAAGAGTTATGCTGATGCGAAGAGATATTTCAGGGAGTTCCAAGTGGGGGACCAGGTTTTACTCAGAGTGTCCCCTATGAAGGGGATTATGCATTTCGGGAAGAAAGGAAAGTTGGAACCGAGGTATGTGGGGCCGTTTCCTATTATTGAGCGGATCGGACCGGTTGCGTATAGACTTGGGTTACCGGAGCATTTGCATCGGATTCACGATGTGTTCCATATTTCCTCGCTGAGGAAATAACTTAGGGATAATTTGGCTCATTCTCACATTGTTGTGGAGGACATCGATCTCCAGCCGGATAGCTCCTACGAGGAGGGGCCGATTGCTATTTTGGACCGAAGCGAGAGGAAACTGCGGTCAAAGATAGTCCCGTTAGTGCGTGTTCAGTGGCGACATCACAATGTCCAGGAGTCCACATGGGAGCGCGAGGATGAGATGCGCGAACGTTATCCAGAGCTGCTTTTAGGAGGTACTTTCTAGTTTCGAATTTCGGGACGAAATTCAGTTATTAGGGGGGAAGTATGTAATACCCCGTACTTTTGGCTATATTTATTTTGGGATTAATTAATTAAATGCGTATTAATTGGAAATTAATCCGGGTTAAAATACTAACGAGATGCGAGTTGGTATTTGATTATGTGCATACATGTTTTGATATATGTATTTGGTATTATGAAATTTGTCGTGAGATTTATATACGGCATTTTAGAAATTTTGTTGAGACGCGTGGGACCGCCGCGTCACGGTGTAATATTTTGATAATAAAAGTGAATTTAAAATCTATAATCCGTATGGTCTTTTTGAGTGCGCCGACGCGTTCGGAAGGGTCGAGATAGTCAGAAAACACTAGCCGGGGGTATAGTTTGGGTCCCGGGGTATTTTTAGGCCATACCGGCAACTTAAAGGGTATTTTGGTAATTCTACATTTTGAGGAATTAAAATTGACGAAAATTGGTTAATTAAATCTGATGTGGATTTGACCCACTAAGCCCATAACCAACCCATATTAACCTAGAAGGTTACGTAGGTTATCATTTAGGTTTTCTAAGTTTTCCAAATCAAACCCTAGCCACCTTAAGCCACCATTGGAGAAGGAGCTTGGAGAGAAGAAATTCTGCAGAAAAGTTCTACCAAACCTACACCAAACTCAGAGACAATCAAGGCAAGTGACTTTATTCCATTTAAATTCAGAGAATGTCTTTTCCATGTTAGAAATTGAAGAATTTTGATTGTTCTTGAAAGATTGAATGAAAACCCATGTAGTTGGAGTTTAGATCTTGAAAATTTTGAAGAAAATTGCATGTAGAATGATAGGTAGATGATTTCTCTCATAATAACTGTGATTAGGAGAAATTAAAACGAATTTAATTCTGGGATTTGATGATGATATAAAGTTAGGGTTCATGTTCTTGAGATATTGGGAAAAAGGGTAGAAATTTGTAAATTTAATTGATGTTAGGATGGATTGATCCCTTAAAAAGATGTTAGAATGTGACTATATATGTTTATTATTGATTATAGACCTTTAAACGATTGTTGGGACTTAGTTTAGAAGATTTGAGGTGATAAAATGGATGAAAAACGAATTGGGGAAACATCTGGGCCGAAACTGGTCAGTCGTTAGAAGCAGTCCCCAGGTCGTTCGAACGAACTCGTTCGAACGAGCTTCTAACGAGTTGACCAGTCGTTGCTAACGAGTAGGATTTCATTCGATATCTCGTTCGAACGAGATATCGTTAGAAGGGACAGTTCGTTCGAATGAACTGGATCTCGTTCGAACAGCCTGACAGTCCAAACTCGTTCGAACAGTCTCGTTCGAACGAGACTTCTAACGAGCTGACAGTCCAAACTCGTTCGAACAGTCTCGTTCGAACGAGACTTCTAACGAGCTGGCAGTTTTGGCCATTTTGGACTGTTTTGATTTTTGGAGTTCCGTAAACTTATTCGAGGATATAGATATCATTCCGCAGATGTAGTAATGATAGAATTGGTACATTTGGGTATTTATGAGAAGGAATTTACATACGAGAGTTGTATTACATGGACGGTTTGGGTTGAGACGTGAGTGTGTACTACGACGTGAGAAGATTATGGCGCGTATGATTATAAACCGGAGTAGTATAAATTGTGATAATTATAGTTAGTATGAGAATGTGATATGTACTACGATTAAACTACGGTATTACTAAGACGTGTGTTTACTTAGTATTGGTATATGAATTGTGTGTATGACATACCTACCATACTTGCTATCACGGGAGGTTTACGTTCGCTTAGGACCTTCTAATCCTTGTGTGCCCGGATTTAGATTGGTACCTAGAGGACATAATCCCAGAGAATGACTTGATTGTGAGTTATTGAGTCAGCTGACTATGGAGCGTAGGTATGTGCGTGACCATGGATATGTTGAATTATGTTCGCCTCCATTGTTTGTGATTTGTGTTATCTGAACTATTCCTGAGAGATTTGGAATACGTGATCCTTATGTACATGATGTACCGGGATGGATAGCAGAGTATGTGTGCACCGCAGCTTAGTTCTCGGGGTGCTTATATTGTATATTTATGATGTGAATAATATACACTTAATTAATGAGAATCTTCACGTTATTGTTGCGAATATAATTACGGTATTGTTTCGAGAATATAACGAGTTAACTAATAGTGTTATATATATTGCACATTGAGCATATGAGTTTAAGATAAACCCCTACTTAATTACGAGCGTTATAATGTAATGGAACCGAGTAATAAGGGTATGACCTATGGCAGTCTAGCTAGATAGAATAGCACTAAGCTAGTGGTTTGTATCGTTAGATGGGTACTTACGTTAGGAGTGCACAGTTAGACAAGAGGTGAGAATATCATGTGAGTGCACGTCCTAACATGTACTTTGCATTTAATGTTTTAAATGTTTTTAAAGCACTTGCAGGTTTTTAAAATAACTCCACATTCGGGCTCTGACCCGTTTTCTTTTCAAATCTATTTTCTTTGTAAAACCATTTTAGGTGCCCAGCCACAAGGACACCAAGTATAGGATACTCATTCAGGTGACGAGCTGTAGCTGTTTGTGGAAGGTACAGGGATTTTCTTGTAGACGCTTCTATCTTTTGGATTCCAGAGTCACTATCTCTCACTTGTAGGGCATGTTGCCCATTTCTATTTAGAGCATCTTTTACATTTCAATTTTCAGACTTTAGCATGTATTGTTTCAGTATTCAGTTTACTTTTCACTCGTGGGATTGTAGTGAGGAGTTTTTCCTCCAGACTTTATTTACACTATGTGATGGTTATTCGTTTTACTTCAGTATGGTGAATGGTGTTATTTATTCCTTCATTACACTTGTTGCATGTTAATCAGACTTTAAATAAAATTTGGCACTTACTTTTTAAATACTAGGTGGTTAGTAATAATAAAATGTTTTCGACAGTGATGCTATTAACTGAGCCAACTTGGCATTTTGAATTAATTTAATAAAGGAGTAGCTACCCGGTATTTAATTAGTCGGGGTGTCACAACTACTTTGAAAACATCAGGAGGATCAACGGGCTGAGGAAACTATGTTGACCGAGTTAGCACATGTTCTTGAATTTTTTGATAAAGAGGTGGAGGGCATCGAAGAAGCTATGCATCTAGCGAAGCTAAAACGAGAGAAACTCCTAATCGAGTGCACACAAGCGTAAAAGGGGTTGAAGGAATCTGTTAATGCCCAACGCTGTTGCCTAGAAGCTTCTTTGGGCTTTCCTGGAGATTTTTTCTCTTCCCCAGATCTGTGGTTCCTTCTAGGCCAATGAGCTTTTGTATATATTTTTCTTTTTTCTCCTTCTTACGTAATTCGTGGGCAATAGCTTCTAATTTTGTAATTCTTCAAAGTTTATGAATGAAGAAAGATATATGTTTTCTCATGCTTTTCCTTTATGTTATAACTGTTTGCTTATATTGTGCAGTTCTATGATTCTTTCATTTCCAACCGAATTATAAAAAAGAGAGCTTGCATATTTTTCATAGAAAGAACTTTTATATTGATGACAGCTAGATACATCGGTGGACCAAACATAATTGCTTACACATGATAAACCTTTAACCATTTATTGTTAATCTTGAATGGCTTGTCTTCTTACATCTTAGAAATCAAGAAATAACCTGAGTCATGGGCTTCTTTTATAACGAAAGGTCCCTCCCAATTTGCTACAAACTTGGGTAGGGGCAACCCTTTGATGTGCTTTACTGCTTCTTTCAACACGAGGTCTCCTTCCACGAACTTCTTTGGCTCACCAAGTTATCATATGCCCTGGAGAGCTTCTTCGTATATATTTGAAAGTGTTACATCGCATTATCTCTGTTTTCATCCAATGCTTCCAGCTACACATGTCTACTCTGAGGGAGCATGCTACTTCGCAAGGCATATCGAGCAGAGGGAACTTCTAACTCAATAGAAGGATTGCCTCCGCCCCATAAACAAGGGAGAACGAAGTATAACCTGTGGGTTTCCTTTTATTTATTCGATAGGCCCACAATACAGCTGATATCTTGTCATCCCACGATCCTAGGAAATCCTCTATCATTTTAGCCAAGATAGTAACCACCATTGTGGTATGATGAACAATGAAGTATTTATCTGTGAGAATCGTTACTTCTGAATTGAAGAAAGGGGTTCTATTATCTGAGAGAATAACCTTTGGAATCCTAAAATGGAAGATGATGTATTCTCTTATGAAGTTGCTCACCACCCCCGCTGTTGCCCTTCTTAGTGGTATCGTTTCAGCCGACTTTGTGAATCACTTCGTTGCTACTAGTATCCATATCTTCCCCTTCGAACATGGGTGTATTTCCCCTACCAGGTCAAACGCCCAAGTGTGAAAAAGATAAGGTATTTCCATAGAGTGTAGGTCCACCGATGGGTCATGGATCATATTTCCATGAAGTTGGCAAGCTTTGCATTTTTGAATGAACTCAACAGAGTCTTTCTCCATCGTTGGCCAATAGTACCCCAACGTCATCAATTGATCATACAACCTGGCCCGTCCTATGTGATTTGGTTCGTGCACTTGTGTTAGGACCTCAGTTTCTTCTTCTTTCATGATGCAACTCAATGGTCTATTAAAGTATCCCCTTCGAAAAAGCTACCCCTCTTGAACATAAAACCTCGGGGCCCTTCGCTTAAGTACCATTGCGTCAATCTTCTCTGTTGGGACAACTCCATCTTTAATAAAGTGAATAAAGGGTTATCTCCAGTTAGCTTGAGCTTCCATGAAATGACATCCGGCCACCTCGAAGAATATTTAGCATTTATCGCACTTCCTTTGCAGCTCTGCCGCGTCTTGTATCATTCTAGGCCAAAAATACCCCTCTCTTTAAATCCTTCAGTAGATAGGTATCTCAGTTGTATCGCAGTTCTCTTCATGTGTTTTTTTCAATCTTCGCTCTGCTTATTCTGGCCAATGCACCGTGACATCCATCCTTCTGTGTTCCAAAAGTAAAGGTTCCCCTGGTTTGTGAAGTATTGAGCTAATTCTCTTAGTCCTATCGTTCCTTTACCAGACTCCAGTTGCTTCCTAATCTCTCTCCTCCAGTCCATGTCCTCCTCCATCGATAAAATTGACTATACTACCGAAGGATCCATCCTTCTTTGTATCACGACGGTAGTTGTATCGTTCCTCATGACCATTTTCTAGGCAATGGTGGCATAGTCATCTGGATGGTGATTCATCGTTCAGGGATATCTCTTGATCTTTATCCGATGGACTAAATGATTGTCCTGTATGGTTCCAAACTCATGTGCTTCAATGCATATTCTCCGTTCACCTACTGAATTACCAACTTCGAATCACCTTTGATGCAAAGCATACGAATTCCTCTTCCAAGGGCCTCTAGAAACCCCATCACCAATGCTTCATATTCTACCTCATGGTTGGAACAAGGCAAATCTAACTTGTAGAAAAGGAAAATCTCCTCCTTTCCTTTTGAAATAATAACCCCTGCTCCTCCTTTTTTTTCCACCAAAGATCAATCAAGATGCATTGTCCATTCTTCATCCGTTGCGTCTAGGTGATTGGCCGGAAATTCGTCTCCTGGAATACTTTCTTTAGGTTGATCAAATGTTCCCGAGGGGAATATTGCAAATAGGTTGGCATACGCTTGGATTTTGTTCGCGCGAGGAACCACACATTTCAAGTCATATTCGGAGAGGATAAGGAACCACCTAGCTGCCCACCCAATCAATATAGTTCTTGCCAAGAAATACTTAATAGAATCACATCTAGTTACAATATGGATTGTAAAAGACAGCATATAAGTTCTAAGTTTTTGCGCTACGAAGACTAAGGCTAAACAATGCCTTTCCAAGCTCCTATATCTGACTTCTGGCCCATGGATGATCCTGCTGAGGTAGTAGACTGGTCGTTCTTGCCCCTTAATCTCTTGTGGTAGCAAATCTCCCACAGTCATCGGCCTAGAGGTGAGGTACAGCTATAACGGTACTCCTTCCCTTGAGGGAACCATGATCTGTGGTGAAACGAGCAGCTTTTTCAGTCCGATGAGAGACTCCTAGTGAACTTACTCCCACTTGAATTTCGTGTTCTTTCATAATAGTTCCGTCAATGGGGTGTGTAATGTCGTCTAACCCAGGCAAAAATCTCTTAAGATAGGAGACTTTACCGATGAAATTCTTCAACTCCTTCATCATTCTTGGACTTGGCATCTCCAAGATCTCTAGCTGCTTATCCTGGTCCATCTGCACCCCTTGACGATCAACCATGAAGCCTAGATATTTCCCACTTGTTACTCCAAAGACACACTTCAGCGGGTTCATCCTCAATTTATACTTCCTGCATCGAGAAAACACCTTCCTCTGATCGCCCAGATGGGACTCCTCCTTTCTTGATTTGATGACCAAATCAACCACATAAAATTCCATAAATTTGTGAAAGAAGTCATGAAAAATTACCATCATTGTTCTCTAGTAAGTAGCCCCGGCGTTATTGAGTCCAAACGACATTACTCTGTACATGAAGTTCCCCAACGGGGTTGTAAATCCCATTTTCTCTGCATCCGAGGGGTCCATCTTGATCTGGTTGTACCCCCACATACCCATCCATGAAGCTATACATCTCATGACTAGTCGTTGCATCTATCAATCTATCAATGGAGGGAAGACGGAACTCGTCCTTGGGGCAAGCTCTATTCAAATATCTGAAGTCCACAAAGATCCTTATTTGGTGTTGGTCTTTCTTTCCCACCGGGACAATGCTAGACAACCAAAGAGGGTGTTGTATCGGTTTGATGAACCCTGCCATTCGTAAATGTTGGACCTCTTCTTTGATATTCAGATCTAGCTCAAGCTTGTACATTCTTGTTGCTTATTTTATTGGAATGGATGAGGGTATCACATTCAACTTATGCCAGCTCACTTCCTCATCCAGCCCTTCCATCTCCATGTACTTCCATGCGAAGACATCTATGAATTCCCAAATCAACTCAACTAAGGTATTTAGTTTCTCCTCACTAAGATCTTTTGAGATAAAAATAGGCCTCGGGTCTTCCTTTTCTTTCACCAGGTTCAACTGGTCCAGTTCTTGTGCCTGCAGTTTTGGTCGATCCGCCATGTAATCTGGTTCCTCAGTGACTTCCTCAATAAATTCATGTATGCTGGAGTTTTCTATCACCATACATTGTCCCCGTTTATCCACCATAAAGCATTCATATATCGAGTCAACCTCATCATCAGTTTCTTCGATCGCCCGTTCATACCGTTATAATCGATATACCACTTTTCCTTCTTCAGTAATAACCTTCTTGCACTTCTTGCTGGCGGTCATAATTTCCTTCCTCTTCTTTTCACTAGAAGCCTCAACCACTTTTTTTTTTAAAGTCTGCTCAGCATGCTTTGCAGTTGGACCTTGTGCTCCATCGAATCCATTCTAGGCCTCATCCTGTCTTTGAGCTACTTTGAGATATTTTGGGGCTGAAGGACCACCTAGGGAGTTTCTCTGGTCATCTTTCTGACCCTACTCGCAACCTCCTTATTCTGCTCATTCAAGGGCCCCATCCTTTCTTTAATCGAGGGAACCCATGCTCCCTCCATTCTTCTCGTTAGGATGCTCACATCCTCTTCCAACTCTGTGTAAAACACTACATCTACCAAGTGCTCTTCTTCGATAGCGAAGGACCTTTCTATATCCCTAATGGTTACCTTTGTTCCCTTGATATTTCCCTTGGCGCATTGGTGATACGTCAAGGGAACTACCCCTTCGTTGTGCATCCACACTCTTCCTATTAGAAGGTGGTAGGAAGTTTCACTCTCTATTATGTGGAACTTGATATGGGAACTCAGATTTCCCATCACAATCCCAACATTCACATACCTAATAGACTTGGAAGACTGGTTATCGTATCTCGAAATCACTAAAGACATGGGGAGCAACCTTTCCTCCAGAATATTAGCTGCATGAAAAGAGTTTATTAGCATAATGTTGATGGAATCTCCCCCATCCATAAGAGTCCTTGCTGCTGACGATCACATCCATAAGAGTCCCATCAATAAGAATCTATTGATGCTGGCGGTCACATATAATGGCCTATTATGAGGGAATCTTAGATCCCTATCTGCATCGCTGAAAGTTACTTCTAACGAAAACCTCTTTACTAGCTTGGCCATGGATCATTTCTATCTCAGTGAAGGGACCGCATTCTTTCGTGCAATGTCAAGTATCCCATGGGTTATTTCCATCATACTCTCCTTTGATATCCCTACTTGGTCGAAGAACCAAGTGAACTTTGGGGATTTTGAAACTGCATAGTACTCTAGGACTAGGTCAGTTTCCTCACCTTCAACACTGTACACATCTTCCACATCCTTAGCTCTTGCTTCATTGTAGGCTAGTACTACGTTAACCATTCCCTCAGTACTGGCTTCCAAAGTTTCTTTGAACTCCTCCTATTTTGTCGTTGGCTCTCTTTCTTCTCTCGCCGCCTCTTCATCATATGCCACCACTATATTGGACCCATGTGCTGGCAGTGGGTTATTATTGATGTTCTGCGAAGGGATTTGTAATATCTTTGCCTTCACATACTTGTCGATGATTCTCCTCAGCATGAAACAACTCTCTGTTTGGTGGTGGATCTTTCGATGAACCTAGCAATACTTGGGATCCGCCCTTTTTGTAGTGTCAGGTTCCTCAATAGGAATGCCCTTTGGTTCGTAGACCGTTCCTCCTTAGATCATTACATTATAACAGCTGACAACCTGATCCACTGTACAAGGAAATAGTGGTGGATCCTCCCTATCCCTTCCAAACTTCCTCTTATTGTCCTTCTTCAGCGGCTTACCCCCATCTGTTCCCTCGGTGTAACCTACCTGTGGGGGATGAGGCCTCCCCCCCACACTTTGTATCGGCTGCCTAAACATCATGGGAACTACCACTGGTCTTGGCCATACGACCAATGAGATATTTCTTACCTCTTTTAGGAATGCCGAAAAGGTCCCCTCGCGCGTATCATTGATAAGATGGAAAATGTCCTTCCGCACAGATCTGCAGTATCTTGGACTCCTTGGCTTCCTCCCTCACATCGAGGGAACTCCCCCTGAACCTTCGAATGTAGGCCACCACATCTTCCCTTGGTGGTTGTTTCTCCCTCCCCAATTGGGTCAATGTAAACTCATCCTCCGCCAGAAAGAACTTCTGAATGAACAAAACGTGCATCTCTTCCCACGTCTAGACACTCTCGGGAGCTAAGTGAGAGTACCATGTGCATGCCTTATCGGTTAAGGATTTTAAAAACTACCTCAACCTGAGCTTCTTATTATTGCAATGCGCCCCCAAGTGTTTAACGAAGCACTTAATATGTTGCTTCAGATTTACACCTTTTCTTGTATATTTTTCAAAGATAGGAGGGATATAATATTTTAGATAAAGCTCATCGTTGTATTCCTCGGGTTAAGGTGTTCGAAAGTCATCATAGACCGAAGCTACCTCACCCAAAGATTGTGAGGAAACTTTCATGAACTTCAGCATCTCCTTCCTCATCTACTCCATGGGTGATGCCACTAGAGCGACAACCAACGGGACTATAGGCTGAGTACCCGTTGCAGCTGGAGCAATCATCACAGTTGGAGCCATTGATACTCCTGATGTTCCCACTGCTGGATTCACAACAAAGGGTTTACTCACTGGGACTATTCCCGTTACACCTGTACTCAATGGGGTCGTGTTACAAAGGAATCGGCTTCAAATCCTCCCAATACCGTTGGAGCTACCGGAGTTTGCAAAAACTCATAAAACTTACTCATGAGGAGTTCCACCTGAGCGAGTCCCAACCCTACACTCGTGGAAGCTTGTGTCACCCCTGGACCGCCTGTTGTCGCCTGAACTGGAGGTACCTCTATTCGAGGAGCCCCATCCCTTAGAGCCTCCAGTTCTCTCACCGCCTGCTTTTCATTGTGTCGGATGTCATCAAAGTTGAGCCTTCGATTAACATTATCTTGTGCCATACTCCTTACTTAGAATAATGCCTCCCCAACGGAGTCGCCAAATGTAGGAGGGTAGTTTAGATAACATGGAGGTGTAACCCCTTTTTTAGTACAGTAATGATAAGTTAACTAGCAAATTCTTGGATTAATTATAGGACAAACATACACAACTTAGTGAAGATAAACTGGGTTAAAACTCACAAATCTCTCGTGTATAACTGAGAAGGTAGTAATGAACTTAGAAGTAACTTAGCTAGAGGGAGAGAGAAGTAATCACCCTAGATGCACCTTGGCAGGCATCCAAACACACCTCAAGAATCTCCATCAAGTATTAAAAGCTTCATAATATATGACAATGGTGGGTGAGTAAAATCTCTGGTTTTCTAATAACTCTCTCTAGAAATAACTTCTGAACTCTCACAAGAACATGATCCCCTTTCTCCTGATGTGGGTGGGGTCTTTAAATAGCCTCCCACACCATCCCCGAGGCAACTCCGCCATTAATGCCTATGAAAGACATCCCTTATACTTTATATCACAAAAATTAAATACCTGATGCACTAGTTGTCTCCATGTCATAAACATTAAACGGCAAGACATGCCTTTTGATTAACCACTTTGTGTCAGGAGGCTGCTGTCACATAGTTGGCTCACCAACTATCTGACAGCCCCAAATACCATGGTGGTTTACTCAATTGGAGATTTGGCATTGTTTATCTGGCTAGTGACTTCACTTACAGTAGATGTGACATTAAGTAGAGGGTTGTTTGGTTCATAATTCAACGCCCGATGGAACTCCAAGCTGCTCCGCTCGAGGTTCCATGGTAAGGGTCCTTCGATGTTTTACCAGGTGTATCTAAGATGGTCAGGACAAGCCCTAATGGTGCCTCACTTATCAATCCTCCAAACCAAGTCCCTCTAGAGTTCCCACGGCGAGGTCATTCGATAGAGCATGAAAGCTCTCCCAGGCCCTGCCAAGCCTGGTCTCTCACGAGTACCATTTGACCTCACACTAAAACTCATTATTATTCTCGTTACATCATTACAACCGTTATAGCTCATAGTCAATATAAACAAAAATACAATATAACTAACTAACAAAGCAAGCTATGAGTTGCCACGCTGAACTGCCTCGCTTGAGCTGCCACGCTGAACTACCTTGCTTGAGCTGCCTCGGTGCCTTAATCCCCAATCACTATTGCTAATGGGGATTTATCTCTAATCTCAAAATTACCTTCAAGCCACCTCTACATCTATTAATTTCAATCCCAAATAGCATCATCCAATCAACATTTAATTTCAACTCCTAAAAAAAATACCCAATCAATATTTATAATTCCTAAAACCAAATTGAAAACCACACCCCTCCACTACTCACCCCCTGCCCCCCACCCCCACCCCCACAACCCCCTTCACCACCATCCCCCACTGACCACCCTTCCCGTCTCCACCACACACATGCAGATGCACACCCACCTGTGCGCACACACACACACACGCACCCACCTACACACACACAGACCCCCTGCCCCACCATGCCCCCTCTCATCTATCCCTCACCACACACACGCACATATTAACACACACACACATACACACACACGACCCCATTTCACCCCCCTCTCCCCCTCCCCCTCCCCCTCCCCCCCCCCCCCCCACACATATATATATATATATATACAAATGAAAGAGAGAGAGAAAAAACTCACGTGAAAATGTAGAAAGAGAGAGAGAAATTGCGCGCTAAGATAGAGAAATATGAGGAAAGTGAAAACGGTGGGAAAAAGATGGGGAAGGAATTTTTTACTGACACAATTATCACAGACCTGTCACGGTCTTTGACCGTGACAACTTTCTAAGCTTGTCACGGTCATTCATCGTGACAAGTCCATGACAACTACAATTGTCATGAACTTGTCATTGTCAATGATCGTGACAAACCTTTGTCACAGACTTGTCACGGTCATTTATCGTGACAAAAAACACGTGTTTTTTATCACGGTCAATGACCGTGACATGGCAGACCAACAAAAAGGTGACAATTTGGCCTCTTTGGTGTTGTGTCTAATGGCCATAGATACATGCAGTCAAGATTTCTCTCTCTTAAAGTCAATTTGATAGAATTTCATTAGGGTTTCTCATATGTGATCCATTTACATCAGGTGGAAGATAAGTATTTATTGTGCTTTGAGGGTGTAATGCACCCCTAAGCATGCAATTGGCGCATGGTGATGATGGCTCCAAATAAGATCATGACAGTTGTCCGTGGCACACGTGAGACATTAATGAAGGCTCTCAGGTGAGGGGATACTCTGGTGGTAATTGAATTGTCCATGTGAGACAATTCTTTGAAAACTTCTATTGCTCGTACTATAGATGTCGTTTGTAGAGGTCTCGAAGATGGCCGAATATGCGGTTGCTAATGTAGTGCACGACTCTATGCTGAGAAGTATGATCTCGGTCGAAGACATCAAGATGCAGCGGGTTATACAAGTCCTCCCATGGATGAGGTTTTATAGGATGAGGTGAATTCTTATCTAGATGAGTCTTGAAAATGACCTAGGTGAGATCCCTTGAGAACTAAGATGCTAAGGACTTATGTCCCTCGTCCTAAGACAAGGTCAAACTTGATTATATTAATCACCTCCTAGCCCTCAGTCATCTTTTTGAAGAGGTGGCTTGGGGATACGAGTTTGTCTATTCCTCTGATAAGGCATTTCTGACATGTTGATTGGATACACCTTAATGGATAAGTAAGTTACACATGTTAATGTTCTAGCGAGGTAGCGTATGTCCCAAGACTGATTCAATGGCTGAGTACTTTGGACTTCATGCCTCAAACGATGATGTATATTGGGAAATGTGCTTAATCATTTCCTTAATACCTGTAACAAAAAACTTTATCTCTCCTTTTTACACCCAAAGATCCCACCTATTCTTCTCTCTCTATCATTCTCAATTTTTTTGCAACCAAATCCTCCCCCTTTTCTCTTTTTTGGCAGACATTCTTTCTCCTTAAGTTTCTTCAGCAACCAAACTTTTCAGGTAATTGCTTCTCCCTTCTGATCTTCTTTCTTTTCATTTTGGTAATTAGATGTCTGCAATTTCCGTTTTTTACGAGGATTTTTGATAGTGTTAGGGCTAGAATAACCCACATTTAGGGTTGTTTTGGGCTTATAGTGGTTGCCAGGTTGGCCTTAGAAAACTTTTATGGGCTTTCCTTGCATTTTTGGATTTTCTGTCCATATCTGATATTCTTCTCCGGCATTCTGCAAAGCTTTGTTCTTAGTGTTCTTCATTGAAAAGCATTCACCTTCTTTGTTTGATCTTTGGTCAACTAGAGTTAAAGTTGTAAGTTGTTTGTTCCTTTGTTTTCAATTTTTCATAAGTCGGGTCTCATCTTATTGATGTTAAGGAAGTTGTATAAACTAGATGAGGAGTTTCCAAACCTAAGAGAGAAGTTCTTTGAACAAATCAGGAGGATTGAATCTGAAGAGGTCGAGAGTCATAAGGATGAGGCCTTTCCCTTTTGTTCAAGTTATCCACCTCCCCTAGATGTCATATACCCCCAAGCTTCTAAGCCTTGTGCCCCTATGTTTGATTCATCCTCATCAGCTGACGACCCTATGTTTACCTTTGAACAAGATGAGAGTGTTGATTCATACAAGGAAAAAATGGAATGTTTTGCATCCCAAGCTGAGGGTTCTGACATGGACGAGGCATATTCTCATGTCTCATCTTCCTGAGAGGCCAAGACAATGGTTAAATATAATTATGTTCAAACAGTTGAGCCTAGTGTAGCGATCCCTTATCCAATAAATTTATTTCCTCTTTCGACTACCATTGGGGACGAGTTTGAGCAAAGATTTCCTCGTAGTGACCCTGCCAATGTCCAAGCTGAGGAACCAAAAGAAAGCTGTGATGAGAATGAACTTGATAGTTCTGTTATCGAAGAATATGAGACCATTGTATCTGAAGTTGACCTATTGGTATGGAGGCATCTATACGTCATAGATTCTTCTATCTCTACGAGAAATCTTCTTAAGGATGAGCGAGCTTTTCATTGTGAGCAAATGTTTAAGGTAGACTTCCACCTGCCTATTCACCCTAAAATCCGACTTATTTTAGACCATATAAAACTTACCCCCTCTCAGATTTATCTCAATTCCTGTAAGGTTACCTTGGATTCATTGCCCTTTGGATGATGGTTCATTAGATCGACCCTCTAGTTAACATATTCCTTTCTTACTATACACCTTTGTCTTCTAAGACTCAACGGGGTTACTATTATCTCATATCCAGGAAGTCAAAGAATAAGGTCTTGATGGTTACCCAAACATCAAACCACAATTCGAAACCTTGTTACTTCTTTATCTCTAGGGATTTAGAATTTGGTCCCAACTATGCCTGTTTGAACTCTCAGCCCAGGGCCCCTCCGAGGTGTGCCAAAGTCTCTCCATCGGTCAAACTTGACCATATATTGAACCCTGAGGCTTTTGAGAAGGTTAAAAAACTTCGTGACCAAGAAGAAAATGGTCCTATCATGAAGTTTGAAAATTTAATGACCTCGTATTGTATAGCTAAGACAGGTCTACGGGTTGACCCCCTACCCGACCTACGTAAGTAATTTATCCTTGTAACTTTTGTTTCATATTTTATAATTACCCATAAAAAACTTTGAGGTTTACCCCTTGCAAATCGTCCGAAAGGTACACCATATGAGTTTTGGAACATGGTGGCACCCAGCTTTAGTAAGCTCATCAATAAGAACAAATAGACCAACCCCCCATTGCTCATACAAAAAAGTCCACTATAGGGGGTCCCATCAGAATCGACGATGTTTGGTGGAAAAGAAAAGTCCAAGTCGATAACACCACCACCACTTGTCCCTTGAAGCATGGTCATTTTGACCAGGAAATTTTGATCTTGACTAATGATGATCTGGATGATTGTCTTTCACAACTGAAAATTAATGACGAGAGTGTCATCATCCATGGAAAGAAAGCCGGAGATGGTATCGTCTCACTCGTCTTTGAGGTCGACAGGCACTTCCTTCAGGCAATGGTCATCTCTTTATTGACTCGATTTTCTATTCATAAGGTTGTTCAGGTTATTTTTAAAAACTTTGTGAAGAATATCTTCTTTATTTATATCTCATACTGATATATATCCCATTTATCTTGTTGGGTATGGTCTCTCTTCACCGTATGGGAGACTAGATTAATAATAAGTTCCTCTTATTTCAAAATGGGAGAGATATTGTAGTTATAGAGAATAGCTTGAGGGAAGAGCTTCAGATAACAAAGTCAGCCTTGTAGAAGGTGAAAGATTTGGTCAGCAACCTGAAGACTGAAGCCTAGACTGTTGCTACAATTGGATCTTCCTTGGACAAGTCTAAGTTGCAAGACATAGTTGACTTTAGGGAATCAGATGAATTTGGAGGTTATGTCTTATAATATCTCGAACTAGGCATCAAGACAGCTAGTACATGGCCATTTTAAAGCATGCTGAGACTGGGACTCTGTATCCTGATGGCTTCTTGGGCCTTGAGTTCAACGATCCCCTCCTCGAAAGTGCCCTGACCGAGATTGAAAATCCTACTAATCCTGTGGAGACCAACCCTACTGAGGTCATAAAGACCAATGAGAATACAACCTAGTTGGGTCTTAATGATGATGGGGCCGAGACAACTAATGCTTGCGTTTATGGGGTAACTCAGCCAGGTGGTGATGGGAGCTTTTAACCTTGATCTCCTTTAATTTTTTTTTATTTGGCTATGACAGTCGGCCTTTCTTGGCCTTGATCTTTCTCTATGCTGAACATCTATAAACTCTTTTCATAATGGAATGAAGTTTTTATTTCTATCATTCCGCGTGTTGTGATTTCTTTTATATTTCCCTCAGTAACATTACTCGAATTGATACTTGTCTCTACTTTCACCTACTTAATGGTGCCTAAGGAATATAGTTCATAATTTCAAATTCACCAAATTATTATTGAGTGTCATCTCGTCCATGCACTGTCATCTCAGTCGCGAGATTATAAACCACCAAGCTAATTATGTTTAATAATAAATGAACCACGACTAAGTGATTAAATTTGAATCCACCAAATTATGGTGTTTAATCACAAGTCCTCTCTCATTGTTTTGAGGGTGTATGGACGAGTGTCGTCTCGTCCATGCACTATCGTCTCGATCGAGAGAGTGTAACCACCAATTCAATGATGTTTAATAATAAATTATCCACAACCAACTGATTTTTAAATGTGAATCCCCCAAATTATAATGTTTAATCACAAATCGCATCTCATTATTTTGAGAGTGTATGGATGAGTGTCATCTCCTCCATGCACTTTAGTATCGGTCGAGAGAGTATAACCACCAAGTTAATGATGTTTAATAATAAATGAACCACAACTATGTTATTTTTAAATTTGAATCCACCAAATTATGGTGTTTAATCACAAGCCCCTTCTCATCATTTTGAGAGTGTATGGATGAGTGTCATCTCGTCCATGCACTATCATCTCGACCGAAAGAGTATAACCACCAAGTTAATGATGTTTAATAATAAATCCCTCTCGGTGTTATTATCAGTCCACAGATGAGGTTAGCCCCATTTGGACTGTCGTATTACCAAGAGAAACTTAATGATACTTCACCACAAGTTATGTATTATAGCATATGATGAGTTTATACAAGCAAATAACAAATATTTAAATAAATATACAAAGTATGAGATAATACTTGAGATTTCATTGAAATTCTATTAAATTTCTATAGAATTTCATCCATATATTATTCATCAACTGAACCTCATGCATATGTATTACGATCGAAGGAAAAGGGAAAAGAAAAACTAATATCTTACTTGTATTATTTCTTGAGGTGGTCAACGTTCCATGGGTTGAAGAATGGTTCTCCTTCTAGATTTTCCAATCAATACGTCCTCATGACCCCTCTTCAACCACTCTATATGGACCGTGCCAATTCTAATGAAGCTTGTTAGGCTTTTTCCATGTCTTCTTCAGTACCATGTCTCCTACCTTCAATGGACGTGCCTTTACTCTCTTATTATAGAACTTTATGATCCTTTGCTGGTAGGAAGCTTGCCTAACCTTAGCATCCTCTCCTTTCTTCCACAAGGTCTAAATCAAGCCTTTATTCAACAACATTTTCTTCTAGATCATAGGTTTGAACCCTATGGGTACGGAGGTTTACCTGTATCGGCACTACTTCCTCTGATCCATAAGCTAAAATAAATAGCGTTTCCTCGGTAGTGGTCCTTTTCATTGTCCTGCAAGACTAATGGAAAAAATATACTTCCTCAATCCACCTCCCTTTGGCATCCTCCAATCTCTTTTTGATCCCATCCAGGATCGTTCTATTTGTTACTTTTGTCTGACCATTGGCTTGAGTTCGGACAAGAGTGGAGAATAATTTCTTAATGTCAACTCGCTCACATTATTTCTCAAGGGAGATGTTCTTGAATTCCATTCCAGTATCTTAAATAAAGGTGTTTGGTACGCCGTACCTACATATGATGTCTTTCCAGATAAACCGAAAGGCTTTCTTCTTTGTGATTGTTATTATCAGCTCGACCTCTGCCTATTTAGAAAAATAATCGATCGCCATAATCAAGTAACGATAACTATTCATATCTATTGACAGTGGTCCTACGAAGTTAATTCCCCATATCAAAAAAGGCTCGAAAGGTTTAATGAAAGTAAAAGGTTGATCAGGTTGATGGGGTATGGTGGTAGGCCTATGGCATTTGTCTCACTTTTTGACATATGCAGCTGCGTTTCTAGCCTCTATCGGCCACCAACATCCCTGGGTGATGATCCATATAGCCAACGGCCTTCCTCTAGTGTGGCTGGAATATGACCCTTCATGCACTTCCTTTAAGATATATTCTACCTCAGATGGGTCGACACATCTGAGTAGAGGAATCATGGACACCTTCTTGTATAAGATGTCTTCTATAAGGGAGAGCTTGGCAGCTTTATACCTCAATTTCTTTATTTTGTCTTTGGACTTAGGAAGCTCCCCTTCTCTGATGTAGAGGATGATGGGATCCATCTAAGCGGCTTCCATTCTCACATTAAAACAAAACTTGATATAACTTTCATCTCCCTCGATTGTCGGCCCATAGAGAATATCTACCGGGACTATTTTCCTTATTTCAGTTCTAGTGGCTGAAGCTAACCTTGCCAAATCATTGGCTTGGTCATTATCCAATTAGGGTATCCTCTTCAATTTTACTTCAGTAAAGTGCTTCAGTGTTGTCTTAAACCTTCCCAAGCACGTTGTCATTCTATAATCTTTATCCTCATATACCCCCTAAATTTGGTTAACAACCAACCTGGAATCACTATGCACAAAGAGTTGGCCAACATATAGTGTCCGGGCAAGGGAAAGACCTTATAGCAGTGCCTCGTACTCATATTCTTTATTAGAATTTTTGAAGTTTAATATCAATGCATATTCAATATCGGTCCCATCCGATGCTGATACTATCAATCCTGCCTCGCTTTCAGTCTCACATGAGGATCCATTAACAAAAAGGCTCCCCATAGTACCATTTGGAAAAAAACTACCCTCTTTTAAGATTCCATTCTAAAAAGATATCATTTCTCCTCATTCTCGGACACTTTGTTTCTTGTTGAACTGGTCTCGGCCTCTGTCGGGGGAGGATGTGCTCTACTTTTTTTCTCGCAAGCTATATCTTCAACAACTTCAGTGTCTCCCTTGTCCCAGGTGAACTTAGCTATAAAGTCGTCCATACATTGAACCTTAATGGCCGTTATTAGTTTGTAGATAATGTCTAACTCTCCGAATTGAATTGCCCAAACCATCAGTCTTCCTAACTTCCCAGGCTTGTGAATGACCCATCTGAGGGGTGAGTATATGAAGAACACCATGGTATGTGCCTCGAAATAGGGCTTCAGCTTCCTTGAGGCATGGATTAGTGCATAGGAAAACCTTTCCATCTTGAAGTACCTCTGTTCGTCCCTTTGGTGTGCCTTACTATTAAAATGCACTAGTTTTTGAACTACATATTCTTCTCTTATAATAGCGGCACTGATGGCCGACTCTGATACTGCCAAATAAAGATACAATTTCTCCCCTTGAACTCTTCATCCCTTTATCAGTGGCTCTAAACACAAATCTGTTTAATACTGCCACTCTTCGAGTCAATATTTTCACCTCCTTGATTGTCGTAGGAGTCTTCATCTCCAATAAGGCCTTGATCTTTTTGGGGTTAGCTTAGATCTTCCTCTGATTTATAGGTAATCCCCAAAACTTGCCTGCTCCCATGCTAAATACACACTTTGCAGGGTTGAGCTTCATTCAGTACATGTACATCCCGTCAAATGTGTGCTCAAGGTTAGCCATGTGAGTATCATCCTCGAGGCTCGTTGTCTATATATTTTTTATGTACACTTCCATTGTCTTCTCGATCTGATCATTAAACATTTTGTTGATTAGCCTCTGATATGTTGCCTCCACATTCTTTAACCCAAACGGTATGGCCTTATTACAATAGGTCCTCTTATCGATAATAAAGGTTGTCTTCTCTTCATCTGCCAGATCTATGGATATTTGGTTATAGCCTGAGTAGGAATCCATAAAGCTCATTACATCATGGCTATAGCATCTACCATCTGCTAAATCCTTAGCAATGGGAATTTGTCTTATAGGAAAGCTTTTATTCAAATATGCGAGGTTGACACACATCCTCCAGTTGCATTTGGCTTTGGGACGATGACGCCATTTTCAAGCCAATCGAGCAAAATGACCTCACAAATGAAGTTGGCCTTCTCCAACTACTTAACCACTTGTTTCTCGTGAGTAGACTATCCTCCTCTGTCGTATAAGTGTTGCATCATCGGCCACATTAAACTTGTGACATAAGATCTTGCGATCAATCCCATGCATATTTTTGTGGCTCCAAGCAAAGATGCTCTGCCTCTTTCTTAACAGAATAATTAACTTTTCTTTAGCCTCCTTCCTTAGAGTTTTTTCGACTTGGATGGTTTTTTATGGCTCATCCTGATTGAGGATGATTGATTCTACAACCTCAATAGCATCACCCATCTTGAGTTTCTTCTCATTTCTTGGGTCCAATGTGTCGATGTTGTATGTCATTATGGCCGTTTTATATGATTTTCTCTCCTTGTTTGAGTTGAAGTAACATTCGTGTTCCTCAACTTGGTCCCCCTAAACTTTGCCTACTCCATAAAGGATCGAGAGTTTAATCATCTGATGGACTGTTGAAGGCACAACCTCAAATTCATTGAGGGCTACCCTTTACAGAATTATATTATAGGCCAAATACATTTTCATCCATGATAAAGAAGCTTATTTTCTTATAAGACACGTTGGGGAAGATTATCCATCTACTAATTATAATACAAAGATGTAAATACCTAATGTACACAGTTATTCCAACTCTTCATCTTCCTACTATTATAAATAGCTCACTACCTCTCTTAGTTAGAGATAGATCAAAATAGTCCATGTAAACCCTAGAGAGTTCTTTAGAGGATAGTACTAAACCCAAACCACACCGTGACATTATCGTCGTGGATGCAGGCACCTCATTATGGCCGAACCACATAAACCCTTTTATCTTTCTCCTTGTCTCTCACCTTTCTATAAATTATTTATTTCTCATTTTATATATGGTTATAATAATTGGTTAAATGAAGCTAAGACTAATCTCCATCAACAAACAAAATTTAGACACCAACAGATTAGCACCCTCTGTGGAAAACGATAGGCTAGAAATGTTTTCTCCCTATTTTCACCAAGCAACCATTTTTTCGTCATTTGTTTTCCCACACTAAAAAATGGTGGGAAATCCAAAGCGTAGCCATGATGCTAGAAACTCCTTAAGCCCTTTATCCCCTCCTGGTTTTGGGATCTTTAAGTAATTATGTTGAATATAGCTAACGGTTCAGATGCCATGTAAGAGACAGTGAGACAAATTGCTCATACACTCCAAACTAAGCCCATAACTAGTCCACTAACCAGGGGAGAAATGTTGCCTCTAACAACTAGGTAGGAAAGAATAAAATCTAAATACTCTAGATCAACCAATGATAGATTTTATTGCCTTAGTACGACCTCTTCAATTAGATCTATTGATTATTATTAGAATGGACATTCACTTTCTCAAAAAAGGTCGAGAACACTGGATAGGCTAAGTAGGGATCAACCATTGATCATTTGGGTCCCCAAGCTACTAGGGATCATAATAAAAAATATCTCTCAAGGTAAAAAGATCACTGAGAAGACTCATTCAGATCAAGGACTAGCGCGTGAAGATCCATGGGTGTAGAGCAGGGTTCTCAGGAAAACAGCCCAACGATTAGAAGATATCTTAGGAGAGATAGACAAATCCAGAAATCCTTTATGTGGAGTTTTATGTAGGGATTAGCCTTTATCCCAACAATTATGAACTTTCTTACACCTGCTAAGTTAAAACCACCCGTGGTCAGTCCAAAGTATGATGGTAAAACTGATCATTTTCTTCATATGTAAGAATAGCAAGACGTCGTTAACACCTACTCAGACGAGATGCATTACAAGGCATTCTCTAGCACTATTACCGGGTCGATGCAAATTTGGTACAATAATATACCTCCTATAAAAATATCTAGCTTTTAATAGCTCTCCCACCTATTTATCAGTAACTTATGCTTTGGAATCAAACTAATCAGGTGGGTAGCTCATTTATTCAGTGTTAGCTAGCGACCGGGGGAAACTACTCGCCAATATACCATAACCTTTAATAGCAAAAAATTAGAAGTTGTTTATTATGAAGAAAACAAAACGATCACTGCATTCGAAGAAGTTATATTATGCCTTAGACAAAGATCCCGTAAGACTATAACTGATTTGATGGCTAAAGAAAGTAAAATTACTAATATCAAAGATGCTATTACTGCCAAGCAATCTCATAAATCCAAGCTGAAGGCAATAAGAGCACTAACAAGAAAGATCAAAAGGATAAGTAGGTTGAAACACCTAAGAGGTATGATGAATATATTATTTTTACTGTTGGTGTACACCACATCCTAGACGAAATTTAGGGAAGTAGGAATTTGAAATGGTCTAAAAAGATGAAATCTCCCCCAAACATGAAAGATAAATCCATCTATTATAACTTTCACAAATACCACATGCATTACATAGATACTTGTATAGCCTTGAAGAATGAAATAGATATTTTGATCTGAAGGGGAAAACTCTCCAAATTAATTGACAAGGAAGGCACGACAAAAGACAGAGAGGATAAAAAATGATCGAAATCTCCTTGTAACCCAGGGGATGATAAGAAAAGAGGTAAATAAAATGATGTCGAGGATGATTCAGACCTACCGAGGAAGCCCAAAAAACCTATGCGCAATGTAAACCTGGTCTCTTTTGGTGGTCATTTCATTACATGTGGTGAAGCTAGTGAAGGTAATAAGATATTTAAAAGAAAGAAATACCTAAATAAAGACAAAACCTGTTCATACACTTGGCAAATCATTTATCTGGCGATGTTAATCGTCGCATAAGGAAAGTGAACAAAGATAATTTGGTGATAGGATTCTTCAAGAAAGACCAAATTGGGGGTACTTTATTAATGATTATCCTCTAATCGTAACATTGATGGTTCATGAAGTATGAGATTCCAAAATTTTAGTGGATAATAGTAGCTCAGCTGACGTCATGTTTATGGTTGCTTCAAAGGATTGGAACTACATGACAGAAAACTGGAACCTTATAACAGACCCCTCACAGGTTTCTCCGGAGAAAACTTATATCCTTTGGGAACTATAAAATTATAAGTCTTTATTTGAACTTGGACAATTATACGATCTGATAGGAATCATTTCTTCTTCCTAGATAATAACGTTTGATCCACTTACAACATAATCTTTGCTAGAGTCGACTCTAAAAAAATTAAATCTGTAGGTGACACCCTGCCCAATTAAATACGGAGTGATTAGTCCTTTATGTAATTAAATAGGACTCCCATTTAGTTCAGTCTTAGCATCATCGTCGAAAACGTTATTAATTACTAATCACCTAATAGTTAAATAGTTCGGTGCCAAATTTTATCTTTCTTTATCATGCAAGATAAAATAACTTTAAACCAATCACATAATAGTATACAAGTCTGAACATCCAAATAATATAAATAAGTGTCGAATAAACCATCGACTCCGAAACAAATCCAAATAAATAAATAGAAGTTCAAATCTGAAATGAATAAAAATGAATAATGTAACCGACGGGGCAACACACCCAAAATAAAGTGTTGAGATAAGATTCCTAATATAGGAATAAATAATGGAGACATCTAGTCCAAATCCTGCATGCATTAACACATGTTGTAGTTGTGAATCCCTGTAATGAGTTTTCAAGCCTCGCATGCTTGTGGCTGGACACCTAAAAGGTTTTAAGAGAAATAAATATTTTTGTGAAAATGGGTTAGAGCCCATTTTTTTTACAACAGATTGCCCATTATGTATAAATATGTACACATAACACTCACTATGTATATATACATAGCAACCTCATAAATTGGTACTATTAGATGCATTTCTCTTACACGCTATCAAGTGCCACATCTCGTGTCACTTCTGGTCATCGGGTCAAAATCTCACGACCAAGCCCAAATTATAATTAAATAATGGAGGCATTTATCTATAAATAGGCCTTAGAGTTTCAATACATCTTGCTTGAAGACCTGCATGACATCTTCCTCTAATAAAATTAGGATCCACCGAGTACTATAACCTGGTGCTACAATCCAAACTCTGCTAGAATCTCCAGGGTGAGACTGCCCACTACACGTAACCAATGGTATAGCATCCTTAAGTAAAATTATATAAGAACAATTTTCATTCACCCTCCATTTATTATTAACAATATGATAATATGATTCACCACCTATATACTCAGATAGGTTTGTATTGTTCTTGTAAATGCTTCCACGAATTTTGGTTTCAATTCGATAGTGTCTCATTGATTATATATAATCAAATGTAATTTAGACCTTTCACATTCTATGTCTGAGTAGTAAAATTTCTAGGACAACATACTACCTTGATTTCTCTACGCATGGCCATAAACGACACGCAAATTCGAGTTCGAATGAGAAAGTTATCTCCATTAGAGTTCTCCCTTTTCAAGAGCCAACTATGTCTAAAAACAGGGTATCGATCTATCAGCCCTGGACCCATGGTTGATCGCCCCTTCGTTTGTGTACCTATTATTTCCCCCGTAAGAAAAATATTTGACTACCAATTGATCGTCCTTAGGCCCTCAGTCGACCGCCCCTTCTTTTATAAGCGTAATGTTACTTCGCTAGGCCAAGATCGTGACCACCGGTCGACTGGCCTGGGACCCAGGTCTATCGGACCGATCAAAACAGGGCAAGAAAGGTTAACATTTTTAAATTTTTCTCCAAATTCCTAATTACTTGTCTACTCAATTATAATAATTAGAAAACTCACTCCCTGCGATGTTTATATCAATCATTCTTATAATTTCATAGTTTTACTTAATCAGAATTTATCCTCACACCTAATTACCTATTTCAAACATAACCCATTTTCTCATCAATCATATATTTCACCATTTATGAATTTTTTCATCATCTTGAACCTCTAAAAAATCAAAAAATCTTACAATCCTCTAACACGGTGTGTTCTCAAAATTTCTTTATACACATGGGTTTAAATTCATTTCTTTTCATCATATAATTAGCATGATTTTTTTTCAAGTGTTCTACTTAACAGATTTGTTGCCAGAAATTCAAAAATTAACACTACTATCTACAACTCACATAAAACAAGAAAACACTCTCCTTATGTAATATATTCGATGATCTCTTCTCAAAAACTTTTGCCCGAAATAATCTTCTCCTTCGAGTTTCCTTCTTCTTCTTTTTTTCTTTCTCCCTTCTATTAAGCTTTAATTTGCTAAATCCCAAAACTAAGTCTATGGGCTAACACCAAAAGACTAAAATATCCCCGTATTGGAACGGTTATGTCTAAAAAGAGCTCGGGACCCAATTACTACCTCTAAATACACTGTTTTGACTATCACGGCCTATTCAGACCCAACTGTGACCTCAAAATTGTAATCCAAGTTAATCTATAATATCTTCCTATCTCGACCCCCTATTAGACCACACGTGACTCCCAATTGAGATAAAATAAATGCCACATCACTATCACTAGCTATGACGTCAAATAATTATTACCATTCACTTAGTTATTTTATTTCATCAATATTAATCATTCTCTCTCTCCCTCTCTCGCTCTCTTGATTTATATTTATATGCACACAAAATAATTAATTTAATTAAATTTTGACGCAGTAGTAATTTAAATTTATGTGAATTAATTAGATATTTAATATTAAATGCTAATGTTCACAAATATAGGGTGTTGCATACTCCCCGTGAAAAGATAATGCCAGTTAAGTTTTTTAACAGATTTAAGACGGTTTAAATGGCCCCGAACAGTTTGTTTGATAAACTCTTTTTTTTACAAAACAAATACTAACACAAGATGTGTATACAAAGTTATTAACGATATATTTCAGTTAGGTGACCAAGTTTTGAAAGATAAAATTAAATAAATTTAAATCAGCATGCTATCAGAAGGGGATGAGAGGAAGATTAAACATGCAAGAACATAAGATTTTAACGTGGCAAAACCCCGTCCAATTGGTTAAACATCCACGTAGGTCTCTAAAACTCAAAAACAAAATTCACTAAAATAGAGTAAACAAATTACAAGCTAAATACCAAACTAAACAAACAATCAGAAATAATCGAAGTCAAGAATTTTTACCAACCCCATTAGGTAATTATGGGTTTTCTGAAGGCTCTGATGTTCTAGCTATTCTCTCAAATATTAAGATCTGTAAGTGGATAGAAGTTAGTTTTTCTCAAAACTTGAAACAGAAAAAGTATTCGTTGGTAACATGTTTTGAAAGAACATTTAAGTATAAAGCAAACGACAAATAAGGATTTCTTTGGAAAAGAAATCAAAACTAAAGAGATCTAAGTTATTTATATCAACTAAAATTAGATCTCTATATTTTATGAAAGAGAAAACAAGATCCAACAACGTGACTATGTTGGAAAAGAGATCGAAGAATGAAGAGGAATGAAACTTCAAAAGAGGACGAACACATAAACACTCAAAGTAAATTTTTTGAAGAAATTTGCTAGGGTTTGGGTTCAGTTTTTCTATTTCTCTATTTTACTTCTCTATTCTCTCTTTTTTCTCTCAACTCTCAACTGATTGAAAGATTATAAGAGTATATCCTAGGTCATCTATTTATAGTAGATGTTGGAAGGTCTTAAAATCTCTGGGCAAAACAACAACTAAGAATATCTCTAGTTGATCGATATAAATCTAATGGCTTACAACACACCGCATTTAAGTGACATCTGAATGGACAACGAGGTTGGAACTTGGATTTTTTAAAATCAACATGCAGACCGTAGAAAAAATAGATCCAAGGGATGGTAAAGGTTCTTATGAATGAGAGAGTTAGAAAACACAATCTGGGTCGTTGTGGATGCAACACGTGTGTGGCTAAGATGGGTTAAAAATGCGAGTTTTTGAAGTTTAAACAATTCCATTTTGTACCGAACATCTCTCTGCCGCTTTTGGATTATACCCATCCAAGTTTTTAGGAGATAAAATTATTTACAAATAGGCCCAAAACATTTTAAAATCAATTTTTAAATGTTTTTAAAATATTTATAAATTCCTAAAAATTATTTAAAAAATCCGAAAAATTATTTAAAAACTATTTTAATGGGAATTAATACTCACACACCAAAATTAATATGAATGCAACATAGAATGCAATCATAGGTTCAGTGTTGGTATTATACCTTTGAGATTAATAGAGGAAATATCATGTAGAGTCTGAGGTTTTTGATAAACTAGGGTATGACTCAATGTTTGACACTATTTCCAAACTAGATAACCGTCTATATAATATAGACTCAAGTTAGTCAAAGATATAGGGTGATTCAATCTTCCCCTTTGGAAATATGAGACAAAATATTCTTTGAGTCATCAAGGACTCTAAGGGATACTAAAAATAAGAAAATCCTATGCCTCTACAAAATTCTATCTACCCCATATCCTAGTCAAAGATGATGAAATTATGGAAAGATGAAAAAACTGCTTTGAGAGGTTATTAAATGGAGATAATGGGAGTAGATTAGATATAAAGGAACTTAGAGAGACTCGAAAAAATATATTTTTCCGCAGAATTAGGACAATAGAGGTCAGAATTGCTTTAAAAAGATGAAAACAGGGAAGGCTTTAGGACTAGATGGTATCCCTATTGAGGTTTGGAAGTGCTTAGGGGAGGAGGGAGTATCAAGGCTTACAAAATTATTTAATATAATTTCAATGACTAATAGAATGCCCGATAAATGGAGAAAAAGTGTTTTAGTGCTTATTTATAAAAATAAAGGGGACATACAAAGTTGTTTAAATTATCATGGTATTAAGTTAACGAGTCATACAATGAAACATTGGGAGAGAGTCACTGAATATAGATTGAGATTAAAGACAACAATATCTAAGAATCAATTTGGTTTTATACCTGGGAGGTCAACAATGGAAGCAATCTATTTATTTAGGAGATTAATGGAGAGGTATAGGGAAAAAAAAGGATCTTCATATGATTTTTATAGATTTGGAAAAGGCATATGATAGGATTCCCAGAGATATAATATGGTGGGGTCTACATGAAAGAGGAGTGACTCACATATATATTGATGTGATCAAGGATATGTATGATGTGACTACAATAAGAATATCAGCCAGAGAAAGTAGTGAATTTTTAATTACGGTAGGTCTACACCAAGGTTCAGCATTAAGTGGATTCTATTTGTTGATGATACAAGATGAGGTGCCATGGTGTATGTTATTTGCAGATGATATTATTTTAGTGGATGAGACTAAGACGATTGAGAGAAACTTTAGAAATAAGAGGATTTAAAATAAGCATAGCTAAAATAGAATATGTGGAGTGCAATTTTAGTAGTAATAGGAGGACAAATAGAGATCACTACACCAAAATGACAAAATTGTCACCTTTCAACCGGTCACCCTTGTCAAGGTCATTGACCGTGACAAAAAACACGCGTTTTGTATCACGGTCATTGACCTTGACACGACCGTGACAATGTTTGCAGCAAAAACCCTTTCCCCCTTCTTTTTTCCCTCCCGCCGTTCCCTCCCTCTCTCTCTCTCGACGCTGCTCTCTCTCTCTCTCTACTTTCAGGTTTAATTCTCTCTCTCTCTCTCTCTCTCTCTTCCATTTATATATATGTTTGTGTGTATATATATGTGTGTATGTGTGTATATATGTGTGTGTGTGTGTGCGGGGGTAGGGGGTGGGGCAGGGTGGGGGTAGGGTGGGGGCAGAGTGGGGGTAGGGGGTGGGGTAGGGTGGGGGTAGGGGGTTAAAAATATAATATTAGTTTGATACAACATTAATTTGTGTATGAGTTTCATAATTATAAATAATATCCAAAAATATTGGATAACAATTTATTTTCATTCAAAATAAATAAGTAATTTTCTACAAATTTCATAAAAAAATGAAAGTCGGCTTAATATGTGATTTAAGTGTGAAATAATCGCTATATACTTATACTAATGGAGAAAAAAACCATATATGGCGTTTTTTGTTTTTAGTTAGATGCAAAATAACACATATAGGTATCACATGACTTTATATCCATCAAATAAAATTTTACCATAAAATATCATTTTGTGGAAGGCAAGATCTATTACAATATATTTACATACCTAAATGATTTTTTTTAAATGACATTACAACAAAAAACTACAATAAGGGTTAAAATGGCATCCGAAATTGCTAAAAGTATGAAAAATAAAATATCATTTAGTCTATGTTGTTGAAAAATTTGATCAAATTGGTGAGCCCTTCATATTTTAAAAATGTTGTTTTTATTCCTATTTAACTTTTCTTTCTATACACCCTTAATTATATTTAAAGTTTAATAAAATAGGAGTTATAGAAAGAAAAGTGGGGTTTAAATAAAAACACTTTTTTTAAATTTTAGGTTCTGGTGCATAATCTTCCTTTGTCACAATTAATTTATATGCCTCAAAGTTATTTTATCACTCTTAGTTTATATTTGTGATAATACTTTATGAACCACAACTTTAGGTTGATTATTTTAGAACTTAAACTTCAAGATACAAAAAATAATTCTATAGAACAGCTTAGATATCTTAACAAAACACATATCTAACATTGAATATGATTTATAAAAAGCACAAAACAATAGTAGAAATTCAATACATGAAATTAACATTGAGATTATTTTAAATAGACAGTCACTACATGAAATTAACATTGAGATTATTTTAAATAGTGAGTGGGGGTGGTGGTGTGTGTGTATGTGGTGAGTGGGGGTGTGGAGGGAGGTGGGGGTGTGTGTGTATGTGGTGAGTGGGGGGTGTGGAGGGAGGTGTGTGTGTGTGTGTGTGTGTTTGTGTATATATTTGAATTAACCCACGAATTTGTATTTTTGTATTTGAATTAACCCATGAATTTATTTTTGTATTTGAATTAACCCATGAATTTATTTTTGTATTTGAATTAACCCATTATATGAAACATACTTGAAATTAAATATAGTGCGCATAGATACTAGCCTTCTAGTTCTTATGCGTACGCATTCAATAGCCCTTAGACCCGTTCGAGAGTCATTACCCCTGTAATGAGATCTCTCGAATTGTCCCGTTTGGACAGTTTGAGACTGTATAATTTCTGTATAATATTCTTATTGGCTTAAAGTTGTTACTTTTGGAGGAAGTTCTGCAGTCGTATCTTAATGTTCTCTGGGTACATACTAGATTGACAAGTGTGACTGTTATTTCAATTGACCAATTGAAATAACACTCACACCTGCCAATCTACGTCGTGTACTTGGAGAACTAAGGGGATATGCTATCGAATTTTTTTCAAATCGTAACAATGTGCATGTGCTGTTAAGTATATTACAGAAAAATGCAGTCTTGAATGGGATAGGACCACTTACCCTTTAATTGGATAATTAAATGATGGGATAATTAAATAAAACATACTATAAATCTAAGTTTTGTTTACCTTTAATAGGTGTTTAGTTGTGGTAGCTGTGATGGGATATCCGAAATACAAAGAGTGGATGGGTGAGACTAATAGAATGGGGGATGTGTTTCGCAGAGGTGCTAACGAATTTGTGAAATATGAAAAGAGATGTCGTAATGATGAAGAGTTTCCGTGTCCGTGTGCTAGGTGTAATAATGGTAAGGTGTTTGAGTGGAAAAAAGTTGAACTACATTTGTTAAGATCAGGTATGCAAGATAGTTATCGATTTTGGAGTTTTCACGGTGAATTGAAAGTTCCTTTTGTCCCCGACCAACCTTCACAACAACCTTCAACAAGTAGAATAGATGTAGAAGGGGACGACGTAGATCATAATATGTTAGAGGATTTAGTTGATGATGCGTACGGAGTTTATGAAGCTGAGGAGAATGAGGTTACTGATGATGTAGAAGATTCAAGTGCTCGTGAAGATAACATGATAAAACTTGACTATGACTACCAAAGTTTAAAATTTAAGGTGACCCAACCGTTATACTCTGGCTGTGAGAAAGATCAAACAAATTTACATGCAACCGTTGGTTTGCACAGTTTGAAGACGCAGTACGGTTTGTCTGGCAATAGCGTGACGGGAATTCTGAAATGGATGAAGGGCTTATTACCCAAGGTGAATACACTTCCAAATAGATATCTTGTTATGAAGAACAGTTTGAAAGGTTTGGGAATGAAGTATAAATCGATTCATACTTGTGTGTATGACTGCATACTATACCGAAAGGAGTATGAAAATCTCGATCGTTGTCCGGTATGCGATGAACCTAGATATGTCTAATCTACTAGTAAGGAAGGCACAAGCTCAAAAGTGCCTCAAAACGTATTAAAATATTTTCCCGTTGGGCCTAGATTAAAGCGATTTTTCACAGTACCATGGATTACAGAGGCAATGACTTGGCATGCTAGGGAAGAAATAGGGGGTAATATCATGCGTTATCCTATTGATTCTACTGCCTGGCGGAAGATGAATTTTGAGTATCCCGGTTTTGCTCGAGAATAACGCAACATTCGTTTGGCTATATCAACAGATGGTTTCAATCCATTTGGAAATCTAAGCACCAATCAAAGTATATGGCCAGTGATCCTAGCCCCACTCAACCTCCCTCCTTCATAGTGTATGAGACCTGAATTTTCGATGATGGCTTTATTGATACCTGGGCCAAAGGCACCAAGTGATGACATTGATATCTACCTGGCTCCTTTGGTAGAAGAATTAAATGAGTTGTGGGAAGAGGGTGTGCAATCATTTGACTCTTTTAGAAAAGAAGAGTTTACGCTGAAAGCTATGTTGATGTGGGCAATTCATGATTTTCCAGCTTATGGGACATTATCCGGATGTGTAGTACATGGTTATTTGGGGTGTCCTATTTGTGGAGAGGAGACTGAATCTCTTTGTCTACCCTCTAGCTTAAAAAAATGTATACCATTGCCACAGGAGGTTTTTACCCCCAGCTCATAGTTTCAGATTTGAGAAAGGTTCTAATTTTTTATTGGGCGGAGTTGAACATAGGCTACCGCCGAGACAACTTTCGGGTTCAGAAATTGAAAGTAAATCTTCTGAATGTGGCCCAAATATGCCAGGTAAGAATCCCAAATTTAAGAATGTCAAGCATAAGAAGACCCCAACTGGGAATGAAACTGAGATAAGAAAGGCATGGTCTCGGAGGTCAATTTTATTTGACTTGCCTTATTGGAAGAAAAACCCGGTGCGCCATGTATTGGATGTGATGCATGCAGAGAAGAACTTCATTGAACAATTATACAAAAAGATGGAGATACCTAGAAATGATTATTTTCGTTATTTTGGATCAATTATACAAAAAGATGGAGATATTAGTGATGATGTTACTCATAGGATTAAAGCAGGATGGGTATATTGGAGAAGTGCTACTGGCATTTTGTGTGATAGGCATATACCTTTAAAGTTAAATTAAATATTTTATAGGACATCCATTAGACCCTCCATGTTATATGGGAAAGAGTGTTGGACAACCAAGAAATAAAATGTGCAAAAAATGAGTGTGGCAGAGATGCGAATGCTAAGATGGATTTGTGGTAAAACTCGAAAGGATAAAATGAAAAATGAACAAATTCGTGAAATGGTAAAAGTATCTGCTATAGAAGATAAATTGAGACAAAATCGACTTAGATAGTGTAGACACTTCAAGCGTAGACTAATGGATGCCCCTATAAGCAAGATTGATTTAGTTAGTATAGATAGTAACACAAGGGGTAGAGGTAGGCCTAAATTGACTTGGTGGGATGTGATAAAAAGTACATGATATCATGTGGTTTAACCGAAGATATTGCACTGGACAGAATGGAATGGAAAAATAGGATTCATGTACCCGACCCTAAATAATTGGGAAAATGGATTGTTGAGTTGAGTAGAACTAAATACAGACCAATACCGTAACAATATTATGATAAAAAGAGGTACTGAATTCTTGAAAATAAGATTACTAAGATGAAATATATTAGTTGAATGTAACACCCCGCCCACCTGGGGAGAGCGAACGGAGCACTACAGTCGATAAACTAAATCAATTCCATAAATAACAAGGTATAGAGCATCAAAATCCCATAATAGAAAAGAAACCACTAATCTCATCTCTTTAAATAAATACAACAATTCTCTCGAATAGATTACAACATCTAACTCGAAAATAAAATACAAATCTCCAATGCTCTATACATCAAAATAATACAAGTCTTCTCATCTCTTGTATTAAAAATCTTCCCAAAAATAATCCTCGCTAAAATCCATTCTCCAAATCAAATCAAAAGCGCCCAAATTCGCGCTAACCAGCCACTAAAAGAAAATATGGGGAAGTACACAATACGACAAGAAAGATACTTAAAAAAAGTTAGCGATGAATAAAACGTCACAATAAAAATACTAATATTCAAATCAAATAATGCAAATCTCAATAGCATTTTATCCATAAATTTCTCAACAACACATTAACCGGGTCACCAGGCCTCACCCCATCCGCATATGCTTTATCAAGTCATAGCTCTTGGAAGCAGGAATTTTGGCTGGTGCCCAACGTCCGTGCCATATTAAAATCTCATGACAACGTGCTCAACAAAAACATGAATAATACCACATGAATCAAAATAATTCCAACAATTAATTTTCCAGATTTCAATGAATTTAACAATTCAAAATATGAGTTCAATTAAGAAGAATTCAACGGAATAAACACTCGCGAGATTGAGGAGCATATTATGTAAAACCCCATACCTTAAAATCATCACATAATTTAGCCTCAAAATCTAATTACACCATCACGTTCTTCTCGCGAAAATAATCAAATCTCGTTCTAGCCCAAACGCGAGAAAACCCCAAGTAAGCCTTCTAATTTGAGGTTGAAATCTTTAATAACTTTGGGGCTATGGTTTGTAGATGAAAGGGAGTAATTTTGGAGAGGTCTTCTGGTTTAAAAGTTTGAGAAAAAGTGATTTGAAAAGACAAGCCACGAATTAGTTGATATATAAATGATTAAGAGTTTGATTAAGAAAAGAGTTCTAATCAGATACAAACACTAAAAAATTTATTCCGGACGATCGGACCGTTGGAATAGGATGAAATTTTATCGAGAATTAGCTGAAGACGAGAGGAAGCTGCAGAAAAAAATTCAGCTCAATCGGACCGTTCAATATTGTTAAATATTTTTTTTTTGCTAGAGAGTTTTATGTTTCGAGGACTCTTAGAGAGTTTTATATTTTGAGAACTCTTCTATATAATAAAAATTCAATTAAAACTCCATTTTAATTCCGATTTTGAAACCGTTTGAAATTCTCGCCTTTAAAAATAATAACCAACATATCTGAGCAATAAAAATAATTTTATCTCAAAATTTATTTTTCCTCTTAATTTCAAAAATACCCCCAAATTATGCGGATTGTTACACTTCCCCACTAACAATGGAATTTCTCCCTCGAAATTCGCAGAATACCTAACTCTCAAAATCTGGCCAACAATCTCCAAAAATAATCTCGTCACCAAAAAATAATTTCCTCGTATCTAATCCAAATGCCTAACGCAAAACGATTCTCTAAAAATTTCTAACTCCAAATTCGTGCCACAAAAACACAACAGACCCAAAACCCAAGACCCGAGGGTTGTCGTATACCTAAGCTCTGATACCATTCTATAACACCCCGCCCTCTCGGGGAGAGCGAACGGAGCGCTACTGTCGATAAACTAAATCAATTCCATAAATAACAAGGTATGGAGCATCTAAATCCCATTATGGAAAAGAAATCACTAATCTCATCTCTTAAAATAAATACAACAATTCTCTCGAATAGATTACAACATCTAACTCGAAAATAAAATACAAATCTCCAATGCACTATACATCAAAATAATACAAGTCTTCTCATCTCTTGTATTAAAAATCTTCCCAAAAATAATACTTGCTAAAATCAATTCTCCAAATCAAATCCAAAGCGCCCAAATTCGCGCTAACCTGCCATTAAAAGAAAATATGAGGAAGTACACAATACGACAGGAAAGATGCTCAGAAAAAAGTTAGCGATGAATAAAACGTCACAATAAAAATACGAATATCCAAATCAAATAATGCAAATCTCAATAGCATTTTATCAAAAAATTTCGCAACAACACATTAACCGGGTCACCACGCCTCACCCCATCCGCATATGCTTTATCAAGTCATAGCCCTTGGAAGCAGGAATTTTGGCCAGTGCCCAACGTCCGTGCCTTATTAAAATCTCATGACGACGTGCTCAACAAATACATGAATAATACCACATGAATCAAAATAATTCCAACAATTATTTTTCCAGATTTCAATGAATTTAACAATTCAAATTATGAGTTAAATTAAGAAGAATTCAACGGAATAAACACTCGAGAGATTAAGGAGCATATTGTGTAAAACCCCATACCTTAAAATCATCACATAATTCAGCCTCAAAATCTAATTACACCACCGCGATCTTCTCGAGAAAATAATCAAATCTCGTTCTAGCCCAAACTCGAGAAAACACCAAGTAAGCCTTCTAATCTAAGGTTGAAATCTTGAATAAGTTTGGGGCTATGGTTTGTAGATGAAAGGGAGTAATTTTGGAGAGGTCTTCTGGTTTAAAAGTTTGAGAAAAAGTTATTTGAAAAGCCAAGCCACGAATTAGTTGATATATAAATGATTAAGAGTTTGATTAAGAAAAGAGTTCTAATCAGATACAAACACTAAAAAATTTATTTCGGACGATCGGACCGTCGGAATCGGATCAAATTTTACAGAGAATTAGCTGAAGACAGAGGAAGCTACAGAAAAAAATTCAGCTCGATCGGACCGTTCAATATTGTTTAATATTTTTTTTTGCTAGAGAGTTTAATGTTTCGAGGACTCTTAGAGAGTTTTATATTTTGAGAACTATTCTATATAATAAAAATTCAATTAAAACTCCATTTTAATTTCGATTTTGAAACCGTTTGAAATTCTCGCCTTTAAAAATAATAACCAACATATCTGAGCAATAAAAATAATTTTATCTCAAAATTTATTTTTCCTCTTAATTTCAAAAATACCCCCAAATTATGCGGATTGTTACACTTCCCCACTAACAATGGAATTTCTCCCTCGAAATTCGAAGAATACCTAACTCTCAAAATCTGGCCAACAATCTCCAAAAATTATCTCGTCACCAAAAAATAATTTCCTCGCGTCTAATCCAAATGCCTAACGCAAAACGATTCTCTAAAAATTTCTAACTCCAAATTCGTGCCACAAAAACACAACAGACCCAAAACCCAAGACCCGAGGGTTATCGTATACCTAAGCTCTGATACCATTCTATAGCACCCCGCCCTCTCGGGGAGAGCGAACGGAGCGCTACTGTCGATAAACTAAATCAATTCCATAAATAACAAGGTATGGAGCATCTAAATCCCATTATGGAAAAGAAATCACTAATCTCATCTCTTAAAATAAATACAACAATTCTCTCGAATAGATTACAACATCTAACTCGAAAATAAAATACAAATCTCCAATGCACTATACATCAAAACAATACAAGTCTTCTCATCTCTTGTATTAAAAATCTTCCCAAAAATAATACTTGCTAAAATCAATTCTCCAAATCAAATCCAAAGCGCCCAAATTCGCGCTAACCTGCCATTAAAAGAAAATATGAGGAAGTACACAATACGACAGGAAAGATGCTCAGAAAAAAGTTAGCGATGAATAAAACGTCACAATAAAAATACGAATATCCAAATCAAATAATGCAAATCTCAATAGCATTTTATCAAAAAATTTCGCAACAACACATTAACCGGGTCACCACGCCTCACCCCATCCGCATATGCTTTATCAAGTCATAGCCCTTGGAAGCAGGAATTTTGGCCGGTGCCCAACGTCCGTGCCTTATTAAAATCTCATGACGACGTGCTCAACAAAAACATGAATAATACCACATGAATCAAAATAATTCCAACAATTATTTTTCCAGATTTCAATGAATTTAACAATTCAAATTATGAGTTAAATTAAGAAGAATTCAACGGAATAAACACTCGAGAGATTAAGGAGCATATTGTGTAAAACCCCATACCTTAAAATCATCACATAATTCAGCCTCAAAATCTAATTACACCACCGCGATCTTCTCGAGAAAATAATCAAATCTCGTTCTAGCACAAACTCGAGAAAACACCAAGTAAGCCTTCTAATCTAAGGTTGAAATCTTGAATAAGTTTGGGGCTATGGTTTGTAGATGAAAGGGAGTAATTTTGGAGAGGTCTTCTGGTTTAAAAGTTTGAGAAAAAGTGATTTGAAAAGCCAAGCCACGAATTAGTTGATATATAAATGATTAAGAGTTTGATTAAGAAAAGAGTTCTAATCAGATACAAACGCTAAAAAATTTATTTCGGACGATCGGACCGTCGGAATCGGATCAAATTTTACAGAGAATTAGCTGAAGACAGAGGAAGCTACAGAAAAAAATTCAGCTCGATCGGACCGTTCAATATTGTTTAATATTTTTTTTTTGCTAGAGAGTTTAATGTTTCGAGGACTCTTAGAGAGTTTTATATTTTGAGAACTATTGTATATAATAAAAATTCAATTAAAACTCCATTTTAATTTCGATTTTGAAACCGTTTGAAATTCTCGCCTTTAAAAATAATAACCAACATATCTGAGCAACAAAAATAATTTTATCTCAAAATTTATTTTTCCTCTTAATTTCAAAAATACCCCCAAATTATGCGGATTGTTACACTTCCCCACTAACAATGGAATTTCTCCCTCGAAATTCGCAGAATACCTAACTCTCAAAATCTGGCCAACAATCTCCAAAAATAATCTCGTCACCAAAAAATAATTTCCTCGCGTCTAATCCAAATAACTAACGCAAAACGATTCTCTAAAAATTTCTAACTCCAAATTCGTGCCACAAAAACACAACAGACCCAAAACCCAAGACCCAAGGGTTATCGTATACCTAAGCTCTGATACCACTCTATAGCACCCCGCCCTCTCGGGGAGAGCGAACGGAGCGCTACTGTCGATAAACTAAATCAATTCCATAAATAACAAGGTATGGAGCATCTAAATCCCATTATGGAAAAGAAATCACTAATCTCATCTCTTAAAATAAATACAAAAATTCTCTCGAATAGATTACAACATCTAACTCGAAAATAAAATACAAATCTCCAATGCACTATACATCAAAATAATACAAGTCTTCTCATCTCTTGTATTAAAAATCTTCCCAAAAATAATACTTGCTAAAATCAATTCTCCAAATCAAATCCAAAGCGCCCAAATTCGCGCTAACCTGCCATTAAAAGAAAATATGAGGAAGTACACAATACGACAGGAAAGATGCTCAGAAAAAAGTTAGCGATGAATAAAACGTCACAATAAAAATACGAATATCCAAATCAAATAATGAAAATCTCAATAGCATTTTATCAAAAAATTTCGCAACAACACATTAACCGGGTCACCACGCCTCACCCCATCCGCATATGCTTTATCAAGTCATAGCCCTTGGAAGCAGGAATTTTGGCCGGTGCCCAACGTCCGTGCCTTATTAAAATCTCATGACGACGTGCCCAACAAAAACATGAATAATACCACATGAATCAAAATAATTCCAACAATTATTTTTCCAGATTTCAATGAATTTAACAATTCAAATTATGAATTAAATTAAGAAGAATTCAACGGAATAAACACTCGAGAGATTAAGGAGCATATTGTGTAAAACCCCATACCTTAAAATCATCACATAATTCCGCCTCAAAATCTAATTACACCACCGCGATCTTCTCGAGAAAATAATCAAATTTCGCTCTAGCCCAAACTCGAGAAAACACCAAGTAAGCCTTCTAATCTAAGGTTGAAATCTTGAATAAGTTTGGGGCTATGGTTTGTAGATGAAAGGGAGTAATTTTGGAGAGGTCTTCTGGTTTAAAAGTTTGAGAAAAAGTGATTTGAAAAGCCAAGCCACGAATTAGTTGATATAAAAAATGATTAAGAGTTTGATTAAGAAAAGAGTTCTAATCAGATACAAACACTAAAAAATTTATTTCGGACGATCGGACCGTTGGAATCGGATGAAATTTTACAGAGAATTAGCTGAAGACAGAGGAAGCTACAGAAAAAAATTCAACTCGATCGGACCGTTCAATATTGTTTAATATTTTTTTTTGCTAGAGAGTTTAATGTTTCGAGGACTCTTAGAGAGTTTTATATTTTGAGAACTATTCTATACAATGAAAATTCAATTAAAACTCCATTTTAATTTCGATTTTGAAACCGTTTGAAATTCTCGCCTTTATAAATAATAACCAACATATCTGAGCAATAAAAATAATTTTATCTCCAAATTTATTCTTCCTCTTAATTTCAAAAATACCCCCAAATTACGTGGGTTGTTACACTTCCCCACTATCAATGGAATTTCTACCTCGAAATTCGCAGAATACCTAACTCTCAAAATATGGCCAACAATCTCCAAAAAGAATCTCATCACCAAAAAATAATTTCCTCGCATCTAATCCAAATGCCTAACGCAAAAGGATTCTCTTAAAATTTCTATCTCCAAATTCGTGCCACAAAAACACAATAGACCCAAAACCCAAGACCCGAGGGTTGTCGTATACCTAAGCTCTGATACCATTCTGTAGCACCCCGCCCGCTCGGGGAGAGCGAACGGAGCGCTACTGTCGATACACTAAATCAATTCCATAAATAACAAGGTATAGAGCATCTAAATCCCATAATGGAAAAGAAACCACTAATCTCATCTCTTCAAATAAATACAACAATTCTCTAGAATAGATTACAACATCTAACTCGAAAATAAAATACAAATCTCCAATGCTCTATACATCAAAATAATACAAATCGTCTCATCTCTTGTATTAAAAATCTTCCCAAAAATAATCCTCGTTAAAATCCATTCTCCAAATCAAATCCAAAGCGCCCAAATTCGCGCTAACCTGCCACTAAAAGAAAATATGGGGAAGTACACAATACGAAAGGAAAGATGCTCAGAAAAAAGTTAGCGATGAATAAAACGTCACAATAAAAATACGAATATTCAAATCAAATAATGCAAATCTCAATAGCATTTTATCAATAAATTTCTGAACAACGCATTAACCCGGTCACCAGGCCTCACCCCATCCGCATATGCTTTATCAAGTCATAGCCCTTGGAAGCAGGAATTTTGGCCGGTGCCCAACGTCCGTGCCTTATTAAAATCTCATGACGACGTGCTCAACAAAAACATGAATAATACCACATGAATCAAAATAATTCCAACAATTATTTTTCCAGATTTCAATGAATTTAACAATTCAAAATATGAGTTCAATTAAGAAGAAATCAACGGAATAAACACTCGAGAGATTTAGGAGCATATTGTGTAAAACCCCATACCTGAAAATCATCACATAATTCAGCCTCAAAATCTAATTACACCATCGCGATCTTCTCGCGAAAATAATCAAATCTCGTTCTAGCCCAAACTCGAGAAAACACCAAGTAAGCCTTATAATCTAAGGTTGAAATCTTGAATAAGTTTGGGTCTATGGTTTGTAGATGAAAGGGAGTAATTTTGGAGAGGTCTTCTGGTTTAAAAGTTTGAGAAATAGTGATTTGAAAAGCCAAGCCACGAATTAGTTGATATATAAATGATTAAGAGTTTAACTAAGAAAAGAGTTCTAATCAGATACAAACACTAAAAAATTTATTCCGGACGATCGGACCGTTGGAATCGGATGAAGTTTTACAGAGAATTATTTGAAGATGAGAGGAAGCTACAGAAAAAAATTCAGCTCGATCGGACCGTTCAATATTCTTTAATATTTTTTTTTGCTAGAGAGTTTAATGTTTCGAGGACTCTTAGAGAGTTTTATATTTTGAGAACTCTTCTATATAATAAAAATTCAATTAATACTCCATTTTAATTCCGATTTTGAAACCGTTTGAAATTCTCGCCTTTAAAAATAATAACCAACATATCTGAGCAATAAAAATAATTTTATCTCAAAATTTATTTTTCCTCTTAATTTCAAAAATATCCCCAAATTACGCGGGTTGTTACATTTCCCCACTAACAATGGAATTTCTCCCTCGAAATTCGCAGAATACCTAACTCTCAAAATCTGACCAACAATCTCCAAAAATAATCTCGTCACCAAAAAATAATTTCCTCGCATCTAATCCAAATGCCTAACGCAAAACGATTCTCTAAAAATTTCTAACTCCAAATTCGTGCCACAAAAACACAACAGACCCAAAACCCAAGACCCGAGGGTTGTCGTATACCTAAGCTCTGATACCATTCTGTAACACCCCGCCCTCTCGGGGAGAGCGAACGGAGCGCTACTGTCGATAAACTAAATCAATTCCATAAATAACAAGGTATGGAGCATCTAAATACCATTATGGAAAAGAAAGCACTAATCTCATCTCTTAAAATAAATACAACAATTCTCTCGAATAGATTACAACATCTAACTCGAAAATAAAATACAAATCTCCAATGCTCTATACATCAAAATAATACAAATCGTCTCATCTCTTGTATTAAAAATCTTCCCAAAAATAATCCTCGTTAAAATCCATTCTCCAAATCAAATCCAAAGCGCCCAAATTCGCGCTAACCTGCCACTAAAAGAAAATATGGGGAAGTACACAATACGAAAGGAAAGATGCTCAGAAAAAAGTTAGCGATGAATAAAACGTCACAATAAAAATACGAATATTCAAATCAAATAATGCAAATCTCATAGCATTTTATCAATAAATTTCTCAACAACGCATTAACCCGGTCACCAGGCCTCACCCCATCCGCATATGCTTTATCTAGTCATAACCCTTGGAAGCAGGAATTTTGGCCGGTGCCCAACGTCCGTGCCTTAATAAAATCTCATGACGACGTGCTCAACAAAAACATGAATAATACCACATGAATCAAAATAATTCCAACAATTATTTTTCCAGATTTCAATAAATTTAACAATTCAAAATATGAGTTCAATTAAGAAGAAATCAACGGAATAAACACTCGAGAGATTTAGGAGCATATTGTGTAAAACCCCATACCTTAAAATCATCACATAATTCAGCCTCAAAATCTAATTACACCACCGCGATCTTCTCGCGAAAATAATCAAATCTCGTTCTAGCCCAAACTCGAGATAACACCAAGTAAGCCTTCTAATCTAAGGTTGAAATCTTGAATAAGTTTGGGGCTATGGTTTGTAGATGAAAGGGAGTAATTTTGGAGAGGTCTTCTGGTTTAAAAGTTTGAGAAATAGTGATTTGAAAAGCCAAGCCACGAATTAGTTGATATATAAATGATTAAGAGTTTGACTAAGAAAAGAGTTCTAATCAGATACAAACACTAAAAAATTTATTCCGGACGATCGGACCGTTGGAATCGGATGAAGTTTTACAGAGAATTATTTGAAGATGAGAGGAAGCTACAGAAAAAAATTCAGCTCGATCGGACCGTTCAATATTGTTTAATATTTTTTTTTGCTAGAGAGTTTAATGTTTCGAGGACTCTTAGAGAGTTTTATATTTTGAGAACTCTTCTATATAATAAAAAAATTAAAACTCCATTTAATTCCAATTTTGAAACCGTTTGAAATTCTCGCCTTTAAAAATAATAACCAACATATCTGAGCAATAAAAATAATTTTATCTCAAAATTTATTTTTCCTCTTAATTTCAAAAATACCCCCAAATTATGCGGGTTGTTACATTTCCCCACTAACAATGGAATTTCTCCCTCGAAATTCGCAGAATACCTAACTCTCAAAATTGGGCCAACAATCTCCAAAAATAATCTCATCACCAAAAAATAATTTCCTCGCATCTAGTCCAAATGCCTAACGCAAAACGATTCTCTTAAAATTTCTATCTCCAAATTCGTGCCACAAAAACACAACAGATCCAAAACCCAAGACCCGAGGGTTGTCGTATACCTAAGCTCTGATACCATTCTGTAGCACCCCGCCCGCTCGGGGAGAGCGAACGGAGCGCTACTGTCGATAAACTAAAGCAATTCCATAAATAACAAGGTATAGAGCATCTAAATCCCATAATAGAAAAGAAACCACTAATCTCATCTCTTCAAATAAATACAACAATTCTCTAGGATAGATTACAACATCTAACTCGAAAATAAAATACAAATCTCCAATGCTCTATACATCAAAATAATACAAGTCGTCTCATCTCTTGTATTAAAAATCTTCCCAAAAATAATCCTCGTTAAAATCCATTCTCCAAATCAAATCCAAAGCGCCCAAATTCGCGCTAACCTGCCACTAAAAGAAAATATGGGGAAGTACACAATACGAAAGGAAAGATGCTCAGAAAAAAGTTAGCGATGAATAAAACGTCACAATAGAAATACGAATATTCAAATCAAATAATGCAAATCTCAATAGCATTTTATCAATAAATTTCTCAACAACGCATTAACCCGGTCACCGGGCCTCACCCCATCCGCATATGCTTTATCAAGTCATAGCCCTTGGAAGCAGGAATTTTGGCCGGTGCCCAACGTCCGTGCCTTATAAAAATCTCATGACGACGTTCTCAACAAAAACATGAATAATACCACATGAATCAAAATAATTCCAACAATTATTTTTCCATATTTCAATGAATTTAACAATTCAAAATATGAGTTCAATTAAGAAGAAATCAACGGAATAAACACTCGAGAGATTTAGGAGCATATTGTGTAAAACCCCATACCTTAAAATCATCACATAATTCAGCCTCAAAATCTAATTACACCATCGCGATCTTCTCGCGAAAATAATCAAATCTCGTTCTAGCCCAAACTCGGGAAAACACCAAGTAAGCCTTCTAATCTAAGGTTGAAATCTTGAATAAGTTTGGGGCTATGGTTTGTAGATGAAAGGGAGTAATTTTGGAGAGGTCTTCTGGTTTAAAAGTTTGAAAAATAGTGATTTGAAAAGCCAAGCCACGAATTAGTTGATATATAAATGATTAAGAGTTTGACTAAGAAAAGAGTTCTAATCAGATACAAACACTAAAAAATTTATTCCGGACGATCGGACCGTTGGAATCGGATGAAGTTTTACAGAGAATTAGCTGAAGATGAGAGGAAGCTACAGAAAGAAATTCAGCTCGATCGGACCGTTCAATATTGTTTAATATTTTTTTTTGCTAGAGAGTTTAATGTTTCGAGGACTCTTAGAGAGTTTTATATTTTGAGAACTCTTCTTATATAATAAAAATTCAATTAAAACTCCATTTTAATTCCGATTTTGAAACCGTTTGAAATTCTCGCCTTTAAAAATAATAACCAACATATCTGAGCAATAAAAATAATTTTATCTCAAAATTTATTTTTCCTCTTAATTTCAAAAATACCCCCAAATTACGCGGGTTGTTACACTTCCCCACTAACAATGGAATTTCTCCCTCGAAATTTGCAGAATACCTAACTCTCAAAATCTGGCCAACAATCACCAAAAATAATCTCATCACCAAAAAATAATTTCCTCGCATCTAATCCAAATGCCTAACGCAAAACGATTCTCTTAAAATTTCTATCTCCAAATTCGTGCCACAAAAACACAACAGACCCAGAACCCAAGACCTGAGGATTGTCGTATACCTAAGCTCTGATACCATTCTGTAGCACCCCGCCCGCTCGGGGAGAGCGAACGGAGCGCTACTATCGATAAACTAAATCAGTTCCATAAATAACAAGGTATAGAGCATCTAAATCCCATATTAGAAAAGAAACCACTAATCTTATCTCTTCAAATAAATACAACAATTCTCAAGAATAGATTACAACATCTAACTCGAAAATAAAATACAAATCTCCAATAATCTATACATCAAAATAATACAAGTCGTCTCATCTCTTGTATTAAAAATCTTCCCAAAAATAATCCTCGTTAAAATCCATTCTCCAAATCGAATCCAAAGCGCCCAAATTGGCGCTAACCTGCCACTAAAAGAAAATATGGGGAAGTACACAATACGACAGGAAAGATGCTCAGAAAAAAGTTAGCGATGAATAAAACGTCACAATAAAAATACGAATATTCAAATCAAATATTGCAAATCTCAATAGCATTTTATCAATAAATTTCTCAACAACGCATTAACCCGGTCACCAGGCCTCACCCCATCCGCATATGCTTTATCAAGTCATAGCCCTTGGAACCAGGAATTTTGGCCGGTGCCCAACGTCCGTGCCTTATTAAAAGCTCATGACGACGTGCTCAACAAAAACATGAATAATGCCACATGAATCAAAATAATTCCAACAATTATTTTTCCAGATTTCAATGAATTTAACAATTCAAAATATGAGTTCAATTAAGAAGAAATCAACGGAATAAACACTCGAGAGATTTAGGAGCATATTGTGTAAAACCCCATACCTTAAAATCGTCACATAATTCAGCCTCAAAATCTAATTACACCATCGCGATCTTCTCGCGAAAATAATCAAATCTCGTTCTAGACCAAACTCGAGAAAACACCAAGTAAGCCTTCTAATCTAAGGTTGAAATCTTGAATAAGTTTGGGGCTATGGTTTGTAGATGAAAGGGAGTAATTTTGGAGAGGTCTTCTAGTTTAAAAGTTTGAGAAATAGTGATTTGAAAAGCCAAGCCACGAATTAGTTGATATATAAATGATTAAGAGTTTGATTAAGAAAAGGGTTCTAATCAGATACAAACACTAAAAAATTTATTCCGGACGATCGAACCGATGGAATCGGATGAAATTTTATAGAGAATTAGCTGAAGACGAGAGGAAGCCACAAAAAAAAATTCAGCTCGATCGGACCGTTCAATATTGTTTAATATATTTTTTTGCTAGAGAGTTTAATGTTTCGAGGACTCTTAGAGAGTTTTATATTTTGAGAACTCTTCTATATAATAAAAATTCAATTAAAACTCCATTTTAATTCCGATTTTGAAACCGTTTGAAATTCATGCCTTTAAAAATAATAACCAACATATCTGAGCAATAAAAATAATTTTATCTCAAAATTTATTTTTCTTCTTAATTTCAAAAATACCCCCAAATTACGCGGGTTGTTACACTTCCCAACTAACAATGGAATTTCTCCCTCGAAATTCGCAGAATACCTAACTCTCAAAATCTGGCCAACAATCACCAAAAATAATCTCATCACCAAAAAAAAATTTCCTCGCATCAAATCCAAATGCCTAACGCAAAACGATTCTCTTAAAATTTCTATCTCCAAATTCGTGCCACAAAAACACAACAGACCCAAAACCCAAGACCCGAGGATTGCCGTATACCTAAGCTCTGATACCATTTTGTAGCACCCCGCCCGCTCGGGGAGAGCGAACGGAGCGCTACTGTCGATAAACTAAATCAATTCCATAAATAACAAGGTATAGAGCATCTAAATCCCATTATGGAAAAGAAATCACTAATCTCATCTCTTCAAAGAAATACAACAAATCTCTAGAATAGATTACAACATCTAACTCGAAAATAAAATACAAATCTCCAATGCTCTATACATCAAAATAATACAAGTCGTCTCATCTCTTGTATTAAAAATCTTCCCAAAAATAATCCTCGTTAAAATCCATTCTCCAAATCAAATCCAAAGCGCCCAAGTTCGCGCTAACCTGCCACTAAAAGAAAATATGGGGAAGTACACAATACGAAAGGAAAGATGCTCAGAAAAAAGTTTGCGATGAATAAAACGTCACAATAAAAATACGAATATTCAAATCAAATAATGCAAATCTCAATAGCATTTTATCAATAAATTTCTCAACAACGCATTAACCCGGTCACCAGGCCTCACCCCATCCACATATGCTTTATCAAGTCATAGCCCTTGGAAGCAGGAATTTTGGCCGGTGCCCAACGTCCGTGCCTTATTAAAATCGCATGACGACGTGGTCAACAAAAACATGAATAATACCACATCAATCAAAATAATTCCAACAATTATTTTTCCAGATTTCAATGAATTTAACAATTCAAAATATGAGTTCAATTAAGAAGAAATCAACGGAATAAACACTCGAGAGATTTAGGAGCATATTGTGTAAAACCCCATACCTTAAAATCATCACATAATTCAGCCTCAAAATCTAATTACACCACCGCGATCTTCTCGCGAAAATAATCAAATCTCGTTCTAGCCCAAACTCGAGAAAACACCAAGTAAGCCTTCTAATCTAAGGTTGAAATCTTGAATAAGTTTGGGGCTATGGTTTGTAGATGAAAGGGAGTAATTTTGGAGAGGTCTTCTGGTTTAAGAGTTTGAGAAATAGTGATTTGAAAAGCCAAGCCACGAATTAGTTGATATATAAATGATTAAGAGTTTGACTAAGAAAAGAGTTCTAATCAGATATAAACACTAAAAAATTTATTCCGGGCGATCGGACCGTTGGAATCGGATGAAGTTTTACAGAGAATTAGCTGAAGATGAGAGGAAGCTACAGAAAAAAAATTCAGCTCGATCGGACCGTTCAATATTGTTTAATATTTTTTTTTGCTAGAGAGTTTAATGTTTCGAGGACTCTTAGAGAGTTTTATATTTTGAGAACTCTTCTATATAATAAAAATTCAATTAAAACTCCATTTTAATTCTGGTTTTGAAACCGTTTGAAATTCTCGCCTTTAAAAATAATAACCAACATATCTGAGCAATAAAAATAATTTTATCTCAAAATTTAATTTTCCTCTTAATTTTAAAAATACCCCCAAATTACGCGGGTTGTTACACTTCCCCACTAACTATGGAATTTCTTCCTCGAAATTCGCAGAATACCTAACTATCAAAATCTGGCCAACAATCACCAAAAATAATCTCATCACCAAAAAATAATTTCCTTGCATCTAATCCAAATGCCTAACGCAAAACGATTCTCTTAAAATTTCTATCTCCAAATTCGTGCCACAAAAACACAACAGACCCAAAACCCAAGACCCGAGGATTGTCGTATACCAAAGCTCTGATACCATTCTGTAGCACCCCGCCCGCTCGGGGAGAGCGAACGGAGCGCTACTATCGATAAACTAAATCAGTTCCATAAATAACAAGGTATAGAGCATCTAAATCCCATAATAGAAAAGAAACCACTAATCTCATCTCTTCAAATAAATACAACAATTCTCTAGAATAGATTACAACATCTAACTCGAAAATAAAATACAAATCTCCAATGCTCTATACATCAAAATAATACAAGTCGTCTCATCTCTTGTATTAAAAATCTTCCCAAAAATAATCCTCGTTAAAATCCATTCTCCAAATCAAATCCAAAGCGCCCAAATTCGCGCTAACCTGCCACTAAAAGAAAATATGGGGAAGTACACAATACGACAGGAAAGATGCTCAGAAAAAAGTTAGCGATGAATAAAACATCACAATAAAAATACGAATATTCTAATCAAATATTGCAAATCTCAATAGCATTTTATCAATAAAATTCTCAACAACGCATTAACCCGGTCACCAGGTCTCACCCCATCCGCATATGCTTTATCAAGTCATAGCCCTTGGAAGCAGGAATTTTGGCCGGTGCCCAACGTCCGTGCCTTATTAAAAGCTCATGACGACGTGCTCAACAAAAACATGAATAATACCACATGAATCAAAATAATTCCAACAATTATTTTTCCAGATTTCAATGAATTTAACAATTCAAAATATGAGTTCAATTAAGAAGAAATCAACGGAATAAACACTCGAGAGATTTAGGAGCATATTGTGTAAAACCCCATACCTTAAAATCATCACATAATTCAGCCTCAAAATCTAATTACACCACCGCGATCATCTCGCGAAAATAATCAAATCTCGTTCTAGCCCAAACTCGAGAAAACACCAAGTAAGCCTTCTAATCTAAGGTTGAAATCTTGAATAAGTTTGGGGCTATGGTTTGTAGATGAAAGGGAGTAATTTTGGAGAGGTCTTCTGGTTTAAAAGTTTGAGAAATAGTGATTTGAAAAGCCAAGCCACGAATTAGTTGATATATAAATGATTAAGAGTTTGACTAAGAAAAGAGTTCTAATCAGATACAAACACTAAAAAATTTATTCCGGACGATCGGACCGTTGGAATCGGATGAAGTTTTACAGAGAATTAGCTGAAGATGAGAGGAAGCTACAGAAAAAAATTCAGCTCGATCGGACCGTTCAATATTGTTTAATATTTTTTTTGCTAGAGAGTTTAATGTTTCGAGTACTCTTAGAGAGTTTTATATTTTGAGAACTCTTCTATATAATAAAAATTCAATTAAAACTCCATTTTAATTCTGGTTTTGAAACCGTTTGAAATTCTCTCCTTTAAAAATAATAACCAACATATCTGAGCAATAAAAATAATTTTATCTCAAAATTTAATTTTCCTCTTAATTTTAAAAATACCCCCAAATTACGCGGGTTGTTACACTTTCCCACTAACAATGGAATTTCTTCCTCGAAATTCGCAGAATACCTAACTCTCAAAATCTGGCCAACAATCACCAAAAATAATCTCATCACCAAAAAATAATTTCCTCGCATCTAATCCAAATGCCTAACGCAAAACGATTCTCTTAAAATTTCTATCTCCAAATTCGTGCCACAAAAACACAACCGACCCAAAACCCAAGACCCGAGGATTGTCGTATACCTAAGCTCTGATACCATTCTGTAGCACCCCGCCCGCTCGGGGAGAGCGAACGAAGCGCTACCGTCGATAAACTAAATCAGTTCCATAAATAACAAGGTATAGAGCATCTAAATCTCATAATAGAAAAGAACCCACTAATCTCATCTCTTCAAATAAATACAACAACTCTCTAGAATAGATTACAACATCTAACTCGAAAATAAAATACAAATCTCCAATGCTCTATACATCAAAATAATACAAGTCGTCTCATCTCTTGTATTAAAAATCTTCCCAAAAATAATCCTCGTTAAAATCCATTCTCCAAATCAAATCCAAAGCGCCCAAATTCGCGCTAACCTGCCACTAAAAGAAAATATGGGGAAGTACACAATACGACAGGAAAGATGCTCAGAAAAAAGTTAGCGATGAATAAAACTTCACAATAAAAATACGAATATTCAAATCAAATATTGCAAATCTCAATAGCATTTTATCAATAAATTTCTCAACAACGCATTAACCCGGTCACCAGGCCTCACCCCATCCGCATATGCTTTATCAAGTCATAGCCCTTGGAAGCAGGAATTTTGGCCGGTGCCCAACGTCCGTGCCTTATTAAAAGCTCATGACGACGTGCTCAACAAAAACATGAATAATACCACATGAATCAAAATGATTCCAACAATTATTTTTCCAGATTTCAATGAATTTACCAATTCAAAATATGAGTTCAATTAAGAAGAAATCAACGGAATAAACACTCGAGAGATTTAGGAGCATATTGTGTAAAACCCCATACCTTAAAATCGTCACATAATTCAGCCTCAAAATCTAATTACACCATCGCGATCTTCTCGCGAAAATAAGCAAATCTCGTTCTAGCCCAAACTCGAGAAAACACCAAGTAAGCCTTTTAATCTAAGGTTGAAATCTTGAATAAGTTTGGGGCTATGGTTTGTAGATGAAAGGGAGTAATTTTGGAGAGGTCTTCTGGTTTAAAAGTTTGAGAAATAGTGATTTGAAAAGCCAAGCCACGAATTAGTTGATATATAAATTATTAAGAGTTTGATTAAGAAAAGAGTTCTAATCAGATACAATCACTAAAAAATTTATTCCGGACGATCGGACCGTTGGAATCGGATGAAATTTTATAGAGAATTAACTGAAGACGAGAGGAAGCTACAGAAAAAAATGCAGCTCGATCGGACCGTTCAATATTGTTTAATATATTTTTTTGCTAGAGAGTTTAATGTTTCGAGGACTCTTAGAGAGTTTTATATTTTGAGAACTCTTCTATATAATAAAAATTCAATTAAAACTCCATTTTAATTCCGATTTTGAAACCGTTTGAAATTCTCGCCTTTAAAAATAATAACCAACATATCTGAGCAATAAAAATAATTTTATCTCAAAATTTATTTTTCCTCTTAATTTCAAAAATACCCCCAAATTACGCGGGTTGTTACACTTCCCCACTAACAATGGAATTTCTCCCTCGAAATTCGCAGAATACCTAAATCTCAAAATTGGGCCAACAATCTCCAAAAATAATCTCATCACCAAAAATTAATTTCCTCGCATCAAATCCAAATGCCTAACGCAAAACGATTCTCTTAAAATTTCTATCTCCAAATTCGTGCCACAAAAACACAACAGACCCAAAACCCAAGACCCGAGGGTTGTCGTATACCTAAGCTCTGATACCATTCTGTAGCACCCTGCCCGCTCGGGGAGAGCGAACGGAGCGCTACTGTCGATAAACTAAATCAATTCCATAAATAACAAGGTATAGAGCATCTAAATCCCATAATGGAAAAGAAACCACTAATCTCATCTCTTCAAATAAATACAACTATTCTCTAGAATAGATTACAACATCTAACTCGAAAATAAAATACAAATCTCCAATGCTCTATACATCAAAATAATACAAGTCGTCTCATCTCTTGTATTAAAAATCTTCCCAAAAATAATCCTCGTTAAAATCCATTCTCCAAATCAAATCCAAAGCGCCCAAATTCGCGCTAACCTGCCACTAAAAGAAAATATGGGGAAGTACACAATACGACAGGAAAGATGCTCAGAAAAATGTTAGCGATGAATAAAACGTCATAATAAAAATACGAATATTCAAATCAAATATTGCAAATCTCAATAGCATTTTATCAATAAATTTCTCAACAACGCATTAACCCGGTCACCAGGCCTCACCCCATCCGCATATGCTTTATCAAGTCATAGCCCTTGGAAGCAGGAATTTTGGCTGGTGCCCAACGTCCGTGCCTTATTAAAAGCTCATGACGACGTGCTCAACAAAAACATGAATAATACCACATGAATCAAAATAATTCCAACAATTATTTTTCCAGATTTCAATGAATTTAACAATTCAAAATATGAGTTCAATTAAGAAGAAATCAACGGAATAAACACTCGAGAGATTTAGGAGCATATTGTGTAAAACCCCATACCTTAAAATCGTCACATAATTCAACCTCAAAATTTAATTACACCATCGTGATCTTCTCCCGAAAATAATCAAATCTCGTTCTAGCCCAAACTCGAGAAAACACCAAGTAAGCCTTCTAATCTAAGGTTGAAATCTTGAATAAGTTTGGGGCTACGGTTTGTAGATGAAAGGGAGTAATTTTGGAGAGGTCTTCTGGTTTAAAAGTTTGAGAAATAGTGATTTGAAAAGCCAAGCCACGAATTAGTTGATATATAAATTGTTAAGAGTTTGATTAAGAAAAGAGTTCTAATCAGATACAAACACTAAAAAATTTATTCCGGACGATCGGACCGTTGGAATCGGATGAAATTTTATAGAGAATTAACTGAAGACGAGAGGAAGCTACAGAAAAAAATTCAGCTCGATCGGACCGTTCAATATTGTTTAATATATTTTTTTTCTAGAGAGTTTAATGTTTCGAGGACTCTTAGAGAGTTTTATATTTTGAGAACTCTTCTATATAATAAAAATTCAATTAAAACTCCATTTTAATTCCGATTTTGAAACCGTTTGAAATTCTCGCCTTTAAAAATAATAACCAACATATCTGAGCAATAAAAATAATTTTATCTCAAAATTTATTTTTCCTCTTAATTTCAAAAATACCCCCAAATTACGCGGGTTGTTACACTTCCCCACTAACAATGGAATTTCTCCCTCGAAATTCGCAGAATACCTAAATCTCAAAATTGGCCCAACAATCTCCAAAAATAATCTCATCACCAAAAATTAATTTCCTCGCATCAAATCCAAATGCCTAACGCAAAACGATTCTCTTAAAATTTCTATCTCCAAATTCGTGCCACAAAAACACAACAGACCCAAAACCCAAGACCCGAGGGTTGTCGTATACCTAAGCTCTGATACCATTCTGTAGCACCCCGCCCGCTCGGGGAGAGCGAACGGAGCGCTACTGTCGATAAACTAAATCAATTCCATAAATAACAAGGTGTAGAGCATCTAAATCCCATAATGGAAAAGAAACCACTAATCTCATCTCTTCAAATAAATACAACTATTCTCTAGAATAGATTACAACATCTAACTCGAAAATAAAATACAAATCTCCAATGCTCTATACATCAAAATAATACAAGTCGTCTCATCTCTTGTATTAAAAATCTTCCCAAAAATAATCCTCGTTAAAATCCATTCTCCAAATCAAATCCAAAGCACCCAAATTCGCGCTAACCTGCCACTAAAAGAAAATATGGGGAAGTACACAATACGACAGGAAAGATGCTCAGAAAAAAGTTAGCGATGAATAAAACGTCACAATAAAAATACGAATATTCAAATCAAATATTGCAAATCTCAATAGCATTTTATCAATAAATTTCTCAACAACGCATTAACCCGGTCACCAGGCCTCACCCCATCCGCATATGCTTTATCAAGTCATAGCCCTTGGAAGCGGGAATTTTGGCCGGTGCCCAACGTCCGTGCCTTATTAAAAGCGCATGACGACGTGCTCAACAAAAACATGAATAATACCACATGAATCAAAATAATTCCAACAATTATTTTTCCAGATTTCAATGAATTTAACAATTCAAAATATGAGTTCAATTAAGAAGAAATCAACGGAATAAACATTCGAGAGATTTAGGAGCATATTGTGTAAAACCCCATACCTTAAAATCGTCACATAATTCAACCTTAAAATTTAATTACACCATCGCGATCTTCTCACGAAAATAATCAAATCTCGTTCTAGCCCAAACTCGAGAAAACACCAAGTAAGCCTTCTAATCTAAGGTTGAAATCTTGAATAAGTTTGGGGCTATGGTTTGTAGATGAAAGGGAGTAATTTTGGAGAGGTCTTCTGGTTTAAAAGTTTGAGAAATAGAGATTTGAAAAGCCAAGCCACGAAGTAGTTGATATATAAATTGTTAAGAGTTTGATTAAGAAAAGAGTTCTAATCAGATACAAACACTAAAAAATTTATTCCGGACGATCGGACCGTTGGAATCGGATGAAATTTTATAGAGAATTAACTGAAGACGAGAGGAAGCTACAGAAAAAAATTCAGCTCGATCGGACCGTTCAATATTGTTTAATATATTTTTTTGCTAGAGAGTTTAATGTTTCGAGGACTCTTAGAGAGTTTTATATTTTGAGAACTCTTCTATATAATAAAAATTCAATTAAAACTCCATTTTAATTCCGATTTTGAAACCGTTTGAAATTCTCGCCTTTAAAAATAATAACCAACATATCTGAGCAATAAAAATAATTTTATCTCAAAATTTATTTTTCCTCTTAATTTCAAAAATACCCCCAAATTACGCGGGTTGTTACACTTCCCCACTAACAATGGAATTTTTCCCTCGAAATTCGCAGAATACCTAACTCTCAAAATTGGGCCAACAATCTCCAAAAATAATCTCATCACCAAAAATTAATTTCCTCGCATCAAATCCAAATGCCTAACGCAAAACGATTCTCTTAAAATTTCCATCTCCAAATTCGTGCCACAAAAACACAACAGACCCAAAACCCAAGACCCGAGGGTTCTCGTATACCTAAGCTCTGATACCATTCTGTAGCACCCCGCCCGCTCGGGGAGAGCGAACGGAGCGCTACTGTCGATAAACTAAATCAATTCCATAAATAACAAGGTATAGAGCCTCTAAATCCCATAACGGAAAAGAAACCACTAATCTCATATCTTCAAATAAATACAACAATTCTCTAGAATAGATTACAACATCTAACTCGAAAATAAAATAAAAATCTCCAATGCTCTATACAACAAAATAATACAGGTCGTCTCATCTCTTGTATTAAAAATCTTCCCAAAAATAATCCTCGTTAAAATCCATTCTCCAAATCAAATCCAAAGCACCCAAATTCGCGCTAACCTGCCACTAAAAGAAAATATGGGGAAGTACACAATACGACAGGAAAGATGCTCAGAAAAAGCGATGAATAAAACGTCCCAATAAAAATATGAATATTCAAATCAAATAATGCAAATCTGAATAGCATTTTATCAATAAATTTCTCAACTCGGCATTAACCCGGTCACCAGGCCTCACCCCATCCACATATGCTTTATCAAGTCATAGCCCTTGGAAGCAGGAATTTTGGCTGGTGCCCAACGTCCGTGCGTTATTAAAATCTCATGATGACGTGCTCAACAAAAACATGAATAATACCACATGAATCAAAATAATTCCAACAATTATTTTTCCAGATTTCAATGAATTTAACAATTCAAAATATGAGTTCAATTAAGAAGAAATCAACGGAATAAACACTCGAGAGATTTAGGAGCATATTGTGTAAAACCCCATACCTTAAAATTGTCACATAATTCAGCCTCAAAATCTAATTACACCATCGCGATCTTCTCGCGAAAATAATCAAATCTCGTTCTAGCCCAAACTCGAGAAAACACCAAGTAAGCCTTTTAATCTAAGGTTGAAATCTTGAACAAGTTTGGGGCTATGGTTTGTAGATGAAAGGGAGTAATTTTGGAAACGGTCTTCTGGTTTAAAAGTTTGAGAAATAGTGATTTGAAAAGCCAAGCCACGAATTAGTTGATATATAAATGATTAAGAGTTTGATTAAGAAAAGAGTTCTAATCAGATACAAACACTAAAAAATTTATTCCGGACGATCGGACCGTTGGAATCGGATGAAGTTTTACAGAGAATTAGCTGAAGATGAGAGGAAGCTACAGAAAAAAATTCAGCTCGATCAAACCGTTCAATATTGTTTAATATTTTTTTTTGCTAGAGAGTTTAATGTTTCGAGGACTCTTAAAGAGTTTTATATTTTGAGAACTCTTCTATATAATAAAAATTCAATTAAAACTCCATTTTAATTCCGATTTTGAAACCGTTTGAAATTCTCGCCTTTAAAAATAATAACCAACATATCTGAGCAATAAAAATAATTTTATCTCAAAATTTATTTTTCCTCTTAATTTCAAAAATACCCCCAAATTACGCGGGTTGTTACACTTCCCCACTAACAATGGAATTTCTCCCTCGAAATTCGCAGAATACCTAAATCTCAAAATTGGCCCAACAATCTCCAAAAATAATCTCATCACCAAAAATTAATTTCCTCGCATCAAATCCAAATGCCTAACGCAAAACGATTCTCTTAAAATTTCTATCTCCAAATTCGTGCCACAAAAACACAACAGACCCAAAACCCAAGACCCGAGGGTTGTCGTATACCTAAGCTCTGATACCATTCTGTAGCACCCCGCCCGCTCGGGGAGAGCGAACGGAGCGCTACTGTCGATAAACTAAATCAATTCCATAAATAACAAGGTGTAGAGCATCTAAATCCCATAATGGAAAAGAAACCACTAATCTCATCTCTTCAAATAAATACAACTATTCTCTAGAATAGATTACAACATCTAACTCGAAAATAAAATACAAATCTCCAATGCTCTATACATCAAAATAATACAAGTCGTCTCATCTCTTGTATTAAAAATCTTCCCAAAAATAATCCTCGTTAAAATCCATTCTCCAAATCAAATCCAAAGCGCCCAAATTCGCGCTAACCTGCCACTAAAAGAAAATATGGGGAAGTACACAATACGACAGGAAAGATGCTCAGAAAAAAGTTAGCGATGAATAAAACGTCACAATAAAAATACGAATATTCAAATCAAATATTGCAAATCTCAATAGCATTTTATCAATAAATTTCTCAACAACGCATTAACCCGGTCACCAGGCCTCACCCCATCCGCATATGCTTTATCAAGTCATAGCCCTTGGAAGCGGGAATTTTGGCCGGTGCCCAACGTCCGTGCCTTATTAAAAGCGCATGACGACGTGCTCAACAAAAACATGAATAATACCACATGAATCAAAATAATTCCAACAATTATTTTTCCAGATTTCAATGAATTTAACAATTCAAAATATGAGTTCAATTAAGAAGAAATCAACGGAATAAACACTCGAGAGATTTAGGAGCATATTGTGTAAAACCCCATACCTTAAAATCGTCACATAATTCAACCTCAAAATTTAATTACACCGTCGCGATCTTCTCACGAAAATAATCAAATCTCGTTCTAGCCCAAACTCGAGAAAACACCAAGTAAGCCTTCTAATCTAAGGTTGAAATCTTGAATAAGTTTGGGGCTATGGTTTGTAGATGAAAGGGAGTAATTTTGGAGAGGTCTTCTGGTTTAAAAGTTTGAGAAATAGAGATTTGAAAAGCCAAGCCACGAAGTAGTTGATATATAAATTGTTAAGAGTTTGATTAAGAAAAGAGTTCTAATCAGATACAAACACTAAAAAATTTATTCCGGACGATCGGACCGTTGGAATCGGATGAAATTTTATAGAGAATTAACTGAAGACGAGAGGAAGCTATAGAAAAAAATTCAGCTCGATCGGACCGTTCAATATTGTTTAATATATTTTTTTGCTAGAGAGTTTAATGTTTCGAGGACTCTTAGAGAGTTTTATATTTTGAGAACTCTTCTATATAATAAAAATTCAATTAAAACTCCATTTTAATTCTGATTTTGAAACCGTTTGAAATTCTCGCCTTTAAAAATAATAACCAACATATCTGAGCAATAAAAATAATTTTATCTCAAAATTTATTTTTCCTCTTAATTTCAAAAATACCCCCAAATTACGCGGGTTGTTACACTTCCCCACTAACAATGGAATTTCTCCCTCGAAATTCGCAGAATACCTAACTCTCAAAATTGGGCCAACAATCTCCAAAAATAATCTCATCACCAAAAATTAATTTCCTCGCATCAAATCCAAATGCCTAACGCAAAACGATTCTCTTAAAATTTCCATCTCCAAATTCGTGCCACAAAAACACAACAGACCCAAAACCCAAGACCCGAGGGTTCTCGTATACCTAAGCTCTGATACCATTCTGTAGCACCCCGCCCGCTCGGGGAGAGCGAACGGAGCGCTACTGTCGATAAACTAAATCAATTCCATAAATAACAAGGTATAGAGCCTCTAAATCCCATAACGGAAAAGAAACCACTAATCTCATATCTTCAAATAAATACAACAATTCTCTAGAATAGATTACAACATCTAACTCGAAAATAAAATAAAAATCTCCAATGCTCTATACAACAAAATAATACAGGTCGTCTCATCTCTTGTATTAAAAATCTTCCCAAAAATAATCCTCGTTAAAATCCATTCTCCAAATCAAATCCAAAGCACCCAAATTCGCGCTAACCTGCCACTAAAAGAAAATATGGGGAAGTACACAATACGACAGGAAAGATGCTCAGAAAAAGCGATGAATAAAACGTCCCAATAAAAATATGAATATTCAAATCAAATAATGCAAATCTGAATAGCATTTTATCAATAAATTTCTCAACTCGGCATTAACCCGGTCACCAGGCCTCACCCCATCCACATATGCTTTATCAAGTCATAGCCCTTGGAAGCAGGAATTTTGGCTGGTGCCCAACGTCCGTGCGTTATTAAAATCTCATGATGACGTGCTCAACAAAAACATGAATAATACCACATGAATCAAAATAATTCCAACAATTATTTTTCCAGATTTCAATGAATTTAACAATTCAAAATATGAGTTCAATTAAGAAGAAATCAACGGAATAAACACTCGAGAGATTTAGGAGCATATTGTGTAAAACCCCATACCTTAAAATCGTCACATAATTCAGCCTCAAAATCTAATTACACCATCGCGATCTTCTCGCGAAAATAATCAAATCTCGTTCTAGCCCAAACTCGAGAAAACACCAAGTAAGCCTTTTAATCTAAGGTTGAAATCTTGAACAAGTTTGGGGCTATGGTTTGTAGATGAAAGGGAGTAATTTTGGAAACGGTCTTCTGGTTTAAAAGTTTGAGAAATAGTGATTTGAAAAGCCAAGCCACGAATTAGTTGATATATAAATGATTAAGAGTTTGATTAAGAAAAGAGTTCTAATCAGATACAAACACTAAAAAATTTATTCCGGACGATCGGACCGTTGGAATCGGATGAAGTTTTACAGAGAATTAGCTGAAGATGAGAGGAAGCTACAGAAAAAAATTCAGCTCGATCAAACCGTTCAATATTGTTTAATATATTTTTTTTGCTAGAGAGTTTAATGTTTCGAGGACTCTTAGAGAGTTTTATATTTTGAGAACTCTTCTATATAATAAAAATTCAATTAAAACTCCATTTTAATTCCGATTTTGAAACCGTTTGAAATTCTCGCCTTTAAAAATAATAACCAACATATCTGAGCAATAAAAATAATTTTATCTCAAAATTTATTTTTCCTCTTAATTTCAAAAATACCCCCAAATTACGCGGGTTGTTACACTTCCCCACTAACAATGGAATTTCTCCCTCGAAATTCGCAGAATACCTAAATCTCAAAATTGGCCCAACAATCTCCAAAAATAATCTCATCACCAAAAATTAATTTCCTCGCATCAAATCCAAATGCCTAACGCAAAACGATTCTCTTAAAATTTCTATCTCCAAATTCGTGCCACAAAAACACAACAGACCCAAAACCCAAGACCCGAGGGTTGTCGTATACCTAAGCTCTGATACCATTCTGTAGCACCCCGCCCGCTCGGGGAGAGCGAACGGAGCGCTACTGTCGATAAACTAAATCAATTCCATAAATAACAAGGTGTAGAGCATCTAAATCCCATAATGGAAAAGAAACCACTAATCTCATCTCTTCAAATAAATACAACTATTCTCTAGAATAGATTACAACATCTAACTCGAAAATAAAATACAAATCTCCAATGCTCTATACATCAAAATAATACAAGTCGTCTCATCTCTTGTATTAAAAATCTTCCCAAAAATAATCCTCGTTAAAATCCATTCTCCAAATCAAATCCAAAGCGCCCAAATTCGCGCTAACCTGCCACTAAAAGAAAATATGGGGAAGTACACAATACGACAGGAAAGATGCTCAGAAAAAAGTTAGCGATGAATAAAACGTCACAATAAAAATACGAATATTCAAATCAAATATTGCAAATCTCAATAGCATTTTATCAATAAATTTCTCAACAACGCATTAACCCGGTCACCAGGCCTCACCCCATCCGCATATGCTTTATCAAGTCATAGCCCTTGGAAGCGGGAATTTTGGTCGGTGCCCAACGTCCGTGCCTTATTAAAAGCGCATGACGACGTGCTCAACAAAAACATGAATAATACCACATGAATCAAAATAATTCCAACAATTATTTTTCCAGATTTCAATGAATTTAACAATTCAAAATATGAGTTCAATTAAGAAGAAATCAACGGAATAAACACTCGAGAGATTTAGGAGCATATTGTGTAAAACCCCATACCTTAAAATCGTCACATAATTCAACCTCAAAATTTAATTACACCATCGCGATCTTCTCACGAAAATAATCAAATCTCGTTCTAGCCCAAACTCGAGAAAACACCAAGTAAGCCTTCTAATCTAAGGTTGAAATCTTGAATAAGTTTGGAGCTATGGTTTGTAGATGAAAGGGAGTAATTTTGGAGAGGTCTTCTGGTTTAAAAGTTTGAGAAATAGAGATTTGAAAAGCCAAGCCACGAAGTAGTTGATATATAAATTGTTAAGAGTTTGATTAAGAAAAGAGTTCTAATCAGATACAAACACTAAAAAATTTATTCCGGACGATCGGACCGTTGGAATCGGATGAAATTTTATAGAGAATTAACTGAAGACGAGAGGAAGCTATAGAAAAAAATTCAGCTCGATCGGACCGTTCAATATTGTTTAATATATTTTTTTGCTAGAGAGTTTAATGTTTCGAGGACTCTTAGAGAGTTTTATATTTTGAGAACTCTTCTATATAATAAAAATTCAATTAAAACTCCATTTTAATTCCGATTTTGAAACCGTTTGAAATTCTCGCCTTTAAAAATAATAACCAACATATCTGAGCAATAAAAATAATTTTATCTCAAAATTTATTTTTCCTCTTAATTTCAAAAATACCCCCAAATTACGCGGGTTGTTACACTTCCCCACTAACAATGGAATTTCTCCCTCGAAATTCGCAGAATACCTAACTCTCAAAATTGGGCCAACAATCTCCAAAAATAATCTCATCACCAAAAATTAATTTCCTCGCATCAAATCCAAATGCCTAACGCAAAACGATTCTCTTAAAATTTCCATCTCCAAATTCGTGCCACAAAAACACAACAGACCCAAAACCCAAGACCCGAGGGTTCTCGTATACCTAAGCTCTGATACCATTCTGTAGCACCCCGCCCGCTCGGGGAGAGCGAACGGAGCGCTACTGTCGATAAACTAAATCAATTCCATAAATAACAAGGTATAGAGCCTCTAAATCCCATAACGGAAAAGAAACCACTAATCTCATATCTTCAAATAAATACAACAATTCTCTAGAATAGATTACAACATCTAACTCGAAAATAAAATAAAAATCTCCAATGCTCTATACAAGAAAATAATACAGGTCGTCTCATCTCTTGTATTAAAAATCTTCCCAAAAATAATCCTCGTTAAAATCCATTCTCCAAATCAAATCCAAAGCACCCAAATTCGCGCTAACCTGCCACTAAAAGAAAATATGGGGAAGTACACAATACGACAGGAAAGATGCTCAGAAAAAGCGATGAATAAAACGTCCCAATAAAAATATGAATATTCAAATCAAATAATGCAAATCTGAATAGCATTTTATCAATAAATTTCTCAACTCGGCATTAACCCGGTCACCAGGCCTCACCCCATCCACATATGCTTTATCAAGTCATAGCCCTTGGAAGCAGGAATTTTGGCTGGTGCCCAACGTCCGTGCGTTATTAAAATCTCATGATGACGTGCTCAACAAAAACATGAATAATACCACATGAATCAAAATAATTCCAACAATTATTTTTCCAGATTTCAATGAATTTAACAATTCAAAATATGAGTTCAATTAAGAAGAAATCAACGGAATAAACACTCGAGAGATTTAGGAGCATATTGTGTAAAACCCCATACCTTAAAATCGTCACATAATTCAGCCTCAAAATCTAATTACACCATCGCGATCTTCTCGCGAAAATAATCAAATCTCGTTCTAGCCCAAACTCGAGAAAACACCAAGTAAGCCTTTTAATCTAAGGTTGAAATCTTGAACAAGTTTGGGGCTATGGTTTGTAGATGAAAGGGAGTAATTTTGGAAACGGTCTTCTGGTTTAAAAGTTTGAGAAATAGTGATTTGAAAAGCCAAGCCACGAATTAGTTGATATATAAATGATTAAGAGTTTGATTAAGAAAAGAGTTCTAATCAGACACAAACACTAAAAAATTTATTCCGGACGATCGGACCGTTGGAATCGGATGAAGTTTTACAGAGAATTAGCTGAAGATGAGAGGAAGCTACAGAAAAAAATTCAGCTCGATCAAACCGTTCAATATTGTTTAATATTTTTTTTTTGTTAGAGAGTTTAATGTTTCGAGGACTCTTAGAGAGTTTTATATTTTGAGAACTCTTCTATATAATAAAAATTCAATTAAAACTCCATTTTAATTCCGATTTTGAAACCGTTTGAAATTCTCGCCTTTAAAAATAATAACCAACATATCTGAGCAATAAAAATAATTTTATCTCAAAATTTATTTTTCCTCTTAATTTCAAAAATACCCCCAAATTACGCGGGTTGTTTCACTTCCCCACTAACAATGGAATTTCTCCCTCGAAATTCGCAGAATACCTAAATCTCAAAATTGGGCCAACAATCTCCAAAAATAATCTCATCACCAAAAATTAATTTCCTCGCATCAAATCCAAATGCCTAACGCAAAACGATTCTCTTAAAATTTCTATCTCCAAATTCGTGCCACAAAAACACAACAGACCCAAAACCCAAGACCCGAAGGTTGTCGTATACCTAAGCTCTGATACCATTCTGTAGCACCCCGCCCGCTCGGGGAGAGCGAACGGAGCGCTACTGTCGATAAACTAAATCAATTCCATAAATAACAAGGTATAGAGCATCTAAATCCCATAATGGAAAAGAAACCACTAATCTCATCTCTTCAAATAAATACAACTATTCTCTAGAATAGATTACAACATCTAACTCGAAAATAAAATACAAATCTCCAATGCTCTATACATCAAAATAATACAAGTCGTCTCATCTCTTGTATTAAAAATCTTCCCAAAAATAATCCTCGTTAAAATCCATTCTCCAAATCAAATCCAAAGCGCCCAAATTCGCGCTAACCTGCCACTAAAAGAAAATATGGGGAAGTACACAATACGACAGGAAAGATGCTCAGAAAAAAGTTAGCGATGAATAAAACGTCACAATAAAAATACGAATATTCAAATCAAATATTGCAAATCTCAACAGCATTTTATCAATAAATTTCTCAACAACGCATTAACCCGGTCACCAGGCCTCACCCCATCCGCATATGCTTTATCAAGTCATAGCCCTTGGAAGTAGGAATTTTGGCCGGTGCCCAACGTCCGTGCCTTATTAAAAGCGCATGACGACGTGCTCAACAAAAACATGAATAATACCACATGAATCAAAATAATTCCAACAATTATTTTTCCAGATTTCAATGAATTTAACAATTCAAAATATGAGTTCAATTAAGAAGAAATCAACGGAATAAACACTCGAGAGATTTAGGAGCATATTGTGTAAAACCCCATCCCTTAAAATGGTCACATAATTCAACCTCAAAATTTAATTACACCATCGCGATCTTCTCACGAAAATAATCAAATCTCGTTATAGCCCAAACTCGAGAAAACTCCAAGTAAGCCTTCTAATCTAAGGTTGAAATCTTGAATAAGTTTGGGGCTATGGTTTGTAGATGAAAGGGAGTAATTTTGGAGAGGTCTTCTGGTTTAAAAGTTTGAGAAATAGAGATTTGAAAAGCCAAGCCACGAAGTAGTTGATATATAAATTGTTAAGAGTTTGATTAAGAAAAGAGTTCTAATCAGATACAAACACTAAAAAATTTATTCTGGACGATCGGACCGTTGGAATCGGATGAAATTTTATAGAGAATTAACTGAAGACGAGAGGAAGCTACAGAAAAAAATTCAGCTCGATCGGACCGTTCAATATTGTTTAATATTTTTTTTTGCTAGAGAGTTTAATGTTTCGAGGACTCTTAGAGAGTTTTATATTTTGAGAACTCTTCTATATAATAAAAATTCAATTAAAACTCCATTTTAATTCCGATTTTGAAACCGTTTGAAATTCTCGCCTTTAAAAATAATGACCAACATATCTGAGCAATAAAAATAATTTTATCTCAAAATTTATTTTTCCTCTTAATTTCAAAAATACCCCCAAATTACGCGGGTTGTTACACTTCCCCACTAACAATGGAATTTCTCCCTCGAAATTCGCAGAATACCTAACTCTCAAAATTGGGCCAACAATCTCCAAAAATAATCTCATCACCAAAAATTAATTTCCTCGCATCAAATCCAAATGCCTAACGCAAAACGATTCTCTTAAAATTTCTATCTCCAAATTCGTGCCACAAAAACACAACAGACCCAAAACCCAAGACCCGAGGGTTGTCGTATACCTAAGCTCTGATACCATTCTGTAGCACCCCGCCCGCTCGGGGAGAGCGAACGGAGCGCTACTGTCGATAAACTAAATCAATTCCATAAATAACAAGGTATAGAGCATCTAAATCCCATAACGGAAAAGAAACCACTAATCTCATCTCTTCAAATAAATACAACTATTCTCTAGAATAGATTACAACATCTAACTCGAAAATAAAATACAAATCTCCAATGCTCTATACATCAAAATAATACAAGTCGTCTCATCTCTTGTATTAAAAATCTTCCCAAAAATAATCCTCGTTAAAATCCATTCTCCAAATCAAATCCAAAGCGCCCAAATTCGCGCTAACCTGCCACTAAAAGAAAATATGGGGAAGTACACAATACGACAGGAAAGATGCTCAGAAAAAAGTTAGCGATGAATAAAACGTCACAATAAAAATACGAATATTCAAATCAAATATTGCAAATCTCAATAGCATTTTATCAATAAATTTCTCAACAACGCATTAACCCGGTCACCAGGCCTCACCCCATCCGCATATGCTTTATCAAGTCATAGCCCTTGGAAGCAGGAATTTTGGCCGGTGCCCAACGTCCGTGCCTTATTAAAAGCGCATGACGACGTGCTCAACAAAAACATGAATAATACCACATGAATCAAAATAATTCCAACAATTATTTTTCCAGATTTCAATGAATTTAACAATTCAAAATATGAGTTCAATTAAGAAGAAATCAACGGAATAAACACTCGAGAGATTTAGGAGCATATTGTGTAAAACCCCATACCTTAAAATGGTCACATAATTCAACCTCAAAATTTAATTACACCATCGCGATCTTCTCACGAAAATAATCAAATCTCGTTCTAGCCCAAACTCGAGAAAACACCAAGTAAGCCTTCTAATCTAAGGTTGAAATCTTGAATAAGTTTGGGGCTATGGTTTGTAGATGAAAGGGAGTAATTTTGGAGAGGTCTTCTGGTTTAAAAGTTTGAGAAATAGAGATTTGAAAAGCCAAGCCACGAAGTAGTTGATATTTAAATTGTTAAGAGTTTGATTAAGAAAAGAGTTCTAATCAGATACAAACACTAAAAAATTTATTCCGGACGATCGGACCGTTGGAATCGGATGAAATTTTATAGAGAATTAACTGAAGACGAGAGGAAGCTACAGAAAAAAATTCAGCTCGATCGGACCGTTCAATATTGTTTAATATTTTTTTTTGCTAGAGAGTTTAATGTTTCGAGGACTCTTAGAGAGTTTTATATTTTGAGAACTCTTCTATATAATAAAAATTCAATTAAAACTCCATTTTAATTCCGATTTTGAAACCGTTTGAAATTCTCGCCTTTAAAAATAATAACCAACATATCTGAGCAATAAAAATAATTTTATCTCAAAATTTATTTTTCCTCTTAATTTCAAAAATACCCCCAAATTACGCGGGTTGTTACACTTCCCCACTAACAATGGAATTTCTCCCTCGAAATTCGCAGAATACCTAACTCTCAAAATTGGGCCAACAATCTCCAAAAATAATCTCATCACCAAAAATTAATTTCCTCGCATCAAATCCAAATGCCTAACGCAAAACGATTCTCTTAAAATTTCTATCTCCAAATTCGTGCCACAAAAACACAACAGACCCAAAACCCAAGACCCGAGGGTTGTCGTATACCTAAGCTCTGATACCATTCTGTAGCACCCCGCCCGCTCGGGGAGAGCGAACGGAGCGCTACTGTCGATAAACTAAATCAATTCCATAAATAACAAGGTATAGAGCATCTAAATCCCATAACGGAAAAGAAACCACTAATCTCATATCTTCAAATAAATACAACAATTCTCTAGAATAGATTACAACATCTAACTCGAAAATAAAATACAAATCTCCAATGCTCTATACATCAAAATAATACAAGTCGTCTCATCTCTTGTATTAAAAATCTTCCCAAAAATAATCCTCGTTAAAATCCATTCTCCAAATCAAATCCCAAGTGCCCAAGTTCGCGCTAACCTGCTACTAAAAGAAAATATGGGGAAGTACACAATACGAAAGGAAAGATGCTCAGAAAAAAGTTAGCGTGGAATAAAACGTAACAATAAAAATACGAATATTCGAATCAAATAATGCAAATCTCAATAGCATTTTATCAATAAATTTCTCAACAACGCATTAACCCGGTCACCAGGCCTCACCCCATCCGCATATGCTTTATCAAGTCATAGCCCTTGGAAGCAGGAATTTTGGCCGGTGCCCAACGTCCGTGCCTTATTAAAATCTCATGACGACGTGCTCAACAAAAACATGAATAATACCACATGAATCAAAATAATTCCAACAATTATTTTTCCAGATTTCAATGAATTGAACAATTCAAAATATGAGTTCAATTAAGAAGAAATCAACGGAATAAACACTCGAGAGATTTAGGAGCATATTGTGTAAAACCCCATACCTTAAAATCATCACATAATTCAGCCTCAAAATCTAATTACACCATCGCGATATTCTCGCGAAAATAATCAAATCTCGTTCTAGCCCAAACTCGAGAAAACACCAAGTAAGCCTTCTAATCTAAGGTTGAAATCTTGAATAAGTTTGGGGTTATGGTTTGTAGATGAAAGGGAGTAATTTTGGAGAGGTCTTCTGGTTTAAAAATTTGAGAAATAGTGATTTGAAAAGCCAAACCACGAATTAGTTGATATATAAATGATTAAGAGTTTGATTAAGAAAAGAGTTCTAATCAGATACAAACACTAAAAAATTTATTTCGGACGATCGGAGCGTTGGAATCGGATGAAATTTTACAGAGAATTAGCTGAAGATGAGAGGAAGCTATAGAAAAAAATTCAGCTCGATCGGACCGTTCAATATTGTTTAATATTTTTTTTTGCTAGAGAGTTTAATATTTCGAGGACTCTTAGAGAGTTTTATATTTTGAGAACTCTTCTATATAATAAAAATTCAATTAAAACTCCATTTTAATTCCGATTTTGAAACCGTTTGAAATTCTCGCCTTTAAAAATAATAACCAACATATCTGAGCAATAAAAATAATTTTATCTCAAAATTTATTTTTCCTCTTAATTTCAAAAATACCCCCAAATTACGCGGGTTGTTACACTTCCCCACTAACAATGGAATTTCTCCCTCGAAATTCGCAGAATACCTAACTCTCAAAATCTGGCAAACAATCACCAAAAATAATCTCATCACCAAAAAATAATTTCCTTGCATCTAATCCAAATGACTAACGCAAAACGATTCTCTTAAATTTTCTATCTCCAAATTCGTGCCACAAAAACACAGCAGACCCAAAACCCAAGACCCGAGGATTATCGTATACCTAAGCTCTGATACCATTCTGTAGCACCCCGCCCGCTCGGGGAGAGCGAACGGAGCGCTACTGTCGATAAACTAAATTAATTCCATAAATAACAAGGTATAGAGCATCTAAATCCCATAATGGAAAGAAACCACTAATCTCATCTCTTCAAATAAATACAACAAATCTCTAGAATAGATTACAACATCTAACTCGAAAATAAAATACAAATCTCCAATGCTCTATACATCAAAATAATACAAGTCGTCTCATCTCTTGTATTAAAAATATTCCCAAAAATAATCCTCGTTAAAATCCATTCTCCAAATCAAATCCAAAGCACCCAAATTCGCGCTAACCTGCCACTAAAAGAAAATATGGGGAAGTACACAATACGACAGGAAAGATGCTCAGAAAAAGCGATGAATAAAACGTCCCAATAAAAATATGAATATTCAAATCAAATAATGCAAATCTGAATGGCATTTTATCAATAAATTTCTCAACTCTGCATTAACCCGGTCACCAGGCCTCACCCCATTCACATATGCTTTATCAAGTCATAGCCCTTGGAAGCAGGAATTTTGGCCGGTGCCCAACGTCCGTGCCTTATTAAAATCTCATGATGACGTGCTCAACAAAAACATGAATAATACCACATGAATCAAAATAATTCCAACAATTATTTTTCCAGATTTCAATGAATTGAACAATTCAAAATATGAGTTCAATTAAGAAGAAATCAACGGAATAAACACTCGAGAGATTTAGGAGCATATTGTGTAAAACCCCATACCTTAAAATCGTCACATAATTCAGCCTCGAAATCTAATTACACCATCGCGATCTTCTCGCGAAAATAATCAAATCTCGTTCTAGCCCAAACTCGAGAAAACACCAAGTAAGCCTTTTAATCTAAGGTTGAAATCTTGAATAAGTTTGGGGCTATGGTTTGTAGATGAAAGGGAGTAATTTTGGAAAAGGTCTTCTGGTTTAAAAGTTTGAGAAATAGTGATTTGAAAAGCCAAGCCACGAATTAGTTGATATATAAATGATTAAGAGTTTGACTAAGAAAAGAGTTCTAATCAGATACAAACACTAAAAAATTTATTCCGGACGATCGGACCGTTGGAATCGGATGAAGTTTTACAGAGAATTAGCTGAAGACGAGAGGAAGCTACAGAAAAAAAATTCAGCTCGATCAGACCGTTCAATATTGTTTAATATTTTTTTTTTGCTAGAGAGTTTAATGTTTCGAGGACTCTTAGAGAGTTTTATATTTTGAGAACTCTTCTATATAATAAAAATTCAATTAAAACTCCATTTTAATTCCGATTTTGAAACCGTTTGAAATTCTCGCCTTTAAAAATAATAACTAACATATCTGAGCAATAAAAATAATTTTATCTCAAAATTTATTTTTCCTCTTAATTTCAAAAATACCCCCAAATTACGCGTGTTGTTACACTTCCCCACTAACAATGGAATTTCTCTCTCGAAATTCGCAGAATACCTAACTCTCAAAATTGGGCCAACAATCTCCAGAAATAATCTCATCACCAAAAAATAATTTCCTCGCATCAAATCCAAATGCCTAACGCAAAACGATTCTCTTTAAATTTCTATCTCCAAATTCGTGCCACAAAAACACAACAGACCCAAAACCCAAGACCCGAGGGTTGTCATATACCTAAGCTCTGATACCATTCTGTAGCACCCCGCCCGCTCGGGGAGAGCGAACGGAGCGCTACTGTCGATAAACTAAATCAATTCTATAAATAACAAGGTATAGAGCATCTAAATCGCATAATAGAAAAGAAACCACTAATCTCATCTCTTCAAATAAATACAACAATTCTCTAGAATATATTACAACATCTAACTCGAAAATAAAATACAAATCTCCAATGCTCTATACATCAAAATAATACAAGTCGTCTCATCTCTTGTATTAAAAATCTTCCCAAAATTAATCCTCGTTAATATCCATTCTCCAAATCAAATCCAAAGCGCCCAAATTCGCACTAACCTGCCACTAAAAGAAAATAGGGGGAAGTACACAATACGACAGGAAAGATGCTCAGAAAAAAGTTAGCGATGAATAAAACGTCACAATAAAAATACGAATATTCAAATCAAATATTGCAAATCTCAATATCATTTTATCAATAAATTTCTCAACAACGCATTAACCCGGTCACCAGGCCTCACCCCATCCGCATATGCTTTATCAAGTCATAGCCCTTGGAAGCAGGAATTTTGGCCGGTGCCCAACGTCCGTGCCTTATTAAAATCTCATGATGACGTGCTCAACAAAAACATGAATAATACCACATGAATCAAAATAATTCCAACAATTATTTTTCCAGATTCCAATGAATTTAACAATTCAAAATATGAGTTCAATTTAGAAGAAATCAACGGAATAAACACTCGAGAGATTTAGGAGCATATTGTGTAAAACCCCATACCTTAAAATCATCACATAATTCAGCCTCAAAATCTAATTACACCATCGCGATCTTCTCGCGAAAATTATCAAATCTCGTTCTAGCCCAAACTCGAGAAAACACCAAGTAAGCCTTCTAATCTGAGGTTGAAATATTGAATAAGTTTGGGGCTATGGTTTGTAATTGAAAGGGAGTAATTTTGGAGAGGTCTTCTGGTTTAAAAGTTTGAGAAATAGTGATTTGAAAAGCCAAGCCACGAATTAGTTGATATATAAATGATTAAGAGTTTGACTAAGAAAAGAGTTCTAATCATATACAAACACTAAAAAATTTATTCCGGACGATCGGACCGTTGGAATCGGATGAAGTTTTACAGAGAATTAGCTGAAGACGAGAGGCAGCTACAGAAAGAAATTCAACTCGATCGAACCGTTCAATATTGTTTAATATATTTTTTTGCTAGAGAGTTTAATGTTTCGAGGACTCTTAGAGAGTTTTATATTTTGAGAACTCTTCTATATAATAAAAATTCAATTAAAACTCCATTTTAATTCCGATTTTGAAACCGTTTGAAATTCTCGCCTTTAAAAATAATAACCAACATATCTGAGCAATAAAAATAATTTTATCTCAAAATTTATTTTTCCTCTTAATTTCAAAAATACCCCCAAATTACGCGTGTTGTTACACTTCACCACTAACAATGGAATTTCTCCCTCGAAATTCGAAGAATACCTAACTCTCAAAATTGGTCCAACAATCTCCAGAAATAATCTCATCACCAAAAAATAATTTCCTCGCATCAAATCCAAATGCCTAACGCAAAACGATTCTCTTTAAATTTCTATCTCCAAATTCGTGCCACAAAAACACAACAGACCCAAAACCCAAGACCCGAGGGTTGTCATATACCTAAGCTTTGATACCATTCTGTAGCACCCCGCCCGCTCGGGGAGAGCGAACGGAGCGCTACTGTCGATAAACTAAATCAATTCTATAAATAACAAGGTATAGAGCATCTAAATCGCATAATAGAAAAGAAACCACTAATCTCATCTCTTCAAATAAATACAACAATTCTCTAGAATATATTACAACATCTAACTCGAAAATAAAATACAAATCTCCAATGCTCTATACATCAAAATAATACAAGTCGTCTAATCTCTTGTATTAAAAATCTTCCCAAAAATAATCCTCGTCAAAATCCATTCTCTAAATCAAATCCAAAGCGCCCAAATTCGCGCTAACCAGCCACTAAAAGAAAATATGGGGAAGTACACAATACGACAGGAAAGATGCTCAGAAAAAAGTTAGCGATGAAAAAAACGTCACAATAAAAATACGAATATTCAAATCAAATAATGCAAATCTCAATAGCATTTTATCAATAAATTTCTCAACAACGCATTAACCCGGTCACCAGGCCTCACCCCATCCGCATATACTTTATCAAGTCATAGCCCTTGGAAGCAGGAATTTTGGCCGGTGCCCAACGTCCATGCCTTATTAAAATCTCATGACGACGTGCTCAACAAAAACATGAATAATACCACATGAATCAAAATAATTCCAACAATTATTTTTCCAGATTCCAATGAATTTAACAATTCAAAATATGAGTTCAATTTAGAAGAAATCAACGGAATAAACACTCGAGAGATTTAGGAGCATATTGTGTAAAACCCCATACCTTAAAATCATCACATAATTCAGCCTCAAAATCTAATTACACCATCGCGATCTTCTCGCGAAAATAATCAAATCTCGTTCTAGCCCAAACTCGAGAAAACACCAAGTACGCCTGCTAATCTAAGGTTAAAATCTTGAATAAGTTTGGGGCTATGGTTTGTAGATGAAAGGGAGTAATTTTGGAGAGGTCTTCTAGTTTAAAAGTTTGAGAAAAAGTGATTTGAAAACCCAAGCCACGAATTAGTTGATATATAAATGATTAAGAGTTTGATTAAAAAAAGATTTCTAATCAGATACAAACACTAAAAAATTTATTCCGGACGATCGGACCGTTGGAATTGGATGAAATTTTACAAAGAATTAGCTGAAGACGAGAGGAAGTTACAGAAAAAAATTCAGCTCGATCGGACCGTTCGATATTGTTTAATATTTTTTTTTGCTAGAGAGTTTAATGTTTCGAGGACTCTTAGAGAGTTTTATATTTTGAGAACTCTTCTATATAATAAAAATTCAATTAAAACTCCATTTTAATTCCGATTTTGAAACCGTTTGAAATTCTCGACTTTAAAAATAATAACCAACATATCTGAGCAATAAAAATAATTTTATCTCAAAATTTATTTTTCCTCTTAATTTCAAAAATACCCCCAAATTACGCGGGTTGTTACACTTCCCCGCTAACAATGGAATTTCTCCCTCGAAATTCGCAGAATACCTAACTCTCAAAATCTGGCCAACCATCTCCAAAAATAATCTCATCACCAAAAAATAATTTCCTCGCATCAAATCCAAATGCCTAACGCAAAACGATTCTCTTAAATTTTCTATCTCCAAATTCGTGCCACAAAAACACAACAGACTCAAAACCCAAGACCCGAGGGTTGTCGTATACCTAAGCTCTGATACCATTCTATAACACCCCGCCCGCTCGGGGAGAGCGAACGGATCGCTACTATCGATAAACAAAATCAATTCCATAAATAACAAGGTATATCTAAATCCCATAATGGAAAAGAAACCACTAATCTCATCTCTTCAAATAAATACAACAATTCTCTAGAATAGATTACAACATCTAACTCGAAAATAAAATACAAATCTCCAATGCTCTATACATCAAAATAATACAAGTCGTCTCATCTCTTGTATTAAAAATCTTCCCAAAAGTAATCCTCGTTAAAATCCATTCTCCAAATCAAATCCAAAGCGCCCAAATTCGCGCTAACCTGCCACTAAAAGAAAATATGGGGAAGTACACAATACGACAGGAAAGATGCTCAGAAAAAAGTTAGCGATGAATAAAACATCACAATAAAAATACGAATATTCAAATCAAATAATGCAAATCTCAATAGCATTTTATCAATAAATTTCTCAACAACGCATTAACCCGGTCACCAGGCCTCACCCCATCCGCATATGCTTTATCAAGTCATATCCCTTGGAAGCAGGACTTTTTGCCGGTGCCCAACGTCCGTGCCTTATTAAAATCTCATGACGACGTGCTCAACAAAAACATGAATAATACCACATGAATCAAAATAATTCCAACAATTATTTTTCCAGATTTCAATGAATTGAACAATTCAAAATATGAGTTCAATTAAGAAGAAATCAACGGAATAAACACTCGAGAGATTTAGGAGCATATTGTGTAAAACCCCATACCTTAAAATCATCACATAATTCAGCCTCAAAATCTAATTACACCATCGCGATCTTCTCGCGAAAATAATCAAATCTCGTTCTAGCCCAAACTCGAGAAAACACCAAGTAAGCCTTCTAATCTAAGGTTGAAATCTTGAATAAGTTTGGGGCTATGGTTTGTAGATGAAAGGGAGTAATTTTGGAGAGGTCTTCTGGTTTAAAAGTTTGAGAAAAAGTGATTTGAAAATCCAAGGCACGTATTAGTGGATATATAAATGATTAAGAGTTTGATTAAGAAAAGTGTTCTAATCAGATACAAACACTAAAAAATTTATTCCGGACGATCGGACCGTTGGAATCGGATGAAATTTTATAGAGAATTAACTGAAGACGAGAGGAAGCTACAGAAAAAAATTCAGCTCGATTGGAAGGTTCAATATTGTTTAATATATTTTTTTGCTAGAGAGTTTAATGTTTCGAGGACTCTTAGAGAGTTTTATATTTTGAGAACTCTTCTATATAATAAAAATTCAATTAAAACTCCATTTTAATTCCGATTTTGAAACCGTTTGAAATTCTCGCCTTTAAAAATAATAACCAACATATCTGAGCAATAAAAATAATTTTATCTCAAAATTTATTTTTCCTCTTAATTTCAAAAATACCCCCAAATTACGCGGGTTGTTACACTTCCCCACTAACAATGGAATTTCTCCCTCGAAATTCGCAGAATACCTAACTCTCAAAATTGGGCCAACAATCTCCAAAAATAATCTCATCACCAAAAATTAATTTCCTCGCATCAAATCCAAATGCCTAACGCAAAACGATTCTCTTAAAATTTCTATCTCCAAATTCGTGCCACAAAAACACAACAGACTCAAAACCCAAGACCCGAGGGTTGTCGTATACCTAAGCTCTGATACCATTCTGTAGCACCCCGCCCGCTCGGGGAGAGCGAACGGAGCGCTACTGTCGATAAACTAAATCAATTCCATAAATAACAAGGTATCGAGCATCTAAATCCCATAATGGAAAAGAAACCACTAATCTCATCTCTTCAAATAAATACAACTATTCTCTAGAATAAATTACTACATCTAACTCAAAAATAAAATACAAATCTCCAATGCTCTATACATCAAAATAATACAAGTCGTCTCATCTCTTGTATTAGAAATCTTCCCAAAAATAATCCTCGTTAAAATCCATTCTCTAAATCAAATCCAAAGCGCCCAAATTCGCGCTAACCAGCCACTAAAAGAAAATATGGGGAAGTACACAATACGACAGGAAAGATGCTCAGAAAAAAGTTAGCGATGAAAAAAACGTCACAATAAAAATACGAATATTCAAATCAAATAATGCAAATCTTAATAGCATTTTATCAATAAATTTCTCAACAACGCATTAACCCGGTCACCAGGCCTCACCCCATCCGCATATGCTTTATCAAGTCATAGCCCTTGGAAGTAGGAATTTTTGCCGGTGCCCAACGTCCGTGCCTTATTAAAATCTCATGACGACGTGCTCAACAAAAACATGAATAATACCACATGAATCAAAATAATTCCAACAATTATTTTTCCAGATTTCAATGAATTGAACAATTCAAAATATGTGTTCAATTAAGAAGAAATCTACGGAATAAACACTCGAGAGATTTAGAAGCATATTGTGTAAAACCCCATACCTTAAAATCATCACATAATTCAGCCTCAAAATCTAATTACACCATCGCGATCTTCTCGCGAAAATAATCAAATCTCGTTCTAGCCCAAACTCGAGAAAACACCAAGTAAGCTTTCTAATCTAAGGTTGAAATCTTGAATAAGTTTGGGGCTATGATTTGTAGATGAAAGGGAGTAATTTTGGAGAGGTCTTCTAGTTTAAAAGTTTGAGAAAAAGTGATTTGAAAATCCAAGGCACGTATTAGTTGATATATAAATGATTAAGAGTTTGATTAAGAAAAGTGTTCTAATCAGATAAAAACACTAAAAAATTTATTCCGGACGATCGGACCGTTGGAATCGGATGAAATTTTATAGAGAATTAACTGAAGACGAGAGGAAGCTACAGAAAAAAATTCAGCTCGATCGGACCGTTCAATATTGTTTAATATATTTTTTTGCTAGAGAGTTTAATGTTTCGAGGACTCTTAGAGAGTTTTATATTTTGAGAACTCTTCTATATAATAAAAATTCAATTAAAACTCCATTTTAATTCCGATTTTGAAACCGTTTGAAATTCTCGCCTTTAAAAATAATAACCAACATATCTGAGCAATAAAAATAATTTTATCTCAAAATTTATTTTTCCTCTTAATTTCAAAAATACCCCCAAATATACGCGGGTTGTTACACTTCCCCACTAACAATGGAATTTCTCCCTCGAAATTCGCAGAATACCTAACTCTCAAAATTGGGCCAACAATCTCCAAAAATAATCTCATCACCAAAAATTAATTTCCTCGCATCAAATCCAAATGCCTAACGCAAAACGATTCTCTTAAAATTTCTATCTCCAAATTCGTGCCACAAAAACACAACAGACCCAAAACCCAAGACCCGAGGGTTGTCGTATACCTAAGCTCTGATACCATTCTGTAGCACCCCGCCCGCTCGGGGAGAGCGAACGGAGCGCTACTGTCGATAAACTAAATCAATTCCGTAAATAACAAGGTATAGAGCATCTAAATCCCATAACGGAAAAGAAACCACTAATCTCATATCTTCAAATAAATACAACAATTCTCTAGAATAGATTACAACATCTAACTCGAAAATAAAATACAAATCTCCAATGCTCTATACATCAAAATAATACAAGTCGTCTCATCTCTTGTATTAAAAATCTTCCCAAAAATAATCCTTGTTAAAATCCATTCTCCAAATCAAATCCCAAGAGCCCAAATTCGCGCTAACCTGCCACTAAAAGAAAATATGGGGAAGTACACAATACGAAAGGAAAGATGCTCAGGAAAAAGTTAGCGAGGAATAAAACGTCACAATAAAAATACGAATATTCGAATCAAATAATGCAAATCTCAATAGCATTTTATCAATAAATTTCTCAACAACGCATTAACCCGGTCACCAGGCCTCACCCCATCCGCATATGCTTTATCAAGTCATAGCCCTTGGAAGCAGGAATTTTTGCCGGTGCCCAACGTCCGTGCCTTATTAAAATCTCATGACGACGTGCTCAAGAAAAACATGAATAATAGCACATGAATCAAAATAATTCCAACAATTATTTTTCCAGATTTTAATGAATTTAACAATTCAAAATATGAGTTCAATTAAGAAGAAATCAACAGAATAAACACTCGAGAGATTTAGGAGCATATTGTGTAAAACCCCATACCTTAAAATCATCACATAATTCAGCCTCAAAATCTAATTACACCATCGCGATATTCTCGCGAAAATAATCAAATCTCGTTCTAGCCCAAACTCGAGAAAACACCAAGTAAGCCTGCTAATCTAAGGTTAAAATCTTGAATAAGTTTGGGGCTATGGTTTGTAAATGAATGGGAGTAATTTTGGAGAGGTCTTCTGGTTTAAAAGTTTGAGAAATAGTGATTTGAAAAGCCAAGCCACGAATTAGTTGATATATAAATGATTAAGAGTTTGACTAAGAAAAGAGTTCTAATCAGATACAAACACTAAAAAATTTATTACGGACGATCGGACCGTTGGAATCGGATGAAATTTTACAGAGAATTAGCTGAAGACGAGAGGAAGCTGCAGAAAAAAATTCAGCTCGATCCGACAGTTAAATATTGTTTAATATATTTTTTTGCTAGAGAGTTTAATGTTTCGAGGACTCTTAGAGAGTTTTATATTTTGAGAACTCTTCTATATAATAAAAATTCAATTAAAACTCCATTTTAATTCCGATTTTGAAACCGTTTGAAATTCTCGCCTTTAAAAATAATAACCAACATATCTGAGCAATAAAAATAATTTTATCTCAAAATTTATTTTTCCTCTTAATTTCAAAAATACCCCCAAATTACGCGGGTTGTTACACTTCCCCACTAACAATGGAATTTCTCCCTCGAAATTCGCAGAATACCTAACTCTCAAAATTGGGCCAACAATCTCCAAAAATAATCTCATCACCAAAAATTAATTTCCTCGCATCAAATCCAAATGCCTAACGCAAAACGATTCTCTTAAAATTTCTATCTCCAAATTCGTGCCACAAAAAGACAACAAACCCAAAACCCAAGACCCGAGGGTTGTCGTATACCTAAGCTCTGATACCATTCTGTAGCACCCCGCCCGCTCGGGGAGAGCGAACGGAGCGCTACTGTCGAAAAACTAAATCAATTCCATAAATAACAAGGTATAGAGCATCTAAATCCCATAACGGAAAAGAAACCACTAATCCCATATCATCAAATAAATACAACAATTCTCTAAAATAGATTACAACATCTAACTCGAAAATAAAATACAAATCTCCAATGCTATATACATCAAAATAATACAAGTCGTCTCATCTCTTGTATTAAAAATCTTCCCAAAAATAATCCTCGTTAAAATCCATTCTCCAAATCAAATCCCAAGCGCCCAAATTCGCGCTAACCTGCCACTAAAAGAAAATATGGGGAAGTACACAATACGAAAGGAAAGATGCTCAGAAAAAAGTTAGCGAGGAATAAAACGTCACAATAAAAATACAAATATTCGAATCAAATAATGCAAATCTCAATAGCATTTTATCAATAAATTTCTCAACAACGCATTAACCCGGTCACCAGGCCTCACCCCATCCGCATATGCTTTATCAAGTCATAGCCCTTGGAAGCAGGAATTTTTGCCGGTGCCCAACGTCCGTGCCTTACTAAAATCTCATGACGACGTGCTCAAGAAAAACATGAATAATACCACATGAATCAAAATAATTCCAACAATTATTTTTCCACATTTTAATGAATTTAACAATTCAAAATATGAGTTCAATTAAGAAGAAATCAACGGAATAAACACTCGAGAGATTTAGGAACATATTGTGTAAAACCCCATACCTTAAAATCATCACATAATTCAGCCTCAAAATCTAATTACACCATCGCGATATTCTCGCGAAAATAATCAAATCTCGTTCTAGCCCAAACTCGAGAAAACACCAAGTAAGCCTGCTAATCTAAGGTTAAAATCTTGAATAAGTTTGGGGCTATGGTTTGTAGATGAAAGGGAGTAATTTTGGAGAGGTCTTCTGGTTTAAAAGTTTGAGAAATAGTGATTTGAAAAGCCAAGCCACGAATTAGTTGATATATAAATGATTAAGAGTTTGACTAAGAAAAGAGTTCTAATCAGATACAAACACTAAAAAATTTATTACGGACGATCGGACCGTTGGAATCGGATGAAATTTTACAGAGAATTAGCTAAAGACGAGAGGAAGCTGCAGAAAAAAATTCAGCTCGATCCGACCGTTCAATATTGTTTAATATATTTTTTTGCTAGAGAGTTTAATGTTTCGAGGACTCTTAGAGAGTTTTATATTTTGAGAACTCTTCTATATAATAAAAATTCAATTAAAACTCCATTTTAATTCCGATTTTGAAACCGTTTGAAATTCTTGCCTTTAAAAATAATAACCAACATATCTGAGCAATAAAAATAATTTTATCTCAAAATTTATTTTCCCTCCTAATTTCAAAAATACCCCCAAATTACGCGGGTTGTTACACTTCCCCACTAACAATGGAATTCCTCCCTCGAAATTCGCAGAATACCTAACTCTCAAAATTGGGCCAACAATCTCCAAAAATAATCTCATCACCAAAAATTAATTTCCTCGCATCAAATCCAAATGCCTAACGCAAAACGATTCTCTTAAAATTTCTATCTCCAAATTCGTGCCACAAAAACACAACAGACCCAAAACCCAAGACCCGAGGGTTGTCGTATACCTAAGCTCTGATACCATTCTGTAGCACCCCGCCCGCTCGGGGAGAGCGAACGGAGCGCTACTGTCGATAAACTAAATCAATTCCATAAATAATAAGGTATAGAGCATCTAAATCCCATAATGGAAAAGAAACCACTAATCTCATCTCTTCAAATAAATACAACTATTCTCTAGAATAAATTACTACATCTAACTCGAAAATAAAATACAAATCTCCAATGCTCTATATATCAAAATAATACAAGTCGTCTCATCTCTTGTATTAAAAATCTTCCCAAAAATAATCCTCGTTAAAATCCATTCTCCAAATCAAATCCAAAGCGCCCAAATTCGCGCTAACCTGCCACTAAAAGAAAATATGGGGAAGTACACAATACGACAGGAAAAATGCTCAGAAAAAAGTTAGCGATGAATAAAACGTCACAATAAAAATACGAATATTCAAATCAAATAATGCAAATCTTAATAGCATTTTATCAATAAATTTCTCAACAACGCATTAACCCGGTCACCAGGCCTCACCCCATCCGCATATGCTTTATCAAGTCATATCCCTTGGAAGCAGGAATTTTTGCCGGTGCCCAACGTCCGTGCCTTATTAAAATCTCATGACGACGTGCTCAACAAAAACATGAATAATACCACATGAATCAAAATAATTCCAACAATTATTTTTCCAGATTTCAATGAATTGAACAATTCAAAATATGAGTTCAATTAAGAAGAAATCAACGGAATAAACACTCGAGAGATTTAGGAGGATATTGTGTAAAACCCCATACCTTAAAATCATCACATAATTCAGCCTCAAAATCTAATTACACCATCGCGATCTTCTCGCGAAAATAATCAAATCTCGTTCTAGCCCAAACTCGAGAAAACACAAAGTAAGCCTTCTAATCTAAGGTTGAAATCTTGAATAAGTTTGGGGCTATGGTTTGTAGATGAAAGGGAGTAATTTTGGAGAGGTCTTCTGGTTTAAAAGTTTGAGAAATAGTGATTTGAAAAGTCAAGCCACGAATTAGTTGATATATAAATGATTAAGAGTTTTATTAAGAAAAGAGTTCTAATCAGATACAAACACTAAAAAATTTATTTCGGATGATCGGACCGTTTGAATCGGATGAAATTTTACAGAGAATTAGCGGAAGATGAGAGGAAGCTATAGAAAAAAATTCAGCTCGATCGGACCGTTCAATATTGTTTAATATTTTTTTTTGCTAGAGAGTTTAATGTTTTGAGGACTCTTAGAGAGTTTTATATTTTGAGAACTCTTCTATATAATAAAAATTCAATTAAAACTCCATTTTAATTCCGATTTTGAAACCGTTTGAAATTCTCGCCTTTATAAATAATAACCAACATATCTGAGCAATAAAAATAATTTTATCTCAAAATTTATTTTTCCTCTTAATTTCAAAAATACCCCCAAATTACACGGGTTGTTACACTTCCCCACTAACAATGGAATTTCTCCCTCGAAATTCGCAGAATACCTAACTCTCAAAATTGGGCCAACAATCTCCAAAAATAATCTCATCACCAAAAAATAATTTCCTTGCATCAAATCCAAATGCCTAACGCAAAACGATTCTCTTAAAATTTCTATCTCCAAATTCGTGCCACAAAAACACAACAGACCCAAAACCCAAGACCCGAGGGTTGTCGTATACCTAAGCTCTGATACCATTCTGTAGCACCCCGCCCGCTCGGGGAGAGCGAACGGAGTGCTACTGTCGATAAACTAAATCAATTCCATAAATAACAAGGTATAGAGCATCTAAATCCCATAATAGAAAAGAAACCACTAATCTCATCTCTTCAAATAAATACAACAATTCTCTAGAATATATTACAACATCTAACTCGAAAATAAAATACAAATCTCCAATGCTCTATACATCAAAATAATACAAGTCGTCTCATCTCTTGTATTAAAAATCTTCCCAAAAATAATCCTCGTTAAAATCCATTCTCCAAATCGAATCCAAAGCGCCCAAATTCGCGCTAACCTGCCACTAAAAGAAAATATGGGGAAGTACACAATACGACAGGAAAGATGCTCAGAAAAAAGTTAGTGATGAATAAAACGTCACAATAAAAATACGAATATTCAAATCAAATATTGCAAATCTCAATAGCATTTTATCAATAAATTTCTCAACAACGCATTAACCCGGTCACCAGGCCTCACCCCATCCGCATATGCTTTATCAAGTCATAGCCCTTGGAAGCAGGAATTTTGGCCGGTGCCCAACGTCCGTGCCTTATTAAAATCTCATGATGACGTGCTCAACAAAAAAATGAATAATACCACATGAATCAAAATAATTCCAACAATTATTTTTCCAGATTCCAATGAATTTAACAATTCAAAATATGAGTTCAATTAAGAAGAAATCAACGGAATAAACACTCGAGAGATTTAGGAGCATATTGTGTAAAACCCCATACCTTAAAATCATCACATAATTCAGCCTCAAAATCTAATTACACCATCGCGATCTTCTCGCGAAAATTATCAAATCTCGTTCTAGCCCAAACTCGAGAAAACACCAAGTAAGCCTTCTAATCTAAGGTTGAAATATTGAATAAGTTTGGGGCTATGGTTTGTAGATGAAAGGGAGTAATTTTGGAGAGGTCTTCTTTTTTAAAAGTTTGAGAAATAGTGATTTGAAAAGCCAAGCCACGAATTAGTTGATATATAAATGATTAAGAGTTTGACTAAGAAAAGAGTTCTAATCAGATACAAACACTAAAAAATTTATTCCGGACGATCGGACCGTTGGAATCGGATGAAGTTTTACAGAGAATTAGCTGAAGACGAGAGGAAGCTACAGAAAGAAATTCAACTCGATCGGACCGTTCAATATTGTTTAATATATTTTTTTGCAAGAGAGTTTAATGTTTCGAGGACTCTTAGAGAGTTTTATATTTTGAGAACTCTTCTATATAATAAAAATTCAATTAAAACTCCATTTTAATTCCGATTTTGAAACCGTTTGAAATTCTTGCCTTTAAAAATAATAACCAACATATCTGAGCAATAAAAATAATTTTATCTCAAAATTTATTTTCCCTCCTAATTTCAAAAATACCCCCAAATTACGCGGGTTGTTACACTTCCCCACTAACAATGGAATTTCTCCCTCGAAATTCGCAGAATACCTAACTCTCAAAATCTGGCCAACAATCTCCAAAAATAATCTCATCACCAAAAAATAATTTCCTCGCATCTAATCCAAATGCCTAACGCAAAACGATTCTCTTAAAATTTCTATCTCCAAATTCGTGCCACAAAAACACAACAGACCCAAAACCCAAGACCCGAGGGTTGTCGTATACCTAAGCTCTGATACCATTCTGTAGCACCCCGCCCGCTCGGGGAGAGCGAACGGAGCGCTACTGTCGAAAAACTAAATCAATTCCATAAATAACAAGGTATAGAGCATCTAAATCCCATAACGGAAAAGAAACCACTAATCCCATATCATCAAATAAATACAACAATTCTCTAAAATAGATTACAACATCTAACTCGAAAATAAAATACAAATCTCCAATGCTATATACATCAAAATAATACAAGTCGTCTCATCTCTTGTATTAAAAATCTTCCCAAAAATAATCCTCGTTAAAATCCATTCTCCAAATCAAATCCAAAGCGCCCAAATTCGCGCTAACCTGCCACTAAAAGAAAATATGGGGAAGTACACAATACAACAGGAAAGATGCTCAGAAAAAAGTTAGCGATGAATAAAACGTCGCAATAAAAATACGTATATTCAAATCAAATAATGCAAATCTCAATAGCATTTTATCAATAAATTTCTCAACAACGCATTAACCCGATCACCTGGCCTCACCCCATCCGCATATGCTTTATCAAGTCATAGCCTTTGGAAGCAGGAATTTTGGCCGGTGCCCAACGTCCGTGCCTTATTAAAATCTCATGACGACGTGCTCAACAAAAACATGAATAATACCACATGAATCAAAATAATTCCAACAATTATTTTTCCAGATGTCAATGAATTGAACAATTCAAAATATGAGTTCAATTAAGAAGATATCAACGGAATAAACACTCAAGAGATTTAGGAGCATATTGTGTATCATCACGTAATTAAGCCTCAAAATCTAATTACACCATCGCGATCTTCTCGCGAAAATAATCAAATCTCGTTCTAGCCCAAACTCGAGAAAACACCAAGTAAGCCTTCTAATCAAAGGTTAAAATCTTGAATAAGTTTGGGGCTATAGTTTGTAGATGAAATGGAGTAATTTTGCAGAGGTCTTCTGGTTTAAAAGTTTGACAAAAAGTGATTTGAAAAGCCAAACCACGAATTAGTTGATATATAAATGATTAAGAGTTTGATTAAGAAAAGAGTTTTAATCAGATACAAACACTAAAAAATTTATTCCGGACGATCGGACCGTTGGAATCGGATGAAATTTTACAGAGAATTAGCTGAAGACGAGAGGAAGCTATAGAAAGAAATTCAGCTCGATCGGACCGTTCAATATTGTTTAATATATTTTTTTGCTAGAGTGTTTAATGTTTCGAGTACTCTTAGAGAGTTTTATATTTTGAGAACTCTTCTATATAATAAAAATTCAATTAAAACTACATTTTAATTCTTATTTTGAAACCGTTTGAAATTCTCGCCTTTAAAAATAATAACCAACATATCTGGGCAATAAAAATAATTTTATCTCAAAATTTTATTTTTCCTCTTAATTTTAAAAATACCCCCAAATTACGCGGGTTGTTACACTTCCCCACTAACAATGGAATTTCTAACTCGAAATTCGCAGAATACCGAACTCTCAAAATCTGGCCAACAATCTCCAAAAATAATCTCATCACCAAAAAATAATTTCCTCGCATCTAATCCAAATGCCTAACGCAAAACGATTCTCTAAAAATTTCTATCTCCAAATTCGTTCCATAAAAACACAACAGACCCAAAACTAAAGACCCGAGGATTGTCGTATACCTAAGCTCTGATACCATTCTGTAGCACCCCGCCCGCTCGGGGAGAGCGAACGGAGCGCTAATGTCGATAAACTAAATCAATTCCATAAATAACAAGGTATAGAGCATCTAAATCCCATAATGGAAAAGAAACCACTAATCTCATCCCTTCAAATAAATACAACAAATCTCTAGAATAGATTACAACATCTAACTCGAAAATAAAATACAAATCTCCAATGCTCTATACATCAAAATAATACAAGTCGTCTCATCTCTTGTATTAAAAATCTTCCCAAAAATAATCCTCGTTAAAATCCATTCTCCAAATCAAATCCCAAGCGCCCAAATTCGCGCTAACCTGCCACTAAAAGAAAATATGGGGAAGTACACAATACGAAAGGAAAGATGCTCAGAAAAAAGTTAGCGATGAATAAAACGTCACAATAAAAATACGAATAATCGAATCAAATAATGCAAATCTCAATAGCATTTTATCAATAAATTTCTCAACAACGCATTAACCCGGTCACCAGGCCTCACCCCATCCGCATATGCTTTATCAAGTCATAGCCCTTGGAAGCAGGAATTTTGGCCGGTGCCCAACGTCCGTGCCTTATTAAAATCTCATGACGACGTGCTCAACAAAAACATGAATAATACCACATGAATCAAAATAATTCCAACAATTATTTTTCCTGATTTCAATGAATTTAACAATTCAAAATATGAGTTCAATTAAGAAGAAATCAACGGAATAAACACTCGAGAGATTTAGGAGCATATTGTGTAAAACCCCATACCTTAAAATCATCACATAATTCAGCCTCAAAATCTAATTACGCCATCGCGATCTTCTCGCGAAAATAATCAAATCTCGTTCTAGCCCAAACTCGAGAAAACACCAAGTAAGCCTTCTAATCTAAGGTTGAAATCTTGAATAAGTTTGGGGTTATGGTTTGTAGATGAAAGGGAGTAATTTCGGAGAGGTATTCTGGTTTAAAAGTTTGAGAAAAAGTGATTTGAAAAGCAAAGCCACGAATTAGTTGATTTATAAATGATTAAGAGTTTGATTAAGAAAAGAGTTCTAATCAGATACAAACACTAAAAAATTTATTCCGGACGATCGGACCGTTGGAATCAGATGAAATTTTACAGAGAATTAGCTGAAGATGAGAGGAAGCTATAGAAAAAATTCAGGTCGATCGGACAGTTCAATATTGTTTAATATTTTTTTTTTGCTAGAGAGTTTAATGTTTCGAGGAGTCTTAGAGAGTTTTATATTTTGAGAACTCTTCTATATAATAAAAATTCAATTAAAACTCCATTTTAATTCCGATTTTGAAACCGTTTGAAATTCTCGCCTTTAAAAATAATAACCAACATATCTGAGCAATAAAAATAATTTTATCTCAAAATTTATTTTTCCTCTTAATTTAAAAAATACCCCCAAATTATGCGGGTTGTTACACTTCCCCACTAACAATGGAATTTCTCCCTCGAAATTCGCAGAATAACTAACTCTCAAAATCTGGCCAACAATCACCAAAAATAATCTCATCACCAAAAAATAATTTCCGAGCATCTATTCCAAATGCCTAACGCAAAACGATTCTCTTAAAATTTCTATCTCCAAATTCGTGCCACAAAAACACAACAGACCCAAAACCCAAGACCCGAGGATTGTCGTATACCTAAGCTGTGATACCATTCTGTAGCACCCCGCCCGCTCGGGGAGATCGAACGGAGCGCTACTGTCGATAAACTAAATCAATTCCATAAATAACAAGGTATAGAGCATCTAAATCCCATAATGAAAAAGAAACCACTAATCTCATCTCTTCAAATAAATACAACAAATCTCTAGAATAGATTACAACATCTAACTCGAAAATAAAATACAAATCTCCAATGCTCTATACATCAAAATAATACAAGTCGTCTCATCTCTTGTATTAAAAATCTTCCCAAAAATAATCCTCGTTAAAATCCATTCTCCAAATCAAATCCAAAGCGCCCAAATTCGCGCTAACCTGCCACTAAAAGAAAATATGGGGAAGTACACAATACGACAGGAATGATGCTCAGAAAAAGCGATGAATAAAACGTCACAATAAAAATACGAATATTAAAATCAAATAATGCAAATCTCAATAGCATTTTATCAATAAATTTCTCAACAATGCATTAACCCGGTCACCAGGCCTCACCCCATCCGCATATGCTTTATCAAGTCATAGCCCTTGGAAGCAGGAATTTTGGCCGGTGCCCAACGTCCGTGCCTTATTAAAATCTCATGATGACGTGCTCAACAAAAAAATGAATAATACCACATGAATCAAAATAATTCCAACAATTATTTTTCCAGATTCCAATCAATTTAACAATTCAAAATATGAGTTCAATTAAGAAGAAATCAACGGAATAAACACTCGAAAGATTTAGGAGCATATTGTGTAAAACCCCATACCTTAAAATCATCACATAATTCAGCCTCAAAATCTAATTACACCATCGCGATCTTCTCGCGAAAATAATCAAATCTCGTTCTAGCCCAAACTCGAGAAAACACCAAGTAAGCCTTCTAATCTAAGGTTGAAATCTTGAATAAGTTTGGGGTTATGGTTTGTAGATGAAAGGGAGTAATTTCGGAGAGGTATTCTGGTTTAAAAGTTTGAGAAAAAGTGATTTGAAAAGCAAAGCCACGAATTAGTTGATTTATAAATGATTAAGAGTTTGATTAAGAAAAGAGTTCTAATCAGATACAAACACTAAAAAATTTATTCCGGACGATCGGACCGTTGGAATCAGATGAAATTTTACAGAGAATTAGCTGAAGATGAGAGGAAGCTATAGAAAAAATTCAGGTCGATCGGACAGTTCAATATTGTTTAATATTTTTTTTTTGCTAGAGAGTTTAATGTTTCGAGGAGTCTTAGAGAGTTTTATATTTTGAGAACTCTTCTATATAATAAAAATTCAATTAAAACTCCATTTTAATTCCGATTTTGAAACCGTTTGAAATTCTCGCCTTTAAAAATAATAACCAACATATCTGAGCAATAAAAATAATTTTATCTCAAAATTTATTTTTCCTCTTAATTTAAAAAATACCCCCAAATTATGCGGGTTGTTACACTTCCCCACTAACAATGGAATTTCTCCCTCGAAATTCGCAGAATAACTAACTCTCAAAATCTGGCCAACAATCACCAAAAATAATCTCATCACCAAAAAATAATTTCCGAGCATCTATTCCAAATGCCTAACGCAAAACGATTCTCTTAAAATTTCTATCTCCAAATTCGTGCCACAAAAACACAACAGACCCAAAACCCAAGACCCGAGGATTGTCGTATACCTAAGCTGTGATACCATTCTGTAGCACCCCGCCCGCTCGGGGAGATCGAACGGAGCGCTACTGTCGATAAACTAAATCAATTCCATAAATAACAAGGTATAGAGCATCTAAATCCCATAATGAAAAAGAAACCACTAATCTCATCTCTTCAAATAAATACAACAAATCTCTAGAATAGATTACAACATCTAACTCGAAAATAAAATACAAATCTCCAATGCTCTATACATCAAAATAATACAAGTCGTCTCATCTCTTGTATTAAAAATCTTCCCAAAAATAATCCTCGTTAAAATCCATTCTCCAAATCAAATCCAAAGCGCCCAAATTCGCGCTAACCTGCCACTAAAAGAAAATATGGGGAAGTACACAATACGACAGGAATGATGCTCAGAAAAAGCGATGAATAAAACGTCACAATAAAAATACGAATATTAAAATCAAATAATGCAAATCTCAATAGCATTTTATCAATAAATTTCTCAACAATGCATTAACCCGGTCACCAGGCCTCACCCCATCCGCATATGCTTTATCAAGTCATAGCCCTTGGAAGCAGGAATTTTGGCCGGTGCCCAACGTCCGTGCCTTATTAAAATCTCATGATGACGTGCTCAACAAAAAAATGAATAATACCACATGAATCAAAATAATTCCAACAATTATTTTTCCAGATTCCAATCAATTTAACAATTCAAAATATGAGTTCAATTAAGAAGAAATCAACGGAATAAACACTCGAAAGATTTAGGAGCATATTGTGTAAAACCCCATACCTTAAAATCATCACATAATTCAGCCTCAAAATCTAATTACACCATCGCGATCTTCTCGCGAAAATAATCAAATCTCGTTCTAGCCCAAACTCGAGAAAACACCAAGTAAGCCTTCTAATCTAAGGTTGAAATCTTGAATAAGTTTGGGGCTATGGTTTGTAGACGAAAGGGAGTAATTTTGGAGAGGTCTTCTGGTTTAAAAGTTTGAGAAATAGTGATTTGAAAAGCCAAGCCACGAATTAGTTGATATATAAATGATTAAGAGTTTGACTAAGAAAAGAGTTCTAATCAAATAAAACACTAAAAAATTTATTCTGGCCGATCGAACCGTTGGAATCTGATGAAGTTTTACAGAGAATTGGCTGAAGATGAGAGGAAGCTACACAAAAAAATTCAGCTCGATCGGACCGTTCAATATTGTTTAATATTTTTTTTTTGCTAGAGAGTTTAATGTTTCGAGGACTCTTAGAGAGTTTTATATTTTGAGAACTCTTCTATATAATAAAAATTCAATTAAAACTCCATTTTAATTCCGATTTTGAAACCGTTTGAAATTCTCGCCTTTAAAAATAATAACCAACATATCTGGGCAATAAAAATAATTTTATCTCAAAATTTTATTTTTCCTCTTAATTTTAAAAATACCCCCAAATTACGCGGGTTGTTACACTTCCCCACTAACAATGGAATTTCTAACTCGAAATTCGCAGAATACCGAACTCTCAAAATCTGGCCAACAATCTCCAAAAATAATCTCATCACCAAAAAATAATTTCCTCGCATCTAATCCAAATGCCTAACGCAAAACGATTCTCTAAAAATTTCTATCTCCAAATTCGTTCCATAAAAACACAACAGACCCAAAACTAAAGACCCGAGGATTGTCGTATACCTAAGCTCTGATACCATTCTGTAGCACCCCGCCCGCTCGGGGAGAGCGAACGGAGCGCTAATGTCGATAAACTAAATCAATTCCATAAATAACAAGGTATAGAGCATCTAAATCCCATAATGGAAAAGAAACCACTAATCTCATCCCTTCAAATAAATACAACAAATCTCTAGAATAGATTACAACATCTAACTCGAAAATAAAATACAAATCTCCAATGCTCTATACATCAAAATAATACAAGTCGTCTCATCTCTTGTATTAAAAATCTTCCCAAAAATAATCCTCGTTAAAATCCATTCTCCAAATCAAATCCCAAGCGCCCAAATTCGCGCTAACCTGCCACTAAAAGAAAATATGGGGAAGTACACAATACGAAAGGAAAGATGCTCAGAAAAAAGTTAGCGATGAATAAAACGTCACAATAAAAATACGAATAATCGAATCAAATAATGCAAATCTCAATAGCATTTTATCAATAAATTTCTCAACAACGCATTAACCCGGTCACCAGGCCTCACCCCATCCGCATATGCTTTATCAAGTCATAGCCCTTGGAAGCAGGAATTTTGGCCGGTGCCCAACGTCCGTGCCTTATTAAAATCTCATGACGACGTGCTCAACAAAAACATGAATAATACCACATGAATCAAAATAATTCCAACAATTATTTTTCCTGATTTCAATGAATTTAACAATTCAAAATATGAGTTCAATTAAGAAGAAATCAACGGAATAAACACTCGAGAGATTTAGGAGCATATTGTGTAAAACCCCATACCTTAAAATCATCACATAATTCAGCCTCAAAATCTAATTACGCCATCGCGATCTTCTCGCGAAAATAATCAAATCTCGTTCTAGCCCAAACTCGAGAAAACACCAAGTAAGCCTTCTAATCTAAGGTTGAAATCTTGAATAAGTTTGGGGTTATGGTTTGTAGATGAAAGGGAGTAATTTCGGAGAGGTATTCTGGTTTAAAAGTTTGAGAAAAAGTGATTTGAAAAGCAAAGCCACGAATTAGTTGATTTATAAATGATTAAGAGTTTGATTAAGAAAAGAGTTCTAATCAGATACAAACACTAAAAAATTTATTCCGGACGATCGGACCGTTGGAATCGGATGAAATTTTACAGAGAATTAGCTGAAGATGAGAGGAAGCTATAGAAAAAATTCAGGTCGATCGGACAGTTCAATATTGTTTAATATTTTTTTTTTGCTAGAGAGTTTAATGTTTCGAGGAGTCTTAGAGAGTTTTATATTTTGAGAACTCTTCTATATAATAAAAATTCAATTAAAACTCCATTTTAATTCCGATTTTGAAACCGTTTGAAATTCTCGCCTTTAAAAATAATAACCAACATATCTGAGCAATAAAAATAATTTTATCTCAAAATTTATTTTTCCTCTTAATTTAAAAAATACCCCCAAATTATGCGGGTTGTTACACTTCCCCACTAACAATGGAATTTCTCCCTCGAAATTCGCAGAATAACTAACTCTCAAAATCTGGCCAACAATCACCAAAAATAATCTCATCACCAAAAAATAATTTCCGAGCATCTATTCCAAATGCCTAACGCAAAACGATTCTCTTAAAATTTCTATCTCCAAATTCGTGCCACAAAAACACAACAGACCCAAAACCCAAGACCCGAGGATTGTCGTATACCTAAGCTGTGATACCATTCTGTAGCACCCCGCCCGCTCGGGGAGATCGAACGGAGCGCTACTGTCGATAAACTAAATCAATTCCATAAATAACAAGGTATAGAGCATCTAAATCCCATAATGAAAAAGAAACCACTAATCTCATCTCTTCAAATAAATACAACAAATCTCTAGAATAGATTACAACATCTAACTCGAAAATAAAATACAAATCTCCAATGCTCTATACATCAAAATAATACAAGTCGTCTCATCTCTTGTATTAAAAATCTTCCCAAAAATAATCCTCGTTAAAATCCATTCTCCAAATCAAATCCAAAGCGCCCAAATTCGCGCTAACCTGCCACTAAAAGAAAATATGGGGAAGTACACAATACGACAGGAATGATGCTCAGAAAAAGCGATGAATAAAACGTCACAATAAAAATACGAATATTAAAATCAAATAATGCAAATCTCAATAGCATTTTATCAATAAATTTCTCAACAATGCATTAACCCGGTCACCAGGCCTCACCCCATCCGCATATGCTTTATCAAGTCATAGCCCTTGGAAGCAGGAATTTTGGCCGGTGCCCAACGTCCGTGCCTTATTAAAATCTCATGATGACGTGCTCAACAAAAAAATGAATAATACCACATGAATCAAAATAATTCCAACAATTATTTTTCCAGATTCCAATCAATTTAACAATTCAAAATATGAGTTCAATTAAGAAGAAATCAACGGAATAAACACTCGAAAGATTTAGGAGCATATTGTGTAAAACCCCATACCTTAAAATCATCACATAATTCAGCCTCAAAATCTAATTACACCATCGCGATCTTCTCGCGAAAATAATCAAATCTCGTTCTAGCCCAAACTCGAGAAAACACCAAGTAAGCCTTCTAATCTAAGGTTGAAATCTTGAATAAGTTTGGGGCTATGGTTTGTAGACGAAAGGGAGTAATTTTGGAGAGGTCTTCTGGTTTAAAAGTTTGAGAAATAGTGATTTGAAAAGCCAAGCCACGAATTAGTTGATATATAAATGATTAAGAGTTTGACTAAGAAAAGAGTTCTAATCAAATAAAACACTAAAAAATTTATTCTGGCCGATCGAACCGTTGGAATCTGATGAAGTTTTACAGAGAATTGGCTGAAGATGAGAGGAAGCTACACAAAAAAATTCAGCTCGATCGGACCGTTCAATATTGTTTAATATTTTTTTTTTGCTAGAGAGTTTAATGTTTCGAGGACTCTTAGAGAGTTTTATATTTTGAGAACTCTTCTATATAATAAAAATTCAATTAAAACTCCATTTTAATTCCGATTTTGAAACCGTTTGAAATTCTCGCCTTTAAAAATAATAACCAACATATCTGGGCAATAAAAATAATTTTATCTCAAAATTTTATTTTTCCTCTTAATTTTAAAAATACCCCCAAATTACGCGGGTTGTTACACTTCCCCACTAACAATGGAATTTCTAACTCGAAATTCGCAGAATACCGAACTCTCAAAATCTGGCCAACAATCTCCAAAAATAATCTCATCACCAAAAAATAATTTCCTCGCATCTAATCCAAATGCCTAACGCAAAACGATTCTCTAAAAATTTCTATCTCCAAATTCGTTCCATAAAAACACAACAGACCCAAAACTAAAGACCCGAGGATTGTCGTATACCTAAGCTCTGATACCATTCTGTAGCACCCCGCCCGCTCGGGGAGAGCGAACGGAGCGCTAATGTCGATAAACTAAATCAATTCCATAAATAACAAGGTATAGAGCATCTAAATCCCATAATGGAAAAGAAACCACTAATCTCATCCCTTCAAATAAATACAACAAATCTCTAGAATAGATTACAACATCTAACTCGAAAATAAAATACAAATCTCCAATGCTCTATACATCAAAATAATACAAGTCGTCTCATCTCTTGTATTAAAAATCTTCCCAAAAATAATCCTCGTTAAAATCCATTCTCCAAATCAAATCCCAAGCGCCCAAATTCGCGCTAACCTGCCACTAAAAGAAAATATGGGGAAGTACACAATACGAAAGGAAAGATGCTCAGAAAAAAGTTAGCGATGAATAAAACGTCACAATAAAAATACGAATAATCGAATCAAATAATGCAAATCTCAATAGCATTTTATCAATAAATTTCTCAACAACGCATTAACCCGGTCACCAGGCCTCACCCCATCCGCATATGCTTTATCAAGTCATAGCCCTTGGAAGCAGGAATTTTGGCCGGTGCCCAACGTCCGTGCCTTATTAAAATCTCATGACGACGTGCTCAACAAAAACATGAATAATACCACATGAATCAAAATAATTCCAACAATTATTTTTCCTGATTTCAATGAATTTAACAATTCAAAATATGAGTTCAATTAAGAAGAAATCAACGGAATAAACACTCGAGAGATTTAGGAGCATATTGTGTAAAACCCCATACCTTAAAATCATCACATAATTCAGCCTCAAAATCTAATTACACCATCGCGATCTTCTCGCGAAAATAATCAAATCTCGTTCTAGCCCAAACTCGAGAAAACACCAAGTAAGCCTTCTAATCTAAGGTTGAAATCTTGAATAAGTTTGGGGTTATGGTTTGTAGATGAAAGGGAGTAATTTCGGAGAGGTATTCTGGTTTAAAAGTTTGAGAAAAAGTGATTTGAAAAGCAAAGCCACGAATTAGTTGATTTATAAATGATTAAGAGTTTGATTAAGAAAAGAGTTCTAATCAGATACAAACACTAAAAAATTTATTCCGGACGATCGGACCGTTGGAATCGGATGAAATTTTACAGAGAATTAGCTGAAGATGAGAGGAAGCTATAGAAAAAATTCAGGTCGATCGGACAGTTCAATATTGTTTAATATTTTTTTTTTGCTAGAGAGTTTAATGCTTCGAGGAGTCTTAGAGAGTTTTATATTTTGAGAACTCTTCTATATAATAAAAATTCAATTAAAACTCCATTTTAATTCCGATTTTGAAACCGTTTGAAATTCTCGCCTTTAAAAATAATAATCAACATATCTGAGCAATAAAAATAATTTTATCTCAAAATTTATTTTTCCTCTTAATTTAAAAAATACCCCCAAATTATGCGGGTTGTTACACTTCCCCACTAACAATGGAATTTCTCCCTCGAAATTCGCAGAATAACTAACTCTCAAAATCTGGCCAACAATCACCAAAAATAATCTCATCACCAAAAAATAATTTCCGAGCATCTATTCCAAATGCCTAACGCAAAACGATTCTCTTAAAATTTCTATCTCCAAATTCGTGCCACAAAAACACAACAGACCCAAAACCCAAGACCCGAGGATTGTCGTATACCTAAGCTGTGATACCATTCTGTAGCACCCCGCCCGCTCGGGGAGATCGAACGGAGCGCTACTGTCGATAAACTAAATCAATTCCATAAATAACAAGGTATAGAGCATCTAAATCCCATAATGAAAAAGAAACCACTAATCTCATCTCTTCAAATAAATACAACAAATCTCTAGAATAGATTACAACATCTAACTCGAAAATAAAATACAAATCTCCAATGCTCTATACATCAAAATAATACAAGTCGTCTCATCTCTTGTATTAAAAATCTTCCCAAAAATAATCCTCGTTAAAATCCATTCTCCAAATCAAATCCAAAGCGCCCAAATTCGCGCTAACCTGCCACTAAAAGAAAATATGGGGAAGTACACAATACGACAGGAATGATGCTCAGAAAAAGCGATGAATAAAACGTCACAATAAAAATACGAATATTAAAATCAAATAATGCAAATCTCAATAGCATTTTATCAATAAATTTCTCAACAATGCATTAACCCGGTCACCAGGCCTCACCCCATCCGCATATGCTTTATCAAGTCATAGCCCTTGGAAGCAGGAATTTTGGCCGGTGCCCAACGTCCGTGCCTTATTAAAATCTCATGATGACGTGCTCAACAAAAAAATGAATAATACCACATGAATCAAAATAATTCCAACAATTATTTTTCCAGATTCCAATCAATTTAACAATTCAAAATATGAGTTCAATTAAGAAGAAATCAACGGAATAAACACTCGAAAGATTTAGGAGCATATTGTGTAAAACCCCATACCTTAAAATCATCACATAATTCAGCCTCAAAATCTAATTACACCATCGCGATCTTCTCGCGAAAATAATCAAATCTCGTTCTAGCCCAAACTCGAGAAAACACCAAGTAAGCCTTCTAATCTAAGGTTGAAATCTTGAATAAGTTTGGGGCTATGGTTTGTAGACGAAAGGGAGTAATTTTGGAGAGGTCTTCTGGTTTAAAAGTTTGAGAAATAGTGATTTGAAAAGCCAAGCCACGAATTAGTTGATATATAAATGATTAAGAGTTTGACTAAGAAAAGAGTTCTAATCAAATACAAACACTAAAAAATTTATTCTGGCCGATCGAACCGTTGGAATCTGATGAAGTTTTACAGAGAATTGGCTGAAGATGAGAGGAAGCTACACAAAAAAATTCAGCTCGATCGTTCCGTTCAATATTGTTTAATATTTTTTTTTTGCTAGAGAGTTTAATGTTTCGAGGACTCTTAGAGAGTTTTATATTTTGAGAACTCTTCTATATAATAAAAATTCAATTAAAACTCCATTTTAATTCCGATTTTGAAACCGTTTGAAATTCTCGCCTTTAAAAATAATAACCAACATATCTGAGCAATAAAAATAATTTTATCTCAAAATTTATTTTCCTCTTAATTTTAAAAATACCCCCAAATTACGCGGGTTGTTACACTTCCCCACTAACAATGGAATTTCTCCCTCGAAATTCGCAGAATACCTAACTCTCAAAATTGGGCCAACAATCTCCAAAAATAATCTCATCACCAAAAAATAATTTCCTCGCATCAAATCCAAATGCCAAACGCAAAACGATTCTCTTAAAATTTATATCTCCAAATTCGTGCCACAAAAACACAACAGACCCAAAACCCAAGACCCGAGGGTTGTCGTATACCTAAGCTCTGATACCATTCTGTAACACCCCGCCCGCTCGGGGAGAGCGAACGGAGCGCTACTGTCGATTAACTAAATCAATTCCATAAATAACAAGGTATAGAGCATCTAAATCCCATAATGGAAAAGAAACCACTAATCTCATCTCTTCAAATAAATACAACAATTCTCTAAAATAGATTACAACATCTAACTCGAAAATAAAATACAAATCTCCAATGCTCTATACATCAAAATAATACAAGTCGTCTCATCACTTGTATTAAAAATCTTCCCAAAAATAATCCTCGTTAAAATCCATTCTCGAAATCAAATCCAAAGCGCCCAAATTCGCGCTAACCTGCCACTAAAAGAAAATATGGGGAAGAACACAATACGACAGGAAAGATGCTTAGAAAAAAGTTAGCGATGAATAAAACGTCACAATAAAAATACGAATATTCAAATCAAATAATGCAAATATCAATAGCATTTTATCAATAAATTTCTCAACAACACATTAACCCGATCACCAGGCCTCACCCCATCCGCATATGCTTTATCAAGTCATAGCCCTTGGAAGCAGGAATTTTGGCCGGTGCCCAACGTCCGTGCCTTATTAAAATCTCATGACGACGTGCTCAACAAAAACATGAATAATACCACATGAATCAATATAATTCCAACAATTATTTTTCCAGATTTCAATGAATTTAACAATTCAAAATATGAGTTCAATTAAGAAGAATTCAAGGGAATAAACACTCGAGAGATTTAGGAGCATATTTTGTAAAACCCCATACCTTAAAATCATCACATAATTCAGCCTCAAAATCTAATTACACCACCGCGATCTTCTCGCGAAAATAATCAAATCTCGTTCTAGCCCAAACTCGAGAAAACACCAAGTAAGACTTCTAATCTAAGGTTGAAATCTTTAATAAGTTTGGGGCTATGGTTTGTAGATGAAAGGGAGTAATTTCGGAGAGGTCTTCTGGTTTAAAAGTTTGAGAAAAAGTGATTTGAAAAGCCATGCCACGAATTAGTTGATATATAAATGATTAAGAGTTTGACTAAGAAAAGAGTTCTAATGAGATACAAACACTAAAAAATTTATTCCGGACGATCGGACCGTGGGAATCGGATGAAATTTTACAGAGAATTAGCTGAAGACGAGAGGAAGCTACAGAAGGAAATTCAGCTCGATCGGACCGTTCAATATTGTTTAATATTTTTTTTTCTAGAGAGTTTAATGTTTCGAGGACTCTTAGAGAGTTTTATATTTAGAGAACTCTTCTATATAATAAAAATTCAATTAAAACTCCATTTTAATTCCGATTTTGAAACCGTTTGAAATTCTCGCCTTTAAAAATAATAACCAGCATATCTGAGCAATAAAAATAATTTTATCTCAAAATTTATTGTTCCTCTTAATTTCAAAAATACCCCCAAATTACGCGGGTTGTTACACTTCCCCACTAACAATGGAATTTCTCCCTCGAAATTCGCAGAATACCTAACTCTCAAAAATTGGCCAACAATCTCCAAAAATAATCTCATCTCCAAAAAAGAATTTCCTCGCATCTAATCCAAATGCCTAACGCAAAACGATTCTCTAAAAATTTCTATCTCCAAATTCGTGCCACAAAAACACAACAGACTCAAAACCCAAGACCCGAGGGTTGTCGTATACCTAAGCTCTGATACCATTCTGTAACACCCCGCCCGCTCGGGGAGAGCGAACGGAGCGCTAGTGTCGATAAACAAAATCAATTCCATAAATAACAAGGTATAGAGCATCTAAATCCCATAATGGAAAAGAAACCACTAATCTCATCTCTTCAAATAAATACAACAATTCTCCAGAATAGATTACAACATCTAACTCGAAAATAAAATACAAATCTCCAATGCTCTATACATCAAAATAATACAAGTCGTCTCATCTCTTGTATTAAAAATCTTCCCAAAAATAATCCTCGTTAAAATCCATTCTCCAAATCAAATCCAAAGCTCCCAAATTTGCGCTAACCTGCCACTAAAAGAAAATATGGGGAAGTACACAATACGACAAGAAAGATGCTCAGAAAAGTTAGCGATGAATAAAACGTCACAATAAAAATACGAATATTCAAATCAAATAAATCAAATCTCAATAGCATTTTATCAATAAATTTCTCAACAACGCATTAACCCGGTCACCAGGCCTCACCCCATCCACATATGCTTTATCAAGTCATAGCCCTTGGAAGCAGGAATTTTAGCCGGTGCCCAACGTCCGTGCCTTATTAAAATCTCATGACGACGTGCTCAACAAAAACATGAATAATACCACATGAATCAAAATAATTCCAACAATTATTTTTCCAGATTTCAATGAATTGAACAATTCAAAATATGAGTTCAATTAAGAAGAAATCAACGGAATAAACACTCGAGAGATTTAGGAGCATATTTTGTAAAATCCCATACCTTAAAATCATCACATAATTCAGCCTCAAAATCTAATTACACCATCGCGATCTTCTCGCGAAAATAATCAAATCTCGTTCTAGCCCAAACTCGAGAAAACACCAAGTAAGCCTTCTAATCTAAGGTTGAAATCTTGAATAAGTTTGGGGCTATGGTTTGTAGATGAAAGGGAGTAATTTTGGAGAGGTCTTCTGGTTTAAAAGTTTGAGAAAAAGTGATTTGAAAATCCAAGGCACGAATTAGTTGATATATAAATGATTAAGAGTTTGATTAAGAAAAGAGTTCTAATCAGATACAAACACTAAAAAATTTATTCCGGACGATCGGACCGTTGGAATCGGATGAAATTTTACAGAGAATTAGCTGAAGACGAGAGGAAGCTACAGAAAGAAATTCAGCTCGATCGGACCGTTCAATATTGTTTAATAATTTTTTTGCTAGAGTGTTTAATGTTTCGAGTACTTTTAGAGAGTTTTATATTTTGAGAACTCTTCTATATAATAAAAATTCAATTAAAACTCCATTTTAATTCCGATTTTGAAACCGTTTGAAATTCTTGCCTTTAAAAATAATAACCAACATATCTGAGCAATAAAAATAATTTTATCTCAAAATTTATTTTCCCTCCTAATTTCAAAAATACCCCCAAATTACGCGGGTTGTTACACTTCCCCACTAACAATGGAATTTCTCCCTCGAAATTCGCAGAATACCTAACGCTCAAAATCTGGCCAACAATCTCCAAAAATAATCTCATCACCAAAAAATAATTTCCTCGCATCAAATCCAAATGCCTAACGCAAAACCATTCTCTTAAAATTTCTATCTCCAAATTTGTGCCACAAAAACACAATAGACCCAAAACCCAAGACCCGAGGGTTGTCGTATACCTAAGCTCTGATACCATTCTGTAACACCCCGCCCGCTCGGGGAGAGCGAACGGAGCGCTAATGTCGATAAACTAAATCAATTCCATAAATAACAAGGTATAGAGCATCTAAATCCCATAATGGAAAAGAAACCACTAATCTCATCTCTTCAAATAAATACAACAATTCTCTAGAATAGATTACAACATCTAACTCGAAAATAAAATACAAATCTCCAATGCTCTATACATCAAAATAATACAAGTCGTCTCATCTCTTGTATTAAAAATCTTCCCAAAAATAATCCTCGTTAAAATCCATTCTCAAAATCAAATCCAAAGCGCCCAAATTCGCGCTAACCTGCCACTAAAAGAAAATATGGGGAAGTACACAATACGACAGGAAAGATGCTTATTAAAAAGTTAGCGATGAATAAAACGTCACAATAAAAATACGAATATTCAAATCAAATAATGCAAATCTCAATAGCATTTTATCAATAAATTTCTCAACAACACATTATCCCGGTCACCAGGACTCACCCCATCCGCATATGCTTTATCAAGTCATAGCCCTTGGAAGCAGGAATTTTGGCCGGTGCCCAACGTCCGTGCCTTATGAAAATCTCATGACGACGTGCTCAACAAAAACATGAATAATACCACACGAATCAAAATAATTCCAACAATTATTTTTCCAGATTTCAATGAATTGAACAATTCAAAATATGAGTTCAATTAAGAAGAAATCAACGGAATAAACACTCGAGAGATTTAGGATCATATTGTGTAAAACCCCATACCTTAAAATCATCACATAATTCAGCCTCAAAATCTAATTACACCATCGCGATATTCTCGCGAAAATAATCAAATCTCGTTCTAGCCCAAACTCGAGAAAACACCAAGTAAGCCTGCTAATCTAAGGTTAAAATCTTGAATAAGTTTGGGGCTATGGTTTGTAGATAAAAGGGAGTAATTTTGGAGAGGTCTTCTGGTTTAAAAGTTTGAGAAAAATTGATTTGAAAACCCAAGCCACGAATTAGTTGATATATAAATGATTAAGAGTTTGATTAAAAAAAGATTTCTAATCAGATACAAACACTAAAAAATTTATTCCGGACGATCGGACCGTTGGAATTGGATGAAATTTTACAAAGAATTAGCTGAAGACGAGAGGAAGCTACAGAACAAAATTCAGCTCGATCGGACCGTTCGATATTGTTTAATATTTTTTTTTGCTAGAGAGTTTAATGTTTCGAGGACTCTTAGAGAGTTTTATATTTTGAGAACTCTTCTATATAATAAAAATTCAATTAAAACTCCATTTTAATTCCGATTTTGAAACCGTTTGAAATTCTCGGCTTTAAAAATAATAACCAAAATATCTGAGCAATAAAATAATTTTATCTCAAAATTTATTTTTCCTCTTAATTTCAAAAATACCCCCAAATTACGCGGGTTGTTACACTTCCCCACTAACAATAGAATTTCTCCCTCGAAATTCGCAGAATACCTAACTCTCAAAATCTGGCCAACAATCTCCAAAACTAATCTCATCACCAAAAAATAATTTCCTCGCATCAAATCCAAATGCCTAATGCAAAACGATTCTCTTAAAATTTCTATCTCCAAATTCGTGCCACAAAAACACAACAAACCCAAAACCCAAGACCCGAGGGTTGTCGTATACCTAAGCTCTGATACCATTCTGTAACACCCCGCCCTCTCGGGGAGAGCGAACGGAGCGCTAATGTCGATAAACTGAATCAATTCCATAAATAACAAGGTATAGAGCATCTAAATCCCATAATGGAAAAGAAACCACTAATCTCATCTCTTTAAATAAATACAACAATTCTCTAGAATAGATTACAACATCTAACTCGAAAATAAAATACAAATCTCCAATGCTCTATACATCAAAATAATACAAGTCGTCTCATCTCTTGTATTAAAAATCTCCCCAAAAATAATCCTCGTTAAAATCCATTCTCAAAATCAAATCCAAAGCGCCCAAATTCGCGCTAACCTGCCACTAAAAGAAAATATGGGGAAGTACACAATACAACAGGAAAGATGCTCAGAAAAAAGTTAGCGATGAATAAAACGTCACAATAAAAATACGTATATTCAAATCAAATAATGCAAATCTCAATAGCATTTTATCAATAAATTTCTCAACAACGCATTAACCCGATCACCTGGCCTCACCCCATCCGCATATGCTTTATCAAGTCATAGCCTTTGGAAGCAGGAATTTTGGCCGGTGCCCAACGTCCGTGCCTTATTAAAATCTCATGACGACGTGCTCAACAAAAACATGAATAATACCACATGAATCAAAATAATTCCAACAATTATTTTTCCAGATGTCAATGAATTGAACAATTCAAAATATGAGTTCAATTAAGAAGATATCAACGGAATAAACACTCAAGAGATTTAGGAGCATATTGTGTAAAATCCCATACCTTAACATCATCACGTAATTAAGCCTCAAAATCTAATTACACCATCGCGATCTTCTCGCGAAAATAATCAAATCTCGTTCTAGCCCAAACTCGAGAAAACACCAAGTAAGCCTTCTAATCAAAGGTTAAAATCTTGAATAAGTTTGGGGCTATAGTTTGTAGATGAAATGGAGTAATTTTGCAGAGGTCTTCTGGTTTAAAAGTTTGACAAAAAGTGATTTGAAAAGCCAAGCCACGAATTAGTTGATATATAAATGATTAAGAGTTTGATTAAGAAAAGAGTTTTAATCAGATACAAACACTAAAAAATTTATTCCGGACGATCGGACCGTTGGAATCGGATGAAATTTTACAGAGAATTAGCTGAAGACGAGAGGAAGCTATAGAAAGAAATTCAGCTCGATCGGACCGTTCAATATTGTTTAATATATTTTTTTGCTAGAGTGTTTAATGTTTCGAGTACTCTTAGAGAGTTTTATATTTTGAGAACTCTTCTATATAATAAAAATTCAATTAAAACTACATTTTAATTCTTATTTTGAAACCGTTTGAAATTCTCGCCTTTAAAAATAATAACCAACATATCTGGGCAATAAAAATAATTTTATCTCAAAATTTTATTTTTCCTCTTAATTTTAAAAATACCCCCAAATTACGCGGGTTGTTACACTTCCCCACTAACAATGGAATTTCTAACTCGAAATTCGCAGAATACCGAACTCTCAAAATCTGGCCAACAATCTCCAAAAATAATCTCATCACCAAAAAATAATTTCCTCGCATCTAATCCAAATGCCTAACGCAAAACGATTCTCTAAAAATTTCTATCTCCAAATTCGTTCCATAAAAACACAACAGACCCAAAACTAAAGACCCGAGGATTGTCGTATACCTAAGCTCTGATACCATTCTGTAGCACCCCGCCCGCTCGGGGAGAGCGAACGGAGCGCTAATGTCGATAAACTAAATCAATTCCATAAATAACAAGGTATAGAGCATCTAAATCCCATAATGGAAAAGAAACCACTAATCTCATCCCTTCAAATAAATACAACAAATCTCTAGAATAGATTACAACATCTAACTCGAAAATAAAATACAAATCTCCAATGCTCTATACATCAAAATAATACAAGTCGTCTCATCTCTTGTATTAAAAATCTTCCCAAAAATAATCCTCGTTAAAATCCATTCTCCAAATCAAATCCCAAGTGCCCAAATTCGCGCTAACCTGCCACTAAAAGAAAATATGGGGAAGTACACAATACGAAAGGAAAGATGCTCAGAAAAAAGTTAGCGATGAATAAAACGTCACAATAAAAATACGAATAATCTAATCAAATAATGCAAATCTCAATAGCATTTTATCAATAAATTTCTCAACAACGCATTAACCCGGTCACCAGGCCTCACCCCATCCGCATATGCTTTATCAAGTCATAGCCCTTGGAAGCAGGAATTTTGGCCGGTGCCCAACGTCCGTGCCTTATTAAAATCTCATGACGACGTGCTCAACAAAAACATGAATAATACCACATGAATCAAAATAATTCCAACAATTATTTTTCCTGATTTCAATGAATTTAACAATTCAAAATATGAGTTCAATTAAGAAGAAATCAACGGAATAAACACTCGAGAGATTTAGGAGCATATTGTGTAAAACCCCATACCTTAAAATCATCACATAATTCAGCCTCAAAATCTAATTACACCATCGCGATCTTCTCGCGAAAATAATCAAATCTCGTTCTAGCCCAAACTCGAGAAAACACCAAGTAAGCCTTCTAATCTAAGGTTGAAATCTTGAATAAGTTTGGGGTTATGGTTTGTAGATGAAAGGGAGTAATTTCGGAGAGGTATTCTGGTTTAAAAGTTTGAGAAAAAGTGATTTGAAAAGCAAAGCCACGAATTAGTTGATTTATAAATGATTAAGAGTTTGATTAAGAAAAGAGTTCTAATCAGATACAAACACTAAAAAATTTATTCCGGACGATCGGACCGTTGGAATCGGATGAAATTTTACAGAGAATTAGCTGAAGATGAGAGGAAGCTATAGAAAAAATTCAGGTCGATCGGACAGTTCAATATTGTTTAATATTTTTTTTTGCTAGAGAGTTTAATGTTTCGAGGAGTCTTAGAGAGTTTTATATTTTGAGAACTCTTCTATATAATAAAAATTCAATTAAAACTCCATTTTAATTCCGATTTTGAAACCGTTTGAAATTCTCGCCTTTAAAAATAATAACCAACATATCTGAGCAATAAAAATAATTTTATCTCAAAATTTATTTTTCCTCTTAATTTAAAAAATACCCCCAAATTATGCGGGTTGTTACACTTCCCCACTAACAATGGAATTTCTCCCTCGAAATTCGCAGAATAACTAACTCTCAAAATCTGGCCAACAATCACCAAAAATAATCTCATCACCAAAAAATAATTTCCTCGCATCTATTCCAAATGCCTAACGCAAAACGATTCTCTTAAAATTTCTATCTCCAAATTCGTGCCACAAAAACACAACAGACCCAAAACCCAAGACCCGAGGATTGTCGTATACCTAAGCTGTGATACCATTCTGTAGCACCCCGCCCGCTCGGAGAGAGCGAACGGAGCGCTACTGTCGATAAACTAAATCAATTCCATAAATAACAAGGTATAGAGCATCTAAATCCCATAATGAAAAAGAAACCACTAATCTCATCTCTTCAAATAAATACAACAAATCTCTAGAATAGATTACAACATCTAACTCGAAAATAAAATACAAATCTCCAATGCTCTATACATCAAAATAATACAAGTGGTCTCATCTCTTGTATTAAAAATCTTCCCAAAAATAATCCTCGTTAAAATCCATTCTCCAAATCAAATCCAAAGCGCCCAAATTCGCGCTAACCTGCCACTAAAAGAAAATATGGGGAAGTACACAATACGACAGGAATGATGCTCAGAAAAAGCGATGAATAAAACGTCACAATAAAAATACGAATATTAAAATCAAATAATGCAAATCTCAATAGCATTTTATCAATAAATTTCTCAACAATGCATTAACCCGGTCACCAGGCCTCACCCCATCCGCATATGCTTTATCAAGTCATAGCCCTTGGAAGCAGGAATTTTGGCCGGTGCCCAACGTCCGTGCCTTATTAAAATCTCATGATGACGTGCTCAACAAAAAAATGAATAATACCACATGAATCAAAATAATTCCAACAATTATTTTTCCAGATTCCAATCAATTTAACAATTCAAAATATGAGTTCAATTAAGAAGAAATCAACGGAATAAACACTCGAGAGATTTAGGAGCATATTGTGTAAAACCCCATACCTTAAAATCATCACATAATTCAGCCTCAAAATCTAATTACACCATCGCGATCTTCTCGCGAAAATAATCAAATCTCGTTCTAGCCCAAACTCGAGAAAACACCAAGTAAGCCTTCTAATCTAAGGTTGAAATCTTGAATAAGTTTGGGGCTATGGTTTGTAGACGAAAGGGAGTAATTTTGGAGAGGTCTTCTGGTTTAAAAGTTTGAGAAATAGTGATTTGAAAAGCCAATCCACGAATTAGTTGATATATAAATGATTAAGATTTTGACTAAGAAAAGAGTTCTAATCAAATACAAACACTAAAAAATTTATTCCGGCCGATCGAACCGTTGGAATCTGATGAAGTTTTACAGAGAATTGGCTGAAGATGAGAGGGAGCTACACAAAAAAATTCAGCTCGATCGGACCGTTCAATATTGTTTAATATTTTTTTTTTGCTAGAGAGTTTAATGTTTCGAGGACTCTTAGAGAGTTTTATATTTTGAGAACTCTTCTATATAATAAAAATTCAATTAAAACACCATTTTAATTCCGATTTTGAAACCGTTTGAAATTCTCGCCTTTAAAAATAATAACCAACATATCTGAGCAATAAAAATAATTTTATCTCAAAATTTATTTTCCTCTAAATTTTAAAAATACCCCCAAATTACGCGGGTTGTTACACTTCCCCACTAACAATGGAATTTCTCCCTCGAAATTCGCAGAATACCTAACTCTCAAAATTGGGCCAACAATCTCCAAAAATAATCTCATCACCAAAAAATAATTTCCTCGCATCAAATCCAAATGCCTAACGCAAAACGATTCTCTTAAAATTTATATCTCCAAATTCGTGCCACAAAAACACAACAGACCCAAAACCCAAGACCCGAGGGTTGTCGTATACCTAAGCTCTGATACCATTCTGTAACACCCCGCGTGCTCGGGGAGAGCGAACGGAGCGCTACTGTCGATTAACTAAATCAATTCCATAAATAACAAGGTATAGAGCATCTAAATCCCATAATGGAAAAGAAACCACTAATCTCATCTCTTCAAATAAATACAACAATTCTCTAGAATAGATTACAACATCTAACTCGAAAATAAAATACAAATCTCCAATGCTCTATACATCAAAATAATACAAGTCGTCTCATCACTTGTATTAAAAATCTTCCCAAAAATAATCCTCGTTAAAATCCATTCTCGAAATCAAATCCAAAGCGCCCAAATTCGCGCTAACCTGCCACTAAAAGAAAATATGGGGAAGAACACAATACGACAGGAAAGATGCTTAGAAAAAAGTTAGCGATGAATAAAACGTCACAACAAAAATACGAATATTCAAATCAAATAATGCAAATATCAATAGCATTTTATCAATAAATTTCTCAACAACACATTAACCCGATCACCAAGCCTCACCCCATCCGCATATGCTTTATCAAGTCATAGCCCTTGGAAGCAGGAATTTTGGCCGGTGCCCAACGTCCGTGCCTTATTAAAATCTCATGACGACGTGCTCAACAAAAACATGAATAATACCACATGAATCAATATAATTCCAACAATTATTTTTCCAGATTTCAATGAATTTAACAATTCAAAATATGAGTTCAATTAAGAAGAATTCAAGGGAATAAACACTCGAGAGATTTAGGAGCATATTTTGTAAAACCCCATACCTTAAAATCATCACATAATTCAGCCTCAAAATCTAATTACACCACCGCGATCTTCTCGCGAAAATAATCAAATCTCGTTCTAGCCCAAACTCGAGAAAACACCAAGTAAGACTTCTAATCTAAGGTTGAAATCTTTAATAAGTTTGGGGCTATGGTTTGTAGATGAAAGGGAGTAATTTCGGAGAGGTCTTCTGGTTTAAAAGTTTGAGAAAAAGTGATTTGAAAAGCCATGCCACGAATTAGTTGATATATAAATGATTAAGAGTTTGACTAAGAAAAGAGTTCTAATGAGATACAAACACTAAAAAATTTATTCCGGACGATCGGACCGTGGGAATCGGATGAAATTTTACAGAGAATTAGCTGAAGACGAGAGGAAGCTACAGAAGGAAATTCAGCTCGATCGGACCGTTCAATATTGTTTAATATTTTTTTTTCTAGAGAGTTTAATGTTTCGAGGACTCTTAGAGAGTTTTATATTTAGAGAACTCTTCTATATAATAAAAATTCAATTAAAACTCCATTTTAATTCCGATTTTGAAACCGTTTGAAATTCTCGCCTTTAAAAATAATAACCAACATATCTGAGCAATAAAAATAATTTTATCTCAAAATTTATTGTTCCTCTTAATTTCAAAAATACCCCCAAATTACGCGGGTTGTTACACTTCCCCACTAACAATGGAATTTCTCCCTCGAAATTCGCAGAATACCTAACTCTCAAAAATTGGCCAACAATCTCCAAAAATAATCTCATCTCCAAAAAAGAATTTCCTCGCATCTAATCCAAATGCCTAACGCAAAACGATTCTCTAAAAATTTCTATCTCCAAATTCGTGCCACAAAAACACAACAGACTCAAAACCCAAGACCCGAGGGTTGTCGTATACCTAAGCTCTGATACCATTCTGTAACACCCCGCCCGCTCGGGGAGAGAGAACGGAGCGCTAGTGTCGATAAACAAAATCAATTCCATAAATAACAAGGTATAGAGCATCTAAATCCCATAATGGAAAAGAAACCACTAATCTCATCTCTTCAAATAAATACAACAATTCTCCAGAATAGATTACAACATCTAACTCGAAAATAAAATACAAATCTCCAATGCTCTATACATCAAAATAATACAAGTCGTCTCATCTCTTGTATTAAAAATCTTCCCAAAAATAATCCTCGTTAAAATCCATTCTCCAAATCAAATCCAAAGCTCCCAAATTTGCGCTAACCTGCCACTAAAAGAAAATATGGGGAAGTACACAATACGACAAGAAAGATGCTCAGAAAAGTTAGCGATGAATAAAACGTCACAATAAAAATACGAATATTCAAATCAAATAAATCAAATCTCAATAGCATTTTATCAATAAATTTCTCAACAACGCATTAACCCGGTCACCAGGCCTCACCCCATCCACATATGCTTTATCAAGTCATAGCCCTTGGAAGCAGGAATTTTAGCCGGTGCCCAACGTCCGTGCCTTATTAAAATCTCATGACGACGTGCTCAACAAAAACATGAATAATACCACATGAATCAAAATAATTCCAACAATTATTTTTCCAGATTTCAATGAATTGAACAATTCAAAATATGAGTTCAATTAAGAAGAAATCAACGGAATAAACACTCGAGAGATTTAGGAGCATATTTTGTAAAATCCCATACCTTAAAATCATCACATAATTCAGCCTCAAAATCTAATTACACCATCGCGATCTTCTCGCGAAAATAATCAAATCTCGTTCTAGCCCAAACTCGAGAAAACACCAAGTAAGCCTTCTAATCTAAGGTTGAAATCTTGAATAAGTTTGGGGCTATGGTTTGTAGATGAAAGGGAGTAATTTTGGAGAGGTCTTTTGGTTTAAAAGTTTGAGAAAAAGTGATTTGAAAATCCAAGGCACGAATTAGTTGATATATAAATGATTAAGAGTTTGATTAAGAAAAGAGTTCTAATCAGATACAAACACTAAAAAATTTATTCCAGACGATCGGACCGTTGGAATCGGATGAAATTTTACAGAGAATTAGCTGAAGACGAGAGGAAGCTACAAAAAGAAATTCAGCTCGATCGGACCGTTCAATATTGTTTAATAATTTTTTTGCTAGAGTGTTTAATGTTTCGAGTACTTTTAGAGAGTTTTATATTTAGAGAACTCTTCAATATAATAAACATTCAATTAAAACTCCATTTTAATTCCGATTTTGAAACCGTTTGAAATTCTCGCCTTCAAAAATAATAACCAACATATCTGAGCAATAAAAATAATTTTATCACAAAATTTTATTTTTCCTCTTAATTTTAAAAATACCCCCAAATTACGCGGGTTGTTACACTTCCCCACTAACAATGGAATTTCTCCCTCGAAATTCGCAGAATACCGAACTCTCAAAATCTGGCCAACAATCTCCAAAAATAATCTCATCACCAAAAAATAATTTCCTCGCATCTAATCCAAATGCCTAACGCAAAACGATTTTCTAAAAATTTCTATCTCCAAATTCGTTCCACAAAAACACAACAGACCCAAAACCCAAGACCCGAGGGTTTTCGTATACCTAAGCTCTGATACCATTCTGTAACACCCCGCCCGCTCGGGGAGAGCGAACGGAGCTCTAATGTCGATAAACTAAATCAATTCCATAAATAACAAGGTATAGAGCATCTAAATCCCATAATGGAAAAGAAACCACTAATCTCATCTCTTCAAATAAATACAACAATTCTCTCGAATAGATTACAACATCTAACTCTAAAACAAAATACAAATCTCCAATGCTCTATACTTCAAAATAATACAAGTCTTCCCATCTCTTGTATTAAAAATCTTCCCAAAAATAATCCTCGCTAAAATCCATTCTCCAAATCAAATCCAAAGCGCCCAAATTCGCGCTAACCTTCCACTAAAAGAAAATCTGGGGAAGTACACAATACGACAGGAAAGATGCTCAGAAAAAAGTTAGCGATGAATAAAACGTCACAATAAAAATACGAATATTCAAATCAAATAATGCAAATATCAATAGTGTTTTATCAATGAATTTCTCAACAACGCATTAACCGGGTCACCAAGCCTCACCCCATCCGCATATACTTTATCAAGTCATAGCCCTTGGAAGCAGGAATTTTGGCCGGTGCCCAACGTCCGTGCCTTATTAAAATCTCATGACGACGTGCCCAACAAAAAAATGAATAATTCCACATGAATCAAAATAATTCCAACAATTATTTTTCCAGATTTCAATGAATTTAACAATTCAAAATATGAGTTCAATTAAGAAGAATTCAAGGGAATAAACACTCGAGAGATTTAGGAGCATATTTTGTAAAACCCCATACCTTAAAATCATCACATAATTCAGCCTCAAAATCTAATTACACCACCGCGATCTTCTCGCGAAAATAATCAAATCTCGTTCTAGCCCAAACTCGAGAAAACACCAAGTAAGCCTTCTAATCTAAGGTTGAAATCTTTAATAAGTTTGGGGCTATGGTTTGTAGATGAAAGGGAGTAATTTCGGAGAGGTCTTCTGGTTTAAAAGTTTGAGAAAAAGTGATTTGAAAATCCAAGCCACGAATTAGTTGATATATAAATGATTAAGAGTTTGATTAAGAAAAGAGTTCTAATCAGATACAAACACTACAAAATTTATTCCGGACGATCGGACCGTTGGAATCGGATGAAATTTTACAGAGAATTAGCTGAAGACGAGAGGAAGCTACAGAAAAAAATTCAGCTCGATCGGACCGTTCAATATTGTTTAATATTTTTTTTGCTAGAGAGTTTAATGTTTCCAGGACTCTTAGAGAGTTTTATATTTTGAGAACTCTTCTATATAATAAAAATTCAATTAAAACTCCATTTTAATTCCGATTTTGAAACCGTTTGAAATTCTCGCCTTTAAAAATAATAACCAACATATCTGAGCAATAAAAATAATTTTATCTCAAAATTTATTTTTCCTCTTAATTTTAAAAATACCCCCAAATTACGCGGGTTGTTACACTTCCCCACTAACAATGAAATTTCTCCCTCGAAATTCGCAGAATACCGAACTCTCAAAATCTGGCCAACAATCTCCAAAAATAATCTCATCACCAAAAAATAATTTCCTCGCATCTAATCCAAATGCCTAACTCAAAACGATTCTCTAAAAATTTCTATCTCCAAATTCGTTCCACAAAAACCCAACAGACCCAAAACCCAAGACCCGAGGGTTTTCGTATACCTAAGCTCTGATACCATTCTGTAACACCCCGCCCGCTCGGGGAGAGCGAACGGAGCGCTAATGTCGATAAACTAAATCAATTCCATAAATAACAAGGTATAGAGCATCTAAATCCCATAATGGAAAAGAAACCACTAATCTCATCTCTCCAAATAAATACAACAATTCTCTCGAATAGATTACAACATCTAACTCGAAAACAAAATACAAATCTCCAATGCCCTATACTTCAAAATAATACAAGTCTTCCCATCTCTTGTATTAAAAATCTTCCCAAAAATAATCCTCGCTAAAATCCATTCTCCAAATGAAATCCAAAGCGCCCAAATTCGCGCTAACCTGGCACTAAAAGAAAATCTGGGGAAGTACACAATACGACAGGAAAGATGCTCTGAAAAAAAGTTAGCGATGAATAAAACGTCACAATAAAAATACGAATATTCAAATCAAATAATGCAAATATCAATAGCGTTTTATCAATGAATTTCTCAACAACGCATTAACCGGGTCACCAGGCCTCACCCCATCCGCATATGCTTTATCAAGTCACAGCCCTTGGAAGCAGGAATTTTGGCTGGTGCCCAACGTCCGTGCCTTATTAAAATCTCATGACGACGTGCTCAACAAAAACATGAATAATACCACATGAATCAAAATAATTCCAACAATTATTTTTCCAGATTTCAATGAATTGAACAATTCAAAATATGAGTTCAATTAAGAAGAAATCAACGGAATAAACACTCGAGAGATTTAGGAGCATATTTTGTAAAATCCCATACCTTAAAATCATCACATAATTCAGCCTCAAAATCTAATTACACCATCGCGATCTTCTCGCGAAAATAATCAAATCTCGTTCTAGCCCAAACTCGAGAAAACACCAAGTAAGCCTTCTAATCTAAGGTTGAAATCTTGAATAAGTTTGGGGCTATGGTTTGTAGATGAAAGGGAGTAATTTTGGAGAGGTCTTCTGGTTTAAAAGTTTGAGAAAAAGTGATTTGAAAATCCAAGGCACGAATTAGTTGATATATAAATGATTAAGAGTTTGATTAAGAAAAGAGTTCTAATCAGATACAAACACTAAAAAATTTATTCCGGACGATCGGACCGTTGGAATCGGATGAAATTTTACAGAGAATTAGCTGAAGACGAGAGGAAGCTACAGAAAGAAATTCAGCTCGATCGGACCGTTCAATATTGTTTAATAATTTTTTTGCTAGAGTGTTTAATGTTTCGAGTACTTTTAGAGAGTTTTATATTTAGAGAACTCTTCAATATAATAAACATTCAATTAAAACTCCATTTTAATTCCGATTTTGAAACCGTTTGAAATTCTCGCCTTCAAAAATAATAACCAACATATCTGAGCAATAAAAATAATTTTATCACAAAATTTTATTTTTCCTCTTAATTTTAAAAATACCCCCAAATTACGCGGGTTGTTACACTTCCCCACTAACAATGGAATTTCTCCCTCGAAATTCGCAGAATACCGAACTCTCAAAATCTGGCCAACAATCTCCAAAAATAATCTCATCACCAAAAAATAATTTCCTCGCATCTAATCCAAATGCCTAACGCAAAACGATTCTCTAAAAATTTCTATCTCCAAATTCGTTCCACAAAAACACAACAGACCCAAAACCCAAGACCCGAGGGTTTTCGTATACCTAAGCTCTGATACCATTCTGTAACACCCCGCCCGCTCGATGAGAGCGAACGGAGCTCTAATGTCGATAAACTAAATCAATTCCATAAATAACAAGGTATAGAGCATCTAAATCCCATAATGGAAAAGAAACCACTAATCTCATCTCTTCAAATAAATACAACAATTCTCTCGAATAGATTACAACATCTAACTCTAAAACAAAATACAAATCTCCAATGCTCTATACTTCAAAATAATACAAGTCTTCCCATCTCTTGTATTAAAAATCTTCCCAAAAATAATCCTCGCTAAAATCCATTCTCCAAATCAAATCCAAAGCGCCCAAATTCGCGCTAACCTTCCACTAAAAGAAAATCTGGGGAAGTACACAATACGACAAGAAAGATGCTCAGAAAAAAGTTAGCGATGAATAAAACGTCACAATAAAAATACGAATATTCAAATCAAATAATGCAAATATCAATAGTGTTTTATCAATGAATTTCTCAACAACGCATTAACCGGGTCACCAGGCCTCACCCCATCCGCATATGCTTTATCAAGTCATAGCCCTTGGAAGCAGGAATTTTGGCCGGTGCCCAACGTCCGTGCCTTATTAAAATCTCATGACGACGTGCCCAAAAAAAAAATGAATAATTCCACATGAATCAAAATAATTCCAACAATTATTTTTCCAGATTTCAATGAATTTAACAATTCAAAATATGAGTTCAATTAAGAAGAATTCAAGGGAATAAACACTCGAGAGATTTAGGAGCATATTTTGTAAAACCCCATACCTTAAAATCATCACATAATTCAGCCTCAAAATCTAATTACACCACCGCGATCTTCTCGCGAAAATAATCAAATCTCGTTCTAGCCCAAACTCGAGAAAACACCAAGTAAGCCTTCTAATCTAAGGTTGAAATCTTTAATAAGTTTGGGGCTATGGTTTGTAGATGAAAGGGAGTAATTTCGGAGAGGTCTTCTGGTTTAAAAGTTTGAGAAAAAGTGATTTGAAAATCCAAGCCTCGAATTAGTTGATATATAAATGATTAAGAGTTTGATTAAGAAAAGAGTTCTAATCAGATACAAACACTACAAAATTTATTCCGGACGATCGGACCGTTGGAATCGGATGAAATTTTACAGAGAATTAGCTGAAGACGAGAGGAAGCTACAGAAAAAAATTCAGCTCGATCGGACCATTCAATATTGTTTAATATTGTTTTTGCTAGAGAGTTTAATGTTTCGAGGACTCTTAGAGAGTTTTATATTTTGAGAACTCTTCTATAAAATAAAAATTCAATTAAAACTCCATTTTAATTCCGATTTTGAAACCGTTTGAAATTCTCGCCTTTAAAAATAATAACCAACATATCTGAGCAATAAAAATAATTTTATCTCAAAATTTATTTTTCCTCTTAATTTTAAAAATACCCCCAAATTACGCGGGTTGTTACACTTCCCCACTAACAATGGAATTTCTCCCTCGAAATTCGCAGAATACCGAACTCTCAAAATCTGGCCAACAATCTCCAAAAATAATCTCATCACCAAAAAATAATTTCCTCGCATCTAATCCAAATGCCTAACTCAAAACGATTCTCTAAAAATTTCTATCTCCAAATTCGTTCCACAAAAACACAACAGACCCAAAACCCAAGACCCGAGGGTTTTCGTATACCTAAGCTCTGATACCATTCTGTAACACCCCGCCCGCTCGGGGAGAGCGAACGGAGCGCTAATGTCGATAAACTAAATCAATTCCATAAATAACAAGGTATAGAGCATCTAAATCCCATAATGGAAAATAAACCACTAATCTCATCTCTCCAAATAAATACAACAATTCTCTCGAAAAGATTACAACATCTAACTCGAAAACAAAATACAAATCTCCAATGCTCTATACTTCAAAATAATACAAGTATTCCCATCTCTTGTATTAAAAATCTTCCCAAAAATAATCCTCGCTAAAATCCATTCTCCAAATCAAATCCAAAGCGCCCAAATTCGCGCTAACCTGGCACTAAAAGAAAATCTGGGGAAGTACACAATACGACAGGAAAGATGCTCTGAAAAAAAGTTAGCGATGAATAAAACGTCACAATAAAAATACGAATATTCAAATCAAATAATGCAAATATCAATAGCGTTTTATCAATGAATTTCTCAACAACGCATTAACCGGGTCACCAGGCCTCACCCCATCCGCATATGCTTTATCAAGTCACAGCCCTTGGAAGCAGGAATTTTGGCTGGTGCCCAACGTCCGTGCCTTATTAAAATCTCATGACGACGTGCGCAACAAAAACATGAATAATACCACATGAATCAAAATAATTCCAACAATTATTTTTCCAGATTTCAATGAATTTAACAATTCAAAATATGAGTTCAATTAAGAAGAATTCAAGGGAATAAACACTCGAGAGATTTAGGAGCATATTTTGTAAAACCCCATACCTTAAAATCATCACATAATTCAGCCTCAAAATCTAATTACACCACCGCGATCTTCTCGCGAAAATAATCAAATCTCGTTCTAGCCCAAACTCGAGAAACACCAAGTAAGCCTTCTAATCTAAGGTTGAAATCTTTAATAAGTTTGGGGCTATGGTTTGTAGATGAAAGGGAGTCATTTCGGAGAGGTCTTCTGGTTTTAAAGTTTGAGAAAAAGTGATTTGAAAAGCAAAGCCACGAATTAGTTGATATATAAATGATTAAGAGTTTGATTAAGAAAAGAGTTCTAATCAGATACAAACACTAAAAAATTTATTCCGGACGATCGAACCGTTGGAATCGGATGAAATTTTACAGAGAATTAGCTGAAGACGAGAGGAAGCTACAGAAAAAAAATTCAGCTCGATCGGACCGTTCAATATTGTTTAATATTTTTTTTTGCTAGAGAGTTTAATGTTTCGAGGACTCTTAGAGAGTTTTATATTTTGAGAACTCTTCTATATAATAAAAATTCAATTAAAACTCCATTTTAATTCCGATTTTGAAACCGTTTGAAATTCGCGCCTTTAAAAATAATAACCAACATATCTGAGCAATAAAAATAATTTTATCTCAAAATTTATTTTTCCTCTTAATTTTAAAAATACCCCCAAATTACGCGGGTTGTTACACTTCCCCACTGACAATGGAATTTCTCCCTCGAAATTCGCAGAATACCGAACTCTCAAAATCTGGCCAACAATCTCCAAAAATAATCTCATCACCAAAAAATAATTTCCTCGCATCTAATCCAAATGCCTAACTCAAAACGATTATCTAAAAATTTCTATCTCCAAATTCGTTCCACAAAAACACAACAGACCCAAAACCCAAGACCCGAGGGTTTTCGTATACCTAAGCTCTGATACCATTCTGTAACACCCCGCCCGCTCGGGGAGAGCGAACGGCGCGCTAATGTCGATAAACTAAATCAATTCCATAAATAACAAGGTATAGAGCATCTAAATCCCATAATGGAAAAGAAACCACTAATCTCATCTCTTCAAATAAATACAACAATTCTCTCGAATAGATTACAACATCTAACTCGAAAACAAAATACAAATCTTCAATGCTCTATACTTCAAAATAATACAAGTCTTCCCATCTCTTGTATTAAAAATCTTCCCAAAAATAATCCTCGCTAAAATCCATTCTCCAAATCAAATCCAAAGCGCCCAAATTCGCACTAACCTGCCACTAAAAGAAAATCTGGGGAAGTACACAATACGACAGGAAAGATGCTCAGAAAAAAGTTAGCGATGAATAAAATGTCACAATAAAAATACGAATATTCAAATCAAATAATGCAAATATCAATAGCGTTTTATCAATGAATTTCTCAACAACGCAATAACCGGGTCACCAGGCCTCACCCCATCCGCATATGCTTTATCAAGTCATAGCCCTTGGAAGCAGAAATTTTGGCCGGTGCCCAACGTCCGTGCCTTATTAGAATCTCATGACGACGTGCTCAACAAAAACATGAATAATACCACATGAATCAAAATAATGCCAACAATTATTTTTCCAGATTTAAATGAATTTAACAATTCAAAATATGAGTTCAATTAAGAAGAATTCAAGGGAATAAACACTCGAGAGATTTAGGAGCATATTTTGTAAAACCCCATACCTTAAAATCATCGCATAATTCAGCCTCAATATCTAATTACACCACCGCGATCTTCTCGCGAAAATAATCAAATCTCGTTCTAGCCCAAACTCGAGAAAACACCAAGTAAGCCTTCTAGTCTAAGGTTGAAATCTTTAATAAGTTTGGGGCTATGGTTTGTAGATGAAAGGGAGTAATTTCGGAGAGGTCTTCTGGTTTAAAAGTTTGAGAAAAAGTGATTTGAAAATCCAAGGCACGAATTAGTTGATATAAATGATTAAGAGTTTGATTAAGAAAAGAGTTCTAATGAGATACAAACACTAAAAAATTTATTCCGGACGATCGGACCGTTGGGATCGGATGAAATTTTACAGAGAATTAGCTGAAGACGAGAGGAAGCTACAGAAAAAAATTCAGCTCGATCGGACCATTCAATATTGTTTAATATTTTTTTTTGCTAGAGAGTTTAATGTTTCGAGGACTCTTAGAGAGTTTTATATTTTGAGAACTCTTCTATATAAGAAAAATTCAATTAAAACTCCATTTTAATTCCGATTTTGAAACCGTTTGAAATTCTCGCCTTTAAAAATAATAACCAACATATATGAGCAATAAAAATAATTTTATCTCAAAATTTATTTTTCCTCTTAATTTTAAAAATACCCCCAAATTACGCGGGTAGTTACACTTCCCCACTAACAATGGAATTTCTCCCTCGAAATTCGCAGAATACCGAACTCTCAAAATCTGGCCAACAATCTCCAAAAATAATCTCATCACCAAAAAATAATTTCCTCGCTTCTAATCGAAATGCCTAACTCAAAACGATTCTCTAAAAATTTCTATCTCCAAATTCGTTCCACAAAAACACAACAGACCCAAAACCCAAGACCTGAGGGTTTTCGTATACCTAAGCTCTGATACCATTCTGTAACACCCCGCCCGTCGGGGAGAGCGAACGGAGCGCTAATGTCGATAAACTAAATCAATTCCATAAATAACAAGGTATAGAGCATCTAAATCTCATAATGGAAAAGAAACCACTAATCTCATCTCTTCAAATAAATACAACAATTCTCTCGAATAGATTACAACATCTAACTCAAAAACAAAATACAAATCTTCAATGCTCTATACTTCAAAATAATACAAGTCTTCCCATCTCTTGTATTAAAAATCTTCCCAAAAATAATCCTCGCTAAAATCCATTCTCCAAATCAAATCCAAAGCGCCCAAATTCGCGCTAACCTGCCACTAAAAGAAAATCTGGGGAAGTACACAATACGACAGGAAAGATGCTCAGAAAAAAGTTAGCGATGAATAAAACGTCACAATAAAAATACGAATATTCAAATCAAATAATGCAAATATCAATAGCGTTTTATCAATGAATTTCTCAACAACGCATTAACCGGGTCACCATGCCTCACTGTAACAACCCTCGATTCTGGGAGGCTCATTTTATACTAATTTTACCGTATAAGGTAATTATATAAAATGTGGGGACTGGAGTAAATATTAATTTAATGAATTGAAAGTTAATATTTACTAGATTGATGCATATTTACTGCATGTGAAAGTAAATAACATCAGGTAGCATGTATGTAGTGTCATGTATTTTAAATGGCCTTTTAGTTTAAATGATTTTGGAACTCGAAATAATTTATAAAATTTTCGGATGCCAGTTTAGAGGGTGTAGTTAGTCTCGGAAGGTGCGAGACAGTCAAAATAAGTGTCATATTGTATTTTTGTGTTTCGGGCACTTTTACCTGGTTTTAGCTTATTCGCGTATTCGGGAGTCATTTTAATGTGGTATTAACCATTTGAGTTGGGAGTTTTAACTTAAGCCACGATTTTAGTATCCAAAATCCCTTATTTTTTCCCCATTTTATGTCTTGAACATAGAGAGAGACAAAGAGAGACAAAGAGAGAAAGAGAGAGAAAGAAGAAGAGAAATGGAGAAATGAGAGAGAGATTGAAGATGGAGGATTTGGGATTGCTTCTTCTCCAAATAAATCTGAGATATCAACCCTAAGGCAAGTTTTCTACTTGCTAATATGTGATTTAAGATGCATAAATTGTATGATAATTGTGTATTTCCATTTATGGTTTAAATGTAGAATTTGTGGGATTTAAACCCTAGTCTTGATTTATGTTGAAGAAATTGTGGGTTTTGATGGTTAATAATCATGTAGATTAGTTTGGGGTAGATTTTTGTTGTTGATTGTGTATGAAAAGGAAGAGATTTGGGGTTTGGAGGATTTAGGGTTCATAACCCTTCGTAGCCATTTTTGGCAGATTTGCAGGTCCGAATCGATTCGGCCCTTTGGGCGAATCGATTCGTTAAGGGGAAATTGGCAGGTCTGCATAACCCGAATCGATTCGGGGTTAAGGCCGAATCGATTCGGTCAATTGCAGAAGGTTGGTTTGGTTGTCCGAACCGATTCGCTTTCTGGGCGAATCGATTCGCTAGGGCGAATCGATTCGGCCCTTGGGCGAATCGATTCGTTTTCCTGCTATTTTTGAGTTAATTTTATAACTCAATTTTAATCCTTTTCTTTAAATATAGGGACTAGAAACCTTCTTGAATGAAGTAAACTTAGAGTCCTAGAGTGTGAGATGAGTTAGATGTCTACCCTACATTAGGAATGGGTTATGTGGGGATTTTTCGGGGTTAGGCCTATTAATGATAAGGCATTATTTTCTTCTAGTTAATTATTATAAAACTAGTAGATGTAGTGTTATGTTCGGGAGACCTTAGGAGCTTAATTAAGCTATACTAGCTTTGATGGTTTATATTACCACCCCAAAAGAATATTGAGAGACTTTAAAAGTTCGATTGAAATATGTTAACCTTGCTGGTTCATAATAACGCCATAAATGTGAGTTTGGAGAATATTGAAAGTCATTTCATTCCTTCGAAAGATGATAACCTTGGGGTTCTAAAATAACCTCCTAGAATGCTTGGAGATAATGAAGAGTTTATTTACTCCTTTGAGGTTGTAGTGTTGATATAAACTATCGTATGGCTCCGGATAATAAGTTCTATCTATTACTAGAAGTAAATAGTAATGGTTTCGAATAAAATGAAACATATAAATGGAAGTGGTGTTGATATTAGTAAATGATAATTTACTTAATCATGAAACCGGTAAATAATGATTTACTTGATTTTGAAATGATAAATAAAATGGATGTTACACACCTCTCTAAATACCATCTTAAGGGAAGTCCGCACGATAGGTGAAGCCCCCTGGCTAATGAATGCAGGGTGGATATAGTCCTAGGCCATGGGAGCGCTTATGGTTATATTTTCGGCGGGGGTAGGGAGATTCCAGGTGTGGTCTTGGCTACCACGCAGGCTCATGGCCGCTTACCGACGTTTCGATAGGATCCCAGGTTGTCTTGGAGGCCCTGGAAGATGATGGTCATTTAGGGGCGCGCTCAGTGGGGAAACCCGGACGAGCGGTCTTAGAGTACGTTATATGTATATAATATAACAGTTCAGAATCAAGTGGGATATGATGTATTTTGATATGCCATATAGAGCATGATGGAGTGCCTTAAAGAACACATGTAAATGCCATAAAGAGCATTTGAAAATGATTATTTTCCTGATAAGGAAAGGATTTTTACAAAGGGTAAAATTGAAATATAATTGCCTTAAAGAGCAAAAGATTGTGTTTATAAATATATTTCCTGCTAAGGAAAAGATATATAAAATAATTAGCACCTTGGGTGAAGTCTTTAGTTTAATGCTTCTTATTTTTATTCCTGTTTAGCTTATGTTTTAAATTGTATAGGTAGCTTCTTATTTCTCTTTCTTCACGATTTATATTACATAACTGTCATACTTTTTATTCATCTGGTAATCATATAGAACCGGGCCCTGACCGGTTGCATTTCTTGTTGCATATTCTTCTTGTCTCTGCTCAGGTACTCCGCCGCAAGGATGCCTGATTTGAATTCCTATTACGATGTTTTCGACGAGCCGTGACGCATTGCGGGTATTACGGGATACATTTGGTATAGACGTTTTCATCTTTATTCTAGCTAAGGTCAAGTCTGTTATTCGGGCGAGAGGCCCAAGCTTTTGTAAATGTCTAATGTAATGTAATAAGTAACTTATTGTACTTGTGTATTATTGATGTATCAGTTTAAGTGACCGGTTACATATTCGGTCTCTTTATTGTATTCTTATTGTATTATTTATATATGTCTTGGGGTTTCACTTATCTTTCAGGAATTGGGTTGTTTGTTTTCATTTATTTACCTTCAAATCAAAAATTTTTGGCAACCCGTTTTCTGAAATATTGGGTGGTTATCCTGGATACTCTATATTTTGTTATGATGCTGAGAATGATTCCATCCATGATTCCGTTATATTGGAGTATTGGGCTGGCCACCCCTTATTTTGGTGAGCGGGTTGTCACACTCACCCCATCCGCATATGCTTTATCAAGTCATAGCCCATGGAAGCAGGAATTTTGGCCGGTGCCCAACGTCCGTGCCTTATTAGAATCTCATGACGACGTGCTCAACAAAAACATGAATAATACCACATGAATCAAAATAATGCCAACAATTATTTTTCCAGATTTCAATGAATTTAACAATTCAAAATATGAGTTCAATTAAGAAGAATTCAAGGGAATAAACACTCGAGAGATTTAGGAGCATATTTTGTAAAACCCCATACCTTAAAATCATCACATAATTCAGCCTCAAAATCTAATTACACCACCGCGATCTTCTCGCGAAAATAATCAAATCTCGTTCTAGCCCAAACTCGAGAAAACACCAAGTATGCCTTCTAATCTAAGGTTGAAATCTTTAATAAGTTTGGGGCTATGCTTTGTAGATGAAAGGGAGTAATTTCGGAGAGGTCTTCTAGTTTAAAAGTTTGAGAAAAAGTGATTTGAAAAGCAAAGCCACGAATTAGTTGATATATAAATGATTAAGAGTTTGATTAAGAAAAGAGTTATAATCAGATACAAACACTAAAAAATTTATTCCGAACGATCGGACCATTGGAATCGGATGAAATTTTACAGAGAATTAGCTGAAGACGAGAGGAAGCTACAGAAAGAAATTCAGCTCGATCGGACCGTTCAATATTGTTTAATATTTTTTTTTGCAAGAGAGTTTAATGTTTCGAGGACTCTTAGAGAGTTTTATATTTTGAGAACTCTTTTATATAATAAAAATTCAATTAAAACTCCATTTTAATTCCGATTTTGAAACCGTTTGAAATTCTCGCCTTTAAAAATAATAACCAACATATCTGAGCAATAAAAATAATTTTATCTCAAAATTTATTTTGCCTCTTAATTTTAAAAATACCCCCAAATTACGCGGGTTGTTACACTTCCCCACTAACAATGGAATTTCTCCCTCGAAATTCGCAGAATACCGAACTCTCAAAATCTGGCCAACAATCTCCAAAAATAATCTCATCACCAAAAAATAATTTCCTCGCATCTAATCCAAATGCCTAACGCAAAACGATTCTCTAAAAATTTCTATCTCCAAATTCGTTCCACAAAAACACAACAGACCCAAAACCCAAGACCCAAGGGTTTTCGTATACCTAAGCTCTGATACCATTCTGTAACACCCCGCCCGCTCGGGGAGAGCGAACGGAGCGCTAATGTCGATAAACTAAATCAATTCCATAAATAACAAGGTATAGAGCATCTAAATCCCATAATGGAAAAGAAACCACTAATCTCATCTCTTCAAATAAATACAACAATTCTCTCGAATAGATTACAACATCTAACTCGAAAACAAAATACAAATCTCCAATGCTCTATACTTCAAAATAATACAAGTCTTCCCATCTCTTCTCTAAAATCCATTCTCCAAATCAAATCCAAAGCGCCCAAATTCGCGCTAACCTGCCACTAAAAGAAAATCTGGGGAAGTACATAATACGACAGGAAAGATGCTCAGAAAAAAGTTAGCGATGAATAAAACGTCACAATAAAAACGAATATTCAAATCAAATAATGCAAATATCAATAGCGTTTAATCAATGAATTTCTCAACAACGCATTAACCGGGTCACCAGGCCTCACCCCATCCGCATATGCTTTATCAAGTCATAGCCCTTGGAAGCAGGAATTTTGGCCGGTGCCCAACGTCCGTGCCTTATTAAAATCTCATGACGACGTGCTCAACAAAAACATGAATAATACCACATGAATCAAAATAATTCCAACAATTATTTTTCCAGATTTCAATGAATTTAACAATTCAAAATATGAGTTCATTTAAGAAGAATTCAAGGGAATAAACACTCGAGAGATTTAGGAGCATATTTTGTAAAACCCCATACCTTAAAATCATCACATAATTCAGCCTCAAAATCTAATTACACCACCGCGATCTTCTCGCGAAAATAATCAAATCTCGTTCTAGCCCAAACTCGAGAAAACACCAAGTAAGCCTTCTAATCTAAGGTTGAAATCTTTAATATGTTTGGGGCTACGGTTTGTAGATGAAAGGGAGTAATTTCGGATAGGTCTTCTGGTTTAAATGTTTGAGAAAAAGTGATTTGAAAAGCAAAGCCACGAATTAGTTGATATATAAATGATTAAGAGTTTGATTAAAAAAAGATTTCTAATCAGATACAAACACCAAAAAATTTATTCCGGACGATCGGACCGTTGGAATTGGATGAAATTTTACAAAGAATTAGCTGAAGACGAGAGGAAGCTACAGAACAAAATTCAGCTCGATCGGACCGTTCGATATTGTTTAATATTTTTTTTTGCTAGAGAGTTTAATGTTTCGAGGACTCTTAGAGAGTTTTATATTTTGAGAACTCTTCTATATAATAAAAATTCAATTAAAACTCCATTTTAATTCCGATTTTGAAACCGTTTGAAATTCTCGCCTTTAAAAATAATAACCAACATATCTGAGCAATAAAAATAATTTTATCTCAAAATTTATTTTTCCTCTTAATTTTAAAAATACCCCCAAATTACGCGGGTTGTTACACTTCCCCACTAACAATGGAATTTCTCCCTCGAAATTCGCAGAATACCGAACTCTCAAAATCTGGCCAACAATCTCCAAAAATAATCTCATCACCAAAAAATAATTTCCTCGCATCTAATCCAAATGCCTAACGCAAAACGATTCTCTAAAAATTTCTATCTCCAAATTCGTTCCACAAAAACACAACAGACCCAAAACCCAAGACCCAAGGGTTTTCGTATACCTAAGCTCTGATACCATTCTGTAACACCCCGCCCGCTCGGGGAGAGCGAACGGAGCGCTAATGTCGATAAACTAAATCAATTCCATAAATAACAAGGTATAGAGCATCTAAATCCCATAATGGAAAAGAAACCACTAATCTCATCTCTTCAAATAAATACAACAATTCTCTCGAATAGATTACAACATCGAACTCGAAAACAAAATACAAATCTCCAATGCTCTATACTTCAAAATAATACAAGTCTTCCCATCTCTTGTATTAAAAATCTTCCAATAAATAATCCTCTCTAAAATCCATTCTCCAAATCAAATCCAAAGCGCCCAAATTCGCGCTAACCTGCCACTAAAAGAAAATCTGGGGAAGTACACAATACGACAGGAAAGATGCTCAGAAAAAAGTTAGCGATGAATAAAACGTCACAATAAAAATACGAATATTCAAATCAAATAATGCAAATATCAATAGCGTTTAATCAATGAATTTCTCAACAACGCATTAACCGGGTCACCAGGCCTCACCCCATCCGCATATGCTTTATCAAGTCATAGCCCTTGGAAGCAGGAATTTTGGCCGGTGCCCAACGTCCGTACCTTATTAAAATCTCATGACGACGTGCTCAACAAAAACATGAATAATACCACATGAATCAAAATAATTCCAACAATTATTTTTCCATATTTCAATGAATTTAACAATTCAAAATATGAGTTCATTTAAGAAGAATTCAAGGGAATAAACACTCGAGAGATTTAGGAGCATATTTTGTAAAACCCCATACCTTAAAATCATCACATAATTCAGCCTCAAAATCTAATTACACCACCGCGATCTTCTCGCGAAAATAATCAAATCTCGTTCTAGCCCAAACTCGAGAAAACACCAGGTAAGCCTTCTAATCTAAGGTTGAAATCTTTAATATGTTTGGGGCTACGGTTTGTAGATGAAAGGGAGTAATTTCGGATAGGTCTTCTGGTTTAAATGTTTGAGAAAAAGTGATTTGAAAAGCAAAGCCACGAATTAGTTGATATATAAATGATTAAGAGTTTGATTAAAAAAAGATTTCTAATCAGATACAAACACCAAAAAATTTATTCCGGACGATCGGACCGTTGGAATTGGATGAAATTTTACAAAGAATTAGCTGAAGACGAGAGGAAGCTACAGAACAAAATTCAGCTCGATCGGACCGTTCGATATTGTTTAATATTTTTTTTTGCTAGAGAGTTTAATGTTTCGAGGACTCTTAGAGAGTTTTATATTTTGAGAACTCTTCTATATAATAAAAATTCAATTAAAACTCCATTTTAATTCCGATTTTGAAACCGTTTGAAATTCTCGCCTTTAAAAATAATAACCAACATATCTGAGCAATAAAAATAATTTTATCTCAAAATTTATTTTTCCTCTTAATTTTAAAAATACCCCCAAATTACGCGGGTTGTTACACTTCCCCACTAACAATGGAATTTCTCCCTCGAAATTCGCAGAATACCGAACTCTCAAAATCTGGCCAACAATCTCCAAAAATAATCTCATCACCAAAAAATAATTTCCTCGCATCTAATCCAAATGCCTAACGCAAAACGATTCTCTAAAAATTTCTATCTCCAAATTCGTTCCACAAAAACACAACAGACCCAAAACCCAAGACCCAAGGGTTTTCGTATACCTAAGCTCTGATACCATTCTGTAACACCCCGCCCGCTCGGGGAGAGCGAACGGAGCGCTAATGTCGATAAACTAAATCAATTCCATAAATAACAAGGTATAGAGCATCTAAATCCCATAATGGAAAAGAAACCACTAATCTCATCTCTTCAAATAAATACAACAATTCTCTCGAATAGATTACAACATCGAACTCGAAAACAAAATACAAATCTCCAATGCTCTATACTTCAAAATAATACAAGTCTTCCCATCTCTTGTATTAAAAATCTTCCAATAAATAATCCTCTCTAAAATCCATTCTCCAAATCAAATCCAAAGCGCCCAAATTCGCGCTAACCTGCCACTAAAAGAAAATCTGGGGAAGTACACAATATGACAGGAAAGATGCTCAGAAAAAAGTTAGCGATGAATAAAACGTCACATTAAAAATACAAATATTCAAATCAAATAATGCAAATATCAATAGCGTTTAATCAATGAATTTCTCAACAACGCATTAACCGGGTCACCAGGCCTCACCCCATCCGCATATGCTTTATCAAGTCATAGCCCTTGGAAGCAGGAATTTTGGCCGGTGCCCAATGTCCGTGCCTTATTAAAATCTCATGACGACGTGCTCAACAAAAACATGAATAATACCACATGAATCAAAATAATTCCAACAATTATTTTTCCATATTTCAATGAATTTAACAATTCAAAATATGAGTTCATTTAAGAAGAATTCAAGGGAATAAACACTCGAGAGATTTAGGAGCATATTTTGTAAAACCCCATACCTTAAAATCATCACATAATTCAGCCTCAAAATCTAATTACACCACCGCGATCTTCTCGCGAAAATAATCAAATCTCGTTCTAGCCCAAACTCGAGAAAACACCAAGTAAGCCTTCTAATCTAAGGTTGAAATCTTTAATATGTTTGGGGCTACGGTTTGTAGATGAAAGGGAGTAATTTCGGATAGGTCTTCTGGTTTAAATGTTTGAGAAAAAATGATTTGAAAAGCAAAGCCACGAATTAGTTGATATATAAATGATTAAGAGTTTCATTAAAAAAAGATTTCTAATCAGATACAAACACCAAAAAATTTATTCCGGACGATCGGACCGTTGGAATTGGATGAAATTTTACAAAGAATTAGCTGAAGACGAGAGGAAGCTACAGAACAAAATTCAGCTCGATCGGACCGTTCGATATTGTTTAATATTTTTTTTTGCTAGAGAGTTTAATGTTTCGAGGACTCTTAGAGAGTTTTATATTTTGAGAACTCTTCTATATAATAAAAATTCAATTAAAACTCCATTTTAATTCCGATTTTGAAACCGTTTGAAATTCTCGCCTTTAAAAATAATAACCAACATATCTGAGCAATAAAAATAATTTTATCTCAAAATTTATTTTTCCTCTTAATTTTAAAAATACCCCCAAATTACGCGGGTTGTTACACTTCCCCACTAACAATGGAATTTCTCCCTCGAAATTCGCAGAATACCGAACTCTCAAAATCTGGCCAACAATCTCCAAAAATAATCTCATCACCAAAAAATAATTTCCTCGCATCTAATCCAAATGCCTAACGCAAAACGATTCTCTAAAAATTTCTATCTCCAAATTCGTTCCACAAAAACACAACAGACCCAAAACCCAAGACCCAAGGGTTTTCGTATACCTAAGCTCTGATACCATTCTGTAACACCCCGCCCGCTCGGGGAGAGCGAACGGAGCGCTAATGTCGATAAACTAAATCAATTCCATAAATAACAAGGTATAGAGCATCTAAATCCCATAATGGAAAAGAAACCACTAATCTCATCTCTTCAAATAAATACAACAATTCTCTCGAATAGATTACAACATCGAACTCGAAAACAAAATACAAATCTCCAATGCTCTATACTTCAAAATAATACAAGTCTTCCCATCTCTTGTATTAAAAATCTTCCAATAAATAATCCTCTCTAAAATCCATTCTCCAAATCAAATCCAAAGCGCCCAAATTCGCGCTAACCTGCCACTAAAAGAAAATCTGGGGAAGTACACAATATGACAGGAAAGATGCTCAGAAAAAAGTTAGCGATGAATAAAACGTCACATTAAAAATACAAATATTCAAATCAAATAATGCAAATATCAATAGCGTTTAATCAATGAATTTCTCAACAACGCATTAACCGGGTCACCAGGCCTCACCCCATCCGCATATGCTTTATCAAGTCATAGCCCTTGGAAGCAGGAATTTTGGCCGGTGCCCAATGTCCGTGCCTTATTAAAATCTCATGACGACGTGCTCAACAAAAACATGAATAATACCACATGAATCAAAATAATTCCAACAATTATTTTTCCATATTTCAATGAATTTAACAATTCAAAATATGAGTTCATTTAAGAAGAATTCAAGGGAATAAACACTCGAGAGATTTAGGAGCATATTTTGTAAAACCCCATACCTTAAAATCATCACATAATTCAGCCTCAAAATCTAATTACACCACCGCGATCTTCTCGCGAAAATAATCAAATCTCGTTCTAGCCCAAACTCGAGAAAACACCAAGTAAGCCTTCTAATCTAAGGTTGAAATCTTTAATATGTTTGGGGCTACGGTTTGTAGATGAAAGGGAGTAATTTCGGATAGGTCTTCTGGTTTAAATGTTTGAGAAAAAATGATTTGAAAAGCAAAGCCACGAATTAGTTGATATATAAATGATTAAGAGTTTCATTAAAAAAAGATTTCTAATCAGATACAAACACCAAAAAATTTATTCCGGACGATCGGACCGTTGGAATTGGATGAAATTTTACAAAGAATTAGCTGAAGACGAGAGGAAGCTACAGAACAAAATTCAGCTCGATCGGACCGTTCGATATTGTTTAATATTTTTTTTTGCTAGAGAGTTTAATGTTTCGAGGACTCTTAGAGAGTTTTATATTTTGAGAACTCTTCTATATAATAAAAATTCAATTAAAACTCCATTTTAATTCCGATTTTGAAACCGTTTGAAATTCTCGCCTTTAAAAATAATAACCAACATATCTGAGCAATAAAAATAATTTTATCTCAAAATTTATTTTTCCTCTTAATTTTAAAAATACCCCCAAATTACGCGGGTTGTTACACTTCCCCACTAACAATGGAATTTCTCCCTCGAAATTCGCAGAATACCGAACTCTCAAAATCTGGCCAACAATCTCCAAAAATAATCTCATCACCAAAAAATAATTTCCTCGCATCTAATCCAAATGCCTAACGCAAAACGATTCTCTAAAAATTTCTATCTCCAAATTCGTTCCACAAAAACACAACAGACCCAAAACCCAAGACCCAAGGGTTTTCGTATACCTAAGCTCTGATACCATTCTGTAACACCCCGCCCGCTCGGGGAGAGCGAACGGAGCGCTAATGTCGATAAACTAAATCAATTCCATAAATAACAAGGTATAGAGCATCTAAATCCCATAATGGAAAAGAAACCACTAATCTCATCTCTTCAAATAAATACAACAATTCTCTCGAATAGATTACAACATCGAACTCGAAAACAAAATACAAATCTCCAATGCTCTATACTTCAAAATAATACAAGTCTTCCCATCTCTTGTATTAAAAATCTTCCAATAAATAATCCTCTCTAAAATCCATTCTCCAAATCAAATCCAAAGCGCCCAAATTCGCGCTAACCTGCCACTAAAAGAAAATCTGGGGAAGTACACAATACGACAGGAAAGATGCTCAGAAAAAAGTTAGCGATGAATAAAACGTCACATTAAAAATACGAATATTCAAATCAAATAATGCAAATATCAATAGCGTTTAATCAATGAATTTCTCAACAACGCATTAACCGGGTCACCAGGCCTCACCCCATCCGCATATGCTTTATCAAGTCATAGCCCTTGGAAGCAGGAATTTTGGCCGGTGCCCAATGTCCGTGCCTTATTAAAATCTCATGACGACGTGCTCAACAAAAACATGAATAATACCACATGAATCAAAATAATTCCAACAATTATTTTTCCATATTTCAATGAATTTAACAATTCAAAATATGAGTTCATTTAAGAAGAATTCAAGGGAATAAACACTCGAGAGATTTAGGAGCATATTTTGTAAAACCCCATACCTTAAAATCATCACATAATTCAGCCTCAAAATCTAATTACACCACCGCGATCTTCTCGCGAAAATAATCAAATCTCGTTCTAGCCCAAACTCGAGAAAACACCAAGTAAGCCTTCTAATCTAAGGTTGAAATCTTTAATATGTTTGGGGCTACGGTTTGTAGATGAAAGGGAGTAATTTCGGATAGGTCTTCTGGTTTAAATGTTTGAGAAAAAATGATTTGAAAAGCAAAGCCACGAATTAGTTGATATATAAATGATTAAGAGTTTCATTAAAAAAAGATTTCTAATCAGATACAAACACCAAAAAATTTATTCCGGACGATCGGACCGTTGGAATTGGATGAAATTTTACAAAGAATTAGCTGAAGACGAGAGGAAGCTACAGAACAAAATTCAGCTCGATCGGACCGTTCGATATTGTTTAATATTTTTTTTTGCTAGAGAGTTTAATGTTTCGAGGACTCTTAGAGAGTTTTATATTTTGAGAACTCTTCTATATAATAAAAATTCAATTAAAACTCCATTTTAATTCCGATTTTGAAACCGTTTGAAATTCTCGCCTTTAAAAATAATAACCAACATATCTGAGCAATAAAAATAATTTTATCTCAAAATTTATTTTTCCTCTTAATTTTAAAAATACCCCCAAATTACGCGGGTTGTTACACTTCCCCACTAACAATGGAATTTCTCCCTCGAAATTCGCAGAATACCAAACTCTCAAAATCTGGCCAACAATCTCCAAAAATAATCTCATCACCAAAAAATAATTTCCTCGAATCTAATCCAAATGCCTAACGCAAAACGATTCTCTAAAAATTTCTATCACCAAATTCGTTCCACAAAAACACAACAGACCCAAAACCCAAGACCCGAAGGTTTTCGTATACCTAAGCTCTGATACCATTATGTAACACCCCGCCCGCTCGGGGAGAGCGAACGGAGCGCTAATGTCGATAAACTAAATCAATTCCATAAATAACAAGGTATAGAGCATCTAAATCCCATAATGGAAAAGAAACCACTAATCTCATCTCTTCAAATAAATACAACAATTCTCTCGAATAGATTACAACATCGAACTCGAAAACAAAATACAAATCTCCAATGCTCTATACTTCAAAATAATACAAGTCTTCCCATCTCTTGTATTAAAAATCCTCCAATAAATAATCCTCTCTAAAATCCATTCTCCAAATCAAATCCAAAGCGCCCAAATTCGCGCTAACCTGCCACTAAAAGAAAATCTGGGGAAGTACACAATACGACAGGAAAGATGCTCAGAAAAAAGTTAGCGATGAATAAAACGTCACAATAAAAATACGAATATTCAAATCAAATAATGCAAATATCAATAGCGTTTAATCAATGAATTTCTCAACAACGCATTAACCGGGTCACCAGGCCTCACCCCATCCGCATATGCTTTATCAAGTCATAGCCCTTGGAAGCAGGAATTTTGGCCGGTGCCCAACGTCCGTGCCTTATTAAAATCTCATGACGACGTGCTCAACAAAAACATGAATAATACCACATGAATCAAAATAATTCCAACAATTATTTTTCCAGATTTCAATGAATTTAACAATTCAAAATATGAGTTCATTTAAGAAGAATTCAAGGGAATAAACACTCGAGAGATTTAGGAGCATATTTTGTAAAACCCCATACCTTAAAATCATCACATAATTCAGCCTCAAAATCTAATTACACCACCGCGATCTTCTCGCGAAAATAATCAAATCTCGTTCTAGCCCAAACTCGAGAAAACACAAAGTAAGCCTTCTAATCTAAGGTTGAAATCTTTAATATGTTTGGGGCTACGGTTTGTAGATGAAAGGGAGTAATTTCGGATAGGTCTTCTGGTTTAAATGTTTGAGAAAAAGTGACTTGAAAAGCAAAGCCACGAATTAGTTGATATATAAATGATTAAGAGTTTGATTAAAAAAAGATTTCTAATCAGATACAAACACCAAAAAATTTATTCCGGACGATCGGACCGTTGGAATTGGATGAAATTTTACAAAGAATTAGCTGAAGACGAGAGGAAGATACAGAACAAAATTCAGCTCGATCGGACCGTTCGATATTGTTTAATATTTTTTTTTGCTAGAGAGTTTAATGTTTCGAGGACTCTTAGAGAGTTTTATATTTTGAGAACTCTTCTATATAATAAAAATTCAATTAAAACTCCATTTTAATTCCGATTTTGAAACCGTTTGAAATTCTCGCCTTTAAAAATAATAACCAACATATCTGAGCAAGAAAAATAATTTTATCTCAAAATTTATTTTTCCTCTTAATTTTAAAAATACCCCCAAATTACGCGGGTTGTTACACTTCCCCACTAACAATGGAATTTCTCCCTCGAAATTCGCAGAATACCGAACTCTCAAAATCTGGCCAACAATCTCCAAAAATAATCTCATCACCAAAAAATAATTTCCTCGCATCTAATCCAAATGCCTAACGCAAAACGATTCTCTAAAAATTTCTATCTCCAAATTCGTTCCACAAAAACACAACAGACCCAAAACCCAAGACCCCAGGGTTTTCGTATACCTAAGCTCTGATACCATTCTGTAACACCCCGCCCGCTCGGGGAGAGCGAACGGAGCGCTAATGTCGATAAACTAAATCAATTCCATAAATAACAAGGTATAGAGCATCTAAATCCCATAATGGAAAAGAAACCACTAATCTCATCTCTTCAAATAAATACAACAATTTTCTCGAATAGATTACAACATCGAACTCGAAAACAAAATACAAATCTCCAATGCTCTATACTTCAAAATAATACAAGTCTTCCCATCTCTTGTATTAAAAATCTTCCAATAAATAATCCTCTCTAAAATCCATTCTCCAAATCAAATCCAAAGCGCCCAAATTCGCGCTAACCTGCCACTAAAAGAAAATCTGGGGAAGTACACAATACGACAGGAAAGATGCTTAGAAAAAAGTTAGCGATGAATAAAACGTCACAATAAAAATACGAATATTCAAATCAAATAATGCAAATATCAATAGCGTTTAATCAATGAATTTCTCAACAACGCATTAACCGGGTCACCAGGCCTCACCCCATCCGCATATGCTTTATCAAGTCATAGCCCTTGGAAGCAGGAATTTTGGCCGGTGCCCAACGTCCGTGCCTTATTAAAATCTCATGACGACGTGCTCAACAAAAACATGAATAATACCACATGAATCAAAATAATTCCAACAATTATTTTTCCATATTTCAATGAATTTAACAATTCAAAATATGAGTTCATTTAAGAAGAATTCAAGGGAATAAACACTCGAGAGATTTAGTAGCATATTTTGTAAAACCCCATACCTTAAAATCATCACATAATTCAGCCTCAAAATCTAATTACACCACCGCGATCTTCTCGCGAAAATAATCAAATCTCGTTCTAGCCCAAACTCGAGAAAACACCAAGTAAGCCTTCTAATCTAAGGTTGAAATCTTTAATATGTTTGGGGCTACGGTTTGTAGATGAAAGGGAGTAATTTTGGATAGGTCTTCTGGTTTAAATGTTTGAGAAAAAGTGATTTGAAAAGCAAAGCCACGAATTAGTTGATATATAAATGATTAAGAGTTTGATTAAAAAAAGATTTCTAATCAGATACAAACACCAAAAAATTTATTCCGGACGATCGGACCGTTGGAATTGGATGAAATTTTACAAAGAATTAGCTGAAGACGAGAGGAAGCTACAGAACAAAATTCAGCTCGATCGGACCGTTCGATATTGTTTAATATTTTTTTTTGCTAGAGAGTTTAATGTTTCGAGGACTCTTAGAGAGTTTTATATTTTGAGAACTCTTCTATATAATAAAAATTCAATTAAAACTCCATTTTAATTCCGATTTTGAAACCGTTTGAAATTCTCGCCTTTAAAAATAATAACCAACATATCTGAGCAATAAAAATAATTTTATCTCAAAATTTATTTTTCCTCTTAATTTTAAAAATACCCCCAAATTACGCGGGTTGTTACACTTCCCCACTAACAATGGAATTTCTCCCTCGAAATTCGCAGAATACCGAACTCTCAAAATCTGGCCAACAATCTCCAAAAATAATCTCATCACCAAAAAATAATTTCCTCGCATCTAATCCAAATGCCTAACGCAAAACGATTCTCTAAAAATTTCTATCTCCAAATTCGTTCCACAAAAACACAACAGACCCAAAACCCAAGACCCAAGGGTTTTCGTATACCTAAGCTCTGATACCATTCTGTAACACCCCGCCCGCTCGGGGAGAGCGAACGGAGCGCTAATGTCGATAAACTAAATCAATTCCATAAATAACAAGGTATAGAGCATCTAAATCCCATAATGGAAAAGAAACCACTAATCTCATCTCTTCAAATAAATACAACAATTCTCTCGAATAGATTACAACATCGAACTCGAAAACAAAATACAAATCTCCAATGCTCTATACTTCAAAATAATACAAGTCTTCCCATCTCTTGTATTAAAAATCTTCCAATAAATAATCCTCTCTAAAATCCATTCTCCAAATCAAATCCAAAGCGCCCAAATTCGCGCTAACCTGCCACTAAAAGAAAATCTGGGGAAGTACACAATACGACAGGAAAGATGCTCAGAAAAAAGTTAGCGATGAATAAAACGTCACAATAAAAATACGAATATTCAAATCAAATAATGCAAATATCAAAAGCGTTTAATCAATGAATTTCTCAACAACGCATTAACCGGGTCACCAGGCCTCACCCCATCCGCATATGCTTTATCAAGTCATAGCCCTTGGAAGCAGGAATTTTGGCCGGTGCCCAACGTCCGTGCGTTATTAAAATCTCATGACGACGTGCTCAACAAAAACATGAATAATACCACATGAATCAAAATAATTCCAACAATTATTTTTCCATATTTCAATGAATTTAACAATTCAAAATATGAGTTCATTTAAGAAGAATTCAAGGGAATAAACACTCGAGAGATTTAGGAGCATATTTTGTAAAACCCCATACCTTAAAATCATCACATAATTCAGCCTCAAAATCTAATTACACCACCGCGATCTTCTCGCGAAAATAATCAAATCTCGTTCTAGCCCAAACTCGAGAAAACACCAAGTAAGCCTTCTAATCTAAGGTTGAAATCTTTAATATGTTTGGGGCTACGGTTTGTAGATGAAAGGGAGTAATTTCGGATAGGTCTTCTAGTTTAAATGTTTGAGAAAAAGTGATTTGAAAAGCAAAGCCACGAATTAGTTGATATATAAATGATTAAGAGTTTGATTAAAAAAAGATTTCTAATCAGATACAAACACCAAAAAATTTATTCCGGACGATCGGACCGTTGGAATTGGATGAAATTTTACAAAGAATTAGCTGAAGACGAGAGGAAGCTACAGAACAAAATTCAGCTCGATCGGACCGTTCGATATTGTTTAATATTTTTTTTTGCTAGAGAGTTTAATGTTTCGAGGACTCTTAGAGAGTTTTATATTTTGAGAACTCTTCTATATAATAAAAATTCAATTAAAACTCCATTTTAATTCCGATTTTGAAACCGTTTGAAATTCTCGCCTTTAAAAATAATAACCAACATATCTGAGCAATAAAAATAATTTTATCTCAAAATTTATTTTTCCTCTTAATTTTAAAAATACCCCCAAATTACGCGGGTTGTTACACTTCCCCACTAACAATGGAATTTCTCCCTCGAAATTCGCAGAATACCAAACTCTCAAAATCTGGCCAACAATCTCCAAAAATAATCTCATCACCAAAAAATAATTTCCTCGAATCTAATCCAAATGCCTAACGCAAAACGATTCTCTAAAAATTTCTATCACCAAATTCGTTCCACAAAAACACAACAGACCCAAAACCCAAGACCCGAAGGTTTTCGTATACCTAAGCTCTGATACCATTCTGTAACACCCCGCCCGCTTGGGGAGAGCGAACGGAGCGCTAATGTCGATAAACTAAATCAATTCCATAAATAACAAGGTATAGAGCATCTAAATCCCATAATGGAAAAGAAAGCACTAATCTCATCTCTTCAAATAAATACAACAATTTTCTCGAATAGATTACAACATCTAACTCGAAAACAAAATACAAATCTCCAATGCTCTATACTTCAAAATAATACAAGTCTTCCCATCTCTTGTATTAAAAATCTTCCCAAAAATAATCCTCGCTAAAATCCATTCTCCAAATCAAATCCAAAGCGCCCAAATTCGCGCTAACCTGCCACTAAAAGAAAATCTGGGGAAGTACACAATACGACAGGAAAGATGCTCAGAAAAAAGTTAGCGATGAATAAAACGTCACAATATACGAATATTCAAATCAAATAATGCAAATATCAATAGCGTTTTATCAATGAATTTCTCAACAACGCATTAACCGGGTCACCAGGCCTCACCCCATCCGCATATGCTTTATCAAGTCATAGCCCTTGGAAGCAGGAATTTTGGCCGGTGCCCAACGTCCGTGCCTTATTAAAATCTCATGACGACGTGCTCAAGTAAAACATGAATAATACCACATGAATCAAAATAATTCCAACAATTATTTTTCCAGATTTCAATGAATTTAACAATTCAAAATATGAGTTCATTTAAGAAGAATTCAAGGGAATAAACACTCGAGAGATTTAGGAGCATATTTTGTAAAACCCCATACCTTAAAATCATCACATAATTCAGCCTCAAAATCTAATTACACCACCGCGATCTTCTCGTGAAAATAATCAAATCTCGTTCTAGCCCAAACTCGAGAAAACACCAAGTAAGCCTTATAATCTAAGGTTGAAATCTTTAATATGTTTGGGGCTATGGTTTGTAGATGAAAGGGAGTAATTTCGGGGAGGTCTTCTGGTTTAAAAGTTTGAGAAAAAGTGATTTGAAAAGAAAAGCCACGAATTAGTTGATTTATAAATGATTAAGAGTTTGATTAAGAAAAGAGTTCTAATCAGATACAAACACTAAAAAAATTATTCCGGACGATCGGACCGTTGGAATCGGATGAAATTTTATAGAGAATTAGCTGAAGACGAGAGGAAGCTACAGAAAGAAATTCAGCTCGATCGGACCGTTCAATATTGTTTAATATTTTTTTTCTAGAGAGTTTAATGTTTCGAGGACTCTTAGAGAGTTTTATATTTTGAGAACTCTTCTATATAATAAAAATTCAATTAAAACTCCATTTTAATTCCGATTTTGAAACCGTTTGAAATTCTCGCCTTTAAAAATAATAACCAACATATCTGAGCAATAAAAATAATTTTATCTCAAAATTTATTTTTCCTCTTAATTTTAAAAATACCCCCAAATTACGCGAGTTGTTACACTTCCCCACTAACAATGGAATTTCTCCCTCGAAATTCACAGAATACCGAACTCTCAAAATCTGGCCAACGATCTCCAAAAATAATCTCATCACCAAAAAATAATTTCCTCGCATCTAATCCAAATGCCTAACGCAAAACGATTCTCTAAAAATTTCTATCTCCAAATTCGTTCCACAAAAACACAACAGACCCAAAACCCAAGACCCGAGGGTTTTCGTATACCTAAGCTCTGATACCATTCTGTAACACCCCGCCCGCTCGGGGAGAGCGAACGGAGCGCTGATGTCGATAAACTAAATCAATTCCATAAATAACAAGGTATAGAGCATCTAAATCCCATAATGGAAAAGAAACCACTAATCTCATCTCTTCAAATAAATACAACAATTCTCTCGAATAGATTACAACATCTAACTCGAAAACAAAATACAAATCTCCAATGCTCTATACTTCAAAATAATACAAGTCTTCCCATCTCTTGTATTAAAAAATTTCCCAAAAATAATCCTCGCTAAAATCCATTCTCCAAATCAAATCCAAAGCGCCCAAATTCGCGCTAACCCGCCACTAAAAGAAAATCTGGGGAAGTACACAATACGACATGAAAGATGCTCAGAAAAAAGTTAGCGATGAATAAAACGTCACAATAAAAATACGAATATTCAAATCAAATAATGCAAATATCAATAGCGTTTTATCAATGAATTTCTCAACAACGCATTAACCGGGTCACCAGGCCTCACCCCATCCGCATATGCTTTATCAAGTCATAGCCCTTGGAAGCAGGAAATTTGGCCAGTGCCCAACGTCCGTGCCTTATTAAAATCTCATGACGACGTGCTCAACAAAAACATGAATAATACCACATGAATCAAAATAATTCCAACAATTATTTTTCCAGATTTCAATGAATTTAACAATTCAAAATATGAGTTCATTTATGAAGAATTCAAGGGAATAAACACTCGAGAGATTTAGGAGCATATTTTGTAAAACCCCATACCTTAAAATCATCACATAATTCAGCCTCAAAATCTAATTACACCACCGCGATCTTCTCGCGAAAATAATCAAATCTCGTTCTAGCCCAAACTCCAGAAAACACCAAGTAAGCCTTCTAATCTAAGGTTGAAATCTTAAATATGTTTGGGGCTATGGTTTGTAGATGAAATGGAGTAATTTCGGAGAGGTCTTCTGGTTTAAAAGTTTGAAAAAAAGTGATTTGAAAAGCAAAGCCACGAATTAGTTGATATATAAATGATTAAGAGTTTGATTAAGAAAAGAGTTCTAATCAGATACAAACACTAAAAAATTTATTCCGGACGATCGGACCGTTGGAATCGGATGAAATTTTACAGACAATTAGCTGAAGACGAGAGGAAGCTACAGAAAGAAATTCAGCTCGATCGGACCGTTCAATATTGTTTAATATTTTTTTTTGCTAGAGGGTTTAATGTTTCGAAGACTCTTAGAGAGTTTTATATTTTGAGAACTCTTCTATATAATAAAAATTCGATTAAAACTCCATTTTAATTCCGATTTTGAAACCGTTTGAAATTCTCGCCTTTAAAAATAATAACCAACATATCTGAGCAATAAAAATAATTTTATCTCAAAATTAATTTTTCCTCTTAATTTTAAAAATACACCCAAATTACGCGGGTTGTTACACTTCCCCACTAACAATGGAATTTCTCCCTCGAAATTCGCAGAATATCGAACTCTCAAAATCTGGCCAACAATCTCCAAAAATAATCTCATCACCAAAAAATAATTTCCTCGCATCTAATCCAAATGCCTAACGCAAAACGATTCTCTAAATATTTCTATCTCCCAATTCGTTCCACAAAAACACACCAGACCCAAAACCCAAGACCCGAGGGTTTTCGTATACCTAAGCTCTGATACCATTGTGTAACACCCCGTCCGCTCGGTGAGAGCGAACGGAGCGCTAATGTCGATAAACTAAATCAATTCCATAAATAACAAGGTATAGAGCATCTAAATCCCATAATGGAAAAGAAACCACTAATCTCATCTCTTCAAATAAATACAACAATTCTCTCGAATAGATTACAACATCTAACTTGCAAACAAAATACAAATCTTCAATGCTCTATACTACAAAATAATACAAGTCTTCCCATCTCTTGTATTAAAAATCTTCCCAAAAATAATCCTCGCTAAAATCTATTCTCCAAATAAAATCCAATGCGCCCAACTTCGCGCTAACCTTCCACTAAAAGAAAATCTGGGGAAGTACACAATACGACAGGAAAGATGCTCAGAAAAAAGTTAGCGATGAATAAAACATTACAATAAAAATACGAATATTCAAATCAAATAATGCAAATATCAATAGCGTTTTATCAATGAATTTCTCAACAACGCATTAACCGGGTCACCAGGCCTCACCCCATCCGCATATGCTTTATCAAGTCATAGCCCTTGGAAGCAGGAATTTTGGCCGGTACCCAACGTCCGTGCCTTATTAAAATCTCATGACGACGTGCTCAACAAAAACATGAATAATACCACATGAATCAAAATAATTCCAACAATTATATTTCCAGATTTCACTGAATTTAACAATTCAAAATATGAGTTCATTTAAGAAGAATTCAAGGGAATAAACACTCGAGAGATTTAGGAGCATATTTTGTAAAACCCCATACCTAAAAATCATCACATAATTCCGCCTCAAAATCTAATTACACCACCGTGATCTTCTCGCGAAAATAATCAAATCTCGTTCTAGTCCAAACTCGAGAAAACACCAAGTAAGCCTTCTAATCTAAGGTTGAAATCTTTAATAAGTTTGGGGCTATGGTTTGTAGATGAAAGGGAGTAATTTCGGAGAGGTCTTCTGGTTTAAAAGTTTGAGAAAAAGTGATTTGAAAATCCAAGCCACGAATTAGTTGATATATAAATGATTAAGAGTTTGATTAAGAAAAGAGTTCTAATCAGATACAAACACTAAAAAATTTATTCCGGACGATCGGACCGTTGGAATCGGATGAAGTTTAACAGAGAATTAGCTGAAGATGAGAGGAAGCTACAGAAAAAAATTCAGCTCGATCGGACCGTTCAATATTGTTTAATTTTTTTTTTTTGCTAGAGAGTTTAATGTTTCGAGGACTCTTAGAGAGTTTTATATTTTGAGAACTCTTCTATATAATAAAAATTCAATTAAAACTAAATTTTAATTCCGATTTTGAAACCGTTTGAAATTCTCGCCTTTAAAAATAATAACCAACATATCTGAGCAATAAAAATAATTTTATCTCAAAATTTATTTTTCCGCTTAATTTTAAAAATACCCCCAAATTACGCGGGTTGTTACACTTCCCCACTAACAATGGAATTTCTTCCTCGAAATTCGCAGAATACCGAACTCTCAAAATCTGGCCAACAATCTCCAAAAATAATCTCATCACCAAAAAATAATTTCCTCGCATCTAATCCAAATGCCTAACGCAAAACGATTCTCTAAAAATTTCTATCTCCAAATTCGTTCCACAAAAACACAACAGACCCAAAACCCAAGACCCGAGGGTTTTCGTATACCTAAGCTCTGATACCATTCTGTAACACCCCGCCCGCTCGGGGAGAGCGAACGGAGCGCTAATGTCGATAAACTAAATCAATTCCATAAATAACAAGGTATAGAGCATCTAAATCCCATAATGGAAAAGAAACCACTAATCTCATCTCTTCAAATAAATACAACAATTCTCTCGAATAGATTACAACATCTAACTCGAAAACAAAATACAAATCTTCAATGCTCTATACTTCAAAATAATACAAGTCTTCCCATCTCTTGTATTAAAAATCTTTCCAAAAATAATCCTCGCTAAAATCCATTCTCCAAATCAAATCCAAAGCGCCCAAATTCGCGCTAACCTGCCACTAAAAGAAAATCTGGGGAAGTACACAATACGACAGGAAAGATGCTCAGAAAAAAGTTAGCGATGAATAAAACGTCACAATAAAAATACGAATATTCAAATCAAATAATGCAAATATCAATAGCGTTTTATCAATGAATTTCTCAACAACGCATTAACCGAGTCACCAGGCCTCACCCCATCCGCATATGTTTTATCAAGTCATAGCCCTTGGAAGCAGGAATTTTGGCCGGTGCCCAACGTCTGTGCCTTATTAAAATGTCATGACGACGTGCTCAACAAAAACATGAATAATACCACATGAATCAAAATAATTTCAACAATTATTTTTCCAGATTTCAATGAATTTAACAATTCAAAATATGAGTTCAATTAAGAAGAATTCAAGGGAATAAACACTCGAGAGATTTAGGAGCATATTTTGTAAAACCCCATACCTTAAAATCATCACATAATTCAGCCTCAAAATCTAATTACACCACCGCGATCTTCTCGTGAAAATAATCAAATCTCGTTCTAGCCCAAACTCCAGAAAACACCAAGTAAGCCTTCTAATCTAAGGTTGAAATCTTTAATAAGTTTGGGGCTATGGTTTGTAGATGAAAGGGAGTAATTTCGGAGAAGTCTTCTGGTTTAAAAGTTTGAGAAACAGTGATTTGAAAAGCCAAGCCACGAATTAGTTGATATATAAATGATTAAGAGTTTGATTAAGAAAAGAGTTCTAATCAGATACAAACACTAAAAAATTTATTCCGGACGATCGGACCGTTGGAATCGGATGAAATTTTATAGAGAATTAGCTGAAGACGAGAGGAAGCTACAGAAAGAAGTTCAGCTCGATCGGACCGTTCAATATTGTTTAATATTTTTTTTTGCTAGAGAGTTTAATGTTTCGAGGACTCTTAGAGAGTTTTATATTTTGAGAACTCTTCTATATAATAAAAATTCAATTAAAACTCCATTTTAATTCCGATTTTGAAACCGTTTGAAATTCTCGCCTTTAAAAATAATAACCAACATATCTGAGCAATAAAAATAATTTTATCTCAAACTTTATTTTTCCTCTTAATTTCAAAAATACCCCCAAATTACGCGGGTTGTTACCCTTCCCCACTAACAATGGAGTTTCTCCCTCGAAATTCGCAGAATACCTAACTCTCAAAATCTGGCCAACAATCTCCAAAAATAATCTCATCACCAAAAAATAATTTCCTCGCATCTAATCCAAATGCCTAACGCAAAACGGTTCTCTAAAAATTTCTATCTCCAAATTCGTTCCATAAAAACACAACAGACCCAAAACTAAAGACCCGAGGATTGTCGTATACCTAAGCTCTGATACCATTCTGTAGCACCCCGCCCGCTCGGGGAGAGCGAACGGAGCGCTAATGTCGATAAACTAAATCAATTCCATAAATAACAAGGTATAGAGCATCTAAATCCCATAATGGAAAAGAAACCACTAATCTTATCTCTTCAAATAAATACAACAATTCTCTCGAATAGATTACAACGTCTAACTCGAAAACAAAATACAAATCTCCAATGCTCTATACTTCAAAATAATACAAGTCTTCCCATCTCTTGTATTAAAAATCTTCCCAAAAATAATCCTCGCTAAAATCCATTCTCCAAATCAAATCCAAAGCGCCCAAATTCGCGCAAACCTGCGACTAAAAGAAAATCTGGGGAAGTACACAATACGATAGGAAAGATGCTCAGAAAAAAGTTAGCGATGAATAAAACGTCACAATAAAAATACGAATATTCAAATCAAATAATGCAAATATCAATATCGTTTTATCAATGAATTTCTCAACAACGCATTAACCGGGTCACCAGGCCTCACCCCATCCGCATATGCTTTATCAAGTCATAGCCCTTGGAAGCAGGAATTTTGGACGGTGCCCAACGTCCGTGCCTTATTAAAATCTCATGACGACGTGCTAAAAAAAACATGAATAATACCACATGAATCAATATAATTCCAACAATTATTTTTCCAGATTTCAATGAATTTAACAATTCAAAATATGAGTTCAATTAAGAAGAATTCAAGGGAATAAACACTCGAGAGATTTAGGAGCATATTTTGTAAAACCCCATACCTTAAAATCATCACATAATTCAGCCTCAAAATCTAATTACACCACCGCGATCTTCTTGCGAAAATAATCAAATCTCGTTCTAGCCCAAACACGAGAAAACACCAAGTAAGCCTTCTAATCTAAGGTTGAAATCTTTAATAAGTTAGGGGCTATGGTTTGTAGATGAAAGGGAGTAATTTCGGAGAGGTCTTCTGGTTTAAAAGTTTGAGAAAAAGTGATTTGAAAAGCCAAGCCACGAATTAGTTGATATATAAATGATTAAGAGTTTGACTAAGAAAAGAGTTCTAATCAGATACAAACACTAAAAAATTTATTCCGGACGATCGGACCATGGGAATCGGATGAAATTTTACAGAGAATTAGCTGAAGACGAGAGGAAGCTACAGAAGGAAATTCAGCTCGATCGGACCGTTCAATATTGTTTAATATTTTTTTTTGCTAGAGAGTTTAATGTTTCGAGGACTCTTAGAGAGTTTTATATTTAGAGAACTCTTCTATATAATAAAAATTCAATTAAAACACCATTTTAATTCCGATTTTGAAACCGTTTGAAATTCTCGCCTTTAAAAATAATAACCAACATATCTGAGCAATAAAAATAATTTTATCTCAAAATTTATTTTTCCTCTTAATTTCAAAAATACCCCCAAATTACGCGGGTTGTTACACTTCCCCACTAACAATGGAATTTCTCCCTCGAAATTCGCAGAATACCTAACTCTCAAAATCTGGCCAACAATCTCCAAAAATAATCTCATCACCAAAAAATAATTTCCTCGCATCTAATCCAAATGACTAACGCAAAACGATTCTCTAAAAATTTCTATCTCCAAATTCGTGCCACAAAAACACAACAGACCCAAAACCCAAGACCCGAGGGTTGTCGTATACCTAAGCTCTGATACCATTCGGTAACACCCCGCCCGCTCGGGGAGAGCGAACGGAGCGCTACTGTCGATAAACTAAATCAATTCCATAAATAACAAGGTATAGATCATCCAAATCCCATAATGGAAAAGAAACCACTAATCTCATCTCTTCAAATAAATACAACAATTCTCTAGAGTAGATTACAACATCTAACTCGAAAATAAAATACAAATCTCCAATGCTCTATTCATCAAAATAATACAAGTCGTCTCATCTCTTGTATTAAAAATATTCCCAAAAATAATCCTCTTTAAAATCCATTCTCCAAATCAAATCCAAAGCGCCCAAATTCGCGCTAACCTGCCACTAAAAGAAAATATGGGGAAGTACACAATACTACAGGAAAGATGCTCAGAAAAAAGTTAGCGATGAATAAAACGTCACAATAAAAATACGAATATTCAAATCAAATAATGCAAATCTCAATAGCATTTTATCAATAAATTTCTCAACAACGCATTAACCCGGTCACCAGGCCTCACCCCATCCGCATATGCTTTATCAAGTCATAGCCCTTGGAAGCAGGAATTTTAACCGGTGCCGAACGTCCGTGCCTTATTAAAATCTCAAGACGACGTGCTCAACAAAAACATGAATAATACCACATGAATCAAAATAATTCCAACAATTATTATTCCAGATTTCAATGAATTGAACAATTCAAAATATGAGTTCAATTAAGAAGAAATCAACGGAATAAACACTCGAGAGATTTAGGAGCATATTGTGTAAAACCCCATACCTTAAAATCATCACATAATTCAGCCTCAAAATCTAATTACACCATCGCGATCTTCTTGCGAAAATAATCAAATCTCATTCTAGCCCAAACTCGAGAAAACACCAAGTAAGCCTTCTAATCTAAGGTTGAAATCTTGAATAAGTTTAAGGCTATGGTTTGTAGATGAAAGGGAGTAATTTTGGAGAGGTCTTCTGGTTTAAAAGTTTGAGAAAAAGTGATTTGAAAATCCAAGGCACGAATTAGTTGATATATAAATGATTAAGAGTTTGATTAAGAAAAGAGTTCTAATCAGATACAAACACTAAAAAATTTATTCCGGACGATCGGACCGTTGGAATCGGATGAAATTTTACAGAGAATTAGCTGAAGACGAGAGGAAGCTACAGAAAAAATTCAGCTCGATCGGACAGTTCAATATTGTTTATTATTTTTTTTTGCTAGAGAGTTTAATGTTTCGAGGACTCTTAGAGAGTTTTATATTTTGAGAACTCTTCTATATAATAAAAATTCAATTAAAACTCCCTTTTAATTCCGATTTTGAAACCGTTTGAAATTCTCGCCTTTAAAAATAATAACCAACATATCTGAGCAATAAAAATAATTTTATCTCAAAATTTATTTTTCCTCTTAATTTCAAAAATACCCACAAATTACGCGGGTTGTTACACTTCCTCACTAACAATGGAATTTCTCCCTCGAAATTCGCAGAATACCGAACTCTCAAAATCTGGCCAACAATCTCCAAAAATAATCTCATCACCAAAAAATAATTTCCTCGCATCTAATCCAAATGCCTAACGCAAAACGATTCTCTAAAATTTTCTATCTCCAAATTCGTTCCACAAAAACACAACAGACCCAAAACCCAAGACCCGAGGGTTTTCGTATACCTAAGCTCTGATACCAATCTATAACACCCCGCCCGCTCGGGGAGAGCGAACGGAGCGCTACTGTCGATAAACTAAATCAATTCCATAAATAACAAGGTATAGATCATCTAAATCCCATAATGGAAAAGAAACCACTAATCTCATCTCTTCAAATAAATACAACAATTCTCTAGAATAGATTACAACATCTAACTCGAAAATAAAATACAAATCTCCAATGCTCTATACATCAAAATAATACAAGTCGTCTCATCTCTTGTATTAAAAATCTTCCCAAAAATAATCCTCGTTAAAATCCATTCTCCAAAACAAATCCAAAGCGCCCAAATTCGCGCTAACCTTCCACTAAAAGAAAATATGGGGAATTACACAATACGACAGGAAAGATGCTCAAAAAAAAGTTAGAGATGAATAAAACGTCACAATAAAAATACGAATATTCAAATCAAATAATGCAAATCTCAATAGCATTTTATCAATAAATTTCTCAACAACGCATTAACCCGGTCACCAGGCCTCACCCCATCCGCATATGCTTTATCAAGTCATAGCCCTTGGAAGCAGGAATTTTTACCGGTGCCCAACGTCCGTGCCTTATTAAAATCTCATGACGACGTGCTCAACAAAAACATGAATAATACCACATGAATCAAAATAATTCCAACAATTATTTTTCCAGATTTCAATGAATTGAACAATTCAAAATATGAGTTCAATTAAGAAGAATTCAAGGGAATAAACACTCGAGAGATTTAGGAGCATATTTTGTAAAACCCCATACCTTAAAATCATCACATAATTCAGCCTCAAAATCTAATTACACCACCACGATCTTCTCGCGAAAATAATCAAATCTCGTTCTAGCCCAAACTCGAGAAAACACCAAGTAAGCTTTCTAATCTAAGGTGGAAATCTTTAATAAGTTTGGGGCTATGGTTTGTAGATGAAATGGAGTAATTTCGGAGAGGTCTTCTGGTTTAAAAGTTTGAGAAAAAGTGATTTGAAAAGCCAAGCCGCGAATTAGTTGATATATAAATGATTAAGAGTTTGATTAAGAAAAGAGTTCGAATTAGATACAAACACTAAAAAAATTATTCCGGACGATCGGACCGTTGGAATCGGAAGAAATTTTACAGAGAATTAGCTGAAGACGAGAGGAAGCTACAGAAAGAAATTCAGATCGATCGGACCGTTCAATATTGTTTAATATTTTTTTTTGCTAGAGAGTTTAATGTTTCGAGGACTCTTAGAGAGTTTTATATTTTGAGAACTCTTCTATATAATAAAAATTCAATTAAAACTCCATTTTAATTCCGATTTTGAAACCGTTTGAAATTCTCGCCTTTAAAAATAATAACCAACATATCTGAGCAATAAAAATAATTTTATCTCAAAATTTATTTTTTCTCTTAATTTCAAAAATACCCTCAAATTACGCGGGTTGTTACACTTCTCCACTAACAATGGAATTTCTCCCTCGAAATTCGCAGAATACCTAACTCTCAAAATTTGGCCAACAATCTCCAAAAATAATCTCATCACCAAAAAATAATTTCCTCGCATCTAATCCAAATGCCTAACGCAAAACGATTCTCTAAAAATTTCTATCTCCAAATTCGTGCCACAAAACACAACAGACCCAAAACCCAAGACCCGAGGGTTGTCGTATACCTAAGCTCTGATACCATTCTGTAACACCCCGCCCGCTCGGGGAGAGCGAACGGATCGCTACTGTCGATAAGCTAAATCAATTCCATAAATAACAAGGTATAGAGCATCTAAATCCCATATTGGAAAAGAAACCACTAATCTCATCTCTTCAAATAAATACAACAATTCTCTAGAATAGATTACAACATCTAACTCGAAGATAAAATACAAATCTCCAATGCTCTATGCATCAAAATAATACAAGTCGTCTCATCACTTGTATTAAAAATCTTCCCAAAAATAATCCTCGTTAAAATCCATTCTCCAAATCAAATCAAAAGCGCCCAAATTCGCGCTAACCTGCCACTAAAAGAAAATATGGGGAAGTACACAATACGACAGGAAAGATGCTCAGAAAAAAGTTAGCGATGAATAAAACGTCACAATAAAAATACGAATATTCAAATCAAATAATGCAAATCTCAATAGCATTTTATCAATAAATTTCTCAAGAACGCATTAACCCGGTCACCAGGCCTCACCCCATCCGCATATGCTTTATCAAGTCATAGCCCTTGGAAGCAAGAATTTTGGCCGGTGCCCAACGTCCGTGCCTTATTAAAATCTCATGACGACGTGCTCAACAAAAACTTGAATAATTCCACATGAATCAAAATAATTCCAACAATTATTTTTCCAGATTTCAATGAATTTAACAATTCAAAATATGAGTTCAATTAAGAAGAATTCAAGGGAATAAACACTCGAGAGATTTAGGATCATATTTTGTAAAACCCCATACCTTAAAATCATCACATAATTCAGCCTCAAAATCTAATTACACCACCGCGATCTTCTCGCGAAAATAATCAAATCTCGTTCTAGCCCAAACTCGAGAAAACACCAAGTAAGCCTTCTAATCTAAGGTTCAAATCTTTAATAAGTTTGGGGCTATGGTTTGTATATGAAAGGGAGTAATTTCGGAGAGATCTTCTGGTTTAAAAGTTTGAGAAAAAGTGATTTGAAAAGCAAAGCCACGAATTAGTTGATATATAAATGATTAAGAGTTTGATTAAGAAAAGAGTTCTAATTAGATAAAACACTAAAAAAAAAATCCGGACGATCAGACCGTTGGAATCGGATGAAATTTTACAAAGAATTAGCTAAAGACGAGAGGAAGCTACAGAAAAAAATTCAGCTCGATCGGACCGTTCAATATTGTTTAATATATTTTTTTTGCTAGAGAGTTTTATGTTTCAAGGTCTCTTAGAGAGTTTTATATTTTGAGAACTCTTCTATAAAATAAAAATTCAATTAAAACTCCATTTTAATTTCGATTTTGGAACCGTTTGAAATTCTCGCCTTTAAAAATAATAACCAACATATTTGAGCAATAAAAATAATTTTATCTCAAAATTTATTTTTCCTCTTAATTTCAAAAATACCCCCAAATTACGCGGGTTGTTACACTTCTCCACGAACAATGGAATTTCTCCCTCGAAATTCGCAGAATACCTAACTCTCAAAATCTGGCCAACAATTTCAAAAAATAATCTCGTCACCAAAAACTAATTTCCTCGCATCTAATCCAAATGCCTAACGCAAAACGATTCTCTAAAAATTTCTATCTCCAAATTCGTGCCACAAAAACATAACAGACCCAAAACCCAAGACCCGAGGGTTGTCGTATACCTAAACTCTGATACCATTCTGTTACACCCCACTCGCTCGGGGAGAGCAAACACAGCGCTACTGTCGATAAACTAAATCAATTCCATTAATAACAAGGTATAGAGCATCTAAATCCAATAATGGAAAAGAAACCACTAATCTCATCTCTTCAAATAAATACAACAATTCTCTCGAATAGATTACAACATCTAACTCGAAAACAAAATAAAAATCTCCAATGCTCTATGCATCAAAATAATACAAGTCGTCCCATCTCTTGTATTAAAAATCTTCCCAAAAATAATCCTCGCTAAAATCCATTCTCCAAATCAAATCGTAAGCGCCCAAATTCGCGCTAACCTGCCACTAAAAGAAAATCTGGGGAAGTACACAATACGACAGGAAAGATGCTCAGAAAAAAGTTAGCGATGAATAAAACGTCACAATAAAAATACGAATATTCAAATCAAATAATGAAAATCTCAATAGCGTTTTATCAATAAATTTCTCAACAACGCATTAACCGAGTCACCAGGCCTCACCCCATCCACATATGCTTTATCAAGTCATAGCCCTTGGAAGCAGGAATTTTGGCCGGTGCCCAACGTCCGTGCCTTATTAAAATCTCATGACGACGTGCTCAACAAAAACATGAATAATACCACATGAATCAAAATAATTCCAACAATTATTTTTCCAGATTTCAATGAATTTAACAATTCAAAATATGAGTTCAATTAAGAAGAATTCAAGGGAATAAACACTCGAGAGATTTAGGAGCATATTTTGTAAAACCCCATACTTTAAAATCATCACATAATTCAGCCTCAAAATCTAATTACACCACCGCGATCATCTCGCGAAAATATTCAAATCTCGTTCTAGCCCAAACTCGAGAAAACACCAAGTAAGCCTTCTAATCTAAGGTTGAAATCTTTAATAAGTTTGGGGCTATGGTTTGTAGATGAAAGGGAGTAATTTCGGAGAGGTCTTCTGGTTTAAAAGTTTGAGAAAAAGTGATTTGAAAAGCCAAGCCACGAATTAGTTGATATATAAATGATTAAGAGTTTGATTAAGAAAAGAGTTCTAATCAGATACAAACACTAAAAAATTTATTCCGGACGATCGGACCGTTGGAATCGGATGAAATTTTACAGAGAATTAGCTGAAGACGAGAGGAAGCTACAGAAAGAAATTCAGCTCGATCGGACCGTTCAATATTGTTTAATATTTTTTTTTGCTAGAGAGTTTAATGTTTCGAGGACTCTTAGAGAGTTTTATATTTTGAGAACTCTTCTATATAATAAAAATTCAATTAAAACTCCATTTTAATTCCAATTTTGAAACCGTTTGAAATTATCTCCTTTAAAAATAATAACCAACATATCTGAGCAATAAAAATAATTTTATCTCAAAATTTATTTTTTCTCTTAATTTCAAAAATATCCCCAAATTACGCGGGTTGTTACACTTCGCCACTAACAATGGAATTTCTCCCTCGAAATTCGCAGAATACCTAACTCTCAAAATTTGGCCAACAATCTCCAAAAATAATCTCATCACCAAAAAATAATTTCCTCGCATCTAATCCAAATGCCTAACGCAAAACGATTCTCTAAAAATTTCTATCTCCAAATTCGTGCCACAAAACACAACAGACCCAAAACCCGAGGGTTGTCGTATACCTAAGCTCTGATACCATTCTGTAACACCCCGCCCGCTCGGGGAGAGCGAACGGATCGCTACTGTCGATAAACTAAATCAATTCCATAAATAACAAGGTATAGAGCATCTAAATCCCATATTGGAAAAGAAACCACTAATCTCATATCTTCAAATAAATACAACAATTCTCTAGAAAAAATTACAACATCTAACTCGAAGATAAAATACAAATCTCCAATTCTCTATGCATCAAAATAATACAAGTCGTCTCATCACTTGTATTAAAAATCTTCCCAAAAATAATCCTCGTTAAAATCCATTCTCCAAATCAAATCCAAAGCGCCCAAATTCGCGCTAACCTGCCACTAAAAGAAAATATAGGGAAGTACACAATACGACAGGAAAGATGCTCAGAAAAAAGTTAGCGATGAATAAAACGTCACAATAAAAATACGAATATTCAAATCAAATAATGCAAATCTCAATAGCATTTTATCAATAAATTTCTCAACAACGCATTAACCCGGTCACCAGGCCTCACCCCATCCGCATATGATTTATCAAGTCATAGCCCTTGGAAGCAGGAATTTTGGCCGGTGCCCAACGTCCGTGCCTTATTAAAATCGCATGACGACGTGCTCAACAAAAACATGAATAATTCCACATGAATCAAAATAATTCCAACAATTATTTTTCCAGATTTCAATGAATTTAACAATTCAAAATATGAGTTCAATTAAGAAGAATTCAAGGGAATAAACACTCGAGAGATTTAGGAGCATATTTTGTAAAACCCCATACCTTAAAATCATCACATAATTCAGCCTCAAAATCTAATTACACCACCGCGATCTTCTCGCGAAAATAATCAAATCTCGTTCTAGCCCAAACTCGAGAAAACACCAAGTAAGCCTTCTAATCTAAGGTTGAAATCTTTAATAAGTTTGGGGCTATGGTTTGTATATGAAAGGGAGTAATTTCGGAGAGATCTTCTGGTTTAAAAGTTTGAGAAAAAGTGATTTGAAAAGCAAAGCCACGAATTAGTTGATATATAAATGATTAAGAGTTTGATTAAGAAAAGAGTTCTAATTAGATAAAACACTAAAAAAAAAATCCGGACGATCGGACCATTGGAATCGGATGAAATTTTACAAAGAATTAGCTAAAGACGAGAGGAAGCTACAGAAAAAAATTCAGCTCGATCGGACCGTTCAATATTGTTTAATATTTTTTTTTTGCTAGTGAGTTTTATGTTTCAAGGTCTCTTAGAGAGTTTTATATTTTGAGAACTCTTCTATAAAATAAAAATTCAATTAAAACTCCATTTTAATTTCGATTTTGGAACCGTTTGAAATTCTCGCCTTTAAAAATAATAACCAACATATTTGAGCAATAAAAATAATTTTATCTCAAAATTTATTTTTCCTCTTAATTTCAAAAATACCCCCAAATTACGCGGGTTGTTACACTTCCCCACGAACAATGGAATTTCTCCCTCGAAATTCGCAGAATACCTAACTCTCAAAATCTGGCCAACAATTTCAAAAAATAATCTCGTCACCAAAAACTAATTTCCTCGCATCTAATCCAAATGCCTTACGCAAAACGATTCTCTAAAAATTTCTAACTCCAAATTCGTGCCACAAAAACACAACAGACCCAAAACCCAAGACCCCAGGGTTTTCGTATATCTAAGCTCTGATACCATTCTGTAACACCCCGCCCGCTCGGGGAGAGCGAACGGAGCGCTAATGTCGATAAACTAAATCAATTCCGTAAATAACAAGGTATAGAGCATCTAAATCCCATAATGGAAGAGAAACCACTAATCTCATCTCTTCAAATAAATACAACAATTCTCTCGAATAGATTACAACATCTAACTCGAAAACAAAATAAAAATCTCCAATGCTCTATGCATCAAAATAATACAAGTCGTCCCATCTCTTGTATTAAAAATCTTCCCAAAAATAATCCTCGCTAAAATCCATTCTCCAAATCAAATCCAAAGCGCCCAAATTCGCGCTAACCTGCCACTAAAAGAAAATCTGGGGAAGTACACAATATGACAGGAAAGATGCTCAGAAAAAAGTTAGCGATGAATAAAACGTCACAATAAAAATACGAATATTCAAATCAAATAATGCAAATCTCAATAGCGTTTTATCAATAAATTTCTCAACAACGCATTAACCGAGTCACCAAGCCTCACCCCATCCGCATATGCTTTATCAAGTCATAGCCCTTGGAAGCAGGAATTTTGGCCGGTGCCCAACGTCCGTGCCTTATTAAAATCTCATGACGACGTGCTCAACAAAAACATGAATAATACGACATGAATCAAAATAATTCCAACAATTATTTTTCCAGATTTCAATGAATTGAACAATTCAAAATATGAGTTCAATTAAGAAGAATTCAAGGGAATAAACACTCGAGAGATTTAGGAGCATATTTTGTAAAACCCCATACTTTAAAATCATCACATAATTCAGCCTCAAAATCTAATTACACCACCACGATCATCTCGCGAAAATATTCAAATCTCGTTCTAGCCCAAACTCGAGAAAACACCAAGTAAGCCTTCTAATCTAAGGTTGAAATCTTTAATAAGTTTGGGGCTATGGTTTGTAGATGAAAGGGAGTAATTTCGGAGAGGTCTTCTGGTTTAAAAGTTTGAGAAAAAGTGATTTGAAAAGCCAAGCCACGAATTAGTTGATATATAAATGATTAAGACTTTGATTAAGAAAAGAGTTCTAATCAGATACAAACACTAAAAAATTTATTCCGGACGATCGGACCGTTGGAATCGGATGAAATTTTACAGAGAATTAGCTGAAGACGAGAGGAAGCTACAGAAAGAAATTCAGCTCGATCGGACCGTTCAATATTGTTTAATATTTTTTTTTGCTAGAGAGTTTAATGTTTCGAGGACTCTTAGAGAGTTTTATATTTTGAGAACCCTTCTATATAATAAAAATTCAATTAAAACTCCATTTTAATTCCGATTTTGAAACCGTTTGAAATTCTCGCCTTTAAAAATAATAACCAACATATCTGAGCAATAAAAATAATTTTATCTCAAAATTTATTTTTTCTCTTAATTTCAAAAATACCCCCAAATTACGCGGGTTGTTACACTTCGCCACTAACAATGGAATTTCTCCCTCGAAATTCGCAGAATACCTAACTCTCAAAATTTGGCCAACAATCTCCAAAAATAATTTCATCACCAAAAAATAATTTCCTCGCATCTAATCCAAATGCCTAACGCAAAACGATTCTCTAAAAATTTCTATCTCCAAATTCGTGCCACAAAACACAACAGACCCAAAACCCGAGGGTTGTCGTATACCTAAGCTCTGATACCATTCTGTAACACCCCGCCCGCTCGGGGAGAGCGAACGGATCGCTACTGTCGATAAACTAAATCAATTCCATAAATAACAAGGTATAGAGCATCTAAATCCCATATTGGAAAAGAAACCACTAATCTCATCTCTTCAAATAAATACAACAATTCTCTAGAATAGATTACAACATCTAACTCGAAGATAAAATACAAATCTCCAATGCTCTATGCATCAAAATAATACAAGTCGTCTCATCACTTGTATTAAAAATCTTCCCAAAAATAATCCTCGTTAAAATCCATTCTCCAAATCAAATCCAAAGCGCCCAAATTCGCGCTAACCTGCCACTAAAAGAAAATATGGGGAAGTACACAATACGACAGGAAAGATGCTCAGAAAAAAGTTAGCGATGAATAAAACGTCACAATAAAAATACGAATATTCAAATCAAATAATGCAAATCTCAATAGCATTTTATCAATAAATTTCTCAAGAACGCATTAACCCGGTCACCAGGCCTCACCCCATCCGCATATGCTTTATCAAGTCATAGCCCTTGGAAGCAGGAATTTTGGCCGGTGCCCAACGTCCGTGCCTTATTAAAATCTCATGACGACGTGCTCAACAAAAACATGAATAATTCCACATGAATGAAAATAATTCCAACAATTATTTTTCCAGATTTCAATGAATTTAACAATTCAAACTATGAGTTCAATTAAGAAGAATTCAAGGGAATAAACACTCGAGAGATTTAGGAGTATATTTTGTAAAACCCCATACCTTAAAATCATCACATAATTCAGCCTCAAAATCTAATTACACCCCCGCGATCTTCTCGCGAAAATAATCAAATCTCGTTCTAGCCCAAACTCGAGAAAACACCAAGTAAGCCTTCTAATCTAAGGTTGAAATCTTTAATAAGTTTGGGGCTATGGTTTGTATATGAAAGGGAGTAATTTCGGAGAGATCTTCTGGTTTAAAAGTTTGAGAAAAAGTGATTTGAAAAGCAAAGCCACGAATTAGTTGATATATAAATGATTAAGAGTTTCATTAAGAAAAGAGTTCTAATTAGATAAAACACTAAAAAAAAAATCCGGACGATCGGACCATTGGAATCGGATGAAATTTTACAAAGAATTAGCTAAAGACGAGAGGAAGCTACAGAAAAAAATTCAGCTCGATCGGACCGTTCAATATTGTTTAATATTTTTTTTTTGCTAGAGAGTTTTATGTTTCAAGGTCTCTTAGAGAGTTTTATATTTTGAGAACTCTTCTATAAAATAAAAATTCAATTAAAACTCCATTTTAATTTCGATTTTGGAACCGTTTGAAATTCTCGCCTTTAAAAATAATAACCAACATATTTGAGCAATAAAAATAATTTTATCTCAAAATTTATTTTTCCTCTTAATTTCAAAAATACCCCCAAATTACGCGGGTTGTTACACTTCCCCACGAACAATGGAATTTCTCCCTCGAAATTCGCAGAATACCTAACTCTCAAAATCTGGCCAACAATTTCAAAAAATAATCTCGTCACCAAAAACTAATTTCCTCGCATCTAATTCAAATGCCTTACGCAAAACGATTCTCTAAAAATTTCTAACTCCAAATTCGTGCCACAAAAACACAACAGACCCAAAACCCAAGACCCCAGGGTTTTCGTATACCTAAGCTCTGATACCATTCTGTAACACCCCGCCCGCTCGGGGAGAGCGAACGGAGCGCTAATGTCGATAAACTAAATCAATTCCGTAAATAACAAGGTATAGAGCATCTAAATCCCATAATGGAAGAGAAACCACTAATCTCATCTCTTCAAATAAATACAACAATTCTCTCGAATAGATTACAACATCTAACTCGAAAACAAAATAAAAATCTCCAATGCTCTATGCATCAAAATAATACAAGTCGTCCCATCTCTTGTATTAAAAATCTTCCCAAAAATAATCCTCGCTGAAATCCATTCTCCAAATCAAATCCAAAGCGCCCAAATTCGCGCTAACCTGCCACTAAAAGAAAATCTGGGGAAGTACACAATATGACAGGAAAGATGCTCAGAAAAAAGTTAGCGATGAATAAAACGTCACAATAAAAATACGAATATTCAAATCAAATAATGCAAATCTCAATAGCGTTTTATCAATAAATTTCTCAACAACGCATTAACCGAGTCACCAGGCCTCACCCCATCCGCATATGCTTTATCAAGTCATAGCCCTTGGAAGCAGGAATTTTGGCCGGTGCCCAACGTCCGTGCCTTATTAAAATCTCATGACGACGTGCTCAACAAAAACATGAATAATACGACATGAATCAAAATAATTCCAACAATTATTTTTCCAGATTTCAATGAATTTAATAATTCAAAATATGAGTTCAATTAAGAAGAATTCAAGGGAATAAACACTCGAGAGATTTAGGAGCATATTTTGTAAAACCCCATACCTTAAAATCATCACATAATTCATCCTCAAAATCTAATTACACCACCGCGATCTTCTCGCGAAAATAATCAAATCTCGTTCTAGCCCAAACTCGAGAAAACACCAAGTAAGCCTTCTAATCTAAGGTTGAAATCTTTAATAAGTTTGGGGCTATGGTTTGTAGGTGAAAGGGAGTAATTTCGGAGAGGTCTTCTGGTTTAAAAGTTTGAGAAAAAGTGATTTGAAAAGCCAACCCATGAATTAGTTGATATATAAAAGATTAAGAGTTTGATTAAGAAAAGAGTTCTAAAAAATTTATTCCGGACGATCGGACCGTTGGAATCGGATGATATTTTACAAAGAATTAGCTGAAGACGAGAGGAAGCTAGAGAAAAAAATTCAGCTGGATCGGACCGTTCAATAGTGTTTAATATTTTTTTTTTCTAGAGAGTTTTATGTTTCAAGGTCTCTTAGAGAGTTTTATATTTTGAGAACTCTTCTATAAAATAAAAATTCAATTAAAACACCATTTTAATTTCGATTTTGAAACTGTTTGAAATTCTCGCCTTTAAAAATAATAACCAACATATTTGAGCAATAAAAATAATTTTATTTCAAATTTTATTTTTCCTCTTAATTTCAAAAATACGCCCAAATTACGCGGGTTGTTACACTTCCCCACTAACAATGGAATTTCTCCCTCGAAATTCGCAGAATACCTAACTCTCAAAATCTGGCCAACAATTTCAAAAAATAATCTCGTCACCAAAAACTAATTTCCTCGCATCTAATCCAAATGCCTAACGCAAAACGATTCTCTAAAAATTTCTATCTCCAAATTCGTGCCACAAAAACACAACAGACCCAAAACCCAAGCCCCGAGGGTTGTCGTATACCTAAACTCTGATACCATTCTGTAACACCCCACTCGCTCGGGGAGAGCGAACAAAGCGCTACTGTCGATAAACTAAATCAATTCCATTAATAACAAGGTATAGAGCATCTAAATCCAATAATGGAAAAGAAACCACTAATCTCATCTCTTCAAATAAATACAACAATTCTCTCGAATAGATTACAACATCTAACTCGAAAACAAAATAAAAATCTCCAATGCTCTATGCATCAAAATAATACAAATCGTCCCATCTCTTGTATTAAAAATCTTCCCAAAAATAATCCCCGCTAAAATCCATTCTCCAAATCAAATCCAAAGCGCCCAAATTCGCGCTAACCTGCCACTAAAAGAAAATCTGGGGAAGTACACAATACGACAGGAAAGATGCTCAGAAAAAAGTTAGCGATGAATAAAACGTCACAATAAAAATACGAATATTCAAATCAAATAATGAAAATCTCAATAGCGTTTTATCAATAAATTTCTCAACAATGCATTAACCGAGTCACCAGGCCTCACCCCATCCACATATGCTTTATCAAGTCATAGCCCTTGGAAGCAGGAATTTTGGCCGGTGCCCAACGTCCGTGCCTTATTAAAATCTGATGACGACGTGCTCAACAAAAACATGAATAATACCACATGAATCAAAATAATTCCAACAATTATTTTTCCAGATTTCAATGAATTTAACAATTCAAAATATGAGTTCAATTTAAGAAGAATTCAAGGGAATAAACACTCGAGAGATTTAGGAGCATATTTTGTAAAACCCCATACCTTAAAATCATCACATAATTCAGCCTCAAAATCTAATTACACCATCGCGATCTTCTCGCGAAAATAATCAAATCTCGTTCTAGCCCAAACTCGAGAAAACACCAAGTAAGCCTTCTAATCTAAGGTTGAAATCTTTAATAAGTTTGGGGCTATGGTTTGTAGATGAAAGGGAGTAATTTCAGAGAGGTCTTCTGGTTTAAAAGTTTGAGAAAAAGTGATTTGAAAAGCCAAGACACGTATTAGTTGATATATAAATGACTAAGAGTTTGATTAAGAAAAGAGTTCTAATCAGATACAAACACTAAAAAATTTATTCCGGACGATCGGACCGTTGGAACCGGATGAAATTTCACAGAGAATTAGCTGAAAACGAGAGGAAGCTACAGAAAGAAGTTCAGCTCGATCGGACCGTTCGATATTGTTTAATATTTTTTTTTGCTAGAGAGATTAATGTTTCGAGGACTCTTAGAGAGTTTTATATTTTGAGAACTCTTCTATCTAATAAAAATTCAATTAAAACTCCATTTTAATTCCGATTTTGAAACCGTTTGAAATTCTCGCCTTTAAAAAAAATAACCAACATATATGAGCAATAAAAATAATTTGGTCTCAAACTTTATTTTTCCTCTTAATTTCAAAAATACCCCCAAATTACGCGGGTTGTTACACTTCCCCACTAACAATGGAATTTCTCCCTCGAAATTCGCAGAATACCTAACTCTCAAAATCTGGCCAACAATCTCCAAAAATAATCTCATCACCAAAAAATAATTTCCTCGCATCTAATCCAAATGCCTAATGCAAAACGATTCTCTAAAAATTTCTATCTCCAAATTCGTGCCACAAAAACACAACAGACCCAAAACCCAAGACCCGAGGGTTGTCGTATACCTAAGCTCTGATACCATTATGTAACACCCCGCCCGCTCGGGGAGAGCGAACGGAGCGCTACTGTCGATAAACTAAATCAATTCCAAAAATAACAAGGTATAGAGCTTCTAAATCCATAATTAAAAAGAAACCACTAATCTCATCTCTTCAAATAAATACAACAATTCTCTAGAATAGATTACAACATCTAACTCGAAAACAAAATAAAAATCTCCAATGCTCTATACATCAAAATAATACAAGTCGTCCCATCTCTTGTATTAAAAATCTTCCCAAAAATAATCCTCGCTAAAATCCATTCTCCAAATCAAATCCAAAGCGCCCAAATTCGCGCTAACCTGCCACTAAAAGAAAATCTGGGGAAGTACACAATACGACAGGAAAGAAGTTCAGAAAAAAGTTAGCGATGAATAAAACGTCACAATAAAAATTCGAATATTCAAATCAAATAATGCAAATCTCAATAGCGTTTTATCAATAAATTTCTCAACAACGCATTAACCGAGTCACCAGACCTCACCCCATCCACATATGCTTTATCAAGTCATAGCCCTTGGAAGCAGGAATTTTGGCCCGTGCCCAACGTCCGTGCCTTATTAAAATCTCATGACGACATGCTCAACAAAAACATGAATAATACCACATGAATCAAAATAATTCCAACAATTATTTTTCCAGATTTCAATGAATTTAACAATTCAAAATATGAGTTTAATTAAGAAGAATTCAAGGGAATAAACACTCGAGAGATTTAGGAGCATATTTTTTAAAACCCCATACCTTAAAATTATCACATAATTCAGCCTCAAAATCTAATTACACCACCGCGATCTTCTCGCGAAAATAATCAAATCTCGTTCTAGCCCAAACTCGAGAAAACACCAAGTAAGCCTTATAATCTAAGGTTGAAATCTTTAATAAGTTTGGGGCTATGGTTTGTAGATGAAAGGGAGTAATTTCGGAGAGGTCTTCTGGTTTAAAAGTGTGAGAAAAAGTGATTTGAAAAGCCAAGCCACGAATTAGTTGATATATAAATGATTAAGAGTTTGATTAAGAAAAGATTTCTAATCAGATACAAACACTAAAAAATTTATTCCGGACGATCGGACCGTTGGAACCGGATGAAATTTCACAGAGAATTAGCTGAAGACGAGAGGAAGCTACTGAAAGAAGTTCAGCTCGATCACACAGTTCTATATTGTTTAATATTTTTTTTGCTAGAGAGTTTAATGTTTCGAGGACTCTTAGAGAGTTTTATATTTTGAGAACTCTTCTATATAATAAAAAATCAATTAAAACTCCATTTTAATTCCGATTTTGAAACCGTTTGAAATTCTCGCCTTTAAAAATAATAACCAACATATCTGAGAAATAAAAATAATTTTATCTCAAACTTTATTTTTCCTCTTAATTTCAAAAATAACCCCAAATTACGCGGGTTGTTACACTTCCCCACTAACAATGGAATTTCTCCCTCGAAATTCGCAGAATACCTAACTCTCAAAATCTGGCCAACAGTCTCCAAAAATAATCTCATCACCAAAAAATAATTTCTTCGCATCTAATCCAAATGCCTAACGCAAAACGATTCTCTAAAAATTTCTATCTCCAAATTCGTGCCACAAAAACACAACAGACCCAAAACCCAAGACCCGAGGGTTGTCGTATACCTAAGCTCTGATACCATTCTATAACACCCCGCCCGCTCGGGGAGAGCGAACGGAGCGCTACTGTCGATAAACTAAATCAATTCCATAAATAACAAGGTATAGAGCATCTAAATCCCATAATGGAAAAGAAACCACTAATCTCATCTCTTCAAATAAATACAACAATTCTCTAGAATAGATTACAACATCTAACTCGAAAATAAAATACAAATCTCCAATGCTCTATACATCAAATTATACAAGTCGTCTCATCTCTTGTATTAAAAATCTACCCAAAAATAATCCTCGTTAAAATCCATTCTCCAAATCAAATCCAAAGCGCCCAAATTCGCGCTAACCTGCCACTAAAAGAAAATATGGGGAAGTACACAATACGACAGGAAAGATGCTCAGAAAAAAGTTAGCGATGAATAAAACGTCACAATAAAAATACGAGTATTCAAATCAAATAATGGAAATCTCAATAGCATTTTATCAATAAATTTCTCAACAACGCATTAACCCGGTCACCAGGCCTCACCCCATCCGCATATGCTTTATCAAGTCATAGCTCTTGGAAGCAGGAATTTTAACCGGTGCCCAACGTCCGTGCCTTATTAAAATCTCATGACGACGTGCTCAACAAAAACATGAATAATACCACATGAATCAAAATAATTCAAACAATTATTTTTCCAGATTTCAATGAATTGAACAATTCAAAATATGAGTTCAATTAAGAAGAAATCAACGGAATAAACACTCGAGAGATTTAGGAGCATATTGTGTAAAACCCCATACCTTAAAATCATCACATAATACAGCCTCAAAATCTAATTACACCATCGCGATCTTCTCGCGAAAATAATCAAATCTCGTTCTAGCCCAAACTCGAGAAAACACCAAGTAAGCCTTCTAATCTAAGGTTGAAATCTTGAATAAGTTTGGGGCTATGGTTTGTAGATGAAAGGGAGTAATTTTGGAGAGGTCTTCTGGTTTAAAAGTTTGAGAAAAAGTGAATTGAAAATCAAAGGCACGAATTAGTTGATATATAAATGATTAAGAGTTTGATTGAGAAAAGAGTTCTAATGAGATACAAACACTAAAAAATTTATTCTGGACGATCGGACCGTTGGAATCGGATGAAATTTTACAGAGAATTAGCTGAAGACGAGAGGAACCTACATAAACCGTTCAATATTGTTTAATATTTTTTTTTTGCTAGAGAGTTTAATGTTTCGAGGACTCTTAGAGAGTTTTATATTTTGAGAACTCTTCTATATAATAAAAATTCAATTAAAACTCCATTTTAATTTCGATTTTGAAACGGTTTGAAATTCTCGCCTTTAAAAATAATATCCAACATATCTGAGCAATAAAAATAATTTTATCTCAAAATTTATTTTTCCTCTTAATTTCAAAAATACCCCCAAATTACGCGGGTTGTTACACTTGCCCACTAACAATGGAATTTCTCCCTCGAAATTCGCAGAATACCGAACTCTCAAAATCTGGCCAACAATCTCCAAAAATAATCTCATCACCAAAAAATAATTTCCTCGCATCTAATCGAAATGCCTAAAGCAAAACGATTCTCTAAAAATTTTTATCTCCAAATTCGTTCCACAAAAACACAACAGACCCAAAACCCAAGACCCGAGGGTTGTCGTATACCTAAGCTCCGATACCATTCTGTAACACCCCGCCCGCTCGGGGAGAGCGAACGGAGCGCTACTGTCGATAAACTAAATCAATTCCATAAATAACAAGGTATAGCGCATCTAAATCCCATAATGGAAAAGAAACCACTAATCTCATCTCTTCAAATAAATACAACAATTCTCTCGAATAGATTACAACATCTCACTCGAAAACAGAATACAAATCTCCAATGCTCTATACTTCAAAATAATACAAGTCTTCCAATCTCTTGTATTAAAAATCTTCCCAAAAATAATCCTCGCTAAAATCCATTCTCCAAATCAAATCCAAAGCGCCCAAATTCGCGCTAACCTGCCACTAAATTAAAATCTGGGGAAGTACACAATACGACAGGAAAGATGCTCAGAAAAAAGTTAGCGATGAATAAAACGTCACAATAAAAATACGAATATTCAAATCAAATAATGCAAATCTCAACAGCGTTTTATCAATAAATTTCTCAACAACGCATTAACTGAGTCACCAGGCCTCACCCCATCCGCATATGCTTTATCAAGTCATAGCCCTTGGAAGCAGGAATTTTGGCCGGTGCCCAACGTCCGTGCCTTATTAAAATCTCATGACGACGTGCTCAACAAAAACATGAATAATACCACATGAATCAAAAAAATTCCAACAATTATTTTTCCAGATTTCAATGAATTGAACAATTCAAAATATGAGTTCAATTAAGAAGAATTCAAGGGAATAAACACTCGAGAGATTTAGGAGCATATTTTGTAAAACCCCATACCTTAAAATCATCTCATAATTAAGCCTCAAAATCTAATTACACCACCGCGATCTTCTCGCGAAAATAATCAAATCTCGTTCTAGCCCAAACTCCAGAAAACACCAAGTAAGCCTTCTAATCTAAGGTTGAAATCTTTAATAAGTTTGGGGTTATGGTTTGTAGATGAAAGGGGGTAATTTCGGAGAGGTCTTATGGTTTAAAAGTTTGAGAAAAAGTGATTCGAAAAGCCAAGCCACGAATTAGTTGATATATAAATGATTAAGAGTTTGATTAAGAAAAGAGTTCTAATGAGATACAAACACTAAAAAATTTATTCCGGACGATCGGACCGTTGGAATCGGATGAAATTTCACAGAGAATTAGCTGAAGACGAGAGGAAGCTACAGAAAGAAATTCAGCTCGATCGGACCGTTCAATATTGTTTAATATTTTTTTTTTGCTAGAGAGTTTAATGTTTCGAGGACTCTTAGAGAGTTTTATATTTTGAGAACTCTTCTATATAATAAAAATTCAATTAAAACTCCATTTTAATTCCGATTTTGAAACCGTTTGAAATTCTCGCCTTTAAAAATAATAACCAACATATCTGAGCAATAAAAATAATTTTATCTCAAAATTTATTTTTTCTCTTAATTTCAAAAATACCCCCAAATTACGCGGGTTGTTACACTTCCCCACTAACAATGGAATTTGTCCATCGAAATTCGCAGAATACCTAACTCTCAAAATTTGGCCAACAATCTCCAAAAATAATGTCATCACCAAAAAATAATTTCCTCGCATCTAATCCAAATGCCTAACGCAAAACGATTCTCTAAAAATTTCTATCTCCAAATTCGTGCCACAAAACACAACAGACCCAAAACCCAAGACCCGAGGGTTGTCGTATACCTAAGCTCCGATACCATTCTGTAACACCCCCCCCGCTCGGGGAGAGCGAACGGAGCGCTACTGTCGATAAACTAAATCAATTCCATAAATAACAAGGTATAGAGCATCTAAATCCCATAATGGAAAAGAAACCACTAATCTCATCTCTTCAAATAAATACAACAATTCTCTAGAATAGATTACAACATCTAACTCGAAAATAAAATACAAATCTCCAATGCTCTATACATCAAAATAATACAAGTCGTCTCATCTCTTATATTAAAAATCTTCCCAAAAATAATCCTCGCTAAAATCCATTCTCCAAATCAAATCCAAAGCGCCCAAATTCGCGCTAACCTTCCATTAAAAGAAAATATGGGGAAGTACACAATACGACAGGAAAGATGCTCAGAAAAAGTTAGCGATGAATAAAACGTCACAATAAAAATACGAATATTCAAATCAAATACTGCAAATCTCAATAGCATTTTATCAATAAATTTCTCAACAACGCATTAACCCGGTCACCAGGCCTCACCCCATCCGCATATGCTTTATCAAGTCATAGCCCTTTGAAACAGGAATTTTCGCCGGTGCCCAACGTCCGTGCCTTATTAAAATCTCATGACGACGTGCTCAACAAAAACATGAATAATACCACATGAATCAAAATAATTCCAACAATTATTTTTCCAGATTTCAATGAATTTAACAATTCAAAATATGAGTTCAATTAAGAAGAATTCAAGGGAATAAACACTCGAGAGATTTAGGAGCATATTTTGTAAAACCCCATACCTTAAAATCAACACATCATTCAGCCTCAAAATCTAATTAAACCACCGCGATCTTCTCGCGAAAATAATCAAATCTCGTTCTAGCCCAAACTCGAGAAAACACCAAGTAAGCCTTCTAATCTAAGGTTGAAATCTTTAATAAGTTTGGGGCTATGGTTTGTAGATGAAAGGAAGTAATTTCGGAGAGATCTTCTGGTTTAAAAGTTTGAGAAAAAGTGATTTGAAAAGCCAAGCCACGAATCAGTTGATATATAAATGATTAAGAGTTTGATTAAGAAAAGAGTTCTAATTAGACAAAACACTAAAAAATTTATTCCGGACGATCGGACCGTTGGAATCGTATGAAATTTTACAGAGAGTTAGCTGAAGATGAGAGGAAGCTACAGAAAAAAATTCAGCTCGATCGGACACTTCAATATTGTTTAATTTTTTTTTTTACTAGAGAGTTTAATGTTTCGAGGACTCTTAGAGAGTTTTATATTTTGAGAACTCTTCTATATAATAAAAATTCAATTAAAACTCCATTTTAATTCCGATTTTGAAACCGTTTGAAATTCTCGCCTTTAAAAATAATAACCAACATATCTGAGTAATAAAAATAATTTTATCTCAAAATTTATTTTTCCTCTTAATTTCAAAAATACCCCCAAATTACGCGGGTTGTTACACTTCCCCACTAACAATGGAATTTCTCCTTCGAAATTCGCAGAATACCGAACTCTCAAAATCTGGCCAACAATCTCCAAAAATAATCTCATCACCAAAAAATAATTTCCTCGCATCTAATCCAAATGCCTAACACAAAACGATTCTCTAAAAATTTCTATCTCCAAATTCGTTCCAAAAAAACACAACAGACCCAAAACCCAAGACCCGGGGGTTTTCGTATACCTAAGCTCTGATACCATTATGTAACACCCCGCCCGCTCGGGGAGAGCGAACAGAGCGCTAATGTCGATAAACTAAATCAATTCCGTAAATAACAAGGTATAGAGCATCTAAATCCCATAATGGAAGAGAAACCACTAATCTCATCTCTTCAAATAAATACAACAATTCTCTAGAGTAGATTACAACATCTAACTCGAAAACAAAATACAAATCTCCAATGCTCTATGCATCAAAATAATACAAGTCGTCTCATCTCTTGTATTAAAAATCTTCCCAAAAATAATCCTCGCTAAAATCCATTCTCCAAATCAAATCCGAAGCGCCCAAATTCGCGCTAACCTGCCACTAAAAGAAAATCTGGGGAAGTACACAATACGACAGGAAAGATGCTCAGAAAAAAGTTAGCGATGAATAAAACGTCACAATAAAAATACGAATATTCAAATCAAATAATGCAAATCTCAATAGCGTTTTATCAATAAATTTCTCAACAACGCATTAACCGGGTCACCAGGCCTCACCCCATCCGCATATGCTTTATCAAGTCATAGCCCTTGGAAGCAGGAATTTTAACCGGTGCCCAACGTCCGTGCCTTATTAAAATCTCATGACGACGTGCTCAACAAAAACATGAATAATACCCCATGAATCAAAATAATTCCAACAATTATTTTTCCAGATTTCAATGAATTGAACAATTCAAAATATGAGTTCAATTAAGAAGAAATCAACGGAATAAACACTCGAGAGATTTAGGAGCATATTGTGTAAAACCCCATACCTTAAAATCATCACATAATTCAGCCTAAAAATCTAATTACACCATCGCGATCTTCTCGCGAAAATAATCAAATCTCGTTCTAGCCCAAACTCGAGAAAACACCAAGCAAGCCTTCTAATCTAAGCTTGAAATCTTTAATAAGTTTGGGGCTATGGTTTGTAGATGAAAGGGGGTAATTTCGGAGAGGTCTTCTGGTCTCAAAGTTTGAGAAAAAGTGATTTGAAAATCAAAGGCACGAATTAGTTGATATATAAATGATTAAGAGTTTGATTAAGAAAAGAGTTCTATTCAGATACAAACACTAAAAAATTTATTCCAGACGATCGGACCGTTGGAATAGGATGAAATTTTACAGAGAATTAGCTGAAGACGAGAGGAAGCTACAGAAAGAAATTCAGCTCGATCGGACAGTTCAATATTGTTTAATATTTTTTTTTTTGCTAGAGAGTTTAATGTTTCGAGGACTCTTAGAGAGTTTTATATTTTGAGAACTCTTCTATATAATAAAAATTCAATTAAAACTCCATTTTAATTTCGATTTTGAAATCGTTTGAAATTCTCGCCTTTAAAAATAATAACCAACATATCTGAGCAATAAAAATAATTTTATCTCAAAATTTATTTTTCCTCCTAATTTCAAAAATATCCCCAAATTACGCGGGTTGTTACACTTCCCCACTAACAATGGAATTTCTCCCTCGAAATTCGCAGAATACCGAACTCTCAAAATCTGGCCAACAATCTCAAAAAATAATCTCATCACCAAAAAATAATTTCCTCGCATCTAATCCAAATGCCTAAAGCAAAACGATTCTCTAAAAATTTTTATCTCCAAATTCGTTCCACAAAAACACAACAGACCCAGAACCCAAGACCCGAGGGTTTTCGTATACCTAAGCTCTGATACCATTTTGTAACACCCCGCCCGCTCGGGGAGAGAGAACGGAGCGCTAATGTCGATAAACTAAATCAATTCCATAAATAACAAGGTATAGAGCATCTAAATCCCATAATGGAAAAGAAACCACTAATCTCATCTCTTCAAATAAATACAACAATTCTCTCGAATAGATTACAACATCTCACTCGAAAACAAAATACAAATCTCCAATGCTCTATGCTTCAAAATAATACAAGTCTTCCCATCGCTTGTATTAAAAATCTTCCCAAAAATAATCCTCGCTAAAATCCATTCGTCAAAATCAAATCCAAAGTGCCCAAATTCGCGCTAACCTGCCACTAAATGAAAATCTGGGGAAGTACACAATACGACAGGAAAGATGCTCAGAAAAAAGTTAGCGATGAATAAAACGTCACAATAAAAATACGAACATTCAAATCAAATAATGCAAATCTCAATAGCGTTTTATCAATAAATTTCTCAACAACGCATTAACCGAGTCACCAGGCCTCACCCCATCCGCATATGCTTTATCAAGTCATAGCCCTTGGAAGCAGGAATTTTGGCCGGTACCCAACGTCCGTGCCTTATTAAAATCTCATGACGACGTGCTCAACAAAAACATGAATAATACCACATGAATCAAAATAATTCCAACAATTATTTTTTCAGATTTCAATGAATTGAACAATTCAAAATATGAGTTCAATTAAGAAGAATTCAAGGGAATAAACACTCGAGAGATTTAGGAGCATATTTTGTAAAACCCCATACCTTAAAATCATCTCATAATTCAGCCTCAAAATCTAATTACACCACCGCGATCTTCTCGCGAAAATAATCAAATCTCGTTCTAGCCCAAACTCGAGAAAACACCAAGTAAGCCTTCTAATCTAAGGTTGAAATCTTTAATAAGTTTGGGGCTATGGTTTGTAGATGAAAGGGAGTAATTTCGGAGAGGTCTTCTGGTTTAAAAGTTTGAGAAAAAGTGATTTGAAAATCAAATGAACGAATTAGTTGATATATAAATGATTAAGAGTTTGATTAAGAAAAGAGTTCTAATCAGATACAAAAACTAAAAAATTTATTCCGGACGATCGGACCGTTGGAATCGGATGAAATTTTACAGAGAATTAGCTGAAGACGAGAGGAAGCTACAGAAAGAAATTGAGCTCGATCGGACCGTTCAATATTGTTTAATATTTTTTTTTGCTAGAGAGTTTAATGTTTCGAGGACTCTTAGAGAGTTTTAAATTTTGAGAACTCTTCTATATAATAAAAATTCAATTAAAACTCCATTTTAATTCCGATTTTGAAACCGTTTGAAATTCTCGCCTTTAAAAATAATAACCAACATATCTGAGCAATAAAAATAATTTTATCTCAAAATTTATTTTTTCCCTTAATTTCAAAAATACTCCCAAATTACGCGGGTTGTTACACTTCCCCACTAACAATGGAATTTGTCCCTCGAAATTCGCAGAATACCTAACTCTCAAAATTTGGCCAACAATCTCCAAAAATAATCTCATCACCAAAAAATAATTTCCTCGCATCTAATCCAAATGCCTAACGCAAAACGATTCTCTAAAAATTTCTATCTCCAAATTCGTGCCACAAAACACAACAGACCCCAAACCCAAGACCCGAGGGTTGTCGTATACCTAAGCTCTGATACCATTCTGTAACACCCCGCCCGCTCGGGGAGAGCGAACGGAGCGCTACTGTCGATAAACTAAATCAATTCCATAAATAACAAGGTATAGATCATCTAAATCCCATAATGGAAAAGAAACCACTAGTCTCATCTCTTCAAATAAATACAACAATTCTCTAGAATAGATTACAACATCTAACTCGAAAACAAAATACAAATCTCCAATGCTCTATGCATCAAAATAATAGAAGTCGTCTCATCTCTTGTATTAAAAATCTTCCCAAAAATAATCCTCGCTAAAATCCATTCTCCAAATCAAATCCGAAGCGCCCAAATTCGCGCTAACCTGCCACTAAAAGAAAATCTGGGGAAGTACACAATACGACAGGAAAGATGCTCAGAAAAAAGTTAGCGATGAATAAAACGTCACAATAAAAATACGAATATTCAAATCAAATAATGCAAATCTCAATAGCGTTTTATCAATAAATTTCTCAACAACGCATTAACCGGGTCACCAGGCCTCACCCCATCCGCATATGCTTTATCAAGTCATAGACCTTGGAAGCAGGAATTTTAACCGGTGCCCAACGTCCGTGCCTTATTAAAATCTCATGACGACGTGCTCAACAAAAACATGAATAATACCCCATGAATCAAAATAATTCCAACAATTATTTTTCCAGATTTCAATGAATTGAACAATTCAAAATATGAGTTCAATTAAGAAGAAATCAACGGAATAAACACTCGAGAGATTTAGGAGCATATTGTGTAAAACCCCATACCTTAAAATCATCACATAATTCAGCCTCAAAATCTAATTACACCATCGCGATCTTCTCGCGAAAATAATCAAATCTCGTTCTAGCCCAAACTCGAGAAAACACCAAGCAAGCCTTCTAATCTAAGATTGAAATCTTTAATAAGTTTGGGGCTATGGTTTGTAGATGAAAGGGGGTAATTTCGGAGAGGTCTTCTGGTTTCAAAGTTTGAGAAAAAGTGATTTGAAAATCAAAGGCACGAATTAGTTGATATATAAATGATTAAGAGTTTGATTAAGAAAAGAGTTCTAATCAGATACAAACACTAAAAAATTTATTCCAGACGATCGGACCGTTGGAATCGGATGAAATTTTACAGAGAATTAGCGGAAGACGAGAGGAAGCTACAGAAAGAAATTCAGCTCGATCGGACAGTTCAATATTGTTTAATATATTTTTTTTGCTAGAGAGTTTAATGTTTCGAGGACTCTTAGAGAGTTTTATAGTTTGAGAACTCTTCTATATAATAAAAATTCAATTAAAACTCCATTTTAATTTCGATTTTGAAATCGTTTGTAATTCTCGCCTTTAAAAATAATAACCAACATATCTGAGCAATAAAAATAATTTTATCTCAAAATTTATTTTTCCTCTTAATTTCAAAAATACCCCCAAATTACGCGGGTTGTTACACTTCCCCACTAACAATGGAATTTCTCCCTCGAAATTCGCAGAATACCGAACTCTCAAAATCTGGCCAACAATCTCCAAAAATAATCTCATCACCAAAAAATAATTTCCTCGCATCTAATCCAAATGCCTAAAGCAAAACGATTCTCTAAAAATTTTTATCTCCAAATTCGTTCCACAAAAACACAACAGACCCTGAACCCAAGACCCGAGGGTTTTCGTATACCTAAGCTCTGATACCATTTTGTAACACCCCGCCCGCTCGGGGAGAGCGAACGGAGCGCTAATGTCGATAAACTAAATCAATTCCATAAATAACAAGGTATAGAGCATCTAAATCCCATAATGGAAAAGAAACCACTAATCTCATCTCTTCAAATAAATACAACAATTCTCTCGAATAGATTACAACATCTCACTCGAAAATAAAATACAAATCTCCAATGCTCTATGCTTCAAAATAATACAAGTCTTCCCATCTCTTGTATTAAAAATCTTCCCAAAAATAATCCTCGCTAAAATCCATTCGTCAAAATCAAATCCAAAGTGCCCAAATTCGCGCTAACCTGCCACTAAATGAAAATCTGGGGAAGTACACAATACGACAGGAAAGATGCTCAGAAAAAAGTTAGCGATGAATAAAACGTCACAATAAAAATACGAACATTCAAATCAAATAATGCAAATCTCAATAGCGTTTTATCAATAAATTTCTCAACAACGCATTAACCGAGTCACCAGGCCTCACCCCATCCGCATATGCTTTATCAAGTCATAGCCCTTGGAAGCAGGAATTTTGGCCGGTACCCAACGTCCGTGCCTTATTAAAATCTCATGACGACGTGCTCAACAAAAACATGAATAATACCACATGAATCAAAATAATTCCAACAATTATTTTTCCAGATTTCAATGAATTGAACAATTCCAAATATGAGTTCAATTAAGAAGAATTCAAGGGAATAAACACTCGAGAGATTTAGGAGCATATTTTGTAAAACCCCATACCTTAAAATCATCTCATAATTCAGCCTCAAAATCTAATTACACCACCGCGATCTTCTCGCGAAATTAATCAAATCTCGTTCTAGCCCAAACTCGAGAAAACACCAAGTAAGCCTTCTAATCTAAGGTTGAAATCTTTAATAAGTTTGTGGCTATGGTTTGTAGATGAAAGGGAGTAATTTCGGAGAGGTCTTCTGGTTTAAAAGTTTGAGAAAAAGTGATTTGAAAATAAAATGAACGAATTAGTTGATATATAAATGATTAAGAGTTTGATTAAGAAAAGAGTTCTAATCAGATACAAAAACTAAAAAATTTATTCCGGACGATCGGACCGTTGGAATCGGATGAAATTTTACAGAGAATTAGCTGAAGACGAGAGGAAGCTACAGAAAGAAATTCAGCTCGATCGGACCGTTCAATATTGTTTAATATTTTTTTTTGCTAGAGAGTTTAATGTTTCGAGGACTCTTAGAGAGTTTTAAATTTTGAGAACTCTTCTATATAATAAAAATTCAATTAAAACTCCATTTTAATTCCGATTTTGAAACCGTTTGAAATTCTCGCCTTTAAAAATAATAACCAACATATCTGAGCAATAAAAATAATTTTATCTCAAAATTTATTTTTTCTCTTAATTTCAAAAATACCCCCAAATTACGCGGGTTGTTACACTCCCCACTAACAATGGAATTTGTCCCTCGAAATTCGCAGAATACCTAACTCTCAAAATTTGGCCAAAAATCTCCAAAAATAATCTCATCACCAAAAAATAATTTCCTCGCATCTAATCCAAATGCCTGACGCAAAACGATTCTCTTAAAATTTCTATCTCCAAATTCGTGCCACAAAAACACAACAGACCCAAAACCCAAAACCCGAGGGTTGTCGTATACCTAAGCTTTGATACCATTCTGTAACACCCCGCCCGCTCGGGGGGAGCGAACGGAGTGCTAATGTCGATAAACTAAATCAATTCCGTAAATAACAAGGTATAGAGCATCTAAATCCCATAATGGAAGAGAAACCACTAATCTCATCTCTTCAAATAAATACAACAATTCTCCAGAATAGATTACAACATCTAACTCGAAAATAAAATACAAATCTCCAATGCTCTATACATCAAAATAATACAAGTCGTCTCATCTCTTGTATTAAAAATCTTCCCAAAAATAATCCTCGTTAAAATCCATTCTCCAAATCAAATCCAAAGCGCCCAAATTCGCGCTAACCTGCCACTAAAAGAAAATATGGGGAAGTACACAATACGACAGGAAAGATGCTCAGAAAAAGTTAGCGATGAATAAAACGTCACAATAAAAATACGAATATTCAAATCAAATAATGCAAATCTCAATAGCATTTTATCAATAAATTTCTCAACAACGCATTAACCCGGTCACCAGGCCTCACCCCATCCGCATATGCTTTATCAAGTCATAGCCCTTGGAAGCAGGAATTTTGGTCGGTGCCCAACGTCCGTGCCTTATTAAAATCTAATGACGACGTGCTCAACAAAAACATGAATAATACCACATGAATCAAAATAATTCCAACAATTATTTTTCCAGATTTCAATGAATTTAACAATTCAAAATATGAGTTCAATTAAGAAGAATTCAAGGGAATAAACACTCGAGAGATTTAGGAGCATATTTTGTAAAACCCCATACCTTAAAATAATCTCATAATTCAGCCTCAAAATCTAATTACACCACCGCGATCTTCTCGCGAAAATAATCAAATCTCGTTCTAGCCCAAACTCGAGAAAACACCAAGTAAGCCTTCTAATCTAAGGTTAAAATCTTTAATAAGTTTGGGGCTATGGTTTGTAGATGAAATGGAGTAATTTTGGAGAGGTCTTCTGGTTTAAAAGTTTGAGAAAAAGTGATTTGAAAAGCCAAGCCACGAATTAGTTGATATAAAAAATGATTAAGAGTTTGATTAAGAAAAGAGTTCTAATCAGATACAAACACTAAAAAATTTATTTCGGACGATCGGACCGTTGGAATCGGATGAAATTTTACAGAGAATTAGCTGAAGACGAGAGGAAGCTACAGAAAGAAATTCAGCTCGATCGGACCGTTCAATATTGTTTAATATTTTTTTTTTGCTAGAGAGTTTAATGTTTCGAGGACTCTTAGAGAGGTTTATATTTTGAGAACTCTTCTATATAATAAAAATTCAATTAAAACTCCATTTTAATTCCGATTTTGAAACCGTTTGAAATTCTCGCCTTTAAAAATAATAACCAACATATCTGAGCAATAAAAATAATTTTATCTCAAAATTTATTTTTTCTCTTAATTTCAAAAATACCCCCAAATTACGCGGGTTGTTACACTTCCCCACTAACAATGGAATTTGTCCCTCGAAATTCGCAGAATACCTAACTCTCAAAATTTGGCCAACAATCTCCAAAAATAATCTCATCACCAAAAAATAATTTCCTCGCATCTAATCCAAATGCCTAACGCAAAACGATTCTCCAAAAATTTCTTTCCCCAAATTCATGCCATAAAACACAACAGATCCAAAACCCAAGACCCGAGGGTTGTCGTATACCTAAGCTCTTATACCATTCTGTAACACCCCGCCCGCTCGGGGAGAGCGAACGGAGCGCTACTGTCGATAAACTAAATCAATTCCATAAATAACAAGGTATAGAGCATCTAAATCCCATAATGGAAAAGAAACCACTAATCTCATCTCTTCAAATAAATACAACAATTCTCCAGAATAGATTACAACATCTAACTCGAAAATAAAATACAAATCTCCAATGCTCTATACATCAAAATAATACAAGTCGTCTCATCTCTTGTATTAAAAATCTTCCCAAAAATAATCCTCGTTAAAATCCATTCTCCAAATCAAATCCAAAGCGCCCAAATTCGCGCTAACCTGCCACTAAAAGAAAATATGGGGAAGTACACAATACGACAGGAAAGATGCTCAGAAAAAGTTAGCGATGAATAAAACGTCATAATAAAAATACGAATATTCAAATCAAATAATGCAAATCTCAATAGCATTTTATCAATAAATTTCTCAACAACGCATTAACCCGGTCACCAGGCCTCACCCCATCCGCATATGCTTTATCAAGTCATAGCCCTTGGAAGCAGGAATTTTGGTCGGTGCCCAACGTCCGTGCCTTATTAAAATCTCATGACGACGTGCTCAACAAAAAAAAATGAATAATACCACATGAATCAAAATAATTCCAACAATTATTTTTCCAGATTTCAATGAATTTAACAATTCAAAATATGAGTTCAATTAAGAAGAATTCAAGGGAATAAACTTTCGAGAGATTTAGGAGCATATTTTGTAAAACCCCATACCTTAAAATCATCTCATAATTCAGCCTCAAAATCTAATTAAACCACCGCGATCTTCTCGCGAAAATAATCAAATCTCGTTCTAGCCCAAACTCGAGAAAACACCAAGTAAGCCTTCTAATCTAAGGTTGAAATCTTTAATAAGTTTGGGGCTATGGTTTGTAGATGAAAGGGAGTAATTTCGGAGAGATCTTCTGGTTTAAAAGTTTGAGAAAAAGTGATTTGAAAAGCCAAACCATGAATTAGTTGATATATAAACGATGAAGAGTTTGATTGAGAAAAGAGTTCTAATTAGACAAAACACTAAAAAAATTATTCCGGACGATCGGATCGTTGGAATCGGATGAAATTTTACAGAGAATTAGCTGAAGATGAGAGGAAGCTACAGAAAAAAATTCAGCTCGATCAGACACTTCAATATTGTTTAATATTTTTTTTTGCTAGAGAGTTTAATGTTTCGAGGACTCTTAGAGAGTTTTATATTTTGAGAACTCTTCTATATAATAAAAATTCAATTAAAACTCCATTTTAATTCCGATTTTGAAACCGTTTGAAATTCTCGCCTTTAAAAATAATAACCAACATATTTGAGCAATAAAAATAATTTTATCTCAAAATTTATTTTTCCTCTTAACTTCAAAAATACCCCCAAATTACGCGGGTTGTTACACTTCCCCACTAACAATGGAATTTCTCCTTCGAAATTCGCAGAATACCGAACTCTCAAAATCTGGCCAACAATATCCAAAAATAATCTCATCACCAAAAAATAATTTCCTCGCATCTAATCCAAATGCCTGACGCAAAACGATTCTCTTAAAATTTCTATCACCAAATTCGTGCCACAAAAACACAACAGACCCAAAACCCAAAACCCGAGGGTTGTCGTATACCTAAGCTTTGATACCATTCTGTAACACCCCGCCCGCTCGGGGGGAGCGAACGGAGTGCTAATGTCGATAAACTAAATCAATTCCGTAAATAACAAGGTATAGAGCATCTAAATCCCATAATGGAAGAGAAACCACTAATCTCATCTCTTCAAATAAATACAACAATTCTCTCGAATAGATTACAACATTTAACTCGAAAATAAAATACAAATCTCCAATGCTCTATACATCAAAATAATAGAAGTCGTCTCATCTCTTGTATTAAAAATCTTCCCAAAAATAATCCTCGCTAAAATCGATTCTCCAAATCAAATCCAAAGCGCCCAAATTCGCGCTAACCTGCCACTAAAAGAAAATCTGGGGAAGTACAAAATACGACAGGAAAGATGCTCAGAAAAAAGTTAGCGATGAATAAAATGTCACAATAAAAATACGAATATTCAAATCAAATAATGCAAATCTCAATAGCGTTTTATCAATAAATTTCTCAACAACGCATTAACCGGGTCACCAGGCCTCACCCCATCCGCATATGCTTTATCAAGTCATATCCCTTGGAAGCAGGAATTTTGGTCGGTGCCCAACGTCCGTGCCTTATTAAAATCTCATGACGACGTGCTCAACAAAAACATGAATAATACCACATTAATCAAAATAATTCCAACAATTATTTTTCCAGATTTCAATGAATTTAACAATTCAAAATATGAGTTCAATTAAGAAGAATTCAAGGGAATAAACACTCGAGAGATTTAGGAGCATATTGTGTAAAACCCCATACCTTAAAATCATCACATAATTCAGCCTCAAAATCTAATTACACCACCGCGATCTTCTCGCGAAAATAATCAAATCTCGTTCTAGCCCAAACTCGAGAAAACACCAAGCCTTCTAATCTAAGGTTAAAATCTTTAATAAGTTTGGGTCTATGGTTTGTAGATGAAAGGGAGTAATTTCGGAGAGGTCTTCTGGTTTAAAAGTTTGTGAAAAAGTGATTTGAAAAGCGAAGCCATGAATTAGTTGATATATAAATGATTAAGAGTTTGATTAAGAAAAGAGTTCTAATTAAATAAAACACTAAAAAATTTATTCCGGACGATCGGACCGTTGGAATTAGATGAAATTTTCAAAGAATTAGGTGAAGACGAGAGGAAGCTACAGAAAAAAATTCAGCTCGATCGGACCGTTCAATATTGTTTAATATTTTTTTTTGCTAGAGAGTTTTATGTTTCAAGGTCTCTTAGAAAGTTTTATATTTTGAGAACTCTTCTATAGAATAAAAATACAATTAAAACTCCATTTTAATTTCGATTTTGAAACCGTTTGAAATTCTCGCCTTTAAAAATAATAACCAACATATTTGAGCAATAAAAATAATTTTATCTCAAAATTTATTTTTCCTCTTAATTTCAAAAATACCCCCAAATTACGCGGGTTGTTACACTTCCCCACTAACAATGGAATTTCTCCCTCGAAATTCGCAGAATACCTAACTCTCAAAATCTGGCCAACAATTTCAAAAAATAATCTCATCACCAAAAACTAATTTCCTCGCATCTAATCCAAATGCCTAACGCAAAACGATTCTCTAAAAATTTCTATCTCCAAATTCGTGCCACAAAAACACAACAGACCCAAAATCCAAGACCCGAGGGTTGTCGTATACCTAAACTCTGATACCATTCTGTAACACCCCACCCGCTCGGGGAGAGCGAACAGAGCGCTACTGTCGATAAACTAAATCAATTCCATTAATAACAAGGTATAGAGCATCTAAATCAAATAATGGAAAAGAAACCACTAATCTCATCTCTTCAAATAAATACAAAAATTCTCTCAAATAGATTACAACATCTAACTCGAAAATAAAATACAAATCTCCAATGCTCTATACATCAAAATAATACAAGTCATCTCATCTCTTGTATTAAAAATCTTAACAAAAATAATCCCCGTTAAAATCCATTCTCCAAATCAAATCTGAGAAGCCAAGAATTACGTGTGATAATTGATTAACTTCACAACTTTCTAATATAGCACACTTATTTAATTTCAGCCCCTAATCATGCATCTGAAGTGCGTGTGTGTGTCAAACCATAAATAAAGCATGTGACACAAAAAATATGCTGAGACACAGATTTCAGGAAAAAACCCCTTTCGGGTAAAACCTTTATTTCACTATGAATATACAAGCCGCAACTTACAATTACATAGAGAAATCTGCAATGGATTAACGCGCAGCCAACCCACAAAGACACACAGTCTTCAACTCAGCAAGAGAATACACGCAGCACCCTCCAAGGACTCGCAGCCCAAACAACAAAGGTAGAATCGCAGCTCTCCTCAATGACACGCAGCCATAAAACTTTGTAGAGACTCCCTTGGCAATGACACGCAGCCCTCGGTTGCAAAGATCTCTCCACAAAGGTGAAAAATAACAAAGTTTGTGTTCTAGGGTTCCAAAAGATTCACAAAAGTAATTGGGATTTTTGTGTGTGAATCAAAAAGATGTTTGGCACATAAAAAATTGAAGTCTTGTTGTGTTTGTACTCTTAAAAACGTTTTCTCAAAGACTTAAAGAAATACACCATCGGAATCTTATGGAATATTTTGGAACCCTAGAACACAAACTATGGTGAAGACCTCTCCGAGGCGGATCGGTCCGACCTCGGATCGGTTCTTTTAAAATATGGCTCCATCGGTTCGCATTCGATCTGGGGTCTACTAGACCTCGAGCAAGGCGGATCGGTCCGGGTAGAGGGCGGATCGGTCCGGTAGCGGATCGGTCCGGTAGGGAGGCGGACCGGTCCGGTTTTCCCAGAAAAATAAATGCCTCATTTTGCTTGAAAAAACTTACTTCTTATTTTTATAAAAAACATTTTATAAAAATTTCCCAATACTAAATATGAACTTTAAGGAACGTAAAAACAAAATTTTACCAAGTTCATTCTCGCAGAGGCTATGATGTTGAAGACGCTTTGATATTCGGATCCGTTGATGTAGATGCGATCTTGAGTTTCTTCAACGGTGTAACGGCGTACGACATATAAATGTCCTTACAAATCTCCCCCTATGTCTATGCCGGTACATACATAAAAAATATTCGAATTATCAACTAATGACCTATACAAATCTACCCTCCCATGAACCCTAAAGATGGAAAGATACAAAGGTATAAATCTTCATCGTTTGTTCTTCAATCTTCAACAATCATCAAATCTCAAAACTTTTCTCATCAGGGTGTGCAACATATTGATTTTCAATCTTCATACCTACACACATGAGACAAAGCAAATACCACGTGACATATCGAGTTTGAAATGAGATAAACATGGATATCATATCGAGTTTGAAATGAGATAAACATGGATATCAATATAAGATAAAAACATAAGCTATATCTCAAAAACTTCCCCAAAATATGATAATTCTTTCTCCCCCTTTTTATGATGTCCCCAAATAGACAAATGAGAAGAATGAATCAAATAAGCAAAATCTGGGTGTCACGATATACAAAAAATACACAAACTATTTTTTGATTTTCAAATTTTTCATACAAAGATAGGATACTAATGTGAACAAATATGATACAAAAATCACACCATGGATTTAGACTCAAACAACCAAGTCATGGAAATGGAATGAATGGGTGTGAACACATTCGATAGGTAAATCAACTCAATCAATCATATGTGCACGATGCATATGTGTACCCCTAACGAATGAACATCAAAAGTATCCTTAGGTGTAAAAGATTGTTGAATTTAGATGACATCGTCTTATGCAAATCAACAAATCAAAGTCAAATGATTTCCACACCAATAACGTCCAAAACTATATAGCGCATTTTCAAGAATTTCAAGGACGTGCAAACCCGTTTTAATTCTCCAACCAAACTCCCTCATATATATTTTCTTTTAGAGGTAATCTAAATTCTCAAACTTTGGAGAATTGGTGCAAAAACCTAAATGGGCCATAATTGGCATGAATTTCTTTTTATTGCCTTTAAATTTTTTTGGGCTCTTTTAACCTCTTTGGACCTCGGATAATAAAATTCCTCAATTTTTTAGGTCCTTTTTAACGGTGGCTTTTGCGCAAAGGATAGATAATTACCTTTCGCAGCCCCTCCCCGTTATCAAACAAAGCACACAAACTCACAAAACGGTTTTTATATGCACAATTTCCTTATCAAAATTTATCGCGCTTGGTTCGTTTTTAAGGACATGATTGAAGTGAAAACATCCAACCAACATGTGATAAGACAAGCACAATAATCATACAAATTCGTGCATGTGTGCAATAAAGGAAACATGAGTCAAACATGTAGGAAGTAACACTTAATTACATCTTAATGACTCCAAACATTATAAAGCACATGGATGAATTGACCTATTGTCTCAAAACACTATCAAATAGTCACATGAAAATGGAATGATGTTGTGACTTGGTCATCCAAAGTGTTCATCCATAAACGGTGCAACAAAAAAAATCTTTTTGCATTTTTCAAAATTTTTGTCAACATAAAATCTTTTTGTATTTTTCAAAATTTTTCAAAACAAAAATATATACAAAAAAGATACATACTAGCAATAGGCAAACAATGACATCATGAAAATCACCCTATGCTAGTAAACAAGTCAAATCTCAATCATTAGGTGCGGAGGGGTTTTCCAAAGGTGGTGACAACTTATGAAAAACCTCCATCAATTCTTGTGAAGTTTTGACTAAAAACTTAACTTGCTCACCTAAATGTGCAAACTCTCTCATGTATTCTCCGGGAGCATGTAAAGTATCATGTGTGGGTGCATGTGTGCCAGAAACACGTCTAGAAGCAAAACGTGACACATACCCCAACTTGAAGCAAAATTCCCTAAGGTGTCCTCTCCTCTTGCAATGTGAGCAAACATAAATAGGCCTAGGAACACCTATCTCAAAAACTCTAGGACGCACTTTCCTAAAAGGAATGGGACGCCTAGGTGGGTTAGGGTGAGACCCATGTGAAACTGTCACTAAAGTGGGAACCGGATCGGGTGCTAATTGGGAAGTAGAAGCACCGTCATGACTTATTCCTAACTTCTCACCTTTACCCTTAAGAACCACCTTTTCAAACTTCTTAGGTGCGTTCTCAAACTTGACTTTGACCACCCTGGCACGTTTGAGATCACTCTCGAGTTGGGATACACGTGTCGTCAGACTAGACAACGTGTCGGCCAAATCACACTTCTCTTTTCTCAAAACCTCCTTCTCTTTCTCCAAATCTAAAACTCGACGACCTAAATCCCTATTATACCTTTTTGTTTTCAAGGTCTCGGTGTACAACTCTCTAAAAGCTTTTTGGAGCTCACTTTCATCTCCACTTTCACTCTCACTTGAAGCGCTCAAACCATCACTATCACTTTCGTGTGCACTATTGTGGGACAAGGTGGGTGTGCTCACACGACTAGAAAAAGCTACAAACTTCTCACCACTAGTCTCATCACCCTCACCTTCACTACTATCACTAAGTGTGGCGGGCATAGCTACTTTCTTTCCTTTATTTCTAAGCCACGTAGGACACTCAAACGACTTATGTCCCTTACCCCCACATTCAAAACAAGTGACGTTCTCAAACTCTTCCTCACACTCCTCATCGGATTTATTCTCTTTTTCCCTCTCACCACTTTCTTTGGCCTTTCCTTTCTTTTTATTTTTCTCAAAAAAATTCTTTTTATTGGAAGAATTATTTTTATTCATGTTGAGAAATTTTTTAAAATTTTTTGCAAACAAGGCCATATCATTAAAATCAAAATCTCCCTCAGAATCAGACTCACAAACTGTTTCTTTCTTTTTCTTAAAATGAGTCTTTAAAGCAATGCCTTTATCCTTAGCCTTAATGGTTTTGGGAAACATGTCAATCTCATAGGTTTGAAGATCTCCTACAAGTTCTTCCAACTTAAGTGATTTCAAATTTCCCAAAGAGTTCAAAACAGTGACTTTAGGAATAAAGCGTTTTGGGAGAGATCTCAAAATCTTTTTAACGACACGCGTGTTATCAATCACTTCACCCAAATTAAAACATGTGTTAACAATGTCCGACAATCGTGCATAAAAATCATCAAGCATTCGGACTCAGACATGGTGATAGTCTCAAATTGGGTGGCCAAATTTTGTAATTTTGACTCTTTAACCGCGTTCGTACCCTCATGTGTCAATTTCAAAACATTCCAATTCTCTTTAGGCGTGGTGCACGTCATAATTCGGCGAAACTCATCAGGAGAGACAGCTCCAGAAATAGCACTCAGACCACGGGAATTAAAATTGGACACTTTATAATCATCTTCAGTCCAGGCTGACACGGGTTTTAAAGTGGTGATGTTATTAACAGTGACCGTGGGAGGAGTCCAACCATTTTCGCAAAGCAACCAAACACGCTCGTCAATAGATTTTAAAATCGATTTCATACGAGCTTTCCAGTAGGCATAATTAGACCCGTCAAAAATAGGCATCTGATTATATAAGTGCTCCATAGGAAAAATTGCGATTTTTCACAAAACTGATTTAAAAAAAAATCAATATCACACGATTTTGCGGAAAATAGGAATACGCAATAAATTAGCGCAACCAGCTCTGATACCAATTTGAAAAGCCAAGAATTACGTGTGATAATTGATTAACTTCACAACTTTCTAATATAGCACACTTATTTAATTTCAGCCCCTAATCATGCATCTAAAGTGCGTGTGTGTGTCAAACCATAAATAAAGCATGTGACACAAAAAATATGCTGAGACACAGATTTCAGGAAAAAACCCCTTTCGGGTAAAACCTTTATTTCACTATGAATATACAAGCCGCAACTTACAATTACATAGAGAAATCTGCAATGGATTAACGCGCAGCCAACCCACAAAGACACGCAGTCTTCAACTCAGCAAGAGAATACACGCATCACCCTCCAAGGACTCGCAGCCCAAACAACAAAGGTAGAACCGCAGCTCTCCTCAAAGACACGCAGCCATAAAACTTTGTAGAGACTCCCTCGGCAATGACACGCAGCCCTCGGTTGCAAAGATCTCTCCACAAAGGTGAACAATAACAAAGTTTGTGTTCTAGGGTTCCAAAAGATTCACAAAAGTAATTGGGATTTTTGTGTGTGAATCAAAAAGATGTTTGGCACATCAAAAATTGAAGTCTTGTTGTGTTTGTACTCTTAACGTTTTCTCAAAGACTTAAAGAAATACACCATCGGAATAGTTATATATATAGGAAATATAAGATGTTGGATAAAAAACTGACGGAACTGCTCGAGTTTATCCCAGGCGGACCGGTCCGGCTAGGAGGCGGATCGGTCCGACCTCGGATCGGTTCTTTTAAAATATGGCTCCATCGGTTCGCATTCAATCCGGGGTCTACTGGACCTCGAGCAAGGAGGATCGGTCCGGGTAGAGGGCGGATCGGTCCGGTAGCGGATCGGTCCGGTCCGATTTTCCCAGATTAACCGGGTCACCAGGCCTCACCCCATCCGCATATCTCAATAGCGTTTTATCAATAAATTTCTCAACAACACATTAACTGGGTCACCAGGCCTCACCCCATCCGCATATGCTTTATCAAGTCATAGCCCTTGGAAGCAGGAATTTTGGCCGGTGCCCAACGTCCATGCCATAGTAAAATCTCATGACGACGTGCTCAACAAAAACATGAATAATACCACATGAATCAAAATAATTCCAACAATTATTTTTCCAGATTTCAATGAATTTAACAATTCAAAATATGAGTTCAATTAAGAAGAATTCAAAGAAATAAACACTCGAGATTTTCAAGAGCATATTGTGTAAAACCCCATACCTTAAAATTATCACATAATTCAGCCTCAAAATCTAATTACACCACCGCGTTCTTCTCGCGAAAATAATCAAATCTCGTTCTAGCCCAAACTCGAGAAAACACCAAGTAAGCCTTCTAATCTAAGGTTGAAATCTTGAATAAGTTTGGGGCTATGGTTTGTAGATGAAAAGGAGTAATTTTGGAGAGGTCTTCTGGTTTAAAAGTTTGAAAAAAAGTGATTTGAAAAGCCAAGCCACAAATTAGTTGATATATAAATGATTAAGAGTTTGATTAAGAAAAGAGTTCTAATCAGATACAAACACTAAAAATTTTTTTCCAGACGATCAGACCGATGGAATCGGATGAAATTTTAGAAGAATTAGCTGAAGACGAGAGGAAGCTACTGAAAAAAATTCAGCTCGATCAGACCGTTCAATATTGTTTAATATTTTTTTTTGCTAGAGAGTTTTATGTTTCGAGGACTCTTAGAGAGTTTTATATTTTGAGAACTCTTCTATATAATAAACATTCAATTAAAACTCCATTTTAATTCTGATTTTGAAACCGTTTGAAATTCTCGCCTTTAAAAATAATAACCAACATATTTGAGCAATAAAAATAATTTTATCTCAAAATTTATTTTTCCTCTTAATTTAAAAAATACCCCAAAATTACGCGGGTTGTTAGACTTCCACACTAACAATGGAATTTCTCCCTCGAAATTCGCAGAATACCTAACTCTCAAAATCTGGCCAACAATCTGCAAAAATAATCTCGTCACCAAAAAATAATTTCCTCGCATCTAATCTAAATGCCTAACGCAAAACGATTCTCTAAAAATTTCTATCTCTAAATTCGTGCCACAAAAACACAACAGACCCAAAACCCAAGACCCGAGGGTTGTCGTATACCTAAGCTCTGATACCATTCTGTAACACCCCGCCCGCTCGGGGAGAGCGAACGGAGCGCTAGTGTCGATAAACTAAATCAATTCCATAAATAACAAGGTATAGAGCATATAAATCCCATAATGGAAAAGAAACCAGTAATCTCATCTCTTCAAATAAATACAACAATTCTCTCGAATAGATTACAACATCTAACTCGAAAATAAAATACAAATCTCCAATGCTCTATACATAAAAATAATACAGCTCTTCTCATGTCTTGTATTAAAAATCTTCCCTAAAATAATCCTCGCTAAAATCCATTCTCCAAATCAAATCGAAAGCGCCCAAATTCGCACTAACCTGCCACTAAAAGAAAATATGGGTAAGTACAAAATACGACAGGAAAGATGCTCAGAAAAAAGTTAGTGATGAATAAAACGTCACAATAAAAATACGAATATCGAAATCAAATAATGCAAATCTCAATAGCATTTTATCAATAAATTTCTCAACAACACATTAACCGGGTCACCAGGCCTCACCCCATCTGCATATGCTTTATCAAGTCATAGCCCTTGGAAGCAGGAATTTTGGCCTGTGCCTAACGTCCGTGCCATATTAAAATCTCATGACGACGTGCTAAACCAAAACATGAATGATGATGCTAAGATTTAGCACCACCGGATAAGTGATAATGAGCTCAAACAATAATAACCATGGCAGCCATAGAGATGTATAAGTGTATAAGTATGTAGAAGGAGATGAGTATAAGAGGAAATAAGACAATGATGTATAATGGTTCAGCCAATTTGGCCTACATCCACTGTGAGTGTGTGATCCTCTAAGTGTGGGCACTAATGGCCTTGGATACAATGCACATAAGCTCACTCTCTCTCTCTCCTGTGTGTACAAGCAAAGTTTTAGCTAGGGTTACAATAAAATTGATCGATCCCCTGTAGGGTTGTAGGTGACAAGTATATATAGGTCTTGGGGGGTGTAGTGTACCCCCTAAGTATGCATGGTGCATGTGAATCATGATATAGCCAATCCCCTGTTGACACCTGTAGATGCCAAATAATGACATAATATTCCCTCATGTGAGGGTGTGATTCTGTTAGAACGGTCTCCCACGTGCCATGTGAGCCTCACGCGCACTGTTCCACGCGGCTCCCAAACCACGCACTGTGATGATGTCACCCTCAGCCTATGAGCCGAGGTCGAGGGCAAAGTTCCTTCCGGTAGTGAGTCTGGCCTAATTTAGGCCTCGTACTATCGGCCCCTCGTAGGGTCATCTGGAGCCTGGTGAAGGGTCGGCCCCTCGTAGGGTCATCTGGAGCCTGGTGAAGGGTCGGCCCCTCGAGGGGTCGTCTGGAGCCTGGTAAAGGGTAGGCCCCTCGTAGGGTCGTCTGAAACCTGGTGAAGGGTCGGCCCCTCTGAGGGGTCATCTGAAACCTGGTGAAGGGTCGGCCCCTCTGAGGGGTCGTATGGAGTCTAATGAAGGGTCGGTCCCTGAGGGATCGTCCGTTTGGAGGTAATCTTCAGCCAAGCCGAGGATATAAACGGGTATATCAATCACCCCCCAGCCCTTAGCCATAGGTGCTATTGAGATGGCTGAGGGATAGTGTTATAATCGAGATGCGTGCATGATCAGTTAGGTGAGTGACACCTGGGAAGATACTCATTGTTGTTCCAGTTTCCAAGGTATGGCGGTTGCACACTTTTCTTGGGGCTTTGTGCCCTAATGATGCCTTCCTCGTGGGCTGTGTCCTGCCTTGGTCAATGGGCCCACTCATTACTAAGGTATTTAAGAGATTTTTGAACTCTCTCTCTCTTCTTCTTCTTCTTCACGCCCAAGCTTTCTCTTTCTAGCTTCAAGCCTTCTCTTCATTTCTGCAATCTCTACATTTCGAGTTCGGTAGCTTTGCTATCTCTTTCTCAGGTAATCCTTCTGCCCCATCGTCCTCTTTACTTTCGTTATTTTTTTGCTATTTGGTTTTAGGCCTATAGGGCCGGATTTGGGTGGTTTCTTAACTTTTTCGGCGACTAGTTTTTGAGTGTTCTTGAGTGAAAACCACCAATTCCCTTTTTAATTCAAAATCTAATTTGGTCAACTGCAAACTTGTTTGTAGTTAAGTTCCCCAAATTCCTCCAAGTGTAGGGTCTTCCCTTTTAATGCTTAGGAGGCTTTATAGTTTAGCATATGAATTCCCATCCTTGAGAGAGAAGCTCTTTGCAGAGATCAGACGAATAGAGGAAGAGGAAGAGAGGAGACGAGGGGCTGACCCTAATTGGGTACGACCCATCTTTCCCATTCCTCTTGCCATAATAAAACCATTTGAACCGTCTGAGTCTTGTGGGTCGTCCTCTCATCCAGTCGAGACTCCCAAACTAAGTGAGATGGACGAGAGAGCATCCTCGCCAACTGGCGTTGGAACTTACGGTAGGAGAGAGACATCTGACCTAAGCCCAGGCCGGGAGGCCGAGGGTATGGTCCCCTCCGAGGCTGTCCCTGTGATAACCCTATCTCCCAATGCCTTTCAGATGGCCTTTCCCCAGGGGCCTCTGGAAGATAATGAGGCCGAGGGAGAGGGGACTGAGGACGAGGGCGATGATACAGATGATGAGATTGATACCTCCCATGCCTCATCCTATATCTCCTCTGTTAGGGATCGCGACCTCTTGATATGGAGGCATGCCTATGGAGTGCCCCCCAGCGTAACTATGAGGGTTCCCTCTGAGTCTGAGAGGGTTTTTGATTGTGGAGAGGGAGAGGTTGCAGTTTATGAACAAATGTTCAAGGTTGGAGTCGGATTCCCTCTTCATCCTGCCATCATAGATATCCTGTCTGCCCTTGGTGTTGCCCCCTCTCAACTTCCTCCCAACTCTTGGAGGACGATCCTGGGCTACATCTCCCTGTGGAAGAACGCTTTCACCGACGAGCCCTCGGCCGACCTATTCTTGGCCTGCTAAAATATCACCTCCTCATCCAAACAGCCTGGATACTATCATCTGGGGGCGAGGATGTCTGAGAAGAAAATTCTTCACGTGGCGCAAACTTCCAACCATGATTGGAAAAAGAGATTCTTCTTTATCTCTGGGGAGTGGGAGTTCACCGCCGATGGTCCGAGGGTCCCCAGAAGATGGTCTAACCCTTCCATGAAGGCCAGGTCAGACCCAAGACTTAGTCTGGAGGAGAAGGACATCATTGAATATCTGAGAAGACGAGGGAGAGAGGGTGAAATTCCAAAATTTGAAGACCTGATGACCCCCTGGTTCCTCAAAGAAGCTGGTCTGAGGGTCGGCCCTCTGACAGAACTATGTGAGTTATACTGAACATTTCCCATTCTTTACTTAGTTTTGAAGTGTTTCCTCTTTATTTCTGCATTTTTCTGATGTGTCGTCCTCTTATCAGATCGTCCTGCAGGTATATCAGACTATCTTTGGGAAATGACTGCTCCCAGCTTATTATCAGGCTTGGACAAGAAGAAAGGAAAGGAGCCTCAGTAGGCTCCGAGGAAGGCGAGGGTCGCTGGGCCGACGGTGGTGGAGCCGACCGCCGATAGCCATAAAAGAAAGGAGCCTGAGGCCTTTGTTGACCCTCGGCCGGATTCTCGGACGAGGGCCAGGGTCGAAGCATCTGAGGGGACGGCCTCTTCATCCAGCATGGGGGCCTTCTGGTCTCAAAACCTGGCATATCTGAGGGCCGAGCCCTCATCACTCATTGCAAACTTGAGGGCAGCCAAGGCCTCAATGTTTCCTGCACCCTCGGCCTCTGACTACGAGTTCCTGTCAAAGATGCCTCCTGCCAAAGTGTACGACTATGGTCTGCATGCCCTTGCACAGGTATTGGTCTTGACCCACTATAAATTTCATTCTTTCAATAACTGTTTCCTCGGCCTCTTGACATGTGTTTATTTTTCTTGTGCAGTCTGTGTGCGCTTTTACCTAGGCAAAAAAATGGATGGCTGAGAACCAAGAAAAGTTCCATGAAGCCGAGAGGGCTATCCAACATGAGGCAGATCTTCAATCGGAGCTTGATACTGCAAGGGACGAGTTGGAAAGTACCAGGACTGAGCATGCAAGGATCCTGGACCCGCTAACGAGGAAGCACGACGAGGACATTAAGGCCAAGGACTTGCTTATCAAGGAAAAGAACGAGGCCTTGACCAACATGGAGGCCAAACACAGGACTGATCTTGAAGCAGCCATCAAGAAAACCGAGGCTGATGCTGTTAAGGCTTATAAGATTTCTGACGAGTTTCAAGGCTTCGGCCTTGAATATTTGGAGAGAGGAATCAGGACTGCCTGCCGGTGGGTCATCCTCAGGTTTAGTGATGTCGTCTCCTCGGTCCGCCCTTCGATTGAAGCAGTCAGACTGGACGACCCTATGATTGCCGAGGCTCTGACTTATGTAGAATCACAAGTGCAGGTTGAGGGGGTCGACACATCTGAGGATCAGCCGATTATGGTTATTGAGGAAACCCTTCTGGTGGATGTTGAGGCTCTGCCCTCCGATATTTTCCCATAGGGTGGTTGTCTGTAGCCCATACCCTCTTAATGTAATCAACATTTTTGTACTTTACTTGCAGAACACTTGATATTTTGTATAACTGGCATTTCATTAATACCACCTTCTTCTTTACTGTCTTCCATATTTGCTTCTTGTATGGTTTGCTTTGTCTTTGTTAATGCCACTAACCTCCCCCTCGTCTTTCTTGAGGACAGTGGTGGGGTCGTCCCCTCCATTGCCCCTCATTATAGCCGAGGAATCAAACTACCAAACTAATGGTTTTAATAAAGTTTTCCCTCGTCTTTCTTGAGGACAGTGGTGCGGTCATCCCCTCCACTGGCCCTCATTATAGCCGAGGGATCAAATTACCAAACTAATGGTTTTTAACGAAGTTTTCCCTCGTCTTTCTTGAGGACAGTGGTGGGGTCGTCCCCTCCTCTAGCCCTCATTATAGCCGAGGGATCAACTTACCAAATTAATGGTTTTTAATAAAGTTTTCCCTCGTCTTTCTTGAGGACAGTGGTGGGGTCTTCCCCTCCACTGGCCCTCATTATAGCCAAGGGTTCAAATTACCAAATTAATGGTTTTTAATAAAGTTTTCCCTCGTCTTTCTTGAGGACAATGGTGGGGTCGTCCCCTCCACTGGCCCTCATTATAGCCGAGGGATCAACTTACCAAATTAATGGTTTTTAACAAAGTTTTTCCTCGTCTTTCTTGAGGACAGTGGTTGGGTCGTCCTCTTCACTGGCCCTCATTATAGCCGAGGGTTCAAATTACCAAATTAATGGTTTTTAATAAAGTTTTCCCTCGTCTTTCTTGAGGACAGTGGTGGGGTCGTCCCCTCCACTGGCCCTCATTATAGCCGAGGGATCAACTTACCAAATTAATGGTTTTTAACAAAGTTTTCCCTCGTCTTTCTTGAGGACAGTGGTGGGGTCGTCCCCTCCACTGGCCCTCATTATAGCCGAGGGTGGTTCTCTATAGATTTTTCCATGCGTACTTGAACTGGTAACCACAGGATGAGGGGAAACACTGATATTTCTCATTAATTTTCCAAAGTGTTCTGTTGGAGCAACTCTTATTACAATTATGGTCTATCAAGACCTTACAACAATACTGATAGTATTTCTTCAAATGATCTGCATTCCAGGGGTTGGAAAAAGGTTCCCCTTCTAGGTTTTCTAGTCTATAGGTCCCAGGGACGACTTCATCGATGACCCTATATGGGCCATGCCAATTAGGATGGAGCTTGTTGGGCTTTTGCCAAGTCTTCTTGAGGACCAAGTCCCCCACTGCGATGGGCCTCTGTTTCACCCTCTGATTGTAAAACCTTACGGTCCTCTGCTGGTAGGCTGCCTGCCTTATCTCAGCGTCCTCCCTCCTTTCCTCAATCAGGTCTAAGTCGAGTCTCCTCTCTTCCGCATTTTTCTGGGGGTCATACACTTTGACTCTGTGCATAGGAAACTCAATCTCGGTGGGGATGACGGCTTCTGAGCCATAAGCTAGCATGAATGGGGTCTCTCCGATAGAGGTCCTCACTGTCGTCCTGTATGCCCATAGCACGACATATAACTCCTCGACCCATCTTCCTTTTGCCTCCTCAAGCCTCTTCTTGATTCCATCTAGGATTGTCCTGTTTATAGCTTCTGTTTGCCCATTGGCCTAAGGTCGGCCTGGGGCGGAGAAAAATTGTTTGATACTCAACCTTTCACAGTACTTCTGTAGAGAGGTATTCTTGAACTGAGTCCCATTATCCGAAATGAGGGTGTTGGGCAGACCATATCTGCATATGATATTTTTTCAGATGAACTGGAAGGTCTTCTTCTCTGTGATCGTCACCATCGGCTTCGCTTCCACCCATTTTAAAAAATAGTCAATGGCCACGATGAGGAATCGATAGTTATTGATGGCCCTAGGCAAGGGTCCTACTAGGTCAATTCCCCACACTACAAATGGCCATGGGGATGTAATGGAAGTAAGAGGCTGATGGGGCTAGTGAGGGATGGTGGCAAATCTTTGACATTTTCGCACTTTTTTACATATGTCCCTGAGTCTTTCCCCAAGGTCGGCCACCAGTACACCTGGATGATTAGCCTCTTCGCTAAGGATCTTCCCCCGATGTGGCTTGAGCACGATCCTTCGTGCACATCTTGCAAAATGGAAGGGACTTCTGAGGGATGCACACACCTAAGTAAGGGGAGTAAAAACCCCTTTTTGTACAAGGTGTCTCCGACAACAGTGAATTTTGCAGCCCTGTACCTCAGCTTCTTCTTTTCTTGCCTTGCCTCTGGCATCTTACCCTCTTTAATGTATCTGATCAGAGGGTCCATCCATGAGGCTTCTTGAGAAACATTTAGGCAATTGTCAAGTGTTCCCTCGGCGTCTTCAATAATTGGCTGAAGCAAAATTTCTACTGGGACCGTCCTCCTGATGTCTGTCCTAGTTGCCGAGGCCAACCTTGCAAGGGCATCAGCACGGCCATTGTCGAGCCTAGGTATCCTCTTTAATTTTACTTCTCTGAAGCCTTTCAGTAATGACCTCACTTTCTCAAGGTACCTAGCCATCCTCTCGTCCTTAGCCTCGTAGGCTCCTAGTATCTGATTCACTACTAGCCTTGAATCACTATGGACCAAAATCTGGCCGACACTAAGATACTTGGCCAAGGAGAGGCCTGCTACCAAGGCCTCATATTCAACCTCGTTGTTGGAGGCTTTGAAATTGAACCTCAGGGCGTACTCAATGTCTGTGCCGTCGGGTGCTGATACTATTAACCCAGCTCCGCTCCCGCTTTCGCAAGAGGACCCGTCGACGAAGAGACTCCACACGGTGCGTTCTTCTGAGAAACATCCCTCGGAGAGGGATCCCTGTCTAAAGATGTATCTTCCCTCTTCGTTTTCAGCCGCTTTCCTTCTAGCGGTGCTTGTCTCAGCCCTATCTGTGGGTGTGTCGGTGGGCCTGTCTTGTTGTGTATCTATCTTCCCGAGGGTCTCACCCTCGGCTTCATCATCCTACCAAGTAAACTCAATCACGAAATTCGTCAGCGCTTGCCCCTTAATGGTCGTCCTAGGCTGATACACTATGTCAAACTCCCCCAGCTCTATAGCCCAGGCCATTAGCCTGCCTGATTTTTCAAGCTTGTGTAGGACCTGCCTAAGGGGAGAGTCGGTGAGGATGACCATTGTATGGGACTGGAAGTACGGATTCATCTTCCTTGAGGCATGGATCAAGGCGTAGGCTAACTTCTCCATCCTCGGGTATCTTTGCTCTGCCCCCTGGAGTGCCTTGCTGTTAAAATACACAGGCTTCTGTATCCCGTCTTCGTCTCTCACGATGACTGCACTGATAGCCGACTCTGAGACGGCGAGGTACACGTAAAGTCGTTCACCCTGCACGGGTCGTGACAGCAGCAATAGTGACTCTAAGTATGACTTTAGGTCTCTGAAAGCCTCATCACACTCTTCACTCCATTCGAAGGCCTTCCTAAGGATCTTAAAGAATGGCAAACACTTGTCTGTGGCCCTAGACACGAACCTGTTCAAGGTAGAAACTCTCCCTGTGAGCCTCTGAACATCTTTAATGGACTTGGGGGTCTTCATTTCAACAAGGCCTTTATATTTTCAGGATTGGCCTCGATGCCTCTTTGATTGACAATGAACCCCAAGAACTTCCCTGTTCCGACCCCGAAGACACACTTTGCCGGATTAAGCTTCATCTTGTATTTGTCTATCGTATTAAAGGTCCTCTCCAGGTCTTCCACATGATCCTCTGCCTTCAGACTCTTAGTCAGCATGTCATCTACATATACCTCCATAGACTTTCCAATTTGGTCTTCGAATATTTTTTTACGAAGCGCTGGTACGTAGCCCCCGCATTTTTTAGGCCAAAGGGCATGACCCTATAACAGTATGCCCCCTTGTCAGTGATGAAGGCTGTCCTCTCCGAGTCTTCAGGGTTCATGAAGATCTGGTTATACCCTGGATAGGCATCCATGAAGCTCATGAGCTCATGGCCTGCGGTAGCGTCTACTATCTGGTCAATGCGGGGGAGAGGGAAGTTGTCTTTGGGACAGTGCTTGTTGAGGTCTGTAAAGTCCACACACATTCTCCACTTTCCATTGGCCTTTGGGACAATGACTGCATTGGACAGCCATTCAGGGTAGATGACCTCTCTGATAAATTCCGCGTCTTCGAATTTCTTGACCTCGTCCCTAATGACCTCATACTTTTCTCTAGAGTAAATTCTTCTCTTCTGTTTTACCGGCTTCACTCCCTCTACCACATTGAGCTTGTGGCACATGATTTCAGTGTCAATCCCTGGCATGTCTACATGACTCCATGCAAAGACGCTTCGCCTTCTCCTCAACAGCTTAATGAGGTCCTCCTTGATGTTGGGCCTCAGAGACTTGCCGACTTGGATGATTTTTTCCAGGTCATCCTCATCGAGGATGATGGATTCTACCTCTTCCACGGCCTCTCCTTTCTTTAGCTTCGTCTCATCCCTGGGGTCTAGGGTATCAATATTGTAAGTGGTCGTAGCCCTCTTGTGTGCCTCCCTTTCTTTAGAGGATTTGTAGTAACACTCTCGCGCTGTCGTCTGGTCTCCCTGAACCTCCCCCACCCCGTAAGGGGTAGGAAATTTGATCATCTGATGGACCGTAGACGGCACAGCTTCAAACCCCTTGAGGGCCACACGCCCCAGTATGATGTTGTAGGCCGAAAACACATGCTCATCCATCACAAAGAAACTGACCTTCTTGGTGAGCCATCTCGGCCATTCGTCCCCCATCCTGACATCAGCCTCATACACTCCAAGGGGATGAACCTTTTCCCCACTGAACCCAATCAATGGATGATGGTACGGGACAAGTCTAGCACGACTGAGACCTAAGGCTTTGAAGCACGACCAAAAAATCACGTCTGCAGATGAGCCCCCATCTACTAGGATCCTCGGTACCTCGCACCCGTGCATCCTGGTAGTGATGACGAGAGGGTCATCATATGGGGCTAAGAGGCCTTTGAAGTCCATTCTTGAAAATCCCACTATCAGAGTGTCCATATCAACCTTCTTCCTATTTTCTGAGTTGACCTCCAGAGAGGTTGAGTGTACCGTCTTCGTCACTGCCTTACCCTCAGCCACATGGGCCTTCCTGTCGGCGACCTCAGACCCTCTTCCTGTAAGACCCCCGAAGATTATTCCCACTCCGAGCGAGATCATATTAAGCCTCTTGACAGGGCCGTGGTCGTCTCTCGGCGAGAGGTCAGGGTCGTCCTCATCATCAGAGGGGTCGTCCCCTCTTTTTTGAGGACCTTCTCTGCATGCATCACCACGCTTCTTTCTGGGGTCGTCCCCTCGGCCCCTCTTGAAGGCGCCTTTGTCGACGTACTTTCTGAGCTTCCCTTCTTTCAGCATCTTCTCAATCTCATCTTTCAGAGCAAAGCATTTGTCCGTTACGTGGCCATGGTCTTGGTGAAACTCATACCACAGGCTCTTATTCCTCTTGCCGGGGGCTGCCCTCAGCTTCTCAGGCCACTTCAGGGACCGGTCACTCTTTATCTCATTGAGAATCTGTTCACAGCTGACCGTTAGAGGGGTTTAACCAGCGAACTTGTCATCCGTGGACCTTTTCTTCCCCTCTTTGTTCTTCTTAGGGTATTTACCCCCACTAGCACCTCCTTTTTCGTCTTCATATTTTGCACCCATCGCCTCTTCGGTGTTCATCACCTTCCCTGCTGTCGACAGCAGTTCAGCCATCGTCGTCAGAGGGTCTTCAGCAAGCTTCCATAACTGCTTCCCCTTTTGGAGTCCTCCAATCAAGGCTGTCATAGCTATGCTCTCCTCATAGTCTTCCACCTCCAGCTTCTCCTTATTGAATCTGGCTATGTAGTCCCTCAGACTCTCACTCTTCCCCTGCTTAACATAGAGCAAGTGGGTGGTCTTCTTCTGTGGCCTCACCCCGAAGCAAAAGTTGTGGATGAACAGGTCTGCCAACTGCTTAAAGTTTTCAATGGAATTTTTTGGAAGAGACGTGTACCAGACATGTGCAGCCCCAGTCAGGGTACCAGAGAAGGCACGACACCTCATCTCATCCGAGATGGAGTATATATCTGCTGCTGACTGATACATCTCCACGTGGTGGACGGGGTTGGTTCTCCCGTCATATCTTGGGGTGACCACAGGTGGCTTGAACTTTGATGGCGTGGGGAAGTTGACTATCTTTGCCACAAAGGGTGAGCCTATGGTGTATCCCCTCTGAAGAGGGTCCCGACTCTTTAGTATATCACCGATCTTATCCTATAGTCGCTGGATTGAGTCATTCCAGGGCTTCACAGGGTCGGCTTGGCCGATGTTATCCTCTGCCGCCTCTTTGAGGTGGACGGAGGGTTTTGCTGTGGCAGGCCTGTGTCGGCTGTTTACTTCCCTTTGGCCGCCATCTCGTCCTTGGGGTCGGCCATCTGGTGCCTCCCTCCTGGACCTAGCAGCACTTCTTGACCTAGACATTTTTTCCCGCAGGTCATTTACTGGGCCCAACCTCTCAAAGGCTGACCCCCTGCTCAAGCGATCAAAAGCAGAGCCCCTCGGGCGCTCATCAGGATTTGGTCTCCCACACTTTCCTCTACTGTCCTGGAGAGGTCGTACAGTATTGTTGGAGACCTCATATGGTTCCCAGCATTCTATAGGGGCCTCCTCTCCCTCTAGATCATCATAACTGTCCTCAGGGAAAGGGTTTCCTTGCCTCCCCAGACGTAGACGACGGGGGTCAGCAACATCCCTACGCCGCTGAGGGGGTGGTAGGTCTTTGCGTGGTGCCTGGGGTGGTCCCGTGGCCTCATGCTGTCCTAGAGCTGCTGCCGGAGTAATCATCTCAGGTGAAACCCCTGGTGGTCTTAGTATATTCTAGCTCAGAGCTGTGAACTGCTCCTGCATCATCTGCTGGCTTGCTGCCAGAGACTTTAAGGCTGCCACCACATCAACCATCTCAGACTGAGGCGGCGGCTGACTGGAACTGGGTCTTCCCCCCTCATCCGGCGGGGGAAGTGGTGGTGGTGGCATTTCAGGTGCCATGTGTTTGAGCTATGAAAAGTTGAACTGAAGAAAAGACTGGTGAGCTTGGGAACCTTAGTGGGTATCTTTCAATGGCGAAACACCTCCTCTCAGGGGGAGAACTGGTTGACCACCAGAGTCCCCAGTAAGGTCAAGCTGTACAAAGGAAGAGATGTCTTCTCGTTCCCACAGACGACGCTAAACTGATGATTCTAAGATTTAGCACCATCGGATAAGTGATAATGAGCTCAAACAATAATAACCATGGCAGCCATAGAGATGTATAAGTGTATAAGTATGTAGAAGGGGATGAGTATAAGAGGAAATAAGACAATGATGTATAGTGGTTCAGCCAATTTGGCCTACATCCACTGTGAGTGTGTGATCCTCTAAGTGTGGGCACTAATGGTCTTGGATACAATGCACATAAGCTCTCTCTTTCTCTCTCTCTCCTGTGTGTACAAGCAGAGTTTTAGCTAGGGTTACAATAAAATTGATCGATCCCCTGTAGGGTTGTAGGTGACAAGTATATATCGGTCTTGGGGGGTGTACTGTACCCCCCAAGTATGCATGGTGCATGTGAATCATGATCTAGCCAATCTCCTGTTGACACCTGTAGATGCTAAATGATGACATAATATTCCCTCACATGAGGGTGTGATTCTATTATAACGGTCTCCCACATGCCATGTGAGCCTCACGCGCACTGTTCCACGCGGCTTCCAAACCACGCGCTGTGATGATGTCACCCTCGACCTATGAGCCGAAGCCGAGGGCAAAGTTCCTTCCGGTAGTGAGTCTGGCCTAATTTAGGCCTCATACTGTCGGCCCCTCGTAGGGTCGTCTGGAGCCTGGTGAAGGGTCGGCCCCTCGTAGGGTCGTCTGGAGCTTGGTGAAGGGTCGGCCCCTCGCAGGGTCGTCTGAAACCTGGTGAAGGGTCGACCCCTCTGAGGGGTCGTCTGAAACCTGGTGAAGGGTCGGCCCCTCTGAGGGGTCGTCTGGAGTCTGATGAAGGGTCGGACCCTGAGGGGTCGTCCGTTTGGAGGTAATATTCATCCAAGCCGAGGATATAAACGGGTATATCAATGAATAATACCACATGAATCAAAATAATTCCAACAATTATTTTTCCAGATTTCAATCAATTTAACAATTCAAAATATGAGTTCAATTAAGAAGAATTCAATGGAATAAACACTCGAGAGATTTAGGAGCATATTGTGTAAAACCCCATACCTTAAAATCATCACATAATTCATCCTCAAAATCTAATTACACCACCGCGATCTTCTCGCGAAAATAATCAAATCTCGTTCTAGCCCAAACTCGAGAAAACACCATGTAAGCCTTCTAATCTAAGGTTGAAATCTTGAATAAGTTTAGGGCTATGGTTTGTAGATGAAAGGGAGTAATTTTGGAGAGGTCTTCTGGTTTAAAAGTTTGAGAAAAAGTGATTTGAAAAGCCAAGCCACGACTTAGTTGATATATAAATGATTAAGAGTTTGATTAAGAAAAGAGTTCTAATCAGATACAAACACTAAAAAATTTATTCCGGACGATCGGACCGTTGGAATCAGATGAAATTTTACAGAGAATTAGCTGAAGACGAGAGGAAGCTACAGAAAAAAAATTCAGTTCGATCGGACCGTTCAATATTGTTTAATATTTTTTTTGCTAGAGAGTTTTATGTTTCGAGGACTCTTAAAGAGTGTTATATTTTGAGAACTCTTCTATATAATAAAAATTCAATTAAAACTCCATTTTAATTCCGATTTTGAAACCGTTTGAAATTCTCGCCTTTAAAAATAATAACCAACATATTTGAGCAATAAAAATAATTTTATTTCAAAATTTATTTTTCCTCTTAATTTCAAAAATACCCCCAAATTACGCGGGTTGTTACACTTCCCCACTAACAATGGAATTTCTCCCTCGAAATTCGCAGAATACCTAACTCTCAAAATCTGGCCAACAATCTCCAAAAATAATCTCGTCACCAAAAAATAATTTCCCCGCATCTAATCCAAATGCCTAACGCAAAAAGATTCTCTAAAAATTTCTATCTCCAAATTCGTGCCACAAAAACACAACAGACCCAAAACCCAAGACCCGAGGGTTGTTGTATACCTAAGCTCTGATACCATTCTGTAACACCCCGCCCGCTCGGGGAGAGCGAATGGAGCGCTACTGTCGATAAACTAAATCAATTCCATAAATAAAAAGGTATAGAGCATCTAAATCCCATAATGGAAAAGAATCCACTAATCTCATCTCTTCAAATAAATGCAACAATTCTCTCGAATAGATTACAACATCTAACTCGAAAATAAAATACAAATCTCTAATGCTCTATACATCAAAATAATACAACTCTTCTCATCTCTTGTATTAAAAATCTTCCCAAAAATAATCCTCGCTAAAATCCATTCTCCAAATCAAATCCAAAGCGCCCAAATTCGCGCTAACCTGCCACTAAAAGAAAATATGGGGAAGTACACAATACGACGGGAAAGATGCTCATAAAAAAGTTAGCGACGAATAAAACGTCACAATAAAAATACGAATATCCAAATCAAATAGCAAATCTCAATAGCATTTTATCAATAAATTTCTCAACAACATATTAACCGGGTCACCAGTCCTCACCCCATCCGCATATGCTTTATCAAGTCATAGCCCTTGGAAGAAGGAATTTTGGCCGGTGCCCAACGTCCCTGCCGTATTAAAATCTCATGCAACGTGCTCAACAAAAACATGAATAATACCACATGAATCAAAATAATTCCAATAATTATTTTTCCAGATTTCAATGAATTTAACAATTCAAAATATGAGTTCAATTAAGTAGAATTCAACGGAATAAACACTCGAGAGATTAAGGAGCATATTGTGTAAAACCCCATACCTTAAAATCATCACATAATTCAGCCTCAAATTCTAATTACACCACCGCGATCTTCTCGCGAAAATAAATCAAATCTCGTTCTAGCCCAAACTCGAGAAAACACCAAGTAAGCCTTCTAATCTAAGGTTGAAATCTTGAATAAGTTTGGGGCTATGGTTTGTAGATGAAAGGGAGTAATTTTGGAGAGGTCTTCTGGTTTAAAAGTTTGAGAAAAAGTGATTTGAAAAGACAAGCCACGAATTAGTTGATATATAAATGATTAAGAGTTTGATTAAGAAAAGAGTTCTAATCAGATACAAACACTAAAAAATATATTTCGGACGATCGGACCGTTGGAATCGGATGAAATTTTACAGAGAATTAGTTGAAGACGAGAGGAAGCTACAGAAAAAAAATTCAGCTCGATCGGACAGTTCAATAGTGTTTAATATTTTTTTTTGCTAGAGAGTTTTATGTTTCGAGGACTCCTAAAGAGTTTTATATTTTGAGAACTCTTCTATATAATAAAAATTCAATTAAAACTCCATTTTAATTACGATTTTGAAACCGTTTGAAATTCTCGCCTTTAAAAATAATAACCAACATATTTGAGCAATAAAAATAATTTTATTTCAAAATTTATTTTTCCTCTTAATTTCAAAAATACCCCCAAATTACGCGGGTTGTTACACTTCCCCACTAACAATGGAATTTCTCCCTCGAAATTCGCATAATACCTAACTCTCAAAATCTAGCCAACAATCTCCAAAAATAATCTCGTCACCAAAAAATAATTTCCCCGCATCTAATCCAAATGCCTAACGCAAAAAGATTCTCTAAAAATTTCTATCTCCAAATTCGTGTCACAAAAACACAACAGACCCAAAACCCAAGACCGGAGGGTTGTCGTATACCTAAGCTCTGATACCATTCTGTAACACCCCGCCCGCTCGGGTAGAGCGAACGGAGCGCTACTGTCGATAAACTAAATCAATTCCATAAATAAAAAGGTATAGAGCATCTAAATACCATAATGGAAAAGAAACCACTAATCTCATCTCTTCAAATAAATGCAACAATTCTCTCGAATAGATTACAACATCTAACTCGAAAATAAAATACAAATCTCCAATCCTCTATACATCAAAATAATACAACTCTTCTCATCTCTTGTATTAAAATTCTTCCCAAAAATAATCCTCGCTAAAATCCATTCTCCAAATCAAATCCAAAGCGCCCAAATTCGCGCAAACCTGCCACTAAAATAAAATATGGGGAAGTACACAATACGACAGGAAAGATGCTCAGAAAAAAGTTAGCGCTGAATAAAACGTCACAATAAAAATACGAATATCCAAATCAAATAATGCAAAGCTCAATAGCATTTTATCAATAAATTTCTCAACAACACATTAACCGGGTCACCAGTCCTCACCCCATCCGCATATGCTTTATCAAGTCATAGCCCTTGGAAGCAGGAATTTTGGCCGGTGCCCAACGTCCGTGCCATATTAAAATCTCATGCAACGTGCTCAACAAAAACATGAATAATACCACATGAATCAAAATAATTCCAACAATTATTTTTCCAGATTTCAATGAATTTAACAATTCAAAATATGAGTTCAATTAAGTAGAATTCAACGGAATAAACACTCGAGAGATTAAGGAGCATATTGTGTAAAACCCCATACCTTAAAATCATCACATAATTCAGCCTCAAATTCTAATTACACCACCGCGATCTTCTCGCGAAAATAAATCAAATCTCATTCTAGCCCAAACTCGAGAAAACACCAAGTAAGCCTTCTAATCTAAGGTTGAAATCTTGAATAAGTTTGGGGCTATGGTTTGTAGATGAAAGGGAGTAATTTCGGAGAGGTCTTCTGGTTTAAAAGTTTGAGAAAAAGTGATTTGAAAAGACAAGCCATGAATTAGTTGATATATAAATGATTAAGAGTTTGATTAAGAAAAGAGTTCTAATGAGATACAAACACTAAAAAATATATTTCAGACGATCGGACCATTGGAATCGGATGAAATTTTACAGAGAATTAGCTGAAGACGAGAGGAAGCTACAGAAAAAAAATTCAGCTCGATCGGACCGTTCAATATTGTTTAATATTTTTTTTGCCAGAGAGTTTTATGTTTCGAGGACTCTTAAAGAGTTTTATATTTTGAGAACTCTTCTATATAATAAAAATTCAATTAAAACTCAATTTTAATTCCGATTTTGAAACCGTTTGAAATTCTCGCCTTTAAAAATAATAACCAACATATTTGAGCAATAAAAATAATTTTATTTCAAAATTTAGTTTTCCTCTTAATTTCAAAAATATCCCCAAATTACGCGGGTTGTTACACTTCCCCACTAACAATGGAATTTCTCCCTCGAAATTCGCAGAATACCTAACTCTCAAAATCTGGCCAACAATCTCCAAAAATAATCTCGTCACCAAAAAATAATTTCCCCGCATCTAATCCAAATGCCTAACGCAAAAAGATTCTCTAAAAATTTCTATCTCCAAATTCGTGCCACAAAAACACAACAGACCCAAAACCCAAGACCCGAGGGTTGTCGTATACCTAAGCTCTGATAACATTCTGTAACACCCCGCCCACTCGGGGAGAGCGAACGGAGCGCTACTGTCGATAAACTAAATCAATTCCATAAATAAAAAGGTATAGAGCATCTAAATCCCATAATGGAAAAGAAACCACTAATCTCATCTCTTCGAATAAATGCAACAATTCTCTCGAATAGATTAAAACATCTAACTCGAAAATAAAATACAAATCTCCAATGCTCTATACATCAAAATAATACAACTCTTCTCATCTCTAGTATTAAAAATCTTCCCAAAAATAATCCTCGCTAAAATCCATTCTCCAAATCAAATCCAAAGCGCCCAAATTCGCGCTAACCTGCCACTAAAAGAAAATATGGGGAAGTACACAATACGACAGGAAAGATGCTGAGAAAAAAGTTAGCGATGAATAAAACGTCACAATAAAAATACGAATATCCAAATCAAATAATGCAAATCTCAATAGCATTTTATCAATAAATTTCTCAACAACACATTAACCGGGTCACCAGTCCTCACCCCATCCGCATATGCTTTATCAAGTCATAGCCCTTGGAAGAAGGAATTTTGGCCGGTGCCCAACGTCCGTGCCATATTAAAATCTCATGCAACGTGCTCAAGAAAAACATGAATAATACCACATGAATCAAAATATTTCCAACAATTATTTTTCCAGATTTCAATGAATTTAACAATTCAAAATATGAGTTCAATTAAGTAGAATTCAACGGAATAAACACTCGAGAGATTAAGGAGCATATTGTGTAAAACCCCATACCTTAAAATCATCACATAATTCAGCCTCAAATTCTAATTACACCACCGCGATCTTCTCGCGAAAATAATTAAATCTCGTTCTAGCCGAAACTCGAGAAAACACCAAGTAAGACTTCTAATCTAAGGTTGAAATCTTGAATAAGTTTGGGGCTATGGTTTGTAGATGAAAGGGAGTAATTTCGGAGAGGTCTTCTGGTTTAAAAGTTTGAGAAAAAGTGATTTGAAAAGACAAGCCACGAATTAGTTGATATATAAATGATTAAGAGTTTGATTAAGAAAAGAGTTCTAATCAGATACAAACACTAAAAAATATATTTCGGACGATCGGGCCGTTGGAATCGAATGAAATTTTACAGAGAATTAGCTGAAGACGAGAGGAAGCCACAAAAAAAAATTCAGCTCGATCGGAGAGTTCAATATTTTTTAATATTTTTTTTTGCTAGAGAGTTTTATGTTTCGAGGACTCTTAGAGTGTTTTATATTTTGAGAACTCTTCTATATAATAAACATTCAATTAAAACTCCATTTTAATTCCGATTTTGAAACCGTTTGAAATTCTCTCCTTTAAAAATAATAACCAACATATTTGAGCAATAAAAATAATTTTATCTCAAAATTTATTTTTCCTCTTAATTTCAAAAATACCCCCAAATTACGCGGGTTGTTACACTTCCCTAGTGACAAATTATTTCTCCCTCGAAATTCGCAGAATACCTAACTCTCAAAATCTGGCCAACAATCTCCCAAAAAAATCTCGTCACCAAAAAATAATTTCCTCGCATCTAATCCAAATGCCTAACGCAAAACAATTCTCTAAAAATTTCTATCTCCAAATTCGTGCCACAAAAACGCAACAGACCCAAAACCCAAGACCCGAGGGTTGTCGTATACCTAAGCCCTGATACCATTCTGTTACACCCCGCCCGCTCAGGGAGAGCGAACGGAGCGCTACTGTCGATAAACTAAATCAATTCCATAAATAACAAGGTATAGAGCATCTAAATCCCATAATGGAAAAGAAACCACTAATCTCATCTCTTCAAATAAATACAACAATTTTTCTCGAATAGATTACAACATCTAACTCGAAAATAAAATACAAATCTCCAATGCCCTATACATCAAAATAATACAAGTCTTCTCATCACTTGTATTAAAAATCTTCCCAAAAATAATCCTCGCTAAAATCCATTCTCCAAATCAAATCCAAAGTGCCCAAATTCGCGCTAACCTGCCACTAAAAGAAAATATGGGGAAGTACACAATACGACAGGAAAGATACTCAGAAAAAAGTTAGCGATGAATAAAACGTCACAATAAAAATACGAATATGCAAATCAAATAATGCAAATCTCAATATCATTTTATCAATAAATTTCTCAACAACACATTGATCGGGTCACCAGGCCTCACCCCTTCCGCATATGCTTTATCAAGTCATAGCCCTTCGAAGCAGGAATTTTGGTCGGTGCCCAACTTTCGTGCCATATTAAAATCTCATGACGACGTGCTCAACAAAAACACGAATAATACCACATGAATCAAAATAATTTCAACAACTATTTTTCCAGATTTCATTGAATTTAACAATTCAAAATATGAGTTCAATTAAGAAGAATTCAACGGAATAAACACTCGAGAGATTTAGGAGCATATTGTGTAAAACCCCATACCTGAAAATCATCAGATAATTCAGCCTTAAAATCTTATTACACCATCACGTTCTTCTCACAAAAATAATCAAATCTCGTTCTAGCCCAAACTCGAGAAAACACCAAGTAAGCCTTCTAATCTAAGGTTGAAATCTTGAATAAGTTTGGGGCTATGGTTTGTAGATGAAAGGGAGTAATTTTGGAGAGGTCTTCTGGTTGAAAAGTTTGAGAAAAAGTCATTTGAAAAGCCAACCCACGAATTAGTTGATATATATATGATTAAGAGTTTGATTAAGAAAAGAGTTCTAATCGGATACAAACACTAAAAAATTTATTCCGAATGATCGGACCGTTGGAATCGGATGAAATTTTACAGAGAATTAGCTGAAGACGAGAGGAAGCTACAAAAAAAAAATTCAGCTCGATCGGATAAATCTATATTTTTAAATATATTTTTTTTCTAGAGAGTTTTATGTTTCGAGGACTCTTAGAGAGTTTTATATTTTGAGGACTCTTCTATATAATAAAAATTCAATTAAAACTCTATGTTAATTTTGATTTTGAAACCGTTTGAAATTCTCGCCTTTAAAAATAATAACCATCATATTTGAGCAATAAAAATAATTTTATCTAAAAACTTATTTTTCCTCCTAATTTAGAAAATACCCCAAAATTACGAGGGTTGTTAAACTTCCCCACTATCAATGAAATTTCTCCCTCGAAATTCGCAGAACACCTAACTCTCAAAATCAGGCCAACAATCTCCTAAAATAATCTCGTCACCAAAAAATATTTTCCGCGCATCTAATCCAAATGCCTAACGCAAAAAGATTCTCTAAAAATTTCTATCTCCAAATTCGTGCCACAAAAACACAACAGACCCAAAACCCAAGACCCGAGGGTTGTCGTATACCTAAGCTCTGATACCATTCTGTAACACCCCGCCCGCTCGGGGAGAGCGAACGGAGCGCTACTGTCGATAAACTAAATCAATTCCATAAATAAAAAGGTATAGAGCATCTAAATCCCATAATGGAAAAGAAACCACTAATCTCATCTCTTCAAATAAATGCAACAATTCTCTCGAATAGATTACAACATCTAACTCGAAAATAAAATACAAATCTCCAATGCTCTATACATCAAAATAATACAACTCTTCTCATCTCTTGTATTAAAAATCTTCCCAAAAATAATCCTCGCTAAAATCCATTCTCCAAATCAAATCCAAAGCGCCCAAATTCGCGCTAACCTGCCACTAAAAGAAAATATGGGGAAGTACACAATACGACAGGAAAGATGCTCAGAAAAAAGTTAGCGATGAATAAAACGTCACAATAAAAATACGAATATCCAAATCTAATAATGCAAATCTCATTAGCATTTTATCAATAAATTTCTCAACAACACATTAACCGGGTCACCAGGCCTCACCCCATCCGCATATGCTTTATCAAGTCATAGCCCTTAGAAGCAGGAATTTTGGCCGATGCCCAACGTCCGTGCCATATTAAAATCTCATGACGACGTGCTCAACAAAAACATGAATAATACCACATGAATCAAAATAATTGCAACAATTATTTTTCCAGATTTCAATGAATTTAACAATTCAAAATATGAGTTCAATTAAGAAGAATTCAACGGAATAAACACTCGAGAGATTTAGGAGCATATTGTGTAAAACCCCATACCTTAAAATCATCACATAATTCAGCCTCAAAATCTAATTACACCACCGCGATCTTCTAGCGAAAATAATCAAATCTCGTTCTAGCCCAAACTCGAGAAAACACCATGTAAGCCTTCTAATCTAAGGTTGAAATCTTGAATAAGTTTGGGGCTATGGTTTGTAGATGAAAGGGAGTAATTTTGGAGAGGTCTTCTGGTTTAAAAGTTTGAGAAAAAGTGATTTGAAAAGCCAAGCCACGAATTAGTTGATATGTAAATGATTAAGAGTTTGATTAAGAAAAGAGTTCTATTCAGATACAAAGACTAAAAAATTTATTCCGGACGATCGAACCGTTGGAATCCGATGAAATTTTACAGAGAATTAGCTGAAGACGAGAGGAAGCTACAGAAAACAATTCAGCTCGATCGGACCGTTCAATATTGTTTAATATTTTTTTTTTGCTAGAGAGTTTTATGTTTCGAGGACTCTTAGAGAGTTTTATATTTTGAGAACTCTTCTATATAATAAAAATTCAATTAAAACTCCATTTTAATTTCGATTTTGAAATCGTTTGTAATTCTCGCCTTTAAAAATAATAACCAACATATCTGAGCAATAAAAATAATTTTATCTCAAAATTTATTTTTCCTCTTAATTTCAAAAATACCCCCAAATTACGCGGGTTGTTACACTTCCCCATTAAAAATGCAATTTCTCCCTCGAAATTCGCAGAATACCTAACTCTCAAAATCTGGCCAACAATCTCCAAAAATAATCTCGTCACCAATAAATAATTTCCTGGCATCTAATCCAAATGCCTAACGCAAAACGATTCTCTAAAAATTTCTATCTCCAAATTCGTGCCACAAAAACACAACAGACCCAAAATCCAAAACCCGAGGGTTGTCGTATACCTAAGCTCTGATACCATTCTGTAACACCCCATCCGCTCGGGGAGAGTGAACAGAGCGCTACTGTCGATAAACTAAATCAATTCCATAAATAACAAGGTATAGAGCATCTAAATCCCATAATGGAAAAGAAATTACTAATCTCATCTCTTCAAATAAATACAACAATTCGCTCGAATAGATTACAACATCTAACTCGAAAATAAAATACAAATCTCCAATGCTCTATACATCAAAATAATACATCTCTTCTCATCTCTTGTATTAAAAATCTTTCCAAAAATAATCCTCGCTAAAATCCATTCTCCAAATCAAATCCAAAGCGCCCAAATTCGCGCTAACCTGCCACTAAAAGAAAATATGGGGAAGTAGACAATACGACAGGAAAGATGCTCAGAAAAAAGTTAGCGCTGAATAAAACGGCACAATAAAAACACGAATATCCAAATCAAATAATGCAAATCTCAATAGCATTTTATCAATAAATTTCTCAACAACACATTAACCGGGTCACCGAGCCTCAACCCATCCGCATATGCATTATAAAGTCATAGCCCTTAGAAGCAGGAATTTTGGCCGGTGCCCAACGTCCATGCAATATTAAAATCTCATGACGACGTGCTGAACAAAAACATGAATAATACCACATGAATCAAAATAATTCCAACAATTATTTTTCCAGATTTCAATGAATTTAACAATTCAAAATATGAGTTCAATTAAGAAGAATTCAACGGAATAAACACTCGAGAGATTTAGGAGCATATTCTGTAAAACCCCATACCTTAAAATCATCACATAATTCAGCCCCAAAATCTAATTACACCACCGCGATCTTCTAGCGAAAATAATCAAATCTCGTTCTATCCCAAACTCGAGAAAACACCAAGTAAGCCTTCTAATCTAAGGTTGAAATCTTGAATAAGTTTGGGGCTATGGTTTGTAGATGAAAGGGAGTAATTTTGGAGAGGTCTTCTGGTTTAAAAGTTTGAGAAAAAGTGATTTGAAAAGCCAAGCCACGAATTAGTTGATATGTAAATGATTAAGAGTTTGATTAAGAAAAGAGTTCTATTCAGATACAAAGACTAAAAAATTTATTCCGGACGATCGAACCGTTGGAATCCGATGAAATTTTACAGAGAATTAGCTGAAGACGAGAGGAAGCTACAGAAAACAATTCAGCTCGATCGGACCGTTCAATATTGTTTAATATTTTTTTTTTGCTAGAGAGTTTTATGTTTCGAGGACTCTTAGAGAGTTTTATATTTTGAGAACTCTTCTATATAATAAAAATTCAATTAAAACTCCATTTTAATTCCGATTTTGAAACCGTTTGAAATTCTCGCCTTTAAAAATAATAAGCAACATATTTGAGCAATAAAAATAATTTTATCTCAAAATTTATTTTTCCTCTTAATTTCAAAAATACCCCCAAATTACGCGGGTTGTTACACTTCCCCACTAACAATGGAATTTCTCCCTCGAAATTCGCAGAATACCTAACTCTCAAAATCTGGCCAACAATCTCCCAAAATAATCTCGTCACAAAAAAATAATTTCCTCGCATCTAATCCAAATGCCTAACGCAAAACGATTCTCTAAAAATTTCTATCTCCAAATTCGTGCCACAAAAACGCAACAGACCCAAAACCCAAGACCCGAGGGTTGTCGTATACCTAAGCTCTGATACCATTCTGTAACACCCCGCCCGCTCAGGGAGAGCGAACGGAGCGCTACTGTCAATAAACTAAATCAATTCCATAAATAACAAGGTATAGAGCATCTAAATCCCATAATGGAAAAGAAACCACTAATCTCATCTCTTCAAATAAATACAACAATTCTCTCGAATAGATTACAACGTCTAACTCGAAAATAAAATACAAATCTCCAATGCTCTATACATCAAAATAATACAAGTCTTCTCATCTCTTGTATTAAAAATCTTCCCAAAAATAATCCTCGCTAAAATCCATTCTCCAAATCAAATCCAAAGCGACCAAATTCGCGCTAACCTGCCACTAAAAGAAAATATGGGGAAGTACACAATACGACAGGAAAGATGCTTAGAAAAAGTTAGCGATGAATAAAACGTCAGAATAAAAATACGAATATCCAAATCAAATAATGCAAATCTCAATAGCATTTTATCAATAAATTTCTCAACAACACATTAACCGGGTCACCAGGCCTCACCCCATCCGCATATGCTTTATCAAGTCATAGACCTTGGAAGCAGGAATTTGGGCCGATGCCCAACGTTCGTGCCATATTAAAATCTCATGACGACGTGCTCAACAAAAACATGAATAATACCACACGAATCAAAATAATTTCAACAATTATTTTTCCAGATTTCAATGAATTTAACAGTTCAAAATATGAGTTCAATTAAGAAGAATTCAACGGAATAAACACTCGAGAGATTTAGGAGCATATTCTGTAAAACCCCATACCTTAAAATCATCACATAATTCAGCCTCAAAATCTAATTACACCACCGCTATCTTCTAGCGAAAATAATCAAATCTCGTTCTATCCCAAACTCGAGAAAACACCAAGTAAGCCTTCTAATCTAAGGTTGAAATCTTGAATAAGTTTGGGGCTATGGTTTGTAGATGAAAGGGAGTAATTTTGGAGAGGTCTTCTGGTTTAAAAGTTTCAGAAAAAGTGATTTGAAAAGCCAAGCCACGAATTAGTTGATATATAAATGATTAAGAGTTTGATTAATTAAAGAGTTCTAATCATATGCAAACACTAAAAAATTTATTCCGGACGATCGAACCGTTGGAATCGGATGAAATTTTACAGAGAATTAGCTGAAGACGAGAGGAAGCTACAGAAAATAATTCAGCTCGATCGTACCGTTCAATATTGTTTAATATTTTTTTTTGCTAGAGAGTTTTATGTTTCGAGGACTCTTAGAGTGTTTTATATTTTCAGAACTCTTCTATATAATAAACATTCAATTAAAACTCCATTTTAATTCCGATTTTGAAACCGTTTTAAATTCTCTCCTTTAAAAATAATAACCAACATATTTGAGAAATAAAAATAATTTTATCTCAAAATTTATTTTTCCTCTTAATTTCAAAAATACCCCCAAATTACGGAGGTTGTTACACTTCCCCACTAACAATGGAATTTCTCCCTCGAAATTCGCAGAATACCTAACTCTCAAAATCTGGCCAACAATCTCCAAAAATAATCTCGTCACCAATAAATAATTTCCTCGCATCTACTCCAAATTCCCAACGCAAAACGATTCTCTAAAAATTTCTATCTCCAAATTCGTGCCACAAAAACGCAACAGACCCAAAACCCAAGACCCGAGGGTTGTCGTATACCTAAGCTCTGATACCATTCTGTAACACCCCGTCCGCTCGGGGAGAGCGAACGGAGCGCTACCGTCGATAAACTAAATCAATTCCATAAACAACAAGGTATAGAGCATCTAAATCCCATAATGGAAAAGAAACCACTAATCTCATCTCTTCAAATAAATACAACAATTCTCTCGAATAGATTACAACATCTAACTCGAAAATAAAATACAAATCTCCAATGCTCTATACATCAAAATAATACAAGTCTTCTCATCTCTTGTCTTAAAAATCTTCCCAAAAATAATCCTCGCTAAAATCCATTCTCCAAATCAAATCCAAAGGGCCCAAATTCGCGCTAACCTGCCACTAAAAGAAAATATGGGGAAGTACACAATACGACAGGAAAGATGCTCAGAAAAAAGTTAGCGATGAATAAAACGTCACAATAAAAATACGAATATGCAAATCAAATAATGCAAATCTCAATATCATTTTATCAATAAATTTCTCAACAACACATTAATCGGGTCACCAGGCCTCACCCCTTCCGCATATGATTTATCAAGTCATAGCCCTTGGAAGCAGGAATTTTGGCCGGTGCCTAACGTCCGTGCCATATTAAAATCTCATGACGACGTGCTCAACAAAAACATGAATAATACCACATGAATCAAAATAATTCCAACAATTATTTTTCCAGATTTCAATGAATTTAACAATTCAAAGTATGAGTTCAATTAAGAAGAATTCGACGGAATAAACACGCGAGAGATTTAGGAGCATATTGTGTAAAACCCCGTAGCTTAAAATCATCACATAATTCAGCCTCAAAATCTAATTACACCACCGCAATCTTCTCGCGAAAATAATGAAATCTCGTTCTATCCCAAACTCGAGAAAACACCAAGTAAGCCTTCTAATCTAAGGTTGAAATCTTGAATAAGTTTGGAGCTATGGTTTGTAGATGAAAGGGAGTAATTTTGGAGAGGTCTTCTGGTTTAAAAGTTTGAGAAAAAGTGATTTGAAAAGCCAAGCCACGAATTAATTGATATATAAATGATTAAGAGTTTGATTAAGAAAAGAATTCTAATCAGATACAAACACTAAAAAATTTATTCCGGACGATCGGACCGTTGGAATCGGATGAAATTTTACAAAAAATTAGCTGAAGACGAGAGGAAGCTACAGAAAAAAATTCAGCTCGATCGGACAATTCACTATTGTTTAATATTTTTTTTTGCTAGAGAGTTTTATGTTTCGAGGACTCTTAGAGAGTTTTATATTTTGAGAACTCTTCTATATAATAAAAACTCAATTAAAACTCCATTTTAATTCCGATTTTGAAACCTTTTGAAATTCTCGCCTTTAAAGATAATAACCATCATATTTGAGCAATAAAAATAATTTTATCTCAAAATTTATTTTTCCTCTTAATTTCAAAAATACCCCCAAATTACGCGGGTTGTTACACTTCCCCACTAACAATGGAATTCTCCCTCGAAATTCGCAGAATACCTAACTCTCAAAATCTGGCCAACAATCTCCAAAAATAATCTCGTCACCAAAAAATAATTTCCTCGCATCTAATCCAAATGCCTAACGCAAAACGATTCTCTAAAAATTTCTATCTCCAAATTTGTGCCACAAAAACGCAACAGACCCAAAACCCATGACCCGAGGGTTGTCGTATACCTAAGCTCTGATACCAATATGTAACACCCCGCCCGCTCGGGGAGAGCGAACGGAGCGCTACTGTCGATAAACTAAATCAATTCCATAAACAACAAGGTATAGAGCATCTAAATCCCAGAATGGAAAAGAAACCACTAATCTCATCTCTTCAAATAAATACAACAATTCTCTCGAATAGATTACAACATCTAATTCGAAAATAAAATACAAATCTCCAATGCTCTATACATCAAAATAATACAAGTCTTCTCATCTCTTGTCTTAAAAATCTTCCCAAAAATAATCCTCGCTAAAATCCATTCTCCAAATCAAATCCAAAGCGCCCAAATTCGCGCTAACCTGCCACTAAAAGAAAATATGGGGAAGTACACAATACGACAGGAAAGATGCTCAGAAAAAAGTTAGCGATGAATAAAACGTCACAATAAAAATACGAATATGCAAATCAAATAATGCAAATCTCAATATCATTTTATTAATAAATTTCTCAACAACACATTAATCGGGTCACCAGGCCTCACCCCTTCCGCATATGATTTATCAAGTCATAGCCCTTGGAAGCAGAAATTTTGGCCGGTGCCCAACGTCCGTGCCATATTAAAATCTCATGACGACGTGCTCAACAAAAACATGAATAATACCACATGAATCAAAATAATTTCAACAATTATTTTTCCAGATTTCATTGAATTTAACAATTCAAAATATGAGTTCAATTAAGAAGAATTCAACGGAATAAACACTCGAGAGATTTAGGAGCATATTGTGTAAAACCCCATACCTGAAAATCATCAGATAACTCAACCTCAAAATCTAATTACACCATCACGTTCTTCTCACGAAAATAATCAAATCTCGTTCTAGCCCAAATTCGAGAAAACACCAAGTAAGCCTTCTAATCTAGGGTTGAAATCTTGAATAAGTTTGGTGTTATGGTTTGTAGATGAAAGGGAGTAATTTTGGAGAGGTCTTCAGGTTGAAAAGTTTGAGAAAAAGTCATTTGAAAAGCCAACCCACGAATTAGTTGATATATAAATGATTAAGAGTTTGATTAAGAAAAGAGTTCTAATCAGATACAAACACTAAAAAATTTATTTCGAACGATCGGACCGTTGGAATCGGATGAAATTTTACAGAAAAATAGCTGAAGACGAGAGGAAGCTACAGAAAAAATTCAGCTCGATCGGACAGTTCACTATTGTTTAATATTTTTTTTTTCTAGAGAGTTTTATGTTTCGAGGACTCTTAGAGAGTTTTATATTTTGAGAACTCTTCTATATAATAAAAATTCAATTAAAACTCCATTTTAATTCTGATTTTGAAACCTTTTGAAATTCTCGCCTTTAAAAATAATAACCATCATATTTGAGCGATAAAAATAATTTTATCTCAAAATTTATTTTTCCTCTTAATTTCAAAAATACCCCCAAATTACGCGGGTTGTTACACTTCCCCACTAACAATGGAATTCTCCCTTGAAATTCGCAGAATACCTAACTCTCAAAATCTGGCCAACAATCTATAAGGACACAAATTTCCAATTGAGTCCATATATAGTTTTGGCTCAATTCCGGACAAAAACATTTATTCATTGGATTTTATTTAATTGTAATATTCAAGACCTATGAAGTGTTTGTTGAAGACGTAGCGGCAAAAAGTATAAAGCATCATCATCATGCCGTAGTTTATGTGCCTCGTTTGTACGTCATCAACTAAGGTTCCATGCTCCCAAGGTATGAATGTAATTATATTGATATAGGAGTTTGGAACAATTTGTATTGGGTGTTAGGTGTAATAAAAACTGCACTTCATTTTCAGAAAGAATCAATTAGAAACTTTAAAAATAAGTATATAAAAGTTTCTGGGCTAAAATCGAATTTTTCAATCTTTCTGGTCGTTCGTTAGAAATGTCGTTCGAACGAGTTTTTTCGTTCGAACCTGTTTCGTTCGAACGAGTTTTGTCGTTCGAACCAGGTTCGTTCGAACGAGTTTTGTCGTTCGAACCAGGTTCGTTCGAACGAGTTTTGCCAACGACCCTATCTGGACAGTCGTTCGATATGTCGTTCGATATGTCGTTCGAACGAGTTTTCGTTCTAACGAGATATCTAACGAGATTCTAACGAGCCCAGGCTGGTTGCTCGTTAGAAGTCTCGTTCGAACGAGAGTCAAGTTCGTTCGAACGAGACGTCAGGCGGGAACGGTTTTGAGCAGTTTTTGACAGTTTTTTTCCCCACTTCTCCACTTGGTTTTCAACCAACTTTTTCATACTTTATTATGTGCGGGAAACACATTTTCCTAGACAACTTTTCCATTCCATATCCATCTCTTAGAGAGAGTTTGAGAGCAAATTTATTTATGGAAAATGTTCATGTTTTGAGTGTTAATTTTTAAAGAAAAATTCATACACACTCTAGTTTACACCCAATAATTGTTTTATCCAAGTTTCTATATAAATATTAATTGCTTGGAGATTGTTTTGGCACCGTTTTTTCTCTACACCGAATTGAAGAGAAGTTTGTTTCATTTCTACCCATTTGGAGAAAGGCTCCATGTTAGGGTGACGGTGTGCCTAATTGCCCGATCGATGAATTCCGAGACCACGGTGGAGCTCCGTTGGTTATCCGCTAATTGGAGGTTGATACAAGAAGGAGCATCACGGCTTGAGAGGGTTCGAGTTTAGGAAGTAAGTCTTTTGTCTTGTATTTTGTAATACCGTTTTTAGTGGATTTGAGGCTAGGGCCGTCACGAGGTTTTTTCCCGTTAGTGGGTTTTTCCTCGTACATCGCGGTGTTGTGTGAGTGTTTATTTTATCTTTCTCTATATCACTTAGAATGCATGCTAGATTAATTTGAAGATAAAATTTGGTTTTACAATCACACTAATTTAATTTGGGATATAAATTATAAATTGGGTAAACTTGGTTTAATTTCGTTTTATTCAAGTCACTTGCTAAAATTGGTTTCGCCTAACTTTGAATAATGGTTAATCATGACTTAGGCAAATTCTAGGACTTGAATTATGTTTTTAATTTTGTTTTGTTAAACTAAAACTTGTTTTGTTTAATTATTGAACCATCACCATCTCAACGCTTCCGCATTTATTTAAAAGGAAATTACTTTGGGCTTTCAAATTGGTATCAGAGCCAAAAACGATAAATTATTTCGTTAAGATCCTTTTTAATTTTTGGCTAAAATGGATTTTTCCCCATTTTCAAAATTTCCTATTTTTGATGGTTCTAACTACGCGTATTGGAAAGCGCGAATGAAATCGGCACTTAAATCTATCGATGAACGTGTTTGGATGTCTGTTGTTAACGGTTGGACCCCACCAACACATTTAATTGAAAATGAACATGTTCCCAAACCCGTTGATAGATGGACCAAAAATGAGTTTAAGCTTGCAAATTTTAATTCCCGTGGTTTAAATGCATTATTTAGCGCTGTCGCACCGGATGAATTCCGACGTATTATGACGTGTGAAACCGCTAAAGAAGCTTGGGATATTTTACAATTAACTCATGAAGGAACTAGTGTCGTTAAAGCTTCAAAACTCCAAAACCTCACCACTCAATTTGAAACTATCAAACTGGATGAAAATGAAAATTTTGATAAATTTTATGCTAGACTTTCTGACATTGTTAATTCATCCTTTAACTTGGGAGAGAAAATACCTGACGACCGTGTAGTAAAGAAAATTTTAAGGTCCCTACCCGATAGATTTATTCCAAAGGTGACCGTTTTAAATTCTTTACCCACTTTAGCCTCTACGAAATTAGAAGAGCTTGTAGGTGATTTACAAACCTATGAACTAGATATGTTTCCCTCTAAAAATGAAAAGAAAATTGAATAGGGCGTTGCTTTAAAAGCCCGAAAAGAGGTCAAACAAGTAGTAGAGAGCGATAGTGATAGTGACTCGGAAGATATGGCTTTGTTTGCTCGTAAATTTAGAAAATTTCTTAAATTTAACAAAGATAAAGTTAAAAATGATTTTAAGAAATTTGAATCTTCTAAACATGATAAAAACGAGAAGATTTCTAAAGCTGATAAGATCCCTAAACCTAGTAATGAAAATATTGATAGGGACGAGTCTAATAAATGTTTTGGTTGTGAAGGTTATGGCCATAGGGCTTATGAGTGCCCCACTAAACTAAGGAAAGATGGTAAGCGACCTATTTCATATAATGCAACCCTTAGTGATAGTGATAAGGAAGAAAAGCCCGATTCTCCAACTAAGAAAAATTTTGTTGCTTTTATGGCTAGTCATGTGAGTGATAATGAGAACTCATCGAATGATGAAATTATAGCACATGCCACTTCCAAGGTCATTGTACATGATTCTCTTATTTTTAATGATAGTGAGAGTGAAGAAGAAAGAGAGAGTGAAAATGAAGAAGAGGTTAATGTGAGTGAACTTCAAAATGCTTTTCATGAATTATATAAAGTATCTATTAATTTGAAAAGAACTAATTTGAAGTTAGAAGCTTGTTTAAGAAAGAGTGTCAAGGTCATTGATGAAAGTGCCTTAATAGAAGACCTTAGGACACATGAGAGGACTCTTCAAGAGAAGCTTAACTATGTAGAAGGCGAGAGAGATAGCCTTAGGGGTTTAATGGAATCCTTGAAAAAGGAGCTTCTTGCTTTTGAAGAGCGTAATGTTTTACTAGAATCTAAAATTTTAGATTTGGAAAATAAATTAAAAGATTCTAGTAATGTCAAATTTGATTTGGAGTGTCGTTCGGAAAAACTAGATAAAATGTTAGGAACGGCCCAAATTAAAAATGACACTTTTGGTTTAGGCTTCCATTCTTGTAATGATTTTAACCCTAAAGTCAAAACCAATATTTTAGGAGAATCTTCTAGGAATGCATTTAATGATCACTCCTTAGATAAATCTTTTCGACATATTCTTACTTGTACACTTTGTGGTCGACAAGGTCATCTTAGGAAATTTTGTTTAGATCTTAAACGAATTCCTAGAAAATCCCATAGTAAAGTAACCACGATAGCTAATGTTCCTACACCCCAAGATAGTAATTCTTCATTAATTTGGGTTAGGAAATCTGACTTGGTTGCCTTACAAAATAGGGATTTTGATTCTCATTTACTTTCACATCCTTCCTACCTTGCTAAATCTAATGGATGAATGTGTTAGTGTTTGCATACTTTAGCGTTTGTACTTCGTGCTATATTCATATGCTAAATGTATGCTTGTTTAGTCATTTTCTAGTCATTGCCTTATTTCATATCACATGCTAGAAATTATGACTTGTTTATCTTTTTGTATTATTCTTTGTGTTTGATTTGACTGCATAATATAAAAAGATTTTTGTTTATCATTTGTGTTTTATTTATGCTTAATGAAAAATACAAATGATTTTTTTGTTTGTCCTTTTGAGTAAATATTTATTTTTGATTAAAAATGTTAAAAACTCAAAAAGATTTTGTTTTGTGTGTATTTTTGTTTGACACACTTTATGTGGCATATATTTGTGTTTTGAATCCTATCGTTTACGCTTCCATGTGGCTAGAACTTTTGGTTTAGATTTTCAATCCTTATTATGTTCTTTACCATGTTTTATATGGAGTCGTTGGATTTTGTATTGTTTAAATGGATTCTATTTCTATATGCCTCTATTCACACATGCACGAGCTCTTTTGAAATCTTAATGTCACATGTTATATTTGAGCTTTTTGAGGTGTTCTCCTATCAATCTAGTCATCTACATATCTATGACCTAGGAGGACAAGTGCATGTCAAAATCCGTTGCATGTGAGATTTATGTGAAAACTGAAAACATGATAAATTAATATATGCACGGGGAAGGGCTCCGAAAGGATGAATTAAATCCTTTGCGATAGTAAGCCACCATTGATTGGATCTAAAAGAAATACGTGATCCAAAGGCCTAAAAACAGAATATTTGGCATTAAACAAAAAGCAATTGCCAAGGCATATGTTTGTTTGATATATTCATTCAAAAACAAACGAATATATATGCTCATTGAGGGAGAATTGGATGGTATATCAACGGTTTGCACAATGTCCGTTTATCCTAGTTGTCTTGAATGTCATGACTCTATTTGGTTTGTAGAATCATCATCATGCTAGGCTTGTATGCATTGTGTATGTTTGTTCATTGAGTTCAATCTATATTGTCACACGAGGTTATATTTAACTGTGATGAAGTTTGCAATCAATGAGAACTCCGTGAACGTTTCTTAAGTGTTAGGGTCTAAATTTAATTGTTGCTAGTTCACACCCCTACACTTCCGTTTCCATATGACACATTTTTGCCATACGAGTGTGCAAACTTATTGTATTTTGTGTCATGTGTGTGTTTATATCTATATATATGCAAGTACTACATTGGTATATTTCTAATGTATATATATATGATATTTATTTGTCTTTGCCCTGGTTTTAATTGCCCATATGCTTTCATGTTTTATCTCTTTAAGCTTTCATATGCTGTTTCTAAGTTCTTTATCCTTTGCCTATTCCCGAACAAAAAAGGGGGAGAATGATGATAGGGGGAGAAATGGTATCTAATCCTATTATTATCGTATCTTCGTTTGGGGGAGATTTATCTTAGGGGGAGACGTCTTTCTAAGTAGCTCATGTAATATTTTGATATTCCCTATGCATTTGATGAGTTTGGTTAAGTGTGCAGGAATTATTCTAGAAGCGACATCTTTCTATGGCAAAGCGTTTGATCCTTCGGTCGAGTCAAGATTGGGCGGGTTATGTTTTGAGTCTAGTAGATCTTGACGGCCCTTTAGGATTTTTGTTTGGTTTTTTTCCCGGAATAGCCAAAGGGGGAGATTTGTAAGGACACAAATTTCCAATTGAGTCCATATATAGTTTTGGCTCAATTCCGGACAAAAACATTTATTCATAGGATTTTATTTAATTGTAATATTCAAGACCTATGAAGTGTTTGTTGAAGACGTAGCGGCAAAGAGTATAAAGCATCATCATCATGCCGTAGTTTATGTGCCTCGTTTGTACGTCATCAACTAAGGTTCCATGCTCCCAAGGTATGAATGTAATTATATTGATATAGGAGTTTGGAACAATTTGTATTGGGTGTTAGGTGTAATAAAAACTGCACTTCATTTTCAGAAAGAATCAATTAGAAACTTTAAAAATAAGTATATAAAAGTTTATAAAAGTTTCTGGGCTAAAATTGAATTTTTCAATCTTTCTGGTCGTTCGTTAGAAATGTCGTTCGAACGAGTTTTTTCGTTCGAACCTGTTTCGTTCGAACGAGTTTTGTCGTTCGAACCAGGTTCGTTCGAACGAGTTTTGCCAACGACCCTATCTGGACAGTCGTTCGATATGTCGTTCGAACGAGATTTCGTTCTAACGAGATATCTAACGAGATTCTAACGAGCCCAGGCTGGTCGCTCGTTAGAAGTCTCGTTCGAACGAGAGTCAAGTTCGTTCGAACGAGACGTCAGGCGGGAACGGTTTTGAGCAGTTTTTGACAGTTTTTTTTCCCCACTTCTCCACTTGGTTTTCAACCAACTTTTTCATACTTTATTATGTGCGGGAAACACATTTTCCTAGACAATTTTTCCATTCCATATCCATCTCTTAGAGAGAGTTTGAGAGCAAATTTATTTATGGAAAATGTTCATGTTTTGAGTGTTAATTTTTAAAGAAAAATTCATACACACTCTAGTTTACACCCAATAATTGTTTTATCCAAGTTTCTATATAAATATTAATTGTTTGGAGATTGTTTTGGCACCGTTTTTTCTCTACACCGAATTGAAGAGAAGTTTGTTTCATTTCTACCCATTTGGAGAAAGGCTCCATGTTAGGGTGACGGTGTGCCTAATTGCCCGATCGATGAATTCCGAGACCACGGTGGAGCTCCGTTGGTTATCCGCTAATTGGAGGTTGATACAAGAAGGAGCATCACGGCTTGAGAGGGTTCGAGTTTAGGAAGTAAGTCTTTTGTCTTGTATTTTGTAATACCGTTTTTAGTGGATTTGAGGCTAGGGCCGTCCCGAGGTTTTTTCCCGTTAGTGGGTTTTTCCTCGTACATCGCGGTGTTGTGTGAGTGTTTATTTTATCTTGCTCTATATCACTTAGAATGCATGCTAGATTAATTTGAAGATAAAATTTGGTTTTACAATCACACTAATTTAATTTGGTATTTAAATTATAAATTGGGTAAACTTGGTTTAATTTCGTTTTAGTCAAGTCACTTGCTAAAATTGGTTTCGCCTAACTTTGAATAATGGTTAATCATGACTTAGGCAAATTCTAGGACTTGAATTATGTTTTTAATTTTGTTTTGTTAAACTAAAACTTGTTTTGTTTAATTATTGAACCATCACCATCTCAACGCTTCCGCATTTATTTAAAAGGAAATTACTTTGGGCTTTCACAATCTCCAAAAATAATCTCGTCAGCAAAAAATAATTTCCTCGCATCTAATCCAAATGCCTAACGCAAAATGATTCTCTAAAAATTTCTATCTCCAAATTTGTGCCACAAAAACGCAACAGACCCAAAACCCATGACCCGAGGGTTGTCGTATACCTAAGCTCTGATACCATTATGTAACACCCCGCCCGCTCGGGGAGAGCGAACGGAGCGCTACTGTCGATAAACTAAATCAATTCCATAAACAACAAGGTATAGAGCATCTAAATACCATAATGGAAAAGAAACCACTAATCTCATCTCTTCAAATAAATACAACAATTCTCTCGAATAGATTACAACATCTAACTCGAAAATAAAATACAAATCTCCAATGCTCTATACATCAAAATAATACAAGTCTTCTCATCTCTTGTATTAAAAATCTTCCCAAAAATAATCCTCGCTAAAATCCATTCTCCAAATCAAATCCAAAGCGCCCAAATTCGCAATAACCTTCCACTAAAAGAAAATATGGGGAAGTACACAATACGACAGGAAAGATGCTCAGAAAAAAGTTAGCGATGAATAAAACGTCACAATAAAAATACGAATATCCAAATCAAATAATGCAAATCTCAATATCATTTTATCAATAAATTTCTCAACAACACATTAACCGAGTCACCAGGCCTCACCCCATCCGCATATGCTTTATCAAGTCATACCCTTGGAAGAAGGAATTTCGGCCGGTGCCCAACGTCCGTGCCATATTAAAATCTCATGACGACGTGCTCAACAAAAACATGAATAATACCACATGAATCAAAATAATTTCAACAATTATTTTTCCAGATTTCAATGAATTTAACAATTCAAAATATGAGTTCAATTAAGAAGTATTCAACGGAATAAACACTCGAGAGATTTAGGAGCATATTGTGTAAAACCCATACCTGAAAATCATCACATAATTCAGCCTCAAAATCTAATTACACCATCACGTTCTTCTCACGAAAATAATCAAATCTCGTTCTAGCCCAAACTCGAGAAAACACCAACTAAGCCTTTTAATCTAAGGTTGAAATCTTGAATAAGTTTGGGGCGATGGTTTGTAGATGAAAGGGAGTAATTTTGGAGAGGTCTTCTGGTTGAAAAGTTTGAGAAAAAGTCATTTGAAAAGCCAACCCACGAATTAGTTGATATATAAATGATTAAGAGTTTGATTAAGAAAAGAGTTCTAATCAGATACAAACACTAAAAAATTTATTCCGGACGATCGGATTGTTGGAATCGGATGAAATTTTACAGAGAATTAGCTGAAGACGAGAGGAAGCTACAGAAAAAAATTCAGCTCGATCTGACAGTTCTATATTTTTAAATATTTTTTTTTCTAGAGAGTTTTATGTTTCGAGGACTCTTAAAGAGTTTTATATATTGATGACTCTTCTAGATAATAAAAATTCAATTAAAACTCTATTTTAATTTCGATTTTGAAACCGTTTGAAATTCTCGCCTTTAAAAATAATAACCAACATATTTGAGCAATAAAAATAATTTTATCTAAAAATTTATTTTTCCTCTTAATTTAGAAAATACTCCAAAATTACGCGGGTTGTTAAACTATCCCACTAACAATGGAATTTCTCCCTCGAAATTCGCAGAATACCTAACTCTCAAAATTAGGCCAACAATCTCCTAAAATAATCTCGTCACCAAAAAATATTTTCCTCGCATCTAATCGAAATGCCTAACGCAAAACGATTCTCTAAAAATTTCTATCTCCAAATTCGTGCCACAAAATCACAACAGACCCAAAACTCAGGACACGAGGGTTGTCGTATACCTAAGCTCTGATACCATTCTGTAACACCCCGCCCGCTGGGGGAGAGCGAACGAAGCGCTACTGTCGATAAACTAAATCAATTCCATAAATAACAAGGTATAGAGCATCTAAATCCCATAATGGAAAAGAAACCACTAATCTCATCTCTTCAAATAAATACAACAATTCTCTCGAATAGATTACAACATCTAACTCGAAAATAAAATACAAATCTCCAATGCTCTATACATCAAAATAATACAAGTCTTCTCATCTCTTGTATTAAAAATCTTCCCAAAAATAATCCTCGCTAAAATCCATTCTCCAAATCAAATCCAAAACGCCCAAATTCGCGCTAACCTGCCACTAAAAGAAAATATGGGGAAGTACACAATACGACAGGAAAGATGCTAAAAAAAAAGTTAGCGATGAATAAAACGTCACAGTAAAAATACGAATATCCAAATCAAATAATGCAAATCTCAATAGCATTTTATCAATAAATTTCTCAACAACACATTAACCGGATCACCAGGCCTCACCCCATCCGCATATGCTTTATAAAGTCATAGCCCTTGGAAGCAGGAATTTTGGCCGGTGCCCAACGTCCGTGCCATATTAAAATCTCATGACGACGTGCTCAACAAAAACATTGTAACCTCGATGAATAAATAAAATTTCAATTTATTCTCCCAAGATTCGTTTGTGGTGTTATTATAAACCATCAAGACTAACATAGCTCAAGGGAGCATCTATAATCTCCCGAACATAACAATACGACTCCTAGTTTCATAATAATCAACGAGAAGAAAGAATGACCTAACATCAATTGGCATATCCCCGGAAAAGCCCCCATGTAACCTATTTCTAATGTAGGGCAATCCCTCATCTCACCTAGGACTCTAGCACCCAAAACTTACTTCATAAGAAGGTTCTTAGGGCCTAAACTTAAAGAAAAAGAGCTGGAATTAAACTAAGAAAATCACTCAAAAGTGCAGAGCTTCCCAATTGATTCGGCCTAGCCGAATCGATTTGGGTTTAAAAAAGCGAATCGATTCGGTCAGGAAAACCGGACTTCTGCATAATTGTCGATTCGATTCGGACTAGACGAATCGATTCGGTCGACTCAGACCTAGAAACTGTCTCAAGGCAAATCGATTCGGCTAGGCCGAATCGATTCGGTTCTGCAGATTTGCCAAGTTTTGTTTTAAGGGTTATGAACCCTAATTTTTCCCAAACCTCAAATCTCTTCCATTTTAAACATAACCAACAATATTTATCTACCCAAAAATTATCCTACATGATTCCTAACCATTATAATCCACAATTTTATCATTAAAACCAAAATCTAGGTTTAAATGCCATAATTTCCATTTTTGATCCCCAAATGCATATACATAAATATCACACAATTTATTCATCTTAAATCACATATTAGCAAGTAGAAAACTTGCCTTAGAGTTGAAATCTCAGATTTCTTTGTGTAGTAGCAACAATCCATCTTCAATCTTCATTTTCTCTCTTCTTTCTTCACTTTTGTCTTCTTCTCTCTTTCTCTCCTTTTCTCTCTATGTTTAAGACATAAAATAGGGAATTAGGGGATTTAGAAGACTAAAATCGGGGCTTAAGTCTAAGGTTCCCAACTTAAGTGGTTAATACCACATTAAAATGACTCACAAATACGCATTTAAGTCAAAACCAGGTAAAAGTGCCCGAAACATAAAAACGTAATATGACACTTATTTTGACTGTCTCGCACATTTCGGGAGTAACTACGCCCTCTAAAATGGCATCCGAAAATTTTATAAATTATGTCAAGTTTCGGTTTCAATATAAACCACTGTGTCATTTAAAACACATGACACTATAAAACATGCAACCAAAGGATATTTACTTTCACATGCAGTAAATATGCAACACTCTAGCAAATATTAACTTTCGACTCATAAAATTAATATTTACTCCAGTTCCATCATTTTATATAATTACCTTATGCGGTAAATTAATATAAAATTAGCCTCCTAAAAGTGAGGGTTGTTACAATAGCGTATATGTAAACAACCTAGATCACAAACCCATGACAAAAAAAATTCTATATGTTATATTTGTACAAACGTTGAAAACAAAACAACAAAAAGACTAAAAATGAAGATTTGCCTCTATTCGTTTGATCCACTTTATGCATTAAAAATAATACCTCTGTTCACCTGCAAAAGGCAGATCATAACCTGCAAAATGCAATAAAAGAGAGTGAGATTTATTCTGAAAAAGATTTATTCTTAAAATCCCAAATACACCAACATATACCGAGTCATCATAGGAAACATAAAAAAGAAAATCCAAGAAAGGAGACCGAGTTAGCGCATGTGAGGTCTGCCCGAGATTTATGTTGAGAGAGAGAGAATACGAAGGGGTAGAAGCATTAAGGTGAAGAAACGGAAGGGACAAAGGGAGAGAGGGGAGATGAATTACAACAAACCAACTATTTTCTTCTTTTAAAAGTTTTGTTGACACGTGGATAGTCTTGGGTTTGAGAGTCTTAAATGCTTTGCCTATGTGAATAGACTGGTTGCCTATGTGAATAGACTGGTTGGAGAGAAGTTTTAATGCCTTGTTTTGCATTTTATAGTAGTAAGAGATTAGGTGCGAATCTCAGGTTGAACACTATGTTTGGTGTGATATTATATACTAAAACCGACAATGTTTTTAATATTTTTACCATTTGTTCACTATAATTATTTTGGAATTGATATCCTATATTTCCCATCCCAATGTCTAAATATACAATAATCGCTGTAATGCTCTTAGTTAAGCAAGTTGAGATTGGATACATCATATTTTGGCCTCAATCGAGAGTCGATGACCTATCTTATTTCAAATATTAAAAATGGCGTCTGCACTATAAACTTTGCCACATGTTAACGTAGTATGTGAGCCTTTTTTGTAGGCTGAAGTTTAAACAGTTTGTTTACCCTTCCCATTTCGTATCATTTCTTATTTTCTATCCTTAACTTTTTTCCCCTGCCTAAACAAATCAACCACCTAATCTAACTTCGATTTTCATTCCCCTCATATTACATCCCCTTCATGCTTCGTCTGCAATTCATCATCCATCTATACAGTGGGTCACTTTATATACCATGCTTACAATATATATAGATAGTTTTCTTTATTAGCCACATATCTCTCCTCCTGCGGATCATATCGGCATTAAAACTAATGTATATGCCATTCCATCACATTTAAATTATGCTATCTTGAATACTTATAGGTGGAGTTCAAGAACTCTTTAGTTTCAAGCATTGGAATGAAGTTCTACATTGAGGTTGTTTAAATAAGTCCTTCACATATTTTTAGTTATGAACTAGTCTCACTAATGTTGGTTTTTCAAACAAACATGAATTGTTATTTGTAGTGGTCTTTCACAAAACAAAGATTAGTTGAGATAGTACCAAGATTTGTGCACACTACATGTTTGCCTTTTGATCTATATAGTATCAATTTTATATATTTCACATTGTATGCTGCAAAAAGCCATTCTGCAATTCACATTTTCCCATTTGTTTATAAGTCTATAATTTTTTTTTGGTTAGGTTCTGAAACTATTACAATTCACATAACCACTTCCTACAAATCGTCCGCGCATCGCGCGGGACTAAATCAAGGTTTACACGGGTTTACTACTGGATATCATATTTGGTGTAATTATTCCATACGTGATAAATTATATTGACCATTGTTTTTCATTAAATTTGATGAAGTACAATGAGAACTATTTTAGTGGATTCCATGACATGAGTGAGAGATTTGTTCTATAATATGTAGGTCCAATTAAATAAAAGTACATATTTTACACCATTCTCTTGACGCAATACAATTGAGTGAAGAGACCCATAGCATTGCCATTTCACTAAAAAAATAAACTTTTCACATGCAGAGAGTTAAAATGTCATAATAATCATGAGTGTAATGATATTTCAATCATATAGGTATAGGATAAATAATACAATGGTGTTACAACTTTGTGCTTCATGTTCTTACTTTTATGTCAAAATTATTTCTTTACCTACCGGTAAGAATGGAACCCAAATTTCACGTATCCTTTATATTCCTTTATATACTATAAAATGGTATACAAGCAATCAAATCTCCTGAGAGCAGAGGTATCCACGTCTTTCAGCACACTTCAGCAGTCAATCAAATCTTCAACCCATCTCTCCATTCTTCTATCATTGTCTTTATTTCCCTATTCTCTCAACGTCTAAGCTATTCATATTCCCCACTTTATTATATGACCTCATTCCTACACGGTCTCTCTCCCATACAAACTTATGACTTTCTCTCCACTCTCAGAATGTTGTCTCTGTGTGCACGTAGCTATGATCTGAATAATAAAATTTATGGAGATGGGTATATATAATTGAGATGTGAAATTAATTTCTTTCTTGTGATGATTTTCACATGCAAGTATGGAAATGAGATATATTTACAAGGGTGCGATGTTTACATATGGTATCCAGCAAGTCATTTATGCGGGGAGGCTGAGGAGAATTTTGACCACCCATTTGTAGAATTTCATTTCATATCTGACAACAATTTTCTTCTTCTCTTCAGTAAGATATTTTTTTCACTCACTCGTTCTTTAATTTTAATTTTCGAAATCTTTTAATTGGAATCTTTAGATCATAGATGAAATGTGAAATCTAGAAAACAAGGACTAAGACATTAGTCCATTACTCAGAATTAAAATATGGTTTTGACATATAATAAATATCTCTCTAACACACTAATTTGTAATTTCAGTTTTTCACGTGTTGGACAGGTATTGTGGTATAATTTTTCAGATCAGAGCGAGAGTTCTCCATTGGGAAATAAAGTTCTTAACAAAATGGGTTATAAAGGATTCTCCTGTATGATTGATGATACTTTCATTCATTCTTAATTATAATTTACTATGTGTTTTTAATTCTTTTTATTGTTAATGCACTATGTTGACATATAAAAATTGCATAAGAATTAAAACGTGTTTATTGGTTATTCTTCTTAATATTTGAAAATTTTGATTATTTCCGTTGTTATTGGCATCATAAATTTATCTTGCTTTGTGCAATTGTCTATTAGACTAAACCTAACCAAATTTTCGTCATATGGGCTTAAAACTGTTCTTTAAATTTCAGTTATAAATGAATTTGTTTGCGAAGCTTGACTTTCTATTTGCGCATCAATTTATTTTCTCAACTGATGTAGGCTTGAGATTTTGAACTGCACTAGAAGTTGAACAATTTATGTCATGAAAATTGCGTGGAAGATGCACCTGGAATATCATAAGCGTTTTCTTTGATTTCAATTTTATATTTAATATTTTAATCCAATTTTACCCCCCCATGTTCCATTGCTTGCAATCATTCATTCCTTCAATAGTTTACCTCATGACCTATGATAATCAGATATTTGGAAGACCTTGAATTAATTCATTGTTATTTGCATTTTGTGTAACTTATGATAAGTTTGAGGTATAAAGTTCATCATGTTATGAAAACTTTATGTTTGATATGGATCGTGATCCTTGTTGTGTATTGGAGTATTCTACAATTTTACACTAACTTAACATGATCCTATAAAATATATTTTCTCATATGCTTCCCTGAATATCAAAATAAGAGAAATTTGTCAAACTTTCAAACAATCATATACACACTGTTTAATATTGCCCACAAATGACGTATTTCAAAAAGTAAAGAGAAGGGTATATATATATATAATAATAATTCTCTTGTGGGGAGTAGCCCGCATTTTAAGAATGTGGACCAGACATGTGTCACCTATGGTGCGCCTAGAAATTATTGCCTAAATTATAGGCACACTCTCTCTCTTTTCTGGGCTCACCGCCAGGTGACACATGTCGGGTCCGCATTCTTAAAATGCGGATTAGTCCGCACACGAGCAGGACTATATATATTTATATACACACACACACACACGGTTTGTATCTCCCTACCTTATATTTAGTCTTTAAATCAACCCTAAATCTACAACTATAATGTGAGACTATTGTTGCTTTGGCATAGAATAGCAGTATGGTACAAGATTGACGTGAGGGTGGGTTGTGTGAGAATAGGGTGAATTAGATAGTGAGGTGTTTGTGTGGGATGAGGTTGTCAGTGGTAAAGTGGTGATAGATAAAATATAGTTTAGGAAATGTATAACATTGAATGGCTTAGGTGAGTTATTGGTTTAGGGTATATTAGTAAATAATAATCTTAATATTACTGATAAGAATAGGAAACATAATTAAATGCGAGTAATTGAAATGCAGGAGAAAAATAGGTGGAAAGAGAAACCATAAAAAGGTGAAGATATTTTTGTTAAGAAATTAGTAAGTGGTATGTAGTAGACCATACAGATTTACTCCAACCAGCTGGTGTTTTTGGATGGGGGAATTAAGCCAAAGATTTCCAATGGTATGGAGAGACCAATGCAGAGAATTTGTGGTTGGGGCTATATGAGGATGGGAATTGGATATTTAAGAAGCAAACAGTGAGTTGGCCCATTAGAATTTATTCAAGCCTTCAATTGTCATTTCTAGATTCAACTACTGCATAATTTGAGTTCCCAACCAGATAGCGAACAATAATAGCACATTCCCCTCAGTTCCAATTAAAAATTTAGCATTAAAAATGGTATGAGGTAGCACGTGCTTGAAGCCTAGCCATATAGAGGAGGTTTTATAACATGTAAATTTTGGAGACCAAAAGTTGATTCTAACTAAAGTTCACATACACTGAATTAAATTGAATAATGCCTCAGGTTTTTCATCTGAGATGTTTGATTATAAGTCTTCACATTCTCCATCCTAATACCACCCTTATCATAGCTAGATCATGTATTTGTTATCAATTGCTCTGTTAGGAGTATTACCAGACCATATATGGTGTTGGTTTTGGGTTTGAAGGTTGGAATTGGCAAGTCATGTTCTTTTTTATTTGAATACTTCAAAGATCCGTTTAATGTTATGGAAAAACATGAATTAAGAGAATGCCTTGGGTTGAAATTCCAAAAGTTCAACATGTTCTGTCTTTGTTGATATCTTATTGCCTTTTAACCTCTAACATATTGCTGCTGGAATTAACTAAAATTAACAGCAGTCAGAAGGTGTTAAAAAGGTACAAACCTTTTATGCGCATTATCTTTATTCAAGAGTTCTCTTCCGGTAAAAAAGAAATTATCCGAACCAAAAGTCTTAAAATTAGATTTTTGTTTAATAGAGGAAATGTTGTCATAATTCGTCATGTTTTACTGCATTTTCTTGGCCCGTGTTAGATCCTATTTATATTAAAACAAACATACGATTCATGGGTTAAACGAGATATTAATGACACTACTTCTCGTAGGTATCAATTAAAACAGAACATCATGATGTGATACTTGTATCTTTTTGGTATAATCAGATTATTTCTTCGAAAACTTTTTTCAAAATAATTGTCTAAAAGCTCGTAGAAGAAACTCATGGTAGAAATTACTTATTGGATTTTTAATGGTTTTCATAAATTTCACACAACTTGTCGAATTCAATGTTTTGGACGAGCTAGTGTGTACTAGGACATCTTAGTGGTCCAGATTATGATGAAAACCAAATCAATTATAAAAGAGAAAAAGATTTAAGCTACACAAGACAACACTATATCATAGTGGAAGAGAACATGTTCTTTGATGAAACTGTCAAACTGCTATTTAATTGACTTTATCCTTCAATGCCAAAAAACATGCTATATATGAACATTTTTTTAATATGCCTTGAACAATATTGTCATTGTATAACCACACTGGTCTTTCTTTTCTGTTTAAGCATGTGGGTAATATGACTGGCACCCAAAAGGAGTTTATGTATGGCTCAACTAACAGCCTTGATGGCTCCATTAAGGTTCTGGCCCAAAATCGGAATTATTGCGAAAACTCACAGTTTGAAATGAATACTTTCATATTGTCTCTCTATTGCAAATATGCAGAAACGTGCATTGGACTTCTCTTTTCCTTTATTAATTTTTTTATAAGTAAACTGATTATATAATTATATATATTATTACTTACAGATAAGATATATATGCAGTGCAATGGTTTTTGTTTGGCATCTTGGTATCTACTTTAGCACTATTTGTAAAAGCATGAATGGGATCAGTTCGATGGATGTTCATATATATACTGATTGGAATGTTATATCTACTTTATGAAGTATAGCAATAAAGTGTGTTATGAATCAAACATAAATGGTCTTATTGAACGGCCTAAACTTGAAATAATTGTACCCATGTGTTGTAGGACATCTATAAGGTTTCTGGTTTCACCACTGTTACACAAAAACAACACACATTAACAACTGCATACATATAAGTTAGTAGATATCCTGATCTTTGGTTTGTCCATTCACTCTTTTTAATCCTTGATCAGTTTTTAGTTAGAACTCAACCATGAATTTAAATTTTATTATTCTCTTTAACTTTTTTTTCACGGTTATTGTTATTTTATTATTAACTGAACAAACAAATGCCCTAAAATATCGTTTGAAGCAGCCTAACATGGTCGCTATACACACATTAAATGATTGTTGATTCAGTCCAAAAATCAGTCGATCAAGTATGGAACTCATAATGTTTCAAATTCGATGTTTTAAGATATTATGCATTTCATCCAATTTTAGGTGTTACTTAATAATTATCTATATTTAGATAGTTACATTTCACTTGTGCGCTAAAATTCAACCTCTATCATTTTAACTTTTCGAATAACATTACAGAGGATGAACAACGAACAATGATCATGAAGCTGACATTGAGGAAACACATTTTTCCACGAACATCAGGGCAGCGGGCCAAACAACAAGTATGTCAAATTTATCCCCCATGGCCTTCCTTTAATTTGGATAAATTTCAGAAAATTTCCCTGAAATTTTAACTTTTCCAAGAAACCCTTCTGAACTATGCATGTTGTGACAAAAAAAACCTCTACATGTTGGTATGAAATCCCACGATGATGATGAAGATCAAGAGGAACTATTGAAGGACCCTTGAAAAGCAACTTCAATGTATCAGTTGCTCAAAAACCATTATGGGTTGTGTGAACCTTACGTTGCTTTAACTGGTACATTATTGGTTATGTCTACGTGAACCCTTTTCGGTAGTGTCGATTCCATCGTATTAAATTGCAGCTTGCTTAGTGCTCGAATGGCATGTAGCTTATGCGGAAAGTGTGAAACTATTGGTGGTACAAAGTAGAATATGCGTATTGGCTCAGTTGTATAACACAAGTCTTATGATTAGTTGACCTTGGGTTCGGGTTCGGGTTCGAGTTTTACTAGAATGCTCGAGGCAAGGACTATTTTGTATATCTTGATAACGTTAGTCAAGTTGTACTTAATTTTAAATAATTGGCAATTCCAATGCAACTAAAAATTAATGTATTAGAATATATGTAATGAAGGACTGATAAATTTAGTCTCAATTTGAGAACTCACCCGAGGCTATATTGTATCTTTTTTACATTACCGGTTCTATTGTGCTTTTAGATTTTAGTCCTTGTGATTCCTTGCACTCCATTTTCATTAAATGTAAGATTGATTTGGAGGTTTAATTACGTAGCTATATGATACATTATAAATAAAAGCAAAGAAAAGATTTCCAAAGTTGTAGGCCAAACAAGAGGTATTAAAATATTACCACTCCTGAACTTTTAACTTTTTTAATAACCCCCCCTAGAACTATGACAAAGACCCCTCATATATCTCTGAAAGACATCTCTAAAAAGTCCCTAGAAATGGGTATTTGCAACAAAATGCATTCGGGGCCTTAATTGCAAATAATAGAAGCTCATTTTTTTTTGCATTTCATCTTTTTTTCCCTAATCGTTATATTGACTAAAATAATTTATTATGTTGTTCCATGATATAATGTTAGGAAAGGTAAAGAAAAAAAATCAACAAATTTCGGCCCACAAACGCATCTCGTACTGTGATATGTAAACCTGTTGGTTTAGCTTGGGGTTTTGGTAGAGGAAACGATCACACCTCTATGCGACCTCTATATGCAATTCGAGAGTAGATAGTTTCAGTGAGATTGAATTAAGAAGAGGCATTGAGGAATTAAAAATATTGGACTCAAAGTCAAATTCAATGTCCTATAATGACGGAAGAGCGCATTAAGTGCACAATAATTTACCGTCATTAAGGCCTTCTATGAACAATGTGTGGGTGGTTAGAGCACAACAATCAATGGTGCATAGTAATCAGAACTATGTTAGAGCTCAGCCAATGACAAACAATGCTTGGACTGAGTGGAATATATCAGTTTCTTCTAATGGGAGTGGAAATTGGAGGCCAAGGGTACAATAAAATGTCGCCCGTGGTAATTTGTATAATGGTGAAAGAGGCATATGCATCTAATTTCGGGAGAGCCCCATATGCTTCTAATGGTGGGATAGGTCGGTACACGTCTAATGGTGGGAGAGGCCAGTACGTTGTGTGAAATGCTACAAGTTACTGAGCAAAAATACTCTAAATTTTTAATCTATTTCATAATTTCATTTATCATTTTTTGGTATTGGAAATGACTACGTTTATTTTGAATATGCTAAAGTATATCGTACGGATCGCGCGGGTATCGAACTAGTTTCGAAGTATAACATAAAGCGTGATTTGGGAATATTTAGCAAAAAAATTTGTAGTTACAAATGTGCTTTAAATATTTTTTAGTGTTCAATATAATAATGTTTTCCGAATAAGAAATGTTTTGCCAGTAAAATAAAGTTGATGGACAATAAGATGCATTATTAATAATTTTTCCTTTTATACATTGAGATTTTATTCAATGCATTTTCAGAATACTTGGATTTTAAGTTAACATTGAATCTCTTCAGCCATTGCATGTAATACCCCGTACTTTTATGGACATTTAAATTACATGGGTGAGTGTAATATATTAAGTTGAGAATTTAAAGTGAATGGATAATTATTAATTGGTGGGTGTCGGATTAATATTGACGTGTGATATATTTACTTAAGGGAATAAGTAAATGAAGTTAGATTATTTTATATCATGTCGTAGTTGGGCAAAGCGACAAGTCATAATATTTTTATTTGAAAATTACGTGCGGAGTTATATTGGGTTTAAAAAGGTAAATTTTTTATACATGACTCGGATGGGGATTTTGAGTGCACGGTTGGTCTCGGATTGTCTAAAAGAGTCAGAGTAGAGTACCCATGGGTAGTGTTTGGGTTCTGGAGACTTTTTGGATCAGGAGGGAATCACATTTGTGTATACGAGTCAATTTTGAGTTTTATAAGGGGATAACCCTTATTTATTCTCTTATAGCCCGAGAGAAATAGGAAAGAAAGAATAAAGAAAGAAAGAAAATAAAGAAAGAAGAGAGGAAGAAAAGGGAGAAGGGGAAGACTCAGGCCAAGCTTTGGAGGATTCCGGCACGAGGTCGTCTGATTTATCCAATGAGGCAAGTGTTTAACTTGCTTTAATTATTTATGAGTGTTTATTATTCGTATTATAGTTGATATAAACTACATGATTTTTGGGTTGGCATTCTTGAGTCGAAACGTTTTTTTTTTTTGGAAAATAATTCATGTAAATTGAGGTGATTACATCTCCACGTGAAACCTCGGTTAAAATCCATGTTAGTAGTGTAATTTTTTGGAGAAAATGGAAGGGTTGAACAAGATCTAGGGTTTAATTAAGATAAGGTTTAAATCTTAATTAAATTGATGAATCACAAAAATACACTAGTGTGTTGGGTATATCTAAGTGTGTAGATGTTTATAATAGTGGTTAGTAAGGGTAAAAACCATTAATTTCGGAGTTTGAGACGAAGTTGAACTCCCAAACTGATCAGATCACCAGATCAGTTTATTTTAGTGGTAATCAGTTCGGTTCGTTTTCGGGTCATCGGACCGGTTCATTTTTGGGGCTACCGATTCAGTTTGTTATGTCACAACTAGATTTGTTCGTTTTACGACCACATGTTCGGTTTGGTTATGACAATTAATTTTTGGTTATTTTTCTCGGACTTAAAGGATTCGAGAAGAATTCCTCTTGGAGATAAATAATAGGGTACCCCAAACAGTAGTGACAATAAGACATTTTTTATAAATTTTATGAGTGTATGGGATGAACGACACTCGAAAAAATTATTATGGCGGGTATATATACATTTATGCATGTAGGATGCATGTGTCGATGGTATATGAGTGGAATCCAAATGTGCTAAGCTAATATTCAGGAATATATTTATGCGATAATTGAATCACAACTCATGGAACTTATGGGATTAAAATAAGTTGTGTGTATACTTATGAATTATACGAGTTCGTTTGTTCGGGATTATAGGTTAATGCCATGAGAGATAGGCATGGATAGCCAGATTTGATGATATATATATATATATATATATATATATATATATATATATATATATATATATATATGGGTATATAGAGAATATATATATGATATGATTATAAATATATATGTGTTTGATTGATATATTTATGTGGAACATACCCCTATAGTACTATCAAGGGAAGTTGCGCGATGTAGGTCAATCCCCTGGCTAGTGAATGCAGGGAGAGTGTAGTTCTCAGGTCATAGTGTCTAGTTATTTGTGAAGTCTGGCTTCTATCATGGGTGAGACATCTTGGATATGATTCGTCTCTCTTTCAGGTGAGGAACTATGGCCACTTCCCATACATTGGTGTTATATTTTTATCAGGTCGGTATGAGATTCTAACCGGTGATACCCGTTATGATGTGTGTTCCCTGGAAGATGATAGCATTCTAGAGATTGCATTCGTTTAGTTATATCTCTGAGATATGGTTCTTATGCTTATAGCTCTCGTGATATATAAGTCTAGATATAGTTAATGTGTATAGTATATTGTATGTATATATATATATATATATATATATATATATATACAAAATGTGAAATAATTTCTGGATCATCCGGGAGTATAAATCAGGAATAAAATGTGTGATATACGTATATAAGATGAGAATATTATATACGAGGGAAATAAAACTAAAATGTGAATAATGTAATAAGTAGTGAAAGTTATTCATATTGAACGGATAAATTATAAGCGAAGAATTATATTGTATAAGCTCGAGCGAAACCTTGGAATGATATACGTGGGACATGAGATATAGTTTGGGTATTTAAAGGTTTGGCAAGATGCTAGTTAGGCTGGGCAGTGTAAATAAAGTGTTTAAAATACACGCGTTAGGTGTACACTGTTAGATAAGAGGTTTGGGGTATCCCATGCGAGTGCGACACCAATTTAAATAGGTAGAATATCATAAATTAATTTTTAAAGTATTTTAAACACTTAAATATTTGCAAATCGTTTTGGGATCTAACCCTTTTTCAAAAAAAAACTTAGGTATCCGGACACAGGGATGCTCGGATGAAAATTCCTTCAAGTCCGACGTTACTGCAAAAGCTTTGGATGCTGGTAGGAATTGTTTTAGACATTTTCATCTTTATGATCTAGATAGTAGGTATTGTGAGTTATATTCGGGCATGTTTTCCAATTGTTGACATTTATTTTATTTGTTGCATTTTCATATATGCCTATTCGATATGGTTGTATAAATGTTTCACCCGGAGTTATCGGTTATTATTTTATTTCAGTTGATGTATATATGAATTGTGTGGACGGATTTATTGTGTGTTTTAGTTATATTAGAGAGTAAAAATTTGACACTGGGCTAAATAGATTATTAGTAATTAAATGGTTTTCGACAGTGATGCTGAGAATGATACATTTTAAGAATTCTGTTTTATTTTGATAAAGGATTGATCAAGCGTGATAAAAATAGGCAGGGTGTCACATTGCATCAAAATTTATTGTAAACATACATGTGTAAAAAATAACAAATAATGTAATTGTGAAATGATGTTAAAGTGTCAATTAACAATAAATAAAATCTTTAAATAATCAGTTGGGTTGAGTTCGAGAGAATAAAATAATAATTGTATGTTTACATCGACATATTAAATTTCACACCATTTACTCATTTAAAATAGAAGTCACTGACCAAAAAATTATGAATGTCCCTTACAGGTGATACATCCTAAATGAATTTGATAACAAATTTAATAATTTATAGTCCTTTGAAGATTAAAGATGATTCGAGAGTTATTGATAAAAGTATTAAATGCTATATTCCTTAAGTAATGAATAATTCATTGTGAGAATATTATTATACTTAAAATTAGTAGACTCAAAATTTATAAGTAGACAATGAAATTATCATGTTATTTTCTTCAGGTCTCTGTGATAAGAAAACAAATATGTCAATAACATCAAACCAGTGGGGTTAGATTGCAAACCTAGTTATTGAATTTGAAAGTTGTAGATTAATAACTGAGAAATTTAATAAAACCTTTAAAGATGGTAGGATTTAGTCATAAATTTTTCTACGAGGATACTCTATGACAAATGTGTTTTGGTGAGTAGTTTAACAACTTCTCTAAAGATGGTAGAATCAAGTCATGAAATATTTGAAGACTTCATTGTAATACCAGGATATTCTATGACAAGCGTGTTTTGTGAGTAATTATAATCCACTCCATGAAAATACATTGATAATCGTAAGAAACCCTACACTTAAATTTCAACTAAGTACCTTTATAAGTTACTAGAAGTATTGCATTTAATATAGTCAAAGAAATTGACGTATGTTGGATAAACTTGGGATTTGTGCTAAGAATTGTCAAGAATCTTAAAATAATAAGAAGAACGAATTGATGTTAAGGTTATTTAAGTCGCATTATATTTTATTAAAAAAACATAATCATTATTCATATAGAAAAATCCTAATGGTTGGTTTATTTTCTAAGTTTGATTTTATGTTGGCTAAACTAACATTAATGTAATGAATTTTTGTGGATGATCCATTAAATTAGACATAATTGTTTGGATAAGATCAAATTGTTGAAACATTCATATAATATAAGCCGTATATAAACCTTAGAAAAAGTAACTAATAAGTAATGCAACTAGAAATAAATGTAGTGAACTTTTCTCACACTTGTTGACAAGTTCATCCTTTTACTAGAACTTGTAGGGTGGAACATTGACATTCAGATTTTATATTATAAACAAGTTTCCCCTATATTAGATATGTTATGGGTTATTATAATGGTCTATAATCTTCTTGTGAATTTTAAAAATATGGGGTGTATAGCTAAGATGGAGGTTTTTGACCAAAATTGAAACACGAAAATCTAATATGTATTCACTCATTGTATAAGTGCATTTAAATATGAGGGTTAATTCCTATGCACTTTCGTGTTGAATGTTTATAAACTTGATTCGTGAAAACTAAAAATTTAGTACTTTTCATATTCAAAGGTTTGGAAATATTTTTTTCATTTAGACAAGTATTGAAATGGGAGATAATGGATCAACGACTTTAAGTACAAAAAGGTTGGGTGAGTAATGTAAAAAAGTGACACCAACAGAAAGTATTAGAAATTTATAATGTAGACATGGAGATATTTTTTCGTAAGTAGATAATTTAGTACATATGGAAGTGTTAGAGGTTGGAAATTTGCGAAATAAGTGTGAGCAATATATGTATTATGAAATCTAGAAGTATTATAAGAAATTAGCAAGATCCCTTCAATGTTTTAAAAAAGCGCATTCCTAGGTGATCATTATCATGATGTTATTGTGATAATTAATCATCTACTAAGCAGTAATATATAAGATTGTAAGAGTACAATAAGATTTTTAGTCATGTTGTAGACATAAAATCGTAAGGAAATCTCTGTACTTCCTGAAATGTTTTTGGCCTAAAGTACAAAATGTGTACCCGTTGATAATAGAGTAAGGAAAGTGCATCGACGATACTGGCGTACGGTCTTCAAATTTATCAAATAGTCTTCATGGTGTCAAATTGTAACAACCCTCACTTTTAGGAGGCAAATTTTATATTAATTTACCGCATAAGGTAATTATATAAAATGTTGGAACTGGAGTAAATATTAATTTATTCAGTTGAAGATTAATATTTACTAGGTTATTGCGTATTTATTGCATGAGAAAGTAAATATCACCCGGTTGTGTGTTTTATGGTGTCATGGGTTTTAAATAACATTATGGTTTAAAGGAAATCGGAACTTAAAATTGTTTATAAAATTATCGGATTCCATTTTAGAGGGCGTAGTTAGTCCCGAAAGGTGCGAGATGGTCAAAATAAGTGCCATATTGTATTTTTTTGTTATGGCACTTTCTCCTGGTTTTAGCTTATATGCGTAATTGCGGGTCATTTTAATATGGTATTAACCACTTAAGTTGGAGACTTTAGACTTAAGCCCCGATTTTAGTCTTCCACATCCCCTAATTACCCCATTTTATGTCTTAAACATAAAGAGAAAAGGAGAGGAAGAGAAAAGTGGAGAAGGAAGAGAGAAAATGAAGATTGAAGATGGATTGTTGCTACTACAGAAAGAAATATGAAACTTCAACTCTAAAGCAAGTTTTCTACTTGCTAATATGTGATTTAAGATGAATAATTTGTATGATATTTATGTATATTCATTTGGAGATCAAAAAATGGAATTTATGGGATTTAAACCCTAATTTTAGTTTTTCATGATAAAATTGAGGATTATAATGGTTATAAATCATGTAGGATAAATTTTTGGTAGATAAATGTTGTTGGTTGTGGGTAAAATGGAAGAGATTTGAGGTTTGGAAAAATTAGGGTTCATAACCCTTAAGGCAAAATTAGGCAAACCTGTAGAACCGAATCGATTCGTCTTGGCCGAATCGATTCGCCTTGAGACAGTTTCCAGGTCTGGGTCGACCAAATCGATTCGGATGGTCCGAATCGATTCGAAAATTATACAGAAGTCAGGCTTTCCTGACTTAATCAATTCATATGGTCCGAATCGATTCGGTTTCCTGAACCCAAATCGATTCGGCTAGGCCGAATCGATTCGGAAACCCTGCACTTTTGAGAAATTTTCTTAGTTTAATTCCAAGTCTTTTTCTTTAAGTTTAGGACTTAAGAACCTTCTTGTATGAAGTAAAATTAGGGTCCTAGAGTACTAGATGAGTTGAGGGATTTCCCTATGTCATAAATGGGTTATGTGGGGTTTTTCCGGGGATTTGGCAATTGATGTTAGGGCATTCTTTCTTCTAGTTAATTATTATGAAACTAGGATTCCTAGAGTTATGTTTGGGAGACTTTTGGAGCTCAGTGGAGCTACATTAATCTTGATGGTTAAAAAAAAACACCATAAATGAATATTATGAGAATAAAATTAAAAGTTTATTCGTTCCCTGGAGGTATGCTAGTCTTGGGGTTGTAAAATAATGCCCTGAAATGTTTGGAGATAATTAAGAGTTAATTACTCCTTTGAGGTTGTAGTAATGATATAATTTATCATATGGCTCCGGTTATATTATGAGGTATTTACAATAATGTAAATGATTATGGTTTCGGATAAAATGGAACATATATATATGGAAAGAAATGAAATGGAAATGGTACAAATGATGGTAAATGATAATTTACTTAATCATGAATATGATAAATGTTAATTTACTTATACACACCTCTCTAAATGACATCATAAGGGAAGTTCGCGCGCTTGGTGATGCCCCCTGGCTAACGAATGCTTGGCGGATATAGTCCATAAGCCATATGAGCGATTCTGTTATGTTTTCTGTGCTGGTGAGGAGATTCCGGGTGTGGTCTTGACTCTCCCACAGGCGTATGGCCGCTTCCCGACATTTTGCGTTATAGGTGCCCAGGTTGTCTCGTATAGATATGCCCTGGAAGATGATGGTCATTTAGGGGGGCGCCCAGTGGGGAAACTAGGAGGGGTGGTCTTAGAATCGTTATATGTATATAAATATAACAATTCATTATCAAGTGGGACTTGATGTATGTGATATTCCATAAAGAGAATGATCAAGTGTCATAAAGAGCACAATGAAATGCCACAAAGAGCATTTGTTGATGATAATATTCCTTCTAAGGAATGGAATTCCAGGAAGGGCATGTAATTGAGATAAAAGAAATAAAGAGCTTAAAATTGTGACTATATTTTCCTCTTAAGGAATGGACTATAAAATGGAACAAGGTTTTGATGTGAACTTTTAATTTAGATGTTAATTTTTCTTATTCTCCTTCATGATTTAATTAGATCCATGATTTATTTAAATTGTCTTAGCTTATGCATAAAATTGTGTAGTTAGATTCTCATTATTTACTCATGATTATCATTCATAACTGTCATACTCTTTATTCATCTGGTAATCATATAGAACCGGGCCCTGACCCGTTCATATTTATTGTTGCATATGCATCTTGTATCCGCTCAGGTACTCCGCCGTAAGGATGCCTGTTCTGACTTTCCTATTCCGGTGATTTTGGCGAGCCATGATGCTTTACGGGTATTACGGGATATATGGTATAGCCTCTTTCATTTTTGAACTCTAGTTAAGATCAAGTATTTACTCGGGCGTGAGGTCCAAGCCTTTGTAATTGTTTAATGTAATGTATTATATAATTTATTGAAATTGTTCAACATTGTTGTAGAGTCTGTGGACCGACAGCATATTCGGTCCTTTTTCTGTATACTCGTTGTTATTATAGTATATATATATATTCTTAGGGTTCCCACTTTCTTTTTTGTATTGGGTTGTTTGAATTCTTTCTTTAACTTTAAAAAAAAATTATTTGGCAACCTGTTTTCTGAAATATTGTGTGGTTATCCTGGATACTATATATTTTATTGTGATGTTGAGAATGATTCCATCTATGATTCCTATTATATTGGAGTATTGGGCTGGCCACACCTTATTTTGGTGAGCGGGTTGTCACAGATGGTATCAGAGCATCAGGTTCTAGAGTCCTTAGGAATCTGTGTGGATGCCTTAAGTTTTCAGCGTTGCTTTTGATTTGATATAAAGCCTTAGGATTAAGATTGTTGATTTCTCCTCTGAGATTTTGTTTTTCTACCAAGAGGTATGACCCATAGAATCTTTTGCGCATTCGTGTGAGATTCGTAGGTCGATTAAAGAAGGACGCCAAGGAAGTTCGTTATGAAGGCATCATGAGATGGGTTACGAAGAACTTTAAATTGGGGTCCGAGATGAGGATTGCCTGGGTGGTCGCTTTCTTGTCGTGGCATTTTGTTATTTTTTCTACTGCGACTACCAATTACAGTGGATGTAGTTTTCCCAGTATAGCTAGAAGAGAGAGTGGTACTAAGCTTGGGACTCCAAGAGACGTTAATTGGGACTCCAAGCGACGTTAATTGAAGTGGAAAGGAGCCACGAGAAGGGACAAGTGTTGAAGGAAGTTGGAGGAGAAGCGTCGAGAAGGTGCGAACATAGTAACCACATTTGTGGGTGAAGGAAGTTTGGCCCATGGAGAAGCCCGGGGGACACTTGCAACAGGGAGTTTCTCTGGGATAACATGGTTGATGAGAAGGTAGATTCTGAAACGTTCACACAAGGTTTGGTCATAGGTCGACAGTGAATAAGGAGTTATACGGAAAGGGGAGGCCGAGAGCGTGCTCTCTTTTATTGAAGAAGAAAAAGGGACTGCGTGGGCAATTATTTTTCAGCGAGGGTAGGAATAATGGCTATGACGTGTGGTGAAGAATCGCTCTTTTTGATTTTATTCATTGGAGAACAAGGGCAATGATAAATTGACTAGTCGGGATGATGAGGGAAGTGGTATTATTTCGGATAAGACTTGAGTACGGTGTCTGAGAACCATTAGTATTGCAAAAAGTGATTTAGCAAGAATGTTGGTGGGAATTCCACCTTAGTAGTGGGTGGTGCATCCCCCACAATAAGATAGAGTAGTATTGTGTTTGCTCTCGACTCGGGTGTGTATATCGATCTTGGAATAGTATCGACGCTACTAAAATTAGAGTAATTATATAACTTTCATGGTAGGGAAGTTTTATGTTTTCCTCACTCGTTATGAGGCGAGTGGTAGTATTTTAAATGTATGTGTGTAAACTATGTTACCCAGTCTGAGTGTTCTATTGTTTGTTTGCATTATATGTGGTTGTTATCCCCTATCTCTATGACCAACAAGGTTAAGTAGTAATGCATAGGAGGGGTTCCTTGTTTGGATTCCTCTTTTGCGGGACGCTCCACGCGTGAACCTTAACGACGTTGGGAGTGGAGAGATGCCACTTTTTATTTCTCTTATTTTATGTATAATATGCGAGTAAAGATATTTTGGTTTGGTTGGGGTGATAGCAGGCAAATAAATTGCAAGGCTATCTTACTTCTAGTTCAGAATGGAACTAGTTATTCTATAATTTCTCTCCTGGACATAGGTTGAGGCTTTATAGAGGTGGATCGAGGTAGGTAGGAGATTTTCGTAATTTGTTTAGTTACCTTGCGTGAGTGTTTGATTGTTCGTTTGCCTTGTTTGTGTTTGTTACGCTTTATCTCCATAACCAACAAGTTAAGTAGGCATGCGCCGAAGGGGTTCCTTGTTTGGATTTCGCTTTGTGAGACACTCCGTCGCATGAACACTTAACGACGTTCGAAGTGGAGAGACGCTATTATTTTTCTTTTAAATTTATTTTACTTTGCTTTAGGAAGTTGGGTTAAAAGGTTTAGCCGAGAATAACGTAGTTGAGTGATTATGGGCTACTAAAGTGCGAGATAGAAGCACTGGATATAGTTCTATCCTCTAATCGATGTGAGGGAGACTGTGATATGAAGTCGAATTGAGACTTCGGGTTATGCCTTGATAAGAAGGCTGTTTAAAATGATGTAATTATGCACTGGTTAAGTATTTTTAAGACTTTACAGAAAGTAAATGTCTGTTGGATTGAAATACTTAATTATGCAATGGTTAAATATAGAAGTAAAATCTTGTTAGTAGGATTGTAAATTAGAATTTACTGTCCCGATCATGTGTCTTAGACCATCATATCTTGACGATAGACGATGCAAGGTAGTAGTGTAACGAGAGGGTTCCTTGTTTGGATTTCGCTTCGGCGAGACGTCCCACGCATGAAACCGAGCGAATGTTGGGAGTTGAGATAGGTCTGGGGCACTAGGGATATACTTATTATTATATGTATATGACTTAGATAGGATATATATAGATCGATCTTAGATTTATTAGGACGTAAGGCCATTAGGGAATGTGATGTTGGTTTAGGAAGGCTATAGGGTGTTGACCACAATTATGTGGTGGGTTAACCCTTAGGGGGGGGGGGGGGGGTAGGTCCCTAGAAACGAAAAGTATCGAATCTTGAGTGATTTCGAAAGTTAGGCCAAAAGAGATGAGGCCTCTCTTAGATAAAGTGTTACATTGGTAACTTAATTTCCGGGGAGTTAAAAAGGGTGAGTTGATTTTCACTCCTGAGCCCATTCTGTTAAATTTGAGGGTGAATTTAAGGAACAAATCTCGGCCAGGAATGGGGAATAATAATACTGGAGTATGGACCCATTGTTTATGCGTCTCACAAGCTTAAACTTGGTGGGAAGTATTATTTCACGCTTGATGTAAAATTCATTGTGGTGGTGATCGCCTTAAAGAAAGGAGGCACTACTTCCCGGGCAGGAAATTTAGTCTTTCTCACGAGGAACAAGTAGTTGCAATCTGTTGTGGGAGGAATCGAGTTGGTGTATAAAGTTCATAAAGGACTATCGATGAGATATTCCCTTTCGCTAGGAGAAAGAAATTTGGGTAGTAGATGTGACGAGTAGAAAACCCATCGGAAAATTTGTGAAGGCATGGAATGCCAAGTAGAATGAGCATTTACGTTTGTGACTAACCATTTCACCTACTCATGTGAAGAAGAGTAGCAGCGGAATGAAGAAAAGTATATTCATAGATGTTTTCTTGGAATTTCCGGCATCGAGCTGGGTATAATCCCAATTGAGGGAATTATTGATCGTTCGACCAAATCGTTGCTTTTCGGCTTTATGGGTGGACTCTATATATAGAGGAGTACACCCCGTTCTATATGGAAGAATGGTAGAACCGTATGAAGTGCCCATCACTGGTGGTAGACCGAGACTAGATATTTATATCGAAGGTCAGGTAAAGTTTCCATGAAGGTATGGGAACCGCGTGGAAATGGAGTATATCTTACCACCCTAAAGTGGATGGGCGAATGGAGGAAGCTGACTTAATGCCTATAGGCATACCTTGAACGTACGCCCTAGGATACATAGCTAATGAGAGCAATAGCTGCATGGATGGAATTTTCCGTACAATAATTCGGATCTTTCCTATGCTATGGCACCGTGAGTGGCCTAGTGTATCCGCTTGAGAAATTCGCTTACTCGTTGGATGGAACCCGCGGGGCACTTATTCCTTGGGCTTGGAATAGTGCCGAAACATTTCGTTAAGGATTGGGCTTTTGAGTCACACGCCTTGATGGGATACGTCAAGGCGAAGAAAAGTTGATTAGTGTTGGGGTTAAGCCATTTAGCGTTGGGTAAGTATTCCCGAGGAAGGATGTAAAGCGATTTATGCCGAGTTGTGAGGGTATCCCCTTCCGTTGTAAGATGGTAGGATTGATAGTTCGTGGGAAACGATCGGTGCTATGCTTGGGCACCAAGAATGTGACTGAGATCGATATATACGACCTTAGTCCGAGTCCATTTGGGACACCTCAATAGACGAGAGGTTTATTAAGGGTGATATAACGATAATTTAGAATAGTATACCCCTTTTTTTCGGTTAGGGGTAGGGTACGCCTGAATTTTGAGGGAAAAATTCCCTCATAAGGGGGGGAGTATGTAACAACCCTCACTTTTAGGAGGCTAATTTTATATTAATTTACCGCATAAGGTAATTATATAAAATCTTGGAACTGGAGTAAATATTAATTTATTCAGTTGAAGATTAATATTTACTGGGTTATTGCATATTTACTGCATGAGAAAGTAAATATCATCCGGTTGTGTGTTTTATGGTGTCATGGGTTTTAAATAACATTATGGTTTAAAGGAAACCGGAACTTGTAATTGATTATAAAATTATCGGATGCCATTTTAGAGGGAGAAGTTAGTCCCGAAAGGTGCGAGACAATCAAAATAAGTGCCATATTGTATTTTTGTGTTTTGGCCACTTTTACCTAGTTTTAGCTTATATGCGTAATTGCGAGTCATTTTAATGTGGTATTAACCACTTAAGTTGGAGACTTTAGACTTAAGCCCCGATTTTAGTCTTACACATCCCATAATTACCCCATTTTATGTCTTAAACATAGAGAGAAAAAGAGAGAAAGAGAGAGGAAGAGAAAAGTGGTAAAGGAAGAGAGAAAATGAAGATTGAAGATGGATTGTTGCTACTACAAAAATAAATCTGAAATTTTACCTCTAAAGCAAGTTTTCTACTTGCTAATATGTGATTTAAGATGAATAATTTGTATGATATTTATGTATATTCATTTTGAGATCAAAAAATGGAATTTATGTGATTTAAATCCTAATTTTAGTTTTTGATGATAAAATTGTGGATTATAATGGTTATAAATCATGTAGGATAAATTTTGGGTAGATAAATATTGTTGGTTGTGGGTAAAATGGAAGAGATTTGAGGTTTGGGAAAATTAGGGTTCATAACCCCTAAGACAAAATTTGGCAAACCTGCAGAACCGAATCGATTCGGCCTGGCCGAATCAATTCGCCTTGAGACAGTTTCCAGGTCTGGGTCGACAGAATCAATTCGGATAGTTAGAATCGATTCGGAAATTATGTAGAAGTTAGTCTTTCCTGACCGAATCAATTCGGATGGTCTGAATCGATTCGCTTTCCTGAACCCAAATCGATTCTGCTAGGCCGAATCGATTTGGAAGCCCTGCACTTTTGAGAAATTTTCTTATTTTAATTCCAACTTTTTTGTTTAAGTTTAGGACTTAAGAACCTTCTTGTATGAAGTAAAATTAGGGTCCTAGAGTACTAGATGAGTTGAGGGATTTCCCTATGTCAGAAATGGGTTATGTGGGGGTTTTTCGGGGATATGCCAATTGATGTTAGGGCATTCTTTCTTCTAGTTAATTATTATGAAACTAGGATTCCTAGAGTTATGTTTGGGAGACCTTTTGAGCTCAATGGAGCTACATTAATCTTTATGGTTAAAAAAAACACCATAAACGAATGTTAGGAGAATAAAATTAAAAGTTTAGTCGTTCCTTGGAGGTATGCTAGTCTTGGGGTTGTAAAATAATACCCTGAAATGTTTGGAGATAATTAAGAGTTAATTACTCCTTTGAGGTTGTAGTAACGATATAATTTACCGTATGGCTCCGGTTATATTATGAGGTATTTACAATAACGTAAATGATTATGGTTTCGGACAAAATGGAATATATATATATATATATATATATATATGGAAAGAAATGAAATGGAAATTGTTCTAATGATGGTAAATGATAATTTACTTAATCATGAATATGGTAAATGTTAATTTGCTTATACACACCTCTCTAAATGACATCATAAGGGAAGTTCGCGCGCTTGGTGATGCCCCCTGGCTAATGAATGCAGGGTGGATATAGTCCATAGGCCATATGAGCGATTATGTTATGTTTTCTGCACTGGTGAAGATATTTCGGGTGTGGTCTTGACTCTCCCGCAGGCATATGGATGTTTCCCAACGTTTTGCGTTATAGGTGCCCAGGTTGTCTTGTATAGATCGGCCCTGGAAGATGATGGTCATTTAGGGGCGCGCCCAATGGGGAAACTCGGAGGGGCGGTCTTAGAATCATTATATGTATATAAATATAACAATTCATTATCAAGTGGGACTTGATGTATGTGATATGCCATAAAGAGCATGATGAAGTTCCATAAAGAGCACAATGAAATGCCACAAAGAGCATTTGTTGATGATAATATTCCTGCTAAGGAATGGAATGCCAAGAAGGGCGTGTAATTGAGATAAAAGCCATAAAGAGCTTAAAATTTTGACTATATTTTCCTATGAAGGAATGGACTATAAAATGGAACAAGGTTTTGATGTGAACTTTTAATTTAGATGTTAATTTTCCTTATTCTCCTGCATAATTTAATTAGATCCATGATTTATTTAAATTGTCTTAGCTTATGCATAAATTTGTGTAGTTAGATTCTCATTATTTACTCATGATTATCATTCATAACTATCATACTCTTTATTCATCTAGTAATCATATAGAACCGGGACCTGACCCGTTCATATTTCTTGTTGCATATGCATCTTGTATCCGCTCAGGTACTCCGCCGCAAGGATGCCTATTCTGACTTTCCTATTCCGGTGATTTTGGCGAGCTGTGATGCTTTGCGGGTATTACGGGTTATATGGTATAGCCTCTTTCATTTTTGCACTCTAGTTAAGATCAAGTCTTTACTCGGGCGTGAGGCCCAAGCCTTTGTAATTGTTTAATGTAATGTATTATATAATTTATTGAAAATTTTCAACATTGTTGTAGAGTCTGTGGACCGACAGCATATTCGGTCCTTTTTCTGTATACTCGTTGTTATTATAGTATATATATATAATCTTAGGGTTCCCACTTTCTTTTCAGTTTTGGGTTGTTTAAATTCTTTCTTTAACTTAAAAAAAAAAATTGGCAACCCATTTTCTGAAATATTGGGTGGTTATCCTGGATACTCTATATTTTATTGTGATGCTGAGAATGATTCCATCTACGATTCCTGTTATATTGGAGTATTGGGTTGGCCACCCCTTATTTGGTGAGCGGGTTGTCACACAAATTGATCTAGATCAATAGAGATCCTAATATCTAGGTTTAAGTGGACAACTAAACTTTATTTTTGACTGACTTAGCATTGGCGATATGTAAAATCCTTCTCATTCCTCTGATGAGACAATGCAAATCCCATGTGGTATTCAAGGTAAGTTATGTTTTGAATGATATTTATAGATTGAATATGTCCAATTGTGAAGGGGACGCTATCTCATAATCAGGAAGGATACTATTCTCAAAAGCACTCACAAAACCAAGTGGCGCTCATGGAAAAAACCAACACAAAACCGAGAACGAAACTATCTACATACATAGACATGTAATATCGATTATCTTGGATTACATAATTGATGCATAGTTTAATGCATCATGTCCACTGAATAATTAAGTAAATCTATTAGAATCAGACTCGTGTAAGTTCAAGGCTAAAAGATATTTATCACGTTGTTGTTATTTATCGTCTATACTACCTCAAATGTTTATCCTTTTTGTTGTCTGTCAGATAATATTCACTCTAATGGGGGTTTTCTTGGAATTTTTAGTAATAAGTTAATACTATTAATTAAGTGATAGTTACATTTAAATTTTTTATTCATATTTTAATAGACACCTCGATATTGTAAATCTGTATCCTTTTGTGAAAATTTACATCCATTTGTGAAACATCTTTTCTGTTCGTGGAACGTTATGTTAGTTTGAAAAATTCATGACCATTTGCAAAAAGAGTTTTTATTTTAAAAATCATATGACATTCTATAAATATACCCCCTCCTTCATTCAAATTTATTTTCAAAGACTCAAATCTGCATCTTTTTTCCATTCCTTATACTTAGGTAAATACATTAAAGAGTACAAGATATAATATTGATTATCTGGAGGTCTATAAATTGAAGTGCCAGTTAAATAAAGGATCAAATATCGTTCTAAAGAGACAGACATGCGTTGATTAAACCCTGGGAACTGAAAAGGAGCGAATCCATCTTATGGACATGGTGTGTAACATAAGGCTCGACATTAATTTCCTTCATCTTATTTTGTTAGATTTATGTAATTCAATTGTCATGGTTATTTTAAATTTCCGTTAATATGGATTTTTTTTCATATGATTAAATATGTAAGAATAAAATAAAATAAAAGCATTACCAACATGAATTATATGAATGTATCTTGCAACATTTTTAGTGTTTAAGACTAGTACGAGTTGATAAAGGAAGATGGCAATGATTTGGTTGCTGTTTGAGTGGTATAGTTCTTAAAACCATATTTATGACATTTGATTTTTTTAAATAAAGATTCCCTCAGCCAATTTTAAATTATTATCACCTTTGTGGAAATTTTTTATATATTTTTTGTGACACCCCGCCTAATTAAACATCGGGTGATCAGGACTTTATTAAATTAAAACAGGTTTCCCAAATGGTTCATTCTTAGCTTCACTGTCGAAAACTTTTTAATCACTAACCACCTAAGTAAAATTAGACCGATGCCAAATTTTATCTTTCATTAACACAATAAAATTTACCATGCGAAAGGCTAAATAAAACATTCACAGTATACTAGAGTTCAATCCATCACAGTATTTATGAATGAAAGACTTCCCAATAAACCATCGACTAAAAGTTCAAAACCACAATCCACAATACTCAAAAGAACTCAATAACTATAAACCGTCAATGGACACCATGTTCATACAAGGAATACAAAATAAGATCCTACACTAGATGAGAAAGGTAGAATCGTCTAATCAAGATCCTGTCAGCATCTACAGTGATATAGCTCTGTCCCTAGAATGAAATCCTCAAGTTTGGCATCCCTGTGGCTGGACACTTAAAAGGTTTTGAAAATATTTTATAGCAAGAGTTAGTACTCAAAATATTTTGAAAATATTTAGCAAGCATTTATCACAATAAAATTCAATTAATGATTACACATGTTCGCGTACACTCTCTCTTGAGTTCTCCTCACCCCACATCTATAGTGCACGCTTAACGTCCTATACTTAGCCCACCTAGCTATACTACCCAAGCTAATTAGACTAGAGTATTTAACTGAACTTATCTACACGTCTAAGTTCCCGTACCGCCCATACAGTACATAAATTTATTAACATCCCTTATTTGTTAATTAACACAATAGTTACATTCATCATATGCTGTAATACCTCGTAATTTTATTGATTTTTATTTAATGGATTAATTAACAAAATGAGAATTAATTTAAAATTAATCCGAATTTAAATACTAGCAAGACGCGAGTTGGTATATGATTATGATGATAATATTGAATATTACTGGGTATATATGGCAATATATGAGTATTAAAAATATTAAAATTGTGAAGAGATATAAATACGACAGTTTGGGAAATTAAGTTGGGACGCGCGTGTCAGTCGCGTCAAAGATTAATTCAATTTGAATTAAAAAGTAAATTATATTTTTATCAACCGTATGGTCATTTTGAGTGCGCCAACGTGCCGAAATGGTCGAGATAGTAAAAAAATACTAGCTTTATCAACCCTCGCTGCATTTTGTAAAAATATGAAAGTTTAATGTGAATCCTTTAGCTTTATTGTATTTCTTTTTTTATATTATCATTTTATTATGCATATGTAAGTTTGAGATGGTGGTGCTTAACTTGAGTTGGAATTGTACTAAAATTGAGGTACTTTATGTGTAGGTAAAGGGATTTAGCTCATTGAATATATCATATTATATATGAATCTGCTTAAGGTATTAACAAAGGTGATAAAATAACAAATTCAGGGTATGACATCCAAAGACTCACTAAGAACTCAAAGGATGAAATGAGGACTGATTGGGCATATTTTTTACACGGGGCCCAAGAAATCTGCCTAAGATATGGCGTATATATTTTATGCTAAGGTTTCTAAATATATCAGTGTAAAAAAGTTAAATCTGCGTATAGAAATCATAAAATAAATATATTAGAGCAAGAAAATATAAAATATTCGTCTAAATATATTATAGAAAGGAAAATACAATAGATTACAGCTTTTTTAAATGATTAATTTGTATCTCAAAATATATATCAGTATAAAAAATGATTTTAGAGCAATCTATGCATGACTGAGATAACTTTCAACTTCATAATGTTTAAATATATTAGAGCAATCTATGCCTACGATTTGACAAAACCTGCCTAACATTTGATAGAGGTACATGTTGCTGAATAAAGTTATTCAGCCTTCCGCCGACGTGGGAATCTGATCACTAGAGTAAGCTACATGTTGTCCTTGATATGACTGGTACTGTGCTTGTGAGGGGGGGGGGGGGGGGGGCAATATTTTGACTTTTGGCCAAAAGTTTGATTGGAAAATTGCGTGACCATTTCATTGCTTGAATTTCTTGCAACAAGATTAGTTATAACAAGTTTGGAATATTATGATGCGTAAAATTAGTTATATAACAAGTTTGGAAAAAACTGTGTGTTTAAAAAAATATATTTTAATTCTTTTGTAAAAGCTTTACATGCTTTTTTTTAAACTATGCAAGTTTCAAAAACTATTAAAACGTCTTTTAAAATTAAACAATAATTAAAATTATTTTTTAATCCGTTCTTTATTTAAAAACTATGTGTTTTTTTTAAATTTGTATGTTCAAATAACTATTTTGACTTTTTTAAATGTAAGTGTTAAAATTGTCTTAAAAAAATGTTACATTATTTTAAAGAAATTATGTTTTTTAAAGTGTTTATAAAATGTGCCCAAGAGGATAGAATTTAAGACCATGCCATCGACACGGGTTATCCACTAGGTTATGTTGTTTTGTTTGTTTTTAGAGTTAAATAGGTTATGTTTATCTTAGTGGTTGGGGTATTGGTTCTTAGATTGCAAAGCGATCCTATGTTTAGGAGAGACTTTTAGTATCGTTATTACAAAATATTTGTTTTGTTAGTGTATTTTCTATTTTTTAAACAAAGTGGATAGTCGTATAAACAAAGAAAATTCTCCTCAAATTTTTAAAGATCAATTTTTTAAAATTAAATTTGTTTTATTGGGGAACGAAATTTTTTTCGTTTTCTAATTACGTAGTTTGGAAATTTTCGTCGTGCCTTCAGGCACAGAAATATGCTAGTGTGTGTGTGTGTCTGTGTGTGTATATATATATATATATATATATATATATATATATATATATATATACACACACACACACACACACACACACACAATATACTATACACATCAAGTATATACATGCTTATATATCACATACTATATAAGTATAATAACAACACCTCAGAAATCTAACTCTATTGATGTAGTCTCTATAATGCTATCATCCTTCAGGGAGAACAAACATCGACTTGGGCAATCAGGGCGAGATCTGAAACCGACTGATTCGTATCGAATATTGCATATTTCCGCCCGTTATCTTTATGTATTCTAGCACTTTTATGTTCCTAAGTTCCTATAATTATGCTCATTAACCATAAAACCTTGGATTTGGATATATACATGCTTTGCAGGGGTTATTTGTGCTTTTGTAGGTATTGGAACGCTAAAAGTGAGGTTTGGTTGCATTTCAGAGAAGTTCCGTCGTCAAATGCTACTTCAAGGGAAATTTGGTCTTTTCAAACACACAATTTTTTATGTAATGAATTTACCAACATGTAGATCATCAAATTATCTTTCTGTGGCCACTAACCGTGCGTCATTCTGACTCCGTATGTGGAAGTTATGCTCATTTTCGAAAGGTTTCGGTATTTTCTTCTACTTGAAGGGAATTTTGGTAATTTCATACTGTATAATTTAGAGGGTTTAAAAACATAATCATTTAGAGAATTGAATTACCTTCGCGTCGGTTCCGACCATGCCTCATTTCGATTCCGTATGAGGGAGTTATAGTCGTTTCCGTGCAACGCGTCAAAATTGGTTCAAAGTGGAAAAGGGGTTGTCTCTAGCCCAAGGCAAATTCCAAAAGTGTGGTCGACCGTTCCCAAAATAGAGGTTGACCGGTCCCATCAGATATGGACGCGAATTGACTTATTTTGGGTTTTTTGGCTTAGTTTTGTTGGGGGTTTGTTTTGGGGTATAAATAGAGTGTTAAGGACTTTTCTTTGGGGAGATATTTTCATTTTAATTAGGTTTAGAAGACTTTAGGGGATTTTATTTGTGGAGATCCCCTCTCCTCCATTTCTCTTTGGGTAATACCAATTAATGTAAGCTTTACTATTCATCTTCTTCCTTAAGCGTTGTTTTCCTTTATTTTTCATGCTTTGTTATTTATTTCAAGCCTAGATAAATTAGTTTAGTTTATTTATTTCTTGTTTTGTTTACTAATTAGTTATGTAATTAGATTAATCATGTGTAGTGAGTAGTTACATAGAGTTTGGGTCGTGTGTCCGCCATTGATGGACGTTGAGTTCCGAAAATTAGGTTTTGTGTAAAATTGCATTTAATTGAAACCTCGCGTATTAAAGTCGGATTATTATGCGTTTAACTTTCTTTGTCATGCAACGTTAGTGTTTATAGCGGTAATCCAAATTTAAGATGCGTGTGACCATTTTCAGTTAAATGTTTAATCTCACAACTTTGGGTTAAATTCCTTATTGTGTGATGTTTATACTTAATTGAAAATGCTCGATTAAATGTTTTCGAACCGAAATTCTAATTATTAGTTTTTTAGCCCATGGTGGGGACACGATCCCGACTCTCATTTTATTAATTCTAGTTTAGACTTAACTTCTTATTTTTTTCCCTTTTCTTTATTTCCAACCTATCACCTTTTACACTTTTATTTTAGGAGTATTAAATCCTATAAATTCTAGCAACTCGTCTCTGTGAATTTTCGATACCCGACTTACCACTGTGCTTGCCACGCAAGTGTAGTAATAATTTAGGTTTTTGTATTAAGTTGGCGAAACGAAAACAACGACTAGCGTCTTTACACGCGCTACTTTTCGCTCTTAATCAAAATGGTGTCGTTGTCGGGGACTAGTTTTTTTTAGACTTTATTTGATTTAGTATTTCATAGTATTTTCTTTTTATTTGTATTATTTGCTAATATTTTGCAGGACTTCCACATTTGAGCACTTAGAAACGCTCGAATCTTTCCCGCGCGCACTTACTTTGTGGAATCCGCCATTCGAGCCATTTTTGGGATAAGCATGTCTTATTCCAATTCTTTGGGTAATCCTTGTTATAATTCTCAAATTTCTTGCAAACCTATGACTTTCGGTGAATACTTAGCATCCTAAAGTGTAACTAATTCAAATATTACTTTGGGCGAGTATAACGAAAGTCAAAATTTGGGTTATTGGAATTTTGATGATGATGACAATGATTTTGGGCCTTTACCTCCTTGTAATAGGAATTTTGATACGAATTGCAATAGTTTTGAAAATTCCTATAATAATGGGTTTTCGTTTAAGTCCGATGGCAATATTCAAAGTTCCCATTTTCATGCATCCGCACCTCGACTTATGACTTTCGGTGAGGGTTTGCGTATGTATGAAAATGAGAAAATTGAAAATCGTTATCGGGAAGAAAATCGTTCGTGGGAACATGAGTTGGATTTATTATTTGAGTCCGACAATGATTTTGCTTTTGAGACTTTCGAGGTCGACGAATGTTTTGAACCAAATGAGGTACTTGTGCCTACTTTGGAACAAGCCATTCTAGACTTTGCCCATTGCGTAATAGATATTGAAAGTAAGGATGATAATGACGTAATATCTATATACAATGAAATGATTTCTTCTTTGGCCCCCAAAGAAGAACATTTCATTGAAAATGATATTATTTCATTCGAAACTCAAACTTCATGTGATGATGATTCATCTCATGAGTTTGAATTTCATTCATCCCCATTTTCATTTTCTATTATCACACTGGAACAAGTACCCGATGATTCGATATCAAAATTTAATGTTTTAAATCCTATCGCCGATGAGGAGTACTTACCCTCCACGATCGCATTTTTGCCTTTGTGTGCGCCGCCTCCCACTCCAACTTCAAAATCCTTGGTAGGATATTCGGATTTTCGGCTTTTCTTGGTCCCCACTTGTTTTTGTCACCCATTCAATCCAAACCCCCCATCGTCCCTCCAAAAATTTTAATTGGCGATGGTTCATTTCTTCCGCCTTACACATGCCTTCCGTTGTTCAAAGAAATTCATATTTTTCGGAAGGCATGCTTGTATGTGAGGGTACACCGGTTATCCTCCAAAGTCAAATCATTTTTATGGTGGACCCTCACCTATTTAGACTTCTAGTGTATAGTTAGTGTGAAGTATAAATAGTAGGTTGTATATAGTTAGCTTTTTATTATTTCTTTCTTTAGTTTTTCTTTCCTTTTTAATTTTGTCTAGTGTAATTATCTAACTCTTATTATTTGTTTTTGTTATGATCGGTACTAACTTGTTTTGTAGATTCTTTGGACTTGTTCTTATGGGGATCGCTCCAATTTTGGGTAATATCGCTATTTTCCTCTCTTTGACTTGGTTCTTAATTAGCATTGAGGACAATGTCAGGTTTTAAGTTAGGGGGTGTGGGATATTCTATACATTTCTTTATTTAGTTAGTCTATGTTTTTGCTCACAAGTTAGTTATTTAGTATGCTTTTCTTAGAAAAATTCAAAAATTTCAAAAAGATTTTTCTTTCTTTTTTCTCCTTTATTGGGCATTTTGCCTTTGTTTCCGATGATAAATTTCAATAATTGCCCGATCCAATTGACAACTTAATGATGCATGTTCTCGATTTTAGAAGTTATTAGACTTTAGGCTCGATTATTGATATTATGAATAACTTCATGCATTAAACTTTATCCCGTGAGCACATGCACTTTATTGTTATTTTGATTTGGTTTAAGATTTTTATAACTCGATAATCTTTTGTTGCATTGTATATACATACACCAAGTAATCTTTGTACCTTTCATCGTTTGTGAGTGTAAACACTATTCTTTTCTCATTGAAAAAGTTAAATTCATTGGTAATCTCACTATTCTTTCATTTGACCGTTCATTAATTGAGTCCATACTTGAAATGTGTTACTTGAGCATGATTTTCATATATTGTTTTGATTCGAGAATTGCGTAAACTTTGTGAAATGATCATAGGCCCTCTTTATTATATCACCCATATTATCTTTGACCTCACCCTTATATGTTTACCCTCGTCAACCCCTTTGAGCCTAAATATAGCCTTTCGTTTCATAACCCAAATTTCCATAACAACTCCGTATTGGAGTTTTAGCCCATACATACCCTTGTTTGGAATGTTACTTGGGATTGAATGATGTTGTTGTGATGTCGGCTGCAATTTAGGCATATGGGAGTTTGAAAAGTAAAGAAAAGAATGTAGTGAAAAAAGAGTGAAAAAGAGAAAGCAAAAATCAAAAGAAGACAAAAAAAGAGAAAAAGAAGAAAAAGAAGAAAAGAAAAGAAAGAGAAAGTTGTATATGTTGTATATTGTTCAACAAGCTTTGATTGCTCCCCCCGCTTATATATCTAATGCCGTTTTGGAACTTGTTTTTCCAATTTTGATATTCCCCTCATTTTCCCATTATCTCGAGTTTTCATCCCAAACACTTTGAATCCGTTCATACATTCCTTCATTTCATACCCTAGCCTAACCTACATTATAACCCTATACAAGTCCTATGTGATCTTAGGTTGATGTAATTTAAAAGTCATAATAGTTATGATAATCTGTGAAAATACATTTTTCCTATTTTAGTGTGAGGTATCTTTCATTGAGATTACAGTTTTTCAGTTTATATATAGTGTTCTTCTTTTGTGACATGTGTGCGGCGTAGTTTCCATTTACATTTACTCTTTATGCCCGCATGTTCCGTGTGTTACCTCCCTGTTTCGAGTGAATTCACTTGATGAGTGTAATGCCCATGAGGATTGAATGTATGCTTTCTTTAATGTTAATCCGGTTTATATAAGTTTTTCGCCAAATCACAATTTGCATGTGCTCGCTCCCCTCCCACATTTTAAGGTTTCAATTCTATGAGGTGCATTCCATAATTTTAATCATGCGGACTTTTGTTTGAATTCATTCATTTTGCTACTAATGCGTATGAAATACTTTTCACCATTATTGGGCTTGTCGCGTGTTGGTTTGGGCTTATTTTGAGGAAACCATGTGATGTTTGTGGGTACCATCCCGGAAAACCCTCACGAGACGACACTCGTCCACTAGGGTAACCTAGGGGTTTAACGGCTTATTGCATATGCTAAATGCAATCGTGTTCCCAACGAAAGTGAAAATTATATTTCGATGCATATATGCGTTTTGTATTTCCTTCTGTGGACTTGTTATGTTTGTTTCATCACTAGGACTAGCAATGTTTAAGTTAGGGGGTGTGATTCGTATTGAATATTGCATATTTTCCCCCGTTATCTTTATACATTCTAGCATTTTTACGGTCCTAAATGCCTATAATTATGCGCATTAACTAGAAAACCTTGGATTTGGATATATATATATATATATATATATATATATATATATATATATATATATATATATATATATATATATATATATTCTTTGCAGGGGTTATTTGTGCTTTTGTAGGTATTGGAACGTTAAAAGTGAGGTTCGGTTGCATTTCGGAGAAGTTCCGTTGTCAAATTCTACTTCAAGGACAATTCGGTCTTTTCAAACTCACTATTTTTTATGGAATGAAGTTGCCAACATGTAGATCAACAAATTATCTTTCCGTGGCCACTAACTGTGCGTCATTCTGACTTCGTATGTGGAAGTTATGCTCATTTTCGGAAGGTTTTGGTATTTTCTTCTACTTCAAGGGAATTTTGGTAATTTCATACTGCATAATTTGGAGGGTTTAAAAACAGAATCATTTATAGAATTGAATTAGCTTCGCGTCGGTTCTAGCCACGCCTCATTTCGATTCTGTCTGAGGGAGTTATAGCCGTTTCCGTGTAACGCATCAAAATTTGTTCAAAGTGGAAAAGGGGCTGTCTCCAGCCCAAGGAAAATTCCAAAAGTGCGGTCGACCACTCCCAAAACAGAGTTCAACCGGTCCCATCAGATATGGACAAAAATTGACTTATTTTGTGTTTTTTAGCTTGGTTTTGTTGGGGGTTTGTTTTGGGGTATAAATAAAGTGTTCAGGCTTTTCTTTGGGGGGATATTTTCATTTTAATTAGGGATAGAAGACTTTGGGGATTTTATTCGTGGAGATCCCCTCTCCTCCATTTCTCTTTGGGTAATACCCATTAATGTAAGCTTTTCTATTCATCTTCTTCCTTGAGCTTTGTTTCCCTTTATTTTTCATGCTTTGTTATTTATTTCAAGTCTAGGTAAATTAGTTTAGTTGATTTATTTCTTATTTTGTTTGTTAATTAGTTATGTAATTAGATTAATAATGTGTAGTGAGTAGTTACATAGAGTTTGGGTCGTGTGTTCGCCATTGACGGGCGTTGAGCTCTGAAAATTAGGTTTTGTGTAAAACTGCATTTAATTGAAACCTCACGTATTAAAGTCGGATTATTATGCGTTTAACTTTCTTTGTCATGCAACGTTAGTGTTTATAGCGGTAATCCGAATTTAATATGCATATGACCATTTTCTGTTAATTGTTTAATCTCGCAACTTTGGGTTAAATTCCTTATTGTGTGATGTTTATACTTAATTGAAAACGCTCGATTAAATATTTTCGAACCGAAATTCTAATTATTAGTTATTTATCCCATGGTGGGGACACGATCCCGACTCTCATTTTATTAATTCTAGTTTAGACTTAACTTCTTATTTTTTCCCTTTTCTATTTCACAAAGTAAGTGCGCGCGGGAAAGATTCGAGCGTTTCTAAGTGGTCAAATGTGGAAGTCCTGCAAAATATTAGCAAATAATACAAATATAAAGAAAATACTATGAAATACTAAATCAAATAAAGTCTAAAAAAAATTAGTCCCCGGCAATGGCGACATTTTGATTATGTGCAAAAAGTAGCCCGTGTAAAGACGCTAGTCGTTGTTTTCATTTTTCCAACTTAATACAAAAACCTAAATTACTACTACACTTGCGAGGCAAGCACAACGGTAACTCGGGTATCAAAAATCCACAGAGACGAGTTGCTAGAATTTATAGGATTTAATACTCCTAAAATAAAAGTGTAAAAGGTGATAGGTTGGAAATAAAGAAAAGGGAAAAAATAAGAAGTTAAGTCTAAACTAGAATTAATAAAACGAGAGTCGGGATCGTGTCCCCACCATGGGCTAAACAACTAGTAATTAGAATTTCGGTTCGAAAACATTTAATCGAGCATTTTCAATTAAGTATAAACATCACACAATAAGGAATTTAACCCAAAGTTGCGAGATTAAACATTTAACATAAAATGGTCACACGCATCTTAAATTCAGATTACCGCTATAAACACTAACGATGAATGACAAAGAAAGTTAAACGCATAATAATCCGACTTTAATACACGAGGTTTCAATTAAATGCAATTTTACACAAAACCTAATTTTCGGAGCTCAACGCCCATCAATGGCGGACACACGACCCAAACTCTATGTAACTACTCACTACACATGATTAATCTAATTACATAACTAATTAATAAACAAAACAAGAAATAAATAAACTAAACTAATTTATCTAGGCATGAAATAAATAACAAAGCATGAAAAATAAAGGAAAACAAAGCTTAAGGAAAAAGATGAATAGTAAAGCTTACATTAATGAGTACTACCCAAAGAGAAATGGAGGAGAGGGGATCTCCACAAATAAAATCCCCAAAGTCTTCTAACCGTAATTAAAATGAAAATATTTCCCCAAAGAAAAGCCCTTAACACTCTATTTATACCCCAAAACAAAGCCCCAACAAAACCAAGCCAAAAAACCCAAAATAAGTCAATTTTCGTCCATATCTGATGGGACCGGTCAACCGCTATTTTGGGAACAGTCGACCACACTTTTGGAATTTGCCTTGGGCTAGATACAACCCCTTTTCCACTTTGAACCAATTTTGACGCGTTGCACGGAAACGACTATAACTCCCTCATACGGAATCGAAATGAGGCGTGGTCGGAACCGATGCGAAGGTAATTCAATTATATAAATGATTATGTTTTTAAACCCTCCAAATTATGCCGTATGAAATTACCAAAATACACTTGAAGTAGAAGAAAATACTGAAACCTTTCGAAAATGAGCATAACTTCCACATACGGAGTCAGAATGACGCACGGTTAGTGGCCACGAAAAAATAATTTGATGATCTACATGTTGGTAACTTCATTACATAAAAAATAGTGAGTTTGAAAAGACCAAATTTCCCTTGAAGTAGCATTTGACGACGAAACTTCTCCGAAATGCAACCGAACCTCACTTTTAGCGTTTTAATACCTACAAAAGCACAAATAACCCCTGCAAAGCATGTATATATCGAAATCCAAGGTTTTCTGGTTAATGAGCATAATTATGGGCATTTAGGACCGTAAAAGTGCTAGAATGCATGAAGATAACGGGCAAAAATATGCAATATTCGATATGAATCACCGACCGAAATCCCAATCACATTGTATGGGAAGTGGTCATTGTTCCTCACCGGAAATGAGAACGAAACATACCCACCTCGTCTCACCCCTGATAAATTCCACACAATACAAAAATGAACGCTAAGGACTGGGGACTATACGCTCCCTGCTCCTCAAGCCAGGGGCCTCTCCCACATCACGCCAACTCCCATGATAGCACTAGAGGGGTATGCTTCACATAAATATATCATTCACATACAGATATATTCATAATCACATCATAAATGTAATGTCTCTATACCCGTATATATATCATTAAATACGTCTATTCATACCTCTCGTGGGATTAGCCTAAAATCCCAAATATATCAGTTCGTATTGATCAGTAAGTATACAAACAACTTTTTTTAATCCCATAAGTATCAATTCACTTATGATCCAATTCTCACATTCATTCTTTCCGAATAGTATCTTATCACTTCTGCTAATATTGTTAAATCATCCTACTCACACCTTCGAATATTATTTATATCAATATATTCAGCATATATATGTTCTAATCTTATATATAATTTACATATATATTCTACACACATAGATATATATGTACGAACCCGCCGAATAATTCCTCAAATGTCGTTCATCCCAAACATTCCTAAAATTCATGCCCTGGATTTATTCCCACAAATCACAAGGTTCACACCTCACTCATTTAATCATCTAGAGGTCCCCACACTCTATTTAGTATCCCATAATATTTATCTCCAAAAGTAAATATCCTTATATCTCTTTTAAAACCAAGAAAAAAATTCATAACTGTCAGGTCCGAATCGATTCGCCAAATTTCGAATCAAATCGCCTTGACCAAATCGATTCGCACTTTAACGAGTCGATTTGAAATGACATATATTTCTACTTTGTCCAAAATCGGCTTCTCCTTCTCCCCCAAAACAAATTTAACATCAATCCAACCTAATATTATTGGTTTCTAACCTCACCAATCATCATAATAATCATCTACACATAAGATTATGCCCAAAATAATAAATAATTCAGGGGATTCATCAATTTTCTGAAGAATTAATGTGGATTTTACTTAGATTTCATGTAGAATTACTATCTCATCAAAATAATATGAAATCATTCCCTCAAATCCCATTTTTGATTCAAGAATCCCAAAATTCATAATTTTCTCACAAATTATAATATGAACAATAAACACACTTAATAGTTAAAGTAAGTAAAACACTTGACTGGTTGGATGAATTCGATGACCTCGTGCCAGAATCCACTCGAGCTTGGACGAAAATCTCCTATTTCTTCTCCATTTTCTTCCTTTCTCTTCTTCACTTCTTTATTTCTTGTCTTTCCTCTTTTCGCTTTTCTCGTGACTTATAATAGAGAAAATAAGGGTTATCCACTTGTTAAAGCCAAAATTGACTCGTATACACAAATTTGTGTCCATAATGATCCAAAAAGTCTCTGGAACCCAATCACTACCCCCGAGTACTCTATTCATACTATCTCGGCCCTTCATAGGCCAACCGTGCACTCAAAATCTCAATTCGAGTCACTTATAATAATGTCACGTCTTAACCCAACGCACCTCCACACGTGTTTTCCTCATAAAATAAAAACACTGATCGCTTTTGTTTACTTGCGACATGAAATACAATTAGTCCATATCATTGACTTTAAATTCTCAAATTATTAAATTACACCTACTCATGTAATTTAAACATCCATAAAATCACGGGGTATTACAATATGATTGGTGGTTTGTATAATAGCATGTTTACTATATTACCAACACACTAGATTGGTAAAATATCTTCTACATAAATGATTGTCTTTATTCCTGACCATGAGGTTTCAAAAATGTGGTGATGATGGTGCTTCCCATTAAGTAGATGAGACTAAACCCTATTGAGACCCAAAGTGTTTGTTTGAGGTAAAATCTAGTCTAAAGAGGTGTTTTTGCACTTATCCTAAGGTATGGGGGTGTTTATGTTGACTAAGGACTTCTTTTTGACCTATTAAATAACTATCTTTAGGTGGAAAGTGATTATAAGGTTATTATATGACAAAGAAGATTTATTCAAATGGATATAAGGTTTAATGGAAGTGGTAAGTGACTCAGGTGATCTTTGGGGAAGTACCGATGGGTCATTTATTCTGTTGGTGGGGAGTTTCTTGATCTTAAGGCCTTAGGGCATTACTAGTTCGTATGGTAAAATTGCAAATTTGATGAAAATAATTTGCAGTGCACTAAGTAAATGGGTGTATATAGACATTGGTATGATATCCGATTGGTAAAAATGCCAACTTGATAATTTTTAGTAGGACAAAGTTTTAGAGAAAAAGTGCACAAAAAATTAGCACGAAACTCGGTGATCTGTGGGATTTTTTTTAATTCTCAAGAAGAACATTTTTGTTTTAGGAGGAACAATTATAATTTTAATTCTCATGTGGAACATTATTTTCCTCTTGAGATTAGGTATATGATTAGGTGCGAATCTCTGGTTGAACACTATGTTTTGTGTGTTATTATGTACTAAAACCGACAATGTTTTTAATACTTTTACCATTTGTTCACTACAATTATTTTGGGATTGATATCCTATATTTCCCATACCAATGTCTAAATATACAATAATCGCTGGTAAGGCTCTTAGGTAAGCAAGTTGAGGTTGGAGACATCATATTTTGACCTCAATCGAGAGTCGATGACCTATCTTATATCTAATATTAAAAATGGCGTCTGCACCATAAACTTTGCCACATGTTAACGTAGTATCTGAGCCTTTTTTGTAGGCTGAAGTTTAAACAGTTTGTTTACCCTCCCTATTTCGTATCATTTCTTGTTTCCTATCCTTAACTTTTTTTCCATGCCTAAACAAATCAACTACCTGATCCAACTTCTATTTTCATTCCCCTCATATTACATCCCCTTCATACTTCGTCTGCAATTCATCATCCATCTATACAGTGGGTCACTTTATATACCATGCTTACAGTATATATATGATAGTTGTTGCGCTAAAACAGTCCTATGTTAAGCAACCAAGACCATAAAACTCACTTCGGAATTTTACCAAACACTTGGTGTGCGGAAAACATCCAAGACCTTGTTCCTAATGAAAACTAAGTGTGAAACTCAAAACGAATCCAATCAACAATCAACAAGTAGGATAACAAGAACACACAAGCAATCAAAGCAAAGAAACGACAACAATATAACGTGGTTCACCCAAACAAGGGTTACATCCACAATGGTAGGATTTCTTCTTTCTTTGATAAATGGAGGAACCACAAGGTTACACACTCACACTCTTTATCTCTCCAAGAAAGTCACTCACAACCAAGCACAAGAACTAATTTTAAACAAGAAGCTCTCACTCACTTTTCTCTTTGAAAAACTCACAAAATGTTCACACTTGCTGGAAAAAACAGCACTGCATAAAAACCGAAAATAGGCTTCTATTTATAGATTTTCCTCAAAGTGGCAATTTTGTAAATATAAAAAAAAAATCTGTTTTTCTCCCAAAACAGCCGTGAACCAACGGGAAGCCACCGGAGAGCCAAAATACACCACAAACTCCACCTTGGCGATCCGAATGATCCAACCAAAAATCCGGAATGAAAACCATTGAACCCGCTTGAAGATCACCCCGAAATCTACCAAGCTCAATGCGGCTCCACCTAACCGAGGATACTCTCCTTGAACTTCAACAAGAAGTGAGATTTAGAAGCTTTAGGCAATGCCTAAACTTCTCTGTAGTCACAGGTTTGGTGAGGAAATCTGCTGCATTCTCATTCGTGTGCACCTTCTCAATCAAAACCTCGTCGGAATTAACCCAATCCCGAACTCTATGATACCGTACATCAATATGCTTTGTGCGGGCATGATACACTTGATTCTTAGCCAAATGCATAGCACTTTGACTATCGCAATGAAGAAGAACACTCTCTTACTTCATCCCCAATTCACTCACCAAACTCTTTAACCAAACCGCCTCCTTTGATGCTTCCGTAAGTTCCATATACTCCACCTCCGTGGTAGACAAAGCACTTGTCGCTTGTAACATGGATCTCCAAGATATCGGCCCTCTAGCAATAGTGAATACATACCCCGATGTAGATCTCTGCTTATCAAGATCCGCCGCATAATCCGAATCCACATACCCCGCAACAAACTCGGCCCCTTTCTTCCGCTCAAACACAATGCCCATAGACTTGGTTCCCTTTAGATACCGAAGAATCCATTTCACCGCTTTACAATGCTCTTTTCTCGGATTCGACATGTACTTACTAACCACACCCACGGCTTGGGCGATATCCGGCCTCGTGCAAACCATAGCATACATAAGGCACCCCACAGCACAAGCATACGGCGTTGAAGCCATATCCTCTAACTCATCATCCGTAGAGGGACATTGCTTTGCAAACAAAGTGAAATGTGAAGCTAATGGGGTCGAAGTGGCCTTGGCATCCAACATGCCAAATTTCCCGATGACATGCGAAATATAATTTTTCTGAGATAACCACAACTTGCCAACTTTTCTATCTCGTCTAATCTCCATACCAAGAATCTTTTGTGCCGCACCAAGATCCTTCATGTCAAACTCTCGGCTCAATTCCACTTTGAGCTCCGTTATTCGTGACATGTCCCGACACGCAATGAGCATGTCATCCACATAGAGCATTAACAAAACAAACGAACCATCATCAAGAACCCGAAAATATGTACAATGGTCATGATCACATCTCGTGTAACCAACCCGCAACATGATGTATCGAACCGTAGGTACCATTGTCGTGGCGACTGTTTAAGCCCATACAATGACTTCTTAAGCCGGCACACATGATCTTCCTTTCCCACTTCCTTGAACCCCTCCGGTTGCACCATGTAAATAAGCTCCTTCAAATCACCGTGAAGAAAAGCCGTTTTCACATCCATTTGCTCCAATTCCATATCGAATTGAGCAACCATTGCCAAAAACACCCGTATCGAAGTATGCCTCACCACCGGGGAGAAGATCTCATCATAGTCAATCCCCTCCTTTTGTGAAAACCCCTTAGCTACTAGCCTTGCCTTGTACTTCGGTTCTTCTATTTTGTTAATTGCCTCTTTCTTCCTATACACCCACTTAGAGCCAACAATGTGTCGCCCCTTGGGTTTAGGAACCAACTCCCACACAGAGTTCTTTCGTAGAGCTTCCATCTCTTCCGACATAGGACCCATCCAACTCTCCTTGACATCACAATTAATGGCATCTTTGTATGTCGTTGGATCACCCTCACTAGAAATGAGAGCGTAATTGACCTGTTCCCAACCAAGCCTAGATGATGGCTTGATCTCCCTATGCTCTCGGTCACGTGCTATGGATGGCACTTGCTCCACCCGTTGAGTTTCCCCTACCTCAACCAATTCCTCTTCCAAATCATCCTCATTCGGCTCCACCTCAACCGTGCCATTACCCGATTGAGAATCACTTGAACCACTAGTAGATGCACTATCACTATCGTTGGTTGATGATCTCGGAAATACCAAAGGAATCTCGACGGTTCTAACACCACCGTCATCGGCAACTTCCAGGAACTCCTTGGCCTTCAACATGGACGTCTCGTCAAACCTCACATCCCGGCTAACAACTAGCTTCCTCGTAGACGGATCCCAAAGCTTGAACCCCTTTTCTATAGCCTAGGAAAATACACCGGCGAGTTCTCGGGTCATTTTTAGTCCTCTCGTCACTAGGAATGTGAGCGTACCCCGGACATCCGAACACCCTCAAAGTAGAGTAGTCGACCTCATGCCCAGACCATACTTCCTCCGGACACTTCAAACCAAGAGTCGAATTTGGTGACCGATTCACCAAATACACGGCGTGATCAAGAGCCGCTGCCCAAAATGATTTCGGTAACCCGGCATGAAACCTCATGCACCTTGCCCTTTCCATAATGGTGTGGTTCATCCTCTCCGCCACCCCATTTTGTTGTGGAGTCTTCTTAACGGTAAAGTTCCTTGTGATGCCCGCAACTTTACAATACTTGAGAAACCCACCATCTCTATACTCACCCCCGTTGTCGCTCCTCAAATACTTGATCTTCTTCCCCGTTTGATTCTCCACCATGGCTTTCCACTCATTAAACTTCTCTAAAACCTCCGATTTTTCCTTCAAGTAGTAGACCCACACTTTTCGTGAATAATCATCTATGAAAGTCACAAAGTATCTAAAGACGCCTATGGAAACAACATCCGAAGGCCCACACACGTCGGAATGAATATAGTCAAGAGTCCCTTTACTCGTGTTCGTAGATATAGTGAATTGCACTCGAATTTGCTTCCCCATCACACAATACTTGCAAAAACCGAGCTTGCATCCGTGCACCCCTTTCAACAACTTTCGCCGATGAAGTTCTTCCATGCCCCGTTGGCTCATGTGACCAAGTCTCATGTGCCACAATTGTAGCTCGTCGATTTCAGGCTCCGTGGAGACTGCCGCTCCACCCACTACCGTATTTCCCTTCAATCTATAAAGATTGTTCGGTAACTTTGTGCCGCGCAAAATCACCATCGATCCCCTTTTGACCTTCAAAGCCCCACCCTCGGCTTGAATCACACACCCCTTTGAATCGAGTTCGCCTAAGGAAATCAAGTTCTTTTTAAGTGCCGGAACGTGCCTCACTTCACTTAAGGTTCGGACAACCCCATCCCACATCTTTATGTGCACCGACCCGATTCCCACTACTTTGCACGTAGCATTGTTTCCCATGAGAATCTCACCACCGGTATTGGACTTGTAATCCTCAAACCATTCCCGATTCGGATACATGTGGTATGAACATCCGGAATCTAGAATCCAACCATCAACGTGATCGGCAGAAAAACAAGTAAGAACCTCTTCGCCTTCCTCTAAAGTAGCAACATCGGCCACATCCTTAGTAGCGTCTCCTTTCTTATCATCTTTCTTCCACTCCAGACAATTCCGTTTAAAGTGACCTTTTTTATGGAACTTGAAACACTCAACCGTTCTAATGTCTCGAGATTGAGACCTTTGGAAGCCCCGGTTATTTGCACCCCGAGACATCGACCTTCCTCTTCGTCCACCACCACCAACCTTGGCTACCAAGCCTTAACCTTGAGAAGATGAACTACCTCCACCGCTACCATTTTTCTTCTTCATGGCCACGTGAGAAATGATGTCCTGCATTACATCATTGAACTTGAGAGTAGTCTTCCCAAACATAAGTGTGGTGACAAAGTGCTCATATGAATCGGGCAATGAAGCAAGCAATAATAACGCTCGATCCTCCTTGCTAAATTGAACATCAATCCGGTTCAAATCATTGATCAAAGCATTGAAGATATTTATATGCTTCATCATATCACCGCCCTCCTTCATTTCTAACTTGAATAGCATCTTCTTTAGAAATAATTTATTTGACAAAGACTTGCCCAAATAAATCTCCTCCAATTGATCCCACATGCCCTTAGCCGTAGTTTTCGATATCACATGATTGAGCACATCATCCGTGATATACATTTCAATTGAAGAAATCTCCCTTTGATCAATATCTCTCCATTCGGCTTCGGTCATATCCACCGGACGCTTCTCTATACCCAACAGTGCTATAACCAACCGTTGTTGAACAAGAACACCCCGCATCCTTCTTTGCCACAAGCCAAAATTAATTTTCTCATCAAAAGGTTTTATCTCAAACTTCATTGAGCCCCCGGATCCATAACTAGGATCCCACTTCTTAGATCCTCCGCTTGTAGAAGTTGATTCGAGAGTACGCGACACCTCTTCCGCCATTTGGAACAAATTCTAGAACTTATGCCAATATCACTCAAATTGATTCAAGCAGAAACAAAATACCGAGCAAACCAAGCAACCAAAGCTCTGATACCACTTGTTGCGCTAAAACAGTCCTATGTTAAGCAACCAAGACCATAAAACTCACTTCGGAATTTTACCAAACACTTGGTGTGCGGAAAACATCCAAGACCTTGTTCCTAATGAAAACTAAGTGTGCAAACTCAAAATGAATCCAATCAACAATCAACAAGTAGGATAACAAGAACACACAAGCAATCAAAGCAAAGAAACGACAACAATATAACGTGGTTCACCCAAACAAGGGTTACATCCACAATGGTAGGATTTCTTCTTTCTTTGATAAATGGAGGAACCACAAGGTTACACACTCACACTCTTTATCTCTCCAAGAAAGTCACTCACAACCAAGCACAAGAACTAATCTTAAACAAGAAGCTCTCACTCACTTTTCTCTTTGAAAAACTCACAAAATGTTCACTCTTGCTGGAAAAAACAGCACTGCATAAAAACAGAAAATAGACTTCTATTTATAGATTTTCCTCAAAGTGGCAATTTTGTAAATATCAAGAAAAAATATGTTTTTCTCCCAAAACAGCCGTGAAGCAACAGGAAGCCACGGGAGAGCCAAAATACACCACAATAGTTTTCTTTATTAGCCACATATCTCTCCTCATTCGGATCATATCGGCATTAAAAGTAAGGTATGTGCCATTCCATCACATTTAAATTATGTTATGTTGAATACTTATAGGTGGAGTTTAAGGCCTCTTTGGTTTCAAGCATTGGAATGAAGTTCTGCATTGAGGTTGTTTAAATAAGTCCTTCACATATTTATTACTTATGAACTAGTCTCACTAATGTTATTTTTTCAAACAAACATGAATTGTTATTTGTAGTGTTCCTTCACAAAAAATATTTTAGTTGAGATAGTACCAAGATTTGTGCACACTACATGTTTGCCTTTTGATCTATATAGTATCAATTTTATATATTTCACATTGTATGCTTCAAAACTATTGCTGCAAAAAGAGATTCTGAAATTCATATTTTCCCATTTGTTTATAAGTCTATATTTTTTTTTGGTTAGGTTCTGAAACTATTACAATTCACATAACCTCTTCCTACAGATTGTCAGCGCATCGCGCGGGACTAAATCGAGTTTTACATGGGTTTACTACTAGATATTATTAAGGATATTGAAAATGACAATTTAAATAATGTTGAAACAGTCCACATCAGTTTGAACTGCATCTAAACTTGCCTTGCTATACTGGTGGAATTAACAACTTCTTCCTACATTATTGGAAGATATCTTTGACCTCCTTTATTTTAGGTCCTTTAGTTTTATCTTTCTGCAGTAGTATAAATTCATGTACGAGGTGTTTCTTCTTTTCATTAAATGAGAAATATAATTCTTCTTTCTTAATATATATTTCTACATGGTATCAGAGCCATAAAACTCTCACGAGTATTTTTGGTCCTGAAATTCCGTTTTTTTACGACGGTAGCCACCATTCAATGCTACCATCTGTCGGGTCTTAAAAAAAATTGCTACAGCTACCAGCATATGGTTTAGAGGAATAGTTGGGAAGCAGGTGTGGTGATATGTTCTCCATAAAAAAAAGGTATCTTCAAAAGGCCCCAACACAGTTCCAGTTGTTATGGCAGAAGTAATGCTATGCATAGTGGCAACATTATTTGCTTGAGAAGTATTTTCTAAAGAGGCAACTGCCTCACCAAGATGTGGCCAATTATTGGCCTCAGTTAATCATTAAAGAAAAGCACCTGGTTATTTATCTTTCACATGTCAACTCTTTTCATCACTATTGGTTTCACCTGGATCAATCAATATTTAATTTATTAGTCGATTTAGTTTCACTAATTGACACAATTCAAATATTTCATTATTTGACTGGTTTTGATGCCAACAACAAAAGGTGAGGAAGGTACCACTTGACACAGATTTTGAGTCATGCAAGTACCATGGAAAACACTCACATAATCCAACAACTCAATGACCCTTGAATCCATCGTGATCATGCCCAATTCAATGGCCCCTGAATCCATCATGTTCAAGCCTAAGAAACAAATAGCCTCTGAATCCATTGTGATCAAGATAATTTTGGCCCAAGAGGCCCATTACAGGTATCGGTCCAGCCAAAACCGTTGATTAAGCCTCTGAATCAATTTTTAATCAAGCTCATTATGGTCTGAGAGACCTTGATTTTTTTTAATGCAGTTGAGTATTTTACCCTTATGTCTACCGTGGCGAAAATCAATGGTTTTATTTATTCTCAAGGTTTTTGGTGATAGTGGAGATCTTCTCATTCGGTCCGATCGCACTCAAAACAAAACCTTTATCAATTCAGCAATTTTAGTATCTTCGGTCCAAGTTCGATGTGTGCCACGCACCCCACCTTCACTTGCGGGGGAGTATTAAGGATATTGAAAATGACAATTTAAATAATGTTGAAACAGTCCACATCAGTTTGAACTGCTTCTAAACGTGCCTTGCTATACTGGTGGATGTAACAACTTCTTCCTGGTTTATTGGAAGATATCTTTGACCTTCTTTATTTTAGGTCCTTTAGTTTTATATTTTCCAGTAGTATAAATTCATGCACGAGGTGCTTCTTCTTTTCATAAAATGAGAAATATAATTCTTCTTTCTTAATATATATTTCTACAGATATCATATTTGGTGTAATTAGTCCAAACGTGTTAAATTATATTGACCATTTTTTTTCATTAAATTTAATGAAATACAATGAGAACTATTTTAGTGGATTCCATGACATGAGTGAGAGTTTTTCTCTATTCGACGTGGGTCCATTTAAATAAAAGTACATATTTTACACCATTCTCTTGACACAATACAATTGAGTGAAGAGACACATAGCATTACCATTTCACTAAAAAAAATTAACTTTTCACATGTAGAGAGTTAAAAATGTCACTATAATCATGAGTGTAATGATATTTCAATCATATAGGTATATGATAAATAATATAATGGCGTTAGTGCCTTGTGCTTCATATTCTTACTTTTATGTCAAAATGATTTCTTTACCTACGGGTAAGAATGGAACCCAAATTTCACATATCCTTTATCCTTTATCTTTATATACTATAAAATGCTATACACGGGAGTTAATGACTCCTCTCTTCTTAGAGTGTCCACATGGCCAATTCTCTTTTGCCGTAACCTTAATATTCACATAAAACCTATTGATATTCACATTTCCTAATTTTGTCTCTTCCTCTTTTTCTATTCTCTTAAATCATAGCCTTGATATTCACGTAAAACCCATTGATATTACCTTTTCTAATTCCTATCTTTTCCTCTTCTTCTACCCATCATAAATTAAAATTATACATGGAGATAAATATGGGAGGAGAAGGAGGAGGAGGAGATGAACCCACCACAAATCTTTCCCTCAATCCCCTTTGTCTCTCTCTGTCCTAAAGTCTCTCGGGTCTTCTTCACTTCAGCAGTGCTTCAAAAGTCAAGAATGGTTGGTTGTTCTGAAGTTATTATAGTATAAATTATATTGTGTATGTATTTTCTGTTTGATTTTTTAAAGGTTCACATTACCCATTTGCTAAAAATTGCAATTTCAGATTGTTTGCAAGTTGATGTCCAGTTCAACACAGTTCTCTTAGGTTATCACCCCTTTTTGATTGATGTCAATTAGGTCTTTGATTTGGGAATGGAGATCCAACGGTTCAGAGGAATGGCCTGTTTGTTTTTTATTTTATTTTCTTTTCTATTTCCTTTGATTTCATTAATTCTTCTTGGTTCTGCACCATTTGGTATCAAGGGATAAGTTGAACCCTAATCTTTACCCTTCATTGTTTTATTGAAAGAACATAAACTTCAACGGGAGCAGTGGGGGTTGAGTCTGGGTTGGTGATGGAATGGGGCTGCCATGATGGATTCGGGTTTCAGCAGGTGGGTCGCGATCTTGGGGATGCCAGGTTGATTCGGGTTAGGAAGGCAGGTGGTATGGGTGCTGAGATATAGTATGGATCGAGCTACGGGTATCTGGGTCATGGACATGGGTCATCGGATTATGGTAGAGGGCTGCCTTGGTGGGTTGTAGGTGGAGGTGGTTTTAGGTGAGGTAAGTAATTTAATGGTGGTGTGAGTTATAGAGGTAGAAGAGAGAAAGAAAGTGGGTGTTATATTTTAGTGGAGGAGAGAGAAAGAGAAGATGGGAGGTTGAAGAGGATAATGGGTGTTATATTTTATGGAGGTTGAAGAGGATGAGGCGACAGGAGAGAGAAAGGATAAGTCCAATTTGTTTAGTTTAGGTGTTAGTTGTGAAACGTTATTGGGTACTTAGGGTGATGAGCGAAATGTGTAGGTGAGGGACTATGTAAGATGTATGAAAATAATGTGTGTGTTTAGTTATTTTATTATATATAAAAAATAGGAAAATATATATATATATTTATATTTACAGCACATACATATAAAATATAAAAAGACGCACAATAAAAAAATATATAAAATATAAATATAAAGAGAATATTAAAAATACGCACACCTAAATATATACAAACACGGACATAACGACACACATATCATAGAATATTTATATAAAATACTAAAATACTTTAAGTAAAAAAGAAAGACCCTAAAATAAAATAACAAGAAATAAAAATGACACAACTTATATATATATATATATATATATATATATATATATATATATATATATATATATATATATATATATATATATATATATATATATATATATATATATATATATATATATATTCTCTAAAACGAAAAAAACGGATTGCTTTTTTAAAATAGTAAAATATTTTTTTTGAGTTGATTATTTTCTGAGATATATAGACATTCACGAAAAACACAATGTTACCACATACATACTTGGAATATATAGGAAACACTACGGAGGTTTGGGCTTGACTATGGGACATTTTGGCTTTCTTAGCGCACATTTGTCTTGAATTGAAGCCTTTGAAACCACAAATGATATATGACCTACAAGAAAGATATATACGCACATAGTAGATAAAGACAATCATTGTTGAAATGTTAAAACTACTTAAATGTTAAAAGTTATATGAACATAGGTTATCATTTACATGCAGACCACGTTTGATAACACATTTTCTTCATGTAGTGTACAAAATACAAAATAGTTTAATAGTGTGATTTGGACTAGAACTCTGGAATTGATTTTATTAGTAAGAGAACCATTTATTGTGCACATATCAACCTATGTATTGGTTTTTATAGTTAGAGATGTTACTTTAGGTTCACACGAGTTATTTGATAAAATCTCAATACTTTGTCTCGGAGTTATTTCATTAATACGTTGATAGGAAATCCACGAGTAGTAACAATATACAAGGCTTCAACAAAAAGTTAATTTGAGAGTCTATGATATGTCGATCTAAGGAACACCAGTTGCCATCTTTCCTAAAAAATCATGTTTAGTTATCTCCATTTTGCAATAGCAATTATCCTTAGAAATTTTTTAGGCTTTGAGTAGTATGCTGGAAGTACAATTATGCTGAAACTTTGGAACCAAATTTACATTATCTTCTCTTTTTATACGCAATCCTTTAAAAAATAATTTCTTTGTTATCAAATATTTTATTGACATGTTATCAATGATTTAAAATGTAATGAATTGTCCAAAGACATAGGTTGCATTCAACACTATTTTAATGCATGAAATAGGTTGGCATGTTTTGAACTAGCAATAACGGATAGAATATTTTGAACAAGATATATAAATAAAAAAAAGGTCTTTGTTTTCCACAATGTATTTTTTTCTCTCATGTTCTTTTTGTATCCCTCTCATTATCCTTTGATTTTTTAACATAACACACCAACAGCCATCTATAAATTATCAATCAGTTTAAGTATCCATCTCTTAAAATCCAAAAATAAAAGCTTCCCTCCTCTTTTTTTCTTTTGATATTCAACAATATATCATCCATATATCGAGCCTCGCCCGCACATCGCTCCGATTTTCAACTAGTATACTATAAAATGCTATACAAGCAATTAAATCTCCAGAGAGGAGAGCTATCCACGTCTTTCAGCACACCTCAGTAGCCAATCAAATATTCGACCCATCTTTCCATTCTTCTATCATTGTCTTTATTTTCCTATTCTCTCAACCGTCTAAGCTATTCATATTCCCCACTTTATTATATGACCTCATTCATACACGGTCTCTCTCCCATACAAACTTATGGCTCTCTCTCCACAATGATTTAGTCTGTTCATATCTCTTTTCTCATTAATTTGCACCCTCTCCACTCTCAGAATGTTATCTGTGTGTGCACGTAGCTATGATCTGAATAATAAAATTTATGGAGATGGGTATATATAATTGAGATATGAAATTAATTAATTTCTTGTAATGTTTTTCACATGCAGGTATGGAAATGAGATAGATTTACGATGGTGTGATGTTCCCAGCAGGTATCCAGCAAGTCATTTATGCGGGGACGCTGAGGAGAAATTTGACCACCCATTTGTAGAATTTCATTTCATATCTGACAACAATTTTCTTCTTCTCTTCAGTAAGATATTTATTTCACTCACTCGTTCTTTAATTTTAATTTTCGAAATCTTTTAATTGGAATCTTTAGATCTTAGATGAAATGTGAAATCTAGAAAACAAGGACTAAGACATTAGTCCATTACTCTGAATTAAAATATGGTTTTAAGTATAATATATCTCTCTCTAACACACTAATTTGTAATTTCAGTTTTTCACGTGTTGGACAGTTATGGTGGTATAGTTTTTCAGATCAGAGCGCGAGTTCTCCATTGGGAAATAAGGTTCTTAACAAAATGGGTTATAAAGGATTCTCCGGTATGGTTGATACTTTCATTCATTCTTAATTATAATTTTACTATGTGTTTTTAATTCTTTTTATTGTTAATGCACTATGTTGACATATTAAAATTGCATAAGAATTAAAACGTTTTTATTGGTTATTCTTCTTAAAATTTGAAAATTTTGATTATTTCCATTGTTATTAACATCATAAATTTATCTTGCTTTGTGCAATTGTCAATTAGACAAAACCTAACCAAATTTTCGTCATATGGGCTTAAAACTGTTCTTTAAATTTCAGTTATAAATCAATTTGTTTGTTAAGCTTGACTTTCTATTTGTGCATCAATTTATTTTCTTAACTGATATAGGCTTAAGATTTTGAACTGCACTAGAAGTTGGACAATTTATGTCATGGAAATTGTGGGGAAGATGCACTTGGAATATCATAAGCGTTTTCTTTGATTTCAAGTTTTATATTTAATATTTTAATCCAATTTTACCTCCCCATGTTCCGTTGCTTGCAATCATACATTCCTTCAATAGTTTACCTCATGACCTATGATAATCAGATATTTGGAAGACCTTCAATTAATTGATTGGTATTTGCATTTTGTGTAACTTATGATAAGTTTAAGGTATAAAGTTCATCATGTAAAGAAAACTTTATTCTTGATATGGATCGTGATCGTTGTTGTGTATTGGAGTATTCTACAATTTTACACTAAATTAACATGACCCTATAAAATATATTTTCTTCTATGCTTCCCGGAACATCAAAATAAGAGAAATTTGTCAAGCTTTTCAAACAATCACATGCACACTGTTTAATATTATCCACAAATGACGTATTTCAAAAACTAAAGAGAAGGATATATATATATATATATATCAACCCTAAATCTACAACTATAATGTGAGGCTATTGTTGTTTTGGCATAGAATAGCGGTATGGTACAAGATTGATGTGAGGGTGGGTTTTGTGAGAATAGGGTGAGTTAGATAGTGAGGTGTTTGTGTGGGATGAGGTTGACAGTGGTAAAGTGGTGATAGATAAAATATAGTTTAGGAAATGTATATCATTGAATGGCTTAGGTGAGTTATTGGTTTAGGGTATATTAGTAAATAATAATGGTAATATTACAGATAATAATAGGAAAGATAATTAAATGCGAGTAAGTGAAATGCATGAGAAAAATAGGTGGAAAGATGAACCATAAAAAGGTGAAGATATTTTTGTTAAGAAATTAGTAAGTGGTATGTAGTAGACCATACAGATTTACTCCAACCAACTGGTGTTTTTGGATGGGAGAATTAAGAAACGGTATGTTTAAGCCAAAGATTTCCAATGGTATGGAGAGACCAATGCAGAGAATTTGTGGTTGGGGCCATACGAAGATGTGAATTGGATATTTAAGAAGCGAACAGTGAGTTGTAATGCAATGAGCAAATTAGAATTTATTCAAGCCTTCAATTGTCATGTCTAGATTCAGCTACTGCATAATTGGAGTTCCCAACCAGATAGGGAACAATAATAGCACATTCTCCTCAATTCCAATTAAAAATTTAGCATGAAAAATGATATGAGGCAGCACGTGCTTGAAGCCTAGCCATATAGAGGAGGTTTTATAACATGTAAATTTTGGAGACTTCAAGTTGAATCTAACTAAAGTTCACATACACTGAATTAAATTGAATAATGACTTACGTTTTTCATCAGAGATGTTTGATTATAAGTCTTCACATTCTCCATCCTAGATCATGTATTTGCCCAAGATATGGCTATCAATTGCTCTGTTAGGAGTATTACCAGACCATATATGGTGATGGTTTTGGGTTTGAAGGTTTGAATTGGCAAGCCATGTTCTTTTTTATTTGAATATTTCAAAGATCTGTTTAATGTTATGGAAAAGCATGAATTAAGAGAAAGCCTTGGGTTGAAATTCGAAAAGTTCAACATGTTATGTCTTTGTTCATATCTTATTGCCTTATAACGTCTAACATATTGCTGCTGAAATTAACTAAAATTAACAGCGGTCAGAAGGTGTTAAAAAGGTACAAACCTTTTATGCGCACTATCTTTATTCAAGAGTTCTCTTCAGGTAAAAAAGAAATTATCCGAACCCAAAGTCTTAAAATTAGATTTTTGTTTAGTAGAGGAAATGTTGTCATAATTCGACATGTTTTACTGCATTTTCTTGGCCCGAGTTAGATCCTATTTATTTTAAAACAAACATTCGATTCATGGGTTAAAAGAGATATTAATGACACTACTTCTCGTAGGTATCAATTAAAACTGAACATCGTGATGTGATATTTGTATCTTTTTGGTATAATCACATTATTCCTTCGAAAACTTTTTTCAAAATAAATGTCTAAAAGCTCATAGAAGAAACTCATGGTAGAAATTTCTTATTGGATTTTTAATGATTTTCATAAATTTCACACAACTTCTTGAATTCAATGTTTTGGACGAGCTAGTGTGTACTAGGACATCTTAGTGGTCCATATTATGATGAAAACCAAATCAATTATAAAAGAGAAAAAGATTTCAGCTCTACAAGACAACACTATATCATAGTGGAAGAGAACATGTTCTTTGATGAAACTGTCAAACTGCTATTTCATTGACTTTGTCCTTCAATTCCAAAAAACATGCTATATGTGAACATTTTTTCAATATGCCTTGAACAATATTGTCATTGTATAACCACACTAGTCTTTCTTTTCTTTGTGAGCATGTGGGTAATATGACTGCCCAAAAGGAGTTTATGTATGGCTCAACTAACAGCCTTGATGGCTCCATCAAGGTTCTGACCCAAAATGAGAATAATTGCGAAAACTCACAGTTTGAAAGGAATATTTTCATATTCTCTCTATTGCAAATATGCAAAAACTTGCATTGGACTTGTTAGAGAACATATTATGACATGCCCTATGAAATGTGCGCAGGACCATGCACACAAATTCAAGCAAGAAAGTAGGAAGAATAAGTGAGTAACTGTTTATTCAAAGTTGAGTAGTCCGTGTATTTCTCAAGATAACAATAAGTATTAGTCATAGTTAGTTCCACATTGTAACAGCTAGTGGCTAGTGGGTTCCTTTTATTTCTCATGTAAGTTAGTAACGTTCACATCTTGTAAGCAGTATAAATATACTGCCATCCTTGAATAAATAAGTAAGCAAAAGTTACAGATTCATAACTGAGTTTTGAGCCTTAAAATACTCAACTTTGTTAAGCTGTTACAATGTGGAACTAACTATGACTAATACTTATTGTTATCTTGAGAAATACACGGACTACTCAACTTTGAATAAGCAGTTACTGACTTATTCTTCCTACTTTCTTGCTTGAATTTATGTGCATGGTCCTGCGCACATTTCATAGGGGATGTCATAATATGTTCTCTAACAGGACTTCTCTTTTCCTTTATTAATTTTTGTTATAAGTAAACTGATTATATAATAATATATATTATTACTTACAGATAAGATATATGCAGTGCAATGGTTTTTGTTTGGCATCTTGGTATCTACTTTAGCACTATTTGTAAAAGCATGAATGGGATCAGTTCGATGGATGTTCATATATATACTAATTGGAATGTTATATCTACTTTATGAAGTGGAGTATAGCAATAAAGTGTGTTATGAATCAAACATAAATTGTCTTATTGAATGGCCTAAACTTGAAATAATTGTACTCGTATGTTGTAGGACATCTATAAGGTTTCTGGCTTCACCACTGTTACACAAAAACAACACACATTAACAACTGCATACATATAAGTTAGTAGATATCCTGATCTTTGGTTTGTCCATACACTCTTTTTAATACTTGATCAGTTTTTAGTTTGAACTAAACCATAAATTTAAATTTTATTATTCTCTTTAACTTTTTTTCACGGTTACTGTTATTTTATTATTAACTGAACAAAAAAATGCCCTAAAATATCGTTTGAAGCAGCCTAACATGGCTGCTATACACACATTAAATGATTGTCGATTCACTCTAAAAATCAGTCGATCAAGTATGGATTAGGCGAGGTAACATTGGCTTCATCAAACATTATCTCGATCTGTTTGTGGTTGATACTTGCATTTTTTTCCTCTACAAATTATTCCTTTATCATCCATTTATGCCTCAGAACCTATTCATACATCTTCATCAAACTCAATGTACTTGCTCCGGAAACAATTGTTATTCTCATTTACTTACTAATATTCTCCTCTTCTTTTTCATTTTTGACTAATAATGTTTCAAATTCGATGTTTTAAGATATTATGCATTTCATCCAATTTTAGGTTTTACTTGCGTTTGTTTTTTTATCTGAATCTGAAGTCTGAATCTGAAATCTGAACACTGAATCTGAAATCTGAAATCTGAATCTGAAAAATGTGTTTGTTTTTACGTCTGAATATACTTCTGAATGAATGTATTTAGACTGATTCAGACTTCAGATTCAGACTTCAGACCTAACTCTACCTCTTAATCATTAAGAGGCAAATATGACCGTTAACCTCTTAATCATTTAAAAAAACAAACACCTTTTAATACCTCTTAAGTCTGAATGGTTCAGATTCAGACTTAAGAGGTAAAAACAAACGACCCCTTAATACTTATCTATATTTAGATAGTTACATTTCACTTGTGCGCTAAAATTCAACCTCTATCATTTTAACTTTTCTAATAACATTACACAAGCTGAATAACGAACAATGATCATGAAGCTGACATTGAGGAAACACATTTTGCCACGAACATCAGGGCAGAAGGCCAAACAACAAGTATGTCTAATTTATCCCCCTTGGCCTTCCTTTAATTTGGATAAATTACAGAAAATTTCCCTAAAATTGTAACTTTTCCAAGAAACCCTTCTGAACTATGCATGGTGTAACAAAAAAAACCTCTACATGTTGGTTAGAAGTCCCACGATGATGATGAAGATCAAGAGGAACCATTGAAGGACCCTTCAAAAGCAATTTAAATGTATTAGCTGCTCAAAAACCATTATGGGTTGTGTGAACCTTACGTTGCTTTAACAGGTACATTATTGGTTATGTCTACGTGAACCCTTTTCGGTAATGTAGATTCCATCGTATTAAATTGTAGCTTGCTTAGTGCTTGAATGGCATGTAGATTATGCGGGAAGCGTGAAACTATTGATGGTAAAAAGTAGAATATGCGTATTGGCTCAGTTGTATAACACGAGTCTTACGATTAGTTGATCTTGGGTCTGGGTTCGGGTTCGAGTTTTACTAGAATGCTCGGGGCAGGGACTATTTTGCATATCTTGATAACATTAGTCAAGTTTTAGTTAATTTTAAATAATTGGCAATTCCAATGCAACTAAAAAATAATGTATTAGAATATATGTAATGAAGGACTGATAAATTTATGCTGAGTCTCAATTTGAGAACTCACTAAAGGGTATATTGTATCTTTTCTACATTGCCAGTTCTAAATTTATGTATTATGATTTGTAAAAAAAAAACATTTTAGGGGGTTATTTGCAAAAACTAAAAGTTCATGCTTTTACATTTTAGTCCTTGTGATTCCTTGCACTCCATTTTCATTAAATGTAAGATTGATTTGGAGGTTTAATTACATAGTTATATGATACATTATAAATAAAAGAAAAAAAAAAGATTACCAAAGTTGTAGGCCAAACAAGAGGTATTCAAAGATTACCACTCCTGAATTTTAAACTTTTTTAATAAACCCCCTAGAACTATGATAAAGACCCCTCATATATCTCTAAAAGGCATCTCTAAAAAGTCCCTAGAAATGGGTATTTGCAACAAAATACATTAGGGGTCTTAATTGCAAATAATAGAAGCTCATTTTTTTTGCATTTCATCTTTTTTCCCTGATCGTTATATTGACTAAAACAATTTATTATGTTGTTCCATGATATAATGTTAGGAAAGGAAGAGAAAAAAATCAACAAATTTCATCCCACAAACACATCTCCTATTGTGATATGTAAGCCTGTTGGTTTAGCTTGGGGTTTTGGTAGAGGAAACGATCACACCTCTATGCGACCTCTACATGTCAATTCGAGAGTATAGTTTCAGCGAGCTTGAATCAAGAAGAGGCATTGAGGAATTACAAATATCTGACTCAAACTCAAATTCAATGTCCTATAATGACGGAATAACATAATAAGTGCACAATAATTTACTGTCATTGAGGCCTTCTTTGAACAACGTGTGGGTGGTTAGAGCATAACAATCAATGGCGCATAGTAATCAGAATTATATTAGAGCTCAGCCAATAACAAACAATACTTGGAATGAGTGGAATATATCAGTTTCTTCTAATGGGAGTGCCAATTGGAGGCTGAGGGTACAATCAAATATCGCCCATGGTAATATGTATAATGGTGGAAGAGGCATATGCGTCTAATTCTGGAAGAGCCCCATACGCTTCTAATGGTGGGAGAGGCCGGTACACGTCTAATAGTGGGAGAGGCCAATTCGTCATGTGAAATGCTACAAGTTACTGAGCAAAAATACTCTAAATTTTTAATCTATTTCATAATTTCATTTATCATTTTTCGGTATTGGCAATGACTACGTTTATTTTGAATATGCCAACGTATATCCTGCGCATCGCACGGGTATCGAACTAGTTTAGAAGTTTAACATAAAGCGTGATTTGGGAATATTTAACAAAATGTTGTAGTTACAAATGTGCTTTTAATTTTTTTTAGTGTTCAACATAATAAGGTTTTCCGAATAAGAAGTGTTTTGCCCGTAAAATAAAATTGATGGACAATATCACTGTTCTAAAAAACCCGCCTAGGCTCCGCCTATGCACGCCTAGGCTCCGCCTATGCACGCCTAGGCTTAAGGCTTGGGAGAAACGCCTCGCCTTACGCATTTCACGCCTTATTCTTGGTAAAACCCTTAATGCGTACTTTTTTCTAAAAGCAACAATGATTTAGTGAAACGATGTCGCCTTTTAAATAATTTGTTTACAAACCAGACCATTATCTCATCCAAAATAGTCAAATAGTATTTTAATTTGCATATATTCAAACATATGTTTATGATCTGTGGAATTTTTGTATTTTAATAGCCATGTTATGGTTAAAAAATATTAAAATATATTAAGAAGGTGTAACAACCCTCGACTTTTGGAGATTTAGAAATTAAATTTTGGGAAAATAAAATTTAATTAAATTGGAGAATTTCAAAATTTGGGAATTTAGGCCCAAAAATAGAGAATAATTTTAAAGTATTTCGGATGATATTTTTTAGGGTACCATCGATTCCGGAAGGGTCGAGATAGTCAAAATGACTGTCATTGGGTTTTATTTCGGCTCCAGAATGTTTTAAGTTATTTTGGCTCGAATTGGAGTAAACGAGTCATTTAAAGTGTGTATTAACATTTAAAACTGGGTTTGTTGTTTTAAAGAATTTAAGGCTTACGGATGAAGCCATTTATCATTTGAGAGAAAGAAAGAAAAAGCCCTAGAGGGAGAAAGAGAAGGGAAGAAGAAGAAAGGAAGAGAAAGAGGAAGAAAAGCTTGGGATTTCCGGCCCAACCGCGACATCGAGGATGATCCAACCTCTACAAATCTGAGGCAAGTGTTTAATCTTTCTAAATAGCTATTTGTGTATCTTATTTCATAATGCGTGGGGTAAAGAAATGGATTTTTGGGTATTAACATCAAAACCTAGATATTTAGGTTTAATCTTGAAATCAATGTGTAAAATGGATTTAATGGACTAGAAATGGTTGGGATCAACTTTGGGTTGATTAATGGGCTTAAAATCATGATTTGATGAAGGTTTGGGGGTTAGAATGAGAAATTTAGGGTTTAGAATTCGTGGGTTTTGAAGAAGCAGATGAACCCTTCAAAAATTTGCAGGCCCGAATCGATTCGCCCCCTTATGCGATTCGATTCGGTTTAGTGAAATTGGCTCTGCATCGACCGAATCGATTCGGACCCAAGCCGAATCGATTCGGCCTATTGCAGAAGCCCAGGTACTTGGGCCCGAATCGATTCGCCTTAGAGGCCGAATCGATTCGGAAACAGGGCATTTTGAGGTATTTTCTCCATAGTGATTCCAAACCCTTTTTGGTTGGGTTTATTGATTTGGGGCCTTCTCTTATGATGTAAGAGATATGCTCTTGGAGACATATAAGAAGTTTCTCACACATTAGAATTTTGGGGACTCCTTAGGGTAATTTGGGAGGAATGTATCCATGTATGTATTTGGAGTTGTGTATGGAGATTTTGGGGAAACCTTTTGGGATTTAGGATCCTAATTATGGATTAAAAGTAAGTATATATGTGATGTGAGGCTAAGAACTCTTAGATAGAATGGTGAGGGTATGTTGTGAAATTCTAGGCCAACTTTTATGTCAATCCTTATAAGGATAGGATATATTTAAGATAAGATTGAACTTGGGGCTTATAGACTATTAGTTATGTGCATACCAATAGTCAAAATGATTACTAGATTCTCTAATGTACTCTCAGCTATAGATGAAATGTGTAGTGATGGATTCCTACGCAAACTCTTGGGTGATAGCCCTAATGTTGAATATAGAGGTATAGATATATACATACGGCTTTGGGAGACTATTCATCATATGATAATGATTGAATATGTTTCAAGTATGGGATTATATTCACATATCGAGGTAAATTAAAGGAATTGTGGTGACGGCTTGTATAATGAAGATTAAGTATACTTATAGCCGGGTATATATATATCTTATTCTTATGAACGAGAATTATATATATACATATATATATATATATATATATATATATATAGATATATGGAATTATGTGAATATATGTATATTTATGTATCTATATAGATATGACTATATGGATATCTTTATGTTGTGGACATACATGGTATGGATATTTAAACCGTATACGATGGTTTATTATTTGATCATATGATTGGATCATATGGATTATATATATTATGCATGTAAATGATATATATACTTAATTGGTTAAGCATACCCCGCTCATGCTATCATTGGGAAGTTGCGCGCGTAGAGGGTGAGCATCCTGGCTAGAAAAGCAGGGTGTGGATATTCCCCAGGTCATAGTCGTCCCGTGTGTTACCATATGATATATATTTATTTTGGGATGAGACGTGATGGGTATGTTTCGTCTCATTGCCGGTTTGGAGCTATGACCGCTTCCCGGGACGTCGTGTGCGTGAGTTTACCACGAGATGGGTGTCGTTTAGTCCCACCATGGTGGCCCCAGTTTTACTACGTGAGCCGGGCACTGGGAAGATGATAGCATTGATGCAGTTTATCGGCGATATATATAGCCGGATATATTATGTGCATGGCCTTGTACATCATATGTAGTATGTACACTTGGCTATTGGATTGATGATTATATATATACGGTTAGAAATAAATACCTATATATATATATATATTTATATATATATCCTATAGATGAAAGGATATGGACTTTTATGAAGTACATCTTAGATGATTATGGAGTACTAGATTGATGAGGGTTGATGTATCGCACATAAAGTATAATTCGGTTACATCATCCCAAGGTTATTATTGGAGATTCTTTCATTTTATTTCATTTGTTTTCTTTTTCTTTTCTTTTCATTCTTTCTTTCTTTGGTAGTTTATAGTTTAGTAGTAATGGTAGTATTAAATTGTATGCTAAGGATTATGGATCTCTAGGATCGACATTGCCCAGGAGTAGTGTAACGAGGTGGTTCCTTGTTTGGATTTCGCTTTGCGAGACACCTCACGCACGAAACGCAATGCTATGTCGAGAGTCGAGAGAAGTAATTTTATTTGTGGCATCTCGGATCTCTGGTCTTGACTTTGTCAGGAGTAGTGTAACGGGGCGGTTCCTTGTTTGGATTTCGCTTTGCGAGACTCCCCACGCACGAAACGTAGTACAATTTTGGGATTAGAGAGAAGTCTTGCCAATATTCCATGTACATGATATTAAGGATATTAATTCTTATACTTTAGCCTATATATATATATATATATATATATATATATATATATATATATATATATATATATATATATATATATATATATATATATATATATATATATATATATATGTATATGTATATAGGGGTAAGGTTTTAAGAATTTTGATATTTTGATTCGTGTTATTATAAATAGGAATTCACTAAGCCTATTATGACATAATTGTTGTAATCATAATCTAGTGGGTTTAGAAATGGGTGGATCCTTAGATTATGACGGGAAGGTAGCTCTCGTGGATATAGGCTAGGCCTGATAAGTTAGGTTGTCCTAAAATCAATGGGGGTAATTTAACTAAAATTTGAGGACGCGAATAGGGCGCGCCTTTAGATGAGAGGTGAGTTGGGGTTCCACGGGAGTGCGGTCTCACTTTAATTATGAAATAAAGTGCACCGGTATTTATTATGCACGGTTAACACACTTGCTAAATATTTTCATAATTCGGGGCTCTGACCCGTTTCCTTTTCTCTCCTGCCTGTATATATATATTATTACAGGTATCCTACCGCATGGATGCCGGATGACCTTCTGTCCAGAGTCTTGGGAGTCGTGACAGATGCGGACTGTTGCGGGATGCATTTTGTAGCCGCTTCTTACTTCCTTAAAATTCTAGGTAAGGATTCATGTTGTATATCGGGTTTGTACCGAAGGGATATTTGTAGATATTTATATTTATTCCATTTCAGTTATTGTATTAGCTGTGATCCGACAGCTTATTCGGGTCTACTTTAGTGCATTCAGTTGTAGTTATTTACTTTGTTTTAATATAGCTTTTCGTTTATCCTAGTTCTTTCTTGCATCTCTCTTATTTATTAGAAATTTTGTAGTGTTGGGTTGTGTTATGTTGCATGTTTTAATTTATTTAACATCTCGCTTATATGATACCGGGTAGTTAGTCCTATATTATATAGTACCGACAGTTGATGTTGAGACCGGACGATCTGAAATTCCTGATTTAATATAGTATAGGGCTGGCCACCCGTTATTATTTTAAGCGGGGTGTTACAGAAGGCCTAAACGCGTTTTCACGCCTTTTTACGCCTAGGCCTGCCTAGGCTTCTAAGGCTTGGCCTCCACGCCTCAATCACGCCCCGCGTTTTTTAGAACCTTGGACAATATGATGCATTATTTGTTATTTTTCTTTTTATACTTAAAGATTTTATTGCTTGCATTTTCATAATACTTGGATTTTAAGGAAACATTGAATCTCTTTAGCCATTGCATGTAATACCCCGTACTTTTATGGACATTTAAATTACATGAGTGAGTGTAATTTATTAAGTTGAGAATTTCAAGTCAATGGATAAATATTAATTGGTGGGTGACGGATTAATATTGACGTGTGATATATTGACTTAAGGGAATAAGTAACTGAAGTTGGATTATTTTATATAATGTCACAGTTGGGCAAAGCGACAAGTAATACTATTTTTATTTGGAAATTACATGCGAAGTTATGTCGGGTTTAAAAAGGTAAATTTTTTATACGTGACTCGGATGGGGATTTTGAGCGTACGGTTGCTCTCTGATTGTCTAGTGTTTGGGTTCCAGAGACTTTTTGAATCAGTAGGGAATCACATTTGTGTATACGAGTCAATTTTGAGTTTTATAAGGAGATAACCCTTATTTATTCTCTTATAACCTGATAGAAATAGGAAAGAAAGAAGAAAGAAAGAAAGAAAAGAAAGAAAGAAGAGAAAGGAAGAAAAAGGAGAAAGGGGAAAACTCAGGCCAAGCTTCGGAGGATTCCGGCACTAGGTCGTCGGATTTATCCAATGAGGCAAGTGTTTAACTTGCTTTAATTATTTATGAGTGTTTATTATTCGTATTATAGTTGGTATAGACTCTATGATTTTTGGGTTGGCATTCTTGAGTCAAAACGTTTTTTTTGGAAAATAATTCATGTAAATTGAGGTGATAACATCTCCACGTGAAACCTGGGTTAAAATCCATGTTAGTAGTGTAATTTTTTGTGAGAAAATGGAAGGGTTGAACAAAATTTAGGGTTTAATTAAGATATGGTTTAAATCTTAATTAAATTGATGAATCACACAAATACATTAGTGTGTTGGGTATATCTAAGTGTGTATATTTTTATAATAATGGTTAGTGAGGGTAAAAACCATTAATTTCGATGTTTGAGAAGAAGTTGAACTCCCGAACTGATCAGATCACCAGATCAGTTCATTTTATTGGTTATCGGTTCGGTTCATTTTTGGGTCGTTGGACCGATTCATTTTTGGGGCTACCGATTTGGTTCGTTATGTCACAGACGAATCTGTTCATTTTACGGCCACATGTTTGGTTCGGTTATGACAGTTAATTTTTAGTTATTTTTCTTGGACCTAAAGGATTCGAGAAGAATTCCTCTTGGAGATAAATAATAGGGTACCCCAAATAGAGGGTGAGGGTCCCTAAATGATTTAATGAGTGGCATATAAACCTCTGGTTAGCGGCAATCAAACATTTGTTATAAATTTTATGAGTGTATGGGATGAACGACACTAAGAAAAATTATTATGGCGGGTATATATGCATTTCTGCATGTAGGATGTGTGTGCCGATGCTATATGAGTGAAATCCAAATGTGTGAGTGGGATGAAACTAGAATCGCTAACTAGATGTGATAAGCTAATATTCAGGAATATATTTATGCGATAATTGAATCATAACTGAGGGAATACTTATGGGATTAAAATAAGTTGGGTGTTTACTTATGAATTATACGAGTTGGTATATTCGGGATTATAGGCTAATGCCATGAGAGATAAGCATGGATAACCGAATTTCATGATATATATATATATATATATATATATGTGTGTGTGTGTGTGTTTGATTGATATATTCATGTTGAAAATACCCTCTAATACTATCAAGGGAAGTTGCGTGATGTGGGTGAATTCCCTCGCTAGTGAATGCAGGGAGAGTGTAGTTCTCAGGTCATAGCGTCCAGTTAATTGTGAAGTGTGGCTTTTATTATGGGTGAGACATCTTGGGTATGATTCGTCTCGCTTTCAGGTGAGGAACTATGGCCACTTCCCATACATTTATCTTATGTTTTTTATCAGGTCGGTACGCGATTCTAACCGGTGATACCCGTGATGATGTGTGTTCCCTGGAAGATGATAGCATTATGGAGATTGCATTCGTTCAGTTATAGCTCTGAGGGATGGTTCTTATGCTTATATCGTTCGCGATATATAAGTATGGATATACTTGATGTGTAAAATAAAGAACGAAATGTGAATAATTTTTGGATCATCCGGGAGTATAAATTCGTAATAAAATATGTGATATACGTATATAAGATGAGAATATTATATACCAGGGAAATAAAACTAAAATGTGAATAGTATAATAAGTAGTTAAAGTTATTCATAATGAACGGATGAATTATAAGCGAAGAATTATATTGTATAATCTTGGGCGAAACATTGGAATAATATATGCGGGACATGAGATATAGTTTGGGTATTTAGAGGATTGGCGTGATGCTAGGAAGGCTGTGTAGTGTAACTATAATGTTTAAAATACACGCGTTAGGTGTGCACTGTTAGATGAGAGGTGAGGGGTATCTCATGCGAGTGCGACACCAATTTAAATTTGGAGAATATCATAAATTAAATTCTAAAGTATTTTAAACACTTGCCAAATAATTGCAAAACATTTTCGTCTCTAACCCTTTTTCAAAATTTAAAAAAAAACTTTAGGTATCCAGACACAGGGATGCCCGGATGAAAATTCCTTCGAGTCAGACGTTACTGCAACAGTTGTGGATACTGGTAGGAATTGTTTTGGACATTTTCATCTTTATGATCTAGATATGAGGTATTGTGAGTTATATTCGGGCATGTTTTCCAACTGTTGTCATTTATTTTATTTGTTGCATTTTCATTTATGCCTATTCGATATGGTCATATAAATGTTTCACCCGAAGTTATCGGTTATTAATTTATTTCAGTTGATGTATATATAAATTGTGTTGATGGATTTATTGTGCGTTTTTGTTAGATTAGAGAGTAAAAATTTGACACCAGGTTAAATAGATTATTAGTAATTAAATGGTTTTCGACAGTGATGTTGAAAATTATCTGTTTTGAGAATCGTGTTCTATTTTGATAAAGTATTGATCAAGCGTGATTAAAATAGGCAGGGTGTCACATTGCATCAAAATTTGTGGTAAACTTATATGTGTAAAAAATGGCAAATAATGTAATTGTGAAATAATGTTGTAGTGTCCATTAACAATAAAGAAAGTCTTTAAATAATCAGTTGGGTTGATTTCTAGAGAATAAAATAATAATTGTATGTTTACATCGACATATTAAATTTGACACCATTTACTCATTTAAAATAGGAGTCACTCACCAAAAAATTATGAATGTCCCTAACATGTGATACATCCTAAACGAATTGGATAACAAATTTAAAAATTTATAGTACTTTGAAGATTAAAGATGATTCGAGAGTTATTGATAAAACTATTAAATGCTATATTCCTTAAGTAATGAATAATTCATTGTGAGAATATTATTATACTTAAAGTTAATAGACAATGAAATTATCATGTTATTTTCTGCATGTCTCTGTGATAAGAAAAAAAATATGTCAATAACATCAAACCAGTGAGGTTAGATTGCAAACCTAGTGATTGAATTTGAAAGTCGTAGAATAATAACTGAGAAATTTAATAAAACCTTTAAAGTTGGTAGGATTTAGTCATAAATTTGTCTACGAGGATACTCTATGACAAACGTGTTTTTGTGAGTACTTTTAACAACTTCTCTAAATATGATAGAATCAAGTCATAAAAAATTTGAAGACTTCATTGTAATACGAGGGTATTCTATGACAAACGTGTTTCTGTGAGTAATGATAATCCAATATATGAAAATACATTGATAATCGTAAGAAACCTACACTTAAATTTCAGCTAAGTACCTTCATAAGTTACTAGAAATGTTGCATTTAAAATAGTCAAAGGAAATTGATGTGTGTTGAATAAACTTGGGATTTGTGCTAAGAATTGTCAAGAATCTTAAAATAATAAGGAGAATGAAATGTTGTTAAGGTTATTTAAGTGGTATTATATTTTATTAAATAAAACATAATCATTATTTATATAGAAAAATCCTAAAGGTTGGTTTATTTTCTAAGTTTGATTTCATGTTGTCTAAAACAACATTCATGTAATGAATTTTTGTGGATGATCCATTAAATTAGACATAATTGTTTGGATAAGATCAAATTGTTGAAACATTCATACGATATAAGCAGTATATAAATCTTAGAAAAAAGTAACCAATAAGTAATGCAAGTAGAAATAAATGTAGTGAACTTTTCTCACAGTTGTTGACAAGTTCATCCTCGTACTAGAACTTATAAGGTGGAACATTGACATTCAGATTTTATATTATAAACAAGTTTCCCCTATATTAGATATCTTATGGGTTATTATAATGGTCTATAGTCTTCTTGTGAATTTTAAAAATATGGGGTGTATAACTAAGATGGAGGTTTTTGACCAAAATTGAAACACGAACATCTAATGTGTATTCACTCATTGTATAAGTGCATTTAAATACGAGGGTTAATTCCTATGCACTTTCGTGTTGAATGTTTATAAACCTGATTCGTGAAAACTAAATATTTAGTACTTTTCATATTCAAAGGTTTGAAAATATTTTTTCATTTAGACAAATATTGAAAACAGGAGATGATGGATCAACGACTTTAAGTACAAAAAGGTTGGGTGAGTAATGTAAAAAAGTAACGCCAACAGAAAATATTAGAAATTTTTAATGTAGACATGGAGATATTTTTTCGTAAGTAGATAATTTAGTACATATGGAGGTGTTAGAGGTTGGAAATTTGCGAAATAAGTGTGAACAATATATGTATTATGAAATCTAGAAGTATTATAAGAAATTAGCAAGATCCCTTCAATGTTTTAAAAAAGCGCATTCCTAGTTGATCATTCTCATGATGTTATTGTGATAATTAATCATCTACTAAGCAGTAATATATAAGATTGTAAGAGTACAATAAGATGTTTAGTCATGTTGTAGACATAAAACCGTAAGGAACTCTCTGTGCGTCCTGAATTTTTTTTTGCCTAAAGTACAAAATATGTACCCGTTGATAATAGAGTAAGGAAAGTGCATCGACGATAATGGTGTACGGTCTTCAAATTTATCAAATAGTATTCATGGTGTCAAATCCATCTAGATCAATAGAGATCCTAATATTTAGGTTTAAGTGGACAACTAAACTTTGTTTTTGACTGACTTAGCATTGGCGATATGTATAATCCTTCTCATCCCTCTGATGAGACAATGCAAATCCCATGTGGTATTCAGGGTAAGTTATGTTTTGAATGATATTTATAGATTGAATATGTCCAATTGTTAAGGGGACGCTATCTCATAATCAGGAAGGATACAATTCTCAAAAGCACTCACAAAACCAAGTGGTGCTCATGGAAAAAACCAACACAAAACCGAGAATGAAACTATCTACATACATAGACATGTAATATCGATTATCTTGGATTACATAATTGATGCATAGTTTAATGCATCATGTCCACTGAATAATTAAGTAAATCTATTAGATTCAGACCAGTGTAAGTTCAAGGCTAAAAGATATTTATCATGTTGTTGTTATTTATCATATAAACTACCTCAAATGTTTATCCCTTTTGTTGTCTGTCAGATAATATTTACTCTAATGGGGGTTTTCTTGGAATTTTGAGTAATAAGCTAATACTATTAATTAAGTGATGGTTACATTAAAAAAATTTTATTCATATTTTAATAGAGACCTCGATATTGTTAATTTGTATCCTTTTGTGAAAATTTTCATCCATTCGTGAAACATCTTTTCTGTTCGTGGAAGGTTATGTTAGATTGAAAAATTCATGACCATTTGCAAAAAGTGTTTCTATTTTAAAAAGCATATGACATTCTATAAATATATCCCCGCCTTCATTCAAATTTATTTTAAAAGACTCAAATCTGCATCTTTTTTCCATTCCTTATACTTAGGTAAATACATTAAAGAGTACAAGATATAATTTTGATTATCTGGAGGTCTATAAATTGAAGTGCCAATTAAATAAAACCGTGGGAACTGAAAAGGGGCGAATCCATCTTATGGAAATGGTGTGTAACATAAGGCTCAACATTAATTTCTTTCATCTTATTTTGTTAGCTTTATGTAATTCAATTGTCATGGTTATTTTAAATCTCCGTTAATATGGATTTTTTTTCATATTATTAAATATGTAAGAATAAAATAAAATAAAACCATTACCAAAATGAATTATATGAATGTATCTTGCAACATTTGTAGTGTTTAAGACTAGTACGAGTTGATAAAGGAAGATGGCAATGATTTGGTTGCTGTTTGAGTTGTATAGTACTTAAAACCATATTTATGACATTTGATTTTTTTTTAATAAAGATTCCCTTAGCCCATTTTATATTATTATCACCTTTGTGGAAATGTTTTATATATTTTTTGTGACACCCCGCCTAATTAAACATCGGGTGATCAGGCCTTTATTAAATTAAAATAGGTTTCCCAAATGGTTCATTCTTAGCTTCACTGTCGAAAACTTTTTAATCACTAACCACCTAAGTGAAATTAGACCGGTGCCAAATTTTATCTTTCATTAACACAATAAAATTTACCATGCGAAAGGCTAAATAAAACATTCACAGTATACTAGAGTTCAATCCAACATAGTATATATGAATGAAAGACTTCCCAATAAACCATCAACTAAAAGTTCAAAACCACAATCCACAATACTCAAAAGAACTCAATAACTATAAACTGTCAACGAACAACATGTTCATACAAGGAATACAATATAAGATCCTACACTAGATGAGAAAGGTATAATCATCAAATCAAGATCTTGTCAGCATCCACAGTGCTACAGCTTTGTCCCTGAAATGAAATCCTCAAGTTTGGCATCCCTATGGATGAACACTTAAAAGGTTTTGAAAATATTTTATGGCAAGAGTTAGTACTCAAAATATTTTGAAAATATTTAGCAAGCATTTATCACAATAAAATTCAGTTATTGATTACACATGTTCGCGTACACTCTCTCTTGAGTTAACGTCCTATACTTAGCCCACCTAGCTATACTACCCAAGCTAATTAGACTAGAGTATTTAACTGAACTTATCTACACGTCTAAGTTCCCGTACTACCCATACAGTACATAAATTTATTAACATCCCTTATTTGTTAATTAACACAATAGTAACATTCATCATATGCTGTAATACCCCGTAATTTTATTGATTTTTATTTAATGGATTAATTAACTAAATGATAAATAATTTAAAATTAATTCGGATTTAAGTACTAGCGAGACGCGAGTTGGTATATGATTATGATGATAATATTGAATATTATGTGGTATATATGGTAATATATGAGTATTGAAAATATTAAAATTGTCAAGAGATGTAAATATGACAATTTGGGAAATTAAGTTAGGATGCGCATGTCAGTCGCGTCAAAGATTAATTTAATTTGATTTGAAAAGTAAATTATATTTTTAACAAATGTATGGTCATTTTGAGTGCGCCAACGTGTCCGGAAGGGTTGAGATAGTCAGAAAATACTAGCCGGGGGTTTGGTTTAGGTCCCGGGGCATTTTTAGGCCATACCGACAATTCGGGAGGGTATTTTGGTAATTTTAAAAATTAAGGAATTTAGACCCACGAATTTGAGAGTTTATTTATATATTATTAAAAAAATCCATTAAGGCCATTATCAGCCAAAAACAAGAGAGTGGGCTACGGGAGTTAGAGAGAAGTTAGAGAGATGTTCCAAAAAGGGTTCCAAACCAAAACCGCCAACCACCACCACCGTTTTGGATGGAATTATGACCGGAAAGAAGAGAGAACCAGCCCTTGAACACCAGCAACAATTCAGAACATCAAACTTAAGGCAAGTGATTTGGTTTCATTAGTTCAATGAATATTTCTTCCATGCTTAGTTTGGAAATTAATGATAATCTTGATAGATTTGATGAAAAATCTAATGAATTTGATGTATAACTCTAAAGTTTAGTTAGGAATTATAGGTAGATCTCCCAGAATCGGTTATATTTTTCCTTTGTTGGATTTTAACAATTTTGACCCTAGAGAATTATTGATGGAGACTTTGTGAATACTATTAGATTCAAGGAAGACCAATAGGGATATTTGCGAGACTCGAATCATAATTAAAAGTCAAATTGGGAATTATATTAAACTCAATAAGGCTCGACGAGTGTGATACTATTGGAGACTGAGAGTTGATGAATAAGTTTTAGATAGTTATATAATATAAGGTTAGTGGCAGAAATGAGGACCTTAAGAATAGTGTATTTAAATATGGGAATAAATAGGAGACTTGGTAACCTTGGTGGGTTAGGATTTAGGTTCTTGAAACTACGACGTGAGAGGTGTCGGCGGTCTATATTATATATTATTCGGAGACTTAAAGATGTACAAATCGAAATAACGGTATAGGAATGTAGAATATACCTTATTTATTATTTTAAGATATCTAAGTAGTGTGATTTCTTAGTATATGGACTTATGTGTATAACGTACCTACCATACTTGCTATCACAGGAGGTTGGCCTTCAAACTGGGCCATCTAATCCTTGTCTGCCTACGTGGGGATTTAGATTGGTACCTTAAGGATATAGGGCTGTGAATTACTTATTTGTGAGTTAATAAGTCAGCTGACCATGGGAGCGTAGGTATGTGCGTGACCCATGGGTATGTGAACTATGTTCGCCTCCATTATGTGTGATTTTTGCTTATTGAGATGGTTCGTGAGAGATTCGGAACACGTGGTTCTTATGTACGTGATGTAACGGGATTCGATAGCAGAGTATGTGAGCACCGCAGCTTAGCCTAGAGGTGCCCTAATTGTATATTTATGATGAGCTTAATATACTTGTAATTGAAACGGACTCTTTATTTAAGTGTAAGTGTGAATACTCGTGACGTTTTAGTAGAGATAAAAATGGCAATTTCACATAGTAATTATTGTAAGGAAATCTGAGAATTAAAAAGGATGACACGCATAGGTTATATTAGAATGTCTTGTTTGGACTCTCATATTATAACGTAAAGTCAGGTTGTGAAGTAAACTAGTTAGTTAGCGGCATAACTAGGACGGGTCACGGATACGTTAGATGTGCACAATTAGATGAGAGGTGAGGAACTCATGTGAGTGAAAGCAACTAACATGTATTTTATATTCACTGTTTAATGTTATTAAACACTTGCTATATTTTAAACTATTTTCACAATCGGGCTCTGACCCGTTTGCTTTCAAATCTATTTTTCTTGAAAAACCTTTTAGGTGCCCAACCACAGGGACGCCAAGCTTAGGAGTTCCATTTCAGTGACGTGCTGTAGCTGCTCTGTAAGTTACAGGATCTCAATTGTAGACGCCTCCACATTCTACTTGACTCTATTTCAGATTTATTTCCTCTGTTAGGGCATGTCGCCCTTTCCTTTTAGAGATAGCTTTATCATGCTCAGTTTCATTTCAGTTTTAAATTTATTTAAATAATTAATAGTTCGGACTTTGTATTTAGTTTTATTCAGTATTTGGATTGTTCAGGGGAGTGTTACTCCAGACTCAGTTTTATTCCGGCATTTTTACATTGTTATTGTAATGTGGTTTTGATGTCTGTAGTTAATAATTTTAATTGGTTGCATGTTAATCTAATTTAATAAAATTTGACAACTCACTTTTTAAATATTCGGTGGCTAGAAATTTTAAATAAATGTTATTCGACAGTGATGCTATGAACTGAACCAACTTGAAATTTTGTATTAATTTGAATAAAGGAGTAGCTACCCGGTATTGATTAGTCGGGGTGTCACACATTATATCTTTGCATAACTAGGATTAAGTCTCACCACTTAATTTTATCCTTTAGATATCCACTATCTACAATAAATCATTAAAATTAAGTTTCTCTACTCAAGTTACTTTTAGATGTCTACATGTCATCTAACTATCTACTATCCCACACAAGCAGATTATTTATACGGTATATATTTCACTCACAACATATACTATAAGGATCATTGGTTCGGATAATCATCGACCGTAATTATCCTATCATCGTTTAACCTCCATAATTAAGTTTCACTACTTAATTTACTATAGTCTATTCCCAGTCTATTTCGAATTTCGTGATTAAGTTTCTCTCTACTTAATTTACCATTTAGATGTACATCTCTATATATATCATATACAAGTCTACTATCGCACATAAGTATAAATTCATAAGGTATATATTTCACACACAATATATACTAAAATGATTTATTGGTCTGGCAAATCATCGACCCCAATAATCCTACCATTTACATTGGTCCGAAAATCCCTCGACCCCAATATAAAGGTCATACGTATTTATATTAGTTTGGCATTATTATCGACCCTAATATCCCTACCATTTACATTGGTCTGAAAATCCCTCGACCCCAACATAAAGGTCATACATATGTATATTGGTCCGACATTATCGTCGACCCCAATATTATTCATCTTCAATTTGGTCCGGATAATCATCGACCCCAAATCGAGCTTTCATGTAAACGCCGCTTTAGCAGTTGTGCAACAGGCACCACCTCAGGCACCGATGGTCGCCCCAGTCTAGGCTCATGCATTCCTGTCTGTTTGGGAACGTGTTCATGATGCCTTTCAGAAGGCACATCCTCCGGAGTTTGCAGGTAGATCCGACGTCGTTATGTCCAGTAAGTGGAAGAAGGACATCCAAAGACACTTGAGGATATATGATGCGGAGGAAAAAGTGTGCGCGTGTAAGTGCACAATCGTCGTGTGTTTCACCGCCGCGATACAAAAGAAAACCTAAGCTACTACTACACTTGATTCGAATAATAAATCCAACTCAAGCTCCCAATAACGATTTTCATTCCGATAAATGTTTTCAAGTCTTTCATTTTCAAGAAAATCTTGAAAATGAAAAACTTGAAAACTATCCCCAAAGTAAGAATCATTAGAATAACCGTAATAACTATAATAATAGGACATGATTACCTCGTTGTTGAAAGATGGAGAATCCAAGAAATAAAGTGAGAAACCGCGAATCAAAGTTTCTTAGCGCTCAAAGTATGCAAATCCTGCAAAAAAGGTTAAAACAAAGAATACAAATACAAAAGGAAAAATACTACGAAATAATAAAACAATTACAATCTAAAACTCACTCCCCGGCAACGGCGCCATTTTGTGATGCGGCGGAAAAAGTGTGCGCGTGTAAGTGCACAATCGTCGTGTGTTTTGCCGCCGCGATACAAAAGAAAACCTAAGCTACTACTACACTTGACAAGCAAGCACAACGGTAAGTCGGGTATCGTAAGAAATCCACAAGGAGTGATTAAATTTTAGATGTTAATTGTTCAATTACTTCAGGAATAAAAATGGTGTAAAAGAAATAAGAAAAGGTGATGTGTGGTTATCGTGAATAAAAGAAAAGAATAAGTTACACTAAATTAAAGTAAAGCGAGGATCGGGATCGCATACACACATTCACGGGCTAAACAACTACTAATTAGAATTTCGATTCGAAAACATTTAATCGATCATTTTCAATTAAGCATAAACATCACGCAATAAGGAATTTAAACCAAAGTTGCGAGATTAAAAATTTAATCAAAAATGGTCACACGCGGATTAAATTCGGATTATCGCTATAAACACTAAAGTTGCGTGACAAATAAAGTTAAACGCATAACAATCCAACTTTAATACACGCGGTTTCAATTAAATGCAATTTTACACGAAACCCGAACTTTCGAGGTCCAAACCCGTAAATGGCGGAACACAATCCCGAACCTATTTATCTACGGACAAATCATGGAAATAAACTAATTTACACTAATTAAACTAAGAAAACAAGAATTAAAGCAAGAAAACCTAATTATGAAAGCATGAAAACTATCTAGAAAGCAAGGAATTAAGAAATACAACTAAATTAATGGAATTAAGCTTAAAGTACAACTTACAAAACAAGAGAACAAGAGAGGAGTAGGGCAAATCTCCCAAGTTTACAAACCCTAAAATCTAAACCAAAAATGAAGATATTTCTCTTCAAAATGAAGAGAAAGTGTTATATACCAAATATCCTATGGCAAACTTGTAATAAAAGGGAAGAAAACCAAAAATCTGGAGGGCCGAATCGATTCGGAAATGGTCCGAATCGATTCGGAAACAGGGGAAGTTCGAATCTGCAATTCTGCAGAATTCCGAATCGATTCGGTTTTGGGCCGAATCGATTCGCAATCTACAGGTCTGAATTCTGCAGCTTTGTCCTGTTTTACGAAAAATGCCGCCATTTCTTCGTTATAGCTCGGAATGAGGCACGGTCGGAGGCTACACGAAGATAACTCAGAGGAATACAACATCCAAGAAGACATTAGGCTAAAAAACCAAAATATGAAATGACTAAAATGCCCTTGAATGTGACCTTGAGTGTGAATTTGAAGTAAAAACCATCCTAAAAATGCCTTACCTCCATCATTACAACTCGGAATCATGCACCGTCGGTGGCCACGCGAAGAGAAATCAAAGGTCTTCAACTTCCGTGAAGAGCTCGGGATTCAAACCCGAATGCTGGAATTACTAAAATGCCCCCGAAGCTGCAAAAGTCGACGAAACAATTCCGGAAAGCGTCCGAACTTCATACTAAGCATCCAAATACCTACAAAAGCTCAATTAACCCCTGCAAAACATGTTAACATAGAAATTCGAGGTTGTCTGGTTAACGAGCATAAGTATAGGGATTAAGATACCCAAGGGGGCTAATAAGGCGTAGGTTAACGGGTGAAATACGCAATATTTGCGTCGTATCACACCCCCTAACTTACACATTGCTAGTCCCTAGCAATGAAATAAGAAACGACAAGAACTACAAGCAGACCAAAAGTTGGAGAAGTACAAAATTATGGTATAAAAGCAAAAGGCCACTTTCGCGGGCGATTCGATTGCATTTAGCGTATGCAATAAGCCGTTAAACCCCTAGGTTACCCTAGTGGACGAGTGTCGTCTCGTGAGGGTTTTCAGGGATGAAACCCACAAACATCATAAAGTTTCCTCAAAATATACCCAATCAAACATGCGACAAGCCCAATAATGGCGAAAATGATTTCATACGCATTATTAGCAAAGTGAATGAATTCACACAAAAGTCCAAATCATTAACATTATAGAATGCACCTCATAGAATTGAAACCTTAAAATGTGGGAGGGGAGTGAGAAAATGCAAAATATGATTTGGAAAAAACTTAAATAAATCGTATAAACATAAAAGCATGCATACATTCAATCCTCACGGGCATTACGCTCAACAAATGAAATCACTCGGAATGGGAGGTAATACACGGGACATGTGGGCATAAAGAGTAAATGTAAATGGAAACTAGGACGCACACATGTCACAGAAGAAGAACGCTATATATAAAATGAAAAACTGTAATCTCAATGAAAGGATACCGCACACTAAAAGAGGCGAAATGCATTTTCACAGATTATCAAAACTATTTAAACTTTTGAATTACATCAACTTAAGATCACATAGGACTTGAATAAGGTTATAATGTAGGTTTGGGGTTAAGGTACGAAATGAAGGATATATGTACGGATTCAAAGTGTTCAGGATGAAAACTCGGGATAATGGAAAAATGCGTGCAATAACAAAATTGGAAAAACAAGTTCCAAAACGGCATTAGATATATCATCGGGGAAAGTAATCAAAGCTTATTGAACACAATATACACAACATATACAACTTTCTCTTTATTTTCTTTTCTTCTTTTTCTCATGTTTTCTTTTGTTTTCTTTTTCTTTTTGCTTTCTCTTTTTCTTCACTTTTTTTCACATCACTTTTCTTTACTTTGCTTATCAAACTCTCATATGCCTAAATTGCAACCGCCATCATAACAACAACATTCAATCCAAAGTAACATTCCAAACAAAGGTATGGAAAGTGTATGTATGGGCTTAAAACTCCAATTTGGAGTTGGTTATGGGATTTGGGGTAATGAAACGAAAGGCTAGTATTTAGGCTCAAAGGGGTTAACGAGGGTAAACATATAAGGGTGAGGTCAAGGCTAATATGGGGGATATATCAAAGATGGCCTATGATCATTTCCAAAATTTTACGCAATTCTCAAGTCAAAACAATATATGAAAATCATGATCAAGTAACACATTTCAAGTATGAACTCAATTAATGAACGGTCAAATGAAAGATTAGAGAGATTACCAACAAATTCAACGTTTTCAAAGAGAAAAGAATAGTGTATAACACTCACAAATGACGAAAGGTACAAAGCTTACTCGGTGTAAGTATATACAATGCAACAAAAGATTCCCGAGTTATAAAAATCTTAAACCAAATCAATATGATAAGGAAAGTGCATATGCTCATGGGATAAAGTTTAATTCATGAAGTTATTCACAATATCAATGATTTGAGGACTAAAGTCCAATAACTTCTAAAATCGAGAACATGCATCGTTGAATTGTCTATTTGATCAGGAAATTATTAAAATTTATCATCGGAAACAAGGGCAAAATGCCCAACAAAGGAGAAAAAAGAAAGAAAATATTTTTGAAATTTTTTAAATTTTTAACAAAAAGGCATACTTAGTAACTAAATGTGAGCAAATCAATGGACTACACATGAAATGGATAGAATATCCTACACCCCCTAACTTAAATGTTACATTGTCCTCAATGCGCATTAAGAACACAACACAAAGAGAGGAAAAAAACGATATTACCCAAGATTGGAGCGATCTCCATAAGCATGAGTCCAATGAAATCTACAAAACAAGTTAGTACCGAGCATAGCAAAAACAAATAACAAAAAGCTATCTAATTACACTAGACTAAATTAAAAGGAAAGAAAAATAGGAAAGAAATAAAATTAAAAAGCTAACTATTTACAACCTATTATTTAGGCTTCACACTAACTATACACTAGAAGTCTAAATAGTTGAGGGTCCACCCAAAAAGGGATTTGACTTTGAAAGATCAACGGTGGACCCTCCAAAGCGAACATGCCTCCCGAAAAATAAGAATTCCGTTTGAACAACGGAAGGCATGTGGGTGGTGAAAAAAATGAACCATCGCCAATTTGAAATTTTGGGCGGACGATGGGGGATTTGGATAATAAGGGGGAAAGGTACACTTGAGGTCCAAGAAAAACCGACTCATCTCCCAAAGGTTTTTTAAATGGAATGGGAGATGGTGCACACATGAGGATAACATCCATCGAAAACAAGTCCGGTAAAGAGTCCTCATCGACAAAAAGTGTAGAAGTTTTAAAAGTTTCTACCGACTCATAGGAATCAACTGGTAATTCTAATGGTTCAATCACGAAAAACGATTATGGTGATGAAACAAATTCAATCTCAATCGACTCATCGTCGGAAGGAGATTGAATTTCGGGGGAGAAAGATGCACACTCGATGAGAAATTCTTTGAAAAATTTAGGTGAAACACAAGTTTCCACCTCCTCGTTGTTTTGTGCAAAAGAATTCATCTCATCGCAAAGTGCACCAAGTCTCATTCCAGCATCATTTAGGCTTTCCAAACCTTGGGAATAAAGAAGCAAAGTCTCTTCCAAAGTAGGCTTCCTCGGCTCAAAAGCCTCGGACTCCTCATTTGGTTGAAACTCGTCTTCGAAAGTAATGAAATAAGAATCGTCATTGGATTCGAATAATAAATCCAACTCAAGCTCCCAATAACGATTTTCATTCCGATAAATGTTTTCAAGTCTTTCATTTTCAAGAAAATCTTGAAAATGAAAAACTTGAAAACTATCCCCAAAGTAAGAATCATTAGAATAACCGTAATAACTATAATAATAGGACATGATTACCTCGTTGTTGAAAGATGGAGAATCCAAGAAATAAAGTGAGCAACCGCGAATCAAAGTTTCTTAGCGCTCAAAGTATGCAAATCCTGCAAAAAAGGTTAAAACAAAGAATACAAATACAAAAGGAAAAATACTACGAAATAATAAAACAATTACAATCTAAAACTCACTCCCCGGCAACGGCGCCATTTTGTGATGCGGCGGAAAAAGTGTGCGCGTGTAAGTGCACAATCGTCGTGTGTTTCGCCGCCGCGATACAAAAGAAAACCTAAGCTACTACTACACTTGACAAGCAAGCACAGCGGTAAGTCGGGTATCGTAAGAAATCCATAGGGAGTGATTAAATTTTAGATGTTAATTGTTCAATTACTTCAGGAATAAAAATGGTGTAAAAGAAATAAGAAAAGGTGATGTGTGGTTATCGTGAATAAAAGAAAAGAATAAGTTACACTAAATTAAAGTAAAGCGAGGATCGGGATCGCATACACACATTCACGGGCTAAACAACTACTAATTAGAATTTCGATTCGAAAACATTTAATCGATCATTTTCAATTAAGCATAAACATCACGCAATAAGGAATTTAAGCCAAAGTTGCGAGATTAAAAATTTAATCAAAAATGGTCACACGCGGATTAAATTCGGATTATCGCTATAAACACTAAAGTTGCGTGACAAATAAAGTTAAACGCATAACAATCCAACTTTAATACACGCGGTTTCAATTAAATGCAGTTTTACACGAAACCCTAACTTTCGAGGTCCAAACCCGTAAATGGCGGAACACAATCCCGAACCTATTTATCTACGGACAAATCATGGAAATAAACTAATTTACACTAATTAAACTAAGAAAACAAGAATTAAAGCAAGAAAACCTAATTATGAAAGCATGAAAACTATCTAGAAAGCAAGGAATTAAGAAATACAACTAAATTAATGGAATTAAGCTTAAAGTACAACTTACAAAACAAGAGAACAAGAGAGGAGTAGGGCAAATCTCCCAAGTTTACAAACCCTAAAATCTAAGCCAAAAATGAAGATATTTCTCTTCAAAATGAAGAGAAAGTGTTATATACCAAATATCCTATGGCAAACTTGTAATAAAAGGGAAGAAAACCAAAAATCTGGAGGGCCGAATCGATTCGGAAATGGTCCGAATCGATTCGGAAACAGGGGAAGTTCGAATCTGCAATTCTGCATAATTCCGAATCGATTCGGTTTTGGGCCGAATCGATTCGCAACTTACAGGTCTGAATTCTGCAGCTTTGTCCTGTTTTACGAAAAATGCCGCCATTTCTTCGTTATAGCTCGGAATGAGGCACGGTCGGAGGCTACACGAAGATAACTCAGAGGACTACAACATCCAAGAAGACATTAGGCTAAAAAAGCAAAATATGAAATGACTAAAATGCCCTTGAATGTGACCTTGAGTGTGAATTTGAAGTAAAAACCATCCTAAAAATGCCATACCTCCATCATTACAACTCGGAATCATGCACCGTCAGTGGCCACGCGAAGAGAAATCAAAGGTCTTCAACTTCCGTGAAGAGCTCGGGATTCAAACCCGAATGCTGGAATTACTAAAATGCCCCCGAAGCTGCAAAAGTCGACGAAACAATTTCGGAAAGCGTCCGAACTTCATACTAAGCATCCAAATACCTACAAAAGCTCAATTAACCCCTGCAAAACATGTTAACATAGAAATTCGAGGTTGTCTGGTTAACGAGCATAAGTATAGGGATTAAGATACCCAAGGGGGCTAATAAGGCGTAGGTTAACGGGTGAAATACGCAATATTTGCGTCGTATCAATATACGAGTGTACGAATGTACAATGACAGATATTGGATACTTTTATGCTGGTGGGGTCAGTGTTGCAGTGGTGGGAGTCCATCACCACCACGAAGGAGAGAGATGTTCTTACCATTCAGGAGTTCTGGGTGCAGTTTGACCGCAAGTACTTTCCCTCAGTAGTTTATACCGAGATGAGGAGGAAGCTAATGAACCTCAAGCAGGAGGGGAAGACAGTGACAGAGTATGAGGACGATTTCACCAACCGTCTGAACATCATTCCCGATGAGATTTCGACTGAAGATAGGAAGATACAGAAATTCATGGATGGATTGACTTGGAGGATCCGTCAACACTTGCTAGGAAATCTCTCGTTGGCCACTTATTCTGATGTGGTTAACGCAGCACTGCTTCACTGCCAGGACCACCGCTTTCACTTATCAGAGAGTAAGCGATCAAGAGAGTCCATCCATTAGGGCAGGACAAGTGGTAATTGTGCTAGCGGGGCACAGTCAGCACAGGGTCAACACAGGCAAAGTGATCAGAGTTCCCAGTAGGGGGATTCTAAGAGGTTTCGATCTCGAGGTTTCAGAAATGGTCAGGGAGGTTTTCGTCATGGCCAACAGGGTTAGCATGGCCATCAGGGTTAGCATGGCCAGCATGGCCAATAATAGTAGTTTCAGCAGGGCCAGCATGGTCAAGGGAGGAATGGCAACAACCAACAGGGCCGTGGGCAACAGGGTTAGAGAGGGGGAAACTTTGTGGGGTAATGTTTTATTTGTGGCAAGATTGTCCACAAATGCCAGGAGTGCCCTGAAAGGGGCAGGGCCCCACAGCAGCAGCAACAGGGTGCTCGACACGAGCCCCAGAGACCTATGTTTCCCTACACCCTCCCAGCACCACCACAGATGCCAGCTTTACCACCCATCCCAGCAGTCCCAGTCCAGCAGGGATAGCTTCAGTACGGGCGAGTTTATCAGCTCCAGTAGGTCGCAGTCCCACAGGATCCACCCGCTATTGAGGGTATGTTCTCTATTCAGAGGACTATGGAGCGTATTTTATTTGATACAGGGGCCACACACTATTTCATTGCCACGAGATTTGCGCGCACTATAGGGTTATTAGACACGGCAAAGAGCACAGTTACTTGTGTAGATTCACCATTGAGTAGGGGTTCTGTGATTTACCTTATATGTAGAGGTGTGGGTATCGATATCGGGAGGTTTACTTTACCTGCTGATATGTTAGTGTTAGATATGACTGAGTACGATGCTATCGTTGGCATGGATTGGCTAGTTGCGTATCGAGCCATGATTGATTGTTTCAGCAAGAGTATTATTTTTGCCATACCCGGGCAAGAGATGTTCTTAGTGGAGATGCCTCATCCTGAGGGAGGATCGTCCACTCACTTGTACTATATAAATGAGGAGACCTCTAAGGAAGTGGTGATACCAGTCGATTCGATTCCAGTTGTTAAAGAGTTTATTGATTTATTCTAGGATATTCCAGGATTACCTCCTAGTAGAGAGATAGACTTTGTTATCAATTTGACATCGGGCACTCGGCCTATAGTCGACGCACCTTACCGTATGGCTCAGGCGGAGATGAGAGAGTTACGGGATCAGATAGAGCAGCTGTTGGGTCAGGGGTTTATCCGTAAGAGTACTTCGCCACGGGGTGCTCCTATGATGTTCATAAAGAAGAGGGATGGATCTTTGAGGTCGTGTGTAGATTACCGGGAGTTGAATAATGTCACGATACGAAATAAGTATTCGTTGCCCCAAATCGATACCTTATTCGACCAGTTGAGAGGAGCGGCATTCTTCTCAAAGATAGACATGAGATCGGGTTACCATCAGTTGCGTATCAAGGAATATGACGTCTCGAAGACTGCTTTCTTGATGAGATATGGTTCCTATGAGTTTCGGGTTATGCCTTTTGGTCTAACCAATGCCCCAGCCGTGTTTATGGATTTGATGAATAGAGTATTCAGAGAGTTCTTAGACCAGTTCATCATCATATTCATTGATGATATTCTGGTTTACTCCCAGACAGAGGAGGAACACACCGAGCACTTGAGGCAGATTTTGCAGACGCTACGTCAGAACGAGTTATATGCAAAGTATGAGAAGTGTGGGTTTTGGCTGAAGGAGGTTCAGTTTTTGGGGCATATCATTTCAGACAGGGGGGATATCTGTTGATCCGGGGAAAGTATCAGCGGTGAGGGAGTAGGGACAACCCACGACACCGACTGAGATACGTAGTTTCTTAGGCCTAGCAGGATACTACAGGAGGTTTATTCGGGGTTTCTCAAAGATAGCGGGTCCTTTGACACATCTGACTCGCAAAGGTGTGCCATTCATCTGGAGCGATGCCTGTCAGTTAGCATTTGATGAGTTGAAGGACAAGTTGACCTCAGCGCTAGTGTTAGCATTGCTCAGGCCGGGAGTTGAGTATATAGTCTACACCGATGCGTCCTTACAATGACTTGGAGGGGTACTGCAACAGGAAAGTCAGGCCATAGCTTATGCTTCCTGTAATCTTAAGCCTCACGAGAATAATTACCCCACCCATGATATGGAGTTAGAGGCATCCGTATTTGCTCTTCGAATTTGGAGACACTATCTTTTGGGGGAGAAATTCCGTTTATTCACATACCACAAGTCCCTACAATACCTCTTCACGCAAAAGGAACTAAATATGCATCAACGTAGGTGGCTTAAATTTGTGAAGGATTATCAGATCGATATCCAATATCACCCAGGGAAGGATAACGTGGTAGTAGACGCGTTGATCCGTACGCCAATAGGTGAGGTGGTCGAAGTGTGGAGAGCAAAGTGGAAAGAGTTGGGACACCAGGATGCAGTGGACCGATCATTCATGTCGGTAATGACCGTTACGCCCCAGATTGTTACAAGAGTGATACAGGCCCAGGCAAATGACTCATTTTATCAAGAGCAGATAGTTCATTTGCTAGAAGAGGGAGCCGAGTCCTATACCATTGGTTCAAACGGGGCCTTATGCTTCAATGGGAGACTAGTTGTTCCTGAAGGGGAAGACTTGCGACACGAGGTTATGACAGAGTCGCATGGTTCGCGGTTCACGGTACATCCTGATGGGGATAAGATGTACTAGGATATGAGACGACAGTACTGGTGGAGTGGGATGAAAAGAGATATTACCAAGTTCATTTCTAAATGTTCCACTTGTCACCTGGTAAAGGTGGACCATCAGAGACCAGCATGACTTCTACAACCGTTAGAGGTTCCTATGTGTAAATGGGAGAGCATTTCCATGGACTTTTTCACGGGGTTACCTATTTCCCAGAGGGGTCACGACTCCATATGGGCAATCGTGGATAGATTGACCAAAGTTGCTCATTTTCTACCAGCCCGAACAGACTACACTATGGGACAGTATGCCCACATTTTCATTGCGGAGATAGTGAGACTCCATGGGGTGCCTCTCAATATCGTGTCTGACAGAGACAAGATTTTTGTTTCGCGATTTTGGGAGAGTTTCCAGGAATCCATGGGTACGGAGTTGCGGCTCAGTACGACATATCAACCACAAACAGATGGGCAAACCGAGCGGAAGAATCAAATGTTGGAGGACATGTTGCATATGTGCATCCTAGACTTTAGAGGTGGTTGGGAGCAGTACGTTCCACTGGTGGAGTTTACCTATAATAACTCCTACCAGTTCACTATTGGCATGGCTCCATTCGAGGAGTTGTACGGTCGACCTTGTCGTTCCCTAGCATATTGGTTAGAGGTGGGGGATAAAAAGCTTCTTAGGCCGGAGGTAATTCAAGATACCTCGATGAGGATAAAAATGATACGGACCCGTATTCGGGTGGCTCAAGACCGACAAAAAAGTTATGCCGATGCCAAAAGATTCTTTAGAGAGTTCAAGGTGGGGGACCAGGTGCTACTCAGAGTATCTCCGATGAAGGGGATTATGCGTTTAGGGAAGAAAGAAAAATTAGAACCTAGATACGTGGGCCCATTTCCTCTCATCGAGCGGATTGGGCCAATAGCGTATAGACTTGGGTTACCGGAACACTTGCATATGATTCATGACGTATTCCATACTTCCTCACTAAGGAAATATCTTAGGGACGATTTGGCCCATACACATATTGCTTTAGAGAACATCGATCTTCAGCCTAATAGTTCCTACGAGGAGGGGCCGATTTCTATTCTGGACCACAGCGAGAGGAAACTGAGGTCGAAGATGGTACCCTTAGTACGTGTTAAGTGGCGACATCATAATGATGAGGAGTCCACATGGGAGTGCGAGGATGAGATGCGCGAGCATTACCCATAGTTATTTTTGCCAGGTTTACTTTATTTATGAATTTGGGGACGAAATTCTGTTATTAGGGGGGAAGTATGCAATACCCCGTAATTTTATTGATTTTTATTTAATGGATTAATTAACTAAATGAGAATTAATTTGAAATTAATCCGAATTTAAATACTAGCGAGACGCGAGTTGGTATATGATTATGATGATAATATTGAATATTATTGGGTATATATGGTAATATATGACTATTGAAAATATTAAAATTGTCAAGAGATGTAAATACGACAATTTGGAAAATTATGTTGGGACGCGCGTGTCAGTCGCGTCAAAGATTAATTTAATTTGATTTAAAAAGTAAATTATATTTTTATCACCCGTATGAGTATTTTGAGTGTGCCAACGTGTCCGAAATGGTCGAGATAGTCATAAAACACTAGTCGGGGGTTTAGTTTGGGTCCCGGGCCATTTTTAGGCCAAACCGACAATTCGGGAGGGTATTTTGGTAATTTTAAAAATTAAGGAATTTAGACCCGCGAATTTGAGAGTTTATTTATATATTATTAGAAAATCCATTAAGGCCATTATCAGCCAAAAACAAGAGAGTGGGCTACGGTAATTAGAGAGAAGTTAGAGAGAAGTTCCGAAAAGGGTTCCAAACCAAAACCGCCACCCACCACCACCGTTTTGGACGGAATTGTGACCGAAAAGAAGAGAGAACCATGCCTTGAACACCAGAAACAATTTAGAACATCAAACTTAAGTCAAGTGATTTGGTTTCATTAGTTCAATGAATATTTCCTCCATACTTAGTTTAGAAATTAATGATAGTCTTGATAGATTTGATGAAAAACCCAATGAATTTGATGTATAACTCTAAACTTTGGTTAGGAATTATAGGTAGATCTGTTCTGGATGAATTCAGTACCCCAAAAATAACGTTTGATGATTTAAAAATGAATTAGAGAGAAGATTTACCACTGTTCTTGAAGAAAATAGAAAACTAGGGTTTTTATTGAAGTTTTGATCCATATATGACAAATGATTGATGATTAAAAGGTTTTGGAATGTTAACAATGATGTATTTTGGTTGTATGATGATCCTATAATGTTAGATTAGATTTTCATACCTAGTAATGAAGTTTTGTGATGAATTTTGGATTGAAAAACGAAGCAGGCCACAACCTATCTGGTGCGTTCGATCGATCGACACTCCTAGTTCGATCGATCGACCACCATCGATCGATCGACACTCCCAGGTCGATCGATCGACCTTCCCAAAATTGGTTAAATTTTTTCTTTATTGGATTTTAATAATTTCGACCCTAGAGAATTATTGATGGAGACTTTGTGAATACTATTAGATTCAACGAAGACTAGTAGGCATATTTGGGAGACTCGAATCATAATTAAAAGTCAAATTGGGAATTATATTAAACTGAATAAGGCTCGACGAGTGTGATATTATTGGATATGGAGAGTTGATGAATAAGTTTTAGATAGTTGGATAATATAAGGTTAGTGGAAGAAATGAGGACCTTAAGAATAGTGGTTTTAAATGTGGGAATAATTGGAGACTTGGTAACCTTGGTGGGTTAGGTTTTAGGTTCTTGAAACTACGACGTGAGAGGTGTTGTCGGTCTATATTATATATTATTCGGAGACTTAAATATGTACAAATCGGAATAATGGTATAGGAATGTAGAATATACCTTATTTAATATTTTAAGATATCTAAGTGGTGTGATTGCTTAGTATATGGACTTATGTGTATAACGTACCTACCATACTTGCTATCACAGGAGGTCGGCTTTCGAACTGGGCCATCTAATCCTTGTGTGCCTACGTGGGGATTTAGATTGGTACCTTAAGGACATAGGGTTGTGAATTACTTATTTGTGAGTTAATAAGTCAGCTGGCCATGTGAGCGTAGGTATGTGCATGACCCATGGGTATGTGAACTATGTTCGCCTCTATTATGTGTGATTTCTTCTTATTTAGACGGTTCCTGAGAGATTCGGAACACGTGGTCCTTATGTACGTGATGTACCAGGATTCGATAGCAGAGTATGTGAGCACCGCAGCTTAGCCTAGGGGTTCTCTAATTGTATATTTATGATGAGATTAATATACTTGTAATTGAAATGGACTCTTTATTTAAGTTTAAGTGTGAATACTCGTGATGTTTTAGTAGAGATAAAAATGGGAATTTCACATAGTAATTATTGTAAGGAAATCTGAGAAATAAAAAGGATGACACGCACAGGTTATATTAAAATGTCTTGTTTGGACTCTCATATTATAACGTAAAGTCAGGTTGTGAAGTAAACTAGTTAGTTAGCGGCATAACTAGGACGGGTCATGGATATGTTAGATGTGCACAATTAGTTGAGAGGTGAGGAACTCATGTGAGTGCACGCAACTAACATGTATTTTATATTCACTATTTAATGTTATTAAATACTTGCTATATTTTAAACTGTTTTCACAATCGGGCTCTGACCCGTTTGCTTTCAAATCTATTTTTCTTGAAAACCCTTTTAGGTGCCCAGCCACAGGGACGCCAAGCTTAGGAGTTCCTTTTCAATGACGTGCTGTAGTTGCTGTGGAAGTTACAGGATCTCGATTGTAGACGCCTCCACATTCTACTTGACTCTATTCATATTTATTTCCTCTATTAGTACATGTCGCCCTTTCCTTTTGGAGACAGCTTTACCATGCTCAGTTTCATTTCAGTTTTTAATTTATTTAAATAAATAACAGTTTGAACTTTGTATTTGGTTTTGTTCAGGGGAGTGTTACTCCAGACTCAGTTTTATTCCGGCATTTTTACATTGTTACTGTAATGTGATTTTGATGTCTGTAGGTAATAATTTTAATTGGTTGCATGTTAATCTAATTTAATAAAATTTGACAACTCACTTTTTAAATATTAGGTGGCTATAAATTTTAAATAAATGTTTTTCGACAGTGATGCTATGAACTGAACCAACTTGACATTTTGTATTAATTGCAATAAAGGAGTATCTACCCGGTAATTAGTCGGGGTGTCACACATTCTATCTTTTCATAACTATGATTAAGTCTCACCACTTAATTTTATCCTTTAGATATCCACTATCTACAATAAATCATTAAAATTAAGTTTCTCTACTCAACTTACTTTTAGATGTCTACACGTCATCTAACTATCTACTATCCCACACAAGCGGATTATTTATACTGTATATATTTCACTCACAGCATATACTATAAGGATCGTTGGTCCAGATAATCATCGACCCTAATTATCCTATCATCGTTTAACCTCCATAATTAAGTTTCACTACTTAATTTACTATAGTCTATTCCTAGTCTATTTTAAATTTCGTGATTATGTTTCTGTCTACTTAATGTACCATTTAGATGTACATCTCTATATATATCATCTACAAGTCTACTATCACACATATGTATAAATTCATAAGGTATATATTTCACACACAATATATACTAAAATGATTTACTGGTCCGACAAATCATCGACCCTAATAATCCTACCATTTATATTGGTTCGAAAATCCCTCGACCCCAATGTAAAGGTCATACGTATGTATATTAGTTTGGTATTATTATCGACCCCAATATCCCTACCATTTACATCGGTCCCGAAATCCCTCGACCCCAATGTAAAGGTCATACGTATTTATATTGGTCTGACATTATCATCAACCCCAATATTATTCATCTTTGATTTAGTCCGGATAATCATCGACCCCAAATCGAACTTTCATGTAATGGTCCGAAAAATCATCGACCCCAATACAGGAGTAAGCATACTTTAGGTATTCACCCAACCTAATAATCAATATACTAGGTGTTTACACAACCAAATTATTCATACTTGTATGTAATTATATCTCTCTAATATTTACCATGTTTTCTTCACAAATTTATTTCACTTTCGTATTAATTCGAGTATTCACACAACTCTAAAGATCCTAGTTACCCCTTGTTATATCAATTCAGTAGCTACCCTTGTTAACATACTGACCCAACAAATTTAAGCTCGCTCACTCTTTTCTGTAATTATATTCTTATCATCTCGAATTAGAATACGTCACAATCAAGCCTATGAATCTCCACTTTAATTCTCTCATGAAATTAAAGTCCAACACTCAATCATAGACCTACTTCCATATCATTATTCCATAAATAAATTTCATCAAGTTCCCAAACACTTCCCCGATAAAATTTTAGGCATTTGAGGATTAAAAATAAAGATCTTACATTTTCTCGTAGCCGAAACGAATCATATATTTTCTGTCATATTAAACACCCTGTAGTAAAATTTTGTTTTCTTCCTCTACAGAACTCCGATTGACATGATTCCAAGTTCATTGGAAATATAATAGATATACCTTTCCATAAATCTACGATTAACACTCTAATTCGGAGTACAGCTCAAATCTTACACATTTAAAGTAACGCCAATATTCTGGCAGATTACTAGGTTGGCAGATCAAACACCCTGTAGTAAAATGTCGATTACTCCCTCTACAGAACTCCGATTGACCTGATTCAAATTTCATTGGATATATAAGAGATAGATATTTCTAGGAATGTATGGTTCACACTCCAATTATAAGTACAATTAAAATGGAATACATTTAAAGTTACGTAAAAAATTCTTGCAGATTGACATCTTGTGTTCATCAATTAAACCCTAAGTCATTCAAGATTCATGTTCTTCAACCAAGAACTCATAAAGATTATATGTTAATCATCAAATATATTCAAATTTCATTTTATCTTTACTTAGGTATTCATTCTACATGCAATCCTACCCAAACATGTGATCAATTCATACATTTAATACAAGGTTTTTCAGTAGAATTAACCAATTCTTAAATCTCCCTACACATGGGTATTATAACTTGAATTTGATTTTCAACAAACACTTGCCTCATAGTTTCTAGGGTCTAATTTTATGTTGTTGATGGTGAATTGATGTTCTACTCCCTCCATCCTTCTTCCTTGGATTATTCGGATGCAAGATTCAAGTCCAATTCTTCAAGAATCCCTTCTTAAGCTTTAGAATTGGTTTCCCCTTTCTCTCTAATGGCCTCTCTAAGTTTTGTGAGTTTTTAACCCTAACCCCTGATTGTAATTACCAGATATAGGGTGCTAATTTTGGTATTCTTTTAACCCTTATTTTTAAAATGACCAAATTACCATAAAAAGGTGTCGGTTTGGTCTCAAATTTACCCGGGACCCAAACTATACCCCCGGGTACACTATTCTGACTATTTCGACCCATCTGAAATCATTCGCGACCTCTAAATTATATTTCGAGTCACTTAAAATATATTTCTCATTTCACACCTCAAAATGATCTACATGCGACTCCCGGTGAGACAAAATAAAATACATACATATCACTCGCTATGGCATATATAAAAAAATCCACCATTATTTACTATTCACGGACATAGTAAATCTCATAACTAAGTAATAATCAGTCTCTGTCTCTCGATTAATATTTAATAATCACTTTTATTATTTAATCACATTAAATTATGTCACACATGTAATTTAACTAAAACTAATTTTCGAATTAATTAAATCATAAACATATAGAAATACGGGGTATTACATTTTTATAGATGTATATTCTTTATACCAATAAATAATACCTAGTGGGGATTCAGGTGTGAGTAGTTTTGCTTACTCACAACTGATAACAATTCATATTCTGGTATGATCGAATAGTTCACGACCTATATAAGTGGTTTAATACTATCACTAAAGTTACACATACAATCTTATTAGTTTCTCTTGACCATGGAAACTTACATAATGGTTGAGAAAATTTATGATAATTCAAATAAAATTTTATCAATGTACCAAAAACTACTGAACTTTATCAAGGGTGAGATTTATGTCTTGGCAGTGAGTAGAATATACTTACACAATATCATGGTTTCTAAAGAGTTCATGGTTTCCAAGGTTTATAATTGAGATACTTGAAAAAGCTCAAAAGTATATGAATTTTAAGTATGGAATATAAGCAAGTCATTTTGATATTGCCCCACAAAAGGGAAAGTGGAAAGATGTGCTTTCCAGTCTTGGGTAGGACTTAAGTGTTGACGAGGCCAAGAAGATGAAATGCAGAGGTAAATGGGCTTTTAAAGGGTAAACACTTCACCTTTCTCATAGCTACCATTGAGAGGTCATTAAAGTGGGAGAAGTTTCGAATCTCTTCCCTTGACCCAAGACCATGATGACTACAGATGATAAAAGAGATAAATATGAGTACTGCTGGTTCCATAATATCATGACCAAACCACCAATAACTTCTTTAGGCTTAAAGAAGCGATCGAATGGGGTGAATAGGAGACGATATCTAACTAATTTGTAGCAAAAAATGCCGATAGAGGTCAACATAATAAAAGTAAGGATGATGTTCCTTTAACTGACATTAAATGCATCACTGGAGGCTTTTTCAGATGTGGGATCTCTGTTATACCTAGAAAGGCTAACTTAAGGAATATCCATAATGAAGGGGTACATATGAACCATATCTCTCTCTCACATTACAATGCCAAGGGAGTTCCAATGATGGTCTTCCCAGAAATGTACTTGATGAGATAATAATCCTTTTGTGATCACAACAACTATGGGAAATTCAACACGAGGAGGATCCTGATTTCTATGAGAAACTCTGTTGATATTATGTTCTTGGACACTTTTAAGTCCATGGTCCTTAGCACAAAGCATATCCATCCAATTATCACCCCTCTCATTGGGTTCAAGGATATATTATTTTACCCTTCACCTTTAGTTCCAAGGATTGTTGTGTAACCACTTAGAATAATTTTGTAATAGTGGATATCTCCTAACCTCGCAATGTTATCAAGAGTAGACAATCAATCAATGATTTAAACAATGTTATTTAAACCTGCAAATTGGTGATAAGAGTGGGAAAAGTTTTCATAAATAAAAAATCACCAGGAGTGTTATTTCATTTCCATAAAGGAAAGGAAGAAGTCTCTCGATAATGACCAATGCTTGTCAAAGGTACCAGAAAGTTACTGTGGAACCTCCAGGTCCTGTTAGAGGTTTTACCACCTCCACCACTAATTCCAAATATCCCCTAGAGATCTTAAGCATAAATTTGTTGATTATGGATACTTTAAATCCGTGTAATGAGGATAAGTCACGGATATGTTATGCAATAAATGGACTAATCATTGTATGCATTGATGTTGAGGACTCGACTAAGGAGGTACATATTGGGTTCCCCTAAGCTCCAAAATCAAAGAATAACTCATCCAGTTCCTGAAAGAGAATACATATGTCTTCGCCTAGAGTCATTCACAAATGTTTGAGGTAGATCCTGAGGTCTTATTCATAACCTCATAATGGAAGCGAACCACGAGACTTCCCATCAAAAGAAAAAAGGTTCTTTGGTCTTGAGAGAAATAATATAAGGGCATAGGAGGTTGGAAGGCATTTAAAAGCTAGCTTCATTCTACAGGTTAAATACCAATAATGGCTTTGAAATGTGGTCCACGTGCCCATAACTAATAAATATGGAGGATGTGCATATAATTTCATTGACCTTAGCAAGTCAGCCCTTAAGGACTGTTATCCTTAACCTAGAATTCACACATTGGTGGACTCAGTGGTAGGTTATGAGCTCCTCTCCTATATGAATTCCTATTTTAGTTAGAACTAGGTTAGAATGGCCTTCATCGATGAGGGAAATGCCTCATTCATAATAGACAAATGTACCTATTGTTACAAAGTTATGACTTTTGGACTAAAAAAATATAGGTGCTACTTACTAGAGGGTCATGAACTGCATTTTCAGAGACCTCGTTTGAATGACCATGAAGGTATATTTTGATGACATGATAGTCAAAAACTTGGAGGCTCAGAACCATGTACAAAAACTCATAAATAATTTGATATCCTTAAAAGCGATCAACTGAGGTTCAACCCTAAGAATTGTCCTTATAGAGTTATTAGGGGAAAGTTCTAAGGATTCATAGTCACCGGGAGAGGCCTATAGTCCAATTCTGAGAAGATTCAAGCTCTAATAGATATAAAGTCCCCATGGACTGTCAAAGAGGTAAAGCGACTAGTTAAAAGAGTTATTTCACTTAACTAGTTAGTTTTAAGGGCAATAATTAAATGCTTGACTTTATTTAAGGGGCTAAAGAAGGCATTTAAGCATAATCCTGAGGCTAAAGAGGTATTCTAAAACCTCAGTAAATACTTAGGGTTTGCACTTTTACTGTCTGACTACGCGTGTGAAATGCGTGCTCATGTGAGGGCACGATCGTTATTTTTGTTTCACCGTGGTAATGCAAAAACCTAAATTACGACTACACTTACGAGGCAAGCACAGTGGTAAGTCGGGTATCGAAAAATCCACTGAGACGAGATGCTAGAATTTAATTGATTTAGTACTACTAAATAAAAAGGAAAAAGGTGATTATAAACTAAAAATAAAAAGATGCATAAAAGGTAAATGATTAATTTAGGCAAGTGTATTAAAACTAGACTAACAAAGCGAGTAAAACTATAGGTTGCGTCGAATATCCCTCACCCGAGTTAATTCATATAAAATGTATACATGGGTCGACAAGTTATTAAAAATGCATCTCGTTTCGACCGTTAATTAAATCAAGGGTTGTTACGCCCCTAAATCTGCATAAAAGCCTAATAAGATTTTGGCCTCAATAAATACACCAGAAATTGTGCACAAAAGGTCGTAAGAACGGGACATACATGAAATGCCCCGTAAAATCTCGTAGGCACAATAACTAGGACAACACTCCCGAATTAGACCCGTGAACACCATCACCAAAGCAGAGCAACACGTCACATAAAATTCAAGCTATATTAATGAAGAGGGAAGATAAAAGTACAATCTTACAAACCCAAATATTTCCACACCATTTGAGGAATAAGAAAAGAGCTCTCAACTCCCAAACCCTAAGCTAAACTATCCTAAACTCTATTCTATCCCTTAATATCTGATTATTACAACAAAAAAGCTTTAAAAAGTAAGTTGGAATAAAAGAAAAGAAGAAAGAAAAGAAAAGCAAAATATCTCCTAAAAATAAGGGATCGATCGATCGACCCAAGACGTCGATCGATCGATGGGGGATAAATCATCCCACTATCGCGAAGGATCGATCGATCGATCAAGTAGGTATCAGCTGTGACAACCCGCCTAATAAAATGCCAGACGATCACTCCTATATCAAATTAAAATAGGAGTCTCATATGGTTAATTCTTAGTGTTGATGTAAAAAATTAGATTACCTCTAATTAGTTAATCACATAAAAAATAAATATGAAAAAATATTTTTAAAGTGGTTCAGCCTTGAAAGAATGGCCTACATCCACTGTTTTTGTTATTGCTGATTGTTTGTTTGGAATTCTCGATAATGGATTTCATCAAGAAATTTTGAGTCCCCCTTTGATGAGGAGGTTACAAAGTATTTATAGCATTGAGGCTGTACAAATGAAAGGACAATGTGCTATTCTCTAGTAGACATGTACATCTGTATGATAATAATGAGCATTTAATGCGTAGTCATCTCCTTGATTCTCCTGATGTGAGTTCTCTGTACGGTATGTAGCTCGGACCGCCTATGTAGCTCGGCCTGCATGAGTTTTCTTGGTACAATGAAGTTCCTCGGAGAACACTTGTTGCTCGGAACGTCTGAGTTGGTCGGGGAGATTAAGCTCCTCGGAGTCAGTGTGTTGTTCAAAAAGTGTTTGTGGGTGCCATGTAGATTGACACGTGTCTCCACATAATTGATCCACGTCAGCAGACTAAATATGGTATCAACAGAAGCCCCCAATGTTTTGCAGTTTGATGTTGAAGAAAAGTATGGAACATTCTGCTGCTTAGATTTTCAATTTTTATGGATTTTAGGCAAACTTTCATTGTATATAACACCTTTTTTGAGTGCATAGTATCAGGCTTTTAAATTATTTTGAATTTCCATAACGGCTTCGTTTTTTGTGCCCCTTTTCTTCTTTTTAGCCGTCGAATATGCAAACGTCCTTCCTTATAATTATTGCTTTCTCTATTCCCGAGGTAAAATATTTAAGCGCAACAGAAATCCTATCATTTTTCACTTTTCAAATTTGTTTCTTCGAACTCTTCATTTCTTCTCTATCTTGTGAGTTAGTTTCTTTCGTCATTCGTTGTCAACTGATTCACTCTTTTCCTGTAAGATTTTCTTCCTTCTCTTTTATTTACTTTGTTCATCATGGTTTACGTTGTTGAATCGCTTGACAAATTTCATTTCGAATTTTCAATTCCTTCATGGGCCATATTGGAAGAACTTTCTGAACCTTTTGACTATTTTTCTTTGGCTGAGGGACATTGGTTCCCAAGTCTCTTTGTGGCAGAATGTGGCTTTTCTTTTCCTCCAAATCCTTTATGTTTAGAGTTCTGTCAATATTTTGATGTTGTACCTGGAAAAATAGCACCAAATACTTGGAGGATAGTTAATGGAGTTTATAGGTTGAACCAACTTCATGGAACCCGTTTAGGGATTCTAGAGATAATGTATTGCTACAGATGGATTGTCAGCGATAGTACTTTTTATTTGAAAACTAGGTTTTTGAATAGGGCATTAGTTGTCAATCTTCCTGATGCCAACAGGGATTATTTTGAACATGGAGTGGTAATGAAAAATCGGCAACATCCTCCATTAAGTGGAGATGATGTATATCAAGGTCCTAGATGTCCTCCTTATGGCGATGGGATATGTTGTTTTTATTTTTTGAAATCTTATTTTCTTTGTGTTTGATAAAATAGGTCACTGACATTTAATTTTTGATTATTTGTAGTTGACAGTAAAAGAAAGTGTCCCAAAATAACTAATGTTAATTTATGGCATTTGAAACTTATCTGGAGTTTACAGCAATCCGTTGCTGACGAACATATTAGATCAGCCTCTTATTTGTTGTAGTAAAAGAGCTATACTTCATCCTTCACTGCTCGTCTATGTAGCAACCCATGTAATTTTGGGCTATTTTAATCAATTATTGGAAAATGGAGGAAAATAAAGTTTTTGATAAAATTATTTTTATTGCTCAAATATGTTGTTTATTATTTTTAAAGGCGAGAATTTCAAACGGTTTCGAAAACGGAGTTAAAACGGATTTTAAAATAATTTTAAAATGTTTTTAACTCTTGGAGTTGTTTTGACTTCCAACTCTTCATTTCTTTGCCTTATTTAAAGGAGTCTTTTGGATTCCAACTCTTCATTTCTTTGCATTATAAAAGGGAGTCGTGGGAAACCTTTCTAACCTATTTTTGGCACAAATTTTGGCAGCAAATATATTTTATATTCCTCTTCTTTTTATATACACATTGGTCCTTGAAATTTGTGAGTTCCAACCTTAGATTAGAGGTGTTCTTGGGGCTATTTTGTTGGAGGTTCTTGGAGGAGATTTTGTATATATTTTGTGTTGATCTTGAGGATGTTATCATTGGTTTCTCATCATAGTTTGAGGTATGGGGTTTTACACAATATGCTCCTTAAATCTCGCGAGTGTCATTCTCTTTGATTTCTTATTAATTGAACTCATATTTGAATTGTTAAATTCATTGAAATCTGGAAAATAATTGTTGAAATTATTTCGATTCATGTGGAATTATTGATTTTGTAATTGAGCACGTTGTCATGAGATTTTAATATGGCACGGATGTTGGGCACCCGCCAAAATTCCTGTTTCCCGGGCTATGGCTTGATAAAGCATATACGGATGTGGTGAGGCCTGGTGACCCATTGATGTATTGTTGAAAAATTATATTGATAAATTCTTTGAGATTTGTATTTTGATTTGAATATTCGTACTCGTGTTGTTACGTTTTATTCATCGCTAACATATATTTGTTGAGCATCTTTCCTGTCGTATTGTGTACTTCCCCATATTTTCTTTTAGTGGCAGGTTAGCGCGGATTTTAGGGCGCTATGGAGATTGATTTTAGCGAGGATTATTTGGGAAAGATTTGTATTATTTATTTTGTTGTATAGAGCATTGGAGATTTGTATTTTATTTTTCGAGTTAGATGTTTTATTTATTCGAGAGACTTGTTGTAATTGAAGAGATAGATTAGTGGATTTATATTATTGTGGGTTTATTTAGATGCTCTATACCTTGTCACTTGTGGATTTGGATTTATTTTATCGCATTAGTGTTCCGTTCGCTCTCCCCGGGTGGGCGGGGTGTTACAGTCTAGTGGTTGTTGACATCGACCAAGTACCATCTTCTGAAATTGGTGTGGAAGGTTCCTCTTCTGAATCGAATATTCCCATTAGTAACCTAATGAAGAGAAGAAGAGCTTCTGCCTTCTTTGGCAAATCAGACTCTACCGATGTGGAGGCAAAGAAAAATAAGCAGGGTGTTCCAGAGGAAAGGACGAGAAACATTGATGTACCCCTTCCTGTTGCTACCAAGAAAGTTGTTGAGAAGCCCCCTGTGGCTCCGAGCAAGGTTGTGGTTATTTCTCCTCCTAGTTAGGTTATTTTCATATCACCAACCAAGACTTATTTGGTTGAAAATATTCTTGCTCTTCCGAAGAAGTTAAAGAAAAGTTCCTCCACATAGACTTGCTGAACCTATCTCTTAGGCTTTAAATGCTGAAAGTGGTGTTCCCACTTTTGTTCCTCCGAGCTCTGCCATGGTTTGGGGAAGTCTTGGATTATCCCAAAAATCCAAGGTATTGAAGACACTCTTTCTCGTGACAGGTTCACTACATTGGATGCTCAACATATTGCCTCAGTAAGTATTACTAGTCTAAGTTTTCACTTTTCACTACTATGTCCCTGTATTGACTCAAAATTATTTCTTTCTTAAGCTGGTAGCGTGTTTCAACATTATTCTGAAGAAGTATGAGGTTATTAAAGCTTCAAGTTCCTCGGGAGGTGTAGAGGAAGCTTTTATCGGTCTAACTCAGTCTTTAAAGGACTCACGTCAGAAGTATGAAGAGGATAAAGTGGCTTGGGAGAAGCAACTCAAGTCCATTGAGAAAGAGAGAGATCGAGCTGTGGAGGCCTCCAAGGGGTTGGAGAAGAAGATGAAAGAGTTTGAGAAGAATAATAAAGAGTTTGAGGAGAAGCTCAAGAATGCTGAAGAGCTTGAGAATAAGCTCAAAACTGCTGAAGAGGAAGTTGGTAGACTTCATGAGGTTGATCGCCAGAAGGAGGAGGTGGAAGGGAAGTTGAAAGCTATCGAGGAGATCCTCAGGGAAAGGACCTCCTCGGAGAAAGAAAACAGGAGAAAGGATATTAAAAAATCGTTCAGTGCTGGTTGGGATAAAGGCTAGAATAAGGGCCTGGCTACCATGACTTCGTAGATGGAGTATGCTAGCCTCAAGTACTTTAGGGATGGATGGGTTGCTGTTTTGAAAGAGATGAAAATTGCCTAGAATTCAGAATTATTCCAGCAACACATTCATGGCCCTCCTCCCTCTACTGGGGAAGAAGAAGAAGACGAAGCTGCCTCAGAAGAATCTTCCATGATATTTGGGGATCAGGTCCATACTATTGAAACTTGCTCCGAGCAGCCCCAACCAGTAAACATTTCTGTCGAGTAGCTTTCCTTGCCCTCCGAGCAACCTACCTCTTCGTCCAAGCCTCCCGAGGAAGTATTAGGAAGCAAGGAGAAGGTGTAGAGTTATTCGGATCTTTCTCTTTGCTTTTTTGTTGAATGTAATTTTGGGCTATGTACTTCTTTTTATGATGAAATAAAATTTGAACTTTTGGTTCTTCATAGTGACTTTCTTCTTCTTGTTCTATCTTTATCATTATTGATCATGTTTATGGCTTCCCTTTGCTAGTTTATGGCCAGGATGGAGCTATTATCAGCTCATGACACAGAATTGATGAAGAAATGCAATGACTACTTCAAAGCTGGTCATGCAGATCTGAATGATGCCCAGATAATCGACATCCTCAGATCAGTTGTTTCTGACTGAGCAGTTGAGGCTTACCAATATTTGAAATGTTTGCTCGATCGTTCAGTTGCCAATAATGTGGCATATTACGAGATGATTGAAGATCTCTAGGGTACCATCGAGGAACTCCAAAAACAATATAAGGAGTCTTCTACCCTTTTCCATCATGGGTATGAGAAAAAATATCAGCAACTAAATATTGACAAGGGACATGATAAGTTTATCTCTGCTTATGAGAAGAAAGAGAGCATTCTAAAACTTGAGGTTGAAGAGCACAGGCATATTGCCAAGTTGTTGGAACAAGAGAACATTGCGCTGCAAGAGGAAGTAAAACCACTTAAATCTGATGCATCCTCGTCGGGAGCCTTGGTTACAGTTAATGATGAAGGTTTCTCTTTCTTGGAGGTAGAATATGCCAATCTGCGAGATGAATTGGAAACTTTGAAAAAAGCTGGACCCTCTACTCGTGGACGAGCAAGATCTTCTTCTCAGGGACGAGCAAGGGCTTGTCGGATTTCCATTGAAGAACAAAGAACTTAATCGGATTTGGAGAACCAGGCGTTTCAGCTGATGGAAAAGAATCAAGCTTTGGTAGAGATGTCTAAAAAGATTCTGAACTTCAGCGAGCAACTCTCTACCCAAAGTTCTGGCTTGGAAAATAAAGAACTCCTGGTGAAGAATCTCCATGAGCAACTAGAGAGGTTAACTTACCAATTCCATAAACATCCCAGAGAGTTTTGGATGGCTAGTTATAATAAATCCCTCTACCATCTTTATGACCGGATCCAACAGTTAAATAACGAGGGGTACAAGCAAGGATGGTTGAATGCACTGGGTGTGCTAAAATTGGAGTGGGGTCACTACTTATGGGATTATTATGATCCTGGATTGTTTGAGTTTCCCGTTCATCCTTTTAAGCTCGACATGAGTTGGATTCCTGCTCGGGAAATTCCTCAGTGCTTGATCTCAAAGTACCTCGGCGATTATAACCTTCATTCAAATTTTGACATATCACGCCCAGAGAATTTGCTTGATCGTCCATGAGTGATGAATGTTCGAATGCTTCGAGATGTAAATTTCATAAACTCTCCTTATTCCTTAGACGATCCTCTTGCTGGAGTAGAACCTGTTTCAAAGGTAGAAGCGAAAAAACCAATATAGTAGGGTCTTTGATGTAATGACTTGTAGTTTTCACAACATATGTAATTCTTCTTAATTTGAATAGAGATATTTTTTCATCTTTTGCTATTTTATTTTCTTCTAAGTATTTTGAAGAATGTCTTGGTTTGTGAATACATGCATATTTTGATATGCCATTCTATTTTATTTTTTGATTATAGTGACTTATCACTCTTTGATTCTAAGCAATGAAACGACTTATATCCCATGATCCTGCTTAGTTTAACCAACCGGAGTTGGTGGTAATTTGTTCTCGACCAACCGAAGTTGGAAGAGATTAATTTGCCAACCAACATGAGTTGGTGGATATTTGTTCCCGACCAACCGGAGTTGGAAGAGATTAATTTGCCGACCAACCGGAGTTGGTGGACCATAGTTAGAAGAGATTAATTTGCTGACCAATCGGAGTTGGTGGATATTTGTTCCCGACCAATCAGAGTTGGAAGAGATTAATTTTCCGACCAACCGGAGTTGGTGGATATTTGTTCCCGACCAATCGGAGTTGGAGGAGATTGATTTTCTGATCAACCGGAGTTGGTGGTAATTTGTTCCCAACCAACCGGAGTTAGAAGAGATTGATTCTCAACTTGATGCATAGTGTGTAGCACTAATACTCCGAAAAATTCCAACAAAAAGAGAGAACTGGGTAAAACATTCAACACTTTATTCATATTGACAAAAACTTTATTTACATAAGAATCCCAACTACTGATAATACTTGCGTAGATGCTCTGCATTCAACGCATTCTTAAATTCTTCTCCCTCTAAGGTTTCAATCCTGTATGTTCCTGGTCGAATAACTTCTGCTACTCTGTAGGGTCCATGCCAGTTAGCTTCTAGTTTATTATGCTTTTGAATTACTTTCTTTAGCACATAGTCTCCTTCCTTCAAATTAAACTTATTTACCCTCTTGTTGTAAAACAGAGCTGTTCATTGTTGGTATGCAACATTCCTGATTGCTGCTTCTTCTCTAACTTCTTCGAGCATATCTAGATTTAATCGCCTCATCAAGTCACTGATAGGAGAATGGAAATTCAGCACCCTGTGTGTGGGGAGGCCTAACTCGGCAGGTATAACAACTTCACTTCCAAATGCCAGCATGTATGGAGATTCTCCTGTTGCTACTCACGGTGTAGTACGATAAGCCCACAACACAGAATGTAGCTCGTTAATCCAATTTGCCTTCGCATTATCTAGTCGTTTTTTAAACCATTCAGTAGCGTTCTATTCGTCACCTCAGTTTGTCCATTGCTCTGGGGATGGCCTGGTGCAGAATGGGTCTTCAATATGTTCGACTGATGACATAATGTAGCGAACTCCTCATTGTCGAACTGAGTTCCATGATCTGTGATGAATGCATGGGGAAGACCATATCTATAAATGATATTCTTCCAAATAAATTGATACACCTTGTCATACGTCATATCAATAAGAGGCTCGGCTTCTACCCATTTAGTAAAATAATCCACAGTGACCACGAGGTATTTAAATCTTCCTCAGGTCATTGGAAGCGGCCCAATGAAGTCTATTCCCCATATGGTGAATGTCCAAGGAGACGTGATGGGTGTTAGCAATGCTTGGGGAGTTCTTCGGATAGAGGAGAAACATTGACATTTATCACATTTCTTGGCATAAGCTACACAATCGGCTCTCATTATCGGCCAGTAATACCCTTGCGTTGTCATTCTTTGTAAGAGTGTCCGGCCTGCTACATGGGTTCCACAAGACTCTTCATGGACCTCTTCAATCAAAATTTTCACCTCGGAGGGGTGGACACATCTTTGCGAACTTGTAATAACTCTTCGTCTATATAAAATTCCATTAGTCAGTACATAACAAGAAGTTTTAAACTTTAGTTTCTTGGCTGCGAGTTTATCAATTGGTAATGACCCCTCCTCAATATAGGCTCTGATGGGAGCCATCCAAGATGGTCCTAAATCAAGGGTAATGAAGTTCATCATAATATATTTGTCAATTCTCCTCCTAGCCAAGATTTCTATTGGGATTGTTCTTTGTAGCTCGACGCGTGTGGCTGAGGCTAACCGAGCTAAGGCAACTGCTCTTGCATTCTCTAATCTTAGTATTCTAATTAAGTGTATTGCGTTAAAGCTCAATACAATCTCCATTGCTTTTGCATGATACTTGATAATTAATTCTCCTTTTGTTGCATATACCCCCAGCATCTGATTTACGATCAACTGTGAGTCACTGAATACAATGACCTGCTCTGCCTTCATGGTTTTTGCTAAACTAAAACCTACAATCATAGCTTCATATTCAGCTTCATTATTGGAAGCGTTAAATTGAAAGCACAGAGCATACTCCACATCGATCTCATCCGGGCTGTTTAAAACAATCCCTGCCCCACATCCTGTAGTGCAAGATGAGCCATCCACATATAGATTCCATATAGGTACCTCATCCTCAAATTTTTGATCGGACAAAGTTCCTCGGTGGAATATTTGTTGCTTCTTTATATCCTACTCTAGCACTTCTTACAGCTCGTCGACCATCTCCTCTTGCTCGTCAACCGACTTAAGTTGGTCGGGGTTTAAATTTGATGATCCCGTAACATCCACAGGCTGGTCGGTATTCAATTTCTGCTCTTCGAAGGTGTCAGGATAGGTGAACTCTGTGATAAAATCTACCACTGCTTGCCCTTTAAGCGACGATCTAGGCTTATAAACTATGTCATATTCACCAAGTTCTACTACCCAGTACATCAATCTCCCTAATTTTTCTAGTTTATGAAGAGCTTGCCTTAACGGCATATCAGTATACACGACTATGGTATGAGCTTGGAAATATGGCCTCATTCTTCTACTCGCTTTGATCAACGCTAGTGCCAACTTTTCCAGTCTTGGATATCTGATCTCTGCTCCTCGAAAGGCCTTGCTAGTGTAATAGATTGGTTTTTGCACTCCATCCTCAATTCTTATTAATGCCGAGCTCACTGCATTTTCTGAAACTGCTAGATACAAGTATAGTCTTTCTCCCATCACTGGTCTGGACAACAATGGAGGTACTCCCAGGTATTTCTTCAACTCTTGAAAGGTCTTCTCTCATTCATCATTCCATTAAAACTTTTTTTGGAGTGTTTTGAAGAATGGGAGACATCTATCAGTGTCTCATGACCCAAATCTATTAAGTGCTGCAACTCGCCCTGTGAGACTTTGCACTTCCTTCCTCATCGTTGGAGATCGTAGACCCAATAGAGCCTTCATATTTTTAGGGTTCGCATCAATACCTCATTGGTTGACAATATACCCGAGAAACATGCCTTCTCTTACTCCGAATATGCATTTGGTAGGGTTCAACTTCATTTGATATTTATCTATTTGATCACAGGTCTGGCCTAGGTCAATTAGATGATCGACAACTTTCTTGCTCTTCGTCAGCATATCGTCAACATAAACTTCCATATTGTGACTGATTTACTCTGCAAACACCTTGTTCATCAACCGTTGATATGTTGCACCTGCATTTTTAAGTCCAAAAGGCATAACATTATAACATTAAGTTCCCCTTGGGGTGATAAAAGTGGTACTCTCCCGGTCTTCAGGCTTCATTTTAATTTGGTTGAAACCAGAATAAGCATCCATGAAACTCAACAGTTTGCGTCCCGAGGTGGCATCCACGAATTGATCGATCTGAGGCAGAGGAAAATGATATTTTGGTCAAGTTTTATTAAGATCAGTGAAGTCCACGCACATCGTCCACTTATTGTTCTTCTTCTTCACCATCACCACATTAGCTAGCCAATCAGGATATTTGACATCCTCAATAAAATAGTCTTTTTGGATGTTCTCGACCTCTTCTTGTATAGCTTGGTTCTTTTCGGGGCTGAACACTCTTCTTCTTTGCTTTACTGACTTGATCTCTTTGTTCACACTAAGCTCGTGACATAGGAAGGCTGGGTCTATCCCTGGCATGTCCTCGTGGCTCCATGCGAAAGTTTGTTTTCCTTTTTAGGAAGGCTATCAATTCCTGTTTTAGTGAGACATCCAATGACGAACTGATTTGAATTGTTCGTTCCGGGTGTTCATCATCCCGAATGACATTTTCAGTTGCTTCCACCACCTGGCCTTTTACGAGTTGCGACTCGTCTCTAGGATCTAATGTTTCAATTTATGCACCTTCATCCACTTGATAGGTAGTAGTCTTTTTTCTAGATTCCTTCAGTTCTTCCTGTTCGGCAGCTGAATAGTAGCATTCCCGAGCTATTTTCTGATCGCCTTTCACAATTCCTACTCTAAAATTGGTTGGAAATTTTAGGCATTGATGTACAGTAGATGGCACTACTTAGAAACTTTTTTAGACCTACCCTTCCCATGATAATACTGTAGGCTGATTGGACATTTTTATCCATTACAAAAAAGCATACTTTTTCTGTCCGACAAGCAGGCCACGTACCGATAAGCATATCCAACTTGATCGTCCCAAGTGGAAAAACTTTTTCTCCGGTAAAACCGAGGAGGGGCCTGTGATAAGACTCCAACTGAGACAACTTCAGATTTAAGCTGTCAAAGCATGAGTAGAACATGATGTCCGTCGAGCTACTATTATCCACCAGTACTCTTGAGATCATTACTTCCTTCATTATCATTTTGATCACCAATGGGTCATCATGAGGATACAATACACCTACTAAGTCGTTCCTAGAGAAACCAATGACTAGTTTGTCCTTATTCACTTTCCTAGGACGATCATCTTCAGCCAAATTTATTCGCTGTATATATGAGCAAGCTTGAGCCTCATTAAGGTAGGCTTTCCTTTCTGCGGTAAGATCTCCTCCTCCTGCATCACCACTTGTAATGACATTACATTCAAATGATCCAAAGTGTATTGAAATTACCAGGCATTCTGGTTGTCTTGGTCTTTTAGGGAGATCGGGGTCATCTTCGGGATCATCTTCATGATCTCTTTTCTTGTCGTCTTTTGTCCGAAGAGGAGATTTAGACCTTTGCCTTCCTCGTTCACTGGTTCGACCCCCACTTTGACGAGCAACATACTTGGTAAATTTTTCTCGTCTCATGAGTGCTTCAATTTCATTCTTGAGAGCTATACAGTTTTTGGTTGTGTGACCATGGTCCTTATGGAACTCATAATATTTGGACTTATTCCTCTTGTCAGGATTTGCCTTCATTTTTTCAGGCCAGTTTAGCTCCTCGATGTTCTTGATCTCTTCCAGAATGTGGTTTATATCTACCTTCAGAGGAGTATAATTTCCAAATTTCTTCAATTGTTCCAATGTTTCCTTTGCTTTTAATTTCTTGTTGCCACCATTGTTCTTCTGATCCTTCTTCTCAACCTTATCGCCCTAAACTTTGGTCTCCTTAGTGTCCATGTTCTTCATCGCAGCCATAGCTTCCTCGGCATTCATGATTTTGGCTGCTTTTTGCCATCAGTTCTGCCATGGTCTTGGGCGAATCTTTGGCCAAAGTTTAGTACAATTTATTGGGCAACAGTCCACTCATCAAAGCACTAATCGTAATTTTCTCCTCATAATCAATTACTTCTAGTTTCTTGTTATTTAAATGAGTAATGTAACCCCTGGTGCTTTCACTTGCCTTTTATCTAACACTCAACAAGTGTTCTACTCGTTTAATAAGTTTTGCTCCAAAATAGAAATTTCTAATAAAGAGCTCGGCTAGTTGAAAGAAAGTTGCAATCTTCCCTTAAGGAAGATTGTTATACCATATTTGAGCAGATCCGGTAAAAGTTCCTGAAAATGCCCTGCATCTCATCTCATCTGGAACTACATAGATATCATCAGTAGCTTGGTATTGTTTTATATGAAGGATAGGGTCCATTTTCCCATCATATTTAGGCGTCACCACAGGAGCTTTGAATTTTGATGGTGTAGGAAAATCCATGATTGCTTGTACAAATGGTGTCCCTTGGACAAAAGTTCTTTGTAGAGGATTATTGGCCTTAGCCATTTCCCCTAATCTATCTTCCAACATTTGAATAGAGCCCTTCCATACGTCGTTTCCTTCCTCGAGCCTATTGGTTCTAGCAATTGATCGCGTTTAATTTGCCCCTTGGGATCTTTCATTACTAGTAGTTAGTCGTGACTGGGAAGAGCCTTCCCTTAGATTGGATGGTCGTGGAGAGTTCCTCGATGCAATCCCAGGAGGAATTCTATTCCTCCTGGGGCCCAAACGTTCAAAAGTAGAGACTATACTCAACCGTTCTAGAGCACTGGTCCTTTCTGGAGAGAGAGTAATGTTTCGGTGAGAGTCCGTAGCTCGTACCGAGGAAGTCCGTCCAGACTGATAAGAAGGATCATTATATCTCTCAATATGATATGAATCGGTGCGTCTGGATCGAGATTCCTCTGGGAAAAATGTTTGCCTAGTTCATAAAGAAGGTAACCGGGTATTTCTCTGAATGCTTCGTTGTCCTGGCTGGGCTGGCGCTCCACCTTGGATAATTTGCATGAGTTATCGCATGGTTTCTTGCATGACCGTTTGGCCCTGGGCCAAATTAGCCATTATACCAGCCAGATCTTGGACATTTGGAGGAGTGGATGGATTTGGAGGAATCCCAGTATTTCGATTACTGGACTCTGGATGATCAACCATTGATGATGAATGGTTTTGGTGAAAAATGATAATTACAGTCGTTTCCCACAGACGGCGCCAATCTGTTGATGTAAAAAATTAGATTACCTCTAATTAGTTAATCACATATAAAATAAATAAGACAAAAGATTTTTAAAGTGGTTCAGCCTTGAAAGAATGGCCTACGTCCACTGTTTTTGTTATTGCTGACTGTTTGTTTGGAATTCTCGATAATGGATTTTACCAAGAAATTCCGAGTCCCCCTTTGATGAGGAGGTTACAAAGTATTTATAGCCTTGAGGCTGTACAAATGAAAGGATAATGCGCTGTTCTCTAGTAGAAATGTACATCTGTATGATAATAATGAGCATTTAATGCGCAGTCGTCTCCTTGATTATCCTGATGTGAGTGCTCTGTACGCTATGTAGCTCGGACCGCCTAAGCTGCTCGGCCTGCATGAGTTTTCTCGGTACAATGAAGTTCCTCGGAGAACAATTGTTCTCGGACGCCTGAGTTGGTCGGGGAGATTAAGCTCCTCGGAGTCAGTGTGTTGCTCAAAAAGTGTTTGTGGGTGCCATGTAGATTAACACATGTCTCCACATAATTGATCCACGTCAGCAGACTAAATTTGGTATCAACACTTAGCATCACTGTCGAAAACAAATTTAATTACTAATATCCTATTAGGCTGTCGTCAAATTTTAAATTAACTAATCTTTTTAACCAAACCATTCAAATAAAATAATTATAACAGTTCTATACAATAATCTGAAATTAAATGAAGTAACCGAACACTCGGTATAGAATAATACAACCAAATCGAATGTCGCACAAAAAGGCGATAAAGGAATAAATGAGTACAGTTGGGCCATCAGCCCGTATATGTCTACAATAACTCCTATGTAGATCTCAACGATAGAAGCATCTACAATAAACTTGTTTGCATCCACAGCTGCTGCAGCAAACGTCTGACTCGATGGAATCATCATCCAGGCATCCCTGTGTCTGGACAACTATGTATATATATATATAGAGCAATAAAGGGGAAAAATAGAGAAACGGGCGAGAGCCCGAGTTTTGAAAACATTTTTAACAGGTGCTTAAATTCCCTATTTTTAAGATATGATATTTCTCATATCTAAACTGCTATTGCACTCTCATGAGATACACCTCACCCATCTTCTGTTAGTGCACAACTATCACATATCTTTAAAATAACCTAGTTAAGCTACCCTGCCTAACTAATGTATTTACCATCTTCTCATAATACTTATTAATCTAAGTACGAAGGACTCAAATTCTCCCCATTCTCAACATTTTGTTACATTCGCGTGTGAGGTGTCTCGCAAAACGAAATCCAAACAAGTAACCCCCCCCGATACACTACTACGTGACAATGTTGATCGTCGGGATCCAATAGGCCCTCGGTACATACAACATTTTATATTATCTTCTAATAATACTTATTAATCTAAGTACGAAGGACTAAACTTCTCTCCATTCCCAACACTATGTTACGTTCGTGCGTGGGGTGTCTCGCAAAGAGAAATCCAAACAAGTACCCCCCGATACACTACTACGTGACAATGTTGATCATCGGGATCCATTAGGCCCTCAGTACATTAACTTATGATTCATAATTCACAAACAACCGGATAAAATTTTTACCGGAAGGAGTGTTTCACATTACTCATTCTTTTCCCTTTTCTTTTATATAGGGTTACGTTATATAATGTCTCATTTCAAATATATAATATACTATATGCAACAAGTATAATAATCAATCCATCGAACCATAAAATAAGTAGCTTAGCCATTTTTATTTACTAAGAAACTGTGGAACATCACAAGCGTACATGTATTTTATTCTCAGTACATATAAACACACTAGCACCCCTGGGATATACTGTGGTGCACTCATACTCTGCTATCTAATCCCGATATATCACGTAAATAAAAATCACGTGTTCCGAATCACTCTAGAACCGTATGAGTAAGCCAAAATCACACATATTGGAGGCGAACATAGTCCAAGATATATGGGTCATGCACATACCTACGCTCCCATGCTCTGTTGAAACTTATTAACTCAAATACGCCATTCAAGACCCTATGTTCTTGAGGTACCAAATCTTAATCCCCCCCGAAGGCAACACAAGATAAGATTGTCCTCTTTCGAAATCCGCCTTCCCATGATAGCAAGTATGGTAGGTATGTCATACACATAATAAACAATAATGTAAACAAGCATTTCCACTTATATAAATATAACATCAATGATGTATTTACACAACTATATGATGATGATACGTATTTATCTCACTTATACATAATTTTCTATAGGTACCTAATTAACCTGTATGTATAATAATATTAAGCTATATGCATAGCCCATATAATAAATTTCATACGTAGTATTTTATATATCTCGAATATTCTATGCATTTATCGATTATAAAATATCCTCAATATACTTTATTTCCTAGCTTTTCTCACTGTAATAATTAATTAGTATACACACTTTGTCTCTTAAATCCTTAGGTATCTCCTCACTTATAATAATCGTCGTCCATATACGCATACGTTAATTGTTCAATTCTTTGTAGTACATAGCCTAAATTTCATCCTAGTCTCCTCTTAGGATTTTACTTAACCATAGTCGGTATGTAAATACCTTTTCTACGCTCACAATTACTTATATAAAATTACCCCCTTAAATACCTCTTAAAGTATGACTCCTCACAAACATCCCTATTTGGGTAAGTCTTAGCTTTTACTTTCAACTAACCTAAAATAAAAATCTCACTTGAATATTTATTTATAAGTCCCCACTCTATTTTTAGGAACCCCATATGTCTCACTCTATAATTTATTTTCTTCAAAAATACACATTATGCGCCACACCATTTTTACACTTTCCTAACCCCTATTATTTTCCTTACGTGGTTAGGATTAATTTCCCTTTGGTGTATATTTAATTTCCTCAATTAATCAAGCTACAAATAAATAAAATCTGGAAACCAACCCATATATATTAAACCACCCGAAACTTCCAGAATTTCTGTAGGGTCGATCGATCGACCCCTGGCCTTCGATCGATCGTTTTGGGTAGCTTCTTCTCCGATAAGCTGTCCGCAAATTAAACCTCAACCAAAGATTTTATCCCTTCCTCTATCATCCTCCAACCTTAATAAACAACATATATATACATCAAATGAGTTCTAATCATCCTATAACTGATTTTCAACAATTAATTTCAATAAATTCCAAGATTCACAAATTGGGTATTAATCGAGTTATATCCGTTTTAATCTTTCGAAAAACCATTTCATCCACGAAAATTCAGCCCAAAAATCATTAGTTTTATACAAACTAGAATATGATAAATTAACACACACAATCTTAAAGCAAGTTAAACACTTGCCTCGTGGATTAAATCCGACGATCCCGAGTCGAATCCTACGAAGTTTGGCCCGAAAATATTTTTCTTCCTTCCTTTCTTCTTCTTCTCTCTTCTCTTCCTTCTCTCTTCTCTCTTCTCTATCTTAGGGAATAATGTGGGAAAGGAATGAGGGTTGCCACCTCTTAAATCCGAAATTGGGTATATACCCAATTCTTAAATGACTCGTGTACCCATTTACGAGTCCCCACTAGTCCAAAAATTCCCGGAACCCAAACACTAACCCCGGGTACTCTATTTTGACTATCTAGGCCATTCCGAACCCAATGGCGCAGTCGAAATCTTCATCCGAGTTACTTTACTAAAATTCACTATTTTAACTCAACACGTTCAATACGCGAAATTTTCCAATTTAAAATATTTTCCTTTGTCGCTTTACCTAACTGCGACATGTTATAAAAATAATCTACTCATATACTTAGTCTCGTAAGAAAAATATAATCTATGTAAATATTTATCCGACACTCGAAAACTAATATTTACTATTAATTTTATAATATTAAATTTATTTAATTTCACTTATAAATTCCAGAATTACTATTCATAGGAATTCCTCAAATTACCAAATCACGTCTATAATATAATTTAAATTCCTTAGTCTCGTAAGAAAAATATAATCTATGTAAATATTTATCCGACACTCGAAAACTAATATTTACTATTCATTTTATAATATTAAATTTATTTAATTTTACTTATAAATTCTAGAATTTCTATTCATAATAATTCCTCAAATTACAAAATCACGTCTATAGTATAATTTAAATTCCTTTAAAAGTACGGGGTATTACATACTTCCCCCCTTATAACAGAATTTCTTCCTCGAAATTGAGATATAGCCTATATTACTACTCTAGGATCATTATATATACTATATACTAAGTTAACTAATTTTAGATATAGCCTACCACAATATGCTCCCACCATAGTCTACCTATTTCAAGGCATATACTCTAACACACTAGCCTAATCAGAAGCTTAACTAAATATATATACGTTATAATGCTACCTCAGTCGTAAAATTGACTCTAACATCATATTGCACCTAGTGCTTCTTTAAGTGCATATAAAGAAAACGATCTTATAACCCCCGCTCAAACTTATTGGTCCTATCGGAGGTCCGTTACTCCAAACATTCACTTATTTTCATCAGGACATCTAATTTCCCTCAAAAAGAAAACTTCAGTAGCTCTCGACTATTCCCGTCAGTCTTTTCGCTTATCTTAAGTGTGTCAATTCCTATTGCACACTCTCTCCAAGTAGTGGGCCTCATTTCCTTGTCCTGGTACTGACACCTAGGTACTCTTAACTCAAAAAAATTCAAAAAATAATTCTCCCGATACCTGGAAATTCAATCCTTCCTAGGGTTATACCATCGATCTCCTTGTAGTTAACTCACAATAGTCTTCCTATATCAGCGCCACTAGTCTTATTGTTCTTACCTCGTGGTAGTCCTAAGATCAAGGTGTTTATAACACATATAATATGTGTACTATCCTAACTATATCCCTAGTGTCCAAGACCTTTCTCGACTTTTGACATTTGCTCGGCTTCGTACGTGGGACATCTCGCAAAGCGAAATCCAAATAAGGAACGTTCCCGATACACTACTCCCTCGCTTCGTGATATAACGGTCTAAGGGACACCAACGGGACATTCTAAATCCTATTCGTTAACCTACTAATGTAATTCTACCACTATATTCTTCCATCTTGACCAAATGGAAAGTCTAAATAATCAGGGCGCCTACTCTCTGCAAAAGTATTATGAACATCATACCCAAAAATGTATTTTCTTTGAATTTGCCTTATATTCAAAGTCTGTCTATGTATCCCTAGTCAATTTCCTTTATCTTACTTCACTCACATACTTGCGGTGATAGGAAAATTTCAGTGCTTTTTCGTAGCACTTGTATCTCTATATAATTATACTGCCATCAAATGGCTCTTGATATATAGTGTTTTCCATACACTATGTGACTTATTGTCAAAACTAACTTACTTGTATTTATAACATCTCTCAACTCACGACATCGTTAAGGTACGTGCATGGAGCGTCTCACAAGTGAAATTCAAACAAGGAACCCCTCCTATACACTGTTACTTAACTTTGTCGGTTGTGGAGGTCCGTTAGTTCAATTATGCCACTGGGATAATCCCATCTCTCCTATCATCAAAAGTGTGGCCAGAATTCCCAATTCTGTCAAGGAGGCTTTCCATAAATGCTTTCATTAACACTAAGTCCTTAGCGCTATTAGCAATAAGCTAAATTCTACAGCTACATCTACTTATCGAGTTTCCACCTAAGTATATACTAAAGGCGAGCTAATTTAGAATTCATCTTGCATTCCATTATTCATTATATCTGTAGGTATACATTTTACACCTCTTATAAATATATATACAATATACCACACACATAATGTATATCTATACTTATATATCAGACATTATATAAGTATAATAACCATCCCTCAGAGCTATAACTTAATGGATGTAGTATTTCAATGCTATCGTCTTCCATGGAATTAATTACACATCATCCTGGGTACCAGTGGTCGGACTATCACACCGACTTAGTAAAAACCAAAACATATAAGTATACCAATCACACACATATACATTTATTAACATATCACACATATACGTCTCAATATGTCCATATATATTTATTATAATATAATCCGGCTAATCGTGCATATATCTCTCGTAACACTAGCTCGTATTTCCTGAATATAAAATTCGGTTAAATTCCCAATAGTATAAATAAATTTTAAGCGAACTACAACTAGTTTGTATCCCACTTAAATTAGAGATTCTTATTCTAATCCCAAGGGTCCTTGTCCTTATAAGAATCCTTAAAAAATCCAATTCTCACCAGTTTAATTTATGGTAGATTACATACTTTTCCCTAAAATAGTTGTAACTCACCCTATAGAAGTCCAATCACTAGTGAGTTTATCATTCCACAAAAGAACCCTCGGTCACCATTTTACCTCTCCTACTTCGGTACTAAGTTCACTTAACTATGTCACTCTTTATTCAATGTCGGCCTCTATCCGATCTTTATGTGAATTATTTAGAAATTGCATTGTCTTTATTCCTACTAAATCAAAGCAGTTTGCAGTTTACAACAATCTATAAGATTCATTTATGAGTAAAACGTCATACTTCCCCAAATGTGGTGACTATCATCCCCACCATTTCAACATTGCTCTCACGAGTGAAAAAATTTCCTCAAATTTTCACCTATGTATTTTTCCATACCCAACTCTAAGCAAGATATTTTGAGCTTTCTACTTCCTTTGGATGAAACTACACTACTTTCTCTTAGCTCAAGTTCAACGTACGGTCCTCATTAAATACCTCTTAAGCTTTTTTCTAATTTAACCTCATTGGGTAATTTAAGTTTAGCACCACTCAACTACAACGGTTCTTGATAATTTTAACTCCTATATTTTAGTAGTCGTTGCATCAATTTATGAAAATGCCACAAGGAAAGTGACCTTTACCGCGGTCCTAATTACTAACATCAACTGATATCTCTTATCTAAGCCCCGCCTAATGCTGCCCTCTTCATGGGCTTCCATGGTCGCCCTTTGTCGATCAGCACACGAACCTCGAACGAGCGCGCAAAAGATTTAAAATAATTTTACATAATAGCAGGAGAACGAAATCTCAAAAGAGGATATCAACAATCATAATCATAAGGCTCCATATCAAATCAAAGTAACGCTGAAAGAGTAGTATGTCCGCACAGATTCCTAAAGGACACTAGAACTTGATGCTCTGATACCACTTATGACAACCCGCCTAATAAAATACCGGGCGATCACTCCTATATCAAATTAAAACAGGAGTCTCATATGGTTCATTCTTAGCATCACTGTCGAAAACCAATTTAATTACTAATATCCTATTAGTCTGTCATCAAATTTTAAATTAACTAATCCTTTTAACCAAACCATTCAAATAAAACAATTACAACAGTTGTATGCAATAATCTAAAATGAAATGAAGTAACCGAACACTCGGTATAAAATAATACAACCAAATCGAATGTCGCACAAAAATGCGACAAAGGAATAAATGATTACAATTGGTCTATCAACCCGAATATGTCTACAGTACTTCCTATCAAGATATCAATGATAGAAGCGTCTACAATAAACCTACTTGCATCCACAACTGCTGCAATAAACGTCTGACTCGTTGGAATCATCGTCTAGGCATCACTGTGTCTGGAAACCTATATATATATATATATATATAGCAATAGAGGGGAAAAATAGAGAAACAGGTGAGAGGCCGAGTTTTCAAAACATTTTTATCAAGGGCTTAAAATCCATATTTTTAAGATATGATATTTCTCATATTTAAACTGGTATTGCGCTCACATGAGATACACCTCACCCCTCTTCTATTAGTGCACAACTATAGCATATCTTTTAAACAACCTAGTTAAGCTACCCTGCCTAACTAATGTATTTACCATTTCTCATAATACTTAATAATCTAAGTACGAAGGACTCAACATCTCCCCATTCTCAACATTTTGTTACATTCGTGCGTGGGGTGTCTCGCAAAGAGAAATCCAAACAAGGAACCCCCCGATACACTACTACGTGACAATGTTGATCGTTGGGATCCATTAGGCCCTCGTTACATACAACATTTTATATTATCTTCTAATAATACTTATTAATCTAAGTACGAAGGACTAAACTTCTCCCCATTCCTAACATTATGTTACGTTCGTGCGTGGGGTGTCTCGCAAAGTGAAATCCAAATAAGGACCCCCCCGATACACTACTACGTGACAATGTTGATCGTCGGGATCCATTAGGCCCTCAGTACATTAACTTATGATTCATAATTCATAAACAACCGGATAAATTTTTTACCGGAAGGAGTGTATCACTTTATTCAATCTTTTCCCTTTTACTTTTATATAGGGTTAGGTTATATGATGTCTCATTTCATATATACAATATACTATATGCAACAAGTAGAATAATCAATCCACCGAACAATAATATAAGTAGCTTAACCATTTTCATTTACTAAGCAACTGTGGAACATCACAAGTGTACATGTATTTTATTCTCAGTACATATAAACACACTAGCACCCCTAGGATATACCGTGGTGCACTCATACTCTGCTATCTAATACCGGTGCATCACGTACATAAGGATCACGTGCTCCGAATCACTCAGGAACCATATCAATAAGCGAAAATCACACATATTGGAGGCGAATATTGTCCCAGATATATGGGTCACGCACATACCTACGCTTCTATGCTCTGCTGAAACTTATTAACTCAAATAAGCCATTCAAGACCCTATGTTCTTGAGGTACCAAATCTAAATCCCACCCGAAGGCAACACAAGGTAAGATTGTCCACTTTCGAAAGCCTTCCTACAGTGATAGCAAGTATGGCAGGTATGTCATACACATAATAAACAATAATGTAGACAAGCATTTCCACTTATATAAATATAACAACAATGATGTATTTAGACAACCATATGATGACGATAGATATTTATCTCACCTATACATAATTTTCTATAGGTATCTAATTAACCTGTATGTATAATAATATTGTGGCATACGCATAGCCCATATAATAAATTTCATACGTAGTATTTTATATATCTCCAATATTATATGCATTTTTAGATTATAAATAATCCTCCATATATTTTATTTCCTAGATTTTCTCACCGTACGATGATAACCCCAATAACATCGTTATGTATTTATTTATTATATATATATATATATATATATAAAATTTAACGACATCTTCTATACAATCTAAATCAATTCCCAATGTAATATGGCTATAAATTCCTAACTTTGTAGCAATGGCCAATAACCTCAAGGGTTCCCCTTTACTAATAATATAACTACTCATACACTTAAAATACTGCTCCAATACGTACTCTCTTCTTTAATACTCAAATCGCTTCCTAATCACTTCATAAAGATTTGTACAATTTATTTTCGAAAGTACCAATTCATAATAATTAATTAGTATATGCACTACGTCTCTTAAATCCTTAGGTATCTCCTCACTTATAATAATCGTCGTCCATATACGCATAGGGTAATTGCTGAATTCTTTGTAGTACGTAGACTAAATTTCATCCTAGTCTCCTGTTAGGATTTTACTTAACCATAGTCGGTATGTAAATACCTTTTCTACGCTCACAATTACTTATATAAAATTACCCCCTTAAATACCTCTTAAAGTATGACTCCTCACAAACATCCCTATTTGGGTAAGTCTTAGCTTTTACTTTCAACTAACCTAAAATAAACATCTCACTTGAATAATTATTTATAAGTCCCCACTCTATTTTTAGTAACCCCATATGTCTCACTCTATAATTTATTTTCTTCAGAAATACACATTATGTGCCACACCATTTTTACACTTTCCTAACCCCTATTATTTTCCTTAAGTGGTTAGGATTAATTTCCCTTTGGTGTATATTTATTTTCTTCAATTAATCAAGCTACAAATAAATAAAATATGGAAACTAACCCATATATATTAAACCAACCGAAACTGCCAGAAGTTTTATAGGGTCGATCGATCGACCCTTGGCCTTCGATCGATCGATCGTTCTGGGCAGCTTCTTCTTCGACAAGCTATCCGGCCATTAAACCTCAACCCAATCTTTTATCCCTTCCTCTATCATCATCCAAACTCAATCAACAACATATATATACATCAAATGAGTTCTAATCATCCTATAACTGATTTTCAACAATTAATTTTAATAAATTCCAAGATTCACAAATTGGGTATTAATCGAATTATATTCGTTTTAATCTTCCGAAAACCCGTTTGATCCATGAAAATTCAGCCCAAAAATCATTAGTTTTGTAACAACTACAATATGAGAACTTAACACACTTAATCGTAAAGCAAGTTAAACACTTGCCTCGTGGATTAAATTCGACGATCCCGAGTCTAATCCTGAGAAGTTTGGCCCGAAAATCATTTTCTTCCTTCCTTTCTTCTTCTTCTTTCTTCTGTGCCTTCTCTCTTATCTCTTCTCTCTCTTAGGGCAGAATATGGAAAAGGAATGATGGCTGCCACCTCTTAAATTCGAAAGTGGGTGTATACCCAATTGTTAAATGACTCGGGTACCCATTTACGAGTCCTCACTAGTCCAAAAATGCCGGAACCCAAACGCTACCCCTGGGTACTCTATTTTGACTATCTCGGCAATTCCGAACCCAATGGCGCAGCCAAAATCTAGATCCGAGTTACTTTACTAAAATTCACTATTTTGACCCAACACGTTCAATACGCGTGTTTTCCAATTTAAAATATTTTTCTTTGTCTCTTTACCTAACTGCGACATGTTATAAAAATAATCTACTCATATACTTAGTCTCGTAAGAAAAATATAATCTATGTAAATATTTATCCGACACTCGAAAACTGATATTTACTATTCATTTTATAGTATTAAATTTATTTATTTTCACTTATAAATTTCAGAATTACTATTCATAGGAATTCCTCAAATTACCAAATCACGTCTACAGTATAATTTAAATTCCTTAGTCTCGTAAGAAAAATATAATCGAGGTAAATATTTATCCGTCACTCGAAAACGAATATTTACTATTAATTTTATAATATTAAATTTATTTAATTTCATTTATAAATTCCAGAATTACTATTCATATGAATTCCTCAAATTACCAAATCACGTCTACAGTATAATTTAAATTCCTTTAAAAGTACGGGGTATTACATCAGCACACTCAATTGTTGTTTTGGCTTGTTTGCATTTCCCATCCGCTGAAATTCCCGTTACTTCTTCTTACGGACTCAGAATCGCGCACCGTTCGCGGCCACGCGAAGCTTTCGAGGCGGGATACAACTTCCATGATGTTGGGGCAGGTAAGCTGTGAAAGGACTAGATTTCCCTTAAACGTCTGATCGCGTACGAAAATCGAGCGGAATGCGTCCGAACTTCACACTTAGCATCCAAATACCTATTTATGCTCAATTAACCCCTACAAAATATGTTAACGTAGAAATTCGAGGTTGTCTGGTTAACGAGCATATATATAGGGAATAAGATACCCGAGGAGGCTAAAATGCGTAGGTTCGGAGGATGAAATACGCAATATTTGCGTATCATCACACTCCCTAACATACACATTGCTAGTCCCTAGCAATGAAATAGGATGCAACACGAACTACAAGCAAACCAAAAGCAAGATAAGTACAAAAGTGTGGTATAAAAGCAAAAGGCCACTTTCACAGGAGATTCGATTGCATTTACCATATGCAATAAGCCATTAAACCCTTATGTCACCCTAGTAGATGAGTGTCGTCTCGTGAGGGTTTTCAGGGATGATACCCACAAACATCACATGGTTTCCTCAAAATAAGCCCAAATCAACATGAGACAAACCCAACAATAGTGAAAAAGATTTCATACACATTATTAGCACATTGAACGGATTCAAACAAAATTTTGAAATCATTAACCTTATATAATGCACCTCATAGAATTGAAACCTTAAAATGTGGGAGGGGGAGCGAGCACATGCAAAGTGTGATTTGGCAAAAACTTATATAAACCAGATACTAAATAAACGTAAGCATAAATTCAATCCTCACGGGAATTACACTCATCAAGTCAATTCACTCGAAATAGTGAGGTAACACACGGAACATGCGAGCTAAAGAGTAAATATAAGTGAAAACTAGGACGTACACATGTCACAAATGAAGAACGCTATATATAAACTGAAAAATTATAATCTCAATGAAAGATACCGCACACTAAAAGAGGCGAAATATATTTTCACAGATTACCAAAACTATTTAAACTTTTGAATTACATCAACCTAAGATCACATAGGACTTTAATAGGGTTGTAATGTAGGTTTAGCTAGGGTACGATATGAAGGAATGTATGTACGGATTCAAAGTGTTCGGAATGAAAACTCGGGATAATGAGAAAATGCGGGTAATATCAAAATTGGAAAACAAGTTCCAAACAAGCATTAGATATATCATTGGGGAGAGTAATCAAAGATTATTGAACTATATACACATATAAACTTTCTCTTTCTTTTTCTTTCTTCTTTTTCTCATGTTTTCTTTTGTTTTCTTTTTCTTTTTGCTTTCCCTTTTTCATCACTTTTTTCACATATCTTTTCTTTACTTTTCTCACTCTCATATTCTTAAATTGCGACCGACATCACAACAACATCATTAAATACCAAGTAACATTCCAAACAAAGGTATGGAAGGTGTATGTATGGTATTAAACTCCAATTCGGAGTTGGTTATGGGATTTGAGTTATGAAATGAAAGGCTATTATTTAGGCTCAAAGGGGTTAATGAGGGTAAACATATAAGGGTGATGTCAAGGCTAATATGGGTGATATAACAAAGAATGCCTATGATCATTTCACAAAGTTTACGCAATTCTCGAGTCAAAACAATATATGAAAATCATGATCAAGTAACACATTTCATGTATGAACTCAATTAATGAACGATCCATTGAAAGAATAGTGAGATTACCGACGAATTTAACGTTTTCAATGAGAAAAGAATATTGTATACACTCACAAACGACGAAAGGTACAAAGCTTACTCGGTGTAAGTATATACAATGCAACAAAAAGATTACCGAGGTATAAAAATCTTAAACCGAATCAATAAAGAAAGAAAAGTGCATGTGCTCATGGGATTAAAGTTTAATTCATGAAGTTATTTATAATATCAATGATTGAGACTAAAGTCTAAAAACTTCTAAAATCGAGAACATGCATCATTGGGCTGTCTATTGGATCGGGCAATTATTGAAATTTATCACAAGAAACAAAGGCAAAAATGCTTAAAAAAGGAGAAAAAAGAAAGAAAATCTTTTTGAAAATTTTAATTTTCTATGAAAAGCATATTAAGTAACTAACATGTGAGCAAAAACATGGACTAAATAAAGAAATGGATAGAATATACCACACCCCCTAACTTAAAACTTGACATTGTCCTCAATGTGAATTAATAACCAAGTTAAAGAGCAGAAAAGATCGATATTACCCAAAATTGGAGCGATCCCAATAAGAACAAGTCCAAAGAATCTACAAAATAGGTTAGTACCGAGCATACCAAAAACAAATAACAAAAAGATAAGTAATTACAAGACTAAATTAAAAAGGGGGGAGGGGGAATAAAAAGAAAGAGTAAAAAACTAACTATATACAACCTACTATTTAGGCTTCACACTAACTATACACTAGAAGTCTAAATAGTTGAGGGTCCACCGCAAAAACGATTTGACTTTGGAGTATAACCGGTGTACCCTCACTCTCAGGCATGCCTTTCGAAAAATATGAATTCCGTTTGAAAAACGAAAGGCATGTGTAAGGCGTAAGAAAGGAACCATCGCCAATTAAAAGTTTTGGAGGGGCGATGGGCGGTTTGGATTGAACGGGTGACAAAAACATGTGGGGATCGAGAAAAGCCGAATATCCTCCCAAGGATTTTGAAATTGGAATGGGAGGTGGCTCACATGAAGGCAAAGATGCGATCATGGAAAGCGACTCGAGCAAGTACTCCTCATCGGCGAAAAGGTTTAAAACATTAAACTTTGAAACCGAATCATCGGGTACTTGTGACGGTGTGATAATAGATGATGAAAATGAGGATGAAAGAAATTAAAACTCATGAGATGAATCATCATCACATGAAGATTGAGTTTCGAAGGAAATAATATCATTTTCAATGAAATGTTCTTCTTTGGGGGCCAAAGAAGAAATCATTTCATTGCAAATAGATATTACGTTGTTTTCATCCTCACTTTCAATATCAATTATGAAATGGGCAATGTTTAGAATGGTTTGTTCCAAAGTAGGCCCAAGTACCTCATTTGGTTCAAACATTCTTTGACTTCGAAAGTCTCGGAAGCAAAATCATCATCGGACTCAAATAATAATTCCATGTATGTTCCCACGAACGATTTTCTTCCCGATAATGGTTTTTAATTTAATCATTCTCATACATACGCAAGCCGTCACCGAATATCATAGCTCAAGGTGTGGATGCATGAAAATGGGAACTTTGAAAATTACCATCGGACTTAAACGAAAACTCATTATTATAGGAATTTTGAAAACTATTGCAATTCGTTTCAAAATTCCTATTATAAGGAGGTAAAGGCCCAAAATCATTGTCATCATCATCAAAATTCCAATAACCCAAGTTTTGACTTTCGTTATACTCGACCAAAGTCATATTTGAATTTGAAATTCTTTGGGATCCTAAGTATTCACTGAAAGTTATAGGATTACGAGCATTTTGAGAATTATAACAATGATTACCGAAAGAATTGGAATAAGACATGCTTACCCCAAAAATGGCTCGAAATGGAGAATTCCACAAAGTAGGTGCGTGCGAGAAATTCGAGCATTTCTAAGTGCTCAAATGTGGAAGTCCAGCAAAAAGATTAGCAAATAATACAAATAGAGAGAAAATACTATGAAATACTAAATCAAATAAAGTCTAAAACAAACTCATCCCCGGCGCCATTTTGATCGAGGGTGAAAAGTAGCGCGTGTCAAATCCTGATCGTTATTTTCTATTCACCACCTCAATACAAAAACCTAAATTACGACTACACTTGCGAGGCAAGCACAACGGTAAGTCGGGTATCGAAAAATCCAGAGAGATGAGATGCTAGAATGTAATTGATTTAGTACTTCTCAATAAAAAGGAAAAAGGTGATTATAAACGAAAAATAAAAAGATACATAATAGGCAAGTGCATTGAAACAAGACTAACAAGGCGAGTAAAAATATAGGTTGCGTCGAATATCCCTCACCCGAGTTAATTCATAAAAAAAGGACATATGGGTTGACGATTTATTACAAATGTGTCTCGTTTTGACAGTTAATTAAATCAAGGGTTGTCACACCCCTAAATCCTCATAAAAGCCTAATAAGATTTTGGCGTCAACAAATGCCCCAAAAATTGTGCACGAAAGGTCGTAAAAATGAGACATACATGATATGCCCTATCAAATCTCCTAGGCACAATAACTAGGACAACACACCCGAAATAGACCCGTAAACTCCATCACCAAAGCCAAGCAACGTGTTAACCCGAATGAGTTCCATTCAAACATAACCTAATTTAAATTGGATAGAAATCATGGTAAAAACGCAGTTAAGAAACGCGATAAAACTACACTAGAAAGCGATTAAATCAAAGCATGTAAAGAAAGCATATAAGGTAATTAACAAAGCATGAGCAAATGAAATACACGCTATATTAATGGAGAGGGAAGATAAAAGTACAATCTTACAAACCCAAATGTTGTCAAACCATATGAGGAAGAAGAAAAGAGCTCTCAACTCCCAAAACCTAAGCTAAACTATCCTAAAATCTATTCTATCCCTTAAAATCTGATTATTACAACAAAAAACCTTTATATAGTAAGATGGAATAAAAGAAAAGAAGAAATAAAAGAAAAGCAAAATATCTCCTAAAAATAGGGGATCGATCAATCGAGCCAAAACATCGATTAATTGATGGTGAAAAAATTAGCCCACTGTGACGAATGATCGACCGATCGATCGATCAAGTAGGTATCAGCACACTGCATTGCTGTTTTGGCTTGTTTGCATTTCTCGTTCGCTGAAAATCCCGTAACTTCTTCATACGAACTTTGAATTGCGCATCGTTCGCGGCCATGCAAAGCTTGCGAGGAGGGTTACAACTTGTATGTAGATGTTGGCCCAAGCTGTGAAAATACTAAATTGCCATTGAACGTGAGATCACGTATGGAAATTGAGCGAAATGCATCCGAACTTCACACTTAGCATCCAAATACCTATAAAAGCTCAATTAACCCCTGTAAAATATGTTAACGTATAAATATGAGGTTGTGTTGTTAACGAGCGTAAATATAGGAAATAAGATACCTGAGGGGGCGAAAATGCGTAGGTTCGGAGGATGAAATACACAATATTTGGGTATCATCACTATCCAGAATAATAGTAGGGGAAGATCTGTATATGCACCTAGTTGTTTTATAAAACATTATTACTTCATCTCATATTAGAGAAGATTTTAGGGTCCATTGCCATATCTGTTACATCATCCGAGCTCTATAGGGAGGTTTAAGAAAGTATCTAAGAATGGAAAAGTTATCCTTCTACCGTAAACTCCTACACCATCATGATCATGATCAACCAACCTATCTTATAGGACATACATAATACTAACACCTAAAGAAGGCTTGTCAAATGGTTTGTGGAGATGGGTTTGCTTGATATCATGTAACATCAATGAATTTATGTCAATGGATAAGCTTTAGCCAAATTTATTGTAGATTTTAGAAAAATGGAGGAAAACACAATGATCTTGGAGTTAGAGGTAAAAAATGTTCCAAAAAATGATAAAAAGTCATTGTTCCAAGAGGTGGAGGCCATATCTTGCACATGGATCCTGCATATAGATGGATACTCAAACATTTTAGGCAGTGGGATTGGACTTCATATAGGAATCCTTGATGGAGGTATATATGTCTTGATTTTTATTTTAAATTCAAAGCCTTTAACAATTAGATGGAGTATGAATCCTTGGAACTAGGCTTACGCCTATCCATCCATTTAAAATCATAATAAGTAGAGTCCATTAACGACTCTCAACTTGCGGTGAACTAATTTACTAAGGTCTATGAGGTTGAAGGTGACAAGATGGAAGGCTACATATCAATTGTACAATGCCTCACCTAAAGGAACCCCAATTTTTTTATCAAAAGGGTCCCATGGGTAGAAAATTCAAAGAGTGTCCATCTTGCATGAGTCGATTAACCATATAAGGAGGATCTGAAGGTTCTGGTTTTTACTTTGGACCATCCAAGCATCACTCAGCTCCAAATAAACACTATAGAGGTTAATTAGAACACATAGTGGATAACACCCATTAGAGACTACTGTAGAGATGGGGTTCTATTAAAAGATAAGCTTCGATATAGATAAACGAAGTTTCTAGATTCTAGGTATTTCCTAGAGTATGGGGTTTTATTTAAGAATAGGTATTATTCAGAACCTCAGAGGTGATTAAGCCCATTGAAGGAGATCTACATCCTCAGAAACCTTCATAAAGGTTCATGTGGTGCCCATATAATCCTTAACACCTTAGTTCATAAGGTTCTGAGGCAAAGGTACTTCTGACCAACATTGGGGAAGAAAGCTAAGGATTTGGTCCAGTAGTGTGACACGTGTCAGAGGTTCACTTTCAATATAAAGTTGGAAGTAGAGAAGATGTACCTAACTCTAAGTCCATGATCCTTTACTCAATGGGAAATGAACTTGGTAGGACCTATGCCCCTCAGTAATGGTAAAAATAAATTATATATTATGGACATTTATTACTTCATTGAGTGGGCTGAGGTCGAGCCCTTAACAACCATCATGGAGAATAAGACTACAAACATTATCTGGAATAGAGCCATTTGTAGGTCTAGATTGACTAAGGATGTCATCTTCGATAATCGAAAACAATTTAAGAATCCAATCTCTTGGGACATCTACCCAGAATATGACATAGCCAACCACTAATTTTCTCAAACAAATCTTCATAACAATGGCCAAGTTGAGTCATAAACTAAAAATCTTACCCATCATGAACAAAAGGTTAGAGACGGCGAATCGATTGTGGGCAAAAGAGACACCAAGCATATTGTGGGCCTATATAAGTACAGTAAAAGGTCCAATGGGAGAAATTGCATTCTCTCTGACTTTTTGAATTGAAGTAGTGATCCTTGAAAAGGTTAATGTTCCCACGTAGAGGATATCTCAATTTGAAACATAGGATAACGATGAATGCCTTAAGATATTTTACGATGACCTGGAGTAAATAAAGGAATAATCCTAATGGCCATGTATAAGTAGAGAACAACCTCATACTTGAATAAGAATATCTGCCACAGAGTGATCAAAGTGGGTGAATTGTTCATGAGAGAGGCGACCGTTGTGACCAAGAATCCAAATGAAGTGATGTTGGGCCCTAAATGGGTAGGCCTATGTGTGACGACAAAATTACGAGGTCAGGGTGCTATTATCTTAAAGACATGAAAGGTTGTGAAGTTCCACACCCCTATAATGTAGAAAACCTCCAAAGATACTACTAGTAATATACTTTAAAATTAAATAAATCAATCCCTTTTAGTTACATACAACGTATCAATATGATTATTATCTAATAGTTGCATGGATTTTATCCATGGCTCTTGAAACCAAAGGCGTAAGGACCCATTAGTTTACCGAGTTTTAAGAATTTCATCATTGGCTCAAAAACACCTAAGGTCGAAGGACCCACTAGTTTATCGAGTTATAAGGATTTCAACCTTGGATCTAAAACACTTATGGTATAATAAACCAAAACTCAAGTTGCAAAGACTCCAACATGGGGTTAAAAATGATAGTCAAGGGACCCAAAAAGACTAATGGAATCATCACGATCTTCACCTTTGATCCCATTCAATTCGACTAAATTCCAATGCCCACCAAAGTCATCCTATAGGCTCTTTACACATTTAAAAATGCCTTCAATAAGGACAAAGCCATATAAAGTGTTGATATATTCACAAGGCCTTTACTTGACCTTTTCTTCTATGAAATCCAAGTGTCAAGCACTAATTTTCACTATAAAATCTAAGACATATATAAAATTATTGATTTTTTAAATTTTTTGGGGGTCTAAATGCCCAAATACAAAAAATGCCGAAAACACTCTAGTTTTATAACCTAAAGTTCAAAGAATAAACTTCAAATGTCTGAGGATACGTTGTGGAACCACATAATATCATCCTCAAGAGGGCTAAGGCTTTCAGCCCAGCATGACTTTCAAACTTTCCAAGTATAGAGGTCTTATGACCCTTTATATGACTTGAGGTTTGCAAATTTCAAATTATCTAAATCCTTAGGTATTATTAACCTTAAAAGGATTTCATATATCAAATTTACCTAAATTCAAAGGTCTTGTGATCCTCTGTGGGACTTCAGGTTTCAAAATTTTAAACTCTGGAGGTCTTAAGACCTGTATACAAACATCAGATTTTAAACTCTGTAAATCTGGAGGTCTTATGGTCATTAAAAGAATTTCGTATTACCAATTTACCTAAGTTCGAGGATCTTAAGATCTCTCGTGAAACATATTTCAAATGTGAAATTTAAATCTCATTTATCATGACCCTTAACAAATTTACCTTTTGTCCTTTACTCCCCAAATTTTCGGGGGCTGAGCGTGTGTTCAAAAAATTTGGGCTCTGAATCCTAAAAAAAGGGCAAGTATAATGTATTCCATTGTCCTAAGGTCTAAATACACCTTACAAAACATCAGTATTAACCTAAAAAAATCACAAGAACGTGGAAAAGGTCTCAATACCCTCAAGTCTAGTTCAATAATTTTGTGCCTCAAATTGTCTTTCTTGACTAAGAAATCTTAAAGTAATAATGGAATACTATCTACTATCATACCTCAGACAAAATAATGCTTTGAAAAAATCCCTTAGAAAAGAAAAAGTAAAGCAAGTATGAAGTGAAAATTGAAGAAAAGTAAAGAGGTACAAAATGCAAAGTCTGTTGATTCCAGGACTACTTTTTCATTAAAGGCATAAAAGATTCATATTACAAGAAATGAACAATGAATGATAAACAATTTAAAAAAAAATTACATAAAAAGACTTTTAAGTATTAAGGTTGATGGGATCCAGAGAGTTTTCACTTTTCTTGGGACTTGATGAGGAAAGATAGAGAGGTGTATTTTCTTTGGTTTCTCCTTTTTGGGCCTTGCGATCAACTAGATCTTCATCAATACCACTTTTTTCATATGATCTATCCTCTTTGGATCGAGGGGCTTTAGGAAATAAAAATGAAATTTCCACATCAGGAAAGAGATCATAAACCTTAGCATTACAAAACTAAAATCTGGATTTTAAATTTTGAAAAGGAAATTTCTTAAAAGGATCAGACTCAAGATAAAGCAAACAAGTTACTAGTCACTGCGGTATGAATCTTCCCTTGATGTTTTGTGTGCTTCACCAATAACTCAACATAGTCTTTTTGTAACTCTTAGACTTAAGATGCTAGGTGGTTTATCACGAAAGATGAAATCATCTACCCATTAGTCCTTCTTAGCCTGAAGGAATTTATCTTGAGCATTCTGGAGCTTGGGGGACTAGGCCTGAAATTCCTTCACCATATTCTTGATTTTAATCTAAACTAATGAATGAGTCTCCTCATGAAAAACCTTACTAAGTCATTTAACATAAATTAAAATAGATAAGTAAGTTTTGATCTTCTGTTTGAGGAAACTATTTTGTAAAACCAAATCAGTTAACACAAGACGTGTTTCAAGATTACTGTAACAACCTAATTTTATTTTAAATGGGAATTTTGAAATTTATTTTGGAAATTTGAGAAAAATAAAATTTTGGATTTAATTATTTTTAATAATTAAATATATTAGTTTGTATATTCAAAATTCGAAAAGCTAGATTACAAGACTCCTAATATAAGTATATATGAGTCATGTGGCATTTAGAAGAGTCCTCAAAACATAAAACTCTTAAAGAGTCCTTAAAACATAAAACTCTCTAGAAACAAAAATATATAAACATATTTGACCGCGTGATCGAGCTTAAATTTTTTATGCAGCTTCCTATCATTTTCATCTACTATGACTTAAATTTCATCCAATTCCAACGGTCCGATAGTCCGAAATATTTTTTCAGTGTTTGTATCTAATTAGAACTCTTTTCTTAATCAATTTCTTAATACTTTATATATCACACCAAATTTGTGGATTGAGTTTTCAAATCAATTTTTCATCAACTTTTCAACCAGAAGACCATTCCAAAATTATTACCTTTCATCTACAAACTTTAGCCCAAAGTTAATCATGTGTTCGACTCAATATTTGAAGGCTTATTTGGTGTTTTCTCGAGTTTGGGCTAGATAAAGTTTTGATTATTTTCGTGAGAGGAACCTGATGGTGCGATCATATTTTGAGGAAGAATTTATGTGACGATTAATGTGATGATTTTGAGCTATGGGACTTACACGATATGCTCCTAAATTCTCTCGATAGTATTCCATTTGTTTTCTGTGTCAATTGCACTCATGTTGAATTGTGATATTAATTATAATCTTGATAAATTGTTGGAATAGATTATTTGATTCGTTGAGATATATTATATTACTGATTTGAGTATAGTGTCATGAGATTTTAATATGACACAGAGAATGGGCACCCACCAATAGTCCAAAAACTATTAATGGCTCTGAGATGCCTAAGCGTGGTGAGGTGAGGCCTGATGACCCATTGATGTGTTGTTGAGAAATTAATTTCAAAATACTTCTTGAGTATTACATTTGATTTGTATATGCGCATTCGTATTGTTGTAATTTATTAATCTTGCCAATTATTTTTGAACATCTATTCTTGTGATATTGTGTTCTTTTGCATATTTTCTTTCAATGGCAGGCAAGCGTTGATTGGGACACTATAGTCTATTTTGGAGAATTATTTTAGAGCTTGGATTGGAATATTTATTTTTTTGATGCATAAATTGGTGGTGTTATTAGTTGGAGAATTTGGTATTGTGAGAGAAACATTATTGTAAATCATTATTGTGGAAATAGAAGAATTGTGGTTTTGTTATATTTAAATATTGGAATTTAGATGCTCTATACTTATTTTGGATGGTTTTAGCTTAGTTTTTATTGCAGTAGCACGTCGCGTGTCCTCTCGGGCTCATGGGGTGTTACAGATGGTATCAGAGCTTAAGTGTACGACAACCCTCGAGGCTTTGGATTTTGGGTCTAGCATGCGTGAGAGACGTGTTTTCTTTGGAGATAGATTATTTTTTGAAGACGTTTTAGGCATCGAGGTTGAGATTTATGATCTTAATGTGAGAACGCGTAGAATCGATTGAGGACTTTAGTGTTGTAATTTTTGGGAAATAGAATCGAGTGGCATTTTATTTTTGAGCATTAGGCTACGTCGAATTTCGAGGGCTAAATTTCTTGTTAGTGGGGAAGTATGTAACAACCTAGATGTTTTATAAATGGGAATTTTTAAATTTATTTTGGAAATTCGAGAAAAATAAAATTTTGGATTTTATTATTTTAATGCTTAAATATATTGGTTTTTATATTCGAAATTCTGAAAGCTCAATTACAAGACTCCCAATATGAGTATATATAAGTCATGTGGAGTTTAGAAGAGTCCTAAAAACATTAAAATCTTAAAGAGTCCTTAAAAAATAAAAATCTCTAGAAAAAAAATATAAAAATATTTCACCTTCTGATCGAGTTGAAATTATTATTCAGCTTCCTCTCGTTTTCAGCTACTATGCACTTAAATTTTAGCCAATTCCAACAGTCCGATCGTCCAAAATATTTTTTTAGTGTTTGTATCTGATTAGAACTCTTTTCTTAATCAAACTCTTAATCATTTATATATCACAACAATATCGTGGCTTGGCGTTTCAAATAACTTTTTTATCAACTTTTCAACCAAAAGCCCCTTCAAAATTATTCCCTTTCATCTACAAACTTTAGCCCTAAACTTAATCAAGTGTTTGACTCAATATTTGAAGGCTTATTTGTTGTTTTCTCGAGTTTGGGCTCGAACAAGTTTTGCTTATTTTCGTGAGAGCAACGTTATGGTGCAATTAGATTTCGAAGAAGAATTTATGTGATGATTCATGTGATGATTTTTAGGTACGAGACTTACACAATATGCTCTTAAATTCTCTCGAGAGTATTCTATTTGTTTTCTTGGTCAATTGATCTCATGTTGAATTGTGATATTCATTGGAATCCTAGAAAAATGTTACAATATATTATTTTATTCATTGAGATATATTATATTGTTGATTTGTGGATAGTGTTATGATATTTTAATATGGAATGGAGAATGGGCACCCTCCAATTGTCCAAAAATCGTTATATGGCTTTGAGATGCCTAGGGGAGGTGAGGTGAGGCCTGGTGACCCATTGATGTGTTGTTGAGAAATTAATATTGATATAATTCATGAGTATTGCATTTGATTTGCATACACGCATTCGTATTGTTGCGATTTATTCACCGTGCTAATTATTTTTGAGCATCTATTCCTGTCATATTGTGTACTTCCTTGTATTTTCTTTTAGTTGCAGGCTAGTGTGGATTGGGACTCTATGGACTATTTTGGAGAATTATTTTAGAGCTTCGGTTGGATGATTTATTTTTTTGATGTATAAATTGATGGTGTGATTAGTTGGAGAATTGGGTATTTTAAGAGAAACAATATTGTAAATCATTATCGTGGAAATAGAAGAATTGTGGTTTTGTTATATTTACATTGTGGAATTTAGATGCTCTAAACTTATTTTGTATGGTTTTAGCTTAGTTTTTATCGCAGTTGCACGCCGCCTACCCTCTCGGGATCGCGGGGGTGTTACAAATACGAACAAGTTATTTTAGTTCATGGAAATAGGTTTTAAAGTTAAACCTAAGTCTAAGTTGCAGCAGTAGTTGTGAAGAGTTAAAAAGAACACTCACGAGAGAATGTTTCTAACATAATTAAACCCCAAATTAGGGGAAACATCCACGGCATGCACACTAGGGTTTGGGGGATTTTATTCCCAACCTGTTTTCCCTTCATTCTTATTAAGTCATTCTTAGTTAGTTAATTTTTCTCACATAGTTAATGCAGTAATTTAATTTAGTGTGTTTTTAGTTAATTAGTTATTTCCCATCTCAATCATCTTTTTGTTTCTTTTTAGAGTCAAGTTAGGGTTAATAGTCTTACCTTTGTCGTCACGTTCACTCGTCCTAGTTCCTTGAGGATTCGATACCCAGACTCGCCGCTATACTCCACTAGAGTGTAGTTAAAGTTTAGTTTTTTGTATTGCGGTCGGAAGCCAATAACAACGATTAGTGTATGTATTTACACGGACGCTTGGTTTCCACCTCGATCAATGACCCAAGCTTATACATTATAATTTGTCACTTATAGTTAATCCTTATGTTATGAATAACTTTCACTAGTTATTTACACTCCTCACATTTAAGTGTTCTTTATCTCGTATATAATATTCTCATCTTATATATGTATATAATATATTTCATTCCGAATTTTATATTCCCAGATGATCCAGAATTTATCTCACATTTCATTCTTTATCTTGGTCCATGTATGTATGTATGCTTTCACATCTATTATATATACACAATATACTATACACATCAAGTATATCCATACATATATATCACACACTATATAGGTATACCAACCATCCCTCAGAGCTATACCTTATTAGATGCAATCTCTAAAATGTTATCATCCTCCAGGGAATTTCTCACACATTATCCCGGGGAGCCATGTCGGAATCTCACAGCGAACCTTAAATCACACAAATGTAGGGGAAGCAGTCATCGTTCCTCACCTAAAAGTGAGAATGAATCATACCCAAGATGTCTCACCCTGAATAAAAATCACAGTGTATAATAACTGTACGACTATCACCTGGGCTATACTCACCTTGCTCCTCAAGCCAGGGAATTCACCCACATCGCATAACTTACAATTATAGCACTAAAGGGGTATGTTCAACATAAATATATCAATCACCCATAGATATATTTATAATCATATCATATATCTACTCTCTCTCTCTCTCTATATATATATATATATCCTCAAATCCGGCTATATTTGCCTATCTCCCATGGCATTAGCCTAAAACCCAAATATACCACTTCATATTAATTTATATTAATTTGATAAGTATTCACACACTCCTTCAAATCATACCCCAGACACACTAACTCTGAACGTTATTTAATATTTTAGAATTTATTCATTAAATTCCTCCAAAATATGCCGCACATTTATCCCTCCCAAAATACAATTATATATACTTATAATGGATGGGAAATATGCCTCATATTTTTGATAAACGAATCATTTCAAGAATAAATTTTAATTAATTTATTCTTATATATATGTAACTGGCTGAACTGCCAAAATTTTCGAACTGTCGATCAATCGACCCAACCGATCGATCGATCGATCGAACAAGTCTTTATCTTGTACAAGACTCGGTTTCTCCTTCTTCTCCAAATATATATCCAACATACATAACTCCATAACCATGGTTTCTAACAATACCTAACCGTATATATCACATCTCTATACTTAATTACACCCGTTATAAGAACTAATTCCAAAGGATTCCTCAATTTGGTCAAGAATTAAACCTTAATTCTTTGAAACTCACATATCTCACTTCTCCAAATTTCTCACTAAAAATCACTCCATTATCATGGATTTTAACTTAGATTTTATACGGAGTAGTTATCACATAAACTTCTTATGAAATCTACTTTCAAAAAAAATATATTTCAGCAAGAATTCCAAACCCAGAATCATATAGTTTTCACACGAACTATAATATGTATTATGCACACACTAAAATGATTAAATCAAGTTAAAAAATTTCCTCATTAGATAAATCCAACTACCTCGTGCCGAGAATCTGCTGGAGTTTGCTGGGAATTTCCTGTTTCTCCCCCTTTCTTCCATTCTCTTCTTCTTTCTTCTTTTCTTTCTTTATTTTCCTTCTTTATATCTTGTCTTATTAGAGAGAATAAGGGTTTCTCACTTATTAAACCTAAAATTGACTCGTATACACAAATTCGAGTCCCTACTAGTCCAACAATTCCCCAGAACCCAAACACTACCCTTGGGTACTCTATTCTGACTATATCGGGCCTTACGAGACCAACGTTCACTCGAAATTACCATTTGAGTCACTTATAAAAAATTTACCTTTTTAAATTCAATGCGACTTCACACGTATTTTTCCAAATAAAATATTATTCCCCGTCACTTTGCCCAACCACGACCTGACATAAAAATGATTCAACTTCATTTACTTATTCCCATAAGTAAATGTAACACACGTCAATATTAATCCAAAACTCGCTAATTAATATTTAACCCAAACTTCAAATTTCTTTCACTAAATTTCTCAAATCATTTCTCCGAGTATTAAATTACATCCACTTATGTAATTTAAATACCAATAAAAGTGTGTGGTATTACATACTTCCCCCTTGCAAAGAAATGTCATCCTCGAAATTCAGATAAGAATGAGGATCTTACAACACCACATCCTCTAGTACTCAAAATAAACTTCAAAGTAATTCGTAATCAATATAGCCCCAGCTTCACATCATGCTTGTTCCACTCTCTTGATACTGATATTCTTCCTCAGTTATAAGGTCGCACTTCAATAACACCACATCATGCATTGTGATTCTACCAACGAGATTCAAATAAGAATGTGTCTATACATCCTTGGCTCTACTTCCTTAATATTATTGGAAGGATGCGCATTGCTATGTGCCAGCTTTCGGTATTCATCCCAACACAAAACTTCCATCCTGAGAAAAACCATATGAACATCCGACCACACCTGTCCGTCCTTCAAATCTTGGTTCATGGCGACGTAACTCTTACGACGGTCAAAATCAACCCAAAATAGTTTGTGGTTCCTCTACTTTTACCAACGGACTCTAACTCTTGTACGATCCAACAATATACTTATCCCCTCACCTTTAACCACGCATAAGGATAATGTTCAGGGTTTTACACACAATACCTCAATAAGCTCCTTGTCCACAATAAGTAGGTACAACCCTTACACAAAACTCTACCATCAGGACTTTCAAGGAAGTGCAAACGGATTTAAATTCTCTAGCCAAACTCCCTCAGATTTATATTTTGAATACAGGTGATTTAAATTCTCAAACTTTGGAGAATTGATGGTGAAACCGAATGGCCCATATTTGGCATGTATTGTTTTTTATAGCCTTTAAATTTTTTTGGGCTCTTTTAACCTCGTTGGACCCCGGATAATAAAATTCCTTAATTTTTTAGGTTTGATTTAACGGTGGCTTTATCGCAAATGATAGATAATTACCTTTCGTATAACTTCACCATTTCAAAATACCACACAATCTCACCAAACGGTTTTTACATGCATTCGAATATTGTCAAGTTTTATCACATATGGTTCGCTCTATAGAAAAATTTGAGATGGAAACACTCAAGCCATTATGTGATAGACAAGTACAATAATCAAATAAAACTGTGCATGTGTGCAATAAAGGAAATAAGGAGCCAAAAATGTAGCAAGATATCACTAATCACATCTCAAAGACTCCAAACATTGTAAAGCACATGGATGCAATGATGTAGCATCTCAAATCACTATCAAACAGTCACATGGATAAGTGGAATGAAATTTGTGACTCGGCTATCTTAAATGATTTTCCATAATAGGTGTAAACAAAATACAAAAAATCTTTTTATGTTTTTTCTAAAATTTTTATAACAAGGAAATCTTGTTGGAATTTAAAAAAATATATATATAAATAATAATACACATGATACAAACTAGCAATATGAATCATATGATATGAACATGACTGTTGATACCAAACTTAGTATGCTGATATAGACAAATAATAAGAAGACACGTGTCGATCTACGTGGCACAATAGCAACAAGGAAGTTTATTTCCCCGACCAAGTCATACTCACTCTGAGCAGAAAGTATACTCCGAGGAACTCCAACACTCCGAGGAACTCCTGAACGATGAGCAACTAAGGCGGTCCGAGCTGCATCTCGGCCACAACATTGATTTCCAGATAATCAATAGTTCAACTATTCATTGAATGCTTATTATACATACGTATACTCTTAAAGGGAATTAATTGTTTACCCTTTCACATGTACAACCTAAGGGCTATAAATACATTGTATCACCCTCATTCAAAGGGACCAGATTTTCTTGATAGAATTACATATCAAGAACTCCAAAACACCTGGGAATAAAATAACAGTGGATGTAGGCTTTTCCTTATAGCCGAACCACTTTAAAATTCTTTGTATCATTTATATTTATCTCTGATTAAATAATTAGAAGCAATCTAATTTTTTACATCAACAGATTGGCGCCGTCTGTGGGAAACGACTGTTGTTATCGTTTTTCACCAAAAATCATTCATCATCAATGGCAGATAATCCGGAATCCAGCAATCGAAATGCTGGAAATGCTGGAAATCTTCCAAATCCCTCAGCACCTGCAGATCTGGCTGGAATTATGACGAATCTGGCTCAAGGACAAACCGCCATGCAAAAAACAATGCGACAACTCATACAAACCCTTCATGGCGGTGCACCTGCACATTCGGGACAGGGAAGTGGTCAGAGGCAAACCTATTTACTTTCTTCACGATCCAGGCGTACAGATGCGTATCGTAATGAGGAATCTGATGATTTCTCTTATCAACCTGGGCGAACTTCGTCAATACGGGCTACAGATACTGAGCAACGTATCACTCTCTCTCCAGAGATGCCCAGTGCCATGGAAAGATTGAGCAGGGTATCGCCTTTCAGCCGATTAGGCCCTAGGAGGAATAGGAGTCCACCTAAGACCATGTCGAGGAGTTTTCGACAACCATCAGATCTAAGAGAGGGATCAGCACAATCACGACCGGTTGCTCGTCAAGATAGGTCTCAGGATGCCACGTCAGAACAATCAATTGCTCGAACTAATAACCCCGAGAAAGGAAATGATGCGTGGAAAGGTTCCATTCAGCGGTTGGAGGATAGATTGGGAGAAATGGCTAAGGCGAAGAATCCCCTACAATGAACTTTTGTTCAAGGGACACCTTTTGTCCAGGCCATTGTGGATTTTGCTACCCCGTCAAAGTTTAAAGCCCCTGTGGTAACCCCCAAATATGATGGAAAGACAGATCCTGTTCTGCACATAGAGCAATATCAAGCTACTGCCGACATCTATGCTGTCCCCAACGAGATGAGATGCAGAGCATTCTCAGGAACTCTTACTAGATTTTCCCAGATATGGTACAACAATCTTCCTCGGGGTAAGATTTCAACTTTCTTTCAGTTGGCCAAGTTGTTCATTGGCAATTTCTGTTTTGGAGCAAAGCCAGTAAAACGAGTAGCACACTTGTTAAGTGTTAGACAAAAATCTGGTGAGAGTACTAGAGATTACATAACTCGTTTCAATAACGAGAAGCTGGAAGTCATAGATTATGAAGAAAAGACAGCAATCACCGCCTTGATGAGTGGGTTGTTGCCTAACAAATTGTATTACACTTTGGCCAAAGATCCACCTACAATTATGTCAGAGTTGATGGCAAAAGCGGACAAAATCATGAATGCCGAGGAGGCTATGGCTGCGAAGAAGAATACGAATAAAGAAACCAAGGTGGAAATCAACAAATCTAAGAAGAAAGAGCATAAGGGCAATGGCGGTGACAAGCATTCCAAGAATAATAAGTCGTCATGGGAAGTCCTGAAGAAATTCGATAATTATACTCCTTTGAAAATGGGTATTAATCATGTCTTTGAAGAAATCAAGAATAACGAGGAAGTAAGGTGGCCAAAGAAACTGAGGTTAGACCCTGACAAAAGAAATAGAGATAAATATTGCGAGTTTCATAAGGATCATGGTCATATGACTAAAAATTGCATAGCCGTCCAGAATGAGATTGAAACGCTCATTAGACGAGGAAAGTTGTCAAAGTATGTAGATCGTAGAAATGAAAGAGGAAATGAAAACCGAGCAAGAGAGAGGTCTAGATCTCCTCATCGGGCAGAAGAAAATAGGAAAAAGGGATCATGAGGATGATACAGAGGATGACCCCGATCTTCCCAAAAGGCCAAGGAAACCAGAACGCGAGGTATTTTCAATACGTTTTGGAACATTTGATTGTAATGTTATTACAGGCGGAGATGCAGGAGGAGGAGATCTTACTACAGAAAGAAAAGCTTACCTCGGTGAGGCTCAGGCTTGCTCATACATTCAACGGATAAATTTGGCTGAGGAGGATCGCCCAAGGAAGATAAACAAAGAGAAGCTGGTCATTGGTTTTTCAAAAAATGACCTTGCAGGTGTTATTTACCCTCACGACGACCCTTTGGTGATCAAAATGAGGATGAAAGAAGTAGTGATTTCAAGGGTTCTGGTAGATAATGGTAGTTCAGCAGACATCATGTTCTACTCATACTTTGACAGTTTAAATTTAAAATTATCTCAATTGGAACCTTATCACAAACCTCTCCTAGGTTTTGCTGGTGAGAAAGTTTTTCCACTTGGGACGATCAAGTTGGATATATTCATTGGAACTTGGCCTACTTGTCGAACAGAAAGAATACACTTCTTTGTGATGGATAAGAATGTGCAATTAGCTTACAACATCATCATGGGAAGAGTTGGTTTGAAGAAGTTCGAAGCAGTTCCAGCTACAGTACATCAGTGTTTAAAATTCCCAAACAAATTTCGGAGTAGTAGTTGTGAAAGGTGATCAAAAAGTATCTCGGGAATGCTATTATTCATCTGTCGAGCAAGAGGAGATTGAAGAGTCAAGGAAAAAGACTACTACCTACGAGGTGGATGAAGGTACAGAAATTGAAACACTGGATCCCAGAGATGAATCCCAACTTGAAAAAGGACAGGTGGTGGAATCTACAAAAAATGTTATTCTGGACGACGAGTACCCTGAACGAATAACCTAGATAGGTTCGACGTTGGATGCTTCAATAAAACAGGAGTTGGTAACTTTCTTGAGAAACATAAAGAAAACTTTTGCATGGAGTCATGAAGACATGCCAGGAATAGATCCAAACTTCTTATGTCATGAGCTCAATGAGAATAAGGAGATCAAACCCGTAAAGCAGAGAAGAAGAGTATTTAGTCCCGAAAAGAATCAAGCTATACAAGAGGAGGTCGAGAAGCTCCAGAAAGCTCAATTCATTGAAGATGTGAAATATCCGAATTGGTTAGCAAATGTGGTGATGATAAAGAAGAAAAATAATAAATGGAGAATGTGTGTTGATTTCACTGATCTCAACAAGGCCTGCCCAAAGGATCACTTTCCATTTCCCACAATTGACCAACTAGTGGATGCTACCTCGGGGCACGAGCTGCTCAGCTTCATGGATGCTTACTCTGGCTACAACCAGATCAAAATGAAACCTGAAGACAGGGAAAGTACTTCTTTTATTACCCCTATGGGAACTTATTGTTATAATGTTATGCCTTTTGGTTTGAAAAATGCAGGAGCGACATACCAGCGGCTGATGAACAAGGTTTTTGCCGAACAAATCATTTGCAATATGGAAGTCTATGTTCATGATATGCTGACAAAGAGCAAGATAGCTGCTGATCATCTAGTTGACTTAAGTCAGACCTTTGATCAAGTGGATAAATACCAAATGAAGCTCAACCCAACGAAGTGCACATTTGGAGTACGAGAAGGAATGTTCCTCGGGTACATTGTCAACCAGCGAGGCATTGAGGCGAATCCAGAAAATATCAAAGCTCTTTTAGGGTTGCGATCTCCAACGACGAAGAAAGAGGTGCAGAGTCTTACAGGACGAGTTGCAGCGCTCAACAGATTTGTATCCCGAGCAACTAATAGATGCCTCCCATTCTTCAAAACACTTCAAAAAACTTTTGAGTGGAATGATGAATGTGAAAAAGCCTTTCAAGACTTGAAGAAATATTTGGGAGCACCTCCACTGTTGTCCAGGCCAGTAATGGGAGAAAAGTTGTACTTGTACCTGGAAGTATCAGAGAATGCAGTCAGCTCGGCATTGATCAGAATAGAGAATGGAGTCCAGAAGCCAATTTATTACACAAGTAAGGCTTTTCGAGGTGCAGAGATCAGGTACCCAAAGCTGGAAAAATTGGCATTGGCATTAATTAAGGCAAGCAGAAGAATGAGGCCATATTTCCAGGCCCATACCATCGTCGTGTATACCGACATGCCATTGAGACAAGCCCTTCATAAGCCAGAAAAATCAGGGAGACTGATGTACTGGGCAATAGAGCTCGGTGAATATGATATTGTGTATGAACCCAGATCATCATTAAAAGGGCAAGCTGTAGCAGATTTTATAGCAGAGTTTACTTATCCTGATACCCCCAAGGAACAAAAGTTGCTCGATGATCAACCTGTGGATGTTACAGGATCAACAGACATAAGCTCAGACCAACTACGGTTGGTAAAAGGGCTTGTGGATGTAGAAGGATCATCAAATTGGAGCTTAGACCAACTCCGATTGGTAAAAGGGCGAGAAGAGATGATCGACGAGGAGCGAGAAATATCAGGGGAGGATGAAAGGAAACAACAAATATTTCACCGAGGAACTTTGTCAGATAAGAAATTTGAAGATGAGTTACCTACATGGAGATTATATGTAGATGGGTCATCTTCACAACAGGTTGTGGAGCAGGGATTGTTTTGAACACCCTAGACGAGATTGACATGGAATATGCCCTGTGATTCCAATTCAAAGCTTCCAATAATGAGGCCGAGTATGAGGCCATGATAGCAGGTCTTAATTTAGCAAAGATTATGGAAGCACAACAAGTGATGGTATTCAGTGATTCTCAATTAATTGTGGATCGGATGATAGAAACATATACAGTTAAAGGAGAATTAATGGTCAAGTATCATGAAAAGGTGATGGAGTTGTTGGCAGAATTTGACGCCATTCAGTTGATCAGAATACCAAGAATGGAGAATGCACAAGCAGACGCACTGGCCCGACTAGCATTAGCTACTCGTACCGAGCTGCGAAGAACGATGCCAATTGAAGTATTAGAAAGTCGGAGCATAGATGAAGACCTAACGATGAATATTATTACCCTTGATTTAGGACCATCTTGGATGGATCCCATCATGGCATATATTGAGGAGGGAGAATTACCGGAGGATAAGCTCGCTGCCAAGAAATTGAAGTTTAAAGCTGCTCGGTATGCACTAACTAATGGTGTTTTGTATAGACGAGGAATTATGGAAGGTTTGCAAAGATCTGTACATCCCTCCGAGGTGAAAGAATTGATTGAAGAGATCCATAAATGGTCCTGTGGAGCCCATGTAGCAGGTCGGACACTTTTGCAAAGGGTAATGATGCAGGGATACTACTGGCCAACGATGAGGGCTGATTGTATAACCTATGCTAAGAGATGTGATAAATACCAACGTTTTTCCTCCATCCGACGAACTCCACAAGCATTGTTGACACCCATAACTTCCCCTTGGCTATTTGCCATGTGGGGAATTGATTTGGTGGGACCACTGCCAACGACCCGAGGAAGATTCAAGTACCTCGTCGTCGCAGTGGATTATTTTACTAAGTGGGTAGAAGCTGAGCCACTTATTGATATGACATACGAGAAGGTATATCCGTTCCTTTGGAAGAACATCATCTGCCGATATGGTCTCCCTCATGCCTTCATCACAGACCATGGAACACAATTTGATAACGAGGAGTTTTCCGCCTATTGTCATCAGTCAAACATTTTGAAGGTTCATTCAGCACCAGGCCATCCTTAAAGCAATGGACAGACTGAAGTGATGAAAAGAACATTACTAAATGGTTTGAAGAAGAGGTTAAGTGAGGCTAAAGCTAATTGGATTAATGAGCTATAGTAAGTATTGTGGGCTTACCGAACAACTCCCCGAGCAGCAACTGGAGAATCACCATATGTGCTGGCGTTTGGAAGTGAGGCCGTAATACCTACCGAGTTGGGTCTTCCAACACACAGAGTGCTGAATTTTAATTCCCCAGTCAGCGACTTAATGAGGAGATTAGATTTGGACATGCTCGAGGAGGTTAGAGAAGAGGCAGCCATTAGGAATGCTGTTTACCAACAACGAACAACCCTGTTCTACAACAAGAGGGTGAAAAAATGCAACTTAAAAGAAGGAGATTACGTGCTAAAGAAGGTCATTCATAAGCACAATAAGTTGGAAGAAAACTGGCATGGACCTTACCGAGTTACATAAGTTGTTCGACCAGGAACTTACCGAATAGCAACACTAGAAGGAGAGGAATTTAAGAATGCATGGAAGGCTGAACACCTACGCAAGTATTATCAGTGATGTAAAATGTAAAGCAGTTCCATGAATATGAATAAAACGATGATGTTTCGCCATCTTCTCTCTTTTTATTGAAAGTTTTTCGGGGAATACTAGTGTGTAACACTACGCTGCTCGGCAGTAAAAAGAACACGATTGTTCAAGCTCAGACCAACTCCGGTTGGTAAAAGGGCGAGAACACGATAGTTCAAGCTCAGACAAACTCCGGTTGGTAAAAGGGCGAGAACAAACCATACTCCTTTGGTTAGGAGGCGTACACTAGCTCAGACCAACTCCGGTTGGTAAACGGGCAAGTGGACATGATAGTTCGAACTCAGACCAATTTCGGTTGGTAAAAGGGCGAGAACATGACATTCCTAAAAATACCAGCTCCGATTGGTTAGGAAACCATACTCCTTTGGTTAGGAGGCTGACACTAGCTCAGACTAATTTTGGTAAAAGGGCAAGTGGACATGATAGTTTAAACTCAGACCAACTCCGGTTGGTAAAAGGGCGAGAACAACACTCCTAAAAATGCCAATCTCGGTTGGTTAGGAAACAAGATATGCTCTCAAATGCCAACTTATGTTGGTCGGGAGGTAAGATTATTACAGAAAATACAAAAATTCCTCGAAGAACAAAATATTCCAAACTGAACCAAGTATAGCTGGTCGGGGATAAAAACTCATTAACTATAATTGGTCGACGAGCATAATTTAACAACCTGGGGTGGTTGGAAGAATTTTAAACATTTTTATACTCATTATTAAGTGATCGAGCAACATTACTGATACTTGTAACTTTTTTGGTCGATGAACCGCACGATATTATTATGCAAGCACAAATATAAAGTGTTTGACAAATACAAGACAATAGCAATACAAATTTGCAAACAAAAATGAAACTCTTTCATTGAATTCAAAATGAATTACACAAATTTATTACATTGATATTAAATTGTGTACTAATTATTACATTAGAATTTCCTATTCTACTGGTCTTTTCCCTTTTGCTTTTGAAATAGGCTCCTCGCCAGCAGGAGGATCTTCCAGGAAAATGGGAGAATTAATGAAGTTAAGATCTCGAAGCATTATGACATTCATTATTGAAGGTGTATCCAGTAAATGCTCAGGACGAGATAATTCTTCCTGTGAATGAAGGGCATAGTCACCAAGATACTTGGAGATCAAACAATGAGGAATGGCCCGAGCAGGGATCCAGCTCATGTCAAGCTTAAAGGGCGGAATTGGTAGATCGAGCAGCCCAGGAGCATGGTAATCCCATAAATAATGACCTTGCTCTAGTTTCAATACACCCAGGGCGTTCAACCATCCCTGTTTATAACCTTCATTATTAGCATTTTCAATACGATCACTCAAGTGAAAAAGGGCCTCATTATAGCCTGCCATCCAGAATTCACGAGGTTGTTTATGGAATTGGAAAATTAGTCTCTCTAACTGCTCATGAAGGTTTCTGGCAAAAATATCCTTATGATCCAAAGCAGACTTCGTCGCAGCAAATTGATCCTCCAAAGTTTGGACTTTCTTGGATAGTTCAGACAAGGCTTGATTTTTTGCCATCAATTGGAATGCTTGGTTTTCCAACGCTTATTGAGTACGAGCTTCTTCAATAGTATGATGAAGAACTCTTGGTTGTCCCCGAGCAGGTTGAGTACTTTGTTCCTCGTCAACATTCTGAGCAACTCTTCCTCATCCACGAGAACCTCTTCCTCATCCCCGAATAGCAGTAGAAGGCCCAGCTCTTCTCAAAGCCTCTAACTCTTCTCGCAACTTCGCATTTTCCACTTCTAAAAATGAGAATCCTTCATCGGTAACCGGTACCAAGGCAGTGGAAGATGAAGCAGCAGACCTCAGCTGAGGTAGTTCTTTTTGCAGATTGATGTTTTCTTGTTGCAATAGCTCAGCGATTTGCCTGTGCCCTTCGACATCTGCTTTCAATGTTCTCTCTCTCACTTCATAGCCAGCAAGCATCTTGTTGTAGCCTTTTTCAGCACTAAGTTGTTTGATTTTCTTCTCATACCCTTCGTGCACAAGAGCTGAAGACTCTTTATACTGGTGCTGAAGTTCATCGAGAGTACCTTGCAAGTCTTCAATCATTTCGTAATAAGACACATTGTTGGCTACAGCACGATCAAGAAGACATTTCAAGTATTGATATGCCTCCACTGCTTGGTCTGAAGCATCTCGACCAAGATTCTCTACAATCTGGGAATTGTCCAAGTCAGTGTGTCCAGCCTTAAAATAATCATTACATTATCGAAGCAGAGTTGTGTCATGGGCAGACAGCAATTCCATTCAAGCCATAAACTAGTAAAGAAGAGAAGGCAGGGTTTAATAAAAAAAGCAGACAAAACATCAACAACATAGAGAGACAGAAAAGGTGATTTTTTATTACATCATAGAAAGGAGTACAGTGTTCAGAGTACAGAGTACAAGTGACAAAAGAAAATGAAACAAATACTGAACAAACTTCACACCTTTTCCTTGTCTCCCAAGACTTTCTCGGGAGGCTGGGACGAGGAGCTTGGTTGCTCGGTGGGAACAGTAATTTGGATTGTAGGAGCTGGAACTTGTTCAGGTGGAGCAGGCAAAGACGAAGGCTCCTCGGTGACTGTCTAAATAGGTTGTGAGGCAAGGACTTGATCACCCACTGCCATTGAAGACTCCTCGGATGCAGCTTCGTCTTCTTCCTCATATTCAATTTTAGGAGGAGGACCAGGAAGATGCTGTTGAAACAGCTCAGAGTCCTCGTCAACCTTCAATTCTTGCAATGCAGCAACCCAACCATCTCAGAAGTATTTAAGACTCCCATATTGCACTTGGGACATCATGGCTGCTACCCCCTTGTTCCATCCTTTGTCCCAGCCAGTGTTGAAGGACATCTTTACTGCCATCTTTCTTTTTATTTTCTCCGAGGAGAGCTTCTCAGATAAAAGATCCTCGGTGGCTTTCAGATTAACTTCCACCTCCTTCTTCTGGCGATTAACTTCACGTAGAAGGGTTAGCTCTTCCTCAGCCAATTTAAGCTTATTTTCAAGCTCCCCAAAGTTCGTGAGCTTCTCCCCATACTTCTTGTTCTCTCTCTCCAAATCTTTCACTTTATTTTCCAAACCCATGGAAACTTCAACTAGCTGCACCTTCTCTGCCTCAACTGCAGCCAACTTCTTCTCCCATTCAGCCTTATCCTCGTCATACTTTTGACGGGACTCCTTCAAAGATTTGGTCAAACCTAGTAAAGCATCTTCCACTCTGGACGAGGAGCTAGAAGCCTTGATCGCTTCATCCTTCTTCACAATGGTGTTAAAGCAACTCACCAGCTGAAAAAAAGGAGATAATAATAAGTCAGCACAGAGATACATGTATTGAAGGAAAGAAAGAAAATTCAAAAAATGAGAAACTTACTGAAGCAATGTGACGAGTAGCCAGGGATGTAAGCATATCCTTAGACATATTCTCCTCAATTCCTTGGACTTCAGGAATGGTCCAAGTCTTCACCGAGCTCATAGCAGAGCTCAGAGGAATAATAGTTGGAACTCCAGCTCCACTAACTTAGAGCTGGGGGATGGTTTCAGCCAAATTAACCGAGGAGGATTTCTTCGGCGGTACTGCAGCAGATTCAACCAAGGAAGAAGTCTTGGTTGGGGAGATTGTGATCACTTCCTTAGGAAAATCTTTCTTGCCCGGAGCCACTGGGGGCTTCTCAACAGCTTTTTGGGGCGCAACATCTGTCTTCTTTGTCCCCTTTTGGACATCAGTTTTGTTTTGTTTCCATCTCCAGCAGAGGTAGTCTCCTCAAAGATATAAGGAACTCTTCTTTTGCCCATTTTCTGACTCAAAGGAATATGAGAGTCTGGTGAAGAGTCCTCAGGAACTGACACTGGATCACTAATGATGACCACAGGACGAGCAGTGAAGGATGATGTATAGCTCCTATACTACAACAAGTATGAAGCAGACCTGATGTGCTCGTCTGTAACTTTCTGATGCAAACTCCAGATAAGTTTCAAATGCTTGATATTAACGTTAGCTTCTTTTGGAGTTTTTCTTTTGCTGTCAACTGCAAACAAATACATAGTGAAATATCAGTCACACATTTTATCAAACATAATGAAATCATAATTTCAGAAATAAAATAAAATGAAAATAACCTATCCCATTGCCATATGGAGGGCATCTGGGACCTTGATATACTTCATCTCCATTCAAAGGGGCATGTTTCCAGTTTTTGATAACTACCCCATGTTCAAAATGATCCCTATTGGCATCAGGGAGGTTGACTACTAAAGCCCTATTAAAAAATCTAGTTTTTAAATAAAAAACATTATCTAGAACAGCCCATCTATAACAATACATAATCTCAGGAATTCCTATACGGGTTCCATGAGTTTGATTTAACCTATACACCCCATTAACTATTCTCCATGTGTTGGGGGCTATTTTTGCAGGAACAACATCGAAATAATGACAGATGTCTAAGCACAAAAGGTTTGGTGGAAAAGAAAATCCACATTCAGCAATAATGAGGCTGGGGAACCAATGTCCCTCAGCCAAATGAAAATAATTTGAAGGCTCAGAAAGAACCTCCAGAGTTACCCAAGATGGAATAGAAAAATCAGAACGGAATTTATCAAGAGATTCAATAACATAAACCATGGCGAACAAAAGAAATGAAGAAGAAGGAAGAAGATCTTACAGAAAAAAGGGAGATCTGTTGACAACGAATGAAGAAAAGGATGAACGCACAAGAGAGAGAAAGACTATGGAAAACTCGAAAGCAGAAATTGGAAAAGGTAGAAGACGATGCGATTGCCTATGAAGCTTAAATACTTTGCCTTGGGAAACGGCGAAAGAAATGATTACAAAAAAGAAACTATTACGCTACCGGCGGCTAAAAGGACAAAAAGTGCGCGAAGATCGAAGCGCTTATAAAAATTCAAAAAGGCGGATTCTGCGAATTTCGAAGGACATTCGAATATGGAGAAAATGCTCCTAAAAACCAGGAAGGTCATTAAATATTGCCATATACCGAGAAAGATTGTTCCATATTCCTCAAAGTTCGAAATATGAAACATTGGGGGCTTCTGTTGATACCAAAATTAATATGCTCATATAGACGAATAATAAGAAGACACGTGTCGATCTACGTGGCACAATAGCAATGAAGTGCTCACCATACCGAGAAAGATTGTCGTATAAAGTGCTCGCGTATCCTAATGTGATTTATGCGCTAATGATGGACTTGATTGCGAGATATGTTTATCGTGCTCGTGTTATCATACGAAATAGGTATGGTGTCCTGTGAAATCCCATAATCCCCCAGCATCTGTTTCATCCACAAGAGTTGCATGCAACAACTCCCGATGGCGATGTACACAGCCTCCGTAGTAGACAAAGAGATGGAATTTTACTTCTTGCTCAAACAGGAGACAAGAGCAGAACCAAAATAGAAACACCCACCAGAAGTGATCTTATGTCAATCTACATCCCCGACCCAATCGGCATCTGAATAGGCGGACAAATGGTCATTGTTATCAAAGAAATACCAAATTCCGTATGAGAGAGTCCCACTCACATATTTGATAATATGTTTTTGAGCGAGTAACTGGGACTCTTTTGGGGACGCCTAATATTGCGTACAGACTCCAACACTAAAGGCTATGTCGGGACGACTAGCAGTCAAGTAGATAAGACTATCTATCATACTTCGATGCAAGGTTTGATATACATGCTTGCTTAAAGTGTCCTTACTAATCTTGATAGAAGTACTCATAGGTGTACGATCATAGTTAGTGGAGTAAAAAACAAATTTCTTCATTAGGTCTCTAGCATACTTGGATTGGGAGATGAACATCCCATCCTCTAGCTGACGAACCTGGAGACCAATGAAGAAAGTAAGCTCACCTACTATGCTCATCTCAAAATCACTTTTCATCTCCTCCTCAAAGTGGTGAGCATGTTGGGAGCAAGGGGATCCAAAGACTATGTCATCCACATAGACCTGGGCAACCAAAATAGTACCGTCAACTCTCCTGATGAACAATGTCATACTAACTCCCCCTCTCTTGAAGCCATGAGCTAAGAGATAGGAAGTAAGCCTCTCGTACCGAGCACGGGGTGCTTGATTCAAACCATACAAGGCTTTCCTCAGATAGTAGACGTGCAGCGGGTGATTAGGGTCTTCAAACCCTTTTGGTTGAACCACATAATGCTATTTAGACAGGCACTCTTGACATCCATCTGATATAACTTGAAGCGCAGATGAAATGAAATGGAGAGTAGTAAGCGGACAGTCTCAAACCTCACAACAGGAGCAAATGTCTCCCCAAAGTCTACACCCTCAATCTGAGTGTAGCCTTGAGCGACCAACCTAGCCTTATTTCTGATTATGGTACCATTTGCATCCATTTTATTCTTTAAAATCCACCTGGTACCTGTCACATTAGTCTCACTAGGTCGGGGGACAAGTTCCCAGACATTATTCTTTTTAAACAGAAGCAAATCATCTTCCATGGCAGATATCGAGTGTTTATCCTTGAGTTCTTCTTTGTGACTCTTGGGCTCGACTATGAACGTGTAGTGATGCGACTAAGAATGTGTCTCAGAAGTACGTAATCTCAAGGCTCAAGTGCAAGCCTGTCACTCAAGTAATAATCCGATAAGTCGGGTATTGGTCCTTAGGGAAATATGACAATGGAATTGTAACGACATTGGACAGACGAAGAAATCCTAACTCTGACTCTAAAGAAAAAGGAAAAGATGATTTGTTTTGAGAATCAACTACAACTAAATGCAATTTTTGAAAACATTTATTTAATGCACAAAAGTATGAATGAGATGAAACTATTCTAAATTACCTAAGTTAATGATAATGATTGAACTGAAACTACATGATGAAGAAAACAGGACGGGAGTACAATCCCTCAACCCTAGTGTATTGCTGGTATAAAACTAATCATAAATTTAAGTGATTAATTAGACCCAGAATTTAATACTCCCAAGCATTATGTATATGAGGTTCAAGCCCGCACCATACTTAATCAGAGGACGATTAAATCGGTATTGCGATAGTTACACTCGAATTTCATTCTGAAGCGTCTCGGTTACCCTGAAGCAAACGAGATCCAAAGATCTACAATTGTCGCGTTACTACGCAATACGGTCGAAATAAGCCATTAAATTTAGAGGATTAATTTTATACACATGAAACTACCACATCAGATTGAGTTCATATATCCCGACCTTTAAAAACCTAGCCTAACATGATGAAATTTATGAAAATGATTATTGAATTGCGGGAAATCATGATTTAACTAAGGAAGAACTGAATAATGATGTATAATGAAGATTAGACAGAAGAAAGTAATCAATTAACTTACCAAAGCACTAAAAACATCAACTAAAATTATTTGTAATCATAGAAATCTGAACAACCTTCAATCTTAGAATTAAAATTGCAATAAATCTTCAAACTAGGGTTTTAACTGTAAGGGGGAAACTAGATGAATTTTTTTGTCTTTCAAACTGATAATAAATCTAGTTTAAATACCCTATAAGACTTCAAGATTTTTAACTTAACCAGGACTCTCCATTGGAGGAAGCGTAAGAAAATAAAACTTTGATAGTCGGACCGGTACGGTCCTCCTTTGATTCGGTTCGGCTTGGATCCGAATGGATTCTTTTATTTCTTGGCCGGATCGTTCTAGTATGGATCGGTTCATTTATTTTTCATAAGCTTCGATCCATCTTCGGTCCGTAGTTCACTGGAACTTTGCATTTTTGATCGGTCCAATCCGGATCGGTCCGATTTTCCTTTGAATTTTTCTTCTATCTTTGAGTACCCATAACTTTCACACTGGGACTCCGATTGAGGTGTTGTTTCTTCCTATGTACTTGTAAACTTAATATCTTTAACTTTTCTTTAGATGCCTCATCCGAATGTTGGTTAAAAATGACAACTTTTCCCTTTTTACTTTCCTTCTTTTCTTTCTCTATTCTTCCGATTTCTTTTCTTTAGCGACATCAAATACATGTAAAATTAGTACAAAATATCATAAACTAGGGGTACTTGTTAGAATAAGTCACTAGCAAGATTATAAGATAAAATCAAATCGATTATGTTGTTCGAGGTGCTAAAAGTAACTAAATTAAAGGGATAAATTTAGAAGAATTTATGCCAAATCAAATCCCCCTAACTTAGAACTTTGCGTGTCCCGGGCAATGTAAAAGAATCCTAGAAAGGCTCAACTCTTGAAAATCATTTTATTGGGATAAAATAACTTTTTACGAGCAAGCGATTGCATTTAGCATATGCAACAAGCCTTTAAACCCCTAGGTTACCCTAGTAGGATGAGTTGTGTCTCGTGAGGGTTTGCAGTGAATATACCCACAAAATTCGACACAAAGAAACTTCAAAATACACAAAAATTGTATAATTCAAACTTTGCCAGAAAATAATCATCTTCAAGTCATGCTTAAGAGTCTCAATTTATAGTGCGTGTGTGCAAAGCAAGAAAATTTAACCGTAGATTTCCACTGATTGACCATTACGTTACTTATCTGAAAATTTTCTTTGATTTGAAAATCTAACATGATGCTGTCACAAACGAATTCACTCGGAATGTGGCTATTCTCTCGGTGTGCATGATATAAAGATTAAATATAATGGACGTGAATTCAAGCACACAAGTAGAAAAATGGAAATTTTATAGTGATTGGATCTCATCAGCGGAATACGGTCATTGGGACACGAGAACATTTCCTGTTATACATACGTTTTATCTATTTTATTATCTTTTGTGTTTTAAGTCTCCACGCGGTAACTAATTTCGCAATTTGGACTCGGTTAGGAATTTTTCGGGTAAAAAGTGTATTGGGTAAAATTGGAAATGGTAGGGAAGGTTGGAATTCGAAAATTCATTTATGATGTCCATTTGTGCTTTTTTTCGTCTATTACTCATTTTCTTCCAATTTTCATTCTTTTCTTGCCCCTTCTTATGCACTTTTCGGACTTAAATTATGAATATTCAATTTTCACAATTTCGGGCTACTTGGGTTTTTCGGGTTACCAAATGAAAATGATAAATTTTATGGCTAATGTTTTTGGGTAACAAACGATGACCTACTTCATTGTCCGAATTACTTGTTAATTTACCATATGCATCTCTAGATTAATTTAATTTAGAGATTTGTAGCGCGCTTTTTGAGGCAACATTTCATTTTCTGTAACCGATCAAAATTAAGAATTAAGATCATTAACGACTTATTTGAAACGCTGAATTAGAATTATGAGTCAACCATTAACTCAGATTGATTTAAAAACTCAAAAAGATCGATTGGCTTGAAATCTCACCGAGTTTTGTTAATCCCCACACTTATTCGTTAAGTCGTCAATTTTCTCTCAATTTCCATCTTTGGTCAATGTCGGCTTAGTGCACTGGGTTTTTACAATTTGAGACTTTAAACCGACTGGTGATGCAGGAAACAACACCACCAGCTAACATGTTGATAAGCCCAAGAAAGTGATAATAATGGCATCAGAGCAGAATATATGTATATATGTAGAAGGAGATGAGGAGAAGAGGATGAACACTTGAATGTAAGTGGTTCAACCAATCTGGCCTACGTCCACTGTGAGTGTGTGTGAGTAATATCACTGAATGAAGGCACTACTGGCCAGGGATACAATCTCTCAAGCTTTCTCTCTCTACTGTGTAAAATGATAGAGTTTCATTTAGGGTTATCATTTTTTATCCCTCTACAAGATAGAGGATGACCTCTATATATAGTGCTTAGGGGGTGTAATGTACCCCCCAAGCATGCAATGAGCATGCGCATGAGAATCAAACCGGTATGATAATGACATCTAGCTAATCTTATGTAGATAATGATGACCTCGATATTCCATCACGTGAGGGTAATGATTCAGTTATAACTGATTTGCCCACGTGTTTCAAACCTTACATATGCTTGTAAATGCTCGGCCATGTGTCCTTCTCTGATATAACCTCCACTAATGAAGAGATGAGGTTGGTGTATCAGGGGCCAACCTTATGAGAGACGACCTTACTGATGGTTATCATAAGCTTCTCATTAACTCGACTACGACCGAGATGACATTGATGCTGAAGAAGGCCGAGGTCGAGGCTAAGATGTTGTATGAGAGTTATGAGGCTGAGGCCAACGTCTTCTATTCTGACCCTTATATGGACGACCCTACCAAGGATAAGCCGTAGCCGACCCTGTTGAGGCCAACTCTGTTAAGGCTGACCCTACTCAGGCCGAACCTTATCTGGATGACCCTACTAAGGATTAAGCCGTGGCCGACCTTATTGAGACAGACCCTATTGAGGACAACCCTATCGAGGCCGACCTTTATCTAAATAACCCTGTTGAGGATTAATCCGTGGCCGACGCTGTTGGGGACGACCCTATTGAGGCCGACCCTGCTAAGGATTAAGCTGTGGATGACCCTATTGAGGCTGACCATATTGAGGTCGACCCTTATCTGGATGACCCTGTTGAGGATTAAGCCATAGCCAACCCTGTTGAGACTGACCCTATTGAGGTTGACCCTTATCTGGATGACCCTATTGAGGATATGTGAGGCCCTTTATGAGATGTGATGCTCGTAGTCCTATTTTGGTCATATCAATTACCCCCTATCCCTTAGTCTTCAATGTAGATAGTAGGCTAAGGGATAAAGTATCTTTGTTCTGAGAAGTTGATGAGACATTCTTTCATATGGGGGATGAGGTCGAGGGTTCTTGGGTCATAAGACCTCTAATGCTTAAATCCTTCTATATACTTTGCACGAACTGATGGGACCACTACTGGTCGGCCTTAGCCAAGGGGTCCTTTCTCTGATTGGACTGAGATCATAAGCTAGTCCTTTAGCAGGACGAGGCTGTATTGGTCCAGGCTAAGATGATGAGTCGGTCTTCTGATGGGACAATTGGTGGTAATGAGATCATCGGATGTACTGTCATGAACGAGGTTGAGGCTTCCTGTGTCGACCCCCAGGCTGAGTCATAATATCTCTATGTCTAATGATTTATCAAGGTCAGCCTTGACCAAGGGGTCCTAATCTTGGATAAGGGTATACTTGGGCATATCACTGATTTTTGTCTCTAACCAAGACGAAGGTTTTTAAAGTATTAGATCACCAAGTTAATGATGTTTCAGATATGAGACCACCAAGTTAATGATGTTTGTTTAAGATATGAGGCCACCAAGTTAATGTTGTTATCTCTCATGTCACTAAGTTAATGATGTTTCAGATAAGAGATCACCAAGTTAATGATGTTTCAGATATGAGGCCAATAAGTTAATGATGTTTACTCTCATATCACCAAGTTAATGATGTTTTAGGTATGAGACCACCAAGTTAATGATGTTTGTCTAAGATATAAGGCCACCAAGTTAATGATATTAACTCTCATGTCACCAAGTTAATGATGTTTCAGATAAGAGATCACCAAGTTAATGATGTTTGCCTCAGATATGAGGCCACCAAGTTAATGATGTTACCTCTCATGTCACCAAGTTAATGATGTTTCAGATATGAGATCACCAAGTTAATGATGTTTGTCTCAGATATGAGGCCACCAAGTTAATGATGTTAACTCTCATGTTACCAAGTTAATGATGTTTCAGATATGAGATCACCAAGTTAATGATATTTCAGATATGAGGCCAACAAGTTAATGATGTTTACTCTCATATCACCAAGTTAATGATGTTTCAGATATGAGATCACCAAGTTAATGCTGTTTGTCTGAGATATGAGGCCACCCAGTTAATAATGTTAACTCTCATGTCACCAAGTTAATGATGTTTCAGATATGAGATCACCAAGTTAATGATGTTTAAGGTTTGAGGTCATCAAACTAAGATGTTTCACCTCAGACCTTGTCACCAAATTATGATGTTTTAAGGTCTGAGGTCATCAAACTATGATGTTACCCCTATAAATTTCATAAAATTAATGATGTTTAAGGTCTGAGGTCACCAAACTAAGATGTTTCACCTCAGACCTTGTCACCAAAATAAATTTCACCAAAATAATGATGTTTAAGGTCTAAGGTCATCCAAGTATGATGTTCATCTCAGACCTTGTCACCAAGTTATGATGTTTTAAGGTCTCAGGTCATCAACTAAGATGTTACCCCCATAAATTTCACCAAAATAATGATGTTTAAGGTCCGAGGTCATCCAAGTATGATGTTCACCTCAGACCTTATCACCAAGTTATCATGTTTTAAGGTCTGAGGTCATCAACTAAGATGTTACCCCCATAAATTTCACCAAAATAATGATGTTTAAAGTCTTAGGTCATCCAAGTATGATGTCCATCTCAGACCTTGTCACCATGTTATGATGTTTTAAGGTCTAAGGTCATCAACTAAGATGTTACCCCCATAAATTTTACCTAAATAATGATGTTTAAGGTCTGAGGTCATCCAAGTATGATGTTCATCTCAGACCTTATCACCAAGTTACGATATTTTAAGGTCTGAGGTCATCAACTAAAATGTTACCTCCATAAATTTTACCAAAATAATGATGTTTTAGGCTGAGGTCATCCAAGTATGATGTTACCCCTATAAATTTCCCCAAAATAATTATGTTTAAGGTCTGAGGTCATTCAAGTATGATGTTCATCTCAGACCTTGTCACCAAGTTATGATGTTTTAACATAATGAAACAGTATTGACATAGGAATTGATATTCTCATTAATATCCTCTTCATAAAATGATACATGTATTGCAAAGAAACAACTCCAACATCATATGTAATACTTCTTCAAGTGATCAACGTTCCATGGATTATAGAAAAGTTACCCTTCGAGGTTTTCTAGCCGGTAGGTACTAGGTACAACCTCATTGACTACTTTTTAAGGAACATGTCAGTTCTAGTTGAGATTATTTTCTTTCTGTAATGTCTTCTTTAGCACTAGGTCTCCCATAACTATAGGTCTTGATTTCATCCTCTTCTTTGGAAGCCATGGCTTCCTCGGCATTCATGACCTTACCAGCTATTGCCAATAGCTCGGCCATAGATTTCAGAGGGTCTTCAGCAAACTTCTATAGTAGTTTTCCCTTTTGAAGTCCTCCAATGGGAGCTATCATAACTATACTTTCTTCATAATCTTCCACTTCTAGCCTTTCCTTCTTAAATCTTGCAATGTAGTCACTTAGGCTCTCATTCTTTCCCTGCTTGACGTACAACAAATGAGTGGCCCTCTTTTGAGATCTTACCCCAAAATAAAAGTTATGAATAAACCGTTCAGCCAAGCCCTTAAAGTTATCAATAGAGTTCTTTGGAAGAGAAGTGAACTAAATATGTGCAGCTCCCGTTAAAGTGCTTAAGAGGGCCCAACACTTCTACTCATCTGGTATTGAGTAAATGTCCACCATAGATTCGTACATCTCAATATGATGTATAGGGTTAGTGCTACCATCATACTTAGGAGACACCGTAGGTGGCTTGAACTTGGCAGGGGTTTGGAAGCTCACTATCTTAGCCACGAATGGAGATTCCTCTGAGAAAGCTCTTTGTAGTGGGTCTCAACTTTTGATGTGGTATCCTATCTTTTCCTCAAGACGTTGGATGGAGTCATTCCATGGTCTCGCAATGTCGGCCTGGCCGATTTTGTCCCCATCCACCTCCAAGGGGTGGACTGAGGGTTCTCCAGCTGCAGCACAACGTCGGTTGTTGACCTCTTCTTGGTCCTTACCTCGTCCTTGATGAGGCCGATGTTCCCCCTCTTCCCTTTGTGAGCCAGCTACACTTCTTGACCTAAACAACCTCTGTCTTAGGTCATTTACTGGGCCGAGCCTTTCAAAGGCCGACCCTTTGCTCAGTCGATCAAAAGCTGATCCTCTTTGTTGGGATCCTTCACCTCTTCTGCCTCCACAACCTCGACTCTGCTGGATAGGACACACTATGTTATTTGAAACCTCATACGGCTCACAATAATCTTCTGGAGCATCTTCTACATCGAAATCATCATACCTATCGTCAGGGCAAGGGTGTCCTTGCCTCCCCAGATGGAAACGCCTAGAGTCAGCAATGTCCCTCCTCCGCTGAGGTGTAGGTTGGTCTTTCCACGGTGCCTAGGGTTGTCCCCTGGCATTAGGATGGGGATGAGCAGCCGCCGAAGTAATCATCTCCGGTGAGACCCCAGGTGGTCTCATCATGTTTTGACTGAGTTGTGCAAATTTCTCCTTCATTGCTCGTTGTGTTGTAGCCAAAGACCTCAAGGCTGCTTCCACCTCCGCCATTTCGGATTGAGGCGGTGCCTGACTGGAACTAGGTCCTCCAGCACTAGGTAGTGGAAGAGGTAGTGGTAATTTTGGTGCCATACGTTAACCCTAAAGAGCTTGTGAAGTAGATGAGCTTAGTACCTTTATTGACCTCTTTTAATGGTGAAACAACTCCACACAAGGGGAGAGGTCTGGTTCACCACTAGAGTCTAAGGTGAGGTTAAGCAGAAAATAAGGAAGATATATCTTCTCGTTCCCACAGACGGGGCAAAAATGATGATGCAGGAATAGCACCACCAGCAAAGGTGTTGACAAGCTCAAGCAAGTGATAATAATGGCAGCACATGAGAATATATGCATATGTAGAAGGAGAAGAGGACGAACACTTGAATGTAAGTGGTTCAGCCAATCTGTCCTACGTCCACTATGAGTGTGTCTGAGTAATCACTGAATGAAGGCACTACTGTCCAGGGATACAATCTCTCAAGCTTTCTTTCTCTACTGTGTAAAATGACAGAGTTTCATCTAGGGTTATCATGTTTTATCCCTTTACAAGGTAGAGGATGACCTCTATATATAGTGCTTGGTGGGTGTAATGTCCCCCCAAGCATGCAATGAGCATGTGCATGAGAATCGAACCGGTATGAGAATGACACATGGCTGATCTTATATAGATAATGATGACCATAATATTCCCTCACGCGAGGGTAATGATTCGGTTATAACTTATTTTCCACGTGTTCCATACTTTACATGTGCTTATAAATGCTCGGCCATGTGTCCTTATCTGATGTAACCTCGGCTGATGAAGAGACGAGGTTGGTGTATGAGGGGACAACCTTATGAGAGATGACCTTGATAATGGTTGTCATAAGATTCTTGTCAACTCGGCTATGGCTGAGATGACGTTGATACTAGAGAAGGCCGAGGTTGAGGCTGAGTTGTTGTATGAGAGTTATAAGGCTGAGGCCAACGTCTTCTATTCTGACCCTTATATGGATGACCCTACCAAGGATAAGCCGTGGCTGACCCTATTGAGGACGACCTTATTGAGGCCGACCCTAATGAGCATTAAGCCGTGGCCGACCCTGTTGAGGCTGACCCTTATCTGGATGACCCTGCTGAGGATTAAGCCGTGGCCGACCCTGTTGAGGCTGACCCTGTTGAGGCCGACCTTATTGAGGCCGACCCTACTAAGGATTAAGTTGTGGTCGACCCTGTTAAGGCTGACCCTATTGAGGCTGACCCTATTGAGGAAGACCCTTATCTAGATGACCCTGTTGAGGATTAAGCCGTGGCTGACCCTTATCTGGATGACCCTACAAAGGCCGACCTTTATCTGGATGACCCTACTGAGGATTAAACCGTGGCTGACCCTGTTGAGACCGACCCTATTGAGGCCAACCCTACTAAGGCCGACCTTTATCTGGATGACCCTGCTGAGGATTAAGCCGTGGCCGACCCTGTTGAGGCCGACCTTATTGAGGCCGACCCTACTGAGGATTAAGCCGTGGCCGACCCTATTAAGGCCAACCCTTATCTGGATGACCCTACTGAGGATTAAGCCGTGGCCAACCCTATTGAGACTATCCCTGTGGAGGCAGAACCTTATCTGGATGACCCTGCTGAGGATATGTGAGGCTCTTGTGAGATGTGATGCCCGTCGTCGTAAGAGACGATGGTACATTATGGTCATATCACCGACTTTTAATGATTTTTTTGAAAAAATAGAATTCCAATTTTTATTCATTTTGAACAAACATATTTTTGGATTTTTTAAAGTTTTATGATTTTTTTGAAATTTTTGGGCATTTTTGAAAATTTGTGAAGTTTTAGAAATACGCACTTGTGACCCCCCTACCTTAGACTTTCGCATTGTCCTCGAGAAAAAAGGACTAAAATCTAAACTAGGAAAAATAAGAAGTGCGATAAATAAAACAAATAAATGAAGAAAATGTGGACTTTAATATAAAAGGACTGTGGTACTATAGCAGGAAATATCATACAAGCATGTGACCTAGCCAACCAACTTACAAACTAACACATAAAACAACCAAAGATTCACTGGGGTGGTGGGTGGGAAGACTTGGGTGCGTCAGGGCGATAAGGGTCATAAAAATAGCATGGTAATGGCTCATTCGAATCCCCCTCGCGTCTGTATAAGTCGACTTGGAAATGAAAAAACATACTTGTATCGCGTCGATAATCGGTCATAAAATTACTGAATTTCGTCTCGAGGTCCGACATTTTATCAGTGATCTCTCCACCCGCCCATTCAAAATCTGGGTATTCTTCCTCTTCGGCGGACTCTTCATCAACACCCACTTCTCCTATCTCTACATCGGCACATGCCTCTTCCTCTTCCTCGCTCGAGGAATTATCGGCCTCATCATCACTTCCACGCCTTTACCGAAGGATGGCTAGCTGTTTGGCGCTCCGAGTGCGGGTTCCTTGTCTAAAGGTACCGGGTAGGCAAGTGCGGTTTAGCGGAGCAGCAAGGCCAGCGTCTTTGAGAATGGAGGTAATCAGGCATGCATATGGAAGTGGTGCGGTACCTTTCTCATCCATGGCTGCAATGATAATGTCAGTGTATAGGGTGCGATCCAGGTGAATGGAAGTGTTGGGATCGAAGATATGGTATGTCAATGTGGCTTGACGAGGACGCATTACGGAATCATTGGAAGTTTGTAAAATGTTAGCACACACAATTTGGAATGTGAGGCGTGCTTTCTCGTTAAGTCGGCCAACAGGGACAGTCTCCCCCTCCAAGCAATGTCTGGGGCTATTTGCTCCATAATTAGTTCCTTGGCTATCGGGGGGACATTCCTTGGATATGTGTAGTCTTGAAGATCCGAAACGTCATATTCGGCCAACTTGGCAGTGAGAATGGCCAAAGAGAAGGGAATGATGGTACCATCGACAAAGGCTTGAGACTCGAATTGATCCATTCGAATAAGGGATCCATAGAAAGAGCGGACCTCGGCGACCCAAACAGCATCGTAGGGTTCGTTAAAGAAACGGAACCAACCCCTAGACATGAAGAGGGAGGTGACAGAATTGGGCAGCATTGTTCATTAGACTACTCGCTCTATGTGGAGTCTGCGAATAGGACCAATGAAACGGTTGCACCAGCGCTCCTCTTGGCGGAAACCAAATTCACCAATTCTGGAGGGTAAAATTTCAGTGGAGTCGTATTTGACGGGGGCATCTCTTTGGCCCATTATGACAAGGAGAGGATGCTGGAAAAATTGGTAGAGAGAAAAGAGGAGTGATGTAGTTGAAGGTGTGGAGAAAAATAGAGGATTTGAGTGTGTATTTATAGGGGAGGAGTGTGGGTAGGGTTTAGAAATGGAGGGAAAGAGTTTGGAGGGAAAATGGGATGGATTTGGGAGGGAAAGTGAGGGGGAGGAGGTAGTTGGATGAATGTGGATGGAAGTAAGTGGATTGGGGGGAAGGGGGTGTACCTAGGGAAGGGGGAAAGACTGCAAAAAATCGGACCAATCCGGATGTTTCAGGAGCGAACCGGTCGGGTCCTTTTATTTTTTGAGTTCTTTAATCACCGAACCAGTCCAGCTCAAAAATAAAAGAACCGATCTAGTTCTTGGAGTGAGCAGGATTCCTCCCCCTAACTTGATTGTGATCGCTGTCCCCAAATTGTTTCGACACTCCACAATACTTTCTATCAATTTTGGACTCAACACCCTCTTGATATCTATGGCAACGCAACTCAACTCATTCTCCCAAAACATGGGAATGATCTAACCTTATTGTATCCTAATCCTAGGGACTCTCACTACTTATGCGACTCTCATCTACTATACACAATAATTCACCCAATACGCATCGGGGGGGGCGATGACCTCACTGTAGCCGCTCACTCAGCCCCTTGAATGTACTCCGGCAACCAAACAGTGTCGACTTCTTCCATACACGTCTCTAGATATGGTTTAGGCGTTGTCTATTTACCTTGAACGTATTTCCCCCTTTTAAATCGTCTAATTCAACAACTCCTTGTGGGAAAACGTTCTTTGCAACGAATGGGCCACTCCATCGTGAACGCAACTTGCCCGAAAATAGATGATGCCAAGAGTTATAAAGAAGCACTTTTTGTCCGAGAAGAAACTCTTTACGTTGAATGATGTTATCATGAGTGAGTTTCATCCTTTCTTTGGAAATTTTAGCATTCTGATACGCATCATTGTGTATTTCTTCTAACTCATTTAATTGAAGCTTGCGAGCTTCACCACCTTTATCCATATCATAATCTAGCTTCTTAATTTCCCAATATGACTTGTGATCTAATTCCACGGGAAGATGGAAAGGTTTTCCATAGACAAAGCGTAATGGGGACATGCCGAGCGGATTTTTATATGCGGTGTGATAGGCCCATAATGAATCGTTCAAGCGAAGGGACCAATCTTTCCAGTTAGGATCGACAGTTTTCTCTAGGATGTGCTTGATTTCTCGATTCGCTAGCTTGGCCTGCCCATTCATTTGTGGGTGATTAGTCGTTCCAACCTTGTGAACTTCATACTTTATCATGAGCTTCTCGAATGGCCTATTACAAAAGTGCGTCCATTATCACTAATTATCGCTTTCGGAGCATCGAAGGGGGAAATTATGTGTTCCTGTAAGAACTTAATCAACACTTTGTTATCATTTGTCTTGGTAGCTATAGCTTCCACCCATTTGGAAACGTAGTCTACCGTGCCCCGGATATAAAGGAAACCAAAAGATGGGGGAAAAGTGCCATGAAGTCAATACCCCAGCAGTAAAAAATCTCAATATCAATGGCATCATGTCTCTTTGGGTAATCGCCCCCATCCTTTGACATCTATTGCAAGATTTGCAGCAATTATTCACATACCGGAGGATTGTGGGCCAATAGAGGCCACATTGAAGAATCTTAGCGGCCGTATTTTTCATCGAAAAGTGACCTCCACAAGCTTTCGAATGACAAAATTGGATGACTTTAGGGATCTCGTCATCCGGTACACAACATCGGATGATTTGGTCAGCGCAATATTTAAACAGGAAAGGATCATCCTAGAAAAATATGCACAACCAATTAATGAACCTCTTCTTATCGTGCTGTGTCCAAATGGGAGGGACGACTCCCATGATAAGATAGTTCACTATATCCGCAAACCAGGGCAAAGAAGAGGTAGCAAAGAGTTGCATATCTTGGAAGTATTCGTCTATGGGTATTGGATCACTAGGCATGTCGGACGAAAGACGTGATAAGTGATCGGCAATGAAATTTTCTACTCCTTTCTTATTGTTAATGGAGAGATTAAACTCTTGTAGGAGTAGGATCCACCTTATGAGGTGCGCCTTTACGTCTTTCTTCACAAGTAGGTATTTTAATTTCACGTGGTCGGTGAATCAAGTGATAGGAGAACTGATAAGGTAGGACCGAAATTTGTCAAGGGCAAAGACTACTACTAGTAACTCCTTCTCTGTAGTGGAGTAATTGAGTTGTGGTCTAGTAAGATTCCGGCTAGAATAGTAGATGCCATGAGCCTATTTGTCTTTTCTTTGTCCCAAAACAACCTCTATCGCATTGTCGCTTGCATCACACATGAGTTCGAATGGTAAGAACCAATTCGGAACTTTCAAGATGGTAGCGGACACAAGCATGGTTTTCAATTTTTCAAAAGCGCTATGGCATGCTTTCTTCAACTCAAATAGGGTGTCCTTTATGAGTAGGTTCCTTAAGAGCCTAGCGATGGCGCTAAAGTCCTTAATGAACCTTCGATAAAACCCCGCGTGGCCTAAGAAGGAGCGCACGTCTTTGAGCGATTTTGGCGGGGGTAGATCGGCTATGACATCTATATTAGCTCTATCAACTTCTATCCCCTTGGATGAAAATATGTGGCCAAGAACTATTCCCTCAGTGACCATAAAATGGCATTTCTCCCAATTTAGCACTAAGTTCTTTTTGACACACAGGGAAAGTACCTTTTCCAGTTTTTACAGACAAAGATTGAAAGAGGTGCCAAAAATGCTAAAGTCATCCATGAACACTTTAAGTCCTCTCTCAACCATGTCGCTAAATAGGCTCAACATGCACCTTTGAAAAGTCACAGGTGTATTACACAAGACGAATGGCATACGTTTATAGGCAAACGTACCAAAAGGGCAAGTGAAAGTCGTTTTCTCCTGGTCAAGTACATCTACCTCAATTTGGTTATATTCGGAATAACCATCAAAGAAGCAATCGTAAGGATGGCCCACTACTCTCTCAAGCATCTGATCAATAAATTGCAAGGGGAAATGGTCTTTCCTAGTTCCCGCATTGAGTTTCCGATAATCAATGCAAATGCGCCACCCGATGGTAGTACGTTGGGGAACTAGCTCTCCCTTAGCATTCTCAATAAATGTCATACCCGGATTCTCCGGGACAACTTGAATAGGGGTCACCCACTTGATATCCGAGATTGGGTAGATAATCCTAGCATCCAATAGCTTAATGATTTCGGTCCTCACCACTTCTTTCATATTAGGGTTTAGCCTTCTTTGCATTTCTCTTGAGGGATTGACATCCTCTTCGATATGGATCTTGTGGGTGCAAATCAAAGGACTTATCCCTTTCAAATCAGCAATGCACCAACCAAAAGCACTTTGGTGCTTTCTCAGAATCTTTAACAGTTTACCCTCCTGCTCTTCGTCTAGGCTAGAGGAGACAACAACAGGAAATGTCTCATCCTCTCCTAGGTATGCATATTTAATATGGTAGGGTAGTTTCTTTAATTCAAGGGTAGGAAATTTATCGTTGGAGGGAACCATTCGTGTCTCCGTCATCGGTAATTCCTCGAATTGAAAAACCCATTTCACATCCCTCGCGTCCTCGTTCGACGCTCTCTTATCAAGTAATTCTCTCAAATCCTCAAATTCCCTCTCGAATTCGGTGTACATCCCCTCACTCTCTTAGCTCGACACTAAATAGGACCCTAGGGCAACTCCATAATAATTTTCCTTAAAATACTCCTCAACGATCGCGTCTATTAATCTCACCGCATGAAGATCATCTTCTTCGCCCGTATGTTGGGCTATATGGAATATGTTAGTCTCTAAGGTCATGTTCCCAAGAGTGAGTTGCATATGCCCATTCTGAGTGTTGATAATAGCGTTAGCCATAGCTAAGAATGGGAACCCAATAATGATGGTAACATGATTGATTGAAGTGAAGGAGGGTTCCGTGTCCCAAATGACAAAGTCCATCGGGATGTAGAAAATGTCAACTTGGGCGATCACGTCCTCTACTATACCTCATGGCATCTTCACGGTTCGATCCGCTAACTGTAGAGTGATCTTTGTGTGCTTAAGGTCTCCCAGATCAAGTTGCCTATGGATGGCGTAAAGGAGGATATTGACACTTTCTCCCAAGTCAAGTAAGGATTTTTTAATTTTATTTTCTCCAATGATGCCGGAAATGGTCGGTGTACCGAGATCTTTTAATTTTGGCGAGAGATCATTGAGTAGAATGGAGTTCACATTATGTGCTAGAAAGACATTTTTTTTACCTTCATCGGAAGCACCTTATACTCCTGACTCACTTGAGTCTGTATTGTATAAGTGTTCATCTAGTTTGGAAATTGTGTCTATCCTAGAAACCAAAGAACCTCAGAGATTGTTTTTTATTTTATTCCTCTTGCTTGATTGATCTAGGTATAATTACAAACACTCACACACATTAGAATTGCATTCATACATTTCATATCGCATATAAGTGTGTGTGTATATGTTGAGTGTGTTTAAATCCCTAAAATTCATTTTCAATAATTTTTGGGAATTTTATTAACTTTTAAAATAAGGATTTTATTAATTAAAATTTGGTTTTAAAAGTTTTGGGGTCAATCGGCTATTTTGGATTGTTGGTTTTATTGGCTGAATGTTCACTTGGGTAGAATCCGAAAGTGCTAGATACTATAAGTAATGCTGGGTAATTAGTTTAGATGCGTGTGTAACAACCAATCAATTCCTTACACCTGTCAAGCTATAAACGACCTAAATTGTGTTTTCTCTGTGAGACGAATCATGTACGTTGTTTCAACCCTTGGATTAGTTTTAATCAATGATCTGCATGCGTTCTTATACCATCCTGGTGAAACCAACTTGAGGCAATCAGAAGCGTTTTAATCACCGCCTCTGTTAAACCATTGGATCAAAGTCAATCCTCCAAGACCAGATTGTAGCCCTTTATTTTGAACTGTTATCTTGAATCTTATTAGCCTCCTATAAAAGGAGCCCTTCCCTCAGCCATATGAGAATTTTGCCACTTCGTTCATTAGAGTGAGAAAGAGAGAAGAGAGAGAAGAGAGAGAGAGTGAAACCACAATTAGGAAACCATAACCCAAAATCGTCCAAAACTATTTTCAAACCATAACCTCTTTCAAAACAAGTATATACCAAGCACAACCTTGAGTGTTTGAGAGATTTGGAGTGATTGGTTTGTTAGTTTGGTTGTTGTAACATCTTCGTTCTCAGATCTTGTTATCAACTTAAATATCTGTTTAGATCTATGTTTCTACTTTTATAGAAATCTTAGATCTAAGTCATTGCATGTTATATTACACATAGATCTGCATATATTGTTTCTCATCTTGAGAAAATATTTATTGATTTGTTTCTTTAAATGTTTTTCACTTCGAAATCAACAAAATCGTTTTCTGTTTCTAGTCCTTTTGAAACAAGACATTTGCCTAGTTAAGAATCGCACTTAGTGATTTTTAATCTCAAAAATATTTTCAAAACCCTGAGATTGATTAAGATCTTGAAATGTCTTCAGGGCAAGATAACCGTGGATTCTGGGATAATAATAAAGGTCAAATAAGTTTAACTTTTCTAAGAAGAGAGAAATAGAAAATCACCGAATATAGATCTTATATGTAATTTGATAAGACTGTTTGTATAAAATAAGTGCGTGTGTGCATGCATGTTTTAGAAAGCACCTTCACAAACACTATCACCCTACCACTCTAAAAGTGTTGGTAATAAGATCTCAAGAACAAGAGTCGACGCAAACAACTTGAACAAATTGGAAGTTAGCAAACTGGGAGAACAACATAAAAAAACAGAACTGCAGAGAAGTTATAAGGACACCAGTGGGTACATTCCCAAACTTGTATAGGTCTGATTTGTGTACATGTGTGTTACATAGTTTGTAATTGTTATAATTTGTTTTAGTGGAATTTTTCGTTTACTCCGTAGAGGGAGTCGTGGATGTTTCCTTAGTTGGGTGAGGTTTTACCACGTTAAAAATCTTTGTTCTTAATCTTTCTACATCTCCTCATCTAATTCTATGTTGTGCCGAGTTTAAAGTTTTTAAACTGATTTATCAAAACTATTAATAAATCTTGAACAGATCTCGTACATATTTTGGTAAACACATCTCGTGATTAATTTGATTTGATTTTAAGAGAATAATTTCATCAAAAAATAGTTCGGAGTTACTTAAATAGTTTAATTTTATATTAAACAACTTTAGTAACATATTTTCAATTGGTATCAGAGCTTTGTAAACTTCTTTTAAAAGATCCTGTGTTTCTCAAATTGTTTTCTGCAAATCAAATATGAATGAGAAAAATGAAAGATTTGGTAACTTGACCATACCTCCTATCTTTGATGGAACCAATTTTGCTTACTGGAAACTAAGGATGATTGCTTTCATTCAAGGAACTTTGGGAGATGATGTCTGGGACATTGTTGAAAATGGATACATTTATCCTACTAAACCAGCCTCCGAAGGGAGTAATGAGAGGGTTAAGAAAGTGTTTAGTGAAATTGTATCTAGAATTTTGAGATCATTACCACGGAAATTTTACAACAAAAGATATGCTATTGAGGAAATGTGTGACCAAAATCTCACTCCTGAATTACTCAGTAGTAAACTAAGAGCTGTGGAAATGGAACTAGAATTTAAGAAACAATTGACCCAGTCCCATAGAAAACAGACTAGTTACAATCGGAGTTTTTCTTCTAAGTTGATTAAGCCTGAGCTTAACATTCATAATGATGACTCTGATGAGGGATGTGACATAGAGAGTTTGGACAATCAGATTTCCTTAATGTCAAAACAGTTAAAGAAAATTATCAAGTTTAAAAACAACATGGAAAATAAACAAGGCAAGTCAAATTATCCATCTCACTCTAATCACAAACCTCATGAGAAAGGTCAAGAAAAACATCACAAGGACATTCACATTAGACCAAATAAAGACCTTAAGAAGATTGAATGCTTTAGATGTGGAAAACTAGGACACATTGCTCAAGACTGTAGAGTTAACTTGGAAACTCACAATAAGCATACAAGGGACAATATTTACAAGACGTGGGATGATTCAAGAGACTCTGAAAATGAGGAACCTGAATCATCTGATGTGTTTGATCGTTGCATGTCTTTCTTTGCCAAGATTATCAATAATGATGTCATGCATGTGCTTGTTAGTGAGGATGAATTTAGTAATTATACTTCTGTTGTTGTGAATCATGCTATTACTGGATTAGATTCTTTAATTTATGAGAACATTGATATTTCTACCACAGGGTGTGTGAGTCAAAGGGAAAGCGATAGTGACGATGTCAATGGGTGTGTGAGTTCAAGAATTGAAGCCTTATGGGTCACTTCACACACTACACTTAGTGACTCGGACACTGAAGACCTCCCTGATATTCACACGCTTTATGCAAAAGCTCTCAAGAAAGGCACTAGACTAGAGAAGATAGTGAAAGATCGCACTAAGAAACTAGAAGATCTAAGTCTGATGGTCAAACTTAATGTTGAAGAGTACACTACCCAATGTCTTACTCATCAAAGTGAAATCAAAATGTTTGATCAAAAACTGAAAAATTTGATTGAAACAAATGAAACTCTGGAGAAAAAATACAAAGGGACATTATTATAATTGGAACAAACAAAAGAAAAGACAACAACCGTTTTCAAAAAAATTACAAAATTTGAAAATAACTCAAATTGTTTTGATGGATTTGTTGGTGAATAAAAAACCAATTCTGATGATCGAACTGGAATAGGGTTTTTCCCCAATTTAAAGACACAAACTAAATCTTCTAAACCTATAAAGTTCACCTAAGGCTAAATATGTATGCACCTCAATTAGGAAGAGTGAATCTACATTCAAAACTGTTCTATCGAGGAATAGGGTTCAACCTCAAAACTCCTTAAAGCCTATGTTTAGAGACTTTCGTAAGGAGACACCAACTTTGAGAAATCTTTATTGCTCCTACTGCGATATATACGGTCATTCTTTTGATGGCTTATATGATAGAAGACTAGTTAAACCTGTCTGTAATCCTCCTATCTATAAAAAAAATTAATTATTCTAGGAGAAGCCGAAACAATTATGTTCTGCTTAGACAACTAGACAAAAATTCTAACTATAGGAAGAGAAAGACCAAACCTAAAAGAACATTTCCTAGAAGGATTCCTAAACACTTTTCTAAACAAAATGCTCATGATTTTCATAAAATTCAAAATCATGCGCAGAATATTTTTCAACAAAAATCGAATGCTCGCAAATTTTATCAATTGAGAGCAAATAAGCGCAAAATGAAAAGAAGAACAATTTGGCTTAGAAAAGTGGATCTATTATCCTAGATGAAGTGTAACATTGTTATTACTACTTTTAAAGATGAACACACATCTTCTGGTTGGTACTTAGATTCAGGATGCTCCAAACACATGACTGATGATGATACAAAACTCTTAAACAAAACCAGCTTTGTTGGAGGAAAAGTTATTTTTGGTGATGGAGTATCATCTCAGATCATTTGTAAAGGAACACTCCAAGAGAAAGGACTTCCTATTCTTGAAAATGTTCTTCTAGTCAAAGGTCTTAAGTCCAATCTACTTAGTATCTCGTAATTTTGTGACTCAGATCATATTGTTACCTTTTCGAAGAACAATTGCAAAATTTTAAATGAAAATGGTGAATGCATAATTACAGGATTCCGGACTCCTGATAATTATTATACGATCATGAATAGTTCTAAAATCTATAATTTTGTCAGAATGGATGACAATGAGATATGGCATAATAGGATGGGTCGCATAAATTACGATAATCTTAGTAGATTGACTTCTCAAGAAATAGTTAGAGGAGTAACAAAAATCAAACCCATTTTGAATATTGTCTGTGGTTCCTATCAGGAAGGGAAAATTATTAAAGCACCTCATAACAAAGTCAAAGATATCCTTACCTCTAAACCCTTGGAGCTCATCCATATGGACCTGATGGGTCCCTCCCAAACTGTTAGTCTCTGTGGACACAGTTACATTCTTGTTATGGTTGATGACTTCACTAGATTTACGTGGGTAGCCTTCTTAAAACAAAAGTCTGATGCTTTTTAAACTTTTTTGAAAGTACTTCTTCGAATTGAAAATGATAAGGACACTCAAGTAAATAGAATTCATAGTGATAGAGGTGGAGAATTCAAAGACACTGGTATCATAAAATATTGTGACTATAATGGTTGCAAACATGAGTTTAGTTCTCCTAAGACTCCTCAACAAAATGGTATCGCTGAAAGAAAGAATCCTACTCTTCAAGAGATGGCAAGTGTTATGTTACATGCCAAGAGTTTACCTAAATATTTTTGGGTAGAAGCTATTCGTACTCCGTGTCACATTATCAATAGGGTCTATCTTAGAAAGAATTCTAAACAAACTCCTTACGAACTTTAGTATAAGAAAAAGCCCAATCTTAAGTACCTTAGAACCTTTGGTAGTACTTGTTATGTCTGCAAAGACAGAGAACACTTATCCAAATTTGAGAGTCGTGGAGATAAATGTATTTTTCTAGGATACTCGCCTAACAGTAGAGCCTACCGTGTTTATAATCTTCGTACTAAGACTATGATGGAATCCATAAATGTAGTTGTAACTGACACTACTGTAGAGAGTAAGACTGGTGAATCAACTAGTGTCAAAGAGTCTACAAATGTTTTAGAAAATGACTCTCCAGAAATAGATGATTCATTATCAATTGAGACACCTGAAGTACCTAACTGGGTTTCTAAAGACCATCCCATAGATAACGTTGTTGGTAATCCTAGTGAGCCTGTGCATACAAGATCTCAATTAAGAAATTATGCTCATTATGCATGTTTTGTTTCCCTTATGGAACCAAAGAATGTAAATGAGGTATTGAATGACTCTGACTGGATTTCTGCTATGCAGGAAGAACTTCTTCAATTTGTCATCCATGATGTTTGGTATCTTGTACCTAGACCTAATCATTAAAAAATTATTGGCACACATTGGATATTTAAAAATAAATCTGATGAAAGTGGGCTAATCATTAGAAATAAAGATAGATTAGTTTCTCAAGGATATTCTCAAATTGAAGGAATAGATTTTAACGAGACTTTTTCCCCTGTTACTCGTCTGAAATTTGTTCGTCTTATCTTTGCCATAGCTTGATACATGCATTTTGCACTTTACCAAATGGATGTCAAATCTGCATTCCTTAATGGAATAATAACTGAGGAAACCTATGTAGAAAAACCAAAAGGGTTTATTGACCCTCGATATCCAAATCATGTATTTCGTCTCAAAAAGGCTTTGTATGGCCTAAAACAAGCACCTAGAGCCTGGTATGAGCGTCTTTCCAATTTTCTCTTAGATAAAGGTTTTAAGAGAGGTGGAAATGATCAAACTCTTTTTGTCAAACATTTTGACAAACACATCATTATAGCTCAAGTTTATGTTGATGACATCATCTTTGGATTAACTTCTCCCTCAGAAGTGAAATCCTTTTCTGAAATTATGCACAAAGAGTTTCAAATGTCTTTTATGGGGGAGTTGCAATTTTTCTTAGGTCTTCAAATCAAACAAAATTCAGAAGAATTATTTGTTTCGCAATCTAAATACAAATTAGAGATTGTCAAAAAATTCGACCTTGCGAGTGCTAAAGATGCTAAAACTCCAATGAGTACTACAGTGAAACTATCTAAAGATGAAACTGGAAAATCTATAGATCCAACTCTATATCGAAGTATGATAGGAACCTTTCTATACCTTACTTCCTCGCGTCTTGACATAATGTATGTTGTTTGTGTATGTGCTCGTTATCAAAACAACCTTAAAGAGAGTCGTCTTTCTTCTATTAAAAGAATTATTAAATATGTAAAAGGCACTCTGAACCTAGGACTTTTGTAAACTAGTGATACACCTAGCACTATAATTGGGTACACTGATGCTGACTGGGCTGGGTGTAGTGATGATAGTAAAAGCACATCAAGAGCATGTTATTATATAGGTAATAATTTGGTAGGATGGAGTAGTAAGAAACAAAACTGCACGTCTCTCTCAATAGCTGGAAGCTGCTGCGCTCAATTACTCTGGCTTAAACAAATGCTAAGTGATTATGGTATTCTAGAAAAACAATTACATCTCCATTGTGATAATCAAAGTGCGATCAATATCTCTAAAAATCCTGTTCAACACTCGCGAACAAAACACCTAAAAATAAGACATCACTTTATACGCGAATTGGTTGTAACTAAGGAATTACAAATCAATTATCTTCCTACTGATTTGCAACTCATAGATATGTTTACAAAACCTTTAAATTACAATAGATTTATTTCTTTGCGTAAATCAATAGGTATGGTGTGTGCTGATTAATCTCTTTGGTCTCTATATGTTTTTCCCTTTGTCTATTTGAGACAAAATGGGGGAGAAATTTTAGTCTTATGATTCTTTTTACATATTCTAAACAGCTTGATCTTAGTGATTCATTACAGGATTCTGTACAGTTATTCTCAACAGTTGTAATAGGGTATTCAATTATAATTAGTTGAGTTATGTACTTTTCTTTTCTAGGAAATGGGAAGATAGAATTTTATAGGAATAGGTTTTTCTTATTTTTGTTGCCCTACGAGTCCTAGATGACTCAAAGGAGATTGTGTCTCATATTTCCAAAGGGGGAGATTGAAGCACCTTATACTCCTGAATCACTTGAGTCTGTATTATGTAAGTGTTCATCTAGTTTGGAAATTGTGACAAAATTGTGTCTTTCCTAGAAACCAAAGAACCTTATAGATTGGTTTTCATTTTATTCCTCTTGCTTGATTGATCTAGGTGTAATTACCAACACTCACACACATTAGAATTGCATTCATACATTTCATATTGCATATAAGTGTTTGTGTATATGTAGAGTGTGTTTAAATCCCTAAAATTGATTATCATTCATTTTTGGGAATTTTATTAACTTTTAAAATAAGGATTTTATTAATTAAAATTTGGTTTTAAAAGTTTTGGGGTCAATCTGCTATTTTAGATTGTTGATTTTATTGGCTGAAAGTTCACTTGGGTAGAATCCGAAAGCGCCAAGGACTATAAGGCATGCCGGGTAATTAGTTTAGACGTGCGTGTAACAACCAATCAATTGCCTACACCTATCAAGCTATAAACGACCTAAATTGTGTTTTCTCTGTGAGACGATTGTTGAGCATTGTTTCAACCCTTGGATTCATTATAATCAATGATCTACATGCATTCTTATACCATCCTGGTGAAACCAACTTGAGACAATTAGAAGCGTTTTAATCACCGCCTCTGTTTAAACCATTAGATCAAAGTGAATCCTCCAAGACCAGATCGTAGCCCTTGATTTTGAACTGTTATCTCGAATCTTCTCAGCCGCCTATAAAAGGTGCCCTTCCCTCAGCCATATGATAATTTTTCCATTTCGTTCATTCGAGTGAGAAAGAGAGAAGAGAGAAAGAGTGAAATCAAAGTTAGGAAACCCTAACCTTAAATCGTCCAAAACTATTTTCAAACCATAACCTCTTTCAAAACCAGTATATACCAAACACAACCTTGAGTGTTTGAGAGATTTTGAGTGATTGGTTTGTTAGTTTTGTTGTTGTAACCTCTTCGTTCTCAGATCTTGTTATCAACTTAAACATCTATTTAGATTTATGTTTCTACTTTTATAGAAATCTTAGATCTAAGTCACTTCGTGTTATATTACACATAGATTTGCATCTATTGTTTATCATCTTGAGAAAATATTTGTTGATTTGTTTCTGTAAATGTTTTTCACTTCGAAATCAACAAAACCATTTTATGTTTCTAGTCCTTTTGAAACAAGACCTTTGACGTAGTTAAGAATCGCACTTGGTGATTTTCAATCTCAAAAATATTTTCAAAACCCTGAGATTGATTAAGATCTTGAAACGTCTTCAGAGAAGATAACCGTGGATTATGGGATTATAATAAAGGTCAAATAAGGTTAAGTTTTCTAAGAAGAGAGAAATAGAAAATCACGGCATATAGATCTTATATGTAATTTGATTGGAATGTTTGTATAAAATAAGTGTGTGTGTGTGTGTGTGTGTATGTGTACGAATGCATGTGTTAGAATGCATCTTCAGAAACACTATCACCTTACCACTCTAAAAGTGTTGGTTATAAGATCTCAAGAACAAGAGTCGACATAAAGAACTGGAACAAATTGGAAGTTAGCAAACTGGGAGAACAACTTCAACAAAGAGAACTGCAGAGAAGTTATAAGGACACCAGTGGGTACATTCCTAAACTTGTATAGGTCTGATTTGTGTACATGTGTGTTATATAGTTTGTAACTGTTATAATTTATTTTAGTGGAATTTTTTGTTTACTCCGTAGAGGGAGTCGTGGATGTTTCCTCAGTTGGGTGAGGTTTTACCACGTTAAAAATCTTTGTTCTTAATCTTTCTACATCTCCTCATTTAATTCTTGGTTGTGCTGAGTTTAAAGTTTTTAAATTGATTTATCAAACTTGTTAACAAATCTTGAACATATCTTGTACATATTTTGTTAAACACATATTATGATTAATTTGATTTTATTTTAAGACGAGAGTTTCTTCAAAAAATAGTTTAGATTTACTTAAATAGTTTAATTTTGTATAGGGGGCCTGAAGGTAATCCTGGGATTAGGGATAATCCACCAATTAGCAACAGTGTTCTGAGGATAAGATCAGCGTGGCAACTCAAGCGTGGCAGCTTGGGGAGGCAACTCAAGCGTGGAAGCTTGGGGAGGCAGATCAGCGTGGCAACTCAAGCGTGGCATCTTGGTGAGGCAGCTCAGCGTGGCAACTCAAGCGTGGCAGCTTGGGGAGGCAACTCAAGCGTGGCAGCTTGGGGAGGCAGATCAGCGTGGCAACTCAAGCGTGGCATCTTGGTGAGGCAGCTCAGCGTGGCAACTCAAGTGTGGCAGCTTGGGGAGGCAGATCAGCGTGGCAACTCAAGCGTGGCATCTTGGTGAGGCAGCTTGGCGTGGCAACTCGTACTTTAGCTTATTGTTACTTTGCCACATTATAGCTTTGTTTATATTGACTACGAGTTGTAATGACTGTAATGTTGTAACGAGAATAATGAATGGGTGTGAGGTCGAACGGTACTCGCGAGAGACCAGGCTTGGCAGGGCCTGGGAGAGCTTTCATGCTCTATCGAACAACCTCACCGTGGGAACTTTAGAGGGACTTGGTTTGGAGGATTGAGAAGTGGGGCACCGTTGGGGCTTGTCCTGACCATCTTAGATACACCTAGTAAAACACCGAAGGACCCTGACCGTGGAACCTCAAGCGGAGCAGCTTGGAGTTCCATCGGGCATTGAGTTATGGACCAAACAACCCTCTACTTAAAATGTTACATCTACTGTGGGTGATGTCACTAGCCTTCTAAACAATGTCAGACATACACTTGAGTAAACCACCATGGTATTTGGGGCTGTCAGATATTTGGTGAGCCACCTCTGCGACAACAACCCCCTGACACACAATGGTTAGGCAAAAGGCATGTCTTGGCAATTTAATGTTTATGACGTAGGAGACAACTAGTGCATCGGGCATTTAATGTTGTGACATAAAGTATGAGGGATGTCTTTCATAGTCTTTAATGACTGAGTTGCCTCGGGGGTGGTGTGGGGGGATATTTAAGGACCCCAACCACCTTTGAGGAAAGGATGATCTTTTGAGAGTTCAAAAGTTATTACTAGAGAGACATCAGAGAGAGAATTATTGCAAAACTAGAGGGTTTATCCACTCACCATTGTCATTTATTACGAAGCTTTTAATACATAACAGAGACCCTTGAGAGTTTTTTTAGTATGTTTGCCTGCCTACCAAGGTGTATCTAGGGTGCTTACTTCTCTCTTCCTCTAGCCAAGTTATTTCTGAAGTTCTTTATTATATTGTGAGTTATACACGAGATTTGTGAGTATAAGATGGGTTCCATACCTTCCAAACTGCTCTTTGTGTCTTGTGGCTAAATCACTAGTGTTTTTATAACTAACCTTGTCATCACCATACTCAAAAGGGGTTACGCCTCCATCTTATCTAAACTACCCTCTTACAAATTTTATATTAAACGACTTTAGTAACAGATTTTTATCATCTTCCTCTTCACTGTTATTAAATCCTTGAGGACTTTCGCACAAGCTTGAATTTGCTTAATGTCATCGAGGAAATGTAAATTTAGATTTACTTGCTTTAGCACGTCTAGCACTTCATCACGAGGGGTTCCTTTGTGTAAAGGAATCAACCTTTGAGGAAATGGTGCCGCAATGGGTGGTTTTACTACTACCTCGGGCTCACTAGTGTCTTCTTTATCACTCTCATTCAAGACTACATCTTCAGCCTCTTTCGTGCTGGGCGAAAGCTCCTTGTCTTTGGTTGCTTCGTGTGGGGGAGGTGATAAATCAACAACTCTACCACTACGAAGAGTGGTCACTTCTTGATATTGCTCCTGATGTTCCGTAGAAGTGGAGCTAACACTAGTTTGACCTTGGGGAGGTCTTTGGCCCTGGGCAGGAAACTTGCCCTTCTATTGGATAATCCATGATGATTGCATTTTTGAAATATTTGCATTTATGTCACTGATCATGCGATCATATCTAGCATTGGTTATAGTCTGGGTATTGATGAATTAGTTTATCGTATCCTCGAGACTTCTCCATGGTGGAGGGTTATATGCTCCTTGAGGTGGCGATGCATGCACATGTACTTGCATGTGTGGATCTTGTTGAAAGTGTTGTGGTGGAGGAGGGGTAAGATGTGAATTAGGATTCATTGCATCATGTTGTTTCCCATTGTAAAAACCAGGATGGTTTTTCCATGAAGGGTTGTAAGAATTCCCGTGCGGTTCACCAAAATTACCTTTGAATCCTCCTATACCACTGACTTGCTCTTGAAGCATCACTTTGTAGGCAGGTATAGTCGGACATTCCTCAGTTCAATGACCCGCCTCACAAATCACACACATGTGACACCCCGCCTAATAAAATACCGGGTGATCAGTCCTATACCAAATTAAAACAGGAATCCTAGTTGGATCATTCTTAGCATCATTGTTGAAAACTTTTTAAAACTTACTAACCACCTAGTATTCCAAAAACTGGTGCCAATTTTTAACTTTTTGATTAAACAAAACAGTACACGTGGAATTAAATAAAAACCATTCACACAACTGAATGAAAATAAACTGAATCATTAATTAAAAAATTTGCTGAATAAACCATCGGCCACCAAAGTGAAATAATCCAAAATAATTATCCAACACAGGAATAAAACAAATCTGAAAACTGAACTGAAAGTCTGGACGACATGCCCTAAATAAACCTGAAACTGATACAATATTCCTACTCTAGGAATGAAGGAATGATGCGTCTAATCCAAACTCCTGCTAGCATCCACATATGTCGTAGCTCCATGTCCATGGAATAGAATATCAATACTGTTGTCCCTGTGGCTAGACATCTAAAAGGTTTTGAAAATATTTTTATAGCAAGGGTTAGAACCCAAAATATTTTGAAAATATTTAGTAAGTGAATTAACTGTAGTAATTTAAAATGTATGAATGCGCTTCATATTTAAGTTAGTGTCGCACTCCCTTGTGGAAATTCTCACCCCTCCACTATTGTGCACACCTACCGGTTACCTTAAACCCACCTAGTTGTAATACCCGGTCCAACTAGTCCTGGTATAACTTTCCCTTGCCATACTACTCTAACCCGAGTATAATGATTTTTAAATTATAAGTTATCTCACAATTAACTTAATTAATTACTCTTAAATAGTGGTATATAACTGTGTCACAAGTTATATAAAGTAAATACATCACACACTATATTATTACTCGCATATAATATTTACTACCGTTATATACGTACCTAGACCACAATATCCACACATATAACATACGTATATCCATCCCTTCGAGTACACCCTCGCCGGATGATTCCCTCTAAAATGCCATCTCACTAGGTGTGCTCACAAAACCTAGTTCCCCAAGTTGGAATCGTTCACCAACTTAGCCCAAAATATAAACGTAGTGGAGGCGGTCATATTCCTTCCCTGAAAGTGAGATAAATCCCTCACCCATATATACCGAACGCTATGACCTGGGGATATACTCGCCCTACTCCTCAAGCTAAGGGATTCACACACATCGCGCAACCTCCCTTGATAGCATTACAGTAGATAAATTGAATAAATATCTAGTCACTGATATTTAATATCACACGCAATATATACACGTATATATATACTATCACTACACCGTATATATATATAATATAAACCCCGGCTTTACCGTGTACTCAAAATCCCGTACACTGCCTGTAATTTAATATCACACACAATATATACACGTATATATATATATATATATATATATATATACTATCACTATACCGTATATATACATTATAAACCTTGGTTTTACCGTGTACTAAAAATCCCGTACACTGCCTGTAATTTCCTGAGTCTGTGGCCCGACTCAACGTAATTAATTTTCTCACTTAATAATTTATCGTCTTCCCGAGTCTATGGTCCGACTCTAATATATTTAATTCACACCTCAATTTATATAATACTTTCCCCGATTCTATGGTCCGACTCTAATTAAATTAATTAAGACACATATTAATTTAATACCGATCCGAGTCTGTGGTCCGACTTCCAGTTAATTAATTTACACATTAATTAATTTACACCAATCCGAGTCTGTGGTCCGACTCTAATATAATTAATTAACACACTTATTAATTCAATACCTCCCCGAGTCTACAATCCGACTCTAATTAAATTAATTATCACACCCATTAATTTAATCCTACCTGAGTCTACAATCCGACTCTAATTACGTTAGTTATCACACTTATTAATTTAATCCTACCTGAGTCTACAATTTGACTCTAATTAAATTAATTAACACACTTATTCATCTAATCCTACCTGAGTCTACAATCCGACTATAATTAAATTAATTATCACACTTATTAATTTAATACCTCCCCGAGTCTACAATCCAACTCTAATTAAATTAATTATCACACCCTTTAATTTAATCCTACCCGAGTCTACAATCCGACTCTAATTAAATTAATTATCACACCCATTAATTAAATACCTACCCGAGTCCACCATCCGACTCTAATTAAATTAATTAACACATTCATTAATTTAATAACTTGGTGTCACCCAACCATTATCCCCGAACTCACTTACTTGGCCCGTAACTTAATATTTTCTGAGTCTATGTTCCGACTCCAAATTAATTACTCTTTCTCAATAATTAATATAATACTTTGATGTCACCTAACCAACATACCCGGACTCACTCACTGGGTCCCTGTTTACATCTCATAATTTTATTCCCACATATTCACCCACAATGTGTCACACATTCCTCTCCATAAATTTCCCAATTATATTTACCTATAATTATCAACATACCCGGACTCGCCCACTTGGTCCATAATTAAATATTTTACCTCAATTCCTTTAATAATGTAGCGTCACCCAACTACAATACCTGAATATTACTTCTCGGCTCAATATCAATACTTATGAATTATTTCCCCTAATCCGTTCATCTCATAACATACAATTTCCACCCTCCTACACCCAATTATATCACCCTATAATTGTTAAGGAATATGTGCCTCACATGAATTTATCACTAAATAAAGTAAGGAATTAAATCTTAAATAAATTTCTCTTTATAATCAAAATGGGCAGAACTGCCAAGATTCCTGAACCATCGATTGATTGAACCCCCTGGGTCAATCGATCGATCAATCCAGACTTCGTCTCCTCCAGGTAACAGGTTTGCAGCATTGATGAAAATCCAAGGTTTTTATCCTTAAATCCAACCTCTAATCAAATCACCTCACCATATAAATATGTTTAATCTACATCCTACACATCATATGGATCTTAAGATACACAATTTCTCCACTTACTTTCATAATTTCCCGAAATGGGTTTTCCATTAAAATTCATCAGCTTGTTCTAACAACCAAATTCCAAATCCAAATTCCACCAGTTTATATTCCGGATTTTTATGCAAAATCAGATATCTATACTCAGAGATATATACCACTACAATTTTTACCTTGAATCTCATTCAATCGTTTCATGAACAAAACCCCATTTTGTACCCATTTACCCCCAAAACAAATTTTGGTTTACACATCCCTATGATATGAATTGATTATCATCAATTTAGAAATCACAACAGTTAACCACTTGCTTGTAAGTGTTCGTAGTGTCTGATCCGTTGGCGTAGTCCCTCAATTTGGGTCCAAAATCCCCAAATTGGCTCTTGATTTGCTTTCCCCCAATTTCCCTCTCAAGCCCTAGGCTTAGAGTTGAGTTTGCTGTCGTTCCCTAATCTCTCAATTAGGTTAAAAACATTCAATCCCATTTTTGGCCATGTGGGCCTAATTAAAAAGGCCCAACTCACCCTGTGTGGGTCCGGCTATGCCCAAAAATACCCTGAGACCCAATTACTACCCCCGGTACTCTTTTCTGACTATCTGGACCCTTTCGGACGCAACCGCGCACTCGGAATTGCCATCCGAGATACTTTTTGAAATTTCCAAATTTTGACCTTAAAATGTGATATATGAGATTTTGAACCATTAAACTTAAAAATCCCCAATTATAAATAATTCGGGTCACTCAATAAATTCTCCAGGTCATGAATTTATGTTTCTCCAATTTAAATATTTTCATAACTCCTAAAAATAATTAAATATTAAATCCTCAAAATTACGGGGTGTTACAACACACCCTTTTGACAGGGTTGGGATGGGCCATGTTGGTCCTCTTTCATATACCTCATGTAGGTCTTGCAGTCCTTTCTCAAGTACATCGAGTCTACTATCCGTCATAGAATTCTTTTCTACGTGAAATAGGTTGGACACTGATGGAGTGGTGGTCACTTGACGATTTCGATTTTGAGCATTAGGGTCAGATGTATCCCAATATTGGGTAGTCTCGACGGCGTACCTCAGGTGAAGCTCAGCATCGTGGGCGTCTAAGTTGATAAACGGACCACTACCCATGGTTTCAACGAGTTGCTTGGAATTAATGTTCAGCCCATTATGGATAAAAGAAATGATTTTCCCTTTATCAAATCCATTGTGGGGTCATGAAGTAACTAACTCATTGAAATGCTCGTAGCATCGATCGAACGACTCATTTTCTAATTGTAGGAAAGTTTGAATTTGAGCCTTGATGGAGTTCGTTCGATGTGGAGGAAACATTTTCTTGAGAAATTTAGATTGCAGCTCATTCCGGGATGCAATCTAGCTTGGAGGTAAAGACCATAGCCAGGTCCTAGCCTTATCTTTTAGCGAGAATGGGAAGAGTTTGAGGCGGATTACCTCTTGTGTGCAAGTTTGATCATTGAGCGCTTCACGCACATCCTCAAATTCCCTAATATGGAGATATGGATTTTCAAAATCCATCCCATGGTAGTGGGGGAGCATCTGGATCATCCCATTTTTTAAATGAATTGCCCTACATTATATGGGAGTATAATGCATCCCGGAGTGATAATGCGCTCAGGATATAAGATTTCTCTCGATGGGCGGTATGGGGCCTCTTCCTCACCGACGGTTGTACTACCGTGTTGCGACATGTCTCTCTCTCTTAACGACTCGGTATACTCGGGGTGTGGTCTGAAGTGTGTCCTAAGAGGGAAAATGGAGTGGTATTTACGATTAAGTATGACGGTATAGGAGGTGGAACCCATAATTGTGGATCGTTAGGAGTGCGAGGTCTATAAACGTCGTACTCAACTATTGGATTCTCGGGAATGTGGGTTGGAGTATTATGGGGAGTTGGAGTGAGTTTAGAATTTTTCATTAATGGGCTTATGAGAGATGATGATGAATCTTTTTGTTCTTTTTCAAATTTTATTTGTTTTTGGATTTTTGGGAATTTTTGGTCAAATTTTTAGATTAACTCGATATACTCCTAAGTCTACCTACTTTCCCGGCAACGATGCCAAAAACATGACGCGACTAAGAATGTGTCTCAGAAGTGCGTACTCTCTAGGCTCAAGTGCAAGCCTGTCACTCAAGTAATAATTCGATAAGTCGGGTATCGATCCTCAGGGAAATAGGACAATGGAATTGTAACGACGTTGGACAGACGAAGAAATCCTAACTCTGACTCTAAAGAAAAAGGAAAAGATGATTTGTTTTGAGAATCAACTACAACTAAATGCAATTTTGAAAAAATTTATTTAATTCACCAAAGTATGAATGGGATGAAACTATTCTAAATTACCTAAGTTACTGATAATGATTGAACTGAAACTATATGATGAAGAAAATAGGACGGGAATACAATCCCTCAACCCTAGTGTATTACTAGTATAAAAATAATCATAAATTTAAGTGATTAATTAGACCCAAAATTTATTACTCCCAATCATTACGTATATGAGGTTCAAGCCCGCACCATACTTAATCAGATGACGAGTAAATCGGTATTGCGATAGTTACACTCGAATTGCATTATGAAGCATCTCGGTTACCCTGAAGCAAACTAGATCCAAAGATCTACAATTGTTACATTACTACATAATACGATCGTAATAACCCATTAAATTTAGAGGATTAATTTTATACACATTCAACTACCACATCAGATTGAGTTCATGTATCCCGACCTTTAAAAACCTAGCCTAACATGATGAAATTGATGAAAATAATTGTTGAATTGCAGGAAATCATGATTAAACTAAGGGAGAATTGAAGAATGATGTAGAATCAAGATTAAACAGAAGAAAGTAATCAACTAACTTACCAAAGCACTAAAAGCATAAACTAAAATTACTTGTAATCAGAGAAATCTGAACAACCTTCAATCATGGAATTAAAATTGCAATAAATCTTCAAACTAGGGTTTTAACTGTAAAGGGAAAACTAGATGAATTTTTTCTTCTTTTAAACTGATAATAAATCGGGTTTAAATACCCTAAAAGACTCCAACAGTTTTAACTTAACCAGGAATCTCCTTTGGAGGAAGAGTAAGAAAACAAAACTTCGACAGTTGGACTGGTCCGGTCCTCCTTCGGTTCAGTTCGGCTTGGATCTGGACTGATTCTTTTATTTCTTGGCCAAATCGATCTGGTATCGATCAGTTCATTTATTTTTCATCATCTGCGATCCGTCTTCGATCCGGGGTTCACTAGAACTTTGCATTTCGGATCGGGCCGATCCGGATCGGTCCTATTTTCCTTTGACTTTTTCTTCTATCTTTGACTGCCCATAACTTGCACACCAGGACTCCGATTGAGGTGTTGTTTCTTCCTATGTACTTGTAAACTTAATATCTTCAACTTTTCTTTAGATGCTTAATTTTAATGTTGGGTAAAAATTATAACTTTGCCCTTTTGACTTTCCTTCTTTTCATTCTCTATTCTTACGGTTTCTTTTCTTCTTTAGCGACATCAAATACCTGTAAAATTAGTACAAAATACTCGAAACTCGGGGTACTTATTAGAATAAGTCAGTAGAAAGATTATAAGATAAAATCAAATTGATTACGTTGTTCGAGGTGCTAAAAGTAACTAAATTAAATGGATAAATTTAGAAGAATGTATGCATAATCAAGTAGCAAAAATGACTAACAACGTTCTCTACCTGAGTAGGAGTTTTGACCCCTAAAGTGGGATCACCAACAATGTAAGATGGATCATAACTCTTGAGAACCCAAGCAGGTGTGTCCCCTAACACAGGAGTAAAGTCCACAGAGTGTGGGTGAGGGATAAGTAAGTCACTGTCAGAAAAGTCCTCATCCTCACACTGAAGGCTATGATTAATAAACATCAAAGGTTCATCATCTTTCACGATGACGTTTATTGACTCCATAACCTTAGAAATCATCAGGTTGAAAACCCGGTACACTCTACTATTTGATGAATATCTTAGCAATATTCCCTCGTCTCCCCGGGAGTCAACATTCCTAATTGCTCTATATCCCGTAGGATGTAGCATTTACTCCCAAAGACACAGAAATACGCAAGGTTGGGTTTCTTTCCAGTTGACAATTCATAAGGCGTCTTAAGAGTGTGTGGATGCAGGTAAACCCTATTCATCGTATAGCATGCAGTAGACACTGCCTCTGCCCAAAATCTCCTAGCAACCTTACTACCTATAAGCATAAATCTAGCCATTTCTTGAATCATCCTACTCTTTCTCTCAACAATCCCATTTTTCTTAGGAGTCTTCACAACAGAAAAATCATGTTTGATTCCTAGGCTATCACAGTAAAGATCTACCTTTGATTCCTTAAATTCTGTGTTGTTGTCACTATGTATCCTGTTAATAGTGACTTCATGTTAATTTTGCAGGATATGTCACTTCGTCGTTAAACATTCTACAACATCGGATTTCTCTCTCAGAAATCCAACAATTGAATATTTGGAGAAATCATCTACCATCATGAGGATGTTCCTCTTACCACCCAGACTCTCAGTACGAGTAGGACCTATAAGATCCATATGAATCAACTCAAGCACACGGTAGTTGGTAATGGAATGCAACTTTCGATGGGGGCTACAGATTTGTTTTCTCAATTGACAGGGTCCATAAACTATGGAAGTTGTCTTTCCAAGAGATGGTAAGCCACGTACTAGGTCCTTTTTAGCTAAACGTGACAAATCTCTAACGTTCACGTGACCTAGGCGTTGATACCACAGATCCATAGGAGTGATCATGGAGTTGTTGCACACAAGTGAGGATGTGAGCACAGTCCCATAACAATTATCTTATGTCCTCACCCCTTGCACTAAAAGTTTACTGTTTTGATTATAGACATTACATGCGTCTCGGTCAAAGTTTACGTCAAAGTCATCATCGCACAACTAGCTAATGCTGAGAAGGTTTGCCTTCAAACATTTGACATACAAAACATTCTCTATCTTAGGAAATCATGGTAACACAACTGTACCTCATCCCACTATGCTAGACTTTCTCCCGTATCCAAAGGTGATTCTACTTTCCTTATAATCCTCTGGGTAAGTAAAGAATGAGACATCATCGGTCATATGTCTAGATAACCCACTATCAAAAGACCATTTTTCGTCTTTCTTAAGTACCCTAGACGTGGTAACCTTTTGTTTACCCTAGATGTTGATGGTTTTAACTGGCATGCAGGAAGCATTCCCTAACAAAAAAGACATCCGACAAAATTCCTCCACCAAACTTTGTGAGGTGGCAGCTAAAATCTTAACACGCTCTCTCAGCCTGGTAAAATCATCATAATGATGTCGTAGAGCAGGAGAACGCTGTGTCTGATCCAAACTATAGTAAATGTCCCTGAGGTGGCCATTTTTTTGTAGTATGTACAAAAGAACACAGTCTTAGGCAGACCCAGGTTTGCATTTCTTGGTCGAACTCTTCCTCGTGGTCTTTGATGATGGCGATATGGAGTAGTACTAAACTCAGGAATAGGTCCAGGTTCAATTTGGGTCGTAGAGCCACCATCAAAACCTATTCCCTACCTATCACCAAAACCTAAAGCGGGGCAGAGGAGCATCTTTCCCATCTATCCAGATCTGTCCTCATTTTGAACCTTGACTTCTCGTGCTCTCTCAAGCTCATGAGTAAGCTAGGAAACAAGGGCTTCAAGTTTCTTTCGAGTATCCAGGGAGGAATGGAGCTCACTTGTAAGACTGGCCACTTGTTTAGTCAAGTCCCCTTTCTCTTTCTCAAAACCACCCTCTTTCTCTCCAAAGAGTCTCTCTCTCTCTAAAAAAAATTTCTTTCTCAACACAGGCATACTCTCTTTCTCTCAAGGTAGTGCAGGTGGAGGACTCTCTCTCTCTCTCTTCTTCTAAATCATCCTCTAAAGAGGTGATCCTAATAACTAGCACATTGTTATGCTTTTTGGATTTAAATGACTCATTATTTAACTCAGCATAGGCGCGTTCAATATTACTCTCGCTCTCACTTGCATCATCCTCCCCCTCACTCACATCGTTCTCACTGTTGAGGAGTCCCTGTGAAGAAGCATCCTCAACATTGTGAGGAGAACTAGAAGTATGACTAGCCATGAATACGGTGAAGTTATATTCATGCGGTGACTCGTCTCGAGAGTCCACCGAATCGACCTCACTATCAACACTAAGGGTAGCATTAAGGACAACTTTGTCCCTATCCTTTGCAAGTCTGTTCAGCCTAGTAGCACACTCAAAAGATCTATGACCCTTATCGTCGCACTCATAGCATCTCTCACCGTCTTTCTTAGGAGGGTATTTAAAATATTTTTCATTTTTCTTATTTTCTCAAAAATATTTTTATCTTTGAAATTACCAGTTTTCTTGAATTTGAGAATTTTCTTGGAATTTTGAGCAAATAGTGCCAAATCATCTAAATCAAAATCACACTCAGAATGTGACGTTTCTATCTCCTTTTTTCTAGATGACTCAATTCTCTTTCTTGACGACCCCACACTTTTTTCATCCTAGGCATTAAGTACAATAACCTTATCTTTAGGTTTGAAGGATTTAGGAAACATATCAATTTCATACGTTTGTAAGTATCCTACAAGTTCCTCCAATTTAAGCGTGTTTAAATTAGCAATAGAATTTAGCACCGTGACTTTAGGGATAAAACACTTAGGAAGTGATCTTAGTGTCTTTTTAACAACTCTAGCATGAGGAATGTGTTCACCAAGATTAAAACTAGTGTTAACAATATCAAATAACCTAGCATAAAATTCATCAAAACATTCAGTCTCAATCATGGTGATAGTTTCAAATTGAGTTGTTAAATTTTGCAGCGTAGACTCTTTCACAGCATTAGTTCCTTCATGGGTAAGTTGCAAAACATTCCATGCCTCTTTTGACGTGGTGCACGTCATAATCCGTTAGAACTCGTCAGGTGTGATGGATCTACAAATAGCGCTTAAACCCTTAGAATTAAAAGATGACAATTTAAATTCGTCTTCATTCCACTCAGTCACATATTTTAAATTAGTCACGTTATCAGTAGTGATAGAGGGAGGTGTCCATCCTCTTTCAACCAAAATCAAAACACGTTCATCAATGGTTTTTAATGCAAATTTCATGCGGGCTTTCCAGTAAGCATAGTTTGTCCCGTCAAAAACTGGCATTTTATTATATAGTTTCTCCATTGAACACGCCCTTTTTCAAAAATCAATTTTTCAAAAAAATGATATCTTGGAAAAAATTTGCGGAAAATTACACGGTATATTTGTGTAATTGGCTCTGATACGAATTTGAAGAGTGCGCTTTTGTTCAAATTAAAAAATTATTTAATTAAATCCTAAAAACATGAACCTACGTGTTTACTTGTGTCAAACCATAAATATATAAAGCATGTGACATAGAATATCAAGAAAAATCCCCACAGGGCAAAACAATTTATTTTCACTATAATTTATAAAAACGGTTACACAAATTATAATGAAATTAAGTGTGACATACGAAATACCCGTAGGTGTCGGTTCCGATGTCGTCGGCTGGAATCTCCCGCAAGAACTCCAGATGGCCAGCAATGAAGAAGGGACTAACTTCTCCACAAAATACTCTAGACAAGTAAAATTAACCTCTTGAAGGTTTATGAAATGTACACAATAAATGGGAGAGAGATTTTCTTTTATAAAGTGGCATAATAGCCTAAAAAACAAGTCTATCAAAAGAGGGAAGATTCTGGGCCGGATTTTTCTCAACATGCTGGAAATAGATTTTGACCATCAAGTAGTGGTGACAAAAATTGATACAAAAATTAAGGCGGCGGTGGCGTTCAAACGACATAGGCATGTCACTCGAACGCGTACACGTGTTGTTCAAACGAGTTCGCGCGACATGCTATGTCGCTCGAACGACATGTGATCTCCTTTGAACGAGCACGCGTTTCCAAAAAAGTCCGCTTCTACATAGAAAAAATTCTGCAATTGATAAAAAATAATTTAGACTTCAAAAAATATTTCCTGAAAAATTCCCAAATATTTATGCAAATATAAACAACTCCAATAAATCATTTTACGGATAATGTGTCGTGGAGTAGTGGGAAATGGTTGAGCAGCACATCGCATGTACCATGATGCACGTGTGAAGATGAAGGACGTATGGATTCGGATAAAGGCTGTCGTGGATGATCGTGATGACGTGCCGAATGTAGCGGTATCAGACATTCAAACTGTGATCTAGGGAAACCAAAAAATTCTTAGAATCTACCCGGACATTTATAAAATTTTGTCCTTACACAAGTCGGTTAAATAAGAGTTGAGAAAGCTCTGCACCGAATGGTTGCTCAAACTCAAAAAAAAGTGGTCAAACAGTTGAACATGGGCTTTATTCACGTGATTTAATATCCCACATGGCTAGCCAACATTGTGCTTGTGCCGAAACCAGGAGGGAAAGTCCGGATGTGCGTAGACTATCGGGACTTGAACAAAGCCTCTCAGAAGGATGATTACCCTCTACCCAATATCGATATGATCGTGGACAACATAGCCAGTCATGCTCTTAAGTCATTCATTGACGGGTTTGCTGGATACAACAAAATCAAAATGCACCCAGATCATCAAGAAAAGACCGAGTTCATTACCCCATGGGAACCTTTTTCTACACTGTTATGCCATTTGGTCACAAGAATACTGGGGCTACCTATCAGAGGGCTGACATAACCATCCTACTCGATCTGATTCACGAAGAAGTGGAGCTCTATGTGGATGATATGATTATCAAATCCAAGACTAGAGAAGGTCATGTTCCCGTTCTCAAAAAATTCTTCGAACAACTGCGGCGGTATCAGATGAGACTCAATCCACATAAATGTGTCTTCGGCGTTACCAATGGGAAACTCTTGGGATTCATGGTCAGTGAGAAGGGGATAGAAATGGATCCTACCAATTTAAAAGCCATACTTGAGATGCCACCTCCCCAAACGAATAAGGAAGTCATTGGATTCCTTGGGAAATTATAATACATCATCCCGTTTATTAGCCAGCTAACCTCCATCTGCGAACCACTCTTCAAATTCCTCCGAAAGGATTCAACCAAGGTTTAGAACAAGGCCTGCCAATAAACCTTTGATTGAATCAAGCAATATCTGACCCAACCTCCGGTACTCATATGCCTAACCATAACCGACACTGCAACCGGGACTTTGCTATCCCAATACCTTGAAGAATCCCATAAAGAAAGATCCATCTACTAAGGTAGTCATAAATTTACTAAGGTAGTCATAAATTTACTAAGGTAGTCATAAATTGACCGGATATGAAGTCGACTACACTACTTTGGAAAAGGCATGTGCCGCGCTTGTTTGGGTCACCCAAAAGTTATGACAGTATATGGTCGCCTTCCCCATCAAACTTGTATCCCCAATGGAGCCCATCAAATACCTAATTGAGAAAACCTCCTTATCCATCCGAATGACTAGATGGTTGATGCTCGTAGACAATTTTGATATCGTATATGTCACACCAAAAGCCTTAAAAGGAATATCCATCTCTGATTACCTCGCGGACTACCCTATGGAAGAAATTGATGTTTGGATCTCTAAATTCCCAGATGAAAAAATCCTCTGCGCTGCTCAAGACAACCTTCAGTGGCAGGTGTTCTTTGACGGCGCTTCCAACAAAAAGGTATATGGAATTGGAATACTTCTGATCGCCACAGATGACTCCCACACTCCAATCGCTATCAAATTGGATTTCCCTACACCAACAACATGATTGAATACGAGCCATGTACGGTAGGCCTCAAGGTCGCACTCAAGAAAGGTATTCAATTCCTAGATGTCTATGGGGATTTTTCCCTCATCATTGGTCAAGTGCTCAGAAAATGAAAAGTCAAGGACAAAAACTCCAACCCTTCCATTCCCACATAGAAGAACTAGCCTCCCAATTTCAAGATATCACTTTCCACTACCTGCCTCGAGTAAAGAATAACCTACCAGATTACCTTTCTACCTTAGCCTCCATGGTCGACATGTTTGAAGTAATAACAATGCCCCCCTTCCTAGTTCAAAAGCAAGACAAACTAACCCACTGATACCATATTGAGCTCATCACCAAAGAAGATCTCGAGCTAGCCAATTACTGGTACTATGATATCTGGCACCTCCTCAAGCATGGTAGGTATCCCAAAGGCTCTAATAATAAATACCGAGCAACCCTCCAAAGACTGGTTACCCAGTACATCATCTGTTACAAAGCACTGTTCAAAAAAACTTTGATGGAACCCATCTACACTCCATTACAAGGGCTTATATTGAAGAGATAATGTAGAAAATCCATAGCAGGAATGTGGTCCCCACATGAACGGTCACATGCTTGCCAAGAAGATCATCTGGCAAGGCTACTACTGGACCACCATGGCCCAGGATTGCACCGCCTTTGTCCGGAGATGCCTTAAATGCCAACAGTTTTCCAACCTTCAACACCTGCCTCCGTGAGAATTATAAAACATGAGTTCCCCTGGCCGCTCTCCACTTGGGGCATCGATATCGTAGGGAAGGTTACACCCAAGGCTTCCAACGGGCATGAATTCATCCCAGTTTCCATTGATTAATTCACCAAATGGGTCGAAGATAGGTCATATGCAGTCCTGAATGCCAAGAAAGTGGACAAATTCATCAGGAAGAACATCATCTGCCAATATGGGGTCCTGCACAAATTAGTGTAAGATAACGGGTTACACTTCGGGGAAGAAGTCACAGAAGTGGTCAACGAGTATAGGATTCAGAGACACAAATCTTCTACCTACCAACCTCAAACCAATGACGCCGTTGAAGTAGCCAACAAGAACTCAAATCCATCATTAGTAAGATGACTGAAAGCTGTCAAGATTGGACCGAGCGAATCTCTTACACCCTATAGGTCTACCAAACCTCTACTGTGGATACCCCTTACTCCATGGTCGACGGCATGGAAGCAGTCCTACCTGTTGAGCTAGAAATCCATTCACTTCACGTCATGATCGAAAGTCGATTCAATGAGGAGGACTGGCATCAAAGTCGTCTCAACGAGCAATTACTCTTAGACGAAGGGAGACTGAAAGCATTGTATCACGTACAAGGGTACCATTACAGAATAGCGCATTCATTCGACAAGAGAGCCAAGAAATGTGGTGTCCAAGAAAGTTACTTTGCCCATTTAGGACTCCAGAGGGAAGTTCAGGTCTAATTGGAGTGGCCCCTACATTGTAAAAAAGATCTTGTGAGGAGGTGCCTCCATGCTCACCGACCTTTATGGAGAAGATATGGCTCTTCCAGTAAACCAGGACCGCCTTGAGAAATTCTACCCCAAGTCCAAAATCTCGGCGCGCTACGACTCTTCTCATCTCCCTTATGTTCTAAAAAAATCTCTTCATTTCCCTCAACCCGAAACTACGTGGGCCTGATCCTCTACAAAACCATTTCAAAAAAATTAAAACTTTTCAAAAACCCCAGAGGTACATAGGAAGCTCAGGCATCCTATATGAGCATGCCCCTTTCTTTTTCGTAAAAACCTATTCTTCTCTTATCTCCGAGAATGACAGTTCACTCTAACATATACTTGAACAAAAGGACTATACATGCTTTAGCAATCGGTATAGGTAATTAAAAATATAAATTTTAGCAAAAGGCACCGTCGGATGATCAAAAACTTGTTTATTTCACTAATAAGAAATAATAGTGCAATTACATAAGAAAATGAAAGGATAACTCCATTCCCCACTCCCTTCCTAAAAAGCCAAAAAAAAAATTCCCTAATTTATTCCCCATTACAAAAAAAATATCCCAGAGTACTACCCACAACTACCAGAGGATCCCGCTCCATCATCATCTACATCCTGGGGTCCCCAAGCTTCCCTTGCCGGAATAGAGTGCCGCAGACACTCCATAGACCGAAAATCTAGAAACAGGCTCGAAAAAACCACAACACCTCCCTCCATAGTATCAGATAAGATAAGCCACCTTTGTCAAGTCTCCACTACCAACATCTTGATAAATACTTTTCTCCACAACCACTTCATATGATCCCCGAGGATGCTCCAAAATCTCCCAATATACTGGGAAGGATGGGTCGACGGAAGCCGACCCTCCCATAAAAAGCCAAGCTGCATGCGCATACACTCTATCAGATATTCTACCGTAAGAAATCTAGTGTCCGAGGTGGCACGACCTACTCCCAGCCAAATTGGCCCAAAAGCCGCCAAAGAAAAATACAAAGAGTTCTGTTTGAGACCAACCAGCCGAACGTACGGTCATTCCCCCAGCTCCAGAAGAGGCAGTAGCTATCCCCACCAAAGCATTGACCAGTGAAGATTTAGATCCTCATGCTCCACAAACTAGTTCTCCTAGCTCTCAATATCCAGGCCAACACTGATAAAGTGGCGTAAAAAAAGTTACGCACAACTGACAAAGGATATTTTGGAGAAGTCAATAGGCGGAGTCTTTCAGACAACCACATGAACAACATCACTTAGCTATCCCTCAGAAAGTCAGAATGACCTTCTCTCTAGGCATCATGGAAATTAAAAGTCTCTGCCAATATCAACACTGCAGGATTGTGATGGTATCACATCCATGAAGTAATGGCTGCAAGTTGTGGGTCCACCAGGAGTTCCCCAGTCACCAGCAACAATTTCAAAACGATGCCCATAACGACAGCTTTGGCATATCTAGCATCACTAACCTCTCACAAATGCATGAACTGCAACACCAGTGGAAGGGAGATCATTCCTCTCGCAACTAGTGGTATGGCCACCGAAGGCAAAATATCAAGAAGCCCGGGCAACTAATCTCGAGAATAATGGGAAAACTCAGGTAGAGCCGCAGAAATTCTGGGATTTATCCCCGGCATGGTAGAAAATTCCTCGCAGGTAGGAAAAATCTCATCCAACCTTAAGCGGAAGACAAGATCCTTGGGATACAAAAACTCGGCATCCGCCATCAGCATGTTCCACTCAATGGGATGGCTGTGCCATAAAAAGACTCGTTGTATTTGAAAAGCATCATAATCAACATTATAAGAGCACATTGCTTCCAAGGCTTCTAAGTAGTTAGCAAACTCAGTGCTACCAGGGAGAGCCATCTTGTAAGACTAAGAGATAGTAAGCAAGTAAGAATGTGGAAAAGGAAGAAACTGAAAGTGTAAGGAGGAAAGACCCATCCATACCACCTTTTTATACTTGGAAACTCCCAAAACAAGACACAACCCTTGCAAAAATCGAAGAGAATCCCGCCCCACAAGTTACTAAAAGCTGAAAAGAGTACCAATCAAAGCCTTGATTGATTATATTTGACTCACCTACCGATCGGCAGGACAAGGAGCTTGACGATTAGCAACCCCCTATTTTTGGAAACTCACCTTTTTTCTCTTTTGCCAAAATCAAACAAATAAAGAACTTAGTAAAAATAAATTTATATTATCCACAGGATTTCAAACCCCTTTTCATATTTAAGAATAAATTTTCCTTCACTTCTAAAAAAATCCCTTCTTACAGTCTCAATAGCAAAGTAAAAAGCGCATATGCATTCATCCATCATTAAGAGAAGATAATAAAAATAAGTCCATTACATTGCATAGATATTTTTCTGTGTTACATCATTTTTGTAGGAAATAAAGAAAATCAGAGAAAAAAACAACGGGACTCAGCCCGAACCCACATTCTCTCTCTCACCTAACCTTTCCTTCTCTCTCCTAAGATCTTCCATCCTTGCGACACACTCTCTTTCCCCTGCGACGAGATGATGTACCACCGCTACCCAAACCATACTCCTCCCCTAATGAGGCAGATGGCACCAAGCAAGAAGGAACAAGAATCGCATCCCAAATATGGGCAGTCACCGAAGATATCCAGTCCCTAATGTCCCTCAGCCAAGTGGTGGACACCCGAACTTGCTGCAAGAAAATGATGAATCAGTATCACGCAAAGAAGATCAAAAGAAACTAGAAAGAAAGAAGAAAAGAACATAATGGTATACCAAAGGATAAAGAACCTCCTCTGTCTATCCCAACTCCTTCGAGTCCATTGCATGAGGATGATGCAACATAAGAACCATCCCTCCATCAGCCCGCTGAATGTTGTATGAAGGGGTATGAAACCGCACAAGGGGAGCTTCCAAAGTCGCCGTCGCCGCAGATGTCGACGGACCAACACCACTGTGTGAGGACCCCACTGGAAGACTCAAACTTGCATGAGGAAAAGGAAGTGCATCATATATGCTAGGCGCCATCAGCCAACTCGTCATGAAGTCCATATAACCATACGGCACATCTGTGTCAGTGTATAATAAATACGACTCACAAATCATCATCGCAATCCTCGCCTCGTCTGACAACATCCATTCTAGCCTCATAGACATAGGGGGATTCACTAGTGGCACCACCACATCCTCCTCAGCAATATGTCTGACCACCCTCTCCCCGAGATACTAGGAGTGGCCAAACTCATGCACCAGCAAACGCCCCATCTGTGGATTCACCCCAGTCGACCCTATGTCCTGAACAGCCACCTCCAAGGGTAAAAAGTCACCTGAAAAATCCCCATCATATACAAGTCAATGTGGAATCAGAACACACAAAGACCAAGACTGAAATAGGAAGAGGTCTTACCCTATCATTGGTCAGGTCATTCAAGACTTGATGCACCACCTGCGGGGAAAGAGACTTCATCGACTGTCGATTGACCTTTTGCCACTTGTACAACCAGACAAAGTCCCCAATGGTCTCGTCCTTAAAAGCAATTATTTGGGTATTACACCCAAGCACCACATAGAACCACACCTGCCAAAGATAAGAATCCACGATAAAAAAGAGACGTACAAGGAAAATGCGAATGCATGAAAGGAAAATACACAAACTAAAGAATACCTCAAGAAGATACGTGGCTCCAGTAAAAGTCTACCGACAACAGTGACTAAATGTATCCAGAGAAAAATAAAGGGTCTTCAAAGTCAGGCTCCCCCAATCATAGATAGGGATGTAAGAAAACATCCTCAAGTATGTCAAAAACCCCAAGTTGACCACGTCACCGGTCGACCCCACCAGAAATCCCCCCTAACACTAGCAAAATAAACAGTCGGCCCATCTGCCTCACCTGTAGCTCGTCCTCCACATCAATCACCCTACCTAGAAAAACATCCCTCAGGAGATACAAACGAATAGAGTCATCAGATACTATCCTCCCCACGTCACCTAGCGCCACCTGTACCACCTCCAGCCTCACCCGCAAAGAGCGATCCACCTCTATTTTCTCTCTGTCACAATCCATCCCCAGCAGCTGCTGCACATCTATGGGAGTCACAGTCATCTCCCTAAAGCCCAAATGGAAGGTGTGGGTAGTGTCCCACCACCTTTCCCCCAAAGCACATAAGATCGATGTTGAATGAGGCATCTCATCCAGTACAAACTCTACCCTCCCAAAGCCTGCTAATGATACTACCCAACACACCACAGGTGGAAGGTGCTGCCAGACATTCTTAAGTCCCATCTTCCCGCGGGCAGGCATAATCCTCAAAGAAACATCAGACTGTCAAAGAAAAACCTCTTCAAAATCCAAGAAAAAAGGAAATCACCAAAAAAAAGAATGCCAAAAGTCATTTTGTACTTACATAACCACCAGGGTTCACCACCCTGGAAGAGCGATGATGGGATGACTCCCGTAGTAAAGTCTGCCCATCCGCAATCGGCTCAAATGCATCAAACGAATTCTCACTCCTCAAAGCAAGAGGTGCCATGGCCCTCGATTCCACATTCGCCCTGTCATCCACAACTAACCACCCCCTTTGTGCCGCAGTGCTCACAAAAGAGGTAATTTTTTAGGTTGCGTAATGTTTGGACAATTCATAGAAGAAAGTCGCAGAGAGAGAGAGAAGGCAAGAAGTTGTGAAAAATGAGGGGAACCCGCCCCCTTTTTATAGGAAGCCAAGGGTCATGTCAATCGATACAACGTCCCCCACCTACCATCAGCACTGACCTTCCACACTCTCGAGGTAGTCCAAATGTTCATGCCACTACCGAATGGCACCCTCCACACCATGCCGACCGGCACACCCCTTAATTTTTAGTACAAAAGCTCCCAAAAAATATAAGAAAACTCTAAAAAATCCTCAAAACATTCCTAAAAATCTCGGGGAAGATTTAGAACATTTTCACCAAGAAAATTTCACACTCCCTCAAGAGGAACCCCTACTTCCCCAGCGGAACCCTCAAAAGCTAAGTGAATCTCTCCCCGACAACGCCCCTAGAGGATCCCTAAAGCATCCCAAACTTCAAGTTATCCCCTATTCCCCAAAAGTCTCAAATTTCACCGAGCAAAACATCTAATCCCTGGACCACCTAATCACTCCCCCAATGGAATTTACAACATCAAATTGGCTATTCCCCTGAAAAGTCTCTGAAAGAGACAAAAGTTCCCCTAGAAATCAGTTCCCCAACTCAAATAAAAATCACGAGGTAATTTCCCGAACAGAGTTCCCCGAGATCACCATAATTTAAGCCCTCGTAATTGGCTTCGACCCGTAGAATTGGTCATCATAATTTAAGCCCTCGGAATTGGCTTCGACCCACAAAATTGGTCATCACAATTTAATCCCTCAGAACTGGCTTCGACCCGCATAATTGGTCACCACAACTTAAGCCCTCAGAAATGCCTTCAACCCGCAAAATTTTTCATCACAATTTAACCCCTCAGAATTGGCTTCAACCCGTATAATTGGTCATCAAAATTTAAGCCCTCGAAATTGGCTTCCACCCGCAGAATTGGTAATAAAAATTTAACCCCTCAGAATTGGCTTCCACCCGCAGAATTGGACATCACAATTTAAGTCCTTGGAATTGGCTTTGACCTACAGAATTGGTCATCACAATTTAATCCCTCGGAATTGGATTCGACCCGCAGAATTGGTCATCACAATTTTAGCTCTCAGAATTGGCTTCCACCTGCAGAATTGGTCATCACAATTTAATCCCTCGGAATTCGATTCGACCCGCAAAATGGGTCATCACAATTTAAGCCCTCAAAAATGACTTCGAACTGCAGAATTGGTCATCACAATTTAAGCCCTCAGAATTGGCTTCGACCTGTCGAATTGGTCATCACAATTTAAGCCCTCAGAAATGGCTTCGACTCACAAAATTGGTCATCACACTTTAATCCCTCAAAATTAGCTTCGACCCTCTGAATCGTTCATCCTCATCCTTAGGTCCTCAGAACCATCCTTGACCCTTTCAATCGGTCATCCTCATCCTTAGGTTCTCATAATCGTCCTCGACCCTCTGAATCGGTCATCCTCACCCTTAGGTCCGCAGAATCGACCTCTTTCAAAGGCATCATGTGGTATCTATTTGATGTCTATCATTTGTTCCAAATTCACCAATCGAGGGGCTTTGTAGACACCCCATTCCAGCACCCCTCCTGCATTACCACGAACCTAGATCATACCCTGAGTACTGACCTAGAGGCCATCAGGTACTCTCAGGCTCAATTTAACCAATAGTCAAACTCCTTATCTCGATTTAGATTGAATGATGAATCCTAGAAGGGCACTGAAACCCCTTTCCAACGGTCTGTTCCATGCACGATTCTGACTTACGATGCGAAAGAACGACCCATTTTCCCTTGAAATTTCATCAAAAGGCCCCCGGATACTCCCGATCTCTGTTTAACCAAAGTCAACTGTTCAGTTTAGCCAACACTGAATGAATTTTCAAAGGGTACTAAAACCCCTCTCCCATGGTGTGCTCCAGCCCCAATTCCGACTTACGGTATGGACGAATAATCCATGTTACTTTAAAAGGTCATCGAATGCTTCCAGGCCTCGATTGACCAAAGTCAACTCCCCAAACCAAGTCAAAATCTTTGGAAAGTCGAATTTCATCTCCTAACCTTTCAAAAGGTCCGCCCCATGCACGATTTTGACTTACCATGAGGACGAACGATCTGTTTGCGTCCGACGATCCCCCGTCCAAAGGATCGATGAGCGCTTCCGGACCCGGGAGCAGTCCATGAACTTTTTGAAGTTCTCAGGAGTACCTTTCTATCAGTACACCCCGTGCGTGATTCGGATAAACGGATTGTATTTTATGACCTTTTTCCAAAGGAATCTGAAAGAGACTGCCAAACGGATGGTTCAAAATCCCGCCTATCGACAGTGTGCCTAAAAACACATGCCGATTGGCAGGACCAGACCTATGCCAATTGGCAATACCGTGGGCTTATAAAAAGGAAGGCCTGACCTCATTGCAAAGGAACCCAAGATCTGAGATACATCACTCTCAGCGGACTCAGTAAACCTCTAGCGAAGTCAGCGTGATTTCTACATCCAAATCCCTTTCCAACCCTCACTTTTGATCATCTTTTTCATCAAATTTGGCAAATTAACTACCCTTCATCATCATCCAAGTATAAGGTCTACTCTCCAACATTCATGATCAAGCTCAAGATCTTCAAGAAGGTCCAACTTTCTCAACTCTCTCTTTAAATTCTCCTAAATTCGCGTTAACTTGTTTTATTACTTAGCACTTTTTCTCCCCATCTCACATATCCTAATATAATTTTTATTTAGTATTATTGCACATCTCTTATTTTTCATATGAAAAAACCAAAAAACAAGAAAAATAGGGTTTGTTCATAAATTCCAAACTGGAATTCTCACATTTTACTCACAGTTTTCTCACATTTTTCTTATACTTTTCTCACACTAAAACACCTTTTCACACACATACACACAAAAAGAAGGCCCCAGTTGGATTTATGGGATAAACTCCACCACTCGTTTTGTATACGAACTACGTGAACTTTGATGCCTCTATAGGCTACGTAGGCGTCTCGGGGTAAAACTCGAGACTCGAGTCCTATTTTTTATTTTCCTTTTTTCTAATTCTTTTACTTAATTCTATTTTATCTACATATTTACATATACATATATTTTTTCTTAGTGGCATATTATTCCATACGCGTTATCGTCCATTATAACTATCAACGTAAGGATAATCGCGTAAATCCTATTTTCTAATATTACTTTTAGGAACATTCCTATGGATGACTCGCTCTATATCTTTCATGATACTAGTCGATGATTCCTATCTCCATTACATATACATATGCACACATATCACGGGGAAATGGAGTAAAATAACAACAAATCCATGACAGACCACAAGGGCAGAATGGGTGCCTAAGAACTTCCCATTTCGTAACTTAGCCTCCGAACCCTACTCGAATCACCTTTTGATTTCATATGTATCAATATGCCTTTGATGCTGTCCTTCGGGATGGATTCACTTTCTTTTGTTTGTTTTGTGTAAAATAGACTCGCGACTCCATCTCTCTACATTTTTCACATCACCGACGACGGCTGAAGCGCTCCCAAGAGGGATGCGTGGGATCGAGATCCTCCCACAATGGAGAGATACCCCTCCCTTCTCTCTCTTCATGAGGATCGAGGATGGACACATAATGCATATGCTTCAGAAGATGACCCGATTCGTTTGATGCACATGATTATTGTTCTGAGATGATAACCTAGATAAGGGGCTGAGGGAACTTTGTAAATGCTTAGGAGTTGGTCCACCTGTTGGGAAGGTACTATCACATTTTTTCTCTTTGACTCTGCAAATTCTTGCTTTACTTACCTTATTCTTGTACGCTTCCCAAAATATACATTAACCAAAGTAAATAATATGTCAAGAAAAGAACCTATATAAAATTCAGTCATCATTCAAGTTTTTTAAACATCGGCAAATACTTTCATCACTTCCCACGACATGGTAGTTCTTCTATACGAAAATATATTTTTTATATATAATCTACATGATACATTCTTATTTACCACTCCCCATGATGTGCTTACTTACCTTTAACCATTAGGGAGGAGAGAGGGGGAGATTCAGAAAATTTAAACATAGAAAGTTAGATAAAAAAATTACCTAAACATAATTAAAAGGTAAAACACCAGGGGTTAAACTAAAATTAACACATGAAGTGGTATTGATAAATGATCTAATAAATTATATTTTTTTAATGAGATAAGCACCTATAAAAGAAAATATAGAAATTCAACGTACCTACGACATTAAAGTGCGCATTTTTGTTATTTTTTTACCCCTATATGATATATTGTTGCGCTAATTTTCAATAAATTATCTTTTATCAAGTTGTGTGCAATAATGGCACATAAGTAGCAAACTAATTGCATCTTTGTGAATAGCTAGTAACAATCGTATTACTATCAAGGCTATAGCTCATGTAAAATTTACTTTTACAATTTTTTGAGTTCAATAGACACCTATCTCAAAGTTCCAAAGAAGTTGAGAAAATAATAAAAAAGATTACTTTACTATATTATTATTTTTTAGTATTGCAATTTAATACATTTTAATTAGTTTATTAGACTTTAGTGCACCTTTCGTCGCTAAATGTGGCTAAATATCACTTTTGGTTGTGAAATTTTCATATTAAGTAAAATTTAGCGATGAAAGATGGACTCTAATAAACTGATTAAAATATATTTACGACCAATCTAAAAAATTAGTAATGTATTAAAGGAAAGAAATATACGCAGAAAACAACGTCTTAAATTTTGTTATTTTTAAACAATTTTTCTATCATTTGCGTCGGTAGTAAAAGATTTTTAGATAAAGTATTAGTTAAATTGTCTTTGATCGCATCGTATGAAAATACAAAATAATTTTTTTGCACGAAATATTATTTGACATTTTTATATTTGTAATCTGTCACTTAATATAAGAATAAAGATACACCATCATAAAAATTATAATTATTTGCATAACGTATTTTGTAAGAATTTTTTATTTTGATACATTTGAAATGAAGCATAGATGCGTCGATTTATATGGACTCGTATCTAGATCAAATCATTGTAAAATTATGATATTAGTTATGAGACTGAGGCACATCATCACTGTACCAAACAATTCTATATCCTGATTGATGAGCCTGGGTACAATTATTGGTAGTTGGCCGTGAACGACAACTAATGAATATGGATTACATGTGATTAGTTTTTTTACAGCCACATCACATCATGCATTTTTTGAAAAAGACGGACCGTAGCTAATAAGAACAAAAAACCTATTGTGACTAACCAGTTGTGGAAGTTGTTAAGTTTAAATATGTTCCAAAACCATGCATTTTATGACCATCTTTAATTAGCAATGTCTGCATTTTGTCTCGTCCAGTTTTGAGGTATTTTTGGGACCAGATCGCAGTAATTGGTCCTAGAAAATTATGGATCAAGACCAAACCAGAATAAATGGTCTCTGTCCTATTCAATTTTCAAGCTATCCGGGTTCAGTCTTAATCCTATTCAGTTCGTAAATGACTAATATGAAATATAAAATCCCCTCCATCCAAGCCTCTTTATTATTTCAATATAAAATTATGAAATAAGGTAGAAAAAAATATTATTACAAAATGAAATAAACATCACCAAACTTATAAAAATAAATTTCATGTTTTAGTTGAAAAACAACCAAAGGAAATGGAATATGTTGTAAGTCAAAGCCCACAAATCTGATAATTTGCTTATACTCAAATGCTGGAATCAGTGTAGTGTGTTAAATGGGTTGGTATATATGATTGTATTTTACATAAATCTACTAAATTCCACAATTAAAATAAAGTTTAAAAAATATTATTACACAAATAAATAAACTTTAGAAAATGAGAAGTGATAAATGGAACCGGAGATGTTCCCTTCGGGAGGGATTATGTCAGTGGGAGTTGTTTGGGTTGGTGTAGGTTTATGTCGGTAGGGTTATTTTGGCCAGATTGATGTTCAATCCAGTTTAGGTTTATATCGTAGAGGGCTATTAGGGCCGAACCGGAGAGAGGGAGAGATAAAGTAGATGAAGAATAAGAGATGGTTGGAGGAGGGAGTCTATGTGGAGTGGAGAGCTGTACAAGTGTTGACAGTGAGAGAAGGGAGACAAAAATAGGTTTTTTTCTTTAGGGTCCTAGTTTTTTTTTGGGCAAGGAAAAGTACCAATGCGTCGGTTGGGCTTGGCTTGGGTGTGAAATATAAGCAACTTAGTATACTTAAAATATATAAAAGAAATTATAAAAATATTTAATAAAAGCGGTCCGGTCCGGTCCAGACCCACTTTTTATGACCCAAGATCGTGACCAAACCGAATTAAGACTGGATTTAATAAAAACCCGCAAAATTATGTTCGGCTCGGTTGGGTTCGATTCAGTTTTTTTCGTCCATTTGGTCCATCCGGGTTCGTGCACACCCCTAGCTTTAATAATATTTACATGCTAGTTTAGTTTAGTTGTTTTATATTTGAAACATCTGACTACCTCCATTCTCAATGTAATAATCAATGTACAGTTTTCGCATGACATCCTTTCATGGAACTTATTTAGGAAATATCTTATTGATTTTTTAACTGTCTAATTGGTTGTCTAATTGCAACTCACCCCCATTATATTTCACGGTCATATTGCAATTCATTAACTAAAGGCGGCTGATAAATGCACTCAATAATTTGATCTAATATATATATATATATATATATATATATATATATATAAAGAGAGAGGGAAAGAGAGAGAGAGAGAGAGAAAGAGACTATAATCACCCTAACTTACCACGTGGCACGTCATAAATATCCAAGTATTCTTCGTTTCTTCCTCTTTTTTATCAATATTCCACAAACACACAATTGTAGACATACAACACATTCTCCCAAATTATTAGAATAATTTTATTTTTTATATATATATATGTCTGTGTGTGTTGCAATGACCCTAACTTGACACGTGACATGTCATAAATATCCAAGTATTCTTTGTTTCTTCCTCATTTTTTTTATCAATATTCCACGAACACACAATTGTATACATACGAGCTACACACATTCTGCCAAATTCTAAGAATAATCTTAATATCACAATACAAAAATGACCTTGCTATTTATGAACCAATTTTTTTTTATTGAAACCTTATTTTTTCCAAGAAAATAGTATTTTTATTTCTTAAAACAATTTCTTAAAAAAATAGGTTTTTATTAAATGAAATGAAAACTATTTGTTAAAATATTAAATAAATTGCAATTTTTTAAATAACTTTGAATTTTGTAATAAAAAATAGTCTAATAATGTAAAGTTGTTTTAATAAAAACAAATTCTTTTATATAAAAACAGTTTTTTGTAAGGAAAAAAAGAACTCTTATTATGAAAAAACAATTTTTAGATAAATAATTTTTTTAGTAAAAAAGTTATAAAACTGTTTTTTAACTAAAAAATCTTTTTTTTAAGTACACATAGTTTTTATATTTATATATTTTTTAAATTTAAATAAAAAAAGTTTAATTTGATGTCTTAGATTTGCGATTGGCAAGTTCGCTCGCACGGTATGTCTTAGATTTGTAATTGATTAGTACTGCTGGTGCTGATCCAAATCATTTAATGAATGTGGGTCCGAGCCAGCGATCTAACCAATCTCAAATCTAAGACATCCAATTTTCCCCCCATTTATGTAATATAATTGATAAATAAAATTTCTTCATTAAAATATCTAGACTTGCAAAAGTAAATCATTTACACAATGAACAAACAAGATACAAAAAAAAACACGAATTGTTAACAAAATTAACTAACTCTATAATGTTAAGAAATAATTTGTGCTGCTAATAAAAAAACAAAAACAGGTTTTAACGGTTAACAAAAATTACTTTTACGGTTAATAAAAAAACTATAGTCAAACTTTTTTCAAATTCAATCACTTTATTTGGTTCTAATTCATATTACAAACACAATTTATTATTATTATTATTTTCCCCTTTTTTCTTAAGTCACAATAGGTACTATTGTTTATTAGAAATCTTTTTTATATTTTGTGTAGATTACAAACTAAGTATTTATTCTTCCGATTTCTTTTGTTTTTTTAATATCAAAATGGGTACTATTGTTTATTAGATATGTTTATTATATTCTTAATATTACAAATGACACCAAGATAATGTTTTGAGGTGTTCTTTAGTTGATTAAGAATTTGATTATAATTTTTTAATCCTATGTCAGATTATTATTTTTTTATCCATTTCGGAGAGGTTGTGTACATGTTCAGAATATACTCACTATTTTCAACTCAATTTATGCGGATGAAACTAGATGTAATTTTAATTAAACAACATTTCATTTAATTTAACTTTAATATGTTGAAATTTTTTAAAAGGTGTTGTTAAAAACATTGATTTTTTTCTCACTCACTAGAATATCTTAACATCCTAATATGATATGTTTAACGTAATTTATAAGCACATTATAAATCAGGCTTTTGATTATTTTTCTAATATATTTGCTATTGTTTCACTTCATGCACTAAAATATCAATTTTCAAGATGTCTAAAACACTATTTATGTACTAATTGATGTTCGAAATATTTTATTATAGTACTTAATATTCCAAAATTAGAAAGAACTCTATGACACACCGCGTGAACAATACATGCCCTGTTAGATTTGTTGTTTTCTCACATAAAGGATTACTAGGCTTGATACGCCGAAGATAGGTCTTGCTCGTTAATTAATACTATTCTTCTCACAAAGTAAATATAAATAAATTATTTTCCAAAACTCCAGCATTTGTAAAACAAATAACACATACAGAAAAATCCAATATTGCAAACCACCATGATGATAATAATAATATCCAACTAGAGTAATAAAATTCCAACCGACATAAAATAAAAGAGTATCGGGATAATTCCCATACAAAAGTTCCAAATAATAAATGACTGAAGCTAAAGACAACCTATGCTAGAAGCAATTGAATCTGAATCTGGAGAGAAAACGAGATCGTGGGACAGCTACAACACAATCCATATAACCCGTCTAGGATCACCTGGGGGAAAAACATTTATATTTGGGTCAGAGCCCAAGGTGTGAAAGAATTAACTTGAATAATATATAAATGAAATAATACATTCGATGGACAATAATTATTCCCTCTCTCGTCACTCACATGCGTATAACATCTCACCTCTCATCTACGTGTGATATCGTTCGCTCCCCAATAAATCACAAATAATGAATGGTGACATCAACTCTATTTGTAAATAGGTACATCGATAATTAAATATATAAAAGTAATTCCTACATTTAATTTGCCAACATTCATTATCTCAGTCTTATTATTCTTTCAATAAGGCATAAACATCTACTATGCAATATAGGGTCTCATGTACAAATATTATCCATTTCGTTGGAAAATTAAATTTATTTAATTTGATTCCGGATATATATATATATATATATATATATGTCCTTTCATATGTTTTAACACACAAGGGCATCTACCGTTGGTGTCTATTCGTACTCTAACAGCAAGTCTGGAGGAATGATCTTATTCCTAAGAGGACATGATAAACACACACATACATTGGGGCTAGTCCTAACACATAACACCTTTATACAGCCCATACCCAGTGGTGATACAGGAACGGTCAGCACCAATACCTACTTCTAGTGGGTTGAACCTCCACGTAGTAACTATATGGCCTACACATCGTCAAGCCCACATGTGCTAACATGTTATACGCGACCCGAACGCGTGAAGCCCAGAGCCGATAGGATAGTCCACCAATATGGTATGCTCACATAATAATATGGCTAACGGTGTGGATTGAAGTCTAAACCCCCAAACTAAGGGAACAAGTTTAGATCAAAGTCGTCGCTTTCGTCGGTCCAGAATGGCTACCGATCTCTCCTCATAAGTAGCGTCAAGATGGAGATCAATCTCATCGATGTCAGTGTACTACTAAGCCACCTCATCATTAAGGAATATTCGCAGTGAAAATATGTGATATTGTGCATCCGCTGCAAGTGGTCTGGTAAAACCTATTGATATGCTACGAGCCGAATCCTCTCCAGAATAGGGAAGCGTCCCACGTAACAAGGAGATAACTCCCTTTATTCCAAAATATCATCACCCCCTTCATGGGAGACACTTTAATCCACACCTGATATCCAACATCGAACTCTAAATGTCTCTGACCCACATCCACATAGATCTTTTGCCTATCCTAGGAAATACGTATCCTGGCCTAAAACATCTTTACCTTTTTTGAGGTATCAGAAATGAAATTTGTCCCACATAATTTGTTCTCCCCCACCTCTAACTAGCATGAGAGTGAACGACAAGGTCTCCCATACAGTGCGTCAAGCGATGCCATCCTTATCATGAACTAATAACTTTTGTTGTAGGCAAACTCCACTAAGGGTAAGTATTGCTCCCAACTTCCCTTAAAGTTTAAATTACACATACGTAGCATGTCCTCGAGCATCAACTTCACCCTCTCTATCTGCCCATCGGTCTGAGGATGATACTAAGCGCTAAGTATCAACTATGTTCCCAATGTCTGCTGGAAGCTCCTGTAAAAATTGGGACACAAAATTCCTATCTCTATCTGACACTATATTGAGTTCTACCCAATGCAGTCTAATAATCTCTCTAAGGAAGTGTCGGGCGTACTTCTCTAAGATATAGTTTGTCCTGACCGATAGTAATGAGACACCTTTGCCAACCTATCGACAATAACCCATATCGAATCATGTACCCTTTGTCAAGTAGGTATCCCAGTAATAAAGTTTGTAGATATGATTTCCCATTTCCACACCGAGATCTCCAAAGGCTGCAGAGTACTCGTGGGACGCTGATGATCCACCTTTACCAGCTGACAAGTAACACATCTCGACACAAACTCATCTATATTCCTCTTTATATCGACCAACTAATACTGATACTGCATATCATGGTTCATCTTATCATCACCATGATGCACCGTATATAGTGAACCATTAGACTTCGACATGACGGCCCGCCTCAACTCCTCATCATTCGAAATAACCAGTCTCCCCTGGAACCTCAAACCGGATAGAAAAATGCTCCACCCCCTCATCTAGCAACTATCTCACCCTCTTTTGACAAAGATGATACTCAACATGTGCCTTCACCACCTGAATAATGATCTCGGGGGTGATGGTGAGAACTGACATAAATGCTCAAGTCAACTCATTATCTCCTCAAAGTGACTTCCACTTCACCTTCGACACCGCTGCCAACTCCAAAATTGTCTTATGACTCAGCACATCCTCTACGACATTTACTTTCCTCGGGTAGTTCTAAATGTCGAACTGATAGTCCTTCACAAACTCAAGCCCCCTCATTTTTCGCGTGTTTATGTCCCGTTGTATGAATAAATACTGCAATTTCTTATGGTTTTTGAAAAGATAAAACTTATCCCCCAAAAGGTAATGTCTCCACACTTGTAAGTTAACAACCACGGCTGCCAACTCTATGTCGCGGGTGGGGTAATCTCCCTCTCGGGGCTTAAGCCTCCTCCTGCATCAGAACCCCTCCAAGTCCCATCGGAGATGCATTAGTGTAATCTCTATAGTCAACTCCTATCTGAGGTAATGCTAAAATGGGTGCTGTAGTCAATCTCATCTTCAGCTCCTCAAACTCTTGCTCGTACATCTCATCTGAAATAAAAGGTACCCCATTCCTCGTGAAAATCGTCAAAGGCCCATCAATGTTGAAAAACCCCTGAATGAATCAACGATAGTACCCTTGCCAATCCTAAAAAGTTGTGCACATCGATGGGTGTAGTGGGATGTCCCCACTCCGTCATGGATAAAACCTTCCTTTAGTCTATAAATATCCCCCGCTCGGACACAAAGTGTCCTAAGAACTGTAACTCTCTAATATGAAACCCGCATTTCTCAAACTTCGTATACAACCGATGATCCCGAAGCATTTGTAGGATCATTCGTAGATTCTCTACATGGTCCTCCGCAGTTCAAGAACAAATCAAAATATCGTTGATAAATACAATAATGAAATCATCCAGAAAATACCTGAATACTCAGTTCATCAGGTCCATAAATAACACCAGTGCATTGCTTAGCCCAAATGGCATCACTAAAAACTCGTAAGACCCATATCTAGTGAGAAAAGCTATCATTAAGATGTCTTGCTCCTAGAATCTCAACTGTTGGTACCCCAACCTCAAATCAATCTTCAAAACTGAAAGAAGCACCCCTCAGTTGGTAAAAAAAATCATTTATACGTGGCAACATGTATTTATTGCGAACAATGACTCTATTAAATTCCCTATAGTTGAAACAAAGTTGTAGAGATCCGTCCTTCTTCTTGACGAATAAAACTGGATCACCCCATGGAGAAGTAATCCTACTGATAAACCCTGGTCCTAATAACTGCTCAATCTTCTCACGTATCTCCCTCATCTCTAATGGAGACATAGGATACAGAGTACGAGGAATAGGTCTTGTGTCCAAAATAGGTCGATCACAAAGTCAATCTATCGACTAGGTGGTAACCTGAAATCTCGCCAAAAACATCAAACAAATCACTCATTACTGGGATGGAGTTTAGCATCACTGTAACTTCCGAAGAAGTATCCTTATCGATATAGTATAAGTGCATGCTTGACCCACCCCCTGGGTGCAACATCAAAACTAGGTACAACTCTTGCCTCGGAATGGTGAAGATGATGGACCTACCATAATGGTTCATAGATGCTCTATAACTGAATACTCACTCAACCCCCAAAATAACATTGTAGTCATGCATGTCAAGTACTAGTAAGTTATCTACAAAGGTGAGTTGACCAATCTTAATACCGATGCCCCGGTATACTGACGGTGTGGGTGCCCCTCTACCCACTAGTGAGTCAACGTGTATAATAATATCAGATCCATAATCTACAATACCCGTCTCCTGTCAAAACCCCATGCTAATAAAAGAGTGCGATGCACTCGTATTTAAAATAATGTGACCAACATGAATAAATAGGGTAAACATACCCTCAACTGCTGTGGCAGTGCTGGCTTGTGTGCTGTTGCAACATGGTAAACCCTCCCATACTCTAAAGGCTACCGTCATTGCGGTGGGGTGATGGGTTCTGGAGGAGTTGGTTTAGCGGCTCCCTGAGATGAGAATGGTGAGAGATATCCTTATGGTACCTACTGTCCTCTATGACCTCCCTGTCCCTGACTGACTGATCCCCTCTGGTGAAAGTCCTCGATATATGGCCATTATCACCACATGTATAAGAGTTCCATTGAAACAAACAATGATTAAGACATCGGCCCTACTGGCATTGGCCCTTCTAGCCTCTGTACTATTGGCCATGCTGGCCTCTGTACTGCTAGTCCTATCTTCCCTAACTTTGGCCCTGCTCTCCCTGTCTCTGAAGATCATCGGTAACTCTAAACTTCTTACCCTGATCTGCGGGTGGGGTGCCCCAGAGGTATTGGACCCAGACCCACTACTCCAACTCGCCTCACCGTGCTAGCTAGATGACTCTCCTCCATGGAATTTTCCCCCTTTACCCCTATTTAGAAATGCCTTTTGATCCTAGCAATGAAGAAGTGAGTCATTTACCAACTGGTTATAAGTAGTCAAGTTTGGATTCCCCATAAGGACCTTCCTAATGTGACCTGTCGACCTGACAAAAAATATGCCCATCCTCATCTGCTCTATGCAGGAATCCTCTTTCGCAAAGTACAAGTAGGTAGTGAATTCCTCTTTGTATTCAGTGACTGTACTTCCTTCCTGCTTCAACTCTATAAATCTTGTCCTCATTTTGGATTACATAGATGGGGGGAAGTATTTCCCCTCAAATGGCTCCAAGAACTAACTATCGGTAAGGTTGTACCTCTCCTCAACCAACCTGAATGAAGCTAACATTTACTTCTGACCTAAAGAGCACTCCACCATTCGTAAGTGCCTTTCGATGTCCTTCTTCTAACTGCTCATAATCAATATATCGAATCCCCTATAAAACATTGAAGGCTGGCCCCTAATAAAGGCCCTTCTCCCTAGATCCCGATTATAGCCTAGAGTGTGTGATAGAATAGCCACATCATGTGGTGGTGCTGATTGTTGTGCCTATGGCAGTGGGAAGTGTTGGAGCGTGGATGTTATAGTCATAGAGACCTCTTGAAACAAAATAGTCTTTATCTTAGTTTGAGTGATCAATTGTGGGTCCCGAGAGGCTTGTGGGGCTTGCGGTGCCTAGCTGTAACAACCCCTATTTTCTCCATCAGTACCATTCTTAGCACAAAGTAAATATGAATAAGTTATTTTCCAAAACTTCTACATTTGTAAACAAAGAACACACAGACAGAAATCCAATATTCGAAACCACCATCATAATAATAATAATATCCAACTGGAGTAATAAAATCCCAACAAACATAAAATAGAAGAGTATTGGGCTTATACCCTTAAAAATGTTTCAAATAATAAATGATTAAAGTTAAAAATCACCAATTCTAAAAGTAATTGAATATGAATCTGGAGATCAAGCGAGATTATGGGAATACTGTAGCAGAATCCAACTAACCGTGTCTAGGAGCACCTAGGGGGAAAAAGATTTATATTTTGGTCAGAGCCTGAGTTGTGTAAGAATTAACTTGAATAATATATGAATTTAATAATATAGTCGATGCACAATAACTATTCCCCCTTTCGTCACTCACATGCATATAACATGTCACCTCTCATCTAAGTGTGATATCGTTCGCGCCCTAATAAATCCCAAATAATGAATGGTGACATCAACTCTATTTGTAAATAGGTACATCAATAATTAAATATTTAAAACTAATTCCTTTATTTAATTTGCCAACATTCATTTATCACAGTCTCATTATTCTTTCAATAATGCATAAATATTTACTATGCAATATATGGTCTCATGTACAAATATTGTCCATTACCTTGCACAATTAAATTTATTTAATTCCAGTCCGATCAAATAGTATATATATATATATATATATATATGTGTGTGTGTGTGTGTGTGTGTGTCCTTTCATACATTTTGACACATAAGGGCATCCACCATTCGTGTCTATTCGTACTCTATCGAAAAGTCTAAAGGAATTCTCTTATTCCTAAGTGAACATCACAAACACACACGTATATTGGGGGTGGTCCTTATGCAGGACACCGGGATACGGCCCATACCCAGTGGTGATACAGGAACGGTCAATGCCAACACCTACCTCTAGTTGGTGGAGCCTCCATGTTGTACCTATATGGCCTACATTGTTGTCAAGCCCAACTGTGTCGACGTGTGGTATGCGACCCGAATGCGCAAACCCACAAATTGATTGGACAGTCCACGAATATGTTATGCTCACCTAATCCCATAATAATACAAAATATTTATCTCTATAATATGCATATGAAAATTTCTTTACAATTACCATATTATTACTCATAAAAAAATTCACAATATTTCTCATTTATTAATAATTTATAATCTAATAAATTATTAACTTCATTTCATAGATAATTACTTAACAACTAGTTAAAGGTAATTATTATAAATTCAAGCATGGGTGTAACCTTATTCCACAAATTAAGTAACCCATAAAATAAAATTTGTTCCTTCCTTATAATACCACTAACTACTGTTCGTGAATAATCAAATGCAGTAATCCATAATGCAGATATCAATGCTATGGAAAAAAGAAGGAGGGGAGAGAAACCCACGTCATTCGAATGATTGAAGGTGTCATTTGCGGGACATGTCACATCGTTCAAATGACCTATCACGTCATTTGAACGACATCTCTTCTTCCTCCGCATCTCTCAGTTTCGGGGTTTCCCGGATATCTAAAATCATTACAATTTCTAACAGCATACAGGTTTAGAAATTTCATACCCAAATTCCAAAAACTGTCCCAATCAAAATCATTAATATTCTCAGATGATTACGGATTTATATCTCTAACATTCAACCGTGTCTGTTTCACAAGATCCGAATTTACTAGGGGGATTTAATATCCCGATTTCATCCCACTCATGGTCATGAATAATCTCTAAAATTATTAACCAATTTTCTCGAAATAATTATCAAAACTTAAGGGAATATAATCATTAACATACAGACTTCGATTCCTAATTTATAGAACAATCTCTACGCTTTCTTCTTTCCTCTACATGTGTGTTTTCATTATCAAATCAAACATAGTAAACCCTAATTCCCCAGATGTCTAAACGGCATAAAATTATGCACTAAGAAATAAATTAGAAATGTAGATTATGCAAGAAAATTCTCGCCTTAAATTTTTGTATAGAATAAACCCTTGAAAGCTTTATGTTCCTCTTTGTTCTTCCTATTTTCCCTTCTTTGGTGTTTCTCTCTTCTCTCTCCCGTGGCATCTAGTTTAGGTTTTAGTTTGTGATAGTGGTTTAGTGGCTTACCCCCACTCAACCACTCAATTAATGCTAATCCCGTTTTTGGTTAAAAGCCCAACTTTTGGACCCCCAAACGGACCCGAATCCATAACCTAATAAGCCCAAAAGTTACCCAAAACATATACTATTGACCCGTGACCATTTTTCAAGGCTCCATTCATCCAAACGAGTCCCAAAATATGTTATGAATTATTTATGTCAATAATACATATTTTTTAATTTATGTCGCACATTAATTATGCATTAATCGATATTATATATAAATATCATACACATGCACATTAAATTAGTCACAACTAAATATAGTTACATAAAAAATTCAATTTTGAAAATATCATATAAAATCATTTAATTATTTATTTTAGAAGAAAATGCGGGGTATTACATATTGTATTTAAAAAATATATTCTTACCATTTAATTTACTTGCAGTTTCTAATCATACATTTATTTTAACAATGTATTTTCAAAACGATGAATTTTATGACCACCTTTATAAATATTTACATGCTAGTTTGGTTTCGTTGTTTTATATTTCAAACAACTGACAACCTCCATTTTCAATGCAACAAATAATGTACAATTTTTGCATGACATCTTATCATGAAACTTATTTAGGCAATCTCCTAAGGAATGTTTTTTTATTGCCTAATTGACTATCTAATTGCAACTCATCCCATCATATTTGACTATCTAATTGCAATTCACCAACTAAAGCCGACTGATAAATGCACCCAATAATTTTATCTATTATATCATAGTAAAAAACTAATATGCCCTTGCCCCGACTTCAGTGGCGAACTTTGATGTACATGAGGTCAAGTGCCCCACCGAAGAATTCAAACAATTTTTTTTCTCTTGCAAACCTAAAGACTAAATTTGTAATTTTTATAACATTGAGGTGACGGAATGTATATAGTCAAAACTTTTTGGGTACATTTCATCCACGCAATAAGTTCAACAATATTTCATTCTCTCAACTCAAATCATTCTCGACTCTCTACAATCCCCGAATCCCTATATCCTAGGGGTGAAAATTTGTATTACTGGATCGTATTTCGGGTCGATACTATACGACAAGATAAGAATGTTTCAGATACAAACACAACATGATACGAATTCATATTTTTTTTAGTTGAGAAGAACACGACCCAAAAAGAAGACGACATGACACAAATAACACAATTTCTTAAATTTCACACCAAATTGGACATAAGTTGACACGATAACCCAAATAAAAACACAATTAACATGATAGCACAAGATAACACGACTCATAATTTTGATAGAAAAATGACACGATACGACTTCGTGTAAAAAAATTCGACAAGAACATGACATATCGTGTTAATTTTGGGTCAATTTCATGTCGTTCGATGTCGTGTTTTCTTGTTGTTTATAAAATTTCTACCCCTACAATATCCTTGCATTATTAATCAAAATCGCATTTTTAAAAAAAAAAAAGTTTCACCTTGAATTGGGTTTCTATCCTTCACAAGTCGTTTTAAGGTAAATTGATTTATTGTTGTTTTAGAGTTTGATGTGGTTATTTTTAGGGTTTTACTTTGATCATTTTTTGTTATTTTTTATCTTATGGTATAATTTGATTAATCTTTAGGGTTTAATATGCCTTGATTTTGTTATTGCTTTGGGCCTATTTGGCACAATTTGGTTGTTATTTTAGGGATTTTATAGTTTGGGTTCTGCATTACCACTTTGGACAAATTTTTTTTTATTGGAATTCTATTTATTGTTTTCACTTCTCTATTGGGGTATTTTCCTTAAATCTAACACGTTTATTGAATCTATAATTTAAATATTTTAGAGTTATAATAGGACAATATGATACATGTTAGATGATTTACAATATATGGGGTGATTTATTTGAGTTATGATTGTCTAAAAATGAAAATTCACAACTGAATATTTTAAATACAATAAAAATAAACCTGAAAAAATTCACCTCAGGATTTTTGCTCTTAAACCCCCAACGGTTGATGATTATTTGGTACACAACGCCCCCCCCCCCCCCCCCCTCCCTGAATATTTTTCTCGCTCGGCCACTCCACATGGTGTAATTAGTTTATGTTCAATTTCTCATTAGGTCCCACTTAAATTCTTCCTCATCTCATCCCACTCAAACTCTCACTTCCCCCTCAATCGTCTTCTCCACTAATGCTCTCCCCACCACCGGACCACATCATCCTCACTACCCATGAACAAATTAATCTCTCTCTCTCTCCCTCACACACACACACACACACCATATTTCTTTTTTATCTCTCTCTTATACACCAACTCAATCAATCAAGATTTTTTTTCTATCTCCACTAGTCTACAAAGTGTAACTTGTTTATGTTAATTTTCTCATTAGATATCACTTCGTTTCTTTCTTATCTCATGCCACTCAAAGTCTCACTTCCTCGCAAAATTCTTCTCCTCTAACTCCCTCCCCACCACCCACGAACAGATCTCTGTCCTCTCATCTCTCTCTCGCTCTTACACGCCCCCCATATTTCTCTGTGATCTATCTCTCACGCACAAGGCCTCTACTGAGATTGATAAAAAATAACAAGACCCCATGAGAAAATGGTAAAATATGGACCTTTTATGTATCTTGATATAAAAAAATGAGCCATCAATATATACGTAATAATAAATAGACCAGCAGGGGGTTCTGTGCAATCACTCACTTAGCACATGCTCAGAACCACCCCTGCTCACGCATCAACACAAATTATAGATATGAAAAAGTGTATATATGTAAAAAAAAACAGAACCAAATTAATACTTTGACAAGAAACTCAACTCACAACTATAAATAAAGTACATATTCACACGGGTTTCACATTACACTTTCAAAAACTCACATGTCTGAACTTGAAACCTAGTTCCCCCAATCGCCAAAATAATGACAAGATCCGGGTTTAAATCTCCAAATTTTGATAGAAATTAATAATCATATAGTTTTACATACTCGGGGTCCAACCCCAAGTTTGGAGAAAAATTTCAGAGTCCAAGTCATGAGATTTGGGGAAAAAATCGGGAGTTTCATGTCCTGAATAAATCAACTTTTGATACTTTTTAAAACTGTGCCGATTTGGGGTCTGATGATGTTGTAATTAGCACCACCAGGTGAGGTGTTGACAAGCTCAAACTAGTGATAACAATGGCTGCATAAGAGTGAGCATATAGTAGAAGAAGGTGAGGAGAAGAGGGTGAACACTAATATATAAGTGGTTCAGCCAATCTAGCCTACATCCACTGTGAGTGTGTGAGTAATATCATTAGATGAAGGCTTTAATGTCCATAGATACAGTAGCTCAGGCTTTCTCTCTCTACTTCATAAATAAATAGAAATTCATCTAGGCTTTAAATTATGGATCCTTTACAGGGAAGAGGATGACCTCTATATATAGTGCTTGGGGGTGTAATGTACCCCCTAAGCATGCAATGAGCATGTGTAGTAGGATCGAACTATTATGTGAATGACACCTGGACAATCTTATGTAGATAATGATGACCTCAATATTCCGTCACGTGGAGGGAATTATTCGATTATAACATAATTGCTCATGTATCCCAAACCTTACATGTGCTTACAAATGCTCGGACTTGTGTCCTTGACTGATTTCACCTCAGCCTGGATGAGTATGAGGTTGGTGGAGTCTGATGGTGTTGCTTTGGCTTGCCAATATCAATGATGACCTCAGCCAGGAGGGTTGGCCGAGATTAGGTATGAGGTAGCTATAACGTAGGCTGAGGCCGATGATGTTGCTGGCAGTGACTTGATCCCATAAGGCTCTATTGGTCTCGGCTAATGTCTAGTCGAAGTTGGTGTGCGAGGGGGCCGACCTTATAAAAATACGACCTTACTGATGGTTGTCATAAGCTTTTTGTCACCTGAGCTATGAGACTGGCCGAGGTTAGTAACTCTGAGTTAGAGGGTGCACTTTAGGCATATCAATCACCCCATATCCCTTAGTATTTTATGTAAATAGATGACTGAGGGGTATCTGTGTTAGGCCAAGGCTGAATCTCTTTGGGTGTCAACATTTTCTTGAGACATGTCACTCACTGAAGTGAAACATGTTCCCCAAGGTGAGATAATTTTGACTCGTCCTTTGGGTTCCCTAGGGCAGTGATGGAGCATTGGGAATCGCGCCACATAATTGGGTAGGTTTTAAAACACCTTCTTTCTCCTTATTCTCTTTTTCTTTCTCCCGACCAAGCTTTTCTACCATTGCACCTCTCTTCAAGATTTTCATAGCTTACTGTGATTTAGAGTTTCCTACGCTCCCAAACCTTTTATTTTCTCTCTCGCGACTATCCAGGTATTGTTTTCCACCCTTCTTTTACATTTTTAATCACTGTTTTGCCTTTCTGAATTTTTGACGAGGTTTACTTTTTTCAACGAATCTTTCCACCCCTACCAAATGGTTATTAGGGTAGGCTTGTAGAGATTAGGTCTATTTAGGATTGTTATATGCTACTCTGAGGTTGTTTTAACCATAAAATACCCCTTTTTAGGTTTATCGGTGACCCTTCGATCATCTTCTCTGGCGACCTTCCCTTGAGTATTCTTGGTGTTCTTGGTGAAAACCTTTTAGATTCCCAATTTGATATTTAGTTTAAATTGAAATTTTGTTTGCCTGTTCGAAGTTTTGAATTAAGTGTTGTGTCTTCTTACTTATGCTCAGACCCTTGTACCAACTCATTAAATAGTTTCCATCTCTTCGTGAGAATACCTTTGAGAAAATTAGGCAAATAGAGCTAGCCCAAGAGGAAGCTAGTAGGGCTAAGGCCTTTCCTCCAAGAACCATCTTTCCTCCACCCCTGAAGGTTATATACCCTGAGCCAGTCGATCCTACTGAGCCTGTAAAGGTTCCTGAGGACCTTGCACCAATCTGTGAGCCCGAGTCATCTTCCTCAGACCCCATGTCAACCTCTGAAGTGAGAGAATCTGTAGACCCTTTTCAAGAGGCTATGGATTATTCTCCTAGATGGGGTGAAGTTCCTGAGGAAGATGAAGTTTCAAGTCGTGCCTCGTCTCACTAAGGAGCTATCATTTCGCATAGGTCCTCTGATGTTGAGAACTTATGGCCAAGTGTGGCACTTCCACCTCCCATTAATGACATTCCCATGTCGGCTGTCACTGGGGCCGAGTTTGCTCAGAGGTTTCCTGGTGGTGCTCTGACACATGCCCGAATCGATGTTGTTGGGGATTGTGATGATGATGGGGAGAGTGATCTTGATACATCTTAGGCAACTGAGTATGAGAGTACCGTCAGCGAGTACGACCTTCTTACTTTTAGGCACCTCTGTTCCATAAATTCTTCCATCATCCTTTGGAAACTTCTAAGGGATAAGAGGGACTTTGATTCCGAGATGGAGAGATCCGTGCCTATGAGTACATGTTAAAGTTGGGCTTCCATCTTCCAATTCACAAAACCATCAGAGATATACTTTCTAATATAAATCTTGCCCCTTACCAACTATCCCCTAATCCCTGGAGGGTTATGATTGGGGCCATCGTCCTTTGGAGGATTGTCCACCACTTAGACCTTCTAGTTATGTTATCTTCCTTCCTCTGCCAAAAACCATCCTAGCTATTACCACTTCTTATCTAGGAAACGAGAGAAGAAAATGTTTTTTGTTACCCAAACTTCAAACCACAATTAGAAACCTCGGTACTTCTTTAATTCCGGGGCATGGGAATTTGGTTCGAATGAGGCCTCTAGAACGTCGATTCCATGGACACCTCTGAGGTGGGGTAAGGTCTCCCTTGTTTCCAAAGATGACCCTAGTCTTATCTAGGACAATTATAAAAATGTTGAAGACCTTCGTAGTCAGGGCTAGAAGGGTCGGCTTGTTAAATATGAGCATCTGATGACCCCCTATTACCTATTTCTGACACGTTTAGGGGGTGGTCGCTTGGAAGTGCTTCGTAAGTCTTAATTTTTCTTACCCAAGTTGTAGCTCTTATATTTTATATCTCTAACTGACTAACTCAGAGACTTGTCTTTTGCAGAGCGCCCAACAAGTATATTAAGCGACCTTTGGGAAGTGTCTGCTCCAGGTCTTAAGAAGTTGATGGAGAAAATGGGTGAAATAATGTTACCCCACCTATCAGCAAGAAGAACATTGATACCTCAAAAACCGATGCTAATAAAAAGAGGAAGTCTACAATCAACCCAGAGCATACGAGGCAGAGTAAGGCTCGGGCCAGAGATCATGCTATCCCCATCTCTACAGACGATGCCCTAGTTGCTTATCTAGCTAAGCTCAAAATCAGTGATACCTTGATCGGCCACAGTTTGAAGGATGCCGATGCTATCGGCACAATAATTAGTAAAGAGGACAAGCATTTTTTACGCTCATTGGATGTCCCGTTATTGGCCAAGTTTTCTTTCTATAAGCCAATTCAGGTCCTAGTTTTTTCTCATTTGGTCATTTGTTCTTCACAAGTGTAACCTCGACTTTTTAGAAATTATAGCTCAGATATTCTTACATCTAACCTTCTTTTATAAGGTGTCCTGTCCTTCCATCGCCTCGTTTATTGGACTCCAAAGAGGATTCCCCTTATAGAGAAGGGTCTGGAAGCTAAGAAGGTTCAAGCCTCCTTGACTGCAGAGGTTGAAAGGCTGAAGGGACTTTTCATTTAGAGGGACAATGACATATCTAAGAAGAAGAATGACCATGAAGTCACTCTCAATGCTAAGGATGATTCCCTTCAATCTAAGGTTGATGTTGCAGTTATGGTTGCTTTAGAAAATGCTACTGAGAAGACTATCAAAGACTATGAGGTCTCTGATGAATTTATCAACTTTGGTTTTGAATACATAGAGAGGGGTATAAAAGTAACTGAAAAATGGGAAGCCACTAAGGAGAAAGAGTCTGGGAGCTTGACTGCTTCAGACTTTATGGGTCTCGGCTTTGGAGATCCTCGATTTGCTCAAGCCTTGCAGGAAGTTGAGGAGGCTAGCACTGCTCTAGCCAAGACTGCTCCCCTAGAGATCACTAAGACTGAAGATGCTACCCAACATGATGATGGAGCTGAGGTGATAAACGTAGGGCGTGAAGAAATGACTATAGCTGTAGTAACATAGGCCCTTTTCTTGTGAACCTTTCAAAAGTTTTAATTTTGATTTCCCTTTGGTCTGTAGCTCTTAAATTTTGTGGACTTTTGATGGCCTCTTAATGCTTCTTCCTTGTAACTCTAAATATTTTCAAGGACAATAATTAGTTCAATCTTTTTCATATTCTATTGCTTCATACGATGTTATGCTTGAATGTCTTACCTCTTAAATTTTTAGAAACTATGATGTTTAAGGTCTGAGGTCACAATATTATGATGTTTCACCTCAAATTTTCACCAGAGTATTAATGTGTAAGGTCTGAGCTAACAAAACTATGGTATTTACCCTCATAAATTTTCACCAAATTAATGATGTTTAAGGTCTGAGGTGACCATATTATGATGTTTCACCTCAAATTTTCACCGAACTAATGATGTTTAAGGTCTGAGGTCACACTATTACGATGTTTACCTCTAAAATTTCACCAAATTAGTGATTTCAAAGGTCTGAGGTCACCATATTATGATGTTTCACCTGAAATATACACCAAACTAATGATGTTTAAGGTCTGAGGTCACCAAACTATGATGTTTATGCTCATAAAATTTTCATCAAACTAATGATGTTTAAGGTCTACGGTCACCATATTATGATGTTTCACCTCATATTTGCACCAAACTAATGATGTGTAAGGTCTGAGGTCACCCTATTATGATGTTTACCTATGAAATTTTACCAAATTAATGATGTTGAAGGTCTGAGGTCACCATATTATGATGTTTCACCTCTTAAATTTCACCAAATTAATGATGTTTAAGGTCTCAGGTCACAAATATTATGATGTTTACCTCTGAAATTTCACAAAATTAATGATGTTAAAGGTCTGAGGTCACCATATTATGATGTTTCACCTAAAATTTTCCCCAAACTAATGTTGTTTAAGGTATGAGGTCACCATAATAAGATGTTTCACCTCAAATTTTCACCAAACTAATGATGTTTAAGGTCTGAGGTCACCCTATTATGACGTTTCACCTTAAATTTTCACCGAACTAATGATGTTTAAGGTCTGAGATCACCTTGTTATGATGTTTACCTTTGAAATTTCACCAAATTAATGATGTTAAAGGTTTGAGGTCACCATATTATGATGTTTCACCTCAAATTCACACCAAACTAACGATGTTTAAGCATAATGTAACAAAGTATCCGCACAACATTATTATCTTGTCATTAACATCCTTTATAAAAACTGGTACATGTATTATAAAAAGATAATAACTACAACATCATATTTAATATTTATTTAATTGATCGGCATTCCAAGGGTTGGAGAACGGTTTTCCATCCGATAGGTACCAAGCACAACCTCATCAACTACCCTATACGTATTATGCCAATTTGGCTGGAGTTTATTTGCCTTTTGCCACGTCTTCTTTAGGACTAGGTCTCCCAAAACTATAGGCCTTGATTTCACCATTTGATTGCATAATTTTGTACTTCTCTACTGGTATGTTGTCTATCTTATCTTTGCATCCTCTCATCTTTCCTCTATCAAACCAAAATAAAGTCTTTTATCTTCCCCATTACTTTAAGGGTCATAGGTCTGAACTATATGAGTGGGAAGTCCAACCTCTGTAGGGATGACAACCTCAGAACCATAGGCCAACATAAATGGAGTCTCTCCTATTGGTGTCCTCATTGTCATCCTGTAGACCCTAAACAAAACATATACCTCCTCTATCCATGTCCCATTTTCCACTACCAACCTTTTTTTATCCCATTAAATATTGTTTAGTTTGTGACTTCGGTCTGCCCATTTGCCTGGGGTCGTCCAGGAGAAGAGAAGAACTTCTTGATCCCTACCCTTTCATAGTATTTTTCTAAGGAACCATTCTTGAACTGGGTTCCATTTTCAGAGATGAGGGTGTTTGGAAGACCATACCTGCATATGATGTTCTTCTAAATGAACTAGAAGGTCTTCTGCTCCGTGATTATGATCATTGGCTCAGGTTCTACCCATTTGGAGAAATAATCAATTACCACGATCAAGAATGGATAATTATTTACAACTCTTGGCAGAGAACCTTCCAAATCAATGCCCCATATTGCAAATGGCCAAGGGGATCTGATTTAAGTCATAGGTTGATGAGTTTGATGAGGGATGTTGGAGAACCTTTGACACTTAACACATTTCTTCACATACGCAACTACATCTTTAGCTAAGGTCAGCCACTAGTACCCCTGAGTGATTATCCTCTTAGCTAATGGAACTACCCCTATATGACTAGAACAAGAGCCCGCATGCACATCTTATAAGATGTTTGGAACCGCTGAAGGGTAGACATATCTGAGGAGAGGGAGTAAGAACCCCTTTTTATGCAAAATATCTCCTATAATTGAGAATTTTGTAGCTCTGAACCTTAGCTTTCTCCTTTCTAACTTTAACTCTGTTAATTCTCCCTCTCTGATGTATCCGATTAGAGGATCCATCCATTAGGCTCCCATATTCAAGTTTAGTTAAGGTCTAGCACCCTTTTCCTCTTCGATGGTCATCTTGAGAAAAATCTTAACTGGTACTGTTCTTCTTATGTTTGTCCTTCCTGTTGAGGCAAACCTCATGAGTGAATCTGCTCAGTTGTTGTCTAGCTAAGGTATCCTTATCATCTTTAATTCCTTAAAGCTTTCTAGCATCGTTCTAACCCTCTTCAGGTATTTGGCCATCCTTTCATCTTTGGCCTCATACACCCCTAGGATCTTATTGACAACCAACCTTGAGTCACTGTGGACTAGGAGTTGGCCGACACTAAGGACCTTTGCCAAAGAGAGACCTGCTATCAATGCCTCTTACTCTGACTCATTGTTGGAAGCTTTTAAGTTTAACCTCAACGCATACTCAATATCGGTACCATCTGGTGCTGACACTATTAGCCCTACTTAACTTTCGTTTTCATAAGACGACCCATCAACAAAGAGGTTCCAAATGGTTGTGTTTGAAGAGAAGTTTCCCTCTAATAGGGTCCCTTCCTTGAAGAGGTATCTGTCTTCCTCATTCTTAAATATTCTTTTTCTGTCTTTACTTGACTCGACCTTATTCGGATCTTGGAAGATGTTACTGTTTGTTTTATCTGCAGCCTTCTGACTAAGTTCAACCTCAACCTCTTCCTAGGTAAACTCGGCTACAAAGTCTGCGAGTGCCTGCCTCTTAATGGTAACCCTGGGTTGGTAAACAATGTTATATTCCCGTAACTCGATGGCCCAGGTAATTAGCCTCCCTGACTTCTTAGGCTTATGAAGGACGTGTCTGAGTGGGGAATCGGTGAGGATAACCATGGAGTGGGCTTGGAAGTATGGTTCTATTTTCCTATATGCATGTATCAAGGCATGGGCTAAATTTTTTATCCAAGGGTACTTTTATTCAGACCTTTGAATAGCTTTACTATTGAAGTACGCTGGTCTCTACACTCCATCCCCTTTTTTACAATTGCGTCACTCATAGATGACTCTTAAATAACTAAATATACGTACAATTTTTCTCCCTGAACTGGCCAAGATAGGAGTATAGGGGATCCAAAGGCCTCGAAGAGTGACTTAATCAATACGACTATGGCATCCACCATCTAATCAATACAAGGAAGGGGAAAACTATCTTTTCGGGAAGACTTGTTTAAATCAGTGAAATCTATGCACATTCTCCATTTTTCGTTCGATTTTGGCACAATGATAGCGTTATATAACCACTCATGGTATATGAATTCTCTGACGAACTTGGACTCTTCAATCTTTCTAACTTTTATCTTATGACATCATGCTTCTACCTTAAGTACACTCTTCTTCTCTTTTTGACGAGCTTGGCGTCTTCTACAACATTGAGTTTATGGAACATAATCTCAGGATCAATACCTGGCACGTCTGCAGTTCTCCATGCAAAGATGCTCTATCTCTTCCTTAGCATCCTTACCAGCTCCTCTTTGATCTTAGGTCTTAGGGATTTGCCGATTTTGATGGGTTTTTTTAGCTCACCCTTATGGCGGATGATGGATTCTACCTCCTTCGTGGCCTCTCCTTTTTTGAGCTTTGTTTCATCTTTGGATCAAGTGCGTTGATGTTATATGTGGTTATTTCCCTCTTAAGAGCCTCTCTCTCTTTCACAGAGTTGAATTAGCATTAGCGTGCCAATGTTTGGTCACCTTGCACTTCCCCTAATCCATAGGGAGTCAGAAATTTTATCATTTGGTGGATCGTTGAAGGCACGACCTCCAATTCCTTGAGGGCTACTCATCCTATGATGAGGTTGTAAGCTAAGAAGACATTTTCATCCATGGCAAAGAAATTGATTTTTCTGGTCAACCACTTAGGCCATTCATCTCCCATTCGAACATCCATCTCATACATGCCCAAGGGATGAACCTTTTCCCCACTAAATCCAATCAAGGGATGATGATAAGGTATAAGTCTAGCTCTACTGAGTCCTAGGCTTTTAAAACCCGGCCAAACATAATGTCTGCTAAACTACCCCCATCAACGAGGATCCATTAAACTTCACACCTACAAGGGTGATTACTAGAGGATCATCATAAAGAGCTAAGATACCTTTATAATCAAGTCATGAGAATCCAACTATAAGGGTGTTCATATCTACCTTCTTTTTTTTCTTGTGTTTAACCTCTGGAGAGGCCAAGTTCATAACTTCGACTTTAGTCACTGCCTTAGCTTGTGCCACATGATCCTTGCGACCAACTACCTATGAGCTACCTCCTGCTAATCCCCCATAAATAGTGTTCACACTGAAAGAGATCATACCAACACTCTTCATTGGAGCATTATCGTCTTTTGGTGGGAGGTCAGGGTCATTGTCGTCATCATCTGAGTCATCAGCTCTTCTGGACAGGACATCTTCCCGACATTTATCATTTACTTTCTTTTTGAGGTCGTCTTTTACCACTTCAAAGATCTACCATCCACATACTTTCTAATCTTTCCCGACTTCAACATCTTTTCAATCTCGTCCTTTAGGGTGAAGCATTTGTCAGTTATATGGTCGTAATCCAGATGAAACTCACACCATAGATTCTTGTTTCTCTTATGTGGAGGGGCCTTCAGCTTCTCCAGCCATCTCGGGGATCTATCATTCTTTATTTCATTGAGGATGTGTTCATAACTCACTATTAGAGGAGTATAGTGTGCAAACTTATCATCTGCAGTCCTCTTCTTTCTATCCTTTTTCCTCTAAAATTTCCCATCGCTACTTCCATTCTCATCCTCATACTTTGCAGCCATTACTTCTTTTGCATTCATGCCCTTTTCAGCTGTTGCTAACAGCTCAGACATAGACTTTGGAGGGTCTTCAGCAAGCTTGCAAAGTAGCTTTCCCTTTTGAATTCCTCTAATAATGGGTGTCATGGCTATGCTCTCTTCATAATTTTGTACCTCCAATTTTTCCTTGTTGAACCTCGCGATGTAGTCTCTGAGGCTTTCATTCTTCCCTTACTTTACATAAAGCAAATGAGTCATCTTCTTCTGGGGTCTTACCCCAAAAAATAAGTTATGTATAAACCGCTCGGCCAAAACTTTGAAATTTTCATCTAAATTTTTAGGAAGAGAAGTGAACTAGATATTTGCAGCCCTAGTTAAAGTGCTTGAGAAATCTAGGAACCTAATCTCATTAGCGATTGAATAAATGTGTGTTGCAGATTGATACATCTCAATATGATGCACTGGGTTGGTACTACCATCATACTTGGGAGACACCATTGGTGGTTTAAATTTGGCAGGGGTTGGGAAGTTGACAATCCTTGCCACAAATGGGGAGCCCTGTGAAAATCCCATTTGTAGTGGGTCTCTATTTTTTATGAGGTTACCTATCTTCTCTTCAAGCCTTTGGATGGAATCATTCCAGGGTCTGGAAATGTCGTCTTGGCCGAGGTTATCCTCAACGACCTCCAAGGGGTGAACAGATGAAAACGCTGTTACTTAAGTCGTTTAATTCAAGATTAAACTGTCTAAGTAACTCCGAACTACTTTTTGAGGAAACTCTTTTCTTTAAATCAAACAGATTAATACACGATTTTAATAAAAATATGTAGGAGATATGTTCAAGATTCTGTAACAGCTTTCGAAAAACAGTTTAAATCAATTAAACTCAGCATGCCAATAAGAATGAGATGAGGAGATGTAGAAAGATTGAGTACATAGTTTTTAACGTGGTGAAACCCCACCCAACTGAGGAAACATCCATGGTGACTTCTAAGTCACAAATAAAAAATCCACTAAAACAAAATATACAAGTTACAAGCTATTTAACACACATGCAAACTAAACAGACCTACAGAAGTTTAGAATAAGTACCCACTGGTTGATTCTAACTTTTATGTAGTTCGGAAGTTGATTTCGCTTTCCCAGCTTGCTAACTTCTCCACTTTGTTCCAGTCTTTACGTCGACTCTTGTTAATTCAAAATCTTATGGCCAACACTTCTGTGTTATAGTGTGCATGCATACACCCACACTTATATATACAACAAGACCTATCAAATTACAGAACATATCTAAATGAGTTAGATTTCCAGTTTCTCTCTTCTTAGGAAACAAAAGACTATTTGATCTTTAAACTAACCCAGAATCCAAGGTTACCTTGCTCGAAAGATGGTTCAAGGTCTTAATCAATTTCATAGGGTTTTGAAAATATTTTTGAAATTGAAAACCACCGATTGAGATTCCAACTAGATCGTGAGTATTGTTTCACAAGAACTAGAAATAGAAAAAGAATAATTTGTTGATTCTAACGTTTTGAAAAAAATTTACATAACATAAATCAACAAATGAGTTTTCTCAAGATGATAAACTAAATAATTCAGATCTAAGGGTAATATAACATAAAATGGCCAGCTCTATAATTTCTATAAAAGAGAAATACAGATCTAACCAAAATTCTTAAGTTGGACACAAGATATCAAACTCAAGAGGATTCAAACCACGATTTGCCTTCTGACCTCTACCAAAGTAACTCTCAAACACTCAGGTATGGTCTTTGGTTTAAAACAATTTTGAAAAAAAATTTTAGGGTTTGAAATGAATTAGGGTTTGGATGATTTAGGGTTTTAACTCAGGTCTCTCTCTCTTCTTTCTCTCTTCTCTCTCTCTCTCTCTATCTCTATCTCTCTCTCTCTCTCTCTATCTCTTTTATCTCTTAGTTTATCAAACTAGAAAAATGTTTTGAAATGATGAGGATTAACCCCCTTATATACTGAGCGAGGCAGATTCGAGAACATCAGTACAAATATAAGGGCTAAGATTTGGTCTAGAGGGTTTGACTTCCATCCAACAGATTAAAAGAAGCAGTGGTTTAAACGCTTTATAATTGTCTTAGAAGGGTTCACATGGATTGAGTTTGGATGCATGCAGACCGTTGATAACAATGATCAAAGGGTTGAGATTGCGTACAAGTTATGATTGTGTAAACAAGCACAAATCTAGACGGTATAACATGGACAGGTGCCGGGTTGAGATGAGCTCTCACACACGCGTTTTCAACTTAATTACACACCCACCCTCATGTCTCAAGATCTTTCGGATTCTACCCAACTTAACTTTCAGGTATGAAACCATAGAACCAGTAATTACAAAATGACCACAAATGTTTTAAGATCCAATTTTTATTATCTAAAAAATCATTTAAAAATGTTTAAAAAATCCCAAAAATTATTAAAAGCCAATTTAAAAGGGATTTAACTCACGCACAATCAAATGATGCAATATGTGAGATGTATGCAATCATAGTGTGTGTGTGTGTGGGGAGGGGGGGGGGGGGGGGGTTGATATTATACCTTTAAATGAATCAATTGAGGTATAAAGAGTAGAGTCTAAGGATCTTTGGTATATAGGGTATGGGACTCAAAATTTTGTCACAATTTCCAAATTAGATGAGCACTTATACAATGTAGACTCAAGTAAGTCAAAAGTAAAAGGTGCTTCAATCTCCCCCTTTGGAAATATGAGACAAAATCTCCTTTGAGTCATCTATGACTCGTAGGGCTACAAAGAAATAAGGAAAAACCTATTCCTATATAAAATTCTATCTACCCATTTCCTAGAAATAGAAAATTACATGACTTAACTAATTACAAACCAATACCCTAATAACAATTGTAGCAGACAATGATATAGATTCCTGCAATTAAGACTAAGATCAAGAGTTTTAGAATTATGTACAAAAAATGAACTCATAAGACTCAAACTTCTAGCCCATTTTGTCTCAAGTGGACAAAGGGAAAAAATACTTAAGTTATATAAGCTTATTCAGCACAAACCATTCCTATTGATTTTTGCAAAGAAAGAAATCTATTGTAATCCAAAGGCTTGGGAAACATATATCTGCGAGTTACAAATCAATAGGAAGATAATTAATTTATAATTCCTTAGTCTCAACTAATTCGCGTATAAAATGATGTCTAATTTTTATATATTTAGTTCGCGAGTGTTGAACATGATTTTTATAGATATTGATCACGCTTTGATTATCACAATAGCGATGTAGTTGATCTTATTGAATACTATAATCATTTAGCATTTGCTTAAGCCCAAGTAATTGAGCACAACAACTACCAGCAGCTATGAATTCAGATTTAGTCGTGGACGAAGAAGTGCAGTTTTGTTTCTTACTACTCCATCATACCAAATTGTTACCGATATAGTAACATGATCCTGATGTGCCCTTACTATCATCAGTACACCTTGCCTAATCGGCATCAGTGTATCCTATTATAGTACTAGGAGTATCATTGGTGTACCAAAATCCTAAATTTGGAGTGCCTTTTTTGTATTTAATGATTCTTTTTACACATACTAAGTGGCTCCCTTTAGGATTATTTTGATAACGGGTAATATCAGGATGCGAGGCAGTAAGGTATAGTAAGGTTCCTATCATACTACGATATATAGTTGGATCTATGGATTTTCCATTCTCATGCTTAGATAATTTGACTTTAGTACTCATGGGAGTTCTAGCTTCTTTGGAACTTTCGAGATCGAATTTTTAAATAGTATCTAAATCATATTTAAATTGTGAAACAAATAAACCTTCTGAACTTTGTTTCACTTGAAGACCCAAGAAAAATTGTAACTCCCCCATAAGAGACAATTGAAATTCTTTATGCATAATTTCAGAAAAAGATTTAACTTCTGAAGGGGATGTTGATCCAAAAATGATATCGTCAACATAAACTTGAGCTATAATAATATGTTTGTCAAAATGTTTGACAAATAGAGTTTGATCATTTCCACATCTCTTAAAACCTTTATCTAAGAGAAAATTGGAAAGACACTCATACCAGGCTCTTGGTGCTTGTTTTAGGCCACATAATGCCTTTTTAAGACTATAAACATGGTTTGGATACTGAGGGTCAATAAACCATTTGGATTGTTCAATATAGGTTTCTTCAGTCAAGATTCCATTAAGAAAGGCTGATTTTACATCTATTTGGTAAAGTGTAAAATGCAGGTAACAGGCTATTGCAAAGAGAAGAAGAACAGATTCTAAGCGAGTAACAGGTGCAAAAGTCTCGTTAAAATATATTCCTTCAATTTTAGAGTATCATTGAGCCACTAATCTGGCTTTGTTTCTAATGATTATCCCACATTCATCAGATTTCTTATTAAATATCCAACGTGTGCCAATAACCTTTTTTATGATCAGGCCTAGGTATAAGATACCAAACATCATGAATGACAAATTGAAGAAGTTATTCCTATATGGTAGAAATCCAATGAGAGTCATTCAATGCCTCATTTACATTCTTTGGTTCCACAAGTGAAACAAAACATGTATAATGAGCATAGTTTCTTAATTGACATCTTGTACGTACAGGCTCACTAGGGTTACCAATAACGTTATTTATGGGATGATCTTTAGAAACCCAGTTAGGTACTTCAGGTGTCTCAATTGGTAAAGAATCATCTATTTCTGGAGAGTCATTTTATAAAACATTTTCAGACTCTTCCACAATACTTGGTTCTCCAGTCTTACTCTCAACATTAGTGTCACTCACAATAACTTTTATGGATTCCATTAAGGTTTTTGTGCGAAGATTATAGACACGGTATGTTCTACTATCAGGAGAATATCCTAGAAAGATAGCTTTATCTCCACGAGTCTCGAATTTGGATAAGTTTTCTCTGTCATTGTAGACATAACATGTACTACCAAAAGTTATAAGGTATTTAAGGTTGGGCTTCTTACCATACCATAGTTCGTAAGGAGTTTGTTTAGAATTCTTTCTAAGATAGACCCTATTAATAATGTGACACGCAGTACGAATAGATTCTAACCAAAAATACTTAGGTAAACACTTGGAATGAATCATAACATGTGCCATCTCTTGAAGAGTACGATTATTTTTCTTAATAATTCCATTTTGTTGAGGACTCTTAGGAGCACAAAATTCATGTTTGTAACCATTATAGTCACAATACTCTACAATACCCGTATCTATGAATTCTCCACTTCTATCACTATGAATTATATTTACTTGAGTGTCCTTCTCATTTTCAATTCAGAAAAGAGTTTTCAAAAAGGTTTGGAAAGTGTCAGAATTTTGTTTTGAGAAGCCACCCAAGTAAACCTGGTGAAGTCACCAACCATAACAATAGTGTAACTGTGTCCACATAGACTAACAGTTCGAGAGGGACCCATTAGGTCCATATGGATGAGTTCCGAGGGTTTAGAGGTAAGGATATCTTCAACTTTCTTATGAGGTGCCTTAATGATTTTTCCTTCCTGACAAGGTCCACAGACAATGTTAGAAATAAATTTGATCTTTGGAATTCCGCTAACTATTTCTTGTGAAGGCAATCTACTAAGATTATCATAATTTATGTGACCCATCCTATTATGCCATATTTCATTATCATCCATTCTTTCAACGTTATAGATTTCAGTACTATTCATGATAGTATAACAATTATCAGGGGTCCTGAATCCTGTAATTTGCACTCACCTTTTTCATTTAAAATTTTACAATTAATCGTTGAAAAGGTGACAGTATGATTTGAGTCACAAAATTGCGAGATACTAAGTAGATTAGCCTTAAGACATTTTACTAGAAGAACATTTTCAAGTATAGGTAATCCTTGTTCTTGGAGTGTTCCTTTACCAATGATTTGAGATGATACACCATTACCAAAAATAACTTTTCCTCTAACAAAGATGGTTTTGTTGAAAAGTTTTGTATCATCCCCAGTCATATGTTTTGAACACCCAGAGTTTAAATACCAACCACAAGAGGTGTGTTCAGCTTTTAACGCAGTAATCATAATGTTACACTTTATCTGGGGTAATAGCTCATCTTTTCTAACCCAAATAGCTATTGTTTTTATTTTGCGCATATTTTCTCTCATTTGATAAAATTTGTGAGCATTGGATTTTTGTTGAAACATGTTTTGCCAATGCATTTGAGTTTTATGGAGAATCTGAGCATTTGGTTTAGAAAAGTCTCTATGAGTTCTTCTTGGAAATGATCTTTTAGGTTTGGTCTTTCTCTTTCTATAGTTAGAGTTTTTGTCTGGATGTCTAGGTAGGATATAATTGTTACGGCTTCTCCTAGAGTAGTTAAAATTCTGGGAAGGACGAGTATTACAGATACGTTTTACTAAGCGTCTTGAGTGGAAACCTTCAAAAGAATGATCGTATATATCATAGTATGAGCAATATAAATTAATTGAAGAGGTTATCTCCTTAGGAAAGTCTGTAAACATAGGTTTTATGGGATTTTGATGTTGACCTTATTCCTAGGGATTACAGTTTGAAAAGTAGAGTCAAAATTCCTAATTGGAGGGCAGACGTATTTAGCACTTAGAGTAACTTGATTCCCCAATATCAATCTTTTGTTGTTTTTCATCAAACTCGGTTTTTAAGGGATGAAAACCAGGCAAGTTTTTATAGGTCTTTTTCCACTTGACATAAACTTGATTTTTTCAAAGTTATTAGTTTGTGTCTTTAAATTTGGGAAAAATCCTATTCCAGTTCGATCATCAGAATTGCTTTTTTAATCATCAACAAAGTCATCAAAACAATTGGAATTATTTTCAAACATAGATATTTTTTTGAAAAGAGTTGCTTTTTTTTTCTTTAGCTTGTTCCAATTCTAATAATGTCCCTTTATATTTTTTCTCCAGACTTTCATTTGTTTCAATCAAATCTTTCAATTTTTGATAAAAAATTTTGACTTCATTTTCATGAGTTAGACATTGGGTAGTATACTCTTCAGCGTTAAGTTTAACCATCAGACTTACGTCTTCTAGTTTCTTAGTGATATCTTTCACTATCTTCTCTAGTATATAGCTTTTCTTGAGAGTCTTGGCATAAAGTATGTGAATATCAGGGAGGTCTTCAATGTCTGAATCACTAAGTGAAGTGTGTGAAGTGACCCCTAAGGATTCATTTCTTGAACTCACACACACATTGACATCATAATTATCTCTTTCCCTTTGACTCACACACCCCGTTGTATAACTAACAATATTCTTAGAAATTAAAGAATCTAAACTAGTAGCATCATGATTCATAACAACAGAAGTAGAGCTATTATCATAATTCTCATACAAAGGCACAAGCATATCATCATTATAGATTATCTTGGAAAATAAAGACATGCAAGGATAAAAAACAACAGATGACTCAGGTTCCTCATTATCAGATCCACTTGAATCATCCCATGTTTTGCAAATGTCGGCCCTAGTACGTTTATTGTTCGCGTTCAATTTAACTCTACAGTCTTGTGCTATATGGCCCGATTTACCACATCTAAAACATTGAATATTCTTGATGTCTTTGTTAGGTCTTGTATGCATGTCCTTGTGATGTTTGTCTTGACCTTTCTCATGGGGTTTGTGGTTAGACTAAGTTGGATAATTTGTTTTGCCTTGTGTGGTTGCCATTTTATTTCTAAATTTGACAATTTTCTTAAACTGTTTTGACATCAAGGAAATTTGATTATCCAACCCATCTATATCACATTCTTCATCAGAATCATTACTGGGAATACTAATCTCAGGTTTCATCAGCTTAGAGGAGAAACTGAAATTGGAACTAGTCTGTTTCCTATGGGACTGAGTCTATTGTTTCTTAAATTCTAGTTCCATTTCCACAGTTCTCAGTTTACTACAGAATAATTCAGGAGTGAGATTTTGATCACTCATTTCGTCAATAGCATATCTTTTGTTATCAAATTTCTGTGTCAATGACCTTAGAATTTTCGACACAATTTCATTTCTATCTTTTGTTATCCCACTAGAGTGCAATTTGGTCACAATGTCAGTAGATCTCAGGTAAAAGTCATCAAAAGATTCATAATCTGACATGATTTAAGAGTTATACTACTGGACAAGCATCTGTGTTTTAGTACCCTTAACTCTAGTGTTACCTTCATATACGGTAATCAGTGTATCACAAGCTTCCTCAGAAGTGGTTTAAGATGCGATCCTTTTGAACTCACGTTCATTTATATACATAAAAATGGCATTCTTGCCTTTGTTATTGTTTTGAGAGGCTTGTTTCTCTTCTTGACTGAATTCACTTAATACTTTCTTAATCCTCTCAATAATTCCTTTAATGGATGGTTTTTTTGGTTAAGTATATCAATTTTCAACAATATCCCAGACACCATCTCCCAAGGTTCCTTGAATGAAAGCAACCATCCTTACTTTCCAATAAGTAAAGTTGTTTCCATCAAAGAGAGGGGGTATGATTAACTTACCAAATCTTTCATTTTTCTCGTCCATTGTTTGATTTTAAGAAAATAATTTTAGAAGCACAAGATCTTCAAAGAAAATTTCCAAATCTCTGATACCAATTGAAAATGATGTTACTTAAGCCGTTTAATTCAAGATTAAATTGTCTAAGTAACTCCGAACTATTTTTTAGGGAAACTCTTTTCTTTAAATCAAACGGATTAACATAAGATGTGTTCAATAAAAATATGTACGAGATATGTTGAAGATTCTGTAACAAGTTTCAAAAAATAGTTTAAATCAATTCAACTCAGCACGCCAACAAGAATGAGATGAGGAGATGTAGAAAGATTGAGTACACATAATTTTAACGTGGTAAAACCTCACCCAACTAAGGAAACATCCACGGTGACTTCTACGTCACAAACCAAAAATACACTAAAACAAAATATACAAGTTACAAGATATTTAACGGACATGCAAACAAAACAGACCTATACAAGTTTAGAATATGTACCCACTGGTTGATTCTAACTTTTATGCAGTTCTGAAGTTGATGTGGTTTTCCCAGCTTGCTAACTTCTCCACTTTATGCCAGTCTTTATGCCGACTCTTGTTAATTCAAAATATTATGGCCAACACTTCTGTGGTGTAGTGTGACAAGTGTTTTTTGAATGTGATCTAACACATGGTTGCACACACACACACACACTTATATATACAAAAAGACCTATCAAATTACAGAACAAATCTAAATGAGTTAGATTTTTAGTTTCTCTCTTCATAGGAAACGAAAGACTCTTTGATCTTTAAACTAATCCAGAATCCAAGGCTACCTTGCTCAAAAGATGGTTCAAGGTCTTAATCAATTTTAGAGGGTTTTGAAAATATTTTTTAAATTGAAAACCGCTCTTTGCGATTCCAACTAGATCGTGAGTCTTGTTTCACAAGAACTAGAAACAAAAAAAAGAATAATTTGTTGATTCTAACGTTTTGAAAATCATTTACAGAATAGAAATCAACGAATGTGTTTTCTGAAGATGAGAAACTAAATAATGAAGATCGAAGTGTAATATAACATAAAATGGCCAGATTTATAATTTCTATAAAAAAGAAATATAGATCTAACTAAAAAGCTTAAGTTAGACACAAGATCTTAAACTCAAGAGGATTCAAACCACGACCTGCCTTCAAACCTCTACCAAAGTAACTCTGAAATACTCAAGTATGGTGTTTGGTTTAAAACAATTTTGAAAAATAATTTTAGGGTTTAAAATGATTTAGGGTTTGAACTCTGGTTTCTCTCTCTCTCTCTCTCTCTCTCTCTCTCTCTCTATCTTTTCTCTCTCAGTTTATCAAACTGGCAAAAGTTTTTGAAACGATGAGGATCATACTCCTTATATACTGAGCGAGGAAGATTTGAGAACATCAGTACAACTATAAGGGCTGAGATTTGGTCTAGAGGGCTTGACTTCGATCTAATGATTTACAAGAAGTAGTGGTTTAAACTCTTTCTGATTGTCTTAGAAGGGCTCACATGGATTGAGTTTGGACGCATTCAGAGCATTGATTAAAATGATACAAGGGTTGAGATTAATTAGAAGTTCTCAGTGTGTAAACAAGCACAAATCTATCTGGTATAACATGGACAGGTGTAGGGCTGAGATGAGCTCTCACAGATGCGTTTTAAACTTAATTACACACCCAACCTCAAGTCTCAAGTGCTTTCGGATTCTACCCAACTCAACTTTCAGGTATGAAACCATAAAATTAGTAATTACAAAATGACCCCAAATGTTTTAATATCCAATTCAAGAATAGAGTCTGAGTCTCTTTGGTATCTAGGGGATGGGACTCAAAAGTTTGTCACAATTTACAAACTATATGAGCACTTATACAATGTAGACTCAAGTAAGTCAAAAGTATAAGGTGCTTTAACCGAGGGTTCCCCAACAACAGTGTAACATCGGCTATTGACTTCCCCCTGACCACAATCTCAGCCCTATGGGGGTCGGCCATGATGAGGCCGATGTTCCTCACCTCCCCTTTATGATCCAGCTATGCTCCTTGAATTCGATAGCCTCTGCCTCAGATCATTAACTAGGCCGAGTATCTCAAAGGATGACCCTCTGCTTAAGCGATCCAAAGCTGACCCTCTTTGTTGTGCATCACGATCTCTCTTTCACACTGACCTCGGCTTTACTATATAGGACCTACAGTGTTATTTGAGACCTCATATGGCTCTTAGTAGTTTGTCGAAGCATCCTCTGCCTCCATGTCATTGTACCTATCCTTAAGGAAAAGGTTTCCGTGCCTCCCCAGGCGTAAATGCCTAGGTTTAGCAACATCCCTCCTCCGTTGAGGAGTAGGTTGGTCTTTTTGCGGTGCCTGGGGTGTTCCCCTAGCCTTAGGATGTGGTTAAACATCTACCGGAATGATCATCTCAGGTGAGACCTTAGGTGGTCTCATTATGTTTTGGCTTAGCTGGGCAAACTTCCTTTGCATCACTTGTTGAGTTATAGCCAAGGACTGTAAGGCTGCTTCCACCTCAGCCATCTCCGAATGAGGTGGTGCCTGGATGGAACAAGGTCCTCTAACACTAGATGGTGGAGGAGGTGGTGGTAACTCCAGTGTCATATGTTGAGACTAAAGATCTTGAAATGAAAATATTAGAGAGCTTGATACCTTTAAGGACCTATTTCAATGGTGATACAAATTCACGCGAAGGGTGAGGCCTGGATCACCACCAAAGTCTTCGATGAGGTTAAGCTGCAAAAAGGAAGAGATGATTTTTTACGTTCCCACCGACAGTGCCAAAATGATGATGTTGTAATTAGCACCACTAAGTAAGGTGTTGAAAATCTCAAACTAGTGATAACAATGGTAGCATAAAAGTGAACATATAGTAGAATGAGGTGAAGAGAAGAGGATGAACACTTGTATATAAGTGGTTCAGCCAATCTGGCCTACAACCACTTTGAGTGTGTGAGTAATATCATTAAATGAAGGTACTAATGGCCATAGATACAATCTTTCAAGCTTTCTTTCTCTACTATATAAACAAACAGAAATTCAGCTAGGGTTACAATTATGGATCCTTTATAGGGAAGAGGATGACCTCTATATATAGTGCTTGGGGGTGTAATGTACCCCTCAAAGAATGAAATGAGCATGTGCAGTAGGATTGAACTAGTATGAGAATGACACCTGACCTATCTTATGTAGATAACGATGACCTCAATATTCCCTCACGTGGAGGGAATGGTTCGATTATAAGAGATTTGCTCATCTGTCCCAAACCTTATATGTGCTTGCAAATGCTCGGACCTGTGTCTTTGACTGATCTAACCTTGGCCTGAACGAGTACGAGGTTGGTGGAGTCTGACAATGTTGCTTTGTCTTGCCAATATCCATGATGACCTCGGCCAGGAGGGTTGGCCGAGGTTAGGTATGAGGTAACTGTAACGTCGGATGAGGCTGATGATGATGTTGTCCATGACTTGATCCCATAAGGCTCTGTTGTTCTCGGCTAACATCCAACCGAGGTTGGTGTGTGAGGTGTCCAACCTTATAAAAAGACGACCATGATGATGGTTGTCATAAGCTTCTTGTCACCTTGGCTGTGAGAATGGCCGAGGTTAGTAACTCTAAGTAAGCGGGTGCACTTTTAGCATATCAGGGTCCAGGATCCTAAACTGGGTTCAAATTTTAAAATCGAAATTTAATGTTAAATGCCTCCAGTTTGGGCCAAAATTTTGGCTACAAGCCCTGAATTTAGAGGAACATTCGGGATCGGGATAACGAAGTTGTAGGTTTCAACAAATTTGATATTTTATTTATAAAATTTAAACTATGTTTTGAATTGTATTTTAGTATATATTTTATTTTAAGTTGTTTGTGAATTGAATCCTAAAAAGTAATGCTTCGAGAGTCCATGGTTGATTAAAAATATATTTTTTTGTACCAGAGTTCTTAGTGTGAGAAATTTAATGTGAGAGAATATATATTTACATACACACACATATAGATTTTTACATTGATCATTATGGTGGTGGTGTGGTGGTGGAGTTTATGATGGTATGTGATGGAGATGGTGATGCTATGATATTTCATGTTCACTTTGGTTTGAATGTTTAGAGAGAGGAATGGATTAAGAAAAAAGGGAAATGTTAAAAATATGAAGATTGAATTTCAAATACTTGGATTCCATTTGGTGTTTTTGTAAGGTAGGGGTTGTGTTATTATGATGGATGGAATTATTTGGTTTTTGATTGTTTGGTTGGGAATGCGGAAGCCCCTAAATTTTAAACTCTTTAAATTACGAGATGGTTCGATTAAATTCCAACTAAAATTCCTGTTACAACTAAACAATTAAATGCTACAAAATTTAATTTCTTCCAAATTAAAATTAAACTTGAACAAATTGTTGAATATTTCTTTATTCACAAAATTTAATTTTATCCCAAATCTTCGAATTTTCCTAGCAATAATTAATTAAATTTTCAAATTTTATCAAATTAAATTCCGGACTTGATTAATTTTGACATAAACTTACCGAAACTATTTTTTTGCACCAAATTAAACAAGATTGTGATTAAAACATATTTTATCTTCATTAGACCTAAGCATGCATTCTCATTGAGTTTTGCAAGATAAAATAAATCTTAATCACACGAGGCGCGGCGTACAAGGAAAACCCAAATGGGAAAAATCTCGGACAACCCTTTACTTCAAGTCCACTAGGTATGGTAATTACAAATACAAGACACACGACTTACTTCCTCAACTTGACTCCATACAAGCCTTGAAGCATCTTCTTGTACCAACCTCCGCCTAGTTGACAACAACGGACTCCACTGCAGTCTCGGAATCCACCGATGGGGGCTTTGGTCTCTGTCAACTTGCACACGAACTCTATCTTCGTATGGGAACACCTCGGGAATCAAAATTCTTCTCCTTTGTGGGTAGATAATGAAAACTAAACTTCTCCTTGTTGGGGTAGATGTAAACCCGGTGCATATATATATATATATATATTTATTTATTTATGGGGATTAAAAATGAAAACTACCAAAAAATGGACAAAAACTGCATTTGCGTTAGAAGTTCGTTAGAACGACATTTCAAGTGAGAATTCAGAAAGAAAAGAAATCATAAATCTTGTTTGAAATCTCGTTCGAATGAGGTCAGCTGAAATTCCTTTCTAACGAGATTTCAGGCCATGATTCTATAGAATTTCAATACAAACGTTGGCTGCCAGTTTCGTATTTTTAATTTTTTTTAATTAGTTCTTATTTTTTTATGGAAAGGTGTCCGAGAACAAAATCTTTAGATAGTATGAATTGCAAAAAAAAAATTAATGAAAATAGTAACACCCAATTTTTTTTCCAAGCTCCATTGTATATAATAGTCCATTCATACCTTTGGGGACTTTGGAAAATCAAATGTTGATGAGTATACACTTGGAATGAAAATCAGCAAGGGTGAAACTTTAAATTACTGGCCGCTACGTCTTTAACTCTTCAAACACCAAGGCTTGATAGGTACAATCCTATGACTCAAATGGTTTTGTCAAGAATTAAGCCAATACTAATGCACATGAACTACAGTATTGGCTCAATTGAATTCATAATTGGTATCATAATTGGTATATACATAATTGAATTTAAAGAAAATATGGACTAGAAAGCAAGTCAAAGACTCAAAAAAATAAACACACACACACACACACACACACACACACACACACACACACACATATATATATATATATATATATATATATATACACACAATGAATATCACTAATGCACATGACCATATACATAGGTATAAACACCACACATGACACAATATACATTAAGATTTTCACATTTGTATGGAAAAATGTGTCTAATTACATGTGGTAAACGGAAGTGTAGGGGTATGAACTAGTAAAAATTAAATTATGACCCGATAACTTAAACCATGTTCACTTAGTTCTCATCTGATTGATTTTTTTTATCACATTTAGATATAGCCTCATGTGATAAGATAAAGTGAACTAAATGAACAAACCTACACAATTCACACAAGCCTAGAATTTTAAAGATTCTACAAACCAATAAAGTCATGGCAATAAAAGCCTAACTAGGATATAAAGTCATTGTGCAAACCCATTGGCACATCCAACCAAACTCCTCATAATTTTATTTTTCTTTCTCTTTTGTACTTATCAACTAAACCAAATCGGCATTGGCTAATTTTTATTTTATAATGCCATATTTTTTCAAGGCCAAATATTCAATGGTGAACTTTCACGCAAAGTAATTTTGTCTTTCGCAGCCCGATTCTATTGATAAATAATTACACCGGATAAATAATTTCGTATTTTTAAATTCGATAAACGGTTATTACATGCATAAATTCTCCATAGTCATAGCAACATGTAGATGGCTACATTGACAGGAGAACATATCACTTATCTTAAATATACATGTGAAATTAAATTTCGAATGAGCTCGTGCATGTGTGAATCGGGGCAATTAATAACATAATTCATTAAGCAATACAAAATCCAAATACTACATGCAGGCATGACAAAGAACATTTTAAGTATTGAAAATCATAACCAAAAGTTCTAGCCACATGCAAGTGGAAAGGGAAAGTATTCAAACACATGTATATGCCACATAAAGTGTGTCAAACTAAAATACACACAAAACAATAAAAAATCTTTTTGAGTTTTTCAAAAAAAATTGACCAAACAAAAAGTATTAAACTAAAACAAATATAGAAAATATTTTTGCATTTTTCTCAATAAGATACCACTTGTTAAAACATAAACAAATAAAAATAAATACAAAAGTGAGAATAAATAAATACAAAAATAAAAATAAGTACAAAAATAAATCTAGCATGTGATTAGTCATGAAGCATAGACTAGAAAATGATAAACATACATACAACTAGCACAGATATTTCATGAAGCATAAAAACACAAGAGTATGTAAACAAAACTAGCATGGTAGGTTTCACATGATACAAAATGAGAATAAAAAATCCTATCTTTTAAGGCCTCCAAATCGGATTTTCAAACCAAAACTAGTGAAACATGATGCTCTCGGGATTTAGGAACCGTGGTGACTCTACCCTTGGATTTCTTAGGATCCTTTTTTAGATCAAAATAAAATTTACTAAGATGACCTTTTCGACCACAATGTGAGCAAGTAAAGACCTGGAAAAAGTGGTATTTAAGGATTGACCTTTAGAAGTGTTCCTTGGTGATTCTCTCAAAATAGTGGTTTTGTCTTTATCAGCAGAATCATTATAAGAATCGAAGCCTATACCACAAGTGCCATTTTTTACTTGGATGGTTCCTAATATTTTGTCTAATTTAGAGGACCTACAGTCCAAATAAAATTTGACCTTATTAGAGTCTCTCAATTTTTATTCTAATTCTAAGATCCTAGACTTTAATAAAACCTTTCTCCCTTTAAAAATGAGAGGATCTTTCTTCATTGTTTTCGTCAAACCTGTAAGGCTATCTCTCTCGCCTTCAACATACTCAAGCTTCTCTCAAAGAGCTGTCTCACGTGTCCTAGGGCCTTTCACTAAAGCTCTCTTATCAATGACCTTAGCATGCGCTCTCAAACTTTCTTCTAACTTCAGATTAACCCCTTTTAATTTAATTGATTCGACATACAATTCTTGAAAAGCTACTTGAAGCTCACTCTCATCAACCTCTTCATCACTTTCACTCTCTCTCTTTTCTCCACTCTCTAAATCATAAAAAACATTGCATTCACAAACATTGGCCTCAAAAGTGTCATGTATTATAATGTCATAATTCGACGAGTTCTCACTATCACTTACATGACTTTCCATGAACGCGGTAAAGTAGCGCTCAATGGGGGATTCGGGTACCTCTTCCTTATCACTATCACTAAGGGTACTCTTATATGAGATTGGTTGTTTTCCCTCCCTCCTTAGTTTAGTGGGGCACTCTCTCTCCCTATGGCCATAACCCTCGTAACCATAACACCTATTTGACTCATCCCTATTACGATTTTCATCATAATTTTTAGGGATCTTTTTGACCTTGTCATGCTTAAATGTTTCAAATATCTTATAATCATTTTTAATCTTATCTTGATAAAATTTAAGAAAGTTTTGAAACTTCCTAGGAAACATAGCCATATCGTCCGAGTCACTATCACTCTCATCATTCAAAACTTATTTTTCCTTCTTTTAGGCTTTCAATGAAATGTCGTTATCTTTTTTTTTTATTTTTTGAGGGAAGCATATCTAGTTAATAGGTTTGTAAATCACCTACTAACTCCTCAAGTTTGGTAGAGTGCAAGGTGGGTAAATAATTTAAAAAGGTCACTTTCCAGTATGCGTAATTAGAACCATAAAAAATTATAAATTTTGACAACAGGAAAAATTCAATTTCTAAACAAAACTAAGTGAAGGATCTTAACGCAATAACTTAGCGCTCTAGCTCTGATAGCGAATTTGAGAATGCGGAAGCACCCAAATTTTAAAACTCTTTAAATTACGAGATGGTTCAATTAAATTGTAACTAAAATTCCCATTACAACTTAACAATTAAATGCTACAAATTTTAATTTCTTCCAAATTAAAATTAAACTTAAACAAATTATTGAATATTTCTTTATCCACAAATTTAATTTTAAATCCCAGCAACAATTAACTCAATTTTCAATATAGGCCAAACCAAATTTTATCAAATTAAATTTTGGACTTGAATTAATTTAGACATAAACTTACCCAGACTAATTTTTTGCACCAAATTAAAAAATATTTTGATTAAACCAAATTTTATCTTGATTAGACCTAAGCATGCATTCCAAGTGAGTTTTGCAAGATGAAATAAATCACAATCACACGAGGCGCGATGTTTGAGAAAAACCCAAATGGGAAAAACCTCGGGTGGCCCTTGCCTACAAGTCCTCTAGCTATGGTAATTACAAATACAAGGCAGACGACTTACTTCCTAAACTTAACTCCCTACAAGCCTTAAGACATCTTCTTGTACTAGCCTCCACCTAATTGACAACTACGGACTCCATCATAGTCTCGAAATCCACCGATGGGTCTTTGGTCTCAGTCAACCTGCACACGGACTCTGTCTCCGTATGGGAACACCACAACAAACAAAATTCTTCTCCTTTGTGGGTAGATAACGAAAACCAACATATCCTTGTTGGGGTAGAGATAAACCCACTGCCAAACAAATCTCCAAGCAAGATATATATATGTATATATATATATATATATATATATATATATATATATATATATATATATATATATATATATATATATATATATGAACTTGGATTTAAACTAAAACATTACGTGTAAAACTTGTGTTTTATGGAATTAAAACATTTATGTTCAAGAACTCAAAAGGGACTTTCTGTATGAGGAATTTTTTCACTCAAGTGTTTTATAAACTAACCTAAAGTCCAAGAAAAAAGTGTCTTCCCACACATAATAAAACTGGTACAAAGTAATGGAGAAGTGAGGGGTTTAAAATGATAACTGCCAAAAAAAGGGACAAAAACTACACGTTCGTTAGAAGTTCGTTCCAACGGCATTTCAAACGAGAATTTAGAAAAAAATGAAATCTCGTTTGAAATCTCGTTCGAACGAGGTCGACCTTTCTAACGATATTTCAGGCCATGATTCTAGAGAATTTCAATACAAATGCGTGGCCGCCAGTTTCGTATTTTTTTTAATTAGTTATGATTTTTCTACGAAAAGGTTCTGAGAAAAAAATCTCTAGATAGTATGAATTCAAAAAAACATTTAACAAAAAGAGTAAAACCCAAAAATATTTTCAAAACTCCTATGTATATAATAGTGCATTCATATCTTCGGGGACTATGGAAAATCAAATGTTGATGACGTATACACTTGGCATGAAAATCGACAAGGATGAAACATTAAATTATTGGCCACTGCGTCTTCAACTCTTAAAACATCATAGGCTTGATAGGTACAAGCATTTATCCTACGACTCAAATGGTTTTGTTCGGAATTAAGCCAATACTACATATGGACTCAATTGAAAATTTGTATCCTTACATTGGTGGTATTATGGAGTAAATTGGATCCCCTTAATGGTCACCAAACTAAAATATGAAGTGAGTTCCATGTTTATAAAATAGTGACGGTGTGCATAATTTAGTGGGTGTGTTTAAAATTTTTAAAGAAAAATGTCTTTTGTAAAGATTTATGTTACTTTCACGAGTTCTTTTACAATATCTTATATCAAAATTACCATTAAGAAATGTAATGCATTACATATGTTGTATATTGATTTGATTTTCTTGTAAGGTTTATCTCTTTCTTATTTTGGTTATTTCTTTTTCATTGGAATGTATGATTTGGAGATGCACTCTTCCTCTTAGAATAAAATATGCCAATTCATTAATTGAAAAACAATTAGTGAGACTCAAAGTTCAAATATATATATATATATAGAGGCAGGCTCCTGTGCACACTAAGTTTGCACACTAAGTTTGCACATTACCTTTTAAAAATAGTAAAAAAAATATTTTTGAGTTGATTTTTTTTGTGTGATATTTAAACATTTCAAGGAACCCATATAAAAAAAATCAGCTCAAAAAAACTTTTTTTGCTATTTTTAAAAAATCGGTCAAACTTTCGCAGTTTTTAAGCCCTTTAAAAACTGCGAAAGTTTGACCGATTTTTTAAAAATAGCAAAAAAAGTTTTTTTGAGCTGATTTTTTTTATATGGGTTCCTTGAAATGTTTAAATATCACATAAAAAAATTGGTGTGCGCCAGCACTAAGTTTGCCTACTTTTAAAAGGTAATGTGCAAACTTAGTGTGTGCAGGAGCCTACCTACCTCTCTCTCTCTCTCTCTCTCTCTCTCTCTCTCTCTCTCTATATATATATATATATATATATATATATATATATATATATATATGTACCATTTTATGTGGATAATTTTACTTTTATGTACCATTTTAGTATTTTTAGTAGACATGTTATAATCGAAAAAAATTATAATATATTAAAAAAATATTAAATTAATTTTCTCATCATTTTACATTTAAATTCCGCCTATTGTTTTAAGACTGAAAGTTTAGACTTCAAGCTTCGATGATGCCCCACAATTTTTAGAACCATGATATATATATATATATATATAGACACACACACACACACACACACACACACACATGCATTTTTGCAAAAAGTGATGCTTAATTTTTATATATCTTGATATTGTGATGTAACATTTTGTCACATTAGCATAATTTGTATTGAATATGCTAAAGTCATTGGACAATTTTCTATAAGTAACTTCACTAATATATGTAGCTTAAGTGTATACAATTAAGCATTAACACTTTCTTAAATGTACGAAGTGATTTCTAAATCCAGTATTTTTTATTAATTAAACTTTAGTTGAGTAAAACTTGACCCAACAATCATCACAGTGGAAAGCTTTATTCTTAACCTACATTCGTGACTCGCACCTAAATAAATTGGTGGCTTTGATCATTTCTAGATGCTTAATGGGTTCATCCTACCTCCAAATTTTATAAAGTAAAGATAAATAAGTAAACTTTATAAATAAGTGATATTAAAATGATATATTGCCTACTTAGTTACATAAAAAAAATCCATTGTTCCTATTATATGTTTTTCCTTTAAAAAAAAACATATCATTTTTTTAATAAAGACTATTTCATTTATAAATAATCAGGAAAAATAGTAACTCGTTGTTAGCTCTTACAAGCATTAAAGAAAAAAAAAGACAGAAAACGAGATATAACATTCAATTCAAAATTTCAAAATAGGGATTACATAAGATGACCCCTTTCTCAAGCGATGAGACTTTATCTCTCTAGGTATTTTCCAAAACCCTTCTACATCCACCGTTACTTCTCCATCCCCTCCTCCTCCTATTCGTTTCCATCTCCTATTGAGACCGAATCCATCCGCTTCTACTTGTCGTCGGTTAGTGTTTCAAAATCATGGGGGTTTGCCTCTCTGAACCAGATCATCTCCCCTATTTTGAATTAGCCATTGTGCTCGGTTGCCATATTTTGAAGTGCCTCATTTAAGGATGAGTAGTACTTATTTTTTTGGTGCGGGGGATATCTAGTGTGATGTCGAGGTGGGGTTTTTCAAACCTCTTAGTGGATCCGTACATGTCACTATCTGCCTGCCCAATCTTTCTTCATGGTCATGTAATTGGTTTGCTCTGTATCTCCATCCATTATTGCACTTCATGTTAGATTGGGAAATATTTCAATTTTCGACGAATGTTGTTCATCTTGGGTCAGGATTTACTTGGTGATTATGGAGGCGATTTGTTGATTTGGGTTGGGTGTTGTCATCGATTGATGTTATTCCCTATTTGTTTGGAATGCCTCCTCATTCTCTAGGTGGATGAGACATAACCCCTCTCCTAATCACCATCCTTGTTAATAAACTACGTATCAGATGTGGATTGGGGCATAATTCCCTAAAATCGTTTGTGCGCCTCACATGGATCATATGTTTATTCTGATTTCGAATCTCGCCATTTGTTCTCAATTGCCATCTTTTAGAAGTGATTAATATCATAATGCGATGTGTGTGTCTATGGAGTTAGGGTTTGACAGGGTTTATTGTAATACTCCGTATTTTTATGGCATTTAATTATGGAATTAATTAAATTAAATTGGAATAAATTAATTTAATATTAATCCGGATTTTAAATAAATATTTACTAAAGTGATGATAGTTAGTAATTATTGGTAAGAATAATGCTGAATATTACTAGATGAATAAAGTAATATATGAGATTGAAATTATTAGAAATTGTCGCGAGTGAATAATACGACAATTATTGAAATTAAGTCGTGACGCGCATGTATCGTGTCGGGATTAAATTAATGGAATAAAAAGTAATTTTATTATAAGTCGCCTTTATGGTCATTTTGAGTGAACCAATGTGTCCGAAAGGTTTGAGATAGTTAGAAAACTGAATCTGGGGGTTTAGTTTGGGTCTTGGGACATTTTTAGGCTTAACCGACATCCCGGGAGGGCATTTTGGTAATTTCTATTTTAGGGATTTAATTACCTACGAAAAATAGAGAAGTTTATCAGGTGTTAGAGGTTGTATTCTAGGGTTGGACATCCATATTTCACAGAGGCCATTAGAGGAGGAAGGTGTGGAACTCCACGAGGCTAGAGCCACCTTAGTTGCACAATTTGCATAACAAATACCGTCGTAGTGTAGATCGGAGGAAGGATAACACTACCACATCATCAAATCTCAGAGATTCAGAATTATATTCTCGAAGAAAGTATCTATCTTGCTATTTTTATGTTGATACAACATCTATGTTAGATTAGGAAGGACAATTGCATGCTTGTTGGAGATTTCATGAAATTGGTAGAATTGAATTAATAGGTTTGAGTAGAAACCATACGAGGCTGATATCCTTTTTATGTGTAGAACCATAATTATGAAATTGTATGATATTTAGAGAAAGAAATCTTCTAATTATTAAGATGTTCTAGAATTTATATGATCAACTAGGGTTGTGATAGATTTTTGAATTGATCTTTTGTAATGATGATTCCTTGTATATTTAACCAAGATTGTTTGTTAGAAATTATTTATACATGTTAATATAACAATTGTGATTCTTGGTCGGGAGTTTGGGAGAAATTTATAGAGGTTTTGAGGATTTTTGGTGATGAAACCCGTAGGATAGTATATGCAGAATATGGGAAATAACAGGGAGATCAATCGATAGACCTTGAATGTCGATCAATCAACTTGATCGATCGGTCGCCCCCCTCCCTTCGATTAATCGACCACTCTTGGATTTTGAAGCATGTTCTTTTTCTTAATGATTAACTCTATGCCCATTTATGGGAACCCTTGTACATAATTTCTATACCATAATGGAACTTGGGAAAGACGAGTAGGGTTCCAGGCAAGACTTGGGTGATACGATTCATATGTGATTCAACCATGGTGTTACGAGGGTATGAAATGGGGAGAAGATCGTGTGTATACTAAATCATGTTTTCTGAGAATTAAGAGTGACTTAGACCAGTAGAGAAGAGAGTGTGTACTTACTGATTTTATACTTATTACGATGAAATACTTCAAGAGATGAGAAGTACTTAAGAACTTACGGTAATTGAAAAAATAAAAAAATGACATAACTATACATAGGACTCGGGCATTATGGGCCACGTATGGTTAGAATATATTATGGTTGTGGGTGTACCTAGCTGAATAAGGTGAATATATATATATATATATATATATATATCTGTAATCATACCCACGCTTCTTGCTATCACATAGGTTTTCGTGCCGGGACAGTCTTCTCTCGATTGGACCTTAATGGGGAATATTGACTTGTACCCTAGAACTTAGCATCCTTTGTCCAGGCTACCCGAGAATGGTAGTATGACGGTTCTAATATATGTGAGGGTATATGCTGATCTCTTAGAGACTTGTAACTATGATTCTCCTCCATTATGTGTGTTTTTGGTTAATACAGATCGAGAGTGATTTTTAACTAGTATTTCCCTTTATACAAGAGATACGAGGACTTGATAGCAGAGTATGCCATCACCATAGTTTTTACGTGGGGTGCCAATTAGTATATATATATATATATAAACACACACATAAACCTGTAATTCCTCTTCTGTGCTTATAAGTATATAACATTGAAGAATTGATATATAATAAATTAAGTGTTTGAGAACCTAAAGTTTTATTTAGATGTGCATAATTTGCTTGATAAATTCATAAGAAGTTGTCATATATAAACATAGTTATGCGATCAGGTGGATCAGGATTGGTGAGAGGAGATTGGGTTAGACTAGGTAACTGGGTTAGCTTTATATGGGACAATTCAGTAGTACGTTAGGCGTGCACATTAGTTGAGAGGTGATAATTCTCAAGTAAGTTTCGAGGCACTAACATGTATGTAATATCAACCGGTAAACATTTTATATACTTGCTAAACAATTTTAAAAGTTATTTTACACTCGAGCTCTGACTTGTTTCCTGTTATCTTTTTTTTCCTTATATATATATATATATATATATATATATATATTATAGGTGCCCAACCATAGGAACCTCAGGCTTAGACAGTTGGACTATTGACGTGCTGTAGCTAGTGTGGGAGCTGTAGGTCCTTGCAGTAGACGAATTCATACTTGTCTTATCAAAGTCATATTTAGTCTTTATTAGGTAGGGCATGTGTCGCCCATTACAATTATATTTATCTCAGGGAAATTTGTGTAATGCCCAACACTTTTATGGATTTTTTTAAATTTGATAAATAGGTGTAATTTGGAGATTTGAGGAATTTCTCTGAATAATAACTTTTGGAGTTTATGAGGGTTAGAGGATTTCGGATGTGCGTTAAATTTTTTTTTTGGATTAAGTAAATAGATCAGATTCTTTTAATTACATGTCGTAGTTGGGTGAAGCGACAAAGGACAATATTTTAATTAGAAACCCGTATCGAGATATGTTGGGTTTAATTAATGAATCATAGTTAAGTGACCCGAATTGAGATTTCGAGTGTGCGGTTGGTTTCAGCATGGCCAAGATAGTCACAGTAGAGTATCCGGGATTAGAGTTTAGGTTCCGAGAATATTTGGATCAACAGGTACTCGCAATTGAGTAAATGAGTCATTTTTGGGTTTATAAGGGATAAACCCTTATTTCTCTCCTATAAAAGGCACGAAAGAGTGGGAGAAAGAAAGAAAAGAGGGAAAAGAGATAAAGAGAATAGAGGAAGAAAAGGGAGGTTCTCGTCAAGCTCCGCGGGATTCGACTCGAGGTCGTTGAACTTTATCCACGAGGCAAGTGTTTACTTTCTTATTTCTTTCAAAGCATAAATCTCATATTATAGTTGGTAGTGATAAACAACAAAGATTTTCTGGATGGGTTTTCATGAATCAAAACGGGTTTTCGAAAGTTTAACGAATAAACCCCAGGTAATATACAATTTCGAAGCTTGGGAAATTATTGAAATCGATTGTTGGTTATGGTTTCTAGGATGATTAAAACTCTTTATATGTGTGTATATGTCATCGATTGAGGTTGGAGGATGCTCGGAGAGGAGATAAAAGCTTGGGGGAAGCTTTAATTGCCGAAATAGCTTCTCGAAGAAGAAGTTGTCCGGATCGATTGATCGATTGATGGCCAAGGGTCGATCGATCTACCCTTCAGGATTTTTAACAGTTTTGGCTAGCGTTGTTTAAATGGGATAAATTCTAAATAAAATTGTTTCTAACTTATTTATTTGAGTAAATAAAGATTCATTTAGGGAATTAATATCTAGCCATTTGAGGGAATTTATGGAGGCTAGGAGGGTACTAAAATCGCGTTGCACTAAAAGTATATTTTTGTGGAAAATAAATAAATTGAGGAATTACCCAATCGGGGTTCCCAAAAATAGAGTGGGGACTTCTAAATTATTACTGGAGTGAGATGTATACCTTGGGTTAATTGAGTAAAAATCCAGGACTGTTTATTTAGGGGTGTTCGGGACGAGTAACACCCGAGGGAGTATTTTAGCGGGCAATTATATATAGATAATTGTGCGCGTACAAAATTTAATTACACGCTAACTATATTTGAGTAAATCCTAAGAGGCGGTTAAGATTGAATTTGGGATGTAGGCTAAAGATTATTGAGCGGTTATTCGATACGTCTGTCGATAACTATCGTTATAGGAAAAGAGAAACCTATGGGACTAAAATAAGTTGAGCGTATACTTATTTAATTATTATGAATTGGTATATTCGGTGAGTATATAAACCCTTAAAAGTTATTAAGGTACAAGTTATACATCAAGTGAGAGAATACTTTTGGTTTAAGTATCGTAAGTGTGTAAATACTTAAATATTATTACGAATGGGAACATTCAGGGTTATTGGCTATCGTTATATGAGACTTGGCAATTATAGCCATATATACATTTAAAGAGTGATATAGATTATATATAGGATGTGGTTACAGTATATATAATATGATACAAATACATATATATCTTTGTTTGATTGGTATATTTGTATCTTAGAGGCTGATTCCACGGGCTTTCCTTTGGCCTATCGTTGGAACAACCAGATTATATATTGGTCTAGTGAGATCCAGGGAGGTTACGCGATGTGGGTGAATCCCCTGGCTTGAGGAGCAGGGAGAGTATATCCCCAGGTCATCTCGTCCCGCATTCGAGTTTGATGTGTGTACTCCACTTGCAGAGGGAATATGACCACCTCCACCATTGTGTATTTTTACCATGACCACGAGTGAGTCTGGCTTGGTACTGTGGTATAGCGAGTAAACTCAGATTCAGATACGTACTATGAGACTGCATCCTCGAGTTATAGCTTGGAGGGATGGTTATTATACTTATGTTTGTGATAGGTATAATTATACTTGTTGCGTATAGTATATTACTTGTATATGAAGATAAGATATCATATAAAGTGAACATATGTATATAAAGTTAAAAGACTGATAAGGTGTATTTCCCCTTCCGGTAGGTTTATATCCGAATTTATATGAAAATGAATCATGGGTTCTATTGAGAACTATATATATATATATATATATATATATGAGTTTATACATATACGTTGTGTGCTGAGGGCCTAATGGATCTCGACGATCAACATTTCCAAGTTGTAGTGTATCGGGGGGGGGGGGGGGTCCTTGTTTGGATTTCGCTTCGTGCCACACCCCACGCATGAACGTAGTGCAGTGTTGGGAATGAGGAGAATTTTAGCCCTTGGTACTCGGGTTTATAGGGATTTTTCGAGATTGGGTGAAACAGATTAGTTAGGGAGGGTAACTTAACTAGGTTGTTTAAAATGTCTGCGATAGGTGTACACTATTAGAAGAGGGTGTAACAGCCCGTCCTTTTAGAGATAATTAAATTCCTTAATTAAGTATAAATTGACAATTTGGAGAATTTCTTGGAATAGTTATTTTTGGAATTTTTAAGGATTTAATGATTTTCAATGGGTGTTGTGATTATTTTTGGGACTAAATAGGTCGAAGTATTTTAATTATACGTCACCGTGGAGTATGGTGACAAAAGAGGTAAGATTCTTATTAGAAAACCCGCATTAAGCTATATTGGGTTAGAATAGTGATTTGCGGTCAAATACCTTGGATGGAAATTTTGACTGCGCCGTGAGTCTTGGAATGTCCGAGATAGTCGGAAAAGAGTGTCCGATTGTTGAAATTGAGTTTCGAGGAATTTTAGAGTTAAACGGGCTCGTAATTGAGTAAACGAGTCGTTTTTGGGTTTTAAGGGGTATAACCCTTTTCTCACTATATAAAGAGGGGGAGAGGGAGAAAAGAGAAAGAGAAGAAGGAAAAGGGAGAGAAGAGAGAGAGGAGGAGAGAAAAGAGGAGGTTCCGGCCAAACTCCGCGGGATTCGGCTCGAGGTCGTCGGATTATATCCACGAGGCAAGTGTTTACTTGCTTTATTTACTTTTGAGCATAAATCTCATATCGTAGTTTGGTATAAACAAACCCTAAAGATTTTGGGTTGGGTTTTCGTGGATAAAACGGGTTGTCGGGAGTTAAAACAATTAAACCCTAATAATGTTTCAATTTGAGGAAATTAGGTTTTAACCTAAATTAATTGGTGATTTCAGGTTCTAGGATGTTTAGAACCCGTATTATAAGTGTATTTGTTGTTGGTTGGGGTTGTAGGCCGTTGGGTGAGGAGATGGAAGCTTGGGGGAAGCTTCCATGGCTGAAACAGCTTCTCGGAGAAGAAGCTGCCCGCCATGATAGATCGATCGATCACGAGGTTTCTATCAATCGAAGCCATCGATCGATCGATGGCCATGGGTCGATCGATCGAACCCTGCTGAAAGATGGCAATTGTTATAGGGTGTGTTGGATGGGATAGATTCCAATTCATATTGCTTTGATGTTAATTATTTGATAACATAAGGGACCTTTTAGGACTATATGGTCCTCTAATTAAGGATATTTAGGAGAGTTAATTTAGGGTTTTAAAGGTATAACCCTTAAACTATATTTTTGAGGAAAATACAATAATTTTAGAATTTGATGGTTTAGGGTTCCTAAATTATGTTGGGGACTTTTAAATGATTATATAGACAAGATGTAGTCATTGGGTTCATGGAAATGAAATCCATGACCCACTAAATTTAAGGTTGTTTGGGGAAAGATAAATCCCTAGGATATTTTAGTGGTCATTTAGGCCTATATAATTATGCGTATAAGAAGCATAATTATAATTGATTGTGGAATGAGTATATACTATAAGATAATTAGGATAAATTGAGAATATAGATATATTTGGTGTGGATTGGTATAATTGGAGATATCCAATAAGTCCTTAAATAAGAATAAGGTCTTTATTAGTTATCAACGTGAGGAAATACTTTGGGTTTAGTATCATGAAAATATGAATGCATGATTATGGTTCTTTGAGAGAATCTTTGGGATTATTGGTCATCGCTAGATGTATTTGGCAAATATGTCCATTTGTATATATTTGAGGAGGAATATATGATATATGTATACTATGTGATTAAAGTATATACATAATTTGAGGTAAATGATTTTGAAAATAAAATATGAATGTTTTCAAAATGGAAAATAAATGATTTTTCATAAATGTTAATTTATGGTTACACACCCTCTTTAAATGACATCATAAGGGAAGTTCGCGCGTGAGGTAAAGCCCCCTGGCTACTGAATGCAGGGTGGATATAGTCCTAGGCCATATGAGCGTTTATTGTATGTTTCTGCGCTGGTTAGGTAATTTCGGGTGTGGTTATGACTATCCCGCAGGCATATGGACGCTTCCCGATGACTTGCGTTGTTAGGTGCCCAGGTGTCATAATTGATAGGCCCTGGAAGATGATGGTCATTTATGGGCGCGCACAGTGGGGAAACCCAAACGGGCGGTCTTAGAACGCGTTATATGATATATATATATATATATATATATATATATATATATATATATATATATATATATATATATATATATATATATAACTATTTTCAATAATGTGGGACATTATTGGTATTAAAGCAATTTATGATAATAAATTGGCATTAATTACATTTCCTGGATGGAAGAAGGGAAATGGGATAAATGATTTGGCTTCAATTGCATTTCCTGGATGGAAGAAGGGAAATGGGAGCATATGAAATGGAAAAGCATTTTTATGATAATAAATCTGGCTTTTAAAAAGTATATGTTATTTAAAGCAATTCATGATAATGAATTGGCTTTTATATACATTTCCTGGATATAAGAAGGGAAATGGAAAGTTTTGAGAAAATGAAAAGTGAATTGATAAATGAAGTAATTCTCATTCCGGGAGATAGATCCGGATGTACATGGTAATATGTATATATATGGATAAATCGAGTACCGAGGGTATAATGGATCCCGACGATTGACCTTGCTGCATAGTAGTGTATCGGGGGGGTTCCTTGTTTGGATTTCGCTTTGCGAGACACCCCACGCACGAATATAGAAATGTGTTGAGACTGGGGAAAAGTTTAATACTTAGTGCTCCAATATTGAGACTTATTATATGTGTATATATATATATATATATAGATATATTTTTTGTACTGAGGGACTGGCGAATCTCGACGATCGACCTTGCCGCATACTAGTGTATCGGGGGGGGGGGGGATTTCTTGTTTGGATTTCTCTTTGTGAGACACCCCACACACGACCATGGCTTAGTGTTGAGACTGGGGAGAAGTTTATCCCTTAGTACATTACTAGGACTATCTAGGGTTTATAGTGGTTGGGTGATAGACTAGTTTAGCAGGGTAGCTTGACTAGGAAGTTTAGAGGGATGCGTTAGGAGTGCACTATTAGTGGAGAGGTGAGGGGTATCTCATGGGAGTGCGATACCAAATTTAAACATGAGATAAAACCTTTTTCTAAAAATAAGGTATTTATGCACTTGCTAAATATTTTCAAAACTCGGGCTCTGACCCGTTTATCTACTTTTTCCTTTATTGTTGTACTATATATATATATATATATATATATATATATATATATATATATATATATATAGGTGTCTAGACACAGGGACGCCTGGATGACACATCTTTCGAGTCAGACGTCCGCTGCAGTAGCTGTGGATGCGTGCAGGATTCTCAGTAGACGCTTCTATCCTTGAAATCTAGATAGGAGGTACTGTATACACATTCGGGCTAATGGCCCAACAACATTTATTTATTCTTTGAGTACAGCATTCGATATGGTTGTATATTTTGACCGAGTGTTCGGTTATTTTATTTTATTTTTGTTTCATTTACGCAAAACTGTGTGGATGTTTTAGTTTTGAAGTGGTTAAAAGCGTAGTAAAGTAAAATTTTGACACCGGTCTAATAGGTTATTAGTAATTAAATTGATTTTCGACAGTGATGCTAAGAATGATCCATATGAGACTCCTGTTATAATTTGATATAGGAGTGATCGCCCGGTATTTTATTAGGCGGGGTGTGACAGATGGAATCAGAGCATCAGGTTCTAGTATCCTTAGGAATTTGTGATGATGTACTATGCTTTCAGCGTTGCTCTCGATTTGATATAGAGCCTCTGGATTCGGATTGTTGATTTCTCTTGTGAGATTTCGTTCTCCTACCATATTATAAGATTATAGTGATCTTTTGCGTGCTCGTTTGAGAATCGTGTGCGGAACTTGGATGGCAGCAGGAGGTGGGGCTTAGCTGGAGTAGATGGTAGAAGTTGGGGACGAGGACCTTAGTAAAGGTCACTCTCCCTGTGGCAATTGCTAAGGGTTTTGGTGGCGACTACTAAAGTATAGTAGTTATGAGTACCATAGTACCGCCGTAGTAGAGTGTGGTACTAAAGTTAAATTTCCAGTGAAGTAAGGGTTTGAAAGGGATCTTACGGATAGTCTTAACCTTGAGTCCCCACGATTTAGCAGGAATGAAAAGAATGTTGTTTTAGATTATTCACATAAGGATCGGTCAGAGGCCAATAGTGAATAAAGAGTGATATGGAAAATTTATGTGTTTGAGGACCCCATTGGTTGACATCCACCCGGGGAATTTATTGAAACGGAGTTGTTGTTATGAGTTTCACCTCATAAGGAAGAGGTATATTTGGCGTGCCTAGATAAAGCCGCGGTGTTCGTTAGCCCTAGACTCGTGAGTGTATTTTGAGTTTTGTGGCGGTACCGATAACATTATATCATGTATGCCTGTGTGTTTTCCGCGGTAGTGGAGTTTTATTTTCCTTCATTCGCCATAGAGGCGGGTGTTCATATATATATATATCTGGTTAGTGATACTCGTTTTATATACTTATACGAGTACGGTAGTATGGTGAGTATATGATGTTATTGGTTGTTCGGAGTGATAGCAGGCTAATGATGGCAAGACTATCGTGTTCACAGTTCCAGGGCGGAACAGGTTGTTGTTGCAGTGTCTCACCTGGATACAGGTTGAGTTCACCTTTATTGTTATGGGTAGATGGAACTTCGATGAGCAGAGGTTTCATTATCATGATTTGATTGAGTGGACACCTTATAGATATGATTTAAGGCCGTAGGATTATTGTTGAGCTGTAAGATTGGACTCATAAATTTTTTGCGTGAGGACTTAAAATTCGTGCGATGCGCTTAGTGATGTGGCTCCTAGATACAGTCGGGAGTTCAGACCACATTTTGTTGAGAAAGGGGATATGGTATCCCGATTGCATGTTTGAAATAACGGACCTCCATGACCGAAAAAGTTAAGCAAGAGTGTGTGGAGGGGTTCCTTGATTGGATTTCGCTTTACGAGACGCTCCACACATGAATCTTAACGGCAACAGAAGTGGAGAGATGTTATAGGATGCAAGGATGTTGGTTTTGTGGAGAAGTCTTATAGTGTGGATGAACCGCTATAGACTATGAGCCATGTGATGATGGTATACTTATGGAGATATAGTGTTATGGAAAAGCACTAAAGTGGTCCTCTCGCCACAAGTGGATGGGTGAAGTAGGACTTAGAGAAATTTATTTGAGGATAATAGTCAGGCCTTAATGAAAAGGCAAATTTTGAGAAGGTATGTTTTGGGTATGATGTCGTAGTGCTTTTACATAGAGTAGGCACTTCGATTAGATAGATTTCCTTTCATATGGGCGGAAGGATAGGATTGTAGAAAGTTGTTCATAGGTTAGCGTGGTAGGATTTAAGACGTCCCGCTGGTGTGCCTTAGGTCACTATATCTCGATGACCGATTATGCGAGGGAGTAGTGTAACGGGAGGGTTCCATGTTTGGATTTCGCCTTGGGGAGACGTCTCACGCATGAAACTAAGAAAATGTTGGAAGTTGAGAGAGGCCTTGGACACTAGGGACACTAAGTATTACACTAGTTTTGCGTAGGTAGGATATCGCATAGACCTTAGTATTATTAGGATGTAAGTTTAGTAGAGTTAGTGGCGCCGAGGTTAGGAGAGTTGAATTTCGCGGGTTTGGGAAGACCCATAGGTGAGTATTACACCGAGGAAAGGAAACCCTTATTGGGAGAGAGTGTTACGTGTTAGACATTCACAATAGATGTGCAGATGTGCACAGGTTAGAAAGGTGCATGGGCACCTTAGTAAGTTTGTTTATATACCGCCTGAAATAGAAGGGGCGTGGTGTGTAAATTTGAAGTTTATGCCGTGAGGCACTAGAGATGATGGGTACGATGTGACTCTATTGGAGTCACTTTACGACCGTGGTAGTAGTACGGTATATGGTTGGGAACCATTGGGTTAGTGTCGTTCCCCTTTGAGGTATTAGGATTTGGAGCGATTCTAGGATTTGTGGTGTAGGTTGCATCCGAATTTTGAGGACAAAATTCCGTTGTAAGGGGGGAGTATGTAACAACCCTCCTTTTGGAGACAATTAAATTCCATAATTAAGTTTAAATTGATAATTTGGAGAATTTCTCGAAATAGTGATTTTTGGGATTTTCGAGAATTTAATAATTTTCGATGGGTGTTGTGATTATTTTTGGGCCCAAATAGGTCGAAGTACTTTAATTATACGTCGTCGTGGAGTATGGCGACAAAAGATGTAAGATTCTTATTAGAAAACCAACATTAAGTTATACTGGGTTAGAATAGTGATTTGCGGTCAAATACCTCAGATGGAAATTTCGACTACGCCGTGAGTCTCAGAATATCCGAGATAGTTGAAAAAGAGTATCCGATTGTCGAAATTGAGTTTCGAGGAATTTTAGAGTTAAATGGGCTCGTAATTGAGTAAACGAGTCATTTTTGGGTTTAAGGGGTATAACCCTTTTCTCACTATATAAAGAGGGGGAAAGGGAGAAAAGAGAAAGAGAAGAAAGAAAAGAGAGAGAAGAGAGAGAGGAGGAGAGAAAAGAGGAGAAAAGATGAGGTTTCAGCCAAACTCTGCGAGATTCGGCTCGAGGTCGTCGAATTATATCCACGAGGCAAGTGTTTACTTGCTTTATTTACTTTTGAGCATAAATCTCTTATCGTAGTTTGGTATAAACAAACCCTAAAGATTTTGGGTTGGGTTTTCGTGGATAAAACGGGTTTTCGGGAGTTAAAACAATTGAACCCTAATAATGTTTCAATTTGAGGAACTTAGGTTTTAACCTAAATTAATTCGTGATTTCGGGTTCTAGGACGTTTAGAACCCGTATTATAAGTGTATTTGTTATTGGTTGAAGATGTTAGCCGTTGGGTGAGGATATGGAAGCTTGGGGGAAGCTTCGATGGCTGAAACAACTTGTCGGAGAAGAAGCTGCCCGCCATGATCGATCGATCGATCATGAGGGTTCGATCGATCGACGGCCATCGGTCGATTGATCTACCCCTGCTGAAAGATGGCAATTGTTCTAGGGTGAGTTGGATGGGATAGATTCCAATTCATATTTCTTTGAGGTTAATTATGAGATAACATAAGGGACCTTTTAGGACTATATGGTCCTCTAATTAAGGAAATTTAGGAGACTTAAGTGAGGGTTTTAAAGGTATAACCCTTAAACTATATTATCGAGGAAAATAGAATAATTGTAGAATTTGATGGTTTAGGGTTCCTAAATTATGTTGGGGACTTTTAAATGATTATATGGACAAGATGTAGTCATTGGGTTCATGGAAATGAAATCCATGACCCACTAAATTTAAGGTTGTTTGGGGAAAGATAAATCCCTAGGATATTTTAGTGGGCATTTAGGCCTATATAATTATGCGTATAGGAAGCATAATTATAATTGATTGTGGAATGAGCATATACTATAAGATAATTAGGATAAATTGAGAATATAGATATATTTTGTGTGGATTGGTATAATTGGAGATATCCAATAAGTCCTTAAATAAGAATAAGGTCTTTATTAGTTATCAACGTGAGGAAATACTTTGGGTTTACTATCATGCAAATATGAATGCATGATTATGATTCTTTGAGAGAATTTTTGGGATTATTGGTCATCGCTAGATGTATTTGGCAAATATGGCCATTTGTATATATTTGAGGAGGAATATATGGTATATGTATACTATGTGATTAAAGTATATATATAATTTGAGGTAAATTATTTTGAAAATAAAATATGAATGTCTTCAAAATGGAAAAGAAATGATTTTTCATAAATGTTAATTTATGGTTACACACCCTCTCTAAATGACATCATAAGGGAAGTTCGCGCGTGAGGTGAAGCCCCCTGGCTAGTGAATGCAGGGTGGATATAGTCCTAGGCCATGTGATCGTTTATTGTAAGTTTCTGCACTGGTTAGGTAATTTCGGGTGTGGTTATGACTATCCCATAGGCATATGGCCGCTTCTTGACGTCTTGCGTTGTTAGGTGCCCAGGTGTCGTAACTGATAGGCCCTGGAAGATGATGGTCATTTAGGGGCGCGCACAGTGGGAAAACCCGGACGAGCGGTCTTAGAATGCATTATATGATATATATATATATATATATATATATATATATAACTGTTTTCAATAATGTGGGACATTATTGGTATTAAAGCTATTTATGACAATAAATTGGCTTTAATTACATTTCCTGGATGGAAGAAGGGAAATGGGATAAATGATTTGGCTTCAATTGCATTTCCTGGATGGAAGAAGGGAAATGGAAGCATATGAAACGAAAAAGCATTTTTATGATAATAAAACTGGCTTTTAAAAAGTATATGTTATGTTAAAGGAATTCATGGTAATGAATTGGCTTTTATATACATTTCCTGGATATAAGAAGGGAAATGGAAAGTTTTGAGAAAATGAAAAGTGAATTGATAAATGAATTAATTCTCATTCCGGGAGATAGATCTGGATGTATATGATAATACGTATATATACGGATAAATCAAGTACCGAGGGTCTAATGGATCCTGACGATCGACCTTGCCGCATAGTAGTGTATTGGGGGGGTTCCTTGTTTGGATTTCGCTTTGCCGGACACCCCACGCACGAATATGGCAATGTGTTGAGACTAGGGAGAAGTTAAATCCTTAGTGCTCCAATATTGAGACTTATTATATGTGTATATATATATAGATATATTTTCTTTACTAAGGGACTGGCGGATCTCGACGATCGACCTTGCCGTGTAGTAGTGTATCTGGGGGGTTCCTTGTTTGGATTTCGCTTTGCGAGACACCCCACGCACGAACATGGCTTAATGTTGAGACCGGGGAGAAGTTTACCCTTAGTACATTACTTGTACTATCTAGGGTTGATAGTGGTTGGGTGATAGACTAGTTTAATAGGGTAGCTTGACTAGGATGTTTAGAGGGATGCATTAGGAGTGCACTGTTAGTGGAGAGGTGAGGGGTATCTCATGGGAGTGCGATACCAAATTTAAATATGAGTTAAAACCTTTTTCTAAAAATAAGGCATTTATGCACTTGCTAAATATTTTCAAAACTCGGGCTCTGACCCGTTTATCTACTTTTCCCTTTCTTGCTATACTATATATAGGTGTCCAGACACAGGGACGCCTGGATGACACATCTTTCGAGTCAGACGTCCGCTGCAGCATCTGTGGATGTGTGTAAGATTCTCAGTAAACGCTTCTATCCTTTAAATCTAGATAGGAGGTATTGTATACACATTCAGGCTAGTGGCCCAACAACATTTATTTATTCTTTGAGTATAACATTTGATATAGTTGTATATTTTGACCGAGTGTTCGGTTATTTTATTTTATTTCAGTTTCATTTACGCAAAACTGTGTGGATGTTTTAGTTTTGAAGTCGTTAAAAAGAGTAGTAAAGTAAAATTTTGACACCGATCTAATAGGTTATTAGTAATTAAATGGATTTTCGACAGTGATTCTAAGAATGATCCGTATGAGACTCTTATTATAATTTGATATTGGAGTGATCGCCCGGTATTTTATTAGGCGGGGTGTCACAAAAGGGTGAGGTGTATCTCATGGGACTGCGATACCAATTTAAATGTGAGATAAAATCATATTTTAAACATATGGCATTTATGCAATTGCAAAATATTTTCAAACTCGGGCTCTGACCCGTCTCTCTCTTTTCTCCTCTCTTGCTATATATTATATACATTTAGGTGTCCAGACATAGGGACGCCAGGATGATGATCCTTTCGAGTCAGACGTTGCTACAGTAGTGGTGGATGCATGCGGGTTTATGTTTAGACACTTCTATTATCGTGATATAGATAGGAACCATTGTAGTAACACTCAGGCTGAAATCCCAATTGTATTCATTTATACTTTTGCCTCCTTTTAGTACGGCATTCAATTTGGTTGTATTATGTTGAGCCGAGTGTTCGATTATTTTATTTCATTTCAGTTTCATATATATAAACTATGTGAATGTTTTATTAGAATGCTTGGATTAAAAAGATTAGTTGAATAAAATTTTGACGCCAGCCTAATAGGTTATTAGTAATTAAATTAGTTTTTGACAGTGATGCTAAGAATGAACCATATGAGACTTTTGTTTTAATTTGGTATAGGATTTATTGCTCAGTATTTTATTAGGCGGGGTGTCACAGATGGTTTCTGAGCATCAGGTTCTAGTGTCCTTAGAAATCTGTGCGGACGTACTACGGTTTCAGCGTTGCTCTCAATTTGATATAGAGACTTATGATTAGGATTGTTGATTCCTCTCGTGAAATTTTGTTCTTCTTCTATTATATAAGATTATAGAAAATATTTTGCACACTCGTTCGAAATTCGTGTGCTGATCGATGAAGATCGACCATAGAAGGCCATTTTAAGTGTGGCAGGAAGTAAGACTTAATTGGGGCCATAAGTTAAAGTTGGGGATGAGGACCGCGGTAGAGGTCACTCCCTTTGTAGAATTTTCATGGATTGCCACAATGACTACTAAAGTGTAGTAGTTGTACGTATCAAAGGACCGCTATAGTACAGAGTGGTGCAATAGTTGAATTACCCGATCAAGTTGAATTAGAAAAAGGTTCGAAAGGTCTTCGATAAGGACCATACGTTGAAGTTAACACATACGGAGTAAGTGTAATGTGATTCAACAGATGTATAAGGCTCGAGAGCTTTGTCTTAGAGCAGGGTATTAAAATACCCCTATGTGAAAATTGAGGAAAAAAAGTTCACTCGTGAGAGCAATATTGAAATTGTGGAAACGGTAGTCACCATGTAGAAAGGAGAAGGATGTTTTGCTCCTAGGGGAATCTCACGAACGATTTTTACCACAAATTCCTTTGGTTGATTAGGAAGGAAAAGAATGCAGTTTCTGGATTTATCACATAAGGATCGGTCAAAGGCCGACAGTGAATAAAGACTTACATGGAGAAGTAACCTTTTAGTGAAGTAAGGTAGGTACAATGAAGAGATAATCCTTAAAAGAATGATAGGCTCACTAGAAAATTTTTGATAACAGTTATGGTGAATGTGTGTTCGTGGAACCCCATTGGTGGACATTCACCCAGGGAATTCATTGACACTGGGCTATTGAGGTCGGTGATGTATTCTCTTTTTGGTCGAAGGAGTTGAGGCAACTACTAAGGTGATTGTCAGGATCAAGTCTATAGACTCTAAGATACTGATAACCTTAACATGGTCAGGGTGGATAGAGATGGGGAATGTTGTAATGTGGAGTGTAGGACCACACGATTAGTCCTTGCCCGATATGATTTAAATGACAAGAGTAAGGTGACTAGAGGGGCCATTGGTCAAACTAGTCTTGGGGTTCAGTTAGGAAAAGTCTACCATGTCCGGGAACCAACTGGATTAGCTAGGAAAGTTTGCGAATTTATTGTTATGAGTTTCACCTTAGACGAAGGAGGAATATCCTATACAAAAAGATGGAATCACAGTATTTTAATTTCCCTAGATTCGTGTGTGATTCATTTTTACCCGTAGTATAGAAAACGTTATAAAGTGTGTGTCTATATATTTTTCTGCGGTAACGGGGTTCTATTTTGAATTTGTATATGGTTTGTACTACTCTTTTTGCGTGTGTTATGCGATTATGGTATTGTTATGATTATAATATGTTCTTAGTTTATCGGAGAGAAAACAGGCTAATGATTACAAGACTATCGTATCCGTAGTTCCAGGGTAGAACTGGTTGTTGTTGTAATATCTCACCTGGATATAGGTTGAGCTCACCTTTATTACGGGCCTAGATGGAACTTCGGCGAGTATATGTTTCACTAGCATGATTTTTAGTGCATGGGGATATGTAGGATTCATAATTTTTCATGTTTTACATTAACATACCTCCACGACCAACAAATTTAAGTAGTAGTGTGTAGGAGGGGTTCCTTGTCTTGATTTCTCTTGCGAGACATTGCCAGCACGAACCTTAACGTCGTTGGGAGTGGAAAGATGTTACTGTAGGATAGGATGTTAAGTTTGGTCAAATTAGCCGAGAGCCATGTGATGACCAGGGGGTAATAAAAGTAGATGTGCTATGGAAAATCACTGGAAATGGTTCTCTCACCGCAAGTATATGGGTGAGGCAAGGTATAGGAAATTGATATAAGTCTTGTAGCCAAGCCATGATGAAAAGGAAAATTTTTGAGGTAGTATGTTTTGGGTATGATGTTCGTAATACTTTTGCAGAGATTAGGTGCCCCGATTAGTTAGACTTTCCATTTTGCTAAGATGGAAGGACATATTGGTAGGATTACGTAAGTAGGCTAGCGAGGTATGATTTAGAACGTCTCGATGGTGTGCCTTAGACCATTATATCTCGATGACAGACGATGCAAGGAAGTAGTGTAACAGGAGGGTTCCTTGTTTGGATTTCACTCTGCGAGACGTGCCACGCATGAAATCGAGCAAATGTCTAAATTGAGAGAGGTCTTGGGCAATAGGGATATAGTTAGGGTAGTTCTCATTTTACGTGTGTTGGAAACACTTTGATGGTAGGGTTATTCAGAAGTAAAGGCAGTAGGACTAGTGGTGCCGATGTAAGGAGATAGATGTGAGTTAACCACAAGAAGATTGGTGGGTTAACTTTATGAAGGATTGCATTTCCATGTAAAGGAAAGATTGGAGTTTGAACTATATGGGTTAGGAATACCTAAGTGTTAGCACTAGGCCAAGAAAGTGAGGCCTATTTTTAGAGAGAGTGTTACGTGTATGATGTTTATAATGGTTGTACAGTTAGGCATGGGTCAAAAGGTGTATGGGCACCTTAGTAAGATAACTGGGTTAAAAGATGTATGGGAACCTTGGTAATATACCATCTGAAATAGAAGGGGAGTAGTATATAAAGTCAAAGGCTATGCTGCGAGGCAGTATAACTGGAATTGGAATGGTTTGGATGGAGCGTCATAGGAGGTACACAATGATCCAATCATATTTGTGCAATAAGAGTTAGCAGACCTAAGATATGCAAGAAGACTGACGGGAGTAGTCGAGCGCTAGTGTATTTTCCTTTCTGAGGGAAAATTACATGTCCTGTTCTACACAAGTGGACACCTAGAGTAGCGTATCTCCGTAGGATCAATAAGTTAGGGCGGCGATTGTGGAATGGTTATGTGTGGTTATAGAAGAACTAGTTGCTATGTGATGTTAGAGTCAACCTTATGACTGAGGTATCATTGTAGCATATGGAGATTTAGATAAGCTTGTAGTTAAGCTAGTGCGTTAGAATATAAGTCTTGAGATAAGAGGGTATCGTGAACGAGTATATGGAAGAGTACAATTTGGATTGTACCTTTTGGGTTGTCTATGCACGATGAAGTGTGAGTAGCAATCCTAGGGTGGTTGTACCGTTTGTATCCGGATTTCGGGGATGAAATTCCGTTGTAGGGGGGAGAATGTAATACCTCGCACTTTTAAGGATTTTTTTTTTAAATTTCATAAATGGGTGTGTTTAGAAGATTAGGGGAATTTATATGAATAATATCATTCCGAGTTTATGAGGGTTAGAGGATTTCTGATGCGCGGTACATTTACTTTTGGTATTAAGTAAATAAGTCAGATTATTTTAATTACTTATCGTAGTTGGGTGAAGCGACAAAGGATATTATTTTAAATAGAAAAACCGTATCGAGATGTGTTGGGTTTAATTAGTGAATCGTAATTAAGTGACTCAAATGGAGAATTAGAGTGTGCGGTTGGTTTCAGAATGGACAAGATAGTCAGAGTTGAGTATCCGGGAGTAGTGTTTAGGTTCCGACAATTTTTAGACCAATGGGGACTCGTAATTGAGTAAACGAGTCATTTTGGGGTTTTGAAGGGATAAACCCTTATTTCTCTCCTATAAAAGGCATGAGAGAGTGGTAGAAAGAAAGAAAAGAGGGAAAAAGGAGAAAGACAATAGAGGAAGGAAAAAGAGGAAGAAAATGAAGGTTCTGGCCAAGCTTCTCGGGATACGACTCGAGGTCGTCGGACATTATCCATGAGGAAAGTGTTTACATGCTTATTTCTTTAAAAGCATAAATCTCATATTATAGTTGGTAGTGATAAAGCACAAAGATTTTTGGGATGGGTTTTCATGATTTAAAATGGGTTTTTTGGAAGTTTAAAGGATAAACCCAGGGTAATATACAATTTGGAAACTTAGGAAATTATTTAAATCGATTGTTGGTTATGGGTTCTAGGATGATTAGAACCCTTTATATGTGTGTGTTTATGTCGTTGATTCAGGTTGGAGGATGTTTAGAGAGGATATAAAATCTTGGGGAAAGCTTTAATGGCTGAAACAGCTTCTCAGAGAAGAAGGTGTCTGGATCGATCGATCGATCGACGACCAAGGGTTGATCGATTGACCCTTCAGGATTTTTGACAGTTTCGGCTAGCATTGTTTAAATGGGATAAATACAAAATAAAATTGTTTCTAGCCTATTTATTTGAGTAAATAAAGATTCATTTAGGGAATTAATATCTAGCCATTTGAGGGAATTTATGGGGGCTAGGAGGGTGCTAAAATCGTGTGGCACTAAAAGTATATTTTCGAGGAAAATAAATAAATTGAGGAATTAGACAATTGGGGTTCCCAAAAATAGAGTAGGGACTTCTAAATTATTATTGGAATGTGATGTATATCTTAGGTTAAATGAGTAAAAATACGACACTATTTATTTAAGGGTGTTATTTAGGGGCACTACGAGACTGCTTCCTCGAGTTATAGCTTAGAGGGATAGTTATTATACTTATGTTTGTGATAGGTATAATTATACTTGTTATGTATAGTATATTACTTGTATAGGAAGATAAGATATCGTATAAAGTGAACACATGTATATAAAGTGAAAATACTGATAAGGTGTATTTTCCCTTCCGGTAGGTTTATATCCAGATTTATATGAATTCGAAGCATGGGTTCTATTGAGAAATATATATATATATATATATATATATATGAGTTTATATATATTGTTGTGTGTTGAAGGACTAATGGATCTCAACGATCAACATTGCCAAGTAGTAGTGTATCGGGGGGTTCCTTGTTTGGATTTCTCTTCGCGAGAAACCCCACACATGAACATAGCGCATTGTTGGGAATGGGGAGAAGTTTATCCCTTAGTACTCGGGTTTATAGGGCTTTTCAGAGATTGGGTGAAACAAATTAGTTAGGTCAGGTAGCTTAACTAGGATGTTTAAAAGGTATGCGATAGGTGTTCACTATTAGAAGAGGGGTGAGGGGTATCTCATGGATGTGCGATACCACTTTAAATATGAGATAAAATCATATTTCAAACATATGGCATTTATGCACTTGCAAAATATTTTCAAACTCGGGCTCTGACCCATCTCTCTATTTTCTCCTCTTTTTCTATATAGTTTATATGTATAGGTGTCCAGACATAGGGACGCCTGGATGATGATCCTTTCGAGTCAGACGTTGCTCTAGAAGCTGTGGTTGCATGTAGGTTTATTTTTAGATGCTTCTATTCTTGTGATATAGATAGGAATCATTGTAGTAACACTCAAGCCGAAAGCCCAATTGTATTCAATTACACTTTTATCGCCTTTTAGGGCAGCATTCGATTTTGTTGTATTATGTTGAGGCGTGTGTTCGGTTATTTCATTTCATTTCAGTTTCATATATATAAACTGTGTGAATGTTTTATTAAAATGTTTGGATTAAAAATATTAGTTAAATAAAATTTTGACGCCAGCCTAAGAGGTTATTAGTAATTAAATTTGTTTTCGAGAGTGATGCTAAGAATGAACCATATGAGACTCATGTTTTAATTTGGAACAGGATTTATCGCCCGGTATTTTATTAGGTGGGGGGTCACAATTTGTACTATTTATTTATGTCAGTATTCCATTTCAGTTGGGATTGCTTCTGAATATTAATTTCTCCTGCGATGTGGCATATTTTATTTGGTTGATCTATCTAGCATGTTTACTTCATTTGGATGGTTTGGTTTTAATATTATTATCAATGTTTATTAAAATGTTTCCGTATATTAAAGTATAATCAGGGAACTTAATCTTCGAAATGAATTATTTTCAAACTTAGCTTAATTATTTATTAGGTGATTAATAAAGAAAAATATTTTCGACAGTGATGCCTAGAATGAACCAATCGGATACTTTGATTAAATTTAATAAAGGATTGATCACCCGATATTTAATTAGGTGGGATGTCACATGTGGTATTAGAGCATCAGGTTGTAGTGTCCTCAGGATCTGTCGGTTTATTATTCTTCCAACGGTTCTTTGTTTGATATAGAGCCCTATGTTTAGGATTGATGATTTCTATGGTGAGATTTCATTCTCCTGCTATAACGTATATATATATATATATATATATATATATATATATATATATATATATATATATATATTAGTGAATCATATTTGCATTCGGGCATGTTCGAACAACGAAGTATGGTAGGCGAGGGTCGTTGGGCGAACAACAAGAGGCAGGGATTAGTTGAGGTTAAAGAGTATATTCGAGGATGATGACCGTAGTCTATGTCACCCCTATTATGGCATGAGAAGTCAGGACTGTAAAGACGGATGGGGGAAACATAGGATTTCCAAGTGCTGCTATACTCGAAAGTGGTGCCAAATTAGACTCACCCACCGTGGTAGGACTAGGAGAGATTCATATGAAGAATTGAGGAGAACCATCAGTGAAAGATATAAAAATACAGGAATTATGTGTGTTAACGAACAAAAGTAAACTATCCAAAGGCTTGGACATATGGCAGAGTGTGGGTAACGAGGACTGAAAAATTTGAGGTAAAATTTTCTTCACTCATTAGAACAAAGTTATAATGGTGGGAGTCAGTCACCACATTTAGAAGTGGAATACTATGTCAATGAAAGGATGTTAGGTAAAGTTTGATCGCATGTTCCTTCATCAGATGTTCAAAATAAGATGTGAACATTGTTCTAAACTAATCATGGGAAGGCCGGACGGAGGTCCATTTGTGAAAATGAATTTAAACTTTTAGCGAATCTTTTATAGGCAGAACTAGATACAAATGGAGGAGAGTATTTCAAGTGGGAGATCAACTCATAAGAAAAGTTAATAACACTTACAGGGAATTTTACTGGACGGTCGATCCCGAGGGTGACAATGTCGACCTTTGTCAATGGAGATGTTAATGCTTTTTTGGGTGGGAAGCTATAAGAATCGAAGAATCTAGTTACAGAATAAGACTGGATGAAACGGTGGTAGTGAGTCACCACAAGTGGGAGACCCATCAGGGGACCCATTTAAATGATTCGGATAGGTGAAATCTTACCAAGCGTTGGTGAATTCAGTAAGGCTATTGAAGCCATTAGCATGTTCCTTAGGGACGAGAAAGCTAAGGGAATAATGACGGTAGCCATTAGGATCGAGACTACTAAACTCTGAGAGAAGGACAACCCTAATATGATCAGTTTGACAGGAGATAAGTGGATTATGTGTAGAGGAATTTAGTGGAAACTAAAACTACATGCATAAATGTTTTCCCAAACCGAGTTAAGGGACACATGTATGGTTCTTGCAAGGGCAATGGTTAACGTAATTTTTGGTTTGATTCGGATAGGCATGTTATGTCCGAGAAACCATTTGAGAAGCCAGGGCGATTGGCAAGGTAGGAGTATGAGTTTTATCCTCGGAGGATGAGGCGTGTTTTATGTGACAGAAACGAGTCAATAGATTTTAATTTTTACTACATTCGCACGTGAGACGAACTTAATGCGTATATCAATGATGTTATTATTATGTACAAGTTTTCCCTAGTATAGAGAGATTATCTTTAGTGTCATCCGTGGAGGATGAATGGGTGTATTGATAGTTTTGTATACTTATTGAGATTACTCGTCTTAGGGATGCGTTATACGACATGATATTAACCTAATTATGGTTTTATAAGTAATGGTCAGAATGATAGTGGGCAATTATTGCAAGGCTATCCGTGTTACTTCTCTAGTGCAAGATGTTTTGTTTGGGCGAAGCCTCACCTGTGGGAGGGTTGGACTCGTGTTCATACAATATATTATAGAGACTTAGAAGGGTCTAGTAGTATCAAAATGTTTAATCTCGAGGTGTGTAGGGACCTTGTTATTATGATTCAGTGTGTATTGGGTTTACTGTTGATGGGAAAGATTTAACTCATTATCATATTTAACGCTCAGGACATGGTGATAGGAAGAGAGCATTGTTATATCTATCCATTAGAGATGCGGGAGTTAATATTTATATTCAGATGTTTGGGACAGGATTTTGTGAGTCTCAATTGTATGTGTACGAGGTTTATCGAATGTGATTACCACCATTGTTGAGAGATAGTGAAATTGGCAAAAAGTTATTTGCTTAAATGTAATTGAAGAAGGAGATTGACTTTTATGTAAAGAGACAGGAATATAGGGGTACATGTTATGGAATGAAGGACAAACGAATTTCGATGACCGACAATGCTTGGTAGTAGTGTATCGAGGGGTTCCTTATTTCCATTTCGCTTTGCGAGACATCCCACGCATGAAACTTAACATAAGGTTGGAAGTAGGGAGATGTTTGAACATTTGTCCATAAGTTCGGTACCTCTGTAGTTATAGAAGTATGTAGTCTTAACTATAAGTAAGGGTTTAATTACGATATAATTCCAGTGGAATCGGTTATGAGCTGAGGAAGCATTGAAAATTTTGTCTTATCACAACGAGTTGTAGGGTGGAACAATGTTAAGGAGGATTTATAATTTCAATTTATAGGGTAATTGAGTGTACCTAAGTGTTGTAGTCACGTTGTGAGCATAGGGGCAATAAAGAATTGGGTGTTATGTGTGAAGCGTATGTGATGCTTACACTAGTATGCATTGTTCATAGGGTGTGCGAGCACCCTGATTAGCTTATGTCATAATATTTTGGGTTAAAGGGACGTAGGAATAGATGTGTGAAATATATTCCCGTGGGACTAATATAACGAAGTAGAAATGGAAGAGAGGATAATCATCATGTGAGAAGGAATATAGTCCATGTAAGAGTGCAATCAAAGTAGCACACCCTAATTTGGTTGAAAGGCTATGGGAAGCCATTTAAAAAGGGGTATTCCTTGAGAAAAGTAAAATTTAAATATTATGGGAAAACACTTGGAGCGGATTTTTACCTAGTCAAATGTTGAGAGCTACTTGCACGTAGAAAGAATGATGATGTTAGTAAGGTATAAAAGGTCCAGAAGTGTACATCATGGAGAAAAGTGCACGGGTCGAAACTTTCAGTATACGCCGAGGAAATAAGGGGACTATTAAGTGTCACTTAATGTGATACATTACAAGTAGAAGTCGATGTTGAGCGAGACATAGTGAGTAGTCTCCGTGTGTACCATTCATAGATAGAAATTGGTTGGAGCAAGAGGATCAACCAGAGAATTTTATTGCAAGCCGACGATTCCTGTAATGGAAGAGGGCAATCAATTTAGTAAATTTGTTTGATGGGTTGACAACTTCAAGTTAAGAGCATAAGTTCCTTCGAATGTGTGGAAGAAGTTGACCTAAAAGAAAGTAACTGTTATTTTTTTTCTGGATGATTTACACTATTAGACAGTTTGCCGCAGTATTTATTTCAAAAGAAGGATCAGGTCGGTAGCTGGTCATGCCCGGTATTGTTCTGAGCCAGGATGAGATCCTTGAACCCCACCTTCAATATAGGATTTCAGGAAGTAGTGGGGATGACGTTTCATTTTGAGCAGGTTGCATCGCCAATAGCCCAAGGAGTAGAAGAAATGTGATAAACGACTAGTGGAGCGATACGAATGTAATTTTGGACTCATTGCGGTCATTTCATATACGCAATAATTATAGTTAGTAAGTGAAGCATATTACGGTAATTGGGAGAAGATATTACCTAATGGTATTGTAGTGTTTAAGCACTCGTAGCTGGTTATTGAGACAAACTTCTTATTGAAGTTTTACGTGGAAAGACCTTAACTATTCTGCCTCGAGTTGTTTAGAGGCGAGCGAATAATAAAAATTTTGGATTGGTCGAGTTAGAGTCCGATGACTATAGTGGAATAACCACAAACTATCTTAGGTGTCTTCTGACTGTCGTAAGAGTTTTGTCGCCGAAAATCGAGATTCGAAGAACTGACAAGAGTAGTAATATGTTCATATGGTTTCTCTCAGGATGAGAGTTTTGTGTTTACATAAATATGAGTAGTTAACACGTAGTGAGGTATGACATCCCAATAATATTTAAATAAAGGGGGACAATAATGTATACCCTCATGTCATTCAAATGACGTTGGTTAGAATCACAATATGAAGTGTCGTTATTCAGGTGTGACCCTATAACTGATAAAGTGTTGAGATATTTAAACAAGCTTGTGTGAGGCGGGGGCTATAATGATTAAGGGCATTACTCAGAAGTTAGTTTTTCATACTGATAAAGTAATCATAATTGTTTTACCAGGTATGCCTTATTTTTCGAATTCGGGATGAAATTCCGTTATTAAGGGTGAAGTATTGTGAAACCCTACCAAATAAAATACCGGGTGATCAGTCCTATAGCAAATTAAAACAGGAATCCCAGTTGGTTCATCCTTAGCATCACTGTTGAAAACTTTTTAAAACTTACTAACCACCTAGTATTCCAAAAGATGGTAACAATTTTAACTTTTTAATTAAACAAAATAGTACATGCGAAAATAAATATTAACGATTCACACAACTGAATAAAACTCAACTGAATAATTAAATGAACAATTTTCCGAATAAACCATTGGCCACCAAAATAAAATCCAATACAAACATCCAACACCTGAATAAGTACATCTGAAAACTGTACTGAGAAGTCTGGGAAACAAGCCCTAAATAAAACTGAAACTGATAAATGATTCCTACTCTAGGAATAAATAAACGTTGCGTATAATCCGAACTCCTGCTAGCATCCACATATGCCGCAGCTCCGTGTCCTTGGAATAGAATATCAATCATGGAATCCCCGTGGCAGGACACCTAAAAGGTTTTGAAAATATTTTTATAGAAAGGGTTAGATCCCAAAACATTTTGAAAATATTTAGCAAGTGAATTAACTACAGTAATTTAAAATGCATGAATGCGCTTCATATTTAAGTTAGTGTCGCACTCCCTTGTGGACATTCTCATCCCTCCACTATTGTGCACACCTAACGATTACCTTAACCCCACCTAGTTGTACTATCCCGTCCAACTAGTCCTGGTATAACCTTCCCTTGCCATACTACTCTAACCCGAGTATAATGATTCTTGAATTATAAGTTATTTCACAATTAACTTATTTAATTCCTCTTAAATAATAGCATATAACCGTGTCACAAGTTATATAAGGTGAATACATCACACACTGTATTATTACCCGCATATAATATTGAATAACATCATATGCGTACCTTTATTAAAACATCAACACATATAACATACGTATATCCATCCCTCCGAGTATACCCTCGCCGGATGATTCCCTCTAAAGTGTTATCTCACTAGGTGTGCTCACATAACCTAGTTACTCAAGTTGGAATCGCTCACCACCTGGCCCAAAACATAAATGAAGTGGAGGCGGTCATATTCCTTCCCTGAAAGTGCGATAATCTCCTCACCCATATACCGGATGTTATGACCTGGGGATATACTCACCCTACTCCTCAAGCTAGGGGATTCACCCACATCGCACAACCTCCCTTGATAGCACTAGAGTATATAAATTTAGTAAATATATAATCACTGATATTTAATAGCACACACAATATATACACACATCTATATATATACTATCACTACACCGTATATATATAATATAAACCCCTACTTTACGGTGTACTCAAAGATCTGTAACACTAGCCTGAAATTTTCTGAGTCTATGTCCCGACTCTCTTAATTAATTTTCTCACTTAATAATTAATCATCTTTCGAGTCTGTGGTCCGACTCTAAATAATAATACTCTACACAATAATTTATATGAAATTTGCCCGAGTCTATGATTCGACTCTTATTTAATTAATTTACACATTAATTAATTAACACAACTCCGAGTCTGTGCTCCGACCCTCATTTAATTAATTTACCCATTAATTAATTAACACATATCCGAGTCTATACTTCGACCCTCATTTAATTAATTTACACATTAATTAATTAACACAAATCTGAGTCTGTGGTCCGACTCTAATATAATTAATTCACACCTCAATTAATATACTATTTTCCCCGAGTCTGTGGTCCGACTCTAATTAAATTAATTAACACCCCTATTAATTTAATGCCTTCCCGAGTCTATCGTCCGACTCTAATTAAATTAATGAACACGCCTATTAATTTAATACCGATCCGAGTTTATGGTACGACTTTCATTTAATTAATTTACACATTAATTAATTAATACCCTTCCCGAGTCTACAATCCAACTCTAAATTAATTAATCACAACATCAATTAATTTAATACTTTTCCGAGTCTACCTTCATTAATTAACACATCCATTAATTTAATAACTTGGTGTCACTCAACCATTATCCGTGGACTCGCTCACTTGGCCCATAACTTAATATTTCCCGAGTCTATGATCCTATGACAAGGAAACACACAATATGGCATTCACAATCCAAGTAATCCTATAAAACAATAGGTATTTACACAACCCAATTATTCGTACTTGTACGTAATATATTTCTCTCTAATATTCACCGTACTTGTTTGCTTTACGAATTTATTTCACTTTCGTATTAATTCAAGTATTCACACAACTCTAAGGTTCCTAGTTACCCCTTGTTATATCAATTCAGTAGTTACCCTTGTTAACCCACTGACCTAACGAATTTAAACTCGCTCACGCTTTTCCGTAATTATATTCTTATCATCTCGAATTAGAGTACGTCACAATCAAGCCTATGAATCTCCACTTTAACTCTGTCACAAAATTAAAGTCCAACACTCAATCATAGACCTACTACCATGTCATTATTCCATCAATATATTTCATCAAGGTCCCAAACACTTCCCCGATAAAATTTTAGACATTTGAGGCTTGAAAAGAAAAGTCTCAAATTTTCTAGCAGATTAAACACCCTCTAGTAAAATTTCGATTTCTCCCTCTACAGAACTCCGATTGACCTGATTCTAAGTTAATTGGATAGCTAAGAGAATTACCTTTCCAGTAATGTATGGTTAATACTCTAATTCGAAGTAAAACTAAAATGAAATACGTTTAAAGTTGTGTCAAAAATTCTTTCAGATTGACATCTTGTGTTCATCAATTAAACCCTAAGTCATTCAAGATTCATGTTCTTCATCCAAGAACTCATAAAGATTCCATGTTAATCATCAAATATATTTAAATTTCTTTTTATCTTTACTTAGGGATATATAATACACCTATTTCTTACTTTGAATCTCAGCCAAGTATTCCATTAACAAAACCCCATTTTCACCCATTTATACCAAAAACGAATTTTGATTTACACATCACTATGATATGAATTGATTATAATCAATTTAGAAATCAAAACAGTTAACCACTTGCCTGGAATTGTTCGTTGTGTTTGATCCGTTGGTGTAGTCCCTTAATTTGGCTCCAAAATTTCCAAATTGGCTCTTGATTTGCTTTCCCCAAAATTTTCTCTCAAACCCTAAGTTTAGAGTTGTGTTGACTGTCGTTCCCTAATCTCTCAATTAGGTTAAAAATCATCAATCCCGTTTTTGGCCTTCTGGGCCTAATTAATATGGCCCAACTCACCCCGTGTGGGCCCGGCTATGCCCAAAAATACCCCGAGACCTAATTACTACCCTCGAGTACTCTTTTCTGACTATCTCGATCCATTCGGACACAACCTCGCACTCAGAACTGTCATCCGAAATACTTTTGGTCATTTCCAAATTACTACCTCAAAATGTGACACACGATATTTCGAACCATTAAACTTAAAAGTCGCCAATTATAAATAATTCGGCTCACTCAATTAAATTCTCCAACTCAAGAATTTAAGTTTCTCCAATTTAAATATTTTTATAACTCCCAAAATAATTAAATATTAAACCCTCAAAATTACGAGGTGTTACAAGTATGTATTACCTCGTATTTTTATATCATTTAATTATGGGATTAATATAATTAAATTAGGATAAATTAATTTACTATTCATTCAGATTTTAAAATAAATATTTACTAGCGTGACGAGAGTTAGTAAATATTGGTAAGAATAATATTGAATATTACTAGATGAGTAAAGTAATATATGAGATTGAAATTATGATAAATTGTCGCGAGTGAATAATACGACAATTATAGAAATTATGTCGGGACGCGCATGTATCGTGTCGGGACGAAATTAATGGAATAAAAAGTTGTTTTATTACAAGTCGCATGTATATTAATTTTGAGTGCCCCAATGTGTCCAGAAGGGTTGAGATAGTTAGAAAAGTGTACCTGGAGTTTTAGTTTGGGTCTCGGGATGTTTTTAGGCCTAACCGGCATCCCGTGAAGGAATTTTGGTAATTTCTATTTTTGGAATTTAATTACCTACGAAAATTAGAGAAGCATATCAGGTGTTAGAGGTTATCTTCTAGGTTTATAACATGCATATTTCATAGAGGCCATTAGAGGAGGAATTTGAGGAACTCCTCAAGGCTAGAGCCACCTCAGTTGCACCATAAATACCACCGGAGTGTAGATCATAGGAAGGATAACACAACCACATCATCAAATCTCAGAGATTCGGACTTATATTATCAATGAAAGTATCTATCTTGCTATTTTTATGTTGATACATCATCCATGTTAGAATAGGAAGGGCAATTGCATACTTCTTGGAGATTTCATGAAATTGGAAGAATTCAATTAATAGGTTTCAGTAGAAACCATACGAGGCTGATATCCTTATTATGTGTAGAACCATAATTACGAAATTGCATGATATTTAGAGAAAGAAAACTGGTAATTATTAAGAAGTTTTGGAATTTATATGATCAACTAGGGTTGTGATAGCTTCTTTAATTCATATCATGTAATGATGATCCCTTGTAGATTTAATCAAGATTTTTTGTTAGAAATTGTTTTTACAGGTTACTATAACATTTATGATGCTTGGTTGGGAGTTTGGGCGAAATTGATAGAAGATTTGAGGATTTTTGGTGATGAAACCCGTAGGATAGTATATATAAAATCTGGCAAATAACTGGGAGATCAATCGATTGACCTTGAATGTCGATCGATCGACCCCCTCCATTCGATCGATCGACCCCTCCTGGATTTTAAAGCTTGTTCTTCTTCTTAATGATTAACCCTATCCCACTTTGTGGGAACCCTTATACATAATTTATATACCATAATGGGACTTGAGAAAGACCGGTATGGTTGTAGGCAAGGTTCGGGTGATACAATTCATATATGATTAAACCATGGGGTTACGAGGGTATGAAATGGGGAGAAGATCGTGTGTATATTAAATCAAGTTTTCTGGGAATTAAGAGTGACTTAGACCAGTAGTGTAAAGAGTGTTTACCTACTGATTTTATACTTATTAAGATGAAATACCTCGACGGACGAGAAGTACTTAAGAACTTGCGGTAACTGAGAAAATAAAACAATTCAATAATTATACGTAGGACTAGAACCTTATGGGCCACATATGGTTAGAATATATTATGGGTCGAGGGTGTACCTAGATGAATAATGTTAATATATATGTATATATATATAAATATATATGAGTTCATGTACATATATATATATAGCATGTGAATATCTGTGTGTAATATATACATGAGTTCATGTACATATATCTATATATATATAGCATGGGAATATCTATGTGCAATCATACCCGCGCTACTTGCTATCACGTAGGTTTCCGTGCTGGGACAGTCTTCTCTCGATTGGACCTTAATGGGGAATATTGACTTGTACCCTAGAACCTAGCATCCTTGGTACAGGTTACCCGAGAATGGTATTCCGACGGTTCTAAGATACGTGAGGGTATGTACTGACCTCTTAGAGACTTGGAACTATGCTTCTCCTCCATTATTTTTGTTTTTGGTTAATACAGATACAGAGTGATTCCGAACTAGTATTTCCCTTTGTATGAGAGATACGAGGACTTGATAGTAGAGTATGCTAGCACCATAGATTTTACACGGGGTGCCGATTAGTATATATATTATATGAGTGATATATATATATATATACACCAGCGGAATGCCCGTGCCTAAAGGCACGACGAAAATTTCAAAAGTACGTAATTATAAAACGACAAAAAGTTCCGAAGTATATAATTGCAAAATGGCAAAAAACTCGTTCCCCAACAAAATAAAAATGGCTATAATCTTATTTTTCTATAGAACTATCCATCGTGCTTAACAAATAACAAATAATCTACCTACATCTAAATAGTCTAAATTCATCAAAAAAATCCCGTATACATTATTCATCAATCGAATTCACATTGTGACTTAAATAAACAAAATGCCGAATCTATAAAAATAACAAACTATAAAAAAACAAAGTGTCAATTTCACACATATATTCAAACTAAAAAAAACAAAAGTCTCATGGACCGAAAGCACAAATAAGTTTAAATAATTTCCAAAATTTGGACAAAACTTCTTTTGTGTATAAGACTATCCATAATGTTTAAGAAAACAAAAATGCTCCAACAACAATACACAAATGTAATTCTATAGCAATAACATAAATGATGGACCCGAGTCAATTGCATAACTTGTACTGTACGTCATGTAAGTCATAGCTACAACATACAACATGTGCACCTCCCTAACAACACTCAAATGAGATTAAAAAATAACGGATGAGCATGCGAACCTCGTTAACAATCAATAGAAAATTAACGGGCGTGCATGCGAATGTCGTTAACAACAATTAAGTTACACAAAGTCAACCAAAATAAACACGCAATTAAATAAATTTAATACTCGTGCCGGAAAGCACGAAGATAAACTTAGGCCCAATACTTGTATTTATGCTCACAACACGACACCACCACCAACTACATGTATTATGTAGAATTAAATGTATGATGTTGTCCACTATTAATGCATACCGGGGGCTGTTCTTTTCGATCAATTCTTTCCTTCAAAAAAATTTCAGCCTTTGCTAGCTTCCACTGCTTCTCAGAAGCAAGACCGCTTTCAGCTTGAACCCCAGGAAGCAGAGGCTGAGAGAAGTCCAATCAATCTTTCTTGGGTATCTTCACAGTTCGAAAGCTTTCACTTTTGAAATGGCTTAGTGTAGTGGGGTTTCTTGCACCACTGTCGCATTTACTCTCAGATAGTTTGGGTGTGGAAATACATTTTGACAATTTTTGAGCTTTATAAACTGATCATTTGCAATTACCTGGTAATGGATGGTTGGACTCAAATATTACATAAAAGGGTTCTGATGTGGTGGTATATTGCAAGATCAGGCCATTAGATAACATGCTATATAAAAAAATGACAAAGAAGTAATAGATAACATTTTCGTATAATTCAAACTCCAAAAATTCGCCTAAATATGTCACTGAACGAATCTATCACAGTACTAAATAGTACAACTGTCAAATATCCGCTTCAAACGCAAAAAATATGAAAGATGATAAAATCAAATGGGGATACTCACAAAGAGAGTTAGATCAATGATAAACTCAAATGGGCATACACACAACTATCATGTTACTTCAAAATAAAAACTAAAGAATCAATTCAGCTGTCTATAAAAAGAGAACTTACATGTAAGAAAACTTCCAAAATAGAGACATCTTAATTGGTAAAACATAACTTAAAATTAAGAAGACTACCCAACAAAAAACTTCCATTTGATTAGTCTCACAATAAAACAATACAAAAAGATACATTAGTGTATTGCTCGTGCCTGAAGGAATGAAGAAAATTTCCAGAGTAGGTAATTGCGAAATGATAAAAAATTCCAAAGTATGTACCAGTAAGACGCCAAAACATTTGTTCCCGGACAAAGATAAGTGCAATTTAAAAAAATTATCCATAATATCATTTATTTATAGGACTATCCACCATGTTTAAAAAATAATAAATAGTCTAACAACTTATGCACGGAGTTTAATCAACTACCAAATGACACAATCAGAATAGATAAAAAAATATGCAAAAAAACCTTACGCTAACCAAATTCGGCAACGAAAAACAGAATTATGACATTAAAGTTGATTTTGACCCTTTAAACATCATCGAAAGTAGCCCGAAACGTAATTAGCTAGGCACGGGTGATTCGAATTCAATGGCGCTAGAATCACCTAATTTCGATTTACGGTAAAAAGTTATGGCATTTTTTCCAAAACATGTCATTTTATCTTCAATTTATTAAAGAGACCACTGTGATAATCAATTTGAAACAGAGATGTGAGCACTATATGCATCTATAAAATAGATCTGACAATCAATTTTAAATAGAACAGAACAAAACATCAATCTAAAATTGTATAGACCATAACAAAATTTGAAAAAAAACATAACAGATGCACATCACCCACTAACTTGCTAATGTACTTCACACAACCATCAACCACCAAGCATGAGATTTAAAATCATTATATATGAAATATCAAAGATATTAAAAAGTATTTATATGTAGTATAATTGTCAATAAATCTGTCAAATATACAAAAAGACAATAACAAAAGTTTAAGACCATGAGTTTTCACCTATTTTGATGGAGATATTGCCACCACATTGTTGGATTTCCCTATAACTTCAATTGTCGGCTTGCTGCTGTGAATACTCGGGATAGATGAGGAGCGCTACTGTGAATACCTTTATAATACCCGAGAGTGATGAGGTGCGCTGTGGCTTGCTGTTACGAATCGCTGCTGCTTCGAATGTTTGCCGAGGCCCGTTGTTGCTAGGAATCGCTGCTACTACTTCATACGTTGTGAATACTATTTATACACATTGAATGGAAAAAAATGCATTGTGAATGTTTTTTATACATTTTACATTTGTTTTTTGGATGAGAAAAATAGCAAAAAATGACCCAATGCTCGATAGATGGTGTAGTTGAACCACAAATTTGAAAAACAATCGCAAGAAAAAGAACAATAACAATCCTTATGCATATTTGTTATTGTGAGATTTCAGTTGATGTTATACAAAAACAGCTAAAAAGGTTTCATGTAAATTTTAGTATGAACAAATTTTTTTTCCTTGTTTTTCCAAATAAAAAAACATAAAAAAGATTCAAAAAAAAAAAAGGAAGAAACCTCATCTTCAAGTACAAAAGTTAGAGAATCTGTGAGCATCTATGCCCGAACCTTAAACACACAGTTCCTAGAGAATCTGGGAGCATCTATGTCAAAACCTTCAAGTACTAGAAAATTTGCTAGTACTTCTCCGACTACCATAAAATTTACTTTCTCCTCCCACATTTGCATCGACGCTGCCAACGTCAATTACCTCTGCTGAATGAATCATTGAGTGGTTTAGAAACCCTAAACTCAGGAAATCTATTTGTAGTAAATCCATCTTCATTAGGATTAGGATCAACAAACCATTTGCTTGGATTGAAGTTTACAAATTAAGCATTGCATCCTCTGAACTGATCTGAAAATTGCAAACCTTCGACTATCACCACTTCCACATAAATCCAACGAAACACCAACATTATATAAGGTCTGTGCATCTGACAAAATGAACATTAGTTTTGTTCCTAATGAAGAGTCAATGAAGAAATTCCATATCAATCATAGAGCAAAAAACATCAACTATACTCACAAAAACAACATTTTGCGTCATGCCGCCTTCGTGTATAAATGGTGCTAGTTGTGGAAGGAATGTTTTATTCGTGTATAAATGGTACAAAGTAAATACATGGCCCAACCATATGTAGTATGAAAAGAAATATAAACTAACAGGTAGGCCGACATATGAGTTGTTCACATGGTAAACTAACATGTATGAAAAGTTATATAAACTAATAGAGAAATTTAGTTTATGTGTTTGCTCACCTTGTCTAAAAGTTATATAAACTAATAGTTAAACTAACAGGTATTAAAAAGTTCTATAATCTAATAAAGAAATTAAATTTATGTGTTTTGTCACCTAGTTTAAAAGTTATATATACTAACAGATAAATTAACAGGTATTAAAAGTTATATAAACTAATAGAGAAATTTAGTTTGTGTTTTCTCACCTGATTTAATAGATATCCCCTGTTTAAAATTTAATTCGGATTCTCTTGAACCTGATGATGGCACATAGTTGCAGATGCAAGAAACTTTCCATAAGCATGTACTATCTCTACAACTTGATCAATATGTGGCGAAGTAAATTTCTTAACCTCTTGGTAATGAGAATCTACGAATTCTTGTACTTTAATGGGGAGTTACAGTGCTCTTAAATGCCTTATAGACCTCAATAGTTTTCGTATTTAATGATTTCACACGTGAATCCACATAAGGGGTTATCAACAACCAATGATATTTTATTCCTGGGACCATTTTAGTGATTTCACACGTGAATCCACATATCGATTGGAGGTTCATGTTTCCATGTTCTCACCAATGAGTTTCCACAAATGACTGACAAATGCACTGCAAGCTAATGTGGTACACATGCATCACAAACCTCTGTTAAGATACAAATTGACCAGAACTAAAAATTTAACACCATTTAGAAAACTATGGTTATAAGAGGACTAAACGACTTACAGTTATACAAAATATGGACTGATGACTAGGGCAGTCGCAACTTCATATTTGTTGACTAAGGAACGACAACCTCAAGATGAAGAAATGGTTAACCCTCAATTAACATCATCAAAAACTTATGTTGCTTCTGGATCTATTGGATCATTCTTTGCAGTCATCTCCGTTTTGGCAGTTCACGCAATTTTTTGTGTGTATTGAGTAGGATTTTCCATCGAAGCAAGGCATTGATGCCTTTGGAAAATATCAAGCCTGGAGGCTATTGCATATTTATCTCCTTTTCAAATTCACAAACTCCCGAATACCTACAAAAAATATTGATGCATAAATAATCAAAAGCATGCACGTTGTTAAGAATAATCCCATGTTAACAAAGCATAAATAGATGTGGAATAAATCGAATAGATAAAGTCAATTAAGAATACAAATAAAAAAAATAATAATAAGAAAAAATAATAGAGATGGATAGCAAAACAAAGGAATTTGTACAATTTAAACAATTTGATAATGCGTGATGAGTATGATTTAATGATATGTATTGTTTAAACAATTTCATAATGCATCATTAATGAATTAAAATCGTCTTAGCAGGATCAAATTGCACACATATGATATTGAACGAAGACCACTGCTTGACAGAGTTACAATGCAACAAACTCACGAAAGTCAATTGAATCCTTAATTATATATAATTGATCCATAGAAAGAATGGTGTATATCAAAAGCACCAATGGAAATTATGATATCAAATTATAAAACTAATCGAAATGTGCAGTAAAGGTGCGGCGATTTCAAAAATTAAGGCATGGGTGCAGCGATATGTATATAATTTTAATCACCAAGCACCAAGCCTATGATTCCACATATGTTTCAATCGAACCCACATCTTCAAAACATCATATTCACCTGCAACGTAACAAAATAAGAGAATTTACATGTACAATAGAGAAAAAAGTATAAAAACAAAAAAAAAACAAGAAAAAATTGAATGTAATAAATAAAATAAACATGATAATAAAATATCATAGAAAATATTATGTTTTACTCTTAATTGCATGTCAATTTGCACACAATGCATAATGAAATCACTAAGTTCAAATCAATGAAGGAAGAAAGAAAAAATATATGTACACAATACAAACTAAAATATGTTAGCAAGAATGTGGTGGTGGGTAACGGTCCCAAGCCACGACATCGTCGAATACTAAGAGTTGATCATATATAAAGGTGAAAAGTTAATGAATACCATAAAAATAACCCTTTGAATCACCTTACAAATAAGACTTGGAAAATATCAATACCATTGGCATTGCAGAACAAAAGGGAAATTTGAACAAAAAATCTCAAACTAAACATGTTACTCCACACCTTTGCAATCGTGGAATTCCATCCAAAAACCATCTAATGAATGTACCTAGAAAACCAACAATTCATAATCAATAAAAACACAAAAAATTAACCATAAAAGGATATCACCATTACTCTTATCATAGATAAGTTGTGAACCTGATTAGAGAAATTAGATTACTTCTTGTATCCTTCTTTAAAACAGAAAACTAAATGATTAAGGTGTTAAACATAAGATGCACATTCCAATTATTTGTTAAGCTTTGGCACATTAGAACTGGTCATAAAGTAAAACTGATAAAATAAAATAGAAGTCAAATATAAGAAATAAAATGATAACTAATTGACCTGAAATTGAAACGACGTGTCGTGTTCCTGTCATGATTTTTTACACTAAATCATGTTATTATGTTGCATCATATTAACATATTGTGTTGTTTTATTCATGTTTTGTCTAGGTGTAGAAATTATTAATTAATCATATTGTTTTTTCACTCAACTGGATAAATTGCACAAATGTGGACAAAACATATAAATTCCATCGCATCATGCACAAAAAATTTTCTTTGCCGCTAAATGAGAACCAAAATAGGGAACTATAGATTTTTTCAAGTACAAAATGAATTAGATCTATATATTTTCTCACATTTTTGCAACTAATCAAGTTCCATCCACCTGGTGGGAATATGAAACCCCAATAGTGATTCTTTAATGCTCCTCACATCTGCAAATACATATTGAAAGAGAGAAGACATATAAGTACCCACATTAAGCTTGAATCAAAAATTTTGGGAGTTTTCTATGAATTTAAACTCCCAAATAAAACAAAAAAAAGTACAAAGAACACACATAAACACAAAGTTAATTTAAATTGCAAAATAAACACAACAAATTTTAAAGAAAAAAGTATACCTGGTGAGGGGTGGATTTGCAAATTGAATAAATGCAATCACTTTATAAGGGGCAACCAAAGATACTTCCGTACAAATCTAAAATCCCTAAGGTTCGGTTTGTATTTTACAATATTTCAAGACCATTGAAACCAAATCCCGTTCTTAGAACTAAATATACACAGAGACAGACAAATATTTACTTCCCTCTTTCAAACACCCAAATTTTGACTATTAATCGATCAACAATATGAAGAAAGAACCCTACAATGATCATATTAAGGCACCATGACAATGCTCAGAATCACAATTTCCTTTCCCATCCTCAAACGGTTGGAAATAAAATAGCACCAGATAAAGAAATCTCACATCAATAGTAACATCACACAAAAAATAAAAGCGGAAGAAAGATACCTTAACATCTCAGGGACAGAGAGAGAGAGAGAGAGAGAGAACAGGTAAAGTGAAAGGGAGAGAATGAGAAGATGGCTAGGGTTTGGGCGAGTGTAAGGGTGAGAATGGGGGAAAATAATATCAACCCTCCATTTTGTGCGTTGTTGGCAACATCCTCACCCCTAATTAAGTTATCAACTTATGGAATAGTAACAAACTGCTACTCCTTATTTTAAATATATATATATATATATATATATATATATATATATATATATATATATATATATATATATATATATATATATATATATATATATATATATATATATATATATATATATATATATATATATAATAAAGGAGGAGGGTTTTTTGGTTTCCCCCAATTGACGGTTCAGATTAAATCTGATGAATTTGGTCTTTATCAACTGGTGATTGAGATTAAATCTTACCAAATTGAATCTAACGGTTCTGAATGCTTTGAAATTGGGAAGATAATTTGGTCAAAGAGGTACACCTCTGTCCTGCACCTTAACAGAGCACAAGGCTCGAGAGAAAAATGCTCTCTCTTTTTTGAACTCTACAATTGAAATGAAAAGAGGAGAGTTATGCATGAGGTATCACTTCTCTCCGATCTGAAAGATTTTGGTTTCACACGGGAGATCTCGAGGTATTTTGATCAACTGTGGAGTAGATCATCTATGAGGTAATGTTGTGAATATGATTTCACAGTTTCAAACTTTGAACGTTGAGTACAATCTTAACATAATTCTACTGTGGCAGCCGACGATGGCAAATGTAGAAGCTCTTGCGATTAAGAGCACCGCGTCAGATTTATGATGAGAGTCTGCGTGTTCTCTCATACCCACACCGCGTCAGAGGTAACCTAGATTAGTTTTCATAAGTCGCTGATCTGCTAACAACCCATTCCTCTAGAAACATAAATGGAACTATTTTTTCCACAACTTTGTTTGATCTGGTTTTTCCCAGATTTGGAGGTTGCTCTACTTTTGCCACGGTATTTTTCTCTCATGGAGAGTCCACGGCAAGCCCCCAATCCTTGGTATTTTTCTGTTTCTCTCTCAACACCCTCTCTTCTCTTGGTTTTCGATTTTGCAGTTTTTTTTTCTGCTTTTGTTTCTTACGAACATGTATAGGAAGAAATTGGTTCCTTGGTTCGTTGCTCTACTTTTTGCTGTTACGAAGTTGGTCCTTCTGAAGAAGAAATTGTTCTTTGGTAAGAAGTTGTTTCAATAGGTATTTTGTTCAAAATTTTTTAGTTTGTAAATGTGTGTATATGGTTCTTTATTTGATTTTGTAGATCTAATAAAAAAAATGTTCTGCTTTTGTTTTTTAGGAACCTGAATAGGAGGTAATGGGTTCCTGGGTTCGTTGCTCTACCTTTACTGTTACGAAGTTGGTCATTCTGAAGAAGCAATTGTTCTCTGGTACGAAGTTGTTTTAACTTGGTATTTTGTTCAAAACATATATGTATTTGGGTTTCTTAGTCAGCTGGGTATGGGTATGTAGGTGAGCAAATACTACTGTTGTTTAACACCATCGTCTCTCTTTTGGGTTTCGATTTTTGGATATTTCTGCAATGGCATTTTTGGGGTTTTTGATATCCTAAAGTGTTTAGGAAATGATAAGATTGGCAAATCAAGGTACTCTTATTATGTTCTAAACTTTTTTATTCAAATTTATATATGATGTGTGTGAAATTATTTTTGAGTTTTCTCAATTTTTTTTACTTTTCATCATTATGGACCAACAAGACCTCTGATTTGTTTTTGACTTTCCATAATTATGGAATAACAAGACCTCTGATTAGACAAGGTTTATTCTCTCTTCCTTCTTTTGCCGTTGGCTGGTTCGGAACAGAACCATGGTGGTTTGATTTCATCGTTACAGTATTTCAAAAAATTATGGATGGACCCCCGGGAATCTGATCGGAGAGGAAACTTCCATGTTTTGTACCAAGATGTATTTTTTACTTTCATATTTCGTTTGTTGTATGAGACGAGCGATCCTTCCCTTAAATTTTCTTCAGATTATTTTCCTTTTAATTATGCCGACAACATTTTTTTTTACTTTATCGAAAATGTGGGGCGTCATCATTAAATGATAGGTTTGATGATATTTTTTGTAATTCTATTTTGTCCATCCCATCAGCCGAAAGTAGGTAGGAAAAACAGTTCTGACTTACGATATTGTACCTGTACGAGTATATGAACTGTACTTTCTGATATTTTGCGTGGCTCGAAATAATGCACCCAGTTTTCCAGTATATGTGATGTGTTGTGATAATTGAGGTATAATATATTGGTTTGTGATTTTGTATTATTATAATATTATATGCAATAATGTGAATAGTACATGTTGAATTTCCAAATCCACTTACGTTTGTGTTTTTTTCGGTGTTCTTTTTGTTGGGGTTTTCATGTGTTCTTTTTTGTTTGGGGTTGTTTGCAAAGACGTTTAAATGGGGTAAGTGCCCGTGCTATTCAAATTTTGACTATGGAATCGGGATGCTTTCTTATCTAGGACCCTCCCTCTAAAAACATGGGTGCGAATGGATTTTAGTGGGTGTTCTTTAAATGTTTTTGTTGTTCTGTGTTTTTTTTACTGATAGATGAGTGACCAAGGATTCTAATCTCAGCGATCAGACATCCAAACGAATGAAAAGAACCTGCACTTGCACTATCTCGGACAGAGCCAGTGAGATTAAAATTCGAGAATTGTTGACATAGCTGTTCTTATTTGTTTTCTGCTAGATTTAGTTTTTATTGGGTACTTTTTTGAAACCTTTTAATTTCTTATTATCTTTATTTTTTCGTTGTTTATATATAAGATTTGAATCTTTATTTTTCTTTATGCTACTGTTTTAGGCGTTGGTATCAACGGAATCGTTAAGAAGATGACTGGAAGCTGTGATAGGGATTTTAATTTTAATTTTTTTTATGCTACAGTTTCAGAAGTAAAATTGTACTTGAAATGTGGTGGGTTTTAAGTTTTTTTTTAAACATGAGCTTTTAGTCTCGATAAAACCTTTGCTTCCTTTTCATATTCAAGAGGAAATGTTACAAAGGTTCACAGCCTGCATTTTTCTCATTTTTTTAATAAGTAAATATGGAGAGTTGCTTATGCACATCGGTTCAGAACAATAGCTAGTAACAACTTCTTCGAACAATTGTATCACGATATAACAAGCAAGGCTGCCTATTGATCCTAAACAAAGACCTTCAGGTAGATGTTATTATGCACCTCAGTAAACATGAAAGAAACGAAAGAAAAAACATATTTAGATCTAGGTTTTACATCTAAGTTCCGAAATATTTTAGATCGTGGTTATAAATTTGTTGTTCCTCTCTAAAGGATCACCGTTCTCCCCTTTTTCAATTATCTACTTATTTTGTTAAAATGTATGGAACTCTAGAAGGCACTTCTCTCTCCCTCATGCCTTTATTTTTTCTCAATTTCGGGTTTCAAACCATAAAAAAACCTTATAGTTTTGGTGTTTCAATTTCTAAGGTTCCCTCTTAAGAGATGTTTTTGGTTTGAAAGGTTTGGAACCATAAAAAAAATTAACCCTCAATGTTAAAACAAACAATTATCACTAATTGAAATCTGAAAAATATTTATTATTAATAATTGGGAAATGTATTTCTAAAATATTGAGCCATTTTTATTTATGCAAATTGATATTCAGTTGTCACTACGAGTATTGTTATTATTTTTTACTTCTTCGACGCCATCTTTTTATATCTTTACTTTATTTCTGCTTCTTTTATTTTTTTCATACTCTGATTAAATTGACTTGACATCTAAATGCCTTTCTTAATTATTTACAAAAAATATGTTTAGATTTTAGCTAAAAATACGACAATAAATTATGATCCCTTCAACGAGGAGGGGACATGCATGTGGTGTCAAAATAAAACGTGATTTTTTAACAAAATAAATGGTCAATGAAGAAAATGTATTGGTTTATGAATTTTGTTAAATGATTTTCAAAATAGATTGGAATCGAAAAAAATATAAATACAAGACTTAATTTGAAATGGGAAAAGTGTTTTTTATCAATATTGCTTGTGTGGAGATGTAAATATTTTAAAATATTGCCAGTGATTTCTTATGGGTGACGAACCATTTTAAGAAAAATCAAGAACGTGTGAAAATGTACAATTCATTAAAGTATTGTGAAAGATTATCAATTTGATATTCATTACCACCCCGGGAAGGCGAATGTGGTAGCAGATGCCTTGAGTAGAAAGCCTGATGGAGACTTAGCTGAGGTGTGGAAAGCTAAGTGGAAAGAACTCAGCCTGGAGGATGCCGGAGTGAGAGCATTCCTTTCAGTGATGACGGTTACTCCCACGATCATAGCAAAGATTGTGGAAGCTCAGAAAAGAGATAAGGTTTGTCAAGACCATGCACGCCAGTTGTTATCTGAAGGAGTGGAGTCGTACTCAATAGGTTCCGAGGGTGGACTACGCTTCCATGGAAGACTTGTGGTTCCCGATGATGGGGATTTAAGACGTGCAGTGATGGCAGAATCCCACGGGTCCAAGTTCGCGGTACATCCGGGCGGGGACAAGATGTACCAAGATATGCATCGTTTGTATTGGTGGGCGGGTATGAAGAGGGATATCTCAGAGTTTGTGTCTCAATGCACTACTTGTTAGTTGGTTAAGATTGACCACCAGCGGTCGACGGGTTTGTTACAACCGCTCGAGATTCCCGTGTGGAAATGGGAGGGCATTTCGATGGACTTTGTTACGGGCTTGCCTAGATCGCAAAAGGGTCATGACTCAATTTGGGTGATTGTCGACCGTTTGACTAAGTCGGCACACTTCTTACCTGTGCGCACCGATTATGATACCGCTCGTTATGCCCAGTTGTTCATTGAGGAGATCGTCAGACTCCACGGGGTACCTTTGAATATTGTCTCCGACCGAGATAAAATTTTTGTGTCCCACTTTTGGCAGAGTTTCCAGGGAGCTATGGGGACTGAATTGAAGTTATGCTCTTCCTATCATCCTCAAACAGACGGTCAGACCGAAAGGGTAAACCAGATGTTGGAGGATATGCTTCGTATGTGCATACTCGACTTTAAAGGCAGCTGGGAACAATACCTTCCGTTGGTTGAGTTTGCTTATAACAACTCATACCAATTCACTATTGGAATGGCACCTTATGAAGCTCTGTATGGCAGGCCTTGTAGATCGCCCGCTTGTTGGTTGGAGGTGGGTGATAATAAGTTCCTTGGACCTGAAATGATCCAAGATACTTCTTCGAAAATTGAGCTTATTCGAAACCGCATACGGATAGCCCAAGATCGTCAAAAGAGTTATGCCGATGCGGGTAGGAGACATATGGAATTAGAAGTTGGAGACCAAGTGTTAGTGCGAGTGTCCCCAATGAAGGGTATTAAACGTTTTGGGAAGAAAGGAAAGCTTGCACCCCGCTTTGTTGGACCTTTCCCGGTGATTGCAAAGGTTGGTCCCGTAGCATACCAACTTGCCTTGCCGGAACCTTTACAACAAATCCATGATGTATTTCACGTCTCCTCTTTGAAGAAGTACAGAAGGTGTGAAGGTGCCCTTTGGCACATTCCTTTCGAAGATATCGATTTGCAGCCCGATGTTTCTTACGAAGAACAACCGGTTGCTATCCTTGAGTTTGGGGAGCGAAAGTTGAGATCTCGGGTGGTGCCTCTAGTGAGAGTCCATTGGAGTCATCATCATGCAAGCGAATCAACTTGGGAACGCGAGGATGAGATGCGGGAGAAATATCCACATCTTTTCTCATGAGGTACGCCTGAATTTTGGGGGCAAAATTCCCTCATAAGGGGGGGAGTATGTAATAACCCTCGCTTATGGGACCGTATTTTATAATAATTACTTAGTATAGTAATTAGAGACCAGTGTTGGGTTATGATTTGAATGTTAATTCAATGTAGAAAATTGATATTTATTATGAGGTTGCATGCATATCATAATTATGGGAAAATATTGCTATGTCATGCTTATTAATATCATCTGAATATAAAATGATATTTGGCCTAATTATGAGACCGGAACCTAAATTGAATTTTAAAATGTCCAAATGATAATTTGGAGGTTGCAGTTGATTCCGGAATGTGCGAAATAGTCAAATAATGTACCATATTGTATTTTGTAGTTTTGGGCATTTTTGACTGGTTGTGCCTTAATTATGCTATTGCGTATTATTTTATCGCACTTTTGGTTAATTAAGTGGGGCATTAACCTTAAGTCACGACTTAAGCCTATTAAGTCTTCTAATTTCCCCAAAATCCCTTCCTAAACCTAAGAGAGTAAGAGAAGAGAAGAGAGAAAGCTTTGGAGATTGAGAGAGAGCTTACTACTACACCAAGGAATCTGCATATTTGCTTAATCAAGGCAAGTTTTTACTTGCTATTTGTGTCTTGAGATAGATGATTTTTTGTGATAATGGTGTATTGATTTTAGTTTAGTAAACCTAGGGTTTTCTTATGTATATTTTGGGTTTTGATTCACTCAAAGATGATTCATGAGGTTTTAGATGATCAAGAGTATCATTGATGTTATTTTAGTGTTGGTATATAAGTTTGGTTGGAAGAATTTGGAGTTTGGGTAGAAAATGGAGTCCAGGACTCCATTGCCATTTCTTGGCAAAATCGCAGGCCCGAATCGATTCGGCCCCCTGGGCGAATCGATTCGGTTAAGTCCAGTGCCCAGGTCTTGTGAACCGAATCGATTCGAAATCCATCCGAATCGATTCGGCAGTTATGCAGAAACCCAAAGTTTCTGGCCGAATCGATTCGGCCAAGGGGGCGAATCGATTCGGCAGCCCTGCATTTTTGGAATTTTTCTTTTTCATTTTTAGCCCCTTTTCTTTAGGATTATTGATTAGGTACCTTCTTAAATGAAGTAAACATAGGGTTTAGAGTACTAGTTGAGTTGGGTCGACACCCTAGACTCGAAAGGGTTCATCTAGGGTTCTTCCAGGGGGGAATTTAAGGTGATGTTTAGGCATCACTTTTGTCTTGTAGTTTTTATCGGTCTAGAATGTATTAAGGTCAATTTTGGAGACTTTAGAATTCGACTTGAGTTACATTTTGACTTGATGGTTTATATTAAAGCCAACGGAGGCTTTGGGGATAACTTTGGAGGCTAAAATTCCTTTTGAGGATGCTATGTCGGTACGAATTACATATAGTTCCGATTTAACTTATACATTTATTTAAAATGGGAATAATGATAAGGTAAATGATAATTTACTAATCATGTAATGGAAATTAATAAAATGGATGTTACACACCTCTCTAAATACCATCTTAAGGGAAGTCCGCACGATAGGTGAAGCCCCCTGGCTAATGAATGCAGGGTGGATATAGTCCTAGGCCATGGGAGCGCTTATGGTTGTATATTTTTTTCTGCGGGGGTAGGGAGATTCCGGGTGTGGTCTTGGCTACCACGCAGGCTCATGGCCGCTTCCCGACGCTTTCGATAGGATCCCAGGTGGTCTTATGTTAGGCCCTGGAAGATGATGGTTATTTAGGGACGCGCTTAGTGGGGAAACCCGGACGGGCGGTCTTAGAAGCGTTATATTTATATTTATGACTTTTCTAATTATCGAGTTAGACTCGAAGGAACATTAATGCCTTAAAGAGCAAAATTATGCCGCAAAGAGCATGTTATTGAGATTAGTGCCATATAGAGCACATGATGACAATTACATTCCTGTTAAGGAATGGAAAATGAATATTTAAATTGAAATATGATTAATGATGATAAAGGCTCATAAGCACTTTTAATTCTGTTTTAAATGAATCTCACTATATGTAGTCCTTTATCAGTTTTAGCTCCTTATATATGATGTTACCATGCTAGACTATCATCCTTGATTATTGTACATCATTATCATACTTGTCATTTATCTATTTGATCACATATACCCGGCCCTGACCGGTTTTCTTTTCTTGCGGTATCTCTATATGTATATGATCTGTTCAGGTGTTCCGCCGCACGGTCGCCAGTAATGACTTTTCCCTTCAGCATGTTTGAGGAGCCGTGACACTGTGCGGGTTTCACGGGATTTTGCGTAGACGCCTTTGTTTATGTTTCTAGTTATGTTCGGTTCATTCGGGCATGTTGCCCAAATAGTTGTAATTGTATAATGAATTTATTATGTAACACTTGGTACTATATGTATGTTGTATGGATGGTTTTGACCGACGTTTTATTCGGTCATTTGTATCTTTCGGGATTTCTTATATGCGCTTGTGGGGGTTTCCACCCTCTATTACTATTATGGGTTGTTGAAAATGTTTCTCTTTTTATTTCAAATCAAAGTTTTTTGATAACCCATTTTCTGGAATATAGAGTCGTTATTCCTTATACTTTGTATATTGTCGTGATGCTGAGGATGATATTATCAATGATTTCCTATTTTATCGGGGTATAGGGCTGGCCACCCTTTATTTCAGATAACGGGTTGTCACAATAACTAATATCCACATGTTATCTTATTAAAGGTTTAAAATATTTGAAATGTTTTAATAACTGTGCCATCGGCACGGGTACACACTAGTATATATATTTATTACAGGTGCCCAGCCACAGGGGCGTCAGGCTAAGACCGTTGGACTATCGACGTGCTGTAGCTAGTGTGGGAGTTGCAAGTCCTTGCAGTAGACGACTTCATCCTTTTCTTCTCTGACTCCTATTTAGTCGTTATTAGGTAGGGCATGTGTCTCCCATTTCCAGTTATATTTAGCTCAGGGAAATTTGTAATCTGTATTTATGTCGGTATTCCATTTTAGTTGGGATTGATTTTGATTATTAATTTGTCATGTGATGTGGGATATTTTATTTGGCCGATCTATCTAGCATGTTTACTTCATTTCGATGGTTTGGTTTTAATATTATTATCCGTGTTCATGAAAATAGTTTCGTATATTAAAGTATAATCGGGGAACTTAATCTTTAAAATTAATTATTTTGATACTTAGCTTAATTATTTATTAGGTGATTAATAAAGAGAAATATTTTTAACAGTGTGCTAAGAATGAACCAACTGAATACTTTGATTTAATTTAGTAAATGACTTATCACCCGGTATTTAATTAGGCGATGTGTCACATTTATGTTGAGGTTGGGGTTATTTTCAACCTCTTTGCTGGAGTCCAAGGTTAGAAACGGAATAGGGCCAAGTTGTGTTGAGTTTATCGTCGATATTATTTTTGACGAGTATTGCGATGCTGCCATTTTATTCGATTTTCATTTTGCTGTGTGGTTTGCGTGTGGTAGTAGTTTCGTTGTTTATTTGGTGTTTATTGGATAGTTGGAGCATTTGTCCTTTCGTGATCTCGAGTTTGTTGTGGTTGAGGTTTTGTCATTTTATTCCCCCATTGATGGCCTCGCTTAGTTTTGGAGCCAATGTTACGGCATTTGATAGTATTTTGTTGTGTTTAGTCTTTTTATTGCAAGATCTTCTATGACGAGGGTTGAGGTTCTGCAATTATATATTGAATATTCGTTATGCAGTTGTGATGGGTCTATGGCTTGTGTGCCCTGTTTGTTATAGTTTGTTTTGAGAGGTTTTGTTAGGATGTTGTCGTTTATTTGTCCTATTTGTTTTGGATAAGTGTTGTTCAAGATTTTTTTCTCTTTGTTTGTTCATTTACTAGGCTTATTGTATATCTATGGCAATTGCCTTTTTGTTTAATAAATTTAAATTTCAGCAATAAAAAAAAGGATTCAATTGAAAAAATAAAAAAATGGAAATTTATATATACATAACAATGCATAAAGCTAAATTAGGACTATAAAATTTTCAAGGTCTTGATTGAGAGATGGAATACCTTAGATTACATTTAAGGACAAATTTCTTCCCATTGACTTAAAAGTCGAAAATTATATGTTATTCACAAGCAGTAAACATTACTACATTACATACTTATCACAGGTAGTAAATATTTAATATATACTTTACACAAGTTGTATAGGTAGTAAATGTTTACTGCATGTTTACTAAATGGCACATATAGGAACGAAAGTATTTTCTAATGGGACCAATTAGATTAAAAAATTATAGGACACATTTGAATATAAAATTAGCCAACGAGACATATAGGTAATATTCAAAATAAAGAAAAACATATTTTTATTTGTTGGGGTTTCGTAAAAGGGTTCAACCCAATCAAAACGTGTATAAAAATAAGACAATCCATAAAATTTTATCAATTCCCTTCGCATACTAAAGAGACCACTAAAATGACCAATATACTTTTGACAACTCATATAAAAAACCCATTAAATTTTTAAAAGTCCATAACTTCAATTATACAAATTCAAAAGCCACAAAATTTATATATTGAAAATCTATCGAGATCTATCAAGCAACACCCATATTTGATTTTTTTGACAAAAAAATCGAAATAGAAAACTTTTCTATTTCAATAAAACCATAATTTTTTCTAGAGAAAACTCCATTATTTATTGAGAAAAATCTTTTTTTCCATCTCTAACAATGGTCCCGCCCGGGTGGACAAAAAAAAGGACCAAACAAACAGATAGGGAGAGGGGGGGGGGGGGGGAGAACGAGAGAGAGAGAGAGAGAGAGATAGAGAGAGAATTCAGTGAGGATTTCGTTGATGATTTCGACAGATGATCCGATGTGGATTCCAGTAAACTGCTGAGGCGAGGATTCGGGTCAGGGGTAGAGTGGTGTTATGTGATTATTTTTAAGAATACAGTAAGTCAGTTTTAAATGAGTATGAGTAAGGGTGTGAATACTTAATTAAATAAAATAAATAACATTTTTCTTGTATTGTGTACTTCTATCTCTAAAGGGACCGCACTAATTATTATTGTAATATAGGAAGTGTGGTGGTAAATATTAAAAAGCACTATTTTGCAAATCGAAATATAGGGTGGAACATAACTTAGAGCCAAAGTCTCTATTATTTGTTTATTTGGGTCCCTCTCTAATTATTTTATGGCATATTTTATAAACAACCGTTGTACAACATATTTTTACAAAAAAAATAAAAACTAAAACAACTACAAAATATTTTCGAAATTAATACACAAAGTAAAATCAACTAGAAAAAAATTACATTCTCCTTGAACGACCACTAGTGAGAAGCGAGTGGAGGAAAATAATATTTTTTAATCGATTATAATTTGTGGGTTGATTTGAAAAATATTTTAATTTTTCAGATTTATTAGTTAAATCTACTTGGAAGTCGAGTTAGTGGTTGTTTGTGTTTTTTTTTTAAATTTTTCCAAAAGAAATAATAGAAAATTATGAATCAGAATATATTATTATGTAATAGAAAATTATAATCATATTCAAAGTTATATGAATAGTTCCCCCACACCGAAAAAGAAGATATAAATAGTCATATCAATCATTCTCACTCACTCTACCTATTACAGGTAGAGGGAAAATTAAAAAGGATAAATATTGCCTACACAAAGACGAAAACAAAAATCAAGCACACAGTAGATAGTTGATATTGATTTTATTAAGAAATCAATTCGAGGATTTCCATGTCCCCGTAAAGATTTTCCTTTTAGATTCCACATCAGTGAAGGAGGTGATAATCTATTAATGTGATTATCACTTCAAAAAAATCCAAATTATAAACCCAAAATGCCACCAAAATCAACTATACATCTCGTTAGAGATAGAAGTATGTAACACCCCGCTTAAAATAATAATGGGTGGCCAGCCCTATACTACATTAAATCAAGAGTTTCAGATGGTCTGATCTCAACATCAACTACCGGTACTATATAATATAGGACTAACTACCCGATATCATATAAGCGAGATGTTAAAATAAATTTCAACATGCAACATAACACAACCCAACGCTATGAATAAAGGCAAGAAGAATGCAGGAAAGAACTATGAAAAAAAAAGAAATACTAGAATAAAATGAAATAAATAACTACAAGAAAGTAAACCCGAATAAGCTGTCGGGTCACATCCAGTACAACAACTGAAATGGAATAAATATAAACATGTATATAATTATCCCTTGGGTACAAACCCGATATAAAACATGAGTCCTACCTAGATTTTTAAAGTAGGAAGCGAGTACAAGATACATCCCGCAACAGTCCGCACATGTCACGGCGCCTAAGACTCTAGATATAAGGTCATCCGGCATCCATACGGTAGGACGCCTCTAGTAATATATATATATATATATATATATATATATATATATATATATATATATATATATATATATATATACAACCAGGAGAAAAAGTAAACTGGTCAGAGCCCGAGTGTGAAAAATATTTAGCAAGTGTGTTAACCATGCATAATAAATATCGGTGCACATATTTCATAATTAAAGTGGAATCACGCTCTCGTGAAACCCTAACTCACCTCTCATCTACCGGCGCGCACCTATTCGCGTCCTCAATTTTAGTTAAATTACCCCAATTATAAGGACAACCTAATTTACCTTAGGCCCAGCCTAAACCCACGAAATTTGCCTTCCTATCATAACCCCAAAACCCACTCTTTCTAAACACACTATAAATTATTTATTTTCAAACATGTATGCCATACTAGGATTAATGGATTCCGATTTATAATTTAATACATTATAATTCTTAATAAGTTTCCCATATACATTTGGGTTGAATCATATGATTTAATTTCTAAATAATAGGCATACAAAAATATTATTGACAAAACTTCTCTCCAATCTCAACGCTGCACTACGTTTCGTGCGTGGGGTGTCTCGCAGAGCGAAATCCAAACAAGGAACCACCCCGTTACACTACTCCTTGTCAACGTCGATCCTAGAGATCCATGATGCCATACATACAATATTACACTACTACAACTACTAAATATAGATTACCATATAAGAACAACTCAAAATCTCCAATAATATCCTTGGGATAATGTAACCGAAATATTCCTTAAATGCGATACATCAACCCCAATCATCTAGTGCACCATAATCATCCAAGATGTACTCCATAAAATTCCATATCCTTTCACCTATAGGATATATATAAATATAAATATAGGCATTTATTCTAACCATATATATATACCATCATCCAATCCAATAGCCAAGTGTATATACTACATATGATGTACAAGGCCATGCACATAATATATTCGGCTATATATATCGCCGATAAACTGCATCAGGCTATCATCTTCCCAATGCCCGGCTCACGTAGCAAAGTTGGGGCCACCATGGTGGGACTAAACGACACCCATCTCGTGGTAAACTCACACACACGACATCTCGGGAAGCGGTCATAGCTCCAAACCGGCAATGAGACGAAACATACCCACCACGTCTCATCCCAAAATATAAATCACATAATAACACATGGGACGACTATGACCTCGGGAATATCCACACCCTGCTTTTCTAGCCAGGATGCTCACCCTCTGCGCGAAAACTTCCCAATGATTGCATGAACGGGGTATGCTTAACCACATAAGTATATATATCATTCACATACACAATATATACACATCCATATTATCTCATCCTATGATCAAATATTAAACCATCAAATATTAAACCATCATAAACCATCAAATATCATTCAAATACACAATATATTCCTACAATGCATATCCACAACGTAAATATATCCATGTTTTCATATCAATATAGATGTATATACATATATTCACATATCTTTATATCTATATATACAAACTAATTCTCGTTCATATGTATAAGATATCTAAACTCGGCTATAAGTATATAATATCCTCAATATACTAGCCATCGTTCCAACACAATTAATTTACCTCGATATGTGAATACAATCCCTCACTTGAAGCATATTCATTCATTTATACTATGATGAATAGTCTCCCAAACATATATGTTTATCTCCAATATTAGCGTTATCACCCAAAGTTGAGTGTAGGTAATAATCACTACTTATCGTATCGATATCCAAAAGTACCTCAATTTCTCATTTACTATGGTATCCTATTGGTATGCACATAACTAATAGCCTACGAACCTCAAAATCATCTCGAACTCATTTCAATTATTGGAATCCCAATTGTTACTTCCACTCAATTGTGTATAAACTATCCCGACTAGAATTTATGCTACCACTTATTCTAGTTGATAGTACAATCTAATCGTTCCCAAATTTGCCTAAGATTAAATTGTTCTTATGAACCCTCCCTCCTATCGCGTTACCAATTGTCCCTTAATTTAAACATTTCTAATGGTCCTTAACCCCTCTCTTTCATTAGTCCCCAATTATAACTTAATAGAATTTTATCGCTATTCGGATTCAACATGAATATCGGCCTATACTTTCCCAACATACCTTTGCAACTCTCTTTAAGAGTTCTTAACCTCCCATCATATATATACTTACTGTTGGTCTTATAATTAGGATAATCAACCCCATTACAATTTCTCACTATCTCCACAAACACACACAACTCCTATGCAACCACATATATTATCCCAAACTATATCAAGAAATACCCATGATCCTAACATGTGGGAAACCCCTAATAAGTCTCCAAAAATATATCTCTTGCATCATAAGAGAAAGCCCCAAACCAACAAACCTAACCAAAAAGGTGTTGAAATCACCATGGAGAAAATACCTCAAAATGCCCTGTTTTCGAATCGATTCGGCCCCTTCGAATCGATTCGGCCCATCCGAATCGATTCGGTCCAAGGGACCTGAGAGTCTCTCACCTACCGAATCGATTCGCCCCTAGCGAATCGATTCGGCCCTAAAAATCTGAGGCTTCTGCAACCTGGCGAATCGATTCGGTGGGGGTGAATCGATTCGGCCATTTCAGAAAGCCACGAAAATGGCTGAATTGCTATAAACCCAAAATTTCCAAAACTCCTATATATTATTACCCAACCATCAATTTTCATACCAAACATGTTTCTAACCTCAAAATCATCATATAACTACCCAACAATTGCTATACCCTCAATTGTAAGATTTTTACCCAAAAATTAGGTTTTTCCATTAATACCGAAAATCCATTTCATTTTCCCACAATTATGAAATCAAATACACAAATGACTTATTTAGCAAGATTAAACATTTGCCTCGATTTTGTAGAGGTTGGATCATCCTCGATGTCGCGGATGGGTCGGAAATCTCCAAGCTTTCTTCCTCTCTCCCTTCCTTTCTTCTTCTTATCTCTTTCTCTCCTTTTCTCAAATGAGAAGGCTTCATCCATAAGACTCGTAAACCTTAGAACATAAGTCCCAAATTTTAAATGTTAATACACACATTAAATGACACGTTTACTACAATTCGAGTCAAACTGGCTTAAAAATATTCCGGAGCCGAAATAAAACCCAATGACAGTCATTTTGACTATCTCGACCCTTCCGGGATCGATGGTACCCTCAAAATCATCATCCGAAATACTTTGAAATATTCTCCATTTTTGGGCCTAAATTCCCAAAATTTTAAAATTCTCCAATTCAATTAAATTTCTTTTCCCAAAAATTTAATTTCTCAGTCTCAAAATCATGGGGTGTTACAATCTTCCCCCCTTACAAAAATTTCGCCCGCGAAATTGAAGATATGCCTAGGACCTCAATCTCATCTAGTCCTTACATCAACCCTTAGGATCACTATACCGATCCTTTATAGTTCTCACGTCGAACCATATAAATTTTAAAACAAACTACCTAGGGCGCCCATACACCCCGTACCCGAGCTCTACTCATAGAATTATAATCTGGCTGCATTAGCCTCAACTCATAATATGACCATCACCAATATAATCTATAACAACATACTAAATATATATAAGTTTAAAAATTCCCAATGGTGAAACTCTCCTCAATTCCTGACGCTAGCTGCCTTCGTGCGGGGGAGGTCTCGCAAGAGAAATCCAAACAAGGAACCCTCCCAATACACTACTAAGTAGTTACGTCGGGGATTGAGGTTAGTTGAACTAGGGTTAAGATTTTATAAATGATTTTCATATATATGATATTGCCCGAAGGCCTATATAACAATATAATATAAATAAATTCCCGTCTTCCGACACGCCAAACAAACACCTTGTGTTTAGGACACAAGGCCTCAATAATTACAATACTTCTAACCATTACCTAGTTCTTAAGACTAGCACAACTATGGGCTAAATTCTTCGCTCAAAATAAATCCACGGAGCTCTAAACCTCTCAACCATATTAATTCTTCTATATCTCATCAACATCTTTTCATAAAATAAGTTCTTCCCTCATGGGAACACTACTATTTCCTGCCCTAACCTACCCATAAGACAATAACCTTATAACCACTACTCATTAAACCTTAACATTCTGCAACTCCAGAATTCAATATTATATCTCTCGACTTTCCAGATATCGCAAAAAGCACGACTTAAACCCAAGGAAAGGTATTCTACCTTATTCTTCCATAATCCAATTGCTTTACCTCATCCATGAATCTCAACTCAGGCTCCTTTACTTCTTCTAGGACAATTATTATTCCTAAACCTATTTCTCCACAAGAGAAACATATTCCCCAAAATCCTTCCTAACCATTTTGAAGGACAGTGCTATGGCGACTATCGAAAACTCCCTCAGTCCTACTCAACAAAACTGAGTCTCCAAATTATTTATCCCTCATCCCAGAAGGCGATAATCCTGATATTGGAACAACTCCACCTACCTCACATCGGTAAGAGTCACCAACACCAGGTTTCCTAACAAAGGATAACAGGTTTACCAACCTAAACCTCCCAAGGACTACACTATATACCTCTCCTCAGACTTACCTTATTGAGTCCAAGATTCGCCATTCGAGTACATTTCCCATTCTTATACTCAACCCCTGATAGAATACCCTGAACCACTACTAAAGTTCTTTTTCTTATTTCTGCCCGAATCGAGGAAAACAATTTCCTCCAATCAAAACGTACCTAAAATCTGTTATGGGTATTGTATCTCAAATCTTGTCCTTTCCTAGACGACATAATCTAGGTGACGTCTGAAACGAGAGCAACTGTTATCAAAATGTCGGTCAAGTGAATACACTTCACAGAAGAAAATAGCGTAGTGAACACAACAGTCCTAATAGTAGGGCTTGATATCAAGAACTTTAATGGGAGAACGCAGAAAACCCGCATAGATCCTAAAGACTCTAGAACCTGATGCTCTGATACCATACGTAACACCATGCTTAAAATAATAACGGGTGGCCAGCCCTATACTACATTAAATCAGGAGTTTCAAATGGTCCAATCTCAACATCAACTGCTGGTACTATATAATATAGGACTAACTACCCGATATCATATAAGCGAGATGTTAAAATAAATTTAAACATGCAACATAACAGAACCCAACGCTATGAATAAAGGAAAGAAGAATGCAGGAAAGAACTATGAAAAAAAATAAATACTAGAATAAAATGAAATAAATAACTACAAGAAAGTAAACCCGAATAAGCTGTCGGGTCACAGCCAGTACAACAACTGAAATGGAATAAATATAAACATGTATATAATTATCCCTTGGGTACAAACCCGATAGACAACATCAGTCCTAGCTAGATTTTTAAAGTAGGAAGCGAGTACAAGATACATCCCGCAATAAAACTGGCTTAAAAATATTCCGGAGCCGAAATAAAACCCAATGATAGTCATTTGGACTATCTCGACCCTTCCGGGATCGATGGTACCCTCAAAATCATCATCCAAATTACTTTGAAATATTCTCCATTTTTGGGCCTAAATTCCCAAATTTTTAAAATTCTCCAATTCAATTAAATTTCTTTTCCCAAAAATTTAATTTCTCAGTCTCAAAATCCTGGGGTGTTACAAAGTACAAAAAAATCTCATTAACACTAAACATTTCCCACTTCAAAAAAATCTCTTTAACACTACTTACCTCAAAATGCCACCAAAAGCAACTATACATCTCATTAACACTAAACATTTCCACACAACAATTTCAAACTCCATTATATAAACCAAAATTATAAAATACTTCATTTGTCATCCGTTCCTCTCTCTAGTCTTTTCCCTTTACTGCTAACACCTCAAACCTAACTACAAAACCAAACCTCCACAACTTCATAACCAAATCTAACTTCATAACCCACAAAATAAGCATGTATTTAATGCAAATTTATATACTTGTATTTTTCTACATGTTTAATCTATACACAAGTGTATTTATAGATGTCCAAATTATTCATACATGTCTAATCTATATACGTGTGTTTTTATACATGTTTAATCCACAACTCTATAACCAAACCCTAGTTTTTGTCAAAAATGAACCCTAAGCTAATGTACAAAACCAAACCCTAGTTTTTATATATGTTTATTGAAACTGGATTCCTCACGGTCTTTCAAAATAATAGGTAATGGGTTTTGACGGCCAAGTTAAGCTGATAAGCACCCAAAACTGTACATTTTATACCCGAATGGACGTACTTTAGTTGCTAATTCTCGGTAATTTGGGTCTTATGCGCTTTATTATGTATTTTGTAGGTCGAATGCATGCTGCGGTGTTCAAACGCGTATATCAAGGCAATTGTGCGCATTATGAAGCGCTTGTCCAATACCCTAAACCCGAGCCTAACCTAGCCTAAACAACCATGTGTGTTTAGTTTGTGCCTTTTTATTTAGATTTTTACTTTGTGTCCTTTTATTTTTAGGATTTATTTGAGATTTATTTAGAATTTTAAGGATTTATTTCCTATTTCTTTTTATTTAATGTTGTTTTATTTTGATTTTTAGTTTTTATTTTATTTTATTAGGATTATTTTTTTTAGGGATTCATTTATTTTTTAGTTTTATTTGGATTTACATTTTTTTTAGGTCTTTAGTTTTTATTAGATTGTTAGTTTTTATTTTTTAGGACTTTAGTTTTTATTTTATTAGGATAAGTTTTAGGAATTTATTTTGCTACTTTTATTAGTTTATTTTTTTAGGACTTGAGTTCTAATTTTATTAAGTTTTAATTTTCATTTTGTTAGGATTTAATTTTTAGTTTTAATTAGTTAGTGTTATTTTTAGGTGTCCAAATTAAACACACACATAGATAACGTATTCCCCCATACACCTAAACTAACACATTTACACACACTTATCCTACACCACACACTCATCTCACCCTCACCATAATCCTATACACCTCACTACACACCAACACTCCCCTCACCCATCTTCAACCTCCCACCACTCTCTCTCCTCAACCCTCTATTAACACACGCCACACATTATACACCACATCCAGGACTAAACCCATCTCTCTCCTCACTCTCCCTCCACTTCCACCATAACCAACACCCACCTTTCTCTCTCATCTCTCCCCCATTATTAACACAAACACCAAACCTCCATTAAACAATGAGCCACCCATCATAATCCAAACCTTACCCACTATTCAACCCGAAACAAATACCCGGATCCAATTCCTTCCTAACCCAAAAGCAGGATCCAACCCGCTACCCAACCACCTGCTCCGGCACATCCCACCTTCCGTCCGGAACCACCGATTAACTAACCCGACATCCATCTCCGACCTTGCCTCTAACCCACTTTCCATTACCCAAAACTCAGAGCCGAGACCACAAACCCATATCCTTCATCCCATCTCACATTTGTCCCAAACCAAAATCGTGTAGTTGTTCAAGCCAAAAAAAAAAAAAAAAGCCAAAAGCAAAAAAAAGCCACATGTGTTAAAACCTACTTAAACCCTTTTCCAATATTACCCCCAACTAACTTTTGTCCCCTAATTTCCAAATTTACCCCCTCGCAAATCTGATTTCTTCCTCTCACGATCTCCATGCACACTAAAACATAAACTCTCCAATTTACCCCTACCCTCCATGTGCACCCTATAAATTGAAGACTTGGGCCATTTTCAAAGGGATCTCCAAATTAATTTTTAATCCTTGTGTGATAAAATTATCCCCACCCCTCTATGTTGAGTATTTGCATTTTTAGCAAATATCTCAATATAGAGGTGTGTGGTGAAATATATCTCTAGGATAAATTCAACCCCACCCCTCTATTATGAATTTTTGCATTTTTAGCAATTAATTCATAATAGATTGATGCAGTTGAATTCATCCCTTATGGGAGGTAAATTCTAATCCATTCCTTTATGTTGAGATTTTGCTTTTTTAGCAATTATCTCAATATAAAGTAATGATCTAGAATTTATTTCTTTGGGTGAGTTCTAATGTACAATTTTATAATGTCCGAATTTGCATTTTTAGCAAATCTCTATTATTATTTAAATGTCCATTGCGAATTTATCCACTATCCTTTTTATTTTTATTTTGTAATTTTTATTTTAGATTCAATAAATACATGAGTGATTGAGATTGAGAGAATTTTGATGTATAATTGAGAGATTGTTGATGTAATTGAAGATTCCATTCCAATTCAAGGATTCAATGGGTTTGATCTATTCCTCTCTTTTACTTTTATTTTAATCCTCACATGCTTTCAATTGTTTATCTTATATTTTTGGATGATGATTATTGAGGGCTAATCTCCCATTTATGGGATGAAATTTTGAAGCCCTCATGAGTCCAATTTTGTTAGTTTACTTATCAGGACAATTTTGTTTATCTCACTTTTCTTAAATTAGCATTTAATTCTTAATTAGTAGTTATAAAAATTAATTAAGATTTTTTGTTAGTTTCAAAAAATCCCTTGAAAAATCCATAAAAAATATAAATAGAAAAAAAGTAGAAATATATTAATAAAATGCAAATGAATCTATATATGTCCTCTCCAATTTTGTATTTCACCCTTAGATGTGTATTGATACCTCACTTACCGCTATATTCTAGTTTTGTTCTACTTTTATAGGTTGGTGAAGATTTTTGATGGATAGAGGAATTGCATAATGACAAAAATACATAAGACCCAATTTTTTCTATTTATCATAAGCCGTGGCACTCATATTAATGGTTGCAATGGAGATAGAGTTTCCATATCAACGACTTATGTTAGCCGTGATGAATAAATAAGTCACGATTTTGATTGGTCATGGTTTCTTAGTTAGTTACGATTTTGGTTGGTCGTGATTTTCAATAAGTCATGACTTAACTAGAGAGTTTATTGCCCCAACTAACGATTTCAAGTTGCCGTGAATTTATACCTAGTTTAATTTGTTAAGTTCAAATGATTATTCTCATTTTAAATTATTATTCCCATAATTTTTTGTAGATCCATTAAATGGGGAGAGCTGGTAGACCACATGTGATTATTTATGTGACTGCATCGGTGATTAGGTGCTAGGTAATAAGGTTTTCTTGGTATAATCACTCAAAATATAAGCGTTCATATATAATCCCATTTGTTAAATTTGTTTTCAACACTAGCATGTCTATTATTAGTTATCTAAAATTCCCTTTATAATACTAGTCTATAAATTATTAGTAAATTTACTCATTTATTTTGATTTTCCTCTAGATGATCTTCCTTACTTAGGTGCATTTAGGAGCCGATATTATTTTTTGTGAGATGCTTCAGAAAATGAATCTAGTTGTGGTTGTAGGGCCACAATATAAAGGATAATGATATGCATAATAGAGACGAATGTTCTATTGTTCTATATTGCATCACTGCACTTCTCAGTATTGTGGCCTGACCCCAACTTCTAGTTTCAATTTTCGAAGCATCTCACTGAACATAGTATCGGGCCCGAAAGTAGATAAGTGAGCAAAATCATCTTGAGGACAAGAAAAATTAAAAAATAAATTTATAAATATTTGAAAGGATAGTATTATAAAGGGAATTCTAGATTTCTAATAATTGACACGATAGGGTGAGAAAAAAACAAATTTAAATAAATGGGATCACAGACGTAACTATAGATATGAGTATGTATACCTTGCAAACCATGTCACTTACCATGGAAGGAGAAGGAAACCGGACCCTAACAAGGGATGTTCTCCTACAACTTCAAGAAAAATATTGTTCTCAGCTTTGTTATTTTGTTCCCTTGTTACTTTATTAAAAAATATGGTTGTTTGTATATTTTACTACGAAACATTGTGGTAAATATTGTGGTTGTTAATAAATGTGATTGTTTGTACAATGTGGTTAAAGAGTGTTTTTTAACTAAACTTTGTTGCATTATTTCAAAATTAAAGGATTATATGATAAACACCATTACAAAAGGAACTTGAGGTGGGAATATCACCACCCAAATATAAAAAGGAACTTGAGAGCAATGGATTAAAAATCACAACCCACAGAAAATCATGAAATTAATATTGAACTTGAGATCACAAGATGAAAACCGTGATCGACTTAAACCTCATATGAAAATCATGATCAACTTAAATCGTGTTAAGGATTCTACGATCAAATCAAACCATGGTTAGAAAACCATGATCAATTTCAATCGTGATAAGGTGACCACAACCAAAATCAATTCCTGCTAAAGAGACCATGACAAACCCAAACTGTGGTAATCTACAGTTTGGTTTACAACAATCAACTCAAATCGTGACAGGCATTTTCACGGCCAAGTTAAGTCTGTTACTTACAAGAGAGTAATGACCTAAATTGTCCGTTAAACTTGACTTACCATGCCTAAGTTAAGCCGCGATATACCATATCATACGATTACAAGCAATCGTAAGAAGACAGATAAGACCAACTTAATCCCTGTGGACACTGGCATAGATTTACCACGACCAAGAAAAGTTGTGGTATACCATCGACTATGGTTATGGGTCCCTGTAGAATGTCTTAATATCTTTTTTTTATTCTTTCTCGAGGCTTCATCTATAAACTAAATAAAAGGAGTCCAATATGAAATTTGATCATCCTTTAGAGAGGGAGCATTTTCACTTTTTAGAGGGTTTGAGCCATGGGGAATGAGGGTATGAGCCTTGGAGAAGTAGATTTTTGAAGTTTTTTGGAGGGTTTGAGTCTTTAGAAAAGGAAGGTTATGGGAAAGGGTATAATAGACTTTTTCACAAAATTGAAATCATAAATTTTGTGGTGTTTTATGGTAAAAATATTGTCTTTTGTGTTTTATGGTGTTTTGAAGATTATTTTGAGATGGGAATATAACCACCCCAAGCGTAGGAAAACAACATAACAATGTCCATAACTTTGCATCCAGCAATGTAGGAAAAAAGAAAAAAAAGTTTGCATCCAACCACTCCTTTAAAGAGTATTTACATGAAAGAGTATTTTCATAGTATTGAGTTTTATATAATTTAGGCCAATATTTTTACAATTAAGATAACTTTAAATAATTTAGAAAATTTTGGAATAATTTTTTTGTATTAGTATTATCCACCTTGCCTAAAAAATAAAAAATAGTCCAGCAACAATAGTGTTAATCCGTAATCGACGTCATATAAACAACATCATCCATTTAAATAAATTCTTAAAAATACATCAATACATGAATAAAAAAAAATTCGTAAAACATACTCACGTCTATGCTACTATTCATTGCATGAACAACATTAAAATTTGGGACTGAATTTAAATTTGAATAATCGTACTTCAAAGTACTTACAAATCAATATATGCACCAAACTTAAATTATTAATTATCAATAATAAATAATTGTACATTTTATAATTCTCAACCAACTCCAACGTCCCCCCCTCCCCACCCACCTCCACCACCTCCCCCAACCCCCTAGCCCTAACAAACAAATACTTGAAACAATACTCTTGCTCTTTTAGCATATAATATCCTAGAAATTGTGCTACACCACTTTATTACTTAATTGTGCTACACCCTTCCTTTGCACCCAATTTGGCCAAATTATGTTCCCTTAAATGTGTTGCACCATTTTATTATGTACCAAAATATTTTAGATATTAAAATTAATTGAACCTATAATAGTGAATAGTATTAGCATATTTTTTCTAACCAACCCTTCACATTATAACAAGATATGGGAGTAACTGGTAAAAGTTTAAATCACTACTAACATACCATAAAATTGTCCTCTAGGGTATATTTTGGTACCCAACTTTTTCCCTAGATTGCTCACCAATTGGATTTTAACTTTCTTATAATACCCCGTATTTTTATGACTTTTAAATTTGGGGATTTATTGAATTTAATTAGGAATTAATTTAAAATTAATCTGGAATTTTATTTTAAATATTTACTAGCATGGCTTGACCTAGTAATTATTGGGAACTTGTTGAATATTTACTAGATGAGTAAAGTAATGTATAAGATTGATTTTTATTCAAATTGTCACGAGTGAATAAAATGGCAATTAGGAAAATTTAAACCGGGACGCGCATGTGTCGTGTCGGGACTAAATTATTATTATAAAAATGAATAAATTAGAATTCACCCGTATGGACTTTTTGAGTGCGTCAAAGTGTCCGGAAGGCCCGAGTTAGTCAAAAAAGTGTACTCGGGGGTTTTGTTTGGGTCTCGGGTCATTTTTAGGCCTACTTAACATCCCGGGAGAATATTATAGACATTTTGTATTTTTGGGTAATTAAACCCACGAATTTCCCTAAGATATATCATCTATTAGAAGTTATCTTTTAGGGTTAACAATAACAGAACATAAGAACGGCCATTAGAGAAGAAGGTAGAGGGATTTCCAATAAATCCAAGGCCTAGAACTCACTCGATTGCACCGCCACCACTGCCAAAATATAGATCGTAAGACGAGGAACGCAGCCATATCCTCTGCATCATCAAACCAGACATTAAAATCCCAAGCAAGTATCTATCTTTCTTTGCTTTTAGTTAATGTTTCACCCATGTTAGATTATGATTGTTAAAAACATGTTTCATGGAATAATTTCATGACTTAGAGAATTTAAATCACATGTTTTAGAGGAAATAGATATATTCTGGACATCTCAACATATGTACAGGATTAGCCATGAAATTAGATTGTTTTAGAAGTAGGAAATCTGGAAAAGAATTAGAAGAATGGAAGTTTTATGAAAAAATTAGGGTTCTTGATAATTATGTTAATTTACCCTATTAGTTCAATACCTTTGATGAATTTGTACACGTTTCACATAGGAAATCATGTATATAGGTATATATGACAAGTAATAATTTTTTTGGGGAGTTTGGAAATTGTTAATGGATTTTTGGTTGAGGTTGGACCCGAAGATAACAATGGCAGAATTCGAAATAACTGCTTGATCGATCGATTGACCTAGAGCATCAATCGATCGACCCTTTTCCTCGATCGATCGACCCCTCCTGGAAAACTATATATTTTTCCCCATTTTTTTAATACGGATAAAATACGCTGGAACCCTTGAATATCCTTTCAATAGTATAATGGACATAAAGAGGACCAGTGGGGTCTAAGTAGACTCCGTTGAATGAAGTTTGATATGAGATGAAATTATGGGTTAACAGGGGGTTTCGTCACACATAAAAAATTGTGCGTACGTTCACTAAAGAATGCAGACTCGTGAAAGAATTAGACTAGAAGGTTAGAGAGGGTGTGCCTATTGAAATTATATTTAGTGACAGAGAGTACTTCGAGAGATGAGAAGTAAATGTGAAATGTGTAAAATTAAGAGTAAAATAGATGGATCCCTTGTGCGAGATAATTTGGTAAAATTTTACTAAGTATGGATAATAATGGGTTGTGAGCGAACCTAATTCGGTAATTGTGAATATCTATAGATATGACCATGTGATTGTGTACATATATTAGTTATTATATTTGTGAATAATCATACCCGCGCTACTTGCTATCATGGGGGTTTCCACGACGGGACAATCTTATCTCGATGGGACCTTTATGGGGGATATTGACTTGTACCCTAGATCATAGGATTCCTTAGTACAGGCCATCTGAGAATGATAATCAGACTGTCCTAAGAGACGTGAGGGGCATGTGCTAAACTCTAAGTGACTTGAAACTATGATTCGACTCCATTTTTTATGTTTTGTGTTAATACAGTTCGAGAGAGATTCCGAACTAGTATTTCCCTTAGTACGAGTGATACAGGGACTTGATAGCAGAGTATGCCAGCACCATAGATTTTATGTGGGGTGCCGATAGTATATATATATTATATAAGTGACTGAAATATATATACATATATATGGAAAGTTTCTACAATGCGTATAACTAGTTAAGTAATGAATAAATGCTCCAGCTTTATAATAAGTGTTCGGGAACTGTGTAACAGTATTAAGTTGTAATAAGTAACGTAAGAAATATGGAAGAGATTGATTTTCTAAAACTAAATATCGTTGCCTTAGTACTTCTCAGGATAAAACTTTTTGTAAAATAAGTTATATAGACTTATGAGTTTAGTACACTAGATGAGAGGTGAGAATTCTCAAGAGAGTCTCTCATACTAACATGGTTGGGACATTAGCCATTAAGAATTTTAAATACTTGCTAAACTATTTTAAAACTGTTTTACACTCAGGCTCTGACCTATTTTCTTTCATTTCTCTCTCTTTTGTATATATATGTAAGTATTACAGGTGCCCAGCCATAGGTGCATCATTCATAGGTTCTTTGGATTGGACGTGTTATCGCTTATGTGGGAGTTGCAGGCACTTTCTCTAGTCGACCTCTTCATTGATTCAGTTCCTATTTTAGTTCTTCATAATTAGGGCATGTGTAGCCCGATTTCCTATTCTATTTGGATTTGTCAGAGATTTATGTTTATTTATATTTCCAATATTCAAAACTTTTTGAGAGTTAACTATTATCAGGATGATTTCATTTATAGTTCTTAAACTTGGTTTGGTTTATCTAGATGGTTTAAATTCTTGTGTGTTAAATGCCATCCTTGGAACTTATGTGATTCTTAAACTGTTGTTTATTAAAAAGGCTTTCATATTGGAATTTGATAAAAATGAAAATAAGACTTTAAATTGTTTTGACACTTAGCTTAATTATTTAGGGTGTTTAAATTGGAAATAATTATTTTGCATAAGTGATGCTAAGAATGAACCAACCGTTCACCTTGATTTTAATTTAATAAAGGATTGATCGGCCAGTATTTAATTTGGCGGGGTGTCACAGGTGGTATCAGAGCATCATGTTCTAGTGTCCTTTAGTATATGTACGACTTATTTCGTTTCCAGCTTAGCGTCCTCGATTTAAAGCTCTATGTATTCTCGTATTTATGCTTACGTCTTCAGATATTAGAGATTTGGTAATAATTGTAGACTAATAAAATTCCTTCTCATTTTAGATTCCTCCAAGATGCGCACCCCGAGATAGGAATACCCAGCCTGAACATCCAGCAGTACCGACTCAGGGAATGATGAATGCAATTGAAGTAGCCACCAGGCGGTGAATGTCGCATTAGTGGTGGTGCAGCAGGCTCCACCCGAGGTTCAGGCAGTGGTGCCAGTACCATCACATCTCCTCACTACATGGGAGTGGGTCAGGGATGCCTTTCAGAAGGCACATCCCTCGGAGTTCTCGAGTAGTTCGAACATCGTAGTCACCAGCCAATGGAAGAAGGATATCTAGAGGCTTCTGTGCATGTATGAGTGCACCGACGTGCAGAGACACTTACTGGCTTTTTGCAATATTGTGGGGGTCTCTTTATGGTGGTGGGAGTCCACCACCACCTTGAAGGAGAGGGACATCATACAAATTCAGTAATTTTATGGTGCGATTTGACCGCAAGTATTTCCCATCTCCCGTGTAGAATGAGATGAGGTAGAGGTTACTGAACCTCAAGTAGGAGAGTATGACTGTTCATGAATACGAGGAGGAATTCACCAGACTTCTCACTATAGTGTCGGATGAGGCACCTACTGAGGAGAAAAAGATACTACTTTTTTTAGATTGATTGGCATGGAGAATTTGTCAGTACCTCATAGGCAATCTATCATTGGGTACTTACACTTACGTACTTAACGCTACTTTATTGCACTGTCAAGATCACCGCTTCCATCAAAAGGTGAGAAAATGAGCAGTGGAGTCCAGCCAGCAGGGCAGGACAGGGGACGGTAGTAGTACTGGTGGGGCACCAGCAGCCGAAGGGCAGACCCGTCACAGTGAGCAGAGTTTCCATCAGGGGGACCCTGCCAACCGATTCTGATGAGGTGATTCTAGGTAAGGATTTGGGGGATTTAGACAGGGCCAGTCTAGTCAGCGTGGCCAATGGGGCCAACACCGTCAGCAGTTTGGTCAGCAGCAGGGCCAGTGGCTGGGTGGTAATGGCCAACAGGGCCGTAGTCAGCAGGGGCAAAAGGGAGGTAACTTCTGGGGCAGATGTTTTGTTATGGAAAGAATGGCCATAGGCGTCAGGATTGCCCAGAGTGGGATAGAGCTCCACAGTAGTAGGGTTCCCATAATGAGCCACAGAGGCCACTCTTTACATCCTCTCTCCCAGCGCCAGGTCAGACACCACCTCTACTAGCCATCCCAGCAGCCCTAGTTCAGAAGTGGTAATTACAGTATGGACGTATCTATAAAGTCCACCAGGAAGTAGCACCTCAGGCACGAACTGCGATTGAGGGTACGTTTCCCATACATGGCACTATGGGTCGAGTTTTATTTGATGTTGGGGCATCGCACTATTTTTTATCTACTCATTTTGGAAAGGACTTCGGGTTATTAGACATGGTAGAGAGTACAGTGACATGCGTATACTCACCACTAGGGAATGGGTCTTTGATTTTCTTTATATGTCGGGGTATAAGCTTAAAGATTGGTATCTTGAATTTAGCTGCAAACATGCTAGTTTAAGATATGCATGACCACGATGTCATTATTGGCATGGATTGGCTCGTCGTGTACAGAGCCATGATAGATTGTTTCGGTAGGAGTATTATCTTTTTCATTTTGGGGAGGGAGATATTTTTGGTGGCGATGCCTCACCAAGAGGGAGGATCTTCCACCCATTTGTATTACATAGAGGAGGATACCTCTATGGAGATTGTGATTTCCCTGCATTTGATTCCATTCGTTTGTGAGTTTTCGGATGTATTTTAGAAGATACCGGGTCTACCCCCAGTAGAGAGATATATTTATTCATAGATTTGATGCTGGGCACTCGGCCGATAGCACGTGCATCGTATCGTAAGTCTTCTACAGAGATGAGGGAGTTATGGGATCAAATAGAGTAGCTATTAAGTCAGGGATTCATTCGTAGGAGCACCTCGCCTTGGGGCGCTCCAATGTTGTTTGTAAATAAGATAGATGGTTCATTGAGGTTATGCATAGATTTTTGATAGTTGAACAAGGTCACGATACTAAATAAATATCCGTTGCCCCAAATCGATGACGTGTTGGACCAACTGAGGGGAGCAACCTTCTTTTCGAAAATAGATTTGAGATCGGGATACCATCAGCTACCGATTAGGGAGAAGGATGTTTCGAAGACTGCTTTCTTGACATGATATGGGTCCTATGAGTTCAGATTCACACCGTTTGGGTTGACAAATTCTCTAGCCATATTCATGGACTTGATGAACCGAGTGTTCAGGGAGTTATTGGATCAATTTGTCATCGTCTTTATAGATACCATCTTGATTTATTCACACACCAAGGAGGAGCATGTCGATCACTTGAGGCATATTCTTCAGACTCTACGAGAGCATCAACTGTATGTGCTAACTATAAGAAGTGTGGATTCTGGCTAAGGGAAGTACAGTTTTTAGGGCATGTTGTATCAGAATTGGCAATGTCGATTGACCCGAGAAAAGTGTCGGCAGTGAGGGAGTGCAGATAGCCCATGACACCGACAGAGGTTCATAGTTTCTTGGGGTTAGCCGGGTACTATAGGGGGTTCATCCGAGGCTTTTCAAAGATAGCGGGTTCGTTAATGAATCTGACTCGCAAGGCATTATCGTATGTATGGGATGATTCTTATCAATTGGTTTTTGATGAGCTGAAAAATAAGTTAACTTCGGCGTTAGTTCTTGCTTTGCCTAAGTCGGGAGTAGAGTATCTGGTGTACACTAATGCCTCTTTACGGGGACTCGGAGGAGTACTTCAGCAGGAGGAGCATGCTATAGCTTTTTCCTCGAGTAAGCTTAAGCCTCACGAAAGGAATTACCCCACCCACGACCTAGAGCTAGCAGTGGTCGTATTTGCATTGCGGATTTGGAGACAATACTTGTTGGGGGGAAAGTTCCACTTGTTCACAGACCACAAGTCACTACAATACTTGTTCACTCAGCGAGAGTTGAACATACGTCAGCGTAAGTGGTTGGAGTTTGTGAAAGACTATTAGTTTGAGATACATTACCATCTCGGGAAGGCTAACGTGGTTACTGATGTGTTAAGCCATAGACCGATAGGTGATGTAGCGAAAGTGTGGGGAGCAAAGTGGAAAGAATTGGGTCACCAGGATGCGGCAGCCCATTCTTTTATACCGGTTATGTCAGTACCACCAAAGATTGGCACGAGGGTGATACAGGCACAAGCAGCGGATAGGTTTTCCCAGGAGCAGATTGTACGAATCTTAACTGAGGGTGCTGAATCCTATTCAGTGAGCTCTGATGGGGGTTTGAGATTTGATGGGAGATTGATGGTCCCAGAAGGAGAAGACTTACGTTATGTAGTGATGACACAGCCGCAAGGGTCTAGATTTAAGGTACATCTCAAAGGGGATAATATGTACTAGGATATGTGGTGGATGTATTAGAAGAGTGGGATGAAGAAGGAAATTGTAGAGTTCGTGTACAAATACCTGTCAGATGGTAAAGGTGGACCACCAGAGATCTCCAGGGTTACTCCAGTCGTTGGATATACGTACGTTGAAATGGGAGAGTATTTCCATGGACTTCATTACTGGGTTGCCTACATCACAGCGGGGCCATGATTCCATATGGGTTATAGTGGATCGATTGACCAAAGTAGCTCATTTTCTTCTAGTACTCATAGACTACACCACGGGCCAGTATGCACAATTATTCATGGCCGAGATTGTTAGGCTACATGGGGTGCCCCCGGATATTGTGTCTGATAGAGAGAAGATTTGTGTTTGGTAGAGCTTTCAGGAGGCCATGGGTACAGAGTTGAGATTGAGTTCAGCTTACAACCCACAAATAGATGGACAAACAGAGTGCACCAATCAGACGATGGAGGATATGCTACGCATGTGTGTCCTTGATTTTGGAGGAGGTTGGGAGCCATATCATCCACTGGTGGAGTTATCTTATAATAACTCCTATCAGTTCATGATTGACATGGCCCCATTTAAGGCGTTGTATGGAAGGACTTATAGTTCTCCCTCTTATTGGATAGAGGTGGGGGACAATAAGTGGCTCGGACTAGAGGTGATTAAGGAGACTTCACCTAGGATTGATCTTATTAGGAGTTTCATTCGGGTAACCCAGGACCGACAGAAGAGCTATGCCGATGCGAAGCGGTCCTTTTGAGAGTTTAGCGTGGGGGACCAAGTATTACTGCGCGTATCTCCTATGAAAGGAGTAATGAGGTTCGGGAAGAAGGGGAAATTGGCTCTGAGGTACATGGGACCATTTCCCATTGTCGAGAGGATTGGGCTGGTGGCATACAAATTGGGGTTACTAGATCATTTGCACCGCATTCACGATGTATTCCACATCTCGTCATTGAGACGATATCTTCGCGATGATATGGCGCACACTCACATTGCGAAAGAGGAGATCGACTTATAGCCCGACAGTTTTTATGATGAAAGATCAGTGGTTATCCTAGACCATAGCGAGAGGAAATTGAGGTCGAAGGTAGTTCCACTTGTACGGGTCAAGCGGGAGCATCCTAATGTGGAGGAATCCACTTGGTAGCGCGAGACAGATATGCGCAAAAAGATGTTCTGGTCTATTTTTACCAGGTATGGCTTATTTTCCAAATTTTGGGATGAAATTCCGTTATTAGGGGGTAAGTATGTAATACCTTATATTTTTATGACTTTTAAATTTGGGGATTTATTAAATTTAATTGATAATTAGTTAAATATTAATACGGAATTTTATTTTAAATATTTACTAGCACGACGAGAGTTAATAATTATTGGGAATTTACTAAATATTATTGGAGGAGTAAATTAATATATAAGATTGATTTTTATTAAAATTGTCGCGAGTGAATAAAATGGCAATTATGAAAAGTTAAGTCGGATTGCGTCTGCGTCGTATCGGGACTAAATTATTATTATAAAAGTGAATAAATTATAAGTCGACCATATGATCGTTTCGAGTGCACCAAAGTGTCTGGAAGGGTCGAGTTAGTCAGAAAAGTGTACTCGAGTGTTTAGTTTGGGTCTCGGGGCGTTTTTAGGCCTACTTGACATCTCGGGAGGCTATTATAGACATTTTATATTTTTGGGTAACTAAACCCCCGAATCTATGTAAGATATATCTTCTATTAGAAGTTATCTTTTAGGGTTAACAAACACAAAACATAAGAACGACCATTAGAGAAGAAGGTAGAGAGCTTTCCAAGAAATCCAAGGCCTAGAACTCACTCGATTGCACCGCCACCATGACCAAAACATAGATCATAAGACGAGGAATGCAACCATATCCTCTTCAACATCAAATTAGACATTAAAATCCCAGGCAAGTATCTATCTTTCTTATCTTTTAGTTAATGTTTCACCCATGTCAGATTAGGATTGTTAAAAACATGTTTTATGGAAGAATTTGCTGACTTAGAGAATTTAAATCACACGTTTTAGAGAAAATAGATATATTCTGGACATCTCAACATATGTTGAGGATTACCCAAGAAATTACATTGTTTTAGAAGTAGGAAGTCTGGAAAAGAAATAGAAGAATGGAAGTTTTATGAAAAAATTAGGGATCTTGATAATTATGTTAATTTACCCTATTAATTCAATACCTTTGATGAATTTGTACATGCTTCACGTAAGAAATCATGTATATTGGTATATATGACAAGTAGTAATTTTTTTTGGGAGTCTGGGAATCGTTAATGGAGTTTTGGTTGTGGTTGGAGAAGGAAACCTGTTGATAACAATGGCAGAATTTGGAATAACTGCTTGATCGATCGATCGATCGACCCCTCCTGGAAAACTGCATGTTTTTCCCCATTTTTTTTAATTTGGATAAAATACTTAGGAACCCTTGAATGTCCTTTAAATATTATAATGGACACGAAGAGGACTAGTAGGGTCTAAGCAGACTCCGTTGAATGAAATTTGATACGGGATGAAATTAGGGGTTAACGGGGGGTTTCGTCACACATTAGAAATTGTGCGTAGGTTCACTAAAGAATTGATACTCGTGAAAGAATTAGACCAGAAGGTTAGAGAGGGTGTGCCTACTGAAATTATATTTAGTAACAGAGACTACTTCGAGAGATGAGAAGTAAATGTGAAATGTGTATAATTAAGAGTAAAAGAGATGGATCCCTTGTGCGAGTTAATTGGGTAAAATTTTACTAAGTACGGATAATTATAATAATTATAATAATGGTTCGCGAGCGAACGTAATTTGGTAAATGTGAATATCTATATATATGACCGTGTCACTGTGTACATATATTAGTTATTATATTTGTGAATAATCATACCCGCGATACTTGCTATCACGAGGGTTGCCACGCCGGGATAGTCTTATCTCGATGGGACCTTTATGGGGGATATTGGCTTGTACCCTAGAACTTAGGATTCCTTGGTACAACCTATCTAAAAATGATAGTCATACGGTATTAAGAGACGTGAGGGGTATGTGCTGACCTTTTAGTGAATTGAAACTATTCTTCACCTCCATTTTGTGTGTTTTGTGTTAATACAGTTCGAGAGTGATTCCGAACTAGTATTTCCCTTACTACGAGTGATACGGGGACTTGATAGCAGAGTATGCCATCACCATAGATTTTATGTGGCGTGTCGAGAGTATATATATATATATATATATATATATATATATATATATATATATATATTATATGAGTGACTGAAGTATATATACATATATATGGAAACTTTCTACTCTGCGTATAAGTAGTTAAGTAATGAATAAATGCGCCAGCTTTATAATAAGTGTTCAGGAAATGTGTAACGGTACTTAGTTGTAATATGTAATGTAAGAAATATGGAAGGGATTGATTTTCTAAAACTAAATATCGTAGCCTTAGTACTTCTCGGGATAAAACTTTATGGAAACTAAGTTTGATAGACATATGAGTTTAGTAGTGCGGTAGGCGTGCACACTAGATGAGACGCGAGAATTCTCAAGAGAGTGTCGCATACTAACATGGTTATCGCATTAGCCAGTAAGAATTTTGAATACCTGCTAAACTATTTTAAAACTGTTTTACACTCGGGCTCTGACAAATTTTCTGTCGTTTCTCTCTCTCTTAGATATATGTGTATGTACTATAGGTGCCCAACCACAAGGGCATCATGCGTTGGTCCTTTGGATTGGACGTGCTGCAGCTTATGTAGGAGTTGCAGGTCCTTACTTTGGACGACCTCTTCAGGATTCAGTTCCTATTTTAGTTCTTCATTGTTAGGGCATGTGTCGCCCGATTTCCTATTTCGTTTGGATATGCAGATATTTATGTTTATTTATATTTCAAGTATTCATTACTCTTTGAGAGTTAACTATTATCAGGATGATTTCATTTATGGTTCTTAAACTTGGTTTTGTTTATCTAGATGGTTTAAATTCTTGTGTGTTAATTGCCATCCTTCGCGCTTATGTGATTCTTAAAATGTTGTTTATTAAAATGGCTTTCATATTGGAATTTGATAAAAATGAAAAGAAGGCTTTGAATTGTTTTGACACTTAGCTTAATTATTTAGGGAGTTTAAATTGGAAATAATTATTTTACGATAGTGATGCTAAGAATGAACCAACCGTTCACCTTGATTTTAATTTAATAAAGGACTGATCACCCGGTATTTAATTAGGCGGGGTGTCACATTTCTTTCCCTAGATTGCTCACCTATTGGATTTGAATTTTCTCACCATGACGAGAGTCTCAATTTGCTATCAAAATTGATAATTGAATTAAATTTAAAATATGACCATTGTAAGAGGGTAGTCCACTTGAAGTCTTGGGGTATATTAATACTAGTAGAGGAGTAACCCCTATAAGTGTGGTAAGAAATGATAACCCAAGTACTCTTTAAGAAGGAAAAATGAACATATAATATTATATATAACAAACACTCAGACTGAAGTCACAAATATCTCATGTATATCTTAAATGATAATAAAGGAAACTCAGGAATAATTGATTCAAAGGGAGAGATAAGTAAGCACCCTAGATGCACCTTGGCAGGAACCCAACTCACCAATAACCTCAGGTATCTCTCTGGTTAGATATTAAAATCTTCCCAATAAATGACAATGGTGAGTTAGTAAACTCTCTAGTTTTACAATAACTTCTCTTTGAAATATTCTCTCTCTATTTATATAATCTATAGAATGAACTCTATCTTCTCAAACGTGGTTGTGGATATTAAATAACCCCACACCCTCCCCAAGATATCTCAATGCTCATTATTGTGATAGACCTCCCTTTCATATTTTAAGTCTCAAGCATTAAATGTCTTATGGGTTAGAACAACCTACATCATAATCATTAAATATAAGGACGTGCCTTTTTTCTTATACACCCTACTTCAGAGGACTATCATAATAAATATGTCTCACTAAACCATCTGATAACCTCAATATCACAATGGTTTACTTATGTTTGAAAAGGATAGTGGGTAGATGTCAAGTGACGCCACTTAAAGTTTATTTGACATTTGGTAGCAGGCTATTTGGGTCAAAGCTCACTATACGGTGGAACTCAAGGTTACTTTGACCAAGCCTCCATGGTGAAATATCTCTCGATGTTTTACCAATTGTATCTAAGATGGTCGACAAAAGCCTTAACACTTCCTCAATTCTTAATCTTCCTAATCAAGTCCCTCTGAAGTTCCCCTGGTGAGTTAATTTGATAGAGCATATGAGCTCCCCCAAGCCATGCCACACCTTGTCTCTCGCGAGTACCGTGTGATATCACACTCAATATTACAATCATTACAACATTACAATCAATGTAATTAAAAGATACAATATGACTAAGTGAAAATGAAAGATAAAAAAGGATCTCTCTTAGCCCATTTTCTCGTAGAGCTGCATCACTGAGCTACCTCGCTGAGCTTCCTCACTTAGCTACCTCACTATGCTACCTCGCTAACTTCATGCTTCTTTAGTCCCTTGAGTCTTCTCATTAATTGGGGAAGCTCTCACTAATTCATAGGTTACCTTGAAGCCCAACCTACATTTGCCACTTTTTGTACAAATTTGTTATGAGAACACAAAATGTTTGCCGATTTTTTTTTTCAATCCGATGGACCGTCTTCTTTTGTGAGAAAAAATTCTTTGTTATGCGCCTTCATTAAAATTGGCTATATGCAAAAGGGACATCGTAACTTTTTCCTGTTGTTAGATCTTAATCGTTCTACCTTCTTCATTGGTTGCTGGAATTCTCTCAAAGAACCTGTGGATGATGTCCGTCATCATTCAGACTGCTCATAAAAAAATTCTCCCCAACCTACTTCATTATGTTCCACCATTGAGTTAACTTGTAGTCATGTGACATTATATTAGGGTTGTCCCATGTAACAGGATTTCTCTCCATTTTTTGTGATAAAAAAATTCTCGGCATTTGAACTTGTATAATTCTTCCTGATGTATTTGAGTTGTGTCCATCCCCATTTTAACTTGTTCGAAAAAGGAAAAATTCTCCACGATGTACCTGAGTTCATGTGTTCTCCGTTTGTAAAGTTGGCGAGGGGATATGATGAACTTTTTGAACTGTGATGCGAGCAACCTCCTTTCTGGGGTTTAAAGTTAAAAATTCTCTCAAATTCATCTTCAACCCGTGGTATCATCGTTTCGGATTACAGCGTGACGAATTTCTATAATTGGGCTTTGGGATTCAAATATATTTTTAAAAAAATTGCGCCATAAAGCATTACTTAATCTAAAAGAGACACTTTCTCTTAATGACGTGCGAGTGTCTTTTCAACTTTCAGAGAACTCTTTGAGGTTCCATGTGTCCATTTGTCATCATTACGGGAGGTAGTGGGAAAACTTAACAATATGTTGGGATTCCAACGTTCAATACCTTCAACACATAGCGCATTTTTTTCTTTTCATGCTATCGTCTTCATAGTGCTAGAGAGAGGAAAAACATGTGTTCTTCTTATGTTTTTTTTACTGGGGCTCTTTATTCCCTCTCTCTTTGCCACCATCTAAAGACACCACTTCATCTCTTTCTATGCTCATCCTTTTCTTTACCTGGATGGCTTCTTCTTTTTCTATCCCGGTTGCTCCAACCACCATCTACAGTCACAAAAAAATCGATGGATTCTTCTTCTTCTATCCTGGTTTCTCTAACCACCATTACTACTTCTTCTACCGCTTCGAATGCCACCTCTCTGATGGAGACCCTCCAAGAGCAACTGCGCTTCTATTATCATTATTACATTTTTAGAAAAGATGACGACTTCTTAGGTTTCTACAAGACTTGAACTTTTTGTGCCAGATTTGTTCCCCTGCTCTTCGGTGATGAAGACGAAGATTCTACTATCTAGGTCCCCCCCCCCTCCCCCCCCCCTCCCCCCCCCCCAAAGAGGGAACTATGAAATTCCCTCACTCTCATATTGACGTTGAAGGCCTTGGTTGTTCCCCATCTAACTTCACTTCCTGGAACACTCATATGCAATCCACCCATTATGATGCCTTTATTAAGGTTGGGGTTCATCACACCACCTATTTTGAGGAGTTTACCCTATCCAAATACAATTTTGCGTTACATGTCCTGGTATCCTATTGGAATGTAAAAACCAACACTTTCATAGCATAGTGGGGGAATTCACCATTACACTAGAGGAAGTTTATGAGCTGCTTGGGCTTTTGCCCATAGGTGATTTGACCTACCATGACGAGGGCTTAGATACCAAAGAAACAAAAGCCCGAGAATACCTAGACCACATTTGCAGGAGCTTCATTAGTACATCAAACATGCCTACCTTTGCCCCTTTATTAGCTACTCCATTCATACCCTTACTTCTACTAATATCAGCCTCAGCAAAGGTAGATGCCTTGAGTTACCAGTGTACATACTTAAAATTATTTCCAATTTTATCTTGCCCAGAAAGCCCAACGATCAACCTCATAAGGTTATTATTAATTTTTCCATCCGATTAGCGAGGGGGTACAAGCACCCTTTGGAATCCATGGCTTTGGGATCACTTTATACTTGATTGGATAGGACCCCTACTATATCCTTCAATTATAAAGAAAAATTTCAATTTTGCTCCCCCCCCCCACCCCCCCCCAAAAAAAAATAAAGAGTTGCACTTTGAACTAGGTTTCTCTCATTCACGAGCCGTCTTAAGGCAAATTGATTTATTGTTGTTTTAGGGTTTTATATGGTTATTTTGAGGGTTTTACTTTGATTATATTTTTCAGTTTTTTAGTTTACCGTATAATTTTGTTAATCTTCAGGGTTTGATATCCCTTGATTTTGTTATTGTTTAGGGTTTGTTTGGCACAATTTGGTGGTTTGTTTTGGGATTTGCTAGTTGTAGTTTTGTGTTGCTACTTACTACAAATATGTTTCTTGGGGAATTGATAATTATTGTTTTGTCTTCTCTATTGGGGTATTTTCTTTAACTCTTACATTTTTTTAAATTTGTAATTTAAATACTTTTTCAGTTATAGTAGGACGATATGATAAATGTTAGATGAGTTACAGTATGTGAGGTGATTTATTTGAGTTATGATTGTCCAAAAGTGCAAATTTTCAATTGAGTATTTAAAATAAAATAAAAATCACCCTAGAAAAATTCACCTCGGATCTTTATCTCTCAAGCCCCCACGGTGGTTGATGATGTTGGGCACAACGGTGCCCCGCCCATAAAGTTTTTCTGGGTCCGCCAATGCACATGGTGTAACGAGTTTATGTTCAATTTTTCATTAGATCTCACTTAATTTTTTCTCATCTCATACCACTCAAATTCTCACTTCCCCTCAATCGTCTTCTCCACTAATGCCCTCCCCACCACTGTAACACATCATCGTCACCACCCATGAATAAATACGTCTCTCTCTCTCTCTCTCTCTCTCTCTCTCTCTCACACACACACACACACACACAAACACCCCCCCATATTTATTTGTTATCTCTCTCTCTCAGACACCACCACAACCCCACCAAGAATTTATTTTTTTGGCACCACCAGGCTACTTAGAGTAACTTGTTCATGTTAATTTTCTCATTATGTCTCACTACATTTCTTTGTCATCTCAAGCCACTCAAACTCTCACTTTCTCTCAAACGACTTATGTACTTGCACCCTCTCCACCACCTACGAACACATCTCTATCCTCTCTATTTCTCTCTCACACACATAAACACACACTCACACAAACACACACACACACACACATACACACACACACACACACACACACACACACACACACCATATTTATCTATTTTCTCTCTCTCGTGCACTAGGCCACTCCTGAGATTGATAAAAATTGACAAGACCCTGTGCGAAAATCGTAATATATGCCACTTTCATGTGTATTGATGTAAAAAATGAGACCTCAATATATAAGTAATAACAAATAGACCAACGGCGGATAAGAGCAATCACTCATTAGCACAGGCTCAGGACCGCCCTTGCTCATGCGCGAACATAAATTCTAGTTATGACAAAGTCTATATTTGTTAAAAAAAAGGCCCAAATTAATATTTTGGCAGAAAACTCAACTCATAACTTGAAAAAAGTAGATATTCACATGGGATTCACATAACACTTTCAAAAATTCACATGTCTAAACTTGCAACCTAACTCCCTCAATCCCTAAAATAATGACGAGATTCGAGTTTTAAGCCTCGAATTTGGATAGAAATTTATAATCATGTAGTTGTACATACTCAGGGTCCAACCCCAAGTTTGGGGAAAAGATTCAGAATCCATATCCTGAGATTTGGGTAAAAATTCCGTTCTCATGTCCCGAATAGATAAAATTTTGTTAATTTTTTTAGCTGCACCCATTCGGGGTCCAGGGCCCTCAACCGAGGTCCATTTTTTTTTTCAAATTTAAGGTTAAATGCATCTAATTTAGGGCCAAATTTTTTGCTACAAGCCCCGAATTTGGAGAAAAATTCGGGATTATAATAACGAAGTTGTGGGTTTCAAAAAATTTTTACATTTTATTTACAAAATTTAAACTATGTTTTGAATTACATTTTAGTATCTATTTTATCATAAGTTGTTTATATGTTGAATCATAAAAATAACGCTTCTTAGAGTTATTTGTTGATTAAATATATATATATATATATATATATATATATATATATATATATATATATATATATATATATATATATACACACACACACACTAGCGAATACCCGTGCCTAAAGGCACGACGAAAATTTCCAAAATATATAATTACAAAATGGCGCATATAATTTTGAAAAGTCTAAAGTCATGTATAATATAAAATATAAATTATTTTTATATTATAAGTGTAAATTTTCAAATTATTTTATCGTGTAAATTTAAGTAGTGTTAAATCTTGTATAATCAAGTCAAAAAATTATTTTACAACACATAAGTGTAAACCATTTAAATTATGTTTTAAGGGCTATACACCCCATTTAAGAAAAAAAGTAGTCCAATAATAATACTAACTGGTTATCTTGAACCTCGTAACAATTGTAATCTAATATATAGCATGGGAAAAAAAATTCAATACATTACAACCTGAAAAATTTAAGTCGAAAAATATTTTTACAACACAAATAAATCAATACCCACCTTTTTTCTAATGAATAAAAAAAAGAGGTGATCCATTAATAAAAAAATAATTATAAGACTACTTGCAAGTTAAATTTATATAATACTACTTGCAACTATTACATAATAGAATGGACTTCCATTAGTTAAATTTATATAAGACTACATTGTCTAACGATTACATAACAAAAAGGAGGTTAATATTAGGTATTCCACAAGAGGAGGTTAATATCAGTTAAATTTATATAAGACTAATTGCATGTTTATGATGCTCATATTAACTTTTACACAAAAGAAGGTTAATGTTAGGTATTCCACAGTTTATATGTAATTCTCTATTCATTATAAGCTATTATTAACTGAAATTGTGTGAAGGTACAATATGATATCTTTCATAAAAACATCACTTACACCAACAAATATCCTTTACAACAACAAATGGACTCCCATGAGTTATCTTTATTGACAACTGTTTGGTTACCATCACAAAGTTTCTTAACTTTGATAATAGGAACATAAATCAAGAACTATTACAGGTAAAAAAAATGTCTTTCTTTAACCAAGAAAATTTCTCTCCCTTTAACTCAATAACTATTATAGCTCTCTCTTCTTCAAATCATATTCTATGCAATGTGTCTGTGAAACAAAACTCATATACAAAGAAACCCATATACACTGTGCAAACCAAATTGTAAAACCACATGTAGATTTTGAAAAAAAAATGAAAACACTTTACATACAAAGAAAAACGCAAACTCGAAAGCATAGAAGATGAAATGATTCTAAAGTATCTCCAAAATTTGTAGTCTGCAAGGAGATAAGAAGAATAAAAATACTTGAATGATTTTCAATGAAAAATAATTAAAATCCTAAGTTCAAAATTTGTAGTCTGCAAGGAGATAAGAAGAATAAAAATAATTATAATATTAGAAAAGCCATCATTCCATAACTTCCAATCACCCCTTAAACAAAAATGAAAAAAGATATTTAGAAATAAAGTTTATTGGGTTTTGAATTGTCCATGTCAATATCCGCCAAAAAACGAATTTCAATAAATGAAAACCCTATTTGGCAGCAATAGTTTCCCCGCACAATGAGTGTTAATTGGAAAATCATATTTCCACCGGTTAAAAAAAGATATCGTATTAGAAGATAAATATATGGTAAGAAATTGGGACCTTATTTTGAAACAAAAAAATACGTTTAGAAACATCCATATAAAGACCTACAAAACCAAACCCGAAAGAGAGAAAGGGTTGAGTCATTAAATGGTTTCCTCACCTAATGACGAACCTGGAACATCCACTCAATATAAATTAGTTTCGGATATAAGTGGCCCAACACTTGAATGTGACAACCCGCTGGCCATCCCAATACTCCAATAATAACAGGAATCATAGATGGACCATTCTCAGCATCACAATAAAATAATAAGTATACGGGATAACCACCTTAAATTTTCGAAAATGGATTGTAAAATATTATTCTATAAGTTAAAGAAAGCATTTTAAACAACCCAAACTGAAAAGAAGGTGGATATAACTACAAGAATAAAACTGAACAACACATATATAACATAATAACCGAATACGCTATCGGTTAATAGTCCCATACAAGTAGTTTCAACAATTAAATTAAGTTACATAATATATGACAGTAGACAATTACAAAAGCTTGGGCCACACTCCAAAATAATTAACCCGATCATAACTAGAGTACAAAAATGAAAGCGTCTATAAAAAATATCCCGCAACATCCGCAAGGTGTTGCATCTCTAAGACATAGGAAAGGGAAAGTGAGTACGGGCATCCTTGCGGCGGAGCACCTCAGAGAATATAAGATTCATGCACAACAAGAAATCTGAATGGGTCAGGGCCCGGGTTTATATGATCACCAGTTGAATAAAGTGTATGACAATTATGAACAGTTAATCATGATCAATAGTGATAAGAATCTAAGTACTCAAGTTAATAGAATAGACTAAGACATTTAAAATGACCATAACTTTTATTCAGTTTTACAAGAGGATATAGATAAACATTTTTCATTAATAATTTCAATCCTTTACAGTGTTTCATTTTATCATTTCCGTATCTCATTAGGAAAATGTATTCAAAGACCATTTTATCCTTAGAGTACTTTATCACAAATCAAGTTCCACTTGAATAAGAATAGTTATATTCAAATACATAAAATGATTCTAAGACCGTCCTTCCGAGTTTCCCCACCGGACGCGCCCCTAAATGGCTATCATCTTCCAGGGACTATCAAACTAGACAACTTGGGCATCCTACAACGCGAGACATCGGTAAGCGGCTATATACCTGTGAGTGAGTCATAACCACACCCGAAATTACACCACATCGCAAAAATAAATACAATATACACAATGACGGGTCTTATGGCCGAGGACTATATTCACCCTGCATTCACTAGCCAGGGGACTTCACCTCATGCGCGTACTTCCCTTATGATAGAATTTAGAGAGGTGTGTTTAAGTAAATTATCATTTACCATTTTATTCCCATTTTAAAATATACAATACATTTTATCCGAAGCCATATGTAATTTATGCCATCATTATATCCTCAATGATTAATAGACCTCTTAATCATTTTCCAAGAATTTATTGCATTAATATAAATCACCAAGTCTAGCATACCTCAATTGATCTTCTAAAGTCCCCCAATATATCCTTACAACTCCTAGTCTCACCTTAAATAACTAAAGGAAAATAATACCTTCCCATCAATTTGGAAATCCCCAGAACAAGCCCTATTTAATCCATTTCTCATATAGGGTAGTTACCTAACCCATCTAAAACACTAGGACTCTAAGTTTACTTCATACAACAAGGTTCCTAGTCCCTAAGAAAAAAGAAAAAGGATTAGAATTGTGTTATAAAAATAACTCAAAATTGCAGAAATTTTGAATCGATTCGCCCTGGCCGAATCGATTCGGTCCTGAAAGCGATTCGATTCGGATCAGTTGAATCGATTCGGACAGGAGGACCTGACTTTCTGCAAACTGTCTAATTGATTCGGACCGGCCCAATCGATTCGGCTACTCAGTCTGTAGCCCTACTTCTTTAGCGAATCGATTCGCTATGGGCGAATCAATTCGCCTAACCCAGAAATCCCAATTTGGCTATGGAGTTTTGAAACTCCAAACTCTCCCAACTCATTTCTACCCAAACCAACATCATTATTTCAACCTAAAACAATCACCAATGTATCCTAAACATTATAAATCACACAATAACTATCTACATAAGATTATAAGGGTTCAAACACTACAATTCTCTTACAACCCTAAAATGGCTAAATCGTTTCTAATACACAACTATCACACAATTTATTCAACCTAAATCATATATTAGCAAGTAAGAAAACTTGTCGTGAGGTTGAAATCTCAGATTTCTTTTGGTAGCAAAAACTCCAAGTTTAGTCTCCACTTATCTTTCCTTTCTTCTCTTTTCTCCACAATTATCTTCTTCTCTCTTTCTCTCTAGGTTTAGTAAAACACACTTAAGAAATGTAAGGCTTTCCAAGACTAAATCATTCCCTTAGCCTAAATTCCCAACTTAAATTGTTAATACGTCATTAAAATGACTCGCAACTACACATCTAAGCCATAACCAGTCAAAAGTGCTCAAAACACAAAAATACAATATGACACTTATTTTGACTATCTCGCACATTTCGGGACTAACTATGCCGTCTAATTTGGCATCCGGAATAATATACATAAATTTCATATTCCATTTCATTCTAAACCACAACTGTCATTTTAAGCACATAACATAATAAAATATGACACAATGCCATTTATGTTCCAATAATGGTAAATATGCAACATTCTAGTGAATATTCTTTATTACTCATTTAGAAGATATTTAATCCATAATCCATTATGTTATATAATTACTTCATATAGTAATTTAATATAAAATAATTATTTCAAAAGTAAGGGTTGTTACATAATCCCTCCCTTATGAGGGAATTTTTCCCTCAAAGGCTTACCTTGCAAAAAGAGATGGGGATACCTATCCCGCATATCATCCTCACGCTCCCACATCGATTCCTCGGTGTTGTGATGACCCCATTGAACAGGAACCAAGGGCATCACTCGAGACCTCAGTCTTCGCTCTCCGAGATCTAAGATTGCCACTGGTTGTTCCTCATATGAACTATCGGGTTGTAATTCGATATCATCCAAGGGATTACGCCGATGAGCTCTTTCACACCTCTTATACTTTTTCAAATATGAAACATGGAATACATCATGAATTTGTTTTAAGTCTTCAGGTAAGGTAAGTTGTTACGGCACTTGGCCTACCTTGGAAATAATGGGAAAAGGTCCAACATAGCGCGGTACAAGCTTTCCTTTCTTCCCAAATCTCTTAATACCTTTCATTGGCGATACTCGCTCCAACACCTGATCTCCAACTTCCAACTCTATATGCCTTCTATTCGCATCGGCACAACTCTTTTGTCTATCTTAAGCTACTCGAATGCGATTTCGAATGAGTTCAATCTTTGAAGAAGTGTCTTGGATCATTTTCGATTCAAGAAATTTATTATCCCCCACCTCCAACCAATAAGTGGGTGATCTACACGGCCTACCATACTATGCCTCATAGGGTGCTATCCCAATAGTGAATTGGTACGAATAATTATAAGCAAATTCGACCAAAGGGAGATATTGTTCCCAGCCACCCTTAAAATCAAGCACACACATTCAGAGCATGTCTTATAGCATTTGGTTGACTCTTTTAGTCTGCCCATCGGTTTGAGGGTGATAAGAAGTGCTCAACTTTAATTCCGTTCCCATAGCTTCTTGGAAACTTCGCCAAAAGCGGGAAACAAAAATCTTATCTCTATCAGAGACTATATTTTTGGGCACTCCGTGGAGTCTCACCACTTCCACAATAAATAGCTGAGCATAACGAGCAGCATTATAATATGTGCGTACGGGTAGGAAGTGTACCGACTTAGTCAAACGATCAATAATAACCCAAATGGAATCGTGATCGCTCGGCGACGTTGGTAGTCCCGTGATAAAGTCCATCCAAATACTTTCCCACTTCCATACCGGTATTTCCAACGGTTTTAACAAACCCATTCGTCTTTGATGATCTACTTTCACCAGTTGACAAGTGGTGCATTGGGAAACAAATTCAGAAATATCCCGTTTCATGCCTGGCCACCAATATTGATGGCGCATGTCCTAGTACATCTTGTCATTACCTTGATGCACTGTAAACTTAGATCCATGAGATTCAGTCATCATGGCCCGTCTTAAATCCCCTTCGTCCGAGATAATAAGTCTCCTGTGGAAACGTACCCCACCCTCAGAGCTTATAGAGTAGGATTTTTCTCCCTCGGTCAACAATTGGCGTATACGGTCCTGACAACTTCCGTCCCTTCCTTGAGCTTCAACAACCCTTGCCACTATTGTAGGCGTAACGGTCATCACTGACATAAATTCCCTAGCAACCATGTCCTCCTGGCTAAGCTTCTTCCATTTCTCTTTCCATATCTCCACTGACTCCCCCTCGGGCTTTCGACTTAACGCATCGGCCACTACATTCGCCTTGCCTGGGTGATAGTGGATGTCAAATTGATAATCTTTCACAAAATCTAACCACCGGCGTTGATGCATATTTAAATCTTTCAGTGAAAATAAATATTGCAATGATTTGTGGTCCGTGAAAAGACTAAATTTCTCCCCCAGGAGATAATGCCTCTAAATCTTGAAGGGGAAAACTACTTTGGCAAGTTCCAAATCATGTGCCGAATAATTCTTTTCATGGTGCTTTAGGTTGTGAGAAGCATAAGTAATGGCCCACTGCTCTTGTTGTAGTACACCTCCCAATCCTTGTAGAGATGCGTCGGTGAAAACCAAATATTCCAATCCTGGCCTTGGTAACGCAAGGACTCGAGCAGAAGTTAACTTATCCTTGAGCTCGTCAAAAGATAACTGATAAGACTCATCCTAAACAAACCTCACCCTTTTCCAGGTTAAATTTATCAAAGGGCTTGCAATTTTAGAAAAACCCTTGATAAATCGACGGTAGTAGCCTGCCAAACCCAGGAAACTACGAACCTGGGTAGGTGTCATATGCTGACCCCATTCCCTCACCGCAACCACTTTACTTAGGTCTACCAAAATACCCAGGGCTGTCACAATGTGACCCAGAAACTGTACTTCCTGCAACCAAAACCCTCACTTCTCAAACATGGCATACAACTGATGATCCCTCAACGTCTGTAGGACAACCGTAAGTGAGTAGCATGATCGACTTCTGTTCTAGAATACGCCAAGATGTCATCAATGAACACGATAACAAACTCGTCTAAGAACTCTTGAAAGACTCTATTCATAAGTTCCATAAACACGACGGGAGCATTGGTTAATCCGAAGGTCATAACTAGAAATTCGTAGGACCCATATCTAGTTAGGAAAGCGGTTTTGGACACATCCTGCTCTCGTATCCTCAACTGATGATACCTCGTCCTCAAATATATTTTAGATAAGTATGAAGGTCTCCTAAGTTGATAGAACAAATCGTCAATTCGGGGTAATGGGTATTTGTTCCGGATGGTGACTTTATTCAACTCTCTGCAGTCAACACACAATCGGAGAGAACCGTCTCTCTTCTTCACAAATAACACTGGAGCACCCCACGGCGATGTGCTTCACCTAATAAACCCTTGTTCTAGCAAGTTTTGAATCTAATTCCTTAATTCCCTCATCTCAATAGGAGCCATGAGGTACGGGACTCTAGCAAACGGTCGCGTTCTCGATGCTAAATCAATTACAAACTCAATCTCCCTATTTGGAGGCAAACCCGATATTTCCCGAAAAACATCTTGGAAATCTCAAACAACCACAATCGAATCTAAGGAAACGACTACATCCCGATAAGTCTCCTCCGCGATACAGTACAAGTAATTGCTAGAACCTCCTTCCGAATGAGGCATAGCCACTAAAAACATTTCTTGCCCCGAAATGACAAAAACTATACATTTCCCATAACAATTAACTATCACACGATACTTCATTATCCAGTCCATACCCAGGATTACATCATACCTGACCATATTAAGGACGAGCAAATCGACCTCAAAACATAAATTACAAAGATTTATTTCTACTCGTTTACAAACAAAGAAGAAAACTGAACCATCACCCATGGAAGATTCAACACTAGTGAAGGTAATTTTCGTAGACTTTATCAACTCTGTAGTTTGAGAAAAGCTTCTAGAAATAAATGAGTGTGTCGCACCCGTATCAAATAATACACGACACATATGCCCCTGAATAAGAAAATTACCCTCAATAGCTGGCAGCGCGGGCAGAGCCGGAGGAAGCATATCATCCTGAATGTGGTAAACACGACCGTACTGTAGATGTCCCTATTATGAAGGGACAACTGGATTAGGCATCTGAGGCGGTAGCTGGGCCTTTGGAAGTTGTGGAATCCTAGGAAGATGTCCCCCAATCAACTGACTCTCCACATTGAAAACATCGACCTGTCATATTCTCGGTTATTTCCAAACTTCCCAAAGCCTTGGCCTAGATGGCCTCTACCCCCATTACTGCCCCGACCTGCTTGTTGATGGGCACCCTTACCGTACTTATTATTACTGCCACCAACAGTTAATCAACCAAAATGTTTCCGTTTAGACAAGTCCCCCTACTGGGTGTCCCTTTCTTTTCTATTTATTTCTCGAAGATTGGGACGAGGGTAGTGCTCGTCCTCCTATCCCATTGCCTCCGGGTTTGGCCGCTTTCCCCAAAACTGAATCCTTCTTACTACTTTGGACATACATCCGATGTTCTTGACAATGGAGTAATGTTGCGTTCATCACCTCCCCAAAAGTTTGCAAAGGTGGATTGCCCAGCAAATGTTGTTGTATCCTCCAGTGTAAACCCCCAATAAATTTGGATATCCTCCTCTCCTCCGGATTCACCTCATCCGGTACAAAACTAGCTAATCGGGTGAATTCCTCTTCATATTCCGCAACTGAATGTTCACCTTGCACCACATCTTGCAGTTTTCTTCTCATCTCCCTCTGAACTGCGGGAGGAAAATACTTTCGGTTAAACAAAACCCAAAAGTCGATGATCGTCATGGTATCTCTCTGCTATGGCATATTCATTGACTCCCACCAACGTAATGCAGCTCCAACGAGTTTGAAAGTAGCAAGGATTTGTTTCCTCTCCTCACTACACTCCACCATACACAGATGGCGCTGTATATCCTTTTTCCACTGATTAGCTACTATAACGTCATAACGTCCTTGAAATTCTAGGGGATGGCCCTTTAAAAAGTATTCTCTGACCCTTTCCCACGGAGAAGGTCCCGTAGGAGCTTGTACATCCTGATCTTGTGGCTATTGAGCTTTTGGAAATTGCTGAACCACGGCAGTCATCGCTGTGTTGACCACTTGGGCCACAATATTTGCTACATCAGCAACATTTATATTCCCTTACTGTGGCGGTGGAGGACCTACCTCCTCTTCTACAACACTATTCCTTCTAGCGGGGTGCCCTTTCTTAGGAGGCATCTGAGACAAAGAACACTAGAGTTAAAAATGCTATATAGAACAATCCATTTTACAGAAGATCACAATCATAGACAATAAAACAGCCCTAACATTAAGCTCTATATCAAAGAACTCTACGGTAGATCGTGACAAGTCCTCATAGATCTTAAGGACTCTAGAACCTGATGCTCTGATACCATCTGTGACAACTCGCTTATCAAAATAAGAGGCGGCCAGCCCAATACTCCAACAATAACAGGAATCATAGATGGACCATTCTTAGCATCACAATAAAATAATAAGTATACGGGATAACCACCTTAAATTTTGGAAAACGGATTGACAAATATTATTTTATAAGTTAAAGAAAGCATTTTAAACAACCCAAACTGAAAAGAAAGTGGATATAACTACAAGAATAAAACTGAACCGCACATATATAACATAATAACCGAATAAGCTGTCGGTTAACAGTCTCATACAAGTTGTTTCAACAATTAAATTAAGTTACATAATACATGACAGTAAACAATTACAAAAGCTCGGGCCACACGCCCGACTAATTAACCCTATAATAACTAGAGTACAAAAATGAAAGCGTCTATAAAAAAAGATCCCACAACATCCGCAAGGTGTTGTAGCTCCAAGACACAGGAAAGGGAAAGTGAGTACGGGCGTCCTTGCGGCGGAGCACCTGAGCGAATATAAGATTCATGCACAACAAGAAATATGAATGGGTCAGGGCCCGGTTTTATATGATCACCAGATGAATAAAGAGTATGACAATTATGAGCAGTTAATCATGATCAATAGTGATAAGAATCTAACTACTCAAGTTAATAGAATAGATTAAGACATTTAAAATGCCCATAACGTTAATTCAGTTTCACAAGAGGATATAGATGAACATTATTCATTAAGAATTTCAATCCTTTACACTTTTTCATTTTATAATTTCCGTATCTCATTAGGAAAATGTATTCAAAGCCCTTTTTATCCTTAGAGAACTTTATCACAAATCAAGTCCCACTTGAATAAGAATAGTTATATTCAAATACATATAATGATTCTAAGACCGTCCTTCCGAGTTTCCCCACTAGACGCACCCCTAAATGTATATCATCTTCCGGGGTCTATCAAACAAGACAACCTGGGCATCCTACAATGCGAGACATCGGGAAGCGGCCATATAACTGCGAGTGAGTCATAACCACACCCGAAATTACCCCACATCGCAAAATTAAATATAACATACACAATAACCAGTCCTATGGCCGAGGACTATATTCACCCTGCATTCTCTAGCCAGGGGACTTAACCTCATGAGCGTACTTCCCTTATTATAGCATTTAGAGAGGTGTGTTTAAGTAAATTATCATTTACCATTTTATTCCCATTTTAAAATATACAATACATTTTATCCGAAGCCATATGTAATTTATGCCATAATTATATCCTCAATGATTAATAGACCTCTTAATCATTTTCTAAGAATTTATTGCATTATTATAAATCACCAAGTCTATCATACCTCAATTGAGCTTCTAAAGTCCCCCAATACAACCTTACAACTCCTAGTCTCACCTTACTTAACTAGAGGAAATTAATACCTTCTCATTAATTTGGAAATCCCCGGAACAAGCCCTATTTAATCCATTTTTCATGTAGGGTAGTTACCTAACCCATCTAAAACTCTAGGACTCCAAGTTTACTTTATACAAGAAGGTTCTTAGGCCCTAAGCCTAAAGAAAAAGGATTAGAATTGAGTAAGAAAAATAACTCAAAACAACAGAAATTCCGAATCGATTCGCCCTGGCCGAATCGATTCGGTCCTGAAAGCGAATCGATTCGGACCAGTCGAATCGATTCGGAGAGGGGGACCTTACTTTTTGCAAATCGTCGAATCGATTCGGATAGGCTGAATTGATTTGACTACTCAGACCTATAGCCCTGCTTCTTTAGAGAATCCATTCGCTAGGGGCGAATCGATTTGCCCAGCCCAGAAATCCTAATTTGGCTATGGAGTTTTGAAACTCCAAACTCTCCCAACTCATTTCTACCCAAACCAACATCATTATTTGAACCCAAAACAATCACCAATGTATCCTAAACATTATAAATCACACAATAACTATCTAAATCAGATTTTAAGGGTTCAAACACTACAATTCTCTTACAACCCTAAAATGGTTAAATCATTTCTAATACACAACTGCCACACAATTTATTCAACCCAAATAATAAATATCAAGTAAGAAAACTTGCCTTGAGGTTGAAATCTCATATTTCTTTTGGTAGCAACAAATCCAAGCTTCAATCTCCACTTCTCTTTACTTTCTTCTCTTTTCCCCACAATTCTCTTCTTCTCTCTTTCTCCCTAGGTTTAGTAAAACACACTTAAAAAATGTAAGGCTTTCCAAGACTAAATCGTTCCCTTAGGCTAAATTCCCAACATAAATTGTTAATACCTCATTAAAATGACTCAAAACTCCACATCTAAGCGATAACCAGTCAAAAGTGCCCAAAACACAAAAATATAATATGACACTTATTTTGACTACCTCGCACATTTCGGGACTAACTACGCCCTCTAATATGGCGTTCGTAATAATATACGTAAATTTCATATTCCATTTCATTATAAACCACAACTGTCATTTTAAGCACACGACATAATAAAATATGACACAATGCTATTTATGTTCCAATAATGGTAAATATGCAACATTCTAGTAAATATTCTTTATTACTCATTTAAAAGATATTTACTCCATCATCCATTATTTTATATAATTACTTCAAACAGTAAATTAATATAAAATAAATCTTTCAAAAGTAAGGGATGTTACATTGAAACACTACAATTTTAGTGTTTGAGGAACCTGTATAAAAGTAATGTCTTAAAACATATGTACATAAAAATAAAAGCATATGTACATAAAAGAATATGATTAATGTGATAGACAACAAAAATAATAAAAAAAAGGAAATTCTTCATTTTCCAGCTCATTGATGAGAAATAACATCCAATTATTGTGAAATATGATATAGAAGTTTCAATCATAACTGCCAACAACTCACATCCTATATTACCTTTATCAACCACGTACAACTACATGTCTCCCACTACCTTCGTCAACAGGTGATGTGGATGAAGTTGGATGGGTAGGTTGAAACCCATCAAGAAACACCCACATCAAATCTATTGATACTCACTCTTTCAATTGTTGTTTTTCTCTTACAAACAATAAACTGAATTAGAAACAGGGGGACATGAATAGATTAGAAGCATGGACAGTTTTGTTGAATTTTTCAACCATCTAGAAAGTGGGTTTTCTGGCATAAATTTGGTGGCCGATTATGTTGGGTTTTTTGACGGATTGTAAGGAGGGTTTTTCGAGGGAAATTTGGTTAAGTGTGTTGGGGAATTTTATTGCTTAGTTTTCCGGCGTTCTGGAATGATTTGGTCTGGATTTGGATGGAGGCTTTATGCCGGTGGTGTGGGTTTGGATTTGGATGGAGGTTTAATACTGGTGGGGTGGATTTGGATTGTGCGAGAGAGAGTAAAAAAACATCAGATGTGTTTCTAAACTTTGGAGTGCGAGAGAGCTATATTGAGTGTCCTTTCTTCTTGAGCCTTGGGCTCAATGAAGTGGGTGGGTGGGCAGATTTTTTGACACGATCTCAACAGTAAGAGAAGATGTTCTTTTGTGGCCGCGTGCCCTCAGAGAGGTGGAACGGGTGGGAGGCTCGAGGTAATAGAACGTGGGAGACATTTCGTTCACGTAACTTTTGATCTCACCCTTCATCCAGTGCGTAGTTGGCTTTGATCTCAAACCTTAAATGTGTTATCATCTTATTGAACAGTAAAAACACCATTGTAACTTATATATATATATATATATATATATTTATTTATTTATTTATTTATAACGGAGTTTTTAGTGTGGGAAAGTTAATGAGAGAGAATATATATTTACATACGCACACACATAGATTGTTGAGTTGATCATTATGGTGGTGGTTTGGTGGTGGAGTTTATGATGGCATGGGGTGGAGACGGTGATGCTATACTATTTGATGTTCACTTGGGTTTGAGTGTTTAGAGAGAGAAACAAATTAAGAAAGAAGCGAAAATGTTAAAATATGAAATTTGAACTTTAAATACTTGGAATCCATTTGGTGTTTTTGCAAAGTATGGATTGTGTTATTTTGATACTTGGAATTATTTTTTACTGATGGTTTGGTTGTATTATGGAATAAATTGTTGGATCCCTATAGTGGTCACCGAACTAAAATATGAAAGTGAGTTCCATGTTTTGAAAAATAGGGACGGGGTACATAATTTAGCAGTGTAACACCCCGTAAATTTGAGGACATTGAATTTAACTATTTTTAAAGAAATAGAAATCATATTTATTTGAATAAATTTAAATTTATGATTTGGAAAATTTATTTTAATTAGAGGATTTATTTAATTTTGAGAATTAAGACTTAATTATTCGAATTATTTTTATGTCGCATTTTGAGGTTTAAAATATTGGAGAATGTTAAAAAAGTATTTTAAATGTCAATTTTGAGTGCACGGTTGAGTCCGGATTGGCTGAGAAAGTCATAAAAGTGTATTCAGGGGTGGTAAATTGGTCGTGTGGTACTTTTGGGCATAACGGGGCCCACACGGGGGTGTTTGGGCCATCTTAATTAGGCCCATATAACTAAAAACGGGATTTGGAGATAAAAACCTAAGTTTAGTATATGTGGGTAGCCATAACAGAATTGGGAGAAATCTGAGAACGTAGAGGAGAAAAAAGGGAAAACTCTATGAAGCCAAAAGGAAGAACAAGGGAGGTGTTCTTCAACAAATCAAATCTTTTCACCAAAGGAATAATCAAACTCTACGAATCATAAGGCAAGTGTCTAAACTTGTTTTTATATAAATTGTTTATTTCAATTCAAATCATGGTAAGTGTTAAACACATGATTTTGGGTTAGGTTAATACTAAATGGATTTTTAAATTTGGGGATGTTACGAATCAAGTTTTGGGGACTGATATGATATGGCTTATGAATTCATATTATGCTGTGAAGAAATTGTAATTTAATTAGAGAAGTTATTGACTTCAAAAGTTGTGGAAAAATCATATGGATTCATGTCTTTATTAACAATTGGAGAGATAAGTTGGGAGTTAAAGATATTGGGATTTGTTTCGATTCGTAGAACCTACTGTGTAAATTATGGGTTTGATTTCTGGGTAATGAAGGTTTTAAGGCTTGTTAATGGTGAAGAAATGAATCTGGAGAAAGCATTGCAGGTCGTTCAAATGACCAGAACCCTGGTTCGATCGACGGTGATTTTCATTCAAACAACATCACCAGTCATTCGAACGATGTCATTTCTGGTTCGAACGAGATGGCAATTTTGACCCACTTTGTTTTGTTGTACTAATCGACTTGGGTTGAAATTTAAGGGTGAATTATGTAGAGTAAGGAAGAGTATTAAACCAGGAGTTTGTTTGGGACCTTAAGGATAAAAAGTATAAGGTTGTTTTATATTTAATGTCAGAGAAACATTAAGATTGAAATAAATAAATAAGGGTGTGTCAAACATATTAAAGGGAATTTGGGCAATTAATTATGGATATTAAATTTTGGGCCAAGTGAGGGAGTGTGGGAAATCGGTTTAGAGATACCAAAGAAATAATTTAATAACTGAGTAAATTAATTAAATTAGAGTTGAGGAATAGACTCGCAAAAATTTTAAAATAAATTAATGGGTAAATTAATTTAATTAGAGTCGGACCAGAGACTACGGAATATTTTTGGCTAAGTGCAACAAAAATTGTACATGGTAAAGTCGGGATCTAATTTAAAGTATATATACGGTAGTGTGATAGTATACATATAATGTGTGTGCTTAAATATTTGTGATTAGATGTTTATTTAATTTATATACTCTAGTGCTATCGAGGGAGGTTATGCGATGTGGGTGAATCCCATAGCTTGAGGAGTAGGGTGAGTATATCCCCAGGTCATAGCGTAAAATTTCAGAGGTGGGGCATTGATATGATGTCCTCATACTCGGGAGTATATGACCACCTCCATTACGTTTATTAGTTACGTTTCGATTCAGTGGAGCATAGTTATCTCGGAACTCAAGGTGGGACTGAGTAGCCTGGGTTGATAGCATTTCAAAGAATACATCCAATGAGGTATTACTCGAGAGGATGGATTATATATATTCAACATGTGTGTGAATGTTGCAATATAGTGTCATGTATATAATGGGAGAAATAATTATCTACGGATAATATAAAATAGGGAGAGAAATTGTATTTATTATATAACTAGTGTGAATGTTATATGGACATAAAGGAAATATGATTATTTAAGTTAAAGTGATGAATAACTTATATATCATATTTTGAACATACTCGGGTTAGAGTAGGGTGTCAAGGAAGGATTTTATTAGAAACTAGTTATGGGGTAGATGACTAGGTGGGATTTAAAGAAAGCATTAGGTGTGCACATTAGTTGAGGGGTGAGTTTGTCCTTAAAAGAGTAGGACACTGGCTTAAATATGAAGAGCAATTATGCATTTTAAATTTCTCCAATTTAGTCACTTTCTAAATATTTTTAAAATGTTTTGGGCTCTAACCATTGTTATCAAATATTTTCAAAACCTTTTAGGTGTCCAGCCATAGTGGCGCCCAGCTTGAATTCACTCTAGGGACTTGTAGCTGCATCATGTGTGGATTTTGAAAGATTTGGATAGACGCTTCCTTTATTTTATTCCTAGTTTAGAAATGTTATTATAGTTTATCTCGAGCATGTCGCTCATGGTTTTATTCAGTTATTTCATTTCAGATTGTATGGGATTTATTACTCTCTATTTATTACTCTCTATTAGTTTGGTTTGGTTTTAGATTTAGCCGGTGGTTTATTTGGCAAGACTTTTATTATTCTATATGATGATTGATTCTATTAGCATTGGATGTTTTATTTTAAATCTTCACTTATTTTTGTCTTGGATTAATCAAGATAAAATTTGGCACCAGCTTTTTGAATACTAGGTGGTTAGTAACTTTTTAAAAGTTTTCTACAGTGATGCTAAGGATGAAACAAATGACATTCCTATTTTAATTTGATATAGGAATGATCTCTCAGTATTTTTTTAGGCGGGGTGTCACATATGGTATGAGAGTATTAGGTTCTGGTCTCCAGAGGATCTGTATGGCTTTTCACATTTCAGCATTTGTGTTCTTTGATGTAGAGCCTTCTGATAGGATTGTTTCATTCTTTTTACGTGCGTTCATTTACGTTCTTTTTTCGATTACTTTATATTTGATGGTGAACTCAGAAAATTTGATTCTCATTTTAGATGTCTCCCAAGAGAGAGATAGAGCATCTAAGGCAGTAGCCAGGGATGATGAGAGGGAGGCTCAGCAGGAGCCAGAAGTGCCACAACCACAGGCCCCACCAGGGTTGGTGATGATAACTCAGATGATAGAGGTGGTCACCCAGGCGATTGATGCAGCTACAGCATCCCATTTTGCTCAGCATCAGCCACAGCCGCAAGTGGCACCGGATGTACAGGCCCCCCCAGGGCTGTCAAAGTGGTAAAGGGTTAGGTAAATGTTTTAGAAGGTCCACCCTCTAGAGTTTCAGGGGGCCTAAGATTTGATTGAGGCATCCTAGTGGAGGAGAGATATACAGTGTCACTTACGCATGGTAGATTACTTCGAGGTGAAGAAGCAGATGATAGCCACTTTTAGGTTAAAAAGGGCAGCATTACAGTGGTGGGAGACGATTAACATAGCTAAGGAAAGGGACACAATGACTATTGTCGAGTTTTGGATGCGGTTCGACCACAAATATTTTCCTACAGCGGTTGAGGCTAAAATGAGGTGGAAATTTAGTGAGGTGACACAGGGGGACTGTTCAGTGGGTGAGTACGAGGAAGATTTCACTCGTTCAATAAATTTTATGTCGGATGAGGTAAATAATGATAAAAAAGGATAAGTTCATGGATGGGTTAGCCTAGTGGATCAGGCAACATTTGATTGGTAATCCCGTATTGGCATCTTATAGAGACGTCATCAATGCAGAACTCTTACACTGCATGCATCATCTCTTCCATCTGAAGGGAAGAAATATGGGAGTTTAAACAAGTCATCCGGGTAAGGTAGGAGGTGGAAGTTCCAGTGGGGTATCCTAGTGGGAGACAGTGGGACATAAAGGGCAGGATTCCCAGGTAGGGGAATTAGGCCTAGCGATTTAGATATGGGCACTATTGACCACATGGTCAGAATTTTTGACAAGACCAACAAGGTAAGGATTAGTGGAAGGAAATTTTTTCTAGGAAGTTCTTCGTTTGTGGGGAAACGGGACACATGAATTGATATTGCCCTAAGCGATGCAGGGGGGAAACTACAGGATGAGCTTCTTAACGTACAACAATTATAGCAGTTTTTGGGCAAGTTCAGACGATAAATTTTTAACCAGGAACCCAAGGATCAGCCAATGAATCTAGAGTATGGAAGTAATTTTCTTTTATCCTTAGCATGGATTATGTTTTGGGTGATAGTGACGGCGTCACAATATAAAATTAGTTTTAAATTCGAGGGTAAGTGAAATTTAGTGGGTGCACAGGCTGTGGTAGCCATATTACACATATAAAATTACTGTGGGGTAGCATAGTTCCCTATTGTTAACCAAGAGAGAGAGTGGGGGAGAAGTACACTAAAGTGGTGCTGGAATTTTGCAAGAAGTTACTACTTTTGAGCACTTTGGTAGAAGGGTAGATGATTTTTCCCCAAATTTTGGGTGGTTAATGATGGATTTGAACTATATGGGATAGTGATAGTAATTCTTGTTATTCGTTGTACCCAAGCGTGGATGATTTTGGGTAGGTGTAATCTGAGAGGGAGTCTAGCCTAAATATAAATGTATATGTGAGCACATACGTTGCATTGTGTGGTATGATAGGCATATAAGAATGCATGGTGTTGTTATATTTTATCCGGATAAGTAGGGATGCTTGCTTATGTGATTCGGGGTGAATAGGATTATTTTCGATCAGGGAGATATAGCTCGGGGTTTATTTCAGGCAAGTAAACTAGTGATAGTAAGGACACGATTTTAGATGTTGTCTTTTGTAGCATAAGAGTGGGCGTGTAGGCTTTTATGACAAGAGACGGGTATTTAAGGGTACGTGCTATGGATTGGGGGCCGAACGGATCTCAACGACCAACATTGTTAGGGAGTAATAAGGTTCTAAAAAATGGGGGGCGTGATCGAGGCGTGGAGGCCAAGCCTTAAGCCTTAGAAGACTAGACGGGCCTTAGGCGTAAAAAGGCATGAAAAGGCGTTTAGGCCTTCTTAATATATTCTAATATTTTTTAACCATAACAAGGCTATTGAAATACTAAAATTGTACATATCATAAAAATATGTTTGAATATTTGCAAATTAAAATAGTATTTGATTATTTTTAGTGAGATAATGGTCCGCTTTGTAAAAAAATTCATTAAAAGGGGATATCGTTTGATCAAAGCATTGTTGTGTTTAGAAAAAGGTGCACCTTAACGATTTTACCAAGAATAAGGTATAAAAATCTTAAGGCGGGGCGTTTCTCTCAAGACTCAAGCCTAGGTGTGGCTAGGCGGAGCCTAAGAGGGTTTTTTAGAACAGTGGGTAGTAGTGTAACGTGGGCATTCCTTGTTTTGATTTCGCATTTGTGAGATGTTCTCATGATTGAAGGTTAGCGCAACGTTGGAAGTGGGGAGATGTTTGTCCATTAGTACATTATTTGGGTTCCTTAGTTAATTTATATGTATGTGGTTATGACTGCGAGATAGAAGTTATATTATGATTTTAGGCTAGAAAAAGTCGGGCCTTATTTGTGCGGTTAAGCACGGGTACAGGGTGTATGGGTGCCCAGGTTAACTAATTTAAATTTTAAAATAATTCACGATTACATTTGGGATTGATGGGTGTAGTGATATTAAGGTTAGGTAACTTGGTAGCTAGTAAAAATTTGGAGTACTAGGCTTATCTTAAATTCGAGGATGAAATTCCTTTGTAAGGGGGAGAGTATCTAACAACCCATAAATTCGAGGACATTTAATTTAATTATTTTGAGAGAAATAGATATCATATTTATTTGGAGAAATTTAAATTATGATTTGGAGAATTTATTTTAATCAGAGGACTTATTTAATTTGGAGAATTAAGACTTAATTATGCGAATTATTTTTATGTTGCATTTTGAGGTTTAAAAAATTGGAGAATGTTATAAGGTAGTTCGGATGTCAATTATGAGTACATAATTAACTCTGGATGGGCCGAGAAAGTTGAAAAACTGTACGCAGGGGTGGTAAATGGGTCACGGGGTATTTTGGGGCATAACAGTGTCCACACGGGGGGTGTATGGGCCATCTTAATTAGGATAATATGACTAAAAGCGGGATTTGGAGATAAAACCTAAGTTTAGGAGTTGTGGGAAGCCATGAAACATTTTGTAGAACTCTTGAAATCCAAAAGGAAGAATAAGTAAAGTGTTGTTCAACAAACCAAATCTCAACACCTAAGGAATAATCAGACTCTACGAATCATAAGGCTAATGGCTAAACATGCTTTTATAAAATTGCTGATTTCAATTTATATCATGGTAAGTGTTAAACAGATGATTTTGGGTCGGGTTAATAAAAATTGTGTTTTCAAATTCTGGGATGTTACGAATCAAGTTTTGTGGACTGATATGATGGGTTTATGAATTCATATTACGCTATGAAGAAATTCTAAGTTAATTAAAGATTGTATTGACAACAAAAGTTGTGGAAAATTCACATGGATTCATGTCTTTATTAACAATTGGTGATATAAATTTGGAGTTAAAGATATTGGGATTTGTTTTGATTCGTAGCACCCACTGTGTAAATTTTGGGTTTAATTTTTGGGTAACGAAGGTTTTAAGGCTTGTTAATGGAGAAGAACTGAATCTAGAGAAAATATTGTAGGTTGTTCACACGACTAGAACCCTGGTTCGAACGACAGTGATTTTTTTTCAAATGACCTCACCAGTTGTTCGAACGACGTCATTTCTCGTTCAAACGAGATGGCAATTTCGGCCCACATTGTTTTGCTTTACTGATTGACTTGGGTTGAAATTTAAAGGAGAATTATTTACAGTATGGAAACGTCTTAAATCAGGGATTTTTTTGGGACCTTAATGATAAAAAGTATAAGGTTGTTTTATATTTAATGTGAGAGAAACATTAGGATTGGAATAAATAAATAAGTGCGTGTCAAACCTATTAAAGAGAGTTTGGGCATTTAATTTAAGGCCAAGTGAGAGAGTTCGGCTAATCGATTGAGTGATACCAAGGAAATAATTTAATTATTGAGTAAATTAATTAAATTATAGTGGACCATAGACTCGGGAAAATTTTAAAATAAATTAATGGCTAAATTAATTTAATTAGAGACGGACCATAGACTCGTGAATATTTTTGGCAGTGCTCGAGAAATTGTACACGGTAAAATTGGGATCTAATTTAAAGTATATTGTGACAACCCGCTATCCGAAATAAAGGGTGGCCAGCCCGATACCCCGATGAAACAAGAATCATGGATAGATATCATTCTTAGCATCACACTATCATACAGAGTATCAGGAATAATCACCCAATATTCTAGAAAATGGGTTATAGAAAATTTAGTTTGTAATTTAAAGAAAACAATTTCAACAACCCATAATAGAAAAAGAGGGTGGAAACTCCCACAAACATATATAATATAATCCAATAGATATGAAAGGACCGAATAAAGCATCGTTCGATACAATCCATACAATACACATTGAGTTCCATATGTTACATAATACATCATTTATACAATTACAACCATTTGGGCCGCACGCCCGAATAAAGACTGATCTTAGCTAGAAAACATTAATAGAGGTGTCTACACAAAATATCCCGTGATACCCGCAAAATGTCACGGCTCCTCAAAAGACTTAGAGAAAAGAAAGTCATTACTGGCGACCTTGCGGCGGAAGACC